>CM057347.1:136154705-137636820 GCA_030015575.1 Agapanthus africanus | reverse complement strand
GCATCTCATGGCGTTGAGACGGAGGGGGCCTCACTCTAGAATTAGCGGGCTATTCGCCGCACTCGTAGGGGGTACAGGTTGACCCAAGAGGGGTGCTCAAGTTACTGGATTCCATGAAGTGCCGGGTGGCCCATTCACTTTGATGAAAGGGCTTGCCTCACTTCTGGTTTTGGCGGGTAACTTACCGCGCTCGTAGGGGTCTAGGTTTTCATTTCACAGGCTATCCACAGGACCAGGGGAACGTCGGGTTTCACTTGCGGCTCAAAAGAAACCCGGGGCTCCCAGATTATCAGTATTGTTCTGTCATTCTTATCTATATTCTGTGATGTTGCATATATCATGCCTGGAACGATTATTATATATTGTTATATATATACAAGTAGATGTTGGATATGTTTTACACCCGTGCTAGTCCAGTCCCCGCTCTGTCGTTAGTTAAGTAACCTAACAGGTGATGACGGGGCCCAGTGGCGAATGCGGATGGCATATACGTACATCATATTTTCGTTCTTTTCTGGTGTGATTAATTGATGGGACTACGTTGATTCTGATCAATGCAAGGAAAACAAACCTATTCGATATTGTTGGAACAATTTTCAAAAGCTGTTATTACAAGGTCGTTTTCTTTTGTTTTGCACAACGATATTCAGTTATGAATATCCAGCACCTCATTCGACGAGGCAAGAGCCGAGATCCCTTCACCTAGAATGACCTCTTCGGCAGAAGTTTCCGTCAGGGTAATCACTTCATTACTGTCGATTACTTTTTTCTTTGCATCAAGGTATTCAGTTAGGAATATCCTGCACCTCATTCGACGAGGAAAGAGCCGAGATCCCTTCACGGGGAGTGACCTCTTTAGAAAAGGTTTTCGCCACTATATATTTGTAAAGCTATCCGGTTACTTCAACGATATCAAGTTCATTACGTTAAAGGTTTATCGCCAAAAGCCATTCGTAGCCCTCCGTCATTTCAGACGAGTAGCACTTAGTATTCATACTATGTATGTTGGCCTTCGTCAAGGCATAGTGTATAGTAGCTATTTGTTACTTTTCTGTTGCATAGATATATGCGTTGGTTTGGGACAGTCGTTCTACTATATTGGCCTTCGTCAAGGGTATGTACGGGTAGGTTCAAATTAACCTGGACAATGACCGGTAGAACTTGACATGTGACTTATGATATGTTGGCCTTCGTCAAGGTCATAAGAGCATGGGGTAGAAATCATATCGGGAGTTTCTAAAGAAACCGAAACTTGCCAAGCATGCGCATAGCTTCTGGAGTGTGATAACTTGAGTGGATTCCATAAAGTTATCGTGCGATGATAGTTGGATCCCGATTCCCACTGATGAGTTGGTTTACTCCTCGGGTGATCTTAGATGATCCCGACTAATTCTTCTTTTGGGTTTGGGGGAGAATTTGAGGATACAGTGGGAGACATCCGGATTAGATAAAGTGATTAACCATTCTTATCTAGGTTAGAGTGCACGCTGAGTTTTTCTTTTCTCTCTCTCTTTTTGGCAGCGACCATGCCCCGACCCTAGACTATAACTCAATAGCCAAGTTAACCGAACCTTCTTAAAACACTAGCTTTTGGATTGTCAGGGTTGCACACTTAATTGTCACTCCTACTTTTACCCTTTGCATTTCTCCGGAACATTCCGTATCACTACGAAGATCAACAGTTATTGGATATGACCATCGTATAGTTACATACAAACTCGAAGAAACTTGTTTCAGATTCGAGAATGGTTTCCTGTTCTGGAGAAATTGAATAGGACTATTCAGTTATCTTTTCCTTTGACATTCTCTCAGCTTGTGAGGGCTCCTAGGATTAGGAGAGGGTACACCTATTGCGCTTATTGGATAGTCTTCTTCCAAACCATAGGCAGGTGCCGAAAGGTGGCGAAGGAAGAAAACCAATTAGCCTAAGTGTGGTGTGCAGAAGGTAATAAGTAAAAACAAATAAAGGGATTAGAAAGAGGGCAATGTAAATTGCGACTGCTATCATTTATGACAAAACCGCGTATATCATCACCACTCCTACTTCACCTTTGAATTTCTCCTGAAAACCCCGTATCACTATGAAGATCTGCATTTATTTGACAATCCAACGTATAGTTACATACGAACTCGAAGGAACTTGTTCCAGTTCGAGAATGGATTCTGGTTCAGGAGAAATAGAATAAGGATTATTCAGTTGTCTTTTATCTTTACCTTCTCTCAGATTGCGAGTAATCCTAGTATTAGGAGCGTACACCTATTACGCTTATTGGATAGTCTTTTTCCGACCCATAGGCTTGTGCCGAACGGTAGGGAAGGAAGAAAACCATTTAGTCTAAGTATGGTGTACAGAAGGTAATTAGTAAAGACAAATAAAGAGATTTGGAAAGGTGGCAAGGAAATATAAGGCTACAGTCTTGAATCGGTAAAATGGAAGAGGCATTACTAGGAATACCCGAGTACCCCTTCGAAACATTTTCATGTTTTAGTTTCTCTATGCGTTGTTAATTGTAAACTGATTTCCCAATTAGATCCATACTCCAGGGTATGTATTTACCAGGTTTGATTCTCACATCTGTATGGTTTTACAGATGATGAGTGGGAGTAAGTTATTGGGAATTGGGTGATTATATCATCATTACATCGGAATTCGTTGTAATTGGTGATATTTGAGGAAATCACCTGGGGTTTTGCCAGACGGCAAATATTTGGTTTTGAATAACCGTTATTATGCACTAATTTTGAACTGATATATCTGTACATTTATTTCATAAAGTGAGATATAACTTTTTGAAATTATGTTCATGACATATACCTATATCAGTTGATGATTGGGTAAGGAGCATTAAACAGCGGTGTAATTCTTCTTACCATAGTACAGTTTTCGACCAACGACGTACAGGGTTTGAGTTATTCAACTCAGGGGACTTGTACAAAATATTAAATGTTGTCCAGTGTCTATTAGGACAAAGGGGTTGGTACTCGTACTATATTCTGTTTACTTGTGACTTCTCTAGTTTTAGACATGTATTTCGTTGAAATACAAGGTCCAAGTTTTAAGAAGTTATAGGTACAAGAATAAAGTAGAGAACCATGTGTTGCCAGTATCAGGATTCATCGAGGTGATCGAAGATGTAGATACTTGTGTTTGGTATTCAGTTGATTGTAATGGTTTTGAGAACTTGCTTCTCTTTCAGGTTACTCATATCTGGATGTACTCCTAGTTGAGTAATGCTGATCAAGCTCCTTCCATTTAGTTGACATGCACTGGAGACAGCTACATGATTTGAATCTGGTTACAATTAAATCAATGCATCTGTTTCTATGTTGTATATAGAATGGTTCATATCTTAACGATGTTAATATATATGGAGTTTTCCGGCTTATGCTTAAAACCAGACTCTGGATAACTCAAGGCACGTTTCTGAAATGGCAGTTTATGGGTTATCCCGGGCTATGATGAGGGTTAACTTTCTACCATCTGGAAGATCAATAGTGATATTGTTCTTGACTCGCCACAGTTTTAGTAAAATGGACTTTTCCAGAAAATAGTAGTAGGAGTATGGTAGAACTGGAAGCGATTCCAGAACCATAAATAGTTACAGAAAATTTAATAGAACCTAAACATTCAATCGGGTTTGACATTCCATTAACCACTCCGCAGATATGTTGGGTAACCTCAGGCACCCGAGAGGTACTTCGGTATCCTAAAAAACGGTGACAGGGAGGTTCTTGTTTACCCAGACTTGCCATTACAGCTGTTCTAGACTACGAGACCTGGCAGGAGGATGAGTATAGCGTCGTTCTAAACTAGCTTTAGAAGTGCACGTGTATATGACTCTGCCAGAGGGTTGTTATAAGCAGTGGGAGCAGCGGAAGCATAGTGGACAAGTAGCTTGTGTCTATTTATAGACTGAAGTTGGTATAGCGGACATAGATCGTCTATTTTTGATGTGATAGTCGTAGGTTTTGACTTCATCAGAATAGGAGATGGATCTGTTAAGAAGGTAGTAGAGTGTGATGTCCTGGTATTTGGATGACATGAACTTTATAGGAAGTGAAATTCTTATACTACGATCGGTTATACTATGGTGTCACACACTAGTTTCTCCACATAGGATATGGATATTATATCAGGCATTCTGGTTACTGAATCTATAGTTTTTGATCTAGATTTGGGTAGTTTCCCAATCTGGGTACTTAGACGGTATTCTAAAGGTATTTTAGAATGGATGACTCCTGACATAGAGGTGTACCTGCAGGTGATGGACCCTCTCTAGAGGTGTCTTACAGACTAAATGGGAGAGGGATGTGCATGATAGACATATCACTTGCCTAGGCAAATGAGTCAATCATGAGATGTCAAGTACCACACTAGATATTGTTTTTGTTAGTGTATATGCCCTAGCCGCTATTATTATATCATACTAGTTTGTATATTACTTAATGGAAGCTTGGGATATTCACATGTATATAACAGTCTTGCTAAACATGGTAGTATGCTACTTGGTTTTTCTATCTTAATATGTGAGTATACATATTGATAGAGCTCTTAGGATCTTGCTTGACTACCAGCGTTGTGATAGCAGTCACACTAGTGGGGGCTGGGTAGTCTACAAGCACATCCTTATTCAGGTCCCTAGTCATAGGATTATCGAGACAGGGCATCGATACTCCGGAGTAGACTAGTGTGTACGCTTCTCATCCCAGTTGGGAGATGGTCTGTCCCACAGCCGTCAGTACGTCGTACTGGAGATAGCATACAGGTGCTCGTTGGGTTACGGGTACACCGGACAGGACTCGCAGGGAACTGTTGGTTGGGCTTTTATACCAGTCGTCAGTTAACAGTTCCCAAGTGACATAAGTACAGCATAGTCCGCAGACTTGACACTGCTACTTTGCCTCGAGTGTGTCCCACTGTTCTTAAATTGCTACCCTACCACGGCTCAAAGGGGTCGTGCAAACAGGTAGCAGTTGGGTGCAGTCCCGAGCACTTGGAGGCAGTGGCGGTTAGACAGGATTCGTCTCTCCCGGTATTGGGAGTTGATATCGCGCTGTGTCAGAGAGCCATTACGCAAAGTCCCTGGCCAGGGCAAGCGAGATTTACTGGTAGGTTCCAGTAGTTTCTCAGGGTGTAATGGGCTTCGCTCCGACACGACTTATATCGCTATTTGGGGACTGACGCTTGCCGCCCCCGAGGCCCGATATGCGATAGTCTTAGAAGAACAGACCGGACTGTATGGAGATTGTCACATCAGGCTCAGTAGGACTTCGGATGGGTTTCCTCATCGGCCTTCTTATCGACATCTACCTGGGGACCGTTACGTACAGCTAGTGCCTCTTGCTGTCTGTGGTTAAACACAGTGCCAGCGTAGTAGTCGAGTCATTAGAGTCCCACACAGAGAGTTTCCCTGCTCCAGGCGAAACGATATAGAGGTCGTATAGTTTTACGACAAGGGTTCGGACGCATACGTGTGTTTACGCACGTACGACTTTTGGACAGTTTTTACTAGTCGGCTTTGGTTTAAGCCAGATTCTAGTATCAGGATATTGGATTTATACAGTCTAAAGTTTTTCCGTGTTTTCACGGATAGGAGGGGCGTTCTCGTAATTTTATGAGAAGCTTCTAGAAGATGGTGATTTGGGGGTTTAGGTGGCATATGCATTAAATGAGATTAGTGAGTCATATGAGTGATTCATCCATGTCATTAATGCATCATAAATTCTTAATGACTCATGGAGATGAATCACCATTTGGTATTTATGAAGCATGGTTGTAAATCCTTTATTTTCTTTTATTGGATAAATGATAATGCTTGATATATATTATGATAGATCATTATCTCATCTCATTCTCATGCTCACCTTCTCTCTCCTCAAGCTCTCTCTCTCTTCAAACCCTAATCCTCCCTTCTCATGTGTTGAGATCAAGGATTAGAATAGACTAATCACTCCATAATCCAACTCTATATCACCTAGGTTACTTAGATTAGCACTTTAAGAAACCTAGTTACCTCTAGTTTGAGGTGAAGCTTGAAGTATAGCTCTCGGGTGGATCGTCTAGTACTTGGAGAAGGCCGAGGAGGAGGTGGAGAACATAAAGTCGAAGGACACGGTTCTTTAGGTATAATCACTTCACATAGTAGTTTAGAACTTCTATGATTCGTGTTAGTTATCGTTTAGCTTCGATTCTTGCGGTTAGTCGATGTTTAAGCAAAGAACAAGATCGTTTTTCATATTTCGGTGTCCCCGCAAGTCGTGGGGTGTTGCACATCAACTTACAGTAGTATCAGAGCCTCGCTAAACAATAATTAACTTATTAGCAAAGTCGTATGAATTTCGAACGCAAAATGAACCCGAAAACGACATCGATATCACAAGTTTCTGTCTAATTTAAAACAGGCTCTAAAAATTTTTCAGGTTGCTGCAGAATTACAAGCATAGAAATATAAGAACACTGGAGAAAAATGGGTAAGTGAATCGGCCATAGGACCGCGGAACCGCGGCCAAACCCACCGATCCGCCGCGGATACACGGCCGAGTTGGCTCCGATTCCACCCAGTTTTCCTCAGTTATTCTTCTGTGATATTTTTGTGTTTACTGGAATGTTTATTTTCTGCTCAAAGTCTCAGGTGCACAGAGAAGTTTTCGGAGGAGAAACTGATATGTTTGCTCGATCGAAATTGTACGATGTTTGCTAATTTGATTATATCTGTGTTTGTATAATGTGTTCGTAAACCTCCCCTAACTGCTAGTATGTCGGTTGGCAGGGGGTTGCACATTTCTGTAATGGATATAACTGTTTAGGTTTATGAACCGTATTGGACTGTTGTGATGATTAGCCGGGGTTTTGTAATGGGTTATTATTTTAATTCATTCAATGTAAATGTAATATGTTGTAATATTATTTTGCGGGGCGCATCCAGGTTGCGGTTGTAGCCACCGTTGTATTATTTCATTTTACTGTTTTTGCTCCGAGGACAGACCCAAGGTAGGGTACACAAACTACCGGGTACTTTGAAGTGTTTAGTGGCCTACTCACTTTGTTGAGGGAGACCACTTCACTTCGGGTACTTGGCGGGTAGTTTGCCGTACCCGTAGGGGTCTAGGGTAGGGTAGTGGCTATTCATCACAACTGTGTAATCCGTCTTTTGTTGCAGGCTCTAAACAAACGCGGATTGCTTGCAAATTCAATAAAGTTCATATGAGATCTGGAATGCCTATTATTGCATCTGACGAATGTACAATATCTATATATGATAGTTATTTAGACATCACTTAAGTTTTACACCCGCGCTAGCCCAGGCCCCGCTCTGTCGTTAGTTAAGTAACTTAACGGGTGATGACGGGACCCAGTGGCGAATGCGGATGGCATAAGAGGACATTGTATTTTCGTTGTTTTCTGCAATGATAGGTTAATGATGGGACGCATTATTATTAATGCAAAGAAAATAAACCAAAAGTTTAATCGTTGGAACAATTTAAAAGAAACCACTCGGTTATTTTTAAACAGAAGTTTTTTTTTTTAATTGCGGAGCTTTAACCACTCCTTTTAAAAGCTATCAGGTTTCTTCGGTTATATCAAGTTCACTACGTTCACGGTTTCGCCAAAACCATTCGTAGCCCTCCGTCATTTCATTTGGGTATTCAGTAGTATTCAAGCTATGTATTTTGGCCAAAGTCAAGGCATAGTGTTTGGTAGCTGCTGGGTATTCATTTGTTGCATAGATAGATGAGTTAGTTTGGGACTGTCGTATTATCATTTGACCAAAGTCAGGGGTATCTACGGATGGGTTCAAATTGACAAGATATTGACGGGTAGAACTTGACATGTGACTTATGATATTTTGACCAAAGCCCAGGTCATAAGAGCATGGGGCAAAAATATATATCGGGAATTTCTAAAGAAACTGAAATTTGCAAAGAGATGTATACCATTTGGAGTTTGATGAATGTTGGTAGGATTCCTTCAGCATTATCAGACGATGATATTTGGATCCCGATCCTACTGTGAGTATATACTACTTATCAGGATATTCGTCACTTAACGATCAATACTATAAACCAAGTAGGTGTCTAGAAATGTGTCAGCGGAGTTACGCCCCCAGAGAAAAGAGATTATTTAATTAAGGAACTTCGCGAAAGCGTTGGAAAACCTCCCTCGAAGTACCGACACCAGCCTGGCTGAACGGTTAAGCAAGTATTGTACAGTGAGAATAGTCCTGGCTAATTCTTCTTTTATGGTTTGAGGAAGGATTCGAGAAACAGTGGGAGCCATCCAGTTTAGATAAACTAAAAACTACTCTAAACTTGCAAGAGCATCATGCTAAAGTGTTTTCTTCTCTCTCTCTTAATTGCAGCGACCCTGAAAATGACAGGACTTAAGTTACTTTTAGAGAAAAATATACTGACAGGGCCAAACTATAAAGATTGGCTGCGGAATGTCAAAATGGCTTTGACCTATGACAAATTGGGGTACGTCCTCACCGCTAAGCACCTGCAATCCCAGGTCCCAAATCCAGTAATGCGAATAAGGAAATCCGCAAAACCTGGGAGTATGATTGCGTGAAGGCCAAGTGCATCGTGCTTGCCTCGATGAACAATGACCATCAGAGGAGGCACGAGGATATGGAACTAGATGCCATATTTCTCCATACAAAGGAACTTTATGGAGAGCAATCTCGTATAGCAAGATACGAGACCTCAAAGAACTTGTTTCGAGCGAGGTTGGCCGTCGGATCATCGGTAGGAGAACATGTCCTAAAGATGATAGGCTATGTAGAAGAGCTCGCAGACCTTGGGACGACTTTGGATAATGAGCTCTATACATACCTTATTCTACAGTCCCTTCCTTCCACCTACGCCTAGTTTATTCTGAACTTCAACATTCAAAGAAAAGAAGTTGAACTTCCGGAACTCCTTAACATGTTGAGGAGTGCAGAGGGCACCTTGCAGAAGGCAAGGGAAACACCCTCTATGTTTGTTAACGGTGCATCTTCTTCCGAGTCCAAGGCAAGGGCCAAAGGAAGGAAGAAGAAGGCCGCCACCAAACCTAGAGGAGGTGTTAGTAAGGTGGGAGGGAAGGGAAAGAAAAAGATTGCAGTGCCAGTAGTAGCGCAGGATGAGTGCTTCCATTGTCACAGGAAAGGGCACTGGAAGAAGGATTGCAAGGCGTGGAATGCCAAGAACCAAGGACCGAAGCAAGCTGTGGCTTCGACTTCAGGTGTGTTTGTAATTGAGAATTGTTTGTCAATCAACTCTACTTCCTGGGTATTGGATACCGGATCAGGATCTCATATATGCAATTCATTGCAGGTACTGAGAAACCGTAGAGTGCTGAAGGAAGGTGATATGACCCTAAAGGTTGCTAACGGAGCTAGCGTGGGAGCTGTGTCCGTCGGAGATTATCACCTGGGATTGACGAGTGGACATATTTTGGTTTTACATAACTGTTTTTATGTACCTAGTTTAACGTGTAATATCATATCAGTTTCCTTGTTATCAAATAAAGGTTATGATTTCACGTTTGTAAGCGATATTGTTAACATCCACCTTAATTATGGTTTGATTGGGTCCGGTACACTAAATAACGGTATATATGTCTTAAACCAACTCCAGATTTTCAATGTCCAGAACACACTAAAAAGAAATTCTCCAGATTTAAATAAGGCTTTCTTATGGCATTATAGACTAGGTCACATCAATGAGACAAGGTTAACTAAGTTACATAGAGAAGGATATTTGGACTCGTTCGAATATCAAACTTATGCCAGTTGTGAATCATGTCTCAAACGAAAGATGACAAAGACTCCATTCACTGGACCTGGAGTAAGAGCGAGCGAGCTCTTAGGACTCGTACACAGCGATGTATGCGGTCCAATGTCTACACATGCAAGAGCTGGTTTTTCCTATTTCATTACTTTTATGGATGATTATTCAAGGTACGGATTCATTTATCTGATGAAACATAAATCCGAGGCTTTTGAAAAATTCCAGGAGTATAAGAATGAAGTAGAAAACCAAACCGGCAAAAGTATCAAGACACTAAGATCTGATCGAGGTGGTGAATACTTAAGTGCCGAGTTCCTAGGTTAACTAAAAGAGAAAGGAATTCTCTCTCAGCTTACTCCTCCATACACTCCATAGCATAATGGTGTATCGGAGAGACGTAATCGAACCCTATTGGATATGGTGTAACACCTTAGGATAATGGTTAGTGAATAGTTATATTTAAATAATGGTTTTTAACAAAAAGTTTACCAAATTGTGCTTTAATTATTTTTCCTAATTCAATAAACATTTTTCCAAAATTTTCCTAGGCTTGCACACACATGTGCATGTAAACTAGGGTTTTTAAATTGAGTTAATACCATAATTATTAACCATGGTGGGTTAATCATAGGATTAAGTCTTATGGGTTTTTAAGTGGGTTTTGTTAGTTAATTAGTAGTTACTTTAATTTGAATTTGTTTAGGGGTTGACTTGTGAGAGAGAGGGAGTGGGTGCATCATGGCTCAAGCCATGCTTGCATTAAATGAAGAGAGAGAGGAGGGTTGACACTTGAGTGTTGGTTGTTTTTCTCTCATTTCTTTGTTTCCCTCAAGTCTAAAACTCTCACACTCTCACACTCACACACACACTTACCTCAGCTCCAGAACCAAGCACAGCAGCAGCAACAGCAAGCACAGTAGCAGCAACAGCAGCAGCAGGCAGAGGCAGTGAGCAGCAGCAGCACCAGCACTAGTGCAGCCCCTCCCCTTCACTTCTTCATCTTCCTGCAGCTCCCTAGGGTTAAGTATGAGGTATACTTCCTAACTCGCTTCCCTAGTTTGCTTGGTTAGTGTAGATTTGCATCGGTTAATGGATTTTAGTGCGTTTTAGTGCGATATGGGGTGTTTAGTGAGAACTTTGTGCTAGTGAGGTGTAAATTGGTTTCAGTAGGATAATTGAGGTTTGTTGAGACCCTATTAGCTTAGCTTAACCCCTATTACACTAAAATACCACCAGTTTCCCTATTTGATGCAAATTGTCGTTTTTAAGCAAATTTGAGGTTTTCTGGATCTGCTTTTGACCCGATGAGATCTGAGTGAAATTGGGAAGACTGCAATGTAGTGGAGATGTGCTGATACCATAGCTTGAACCCGACCCCCTAATTGCTACAGTAGGCCGCCGATTTTCTCTTTCTGGCCGCAAATTGCGGCCAGATGGGTAGGGTTTTGGGTGTTGTTTGGTCCTGTAGGTGTCTGCTAGTGTGTAGGGTGTTGTTATATATATAGTTTTGTAAGTTTAGCTCTGTGTAGAAATCTGGGACCAAATACATATTTTGCCGTTTTTCTAAACCTTCGCGACACGCGTGATACGTGAGTAGGTTTGGGGTTTTTGCGTATCGCGACGCGTCGGGGTGGTTTCAGGCGCATGATCACACGTTTTAGCATATCGCGCACACGCGCGATTGGTTTGCGACACGGGTTTCTAGTTGGACCATAATGTCGCGTTTCTGTGAAATTGAGCTTATGTGTGAGATATGTTATGTGATTCTAGGTTCGCAGGCCAGTGAGACGGACGCTGCGAAGAAGGGCAAGCAAGTGGTTGGATACACTTAGCGCGAGACACGGTGAGTAGATTTCACATCTACGGGGATATCGCCCGCATGGCGTTATGCGTCAGGGCTGATAGGACTTTATTATTATATTTTGCATGTACCCCATAGACTGTCATCGCATATTGCATTCCCTGCTGTGTTTATATATATATGCTTAGAACTGATAGAACACCGCACTATTACTAACGGTCTATGTTGCACGGGCACTATTTGCATGCTACACACACATCATTAGTAATTGCCATGCCACACTCACTGTAGAACTGCCCTGATTATATTGATGTAGTTTATCTTACATATGATTGGTGGTGATTTCCTGGAAATTGGGAGCCGGATGACATCTTTAAAAACGGAAACTATTTTTAAAAGCGGTTTTCCCCTTATACCCATATCATGGATTGATTTATATTGTACATCACATTGGATTTATTATTGGTGTTGGATTTACATGTGATTTCTGGTTTTGAGGACCGTGGGATTATTTAAGAAAAGATGCACTATTTTGAAAAACCCGGTACCTCTTGATATGATATTTTGGTGTGTCCACCACGCGTTTTCTCGGTGCTGAGACGTGTGCTTGAAACCCGATTCGAGGAGTGGATGATCCGTCTGCGGTTTCGTGGTGGGCCCGGTATGGTTCCCCTCGGCGAGATGATCGATGGGTTTTGCCGATTGAGCCTGGAGGCAGGCGAGTACCTACCGGTGATTGGTTGGACCTGGCAGTCGTCCGGAGGATACTGACCAGAGTCGAGAGATGGATGCGGGATGATCCGTACTGCCGGGGCCGAGGGCCGATACCGCAGACGGACCCCGTGGGCCGATCCGGACTGACGGAGCCCGAGATACGAGGATTTGCGTGTCGATTCTGGACACGTGTATTTTATGATATTTTGGGTGCCGATGTTGGGCACTCGTGATTTCTCAGAGATATACAGGATTTGAGGGCCGATGGGTGTGCCGGCGCCTGAGTGCATTTGGGATTGGGTGCAGTCTGAAGCATCGCTTATTGTTTTCCATGTTGACACAGTCCATGTAGATGTTATTTATCCCATACCCAGTATTGACTACTATATATCTCATCCTGTAGCATTTACCGGATAGAGTACTTGCATTACTATTGCATCCACTGTTTGGCATGCATTGACATCATCTGCTGGCATTAGTAGAGCCACGCTATATGTGCATGCTCGCGATCACCTTTATATGTTATCTCTATTCACGAGTTGGCAACTCACCCCCGTTGTGCCACAGTATTTGCAGGTTGCCCTTGGGAGTAGTCACGGCTGGCTGATTACCGCATCTTTTGGCACAGATACCCTTTTGAGGCGAGATAGCCTTTTGCTGCTAGGCGGGTTTTGTACGGTATCTGTTATCTTTCAGTTGTATATTGATGTATCTAGTATTCTCCATCTACCTTTCTGTATTGACTTAGAGACAGTTGTGAGGACGATATGTATGATTTTATATTCTGGTGTCGAGCTCGCATGTGAGCCGACTTTATGTTATGCAGTCTTACCTTTTATGATATTGTCCTTGCTTTACTGTGTACTCTTCGCTACGGCGTCGTATATTATATTGTGATGCTTATTCATTTCACTTATTATTTCTGCTACACCTTGCTTTTACCCGACTTGCGGGACAAATGTTAAGAATGGAAATGTTGCCAAAATTATAAAAGTTATAATTCTTGAACTTAAAAGGATTTCTACTAAATAAATGGAAGCTTTTCAGACATGTATGACTGTTTTTACAAAAATGTTTTAATCACTCTTTATTTATTGGTTTTGATTTCTGGGTTCGGCTTACTTAGCTGCGTTACGCCTGCAGACGTTGCGTGGTTAAGTGCCGGTCACGAGTCGAAACTCTCAGGTCGTGACAAAGTTGGTATCAGAGCGTAGGTTTTACCTTCGGAGTGTAGGATGACCCTGGTATGATGGAGTAGGTAGCTGCAGCAGGGTAGCGTAGCGTGTGTATGTTCCGCGGCATACTCACGACACCATACTCCGCCTACGCGACCTTAGGACTTGTTGATTTAAATTCCTTCTTGATTACATATGTTCTTGCGATTCGATTTCCGTGTTCTTATCGAATCCAAATTTTCTTTCAGCCATTATGCCGCCTAAGACTACGAGGGCATAGAGAGCGGCCGCGAGGGCTGAGATTCATGTTGACTCGTCCGAGACGAGGACTGATCCGGGCAGTGCACCCGTTGTACCCGAGCAGGCTGTTCCTGCCGTGACAGATCAGATCGCCACGTTAGGGGCTGGTATGCAGGAGATGCGCCAGACGGTGGGATCTAGCATGCAGGAGATGCGCCAGATGATAGGATCGCTAGTTGAGACGCTTCGAGCGCAGCGACCAGAGGTAGCTCCACCTGTTCCAGCGACCGCGATGGTACCTACCGCGCAGCCAGTTGCCCCTGCAGCCACGGAGGTGATTACAGTATCGCTATCAGACTTCATGAGGCTGAAGCCTCCGGTCTTCACAGGCACCGATACAGCCGAGGACCCACAGTCTTTCATCGACAGGATGGCCCGTATATGCCGTTCCCTCAGATGCGCAGATACGAGATGGGTCGAGTTTGCGAGCTTTCGCCTGGAAGGTCTTACGCAGAAGTGGTGTGATTCAGTTGAGAAGGGCAGAGCAGCAGGTCTTCCTCCTATGACCTGGACGGAGTTCGTGACCATATTTCTAGCCCGTTTCCTTCCCCAGAGTGTTAGGGATGCTCGAGCACGCAGATTTGAGTCCTTGCGCCAGACGCCAGGGATGACAGTGGCAGAGTATGACATGCTGTTTACAGAGCTAGCAGTCTACGCCCCATATTTAGTGGCTACCAAGGAGTTGCGAGTCAGGAGATTTGTTCGAGGCTTGCTTACACCACTGTTCCTCGCGATCAGCGCGCAGCACTACGAGACCTATGCAGCAGCTGTAGACGCAGCCCTAGTAGTGGAGGAGCACCTTGCTGAGACTTCGGTAGTTCCAGAGCCGAAGAGAGTTCGTACCAATATTTCCGCACGGAGGCAGTCATTCAGACACCGCGATAGGTATCGTTCTGGTACGAGGAGTAGCAGAGATTCGGGACGAGGCCGGATGTTTAGTTCGTATCCCCAGGAAAGTCAGCAGTCGCCGCGGGGTTGCTTCAGATGTGGCAGCCTACTTCACCTCGTTCGAGATTGTCCAGAGACACACCGGAGGGAGGCGGCAGCACCGCATGTTACTTTACCACCTTCACCACCCCAGAGGGCGTTGCCCGTTGTACCTACCGTTGCTCCGCGCCAGACTCACGCACAGAGAGGTCATGGGCGTGGAGGAGTTGCTCAGAGAGGGCGAGATGACCGGGGCAGAGGGCAGTCAGTTGCAGGTGGTGGACAGGCACGGGTCTTTGCTTTGACGCATCAGGACGCGCAGGCGTCCAATGCGGTGGTTTCAGGTATCCTTCCTGTATGTTCAGTTGATGCACACGTGTTGTTCGATCCCGGATCCACACACTCGTACGTATCCACCCACTTTGTGCCGAGTTTGGGTAGAGAGTCCGGCTTGCTTGATCAGCCGCTTGTGGTGACCACTCCTGTGGGAGAGTCGTTTGTTGCTAGGCACGTGTTCCGATCCTGTATCGTCTGTATTGGCGAGAGGGAGTTGCCTGTCGACTTGATCCTTCTGGAGATGTTGGACTTCGACGTTCTTTTGGGCATGGATTGGTTAGCCACGTGCTATGCTTCTGTGGACTGCCACGAGAAGACAGTTAGATTCTGTTTCCCCGGCGAGTCGGTTTTTGTTGTGTTGGGGGACCGTAGTGCCACCCCTCACAGTGTGATTTCTTCTTTTCGCGCTGGACAGCTTTTGAGGAAGGGATGTCAGGGATTTCTCGCCTATGTTTGCGATGCTCGCGCTACAGAGGTTCCATTGGATCAGGTTCCGGTTGTTAGCGAGTTTCCTGATGTGTTCCCTGCCGAGCTTCCAGGGTTGCCGCCCGAGCGCGACATTTCTTTCTGTATTGATTTGGTTCCTGGCTCGGGGCCTATTTCCATACCGCCTTATCGGATGGCCCCGGCGGAACTTAGGGAATTGAAGGGTCAGTTGCAAGATTTGCTGGACAAGGGACTTATTCGACCCAGTGTTTCTCCTTGGGGTGCTCCCGTCCTGTTCGTCAAGAAGATCCTCTGCCGCGTATCGACGATTTGTTCGACCAGCTTCAGGGGCAGGGTACTTTTCGAGGATCGATTTACGATCGGGCTATCATCAGCTGCGGGTTCGACAGGAGGACATTCCCAGGACAGCTTTCCGTACGCGCTCCGGCCATTACGAGTTTTTGGTGATGTCGTTCGGACTCACCAATGCGCCAGCAGCCTTCATTGGCTTGATGAACCGTATTTTCCGGCCATACTTGGATCTGTTCATCATAGTCTTCATTGACGATATCTTGGTGTATTCCCGGAGTAGTGAGGAGCACGAGCAGCATCTACGGATCACATTGCAGACCTTGAGGGAGCACCGGCTCTATGCGAAATTCTCCAAGTGTGCTTTTTGGCTGGACAGCGTGGACTTCTTGGGACATGTGATTTCACAAGACGGTATATGTGTAGATCCGAGGAAGATAGAGGTCGTTCAGCGTTGGCCCAGACCCACATCGGTGACGGAGATTCGCAGCTTTTTGGGGTTGGCCGGTTACTACAGACGTTTTGTGCAGGACTTCTCCCGTATTGCTACACCATTGACCGGGTTGACCCGGAAGGGAGTTCCTTTCGTTTGGACGGAGGAGTGCGAGCACAGTTTCCAGCAGTTACGGACACGGCTGACGACGGCACCGGTGTTATCTTTACCTTCCGGATCGGGCGGATTTGTGGTCTTTTGTGATGCTTCTCGAGTGGGGTTAGGGTGCGTACTGATGCAGCATGATAAGGTGATCGCGTATGCCTCGCGACAATTGAAGAAGCATGAGCAGAACTACCCCACTCACGATTTGGAGATGACAGCAGTGGTCTTTGCACTTAAGATCTGGCGACATTACCTATACGGCGAGTCGTGCCAGATATTCACGGATCACAAAAGTCTGAAATACATATTCCAGCAGCGGGACCTGAACCTTCGACAGTGCCGATAGATGGAGTTAGTGAAGGATTATGACTGCGAGATCTTATATCACCCGTGCAAGGCAAATGTAGGGGCAGATGCTTTGAGTAGGAGGCCCGGGGGTAGTTTATCTTATTTGAGCGCAGTACAGGAGCAGTCATCCGCGGACTGGCAGATATTATGCGACAGCCGGATACAGTTCGAGCTCGCGCCGATTGGAGGACAGATAGCGCATGTCCGTGCACGCCCACAGTTGATCGATCGTATACGTGAGGCACAGCTCAGTGACGACTGATGTTCAGAGATCATGGCACAGATTGGACAGGGCAGATTTTCCGAGTTCGTGATCGATGATCAGGGATTACTACGATTTGGAGTCAGACTGTGCGTACCAGATGCTGAGGGACTGAGGCGTGAGATTCTTGAGGAGGCACATCGATCGGTATATAGCGTCCATCCCGGTTCCACCAAGATGTATCATGATATGAGAGGTGTTTACTGGTGGGACGGAATGAAGAGGGACATCGCAGATTTTGTGTCGAGATGCCTGACTTGTCAGCAAGTCAAGGCTGAACACCAGAGGCCCGCGGGAGAGCTACAGCCGTTACCCATTCCGGAGTGGAAATGGGAACAGATTTCGATGGACTTCATTGTGGGACTACCCAGGACTGGTCGGGGGTATGACTCCATCTGGGTGATCGTGGATCGTTTGACGAAAGTGGCTCACTTCCTACCGGTGAAGACGACTTTCGGATTTACTCAGTATGCCCAGATCTACATTGACGAGATAGTGCGACTACACGGAGTCCCGACATGTATTGTGTCCGACAGAGGCACCCAGTTTACCAGTAGACTATGGCAAAGGCTTCAGGAGGCTTTGGGCACTCGCTTGAGTTTCAGCACAGCATTTCATCCGCAGACCGACGGACAGTCAGAGCGGACCATTCAGACTCTCGAGGACATGCTCAGAGCTTGTGTATTGGATTTCGGAGGTAGCTGGGATCACCATTTGCCCTTAGTAGAGTTCTCCTACAATAACAGCTACCAGGAGACCATACAGATGGCACCATTTGAGGCTCTTTATGGAAGGAGATGCAGGTCGCCCACTTGTTGGACAGAGCTCAGTGAGAGCAGTATCTTAGGGCCACAGATCGTTGAGGAGACGACAGCGAAGATCCAGTTGATTCGCGATAGGATGAGAGCAGCCCAGAGTAGGCAGAGATCTGATGCGGACCGTCGGCGACGCAGACTTGAGTTTTCGGTTGGTGATCATGTTTTCTTGAGGGTCTCCCCAATGAAAGGTGTGATGAGGTTTGGGAAGAAGGGGAAGCTCAGTCCCAGGTATGTGGGCCCCTTCGAGATCCTCGAGCGTGTTGGTGCAGTAGCCTACCATTTAGCCCTTCCGCCCAGCTTTCCAGATGTGCACCCCGTGTTTCATGTCTCGATGCTCCGTAGATATCTTCATGATCCTTCGCACGCGATTCAGCACCCGACGATCCAGCTGGAGCGCGACCTTTCCTATGCAGAGCAGCCGGTGATGATTTTGGATCGACAAGTGAAGAGGTTGAGATCGAAGGACATTCCATCAGTCAAGGTACTTTGGCGTGGTCAGAACCGTGAGGAGGTCACTTGGGAGACCGAAAGTGAGATGATGAAGACGTATCCCCATCTTTTTGAAGGTACGTGCAGTTAGATTTTTGAAATTCGGGGACGAATTTCTTTAAGGGGGAGAGATTGTAACACCTTAGGATAATGGTTAGTGAATAGTTATATTTAAATAATGGTTTTTAACAAAAAGTTTACCAAATTGTGCTTTAATTATTTTTCCTAATTCAATAAACATTTTTCCAAAATTTTCCTAGGCTTGCACACACATGTGCATGTAAACTAGGGTTTTTAAATTGAGTTAATACCATAATTATTAACCATGGTGGGTTAATCATAGGATTAAGTCTTATGGGTTTTTAAGTGGGTTTTGTTAGTTAATTAGTAGTTACTTTAATTTGAATTTGTTTAGGGGTTGACTTGTGAGAGAGAGGGAGTGGGTGCATCATGGCTCAAGCCATGCTTGCATTAAATGAAGAGAGAGAGAGGAGGGTTGACACTTGAGTGTTGGTTGTTTTTCTCTCATTTCTTTGTTTCCCTCAAGTCTAAAACTCTCACACTCTCACACTTACACACACACTTACCTCAGCTCCAGAACCAAGCACAGCAGCAGCAACAGCAAGCACAGTAGCAGCAACAGCAGAAAGCACAGCAGCAGCAGTCAGAGGCAGTGAGCAGCAGCAGCACCAGCACTAGTGCAGCCCCTCCCCTTCACTTCTTCATCTTCCTGCAGCTCCCTAGGGTTAAGTATGAGGTATACTTCCTAACTCGCTTCCCTAGTTTTCTTGGTTAGTGTAGATTTGCATCGGTTAATGGATTTTAGTGCGTTTTAGTGCGATATGGGGTGTTTAGTGAGAACTTTGTGCTAGTGAGGTGTAAATTGGTTTCAGTAGGATAATTGAGGTTTGTTGAGACCCTATTAGCTTAGCTTAACCCCTATTACACTAAAATACCACCAGTTTCCCTATTTGATGCAAATTGTCGTTTTTAAGCAAATCTGAGGTTTTCTGGATCTGCTTTTGACCCGATGAGATCTGAGTGAAATTGGGAAGACTGCAGTGTAGTGGAGATATGCTGATACCATAGCTTGAACCCGACCCCCTAATTGCTACAGTAGGCCGCCGATTTTCTCTTTCTGGCCGCAAATTGCGGCCAGATGGGTAGGGTTTTGGGTGTTGTTTGGTCCTGTAGGTGTCTGCTAGTGTGTAGGGTGTTGTTATATATATAGTTTTATAAGTTTAGCTCTGTGTAGAAATCTGGGACCAAATACCTATTTTGCCGTTTTTCTAAACCTTCGCGACACGCGTGATACGTGAGTAGGTTTGGGGTTTTTGCGTATCGCGACGCGTCGGGGTAGTTTCAGGCGCGTGATCACACGTTTTAGCGTATCGCGCACACGCGCGATTGGTTTGCGACACGGGTTTCTAGTTGGACCGTAATGTCGCGTTTCTGTGAAATTGAGCTTATGTGTGATATATGTTATGTGATTCTAGGTTCGCAGGACAGTGAGACGGACGCTGCGAAGAAGGGCAAGCAAGTGGTTGGATACACTTAGCGCGAGACACGGTGAGTAGATTTCACATCTACGGGGATATCGCCCGCATGGCGTTATGCGTCAGGGCTGATAGGACTTTATTATTATATGTTGCATGTACCCCATAGACTGTCATCGTATATTGCATTCCCTGCTGTGTTTATATATATATGCTTAGAACTGATAGAACACCGCACTATTACTAACGGTCTATGTTGCACGGGCACTATTTGCATGATACACACACACCGTTAGTAATTGCCATGCCACACTCACTGTAGAACTGCCCTGATTATATTGATGTAGTTTATCTTACATATGATTGGTGGTGATTTCCTGGAAATTGGGAGCCGCATGACATCTTTAAAAACGGAAACTATTTTTAAAAGCGGTTTTCCCCTTATACCCATATCATGGATTGATTTATATTGTACATCGCATTGGATTTATTATTGGTGTTGGATTTACAAGTAATTTCTGGTTTTGAGGACCGTGGGATTATTTAAGAAAAGATGCACTATTTTGAAAAACCCGGTACCTCGTGATATGATATTTTGGTGTGTCCACCACGCGTTTTCTCGGTGCTGAGACGTGTGCTTGAAACCCGATTCGAGGAGTGGATGATCCGTCTGCGGGTTCGTGGTGGGCCCGGTATGGTTCCCCTCGGCGAGATGATCGATGGGTTTTTCCGATTGAGCCTGGAGGCGGGCGAGTACCTACCGGTGATTGGTTGGACCTGGCAGTCGTCCGGAGGATACTGACCAGAGTCGAGAGATGGATGCGGGATGATCCGTACTGCCGGGGCCGAGGGCCGATACCGCAGACGGACCCCGTGGGCCGATCCGGACTGACGGAGCCCGAGATACGAGGATTTGCGTGTCGATGCTGGACACGTGTATTTTATGATATTTTGGGTGCCGATGTTGGGCACTCGTGATTTCTCAGAGATATACAGGATTTGAGGGCCGATGGGTGTGCCGGCGCCTGAGTGCATTTGGGATTGGGTGCAGTCTGAGGCATCGCTTATTGTTTTCCATGTTGACACAGTCCATGTAGATGTTATTTATCCCATACTCAGTATTGACTACTATATATCTCATCCTGTAGCATTTACCGGATAGAGTACTTGCATTACTATTGCATCCACTGTTTGGCATGCATTGACATCATCTGCTGGCATTAGTAGAGCCACGCTATATGTGCATGCTCGCGATCACCTTTATATGTTATCTCTATTCACGAGTTGGCAACTCACCCATGTTGTGCCACAGTATTTGCAGGTTGCCCTTGGGAGTAGTCACGGCTGGCTGATTACCGCATCTTTTGGCACAGATACCCTTTTGAGGCGAGATAGCCTTTTGCTGCTAGGTGGGTTTTGTACGGTATCTGTTATCTTTCAGTTGTATATTGATGTATCTTGTATTCTCCATCTACCTTTCTGTATTGACTTAGAGACAGTTGTGAGGACGATATGTATGATTTTATATTCTGGTGTCGAGCTCGCATGTGAGCCGACTTTATGTTATGCAGTCTTACCTTTTGTGATATTGTCCTTGCTTTACTGTGTACTCTTCGCTACGGCGTCGTATATTATATTGTGATGCTTATTCATTTCACTTATTATTTCTGCTACACCTTGCTTTTACCCGACTTGCGGGACAAATGTTAAGAATGGAAATGTTGCCAAAATTATAAAAGTTATAATTCTTGAACTTAAAAGGATTTCTACTAAATAAATGGAAGCTTTTCAGACATGTATGACTGTTTTTACAAAAATGTTTTAATCACTCTTTATTTATTGGTTTTGATTTCTGGGTTCGGCTTACTTAGCTACGTTACGCCTGTAGACGTTGCGTGGTTAAGTGCCGGTCACGAGTCGAAACTCTCGGGTCGTGACATATGGTATGATCCATGATGAGTAATGCTGAGTTACCGCGATCTTTCTGGGGTTATGCGCTAGAATCAGCGGCATATCTTCTGAACAGGGCTCCTACCAAGACTGTGCCTACCACTCCATATCAGATGTGGAGTGGGAAGAAACCCCATCTTCAGCATCTGAAGATATGGGGATGTCCAGCTTTTGTTAAAAAGCAGCATGTGGACAAGCTCGAGGCACGATCAGTGAAATGTCTGTTTGTGGGATATCTAAAGAACTCCAAGGGATATTATTTCTATTACGCAGAGGAACAGAAGGTGTTTGTTTCTCGTAATGCCCATTTTCTAGAACAGCAGTTTTTAGAAAAAGAATTAAGTGGGAGCGAAATAGAACTGGAAG
The DNA here is from genome assembly GCA_030015575.1 of Agapanthus africanus. Classification (NCBI taxonomy): domain Eukaryota; kingdom Viridiplantae; phylum Streptophyta; class Magnoliopsida; order Asparagales; family Amaryllidaceae; genus Agapanthus; species Agapanthus africanus. Next base: position 137,614,734 of record CM057347.1, on the reverse strand, counting down.
AAATTTCAGAACCACAAACTACTACTGAAAGTTTGGTAGAACCAGAAGTTCAAGAAGAACAGAACATTCCCGCACCCCTCCGCAGGAGTAGTAGGCCGTCTCATCCGCCTGAGAGATACTACGGTTTTCTCATAGACGGGAATAGAGAGGATTGCATCATTGATGATGATGAACCTACTAGCTTCTAGCAGGCCATCCAGAGCGGCGACTCGGTACGATGGCTAGATGCAATGCGGACCGAAATGGAGTCCATGTACACCAACAAAGTATGGACTTTGGACTTTGCTCCAGATGGGTAAAACCCATAGGATGTAAATGGATCTTCAAGAAAAAGATTGGTGTAGATGGACAGGTGGAAACCTGTAAGGCTAGACTTGTTGCGAAGGGTTTTCCTCAAAGACCTGGTTTGGACTTTGACGAAACTTTTTCTCCAGTGGCTATACTCAAATCCATTCGGGTCCTTCTTGCTATTGCTGCCTTCCATGATTATGAAATCTGGAAGATGGACGTAAAGACGGCTTTTCTGAATAGTAATTTAGAAGAGTGCGTCTATATGGATTAGCCAGAGGGTTTCAATCAGAGTGGGAGCAGCGGTAGAGTATGCAAGTTGCTTAAGTCCATTTATGGACTAAAGCAAGCATCGCGGAGTTGGAACATCTAATTTGATGAAACAGTCAAGGAATATGACTTTATCAAAAATCCAGATGAACCATGTATATATAGTAAAGTTGTGGCCAGAAGTGTCGTATTCCTCGTCTTGTACGTGGATGACATTCTATTGATAGGAAATGACATTCCTATACTACAATCTGTCAAAGGATTCTTGTCACACAGGTTCTCCATGAAAGACCTGGGTGATGCCTCTTACATTCTGGGGATCCGGATCTATCGTGATAGATCCAAGAGGATGTTGGGACTTTCGCAGTCCAGATATATCAACACTATACTGAAAAGATTCAGTATGGAAGATTCTAAGCGCGGTAATCTATCGGCTTGTCACGGAATCACCCTCTCCAAAGAGATGTCTCCCAAGACTGATTTGGAAAGGGAACGCATGTCTATTATACCCTACGCTTCTGCGGTAGGCTCTATAATGTATGCGATGTTGTGCACCAGACCAGATGTAGCTTACGCACTGAGCGTGGTAAGCCGGTATCAGTCAGACCCAGGTGAGAATCACTGGATAGCAGTAAAGAACATTCTCAAGTACTTAAAAAGGACTAAGGAGATGTTCTTGGTTTACGGTGGAAAAGACCTCAAGTTAGAGGCCTTTGCTGATTCTGGCTTCCAGAGTGATAAGGACGATTCCAAGTCCATGTCGGGTTATGTCTTTACCCTCAATGGAGGGGCGGTGTGCTGGAAGAGCTCCAAGCAGGACACCGTTGCTGACTCGACGATGGAAGCGGAGTATATTGCTGCTTGCGATGCCGCAAAAGAAGCAGAATGGATGAAGAAGTTCCTAACAGAACTTCAGGTGGTTCCTACCATAGTTGATCCAATACCCCTGTATTGCGACAACAACGGAGCTATAGCTTTAGCGAAGAAACCAAGGTCCCATCAGAAGTCCAGACACATCTTGAGGCGGTAGCACCTGATCAGGGAGATCATTGATCGTCGGGATATCGAGGTTCGGAGAGTTGCTTCTGAAGAGAACATTGCTGATCCATTCACGAAGGCCCTATCTCAGATTCAGTTCGAAAGGCTACTCGAGATCATCGGTCTTCGATACGCCAGTACATGGCCCCAGTGCAAGTAGGAGATTGTTAGTGTATATGCCCTAGGGGCCATTATTGTATCATACTAGTTTGTATATTACTTAATGGAAGCTTGGGATATTCACATGTATATAACAGTCTTGCTAAACATGGTAGTATGCTACTTGGTTTTTCTATCTTAATATGTGAGTATACGTATTGATAGAGCTCTTAGGATCTTGCTTGACTACCAGCGTTGTGATTGCAGTTATACTATTGGGGGCTGGGTAGTCTACAAGCACATCCTTATTCAGGTCCCTAGTCGTAGGATTATCGAGACAGGGCATCGATACTCCGGAGTAGACTAGTGTGTACGCTTCTCATCCCAGTTGGGAGATGGTCTGTCCCACAGCCGTCAGTACGTCGTACTGGAGATAGTATACAGGTGCTCGTTGGGTTATGGGTACACCGGACAGGACTCGCAGGGAACGGTTGGTTGGGTTTTTATACCAGTCGTCAGTTAACAGTTCCCTGGTGACATGAGTACAGCATAGTCTGCAGACTTGACACTGCTACTTCACCTCGAGTGTATCCCACTGTTCTTAGATTGCTACTCTACCACGGCTCAAAGGAGTCGTGCAAACAGGTAGCAGTTGGGTGCAGTCCCGAGCACTTGGATGCAGTGGCGGTTAGACAGGATTCGTCTCTCCCGGTATTGGGAGTTGATATCGCACTGTGTCAGAGAGCCATTACGCAAAGTCCCTGGCCAGGGCAAGCAAGATTTACTGGTAGGTTCCAGTAGTTTCTCAGGGTGTAATGGGCTTCACTCCGACACGACTTATACCGCTATTTGGGGACTGACGCTTGCCGCCCCCTAGGCCCGATATGCGATAGTCTTAGACGAACAGACCGGACTGTACGGAGATTGTCACATCAGGCTCAGTAGGATTTCGGATGGGTTTCCTCATCGGCCTTCTTATCGACATCTACCTGGGGACCGTTACGTACAGCTAGTGCCGCTTGCGGTCTATGGTTAAACCCACTGCCAGCGTAGTAGTCGAGTCATTAGAGTCCCACACAGAGAGTTTCCCTACTCCAGGCGAAACGATAAAAAGGTCGTATGGTTTTACGACAAGGGTTCGGACGCATACGTGTGTTTACGCACGTACGACTTTCGGACAGTTTTTACTAGTCGACTTTGGTTTAAGCCAGATTCTAGTATCAGGATATTGGATTTATACAGTCTAAAGTTTTTCCGTGTTTTCACGGATAGGAGGGGCGTTCTCGTAATTTTACGAGAATCTTCTAGAAGATGGTGACTTGGGGGTTTAGGTGGCATATGCATTAAATGAGATTAGTGAGTCATATGAGTGATTCATCCATGTCATTAATGCATCATAAATGCTAGATGACTCATGGAGATGAATCACCCTTTGGTATTTATGAAGCATGGTTGTAAATCCTTTATTTTGTTTTATTGGATAAATGATAATGCTTGATATATATTATGATAGATCATTATCTCATCTCATTCTCATGCTCACCTTCTCTCTCCTCAAGCTCTCTCTCTTCAAACCCTAAACCTCCCCTCTCATGTGTTGAGATCAAGGATTAGAATAGACTAATCACTCCATAATCCAACTCTATATCACCTAGGTTACTTAGATTAGCACTTTAAGAAACCTAGTTACCTCTAGTTTGAGGTGAAGCTTGAAGTATAGCTCTCGGGTGGATCGTCTAGTACTTGAAGAAGGCTGAGGAGGAGGTGGAGAACGTAAAGTCGAAGGACATGGTTCTTTAGGTATAATCACTTCACATAGTAGTTTAGAACTTCTATGATTCGTGTTAGTTATCGTTTAGCTTCGATTCGTGCGGTTAGTCGATGTTTAAGCAAAGAACAAGATCGTTTTTCATATTTCCGCCTCCCCGCAAGTCGTGGGGTGTTGAACATCGGCTTACAGTTTTTACACTAGATGCAATAAGTTAGTATATTAATCCAATCCTGGAGAAACGTTCGCAAGTAGTTAATGAACATAAGAGAATGTTCTAAGGATTTGGTAACGGCAGCCTCCTTTTGGAGACGGTTATCATTCCAGGCATTTCAAGGTGACCTGGATGACAAAGTGACTGTCAGAGATATAGTTTTCCATCTCGACGAGGGGCAGTAGTTTGGACAGGTGGTCCAAGGGGATACTGAGGGAGGCATGTTGCAGGATACTGATTAAATTCAGTAGACGATACAGTGTAAGAAGTTTACAGGATTTGGACTTCATTTGTGAACTGGGTCCCATCAGATATCCAGACATATTCTAAGACAGATATTGCTCATTTCGGGAGATGGATTTCTCCGCGAACTTGAGATAAAGGGAGACATAGAAAGAAACATTGGAGTGGATCCACTCACTGAGGCTATTTCTCGAACGCAATAGTTTTACAAACGAGTTTTGTGAAACTGATTAGTAGAGAAGTTGGGTGTTCGGTATCACATGGGTTGTGAGTATGCAACACCGCAATAATTAGCCTTAAGTGAAAATGGGAGATTGTTGGCTATAGTGCCCTCAAGTCAATTATTGGATCGCAAGCACGTGATTGCAATGATTGAGGGAGGACATATACCGGTAGAACGGTCTTTCTCGAGAAGATAGTATGCTATCTTGTTTGTCATTATCATCGTGTACATGCTTCAGGTGACATTACAGATCACTATTACATGTTGATAGAGCCTATTGGATTCTTGCTTGACTACCAGCAGTATGATGGCGATCATATACGTGGGAGTTGGGTGGTCTATAAGCACATCCTTAAAATGTCCTTAATCGTGAGAGTTTCGAGACTAGGCATCGATACTCCAAGAGTAGACTAGTGTATACTGATCGAGACCCCGACAAGGGACGGTGGCCGGTCTCATAAGCCATTGGTGTCAGTTGGTTCACCTAAGATGTATACAGATGCTCATTGGGTTATGAGTACACCGGACGGACTCGCCGGAAACATGCTAGTTGGTATTATACCTATTGTCAGATAGTAGTTCCCAGGTGACATGTGTACAGGTTAATCTATCGACCTGAGATCATCATTTTTCTCGTGTGAGTTCCCACTGTGCTTTGATTACTACCCTACCACGGCTCAAAGGAGTCGTGCAAACAGGTTTTAGTTGGGTACAGTCCTGAGGCACATGGAGGCAGTGAGCAGATCGTCAGGGGATTCGTCTCTCCCGGTATTGGGGGTTGATGTCGCGGTGTGCACGGGTGGCCATCACCAGAAATCCTTGGCCAAGGTAGTCGAGAATTACTGATTCGGATCAGTACTTTCTCAGGTGGTGATGGGCTTCATACCGACACTGAATCTCAAGTTATTAGGGGTCTGACTTTATCCACCCCCTAGACTCGATATGCGATACTCATAGATGAGCAGACCGGACTGTACGGATATTGCCACTGTCAGGCTCAGTAGGGGTTTCAGGATGAGTTTGCTCGTCGGCCTCCCTGTCACTCAATACCTGGGTAGCCGTTACGTACAGCTAATGCCGCTGACGTGCTTGTGGTTAAACCCACTTCCAGCGTATTGATGAGTCTTTAGAGTCCCACAAAGAGGGTTTCCCTGCTTCGGGTGAAACGATGTAGAGGACGTATGGTTTTATGGCAGAGTTCGATCACATACGTGTACTTATGCACGCATGATGTTCGGATGGATAGTACTAGTGGGCTTTGGTTTAAGCCGGATCCTAGTATTATATTTGTTGGATTATTTTTGTCTCTTTGTATTCGTATTCTTCGGAATACGGATGCGGTTATGTATATACGGTTGAGGGGTACTCTTATAATTTATTACAAGATTACTTTTAGAGGATTACACCTCATCATGGTTTAGACCTTTTTGTATTAAAAGGTTATTGAGGTGTAGGATGAGGAGTTTATTGCATATTTTATGGCATGGCTAATTAGTGACCCATGGTTACTATTCTAGCATGCTTAAGGATTTGTTTATTGTGAGATTATTGTTGACTTGAGATATTTTGGTTGACTCTAGATATTTTGGTGGCATGGGATATTTTTATGGATGACTTCATTATTTATTAGATAATTTCACAACAAACAAAATAACAAGCCATTATTCATTTTTTTCTCTTTCTTGAGTTGCTCTAAACTCTCATCCTCATGGCATCTTCTTCTTCCTCTAGCTCCACCCAAACCCTCTCATGAGTTGAGAATCCTTGGGTGTCTTGACACAAATTAATCCTTCATCACTCTCTACTTCATATACGGTATCTAGAGTAGCGATCTAGGTGCCTTAGTAGCCTCCGATATGAGGTTGGAGCTCGTTGCATAGACTCTCGGGTGTATCATCTTCGATGGAGGGAGACCAAAGATCAAGCTTGATCAAGGAAACCTCTAGGAGCTTGCGATGATGGTTGAAGACCGAAGGACACGGATCTATTCGGTATAAACCATTCTAAACTCCTAGTTTAAAGATTGCTAGTAAAGGGTTAATGGTAGATCCGGGTAATTGGTTGTGGTAGCGCCAAGTTTTATAAATTTTTGTTCCGCATTTGGTCACGGATTGATGGCCGGGGCGCTTCCATAACCTAATGCTAGCGAGAGTTTGTAAAAATTTTATTCCGCAATCGGCCACGGTTTGATGGCCAGGGCACTGGCATAACCAAACACTATCTCCTGGATTAGGTGATACCGCCTCAGAATTTTTCTGGATCGCTGATGGGACCGGGTTGCTTGGCCAAAGCCACAGCTCCATTGTTATCACAATACAAAGGTTTTTAATTCTTAATGGACGGAACCACACCAAATTCAGCAATGAACTTCTTCATCCAGACAGCCTCTTTGGCAGCATCGTTGGCAGCGACGTATTTAACCTCCATCGTCGAGTTTGCAACGGTATCTTGCTTAGAACTCTTCCAACATACCGTCCCTCCATTGAGGGTGAAGACAAAGCCCGAGACAGACTTGTTGTCGTCCTTATCACTCTGGAAGCTCGAATCGGTAAAGGACTCCACTTGGAGTTCTCCATTACTGATTGATCATTCTTCGTGTGTATGGAAAAGTTTTAATCACAACCAAAGAAATTTATACCGTAATCAATTGACGGTGTCTATTATAGTTCGTCAATGAGAACGGATCATCCACTGAGAAAGTGTCATTTGTTCGAAATCGTTTTATTTAAGTTGAAAAGAAAATATAAAAGGAAATGATTCAATATTTGTGAAGTTTAGTTTCCAAGAATCATAAAGAAATAGATCTAAAATCAAGAATTACTAAAGATCAAGAAAATGTCCAAATTGATTGAATTATCAAGGTTTGTAAAGTAGCTTGTAGGAATCGATCAAATTGATAGTGATGATGAATACTAATGATTATGAATTCTTATCTATTGAGGATTTCTTGCTAGATCGATGACGATCAACGAGGTTTAGAGATCTATTGAAGAAACTAGGGTTTCTTCATCATCATCCCTTGTCCTTCCATTGATTATCATTCAAATTCAAGCCTCCAGCAAATTAAATCATCGATCGTTGATCTCTAATTTGGAGCGAAAACATTCAAGAAAGCGATCTGGCTCAAAACTAGGTCTTCGATGATTCAACTTTCCTAAAGTTTACAAAACTCATAAGACTTAAGAATCGTTTAAGGATTTAATCATCATCATCTACCTATTCTCTCGATTCCGCTACAAGCGGAGATTTCACTCACATATCATGAAAAAGAAAAGAATCAAGAATCTATAACTCTTCATAATGCACGAATGTAAAGAAAAGCAAGATTTAGAATTCTCACTTTTTATTAATCAACGCTTAGATACAATTCACGCAAATATTACAAGATTTGAGGAAGAAAACTAGCTTCGCTTTAGTCTTCCTGAGTCGCGGATCATCGTGGATCTCTTGCTCGGATGAACATCGGCGTTGCCTCAAAGGCTCGTTGAAGGCTTGCTTGAGTCGATACTCGATGAATCTTGATTTGGCTCAAATTGTGTCACCCAATTTGGTTTGATTTGGATTTTGCTAGAAATTTTTATCCTAATTGATGAACAACTAATGAACAACCTTGGTAATGAAGCCCTAGGTCACCTTTTATAATTTTCCCTTTAGCTTCCCCATGAAGCTTGGTTTATCTTCTACTAGAAGCTAGGTTGTTATGAAGCTTGCATGAGAAGCTTGGTAGGTATCAAACTTGTACAAGAAGCCTGGCTGTTAGAAAAGAAGGTTCTGGAGAAATCTACACAATTCGAACCGTCTTGGAGAAGTTTGGCCATTAAAAGAAGAGCCTTACAAAAAGTTCTCACCGCCGACGAGTCAACTCGGCCGCGGATCTGTAGCGGATCGGCCTGACTCGGCCGCAGATCCGCGGCCTTTTGGTGGAATCAGTGCATGGAAATTTCTGTATTGTTTCATGTTGGTTTTATGGTTGTTTCCTGATGTCTAGAATCTTATAATTATTTCTAGTTTACTACCAGATCTCAAGTCTTGGACTTGATGTATTTTATCAGCACTTTTAGCAGTTCCGGCTCTTTTACCTGGAGAATTTCCTACACACAATCTCGAGACAAGTGTTGATATACAAAAGAACATGCGTGTAGTAATAAACACACAATTTCCCTCATAATGCCGGTTCTAATGTATAACACATGTTATTTGATATTTCGCAGACGAATTACTAATATGTGCTATATTTATACCAAACACCTTTAGATGATTACAAAGAGTAAGGAAATTGACGTGTTGAAAATGCAATATTTTCGACTGATCAAATTACCCCAAACTTAATTTTGGTCTTCTCGAGCAAATATCCTTTATTCAAGAGAAGGAGAAAATAAAGAAAAAGAAAAACTAACTAGCACACTTTCGTAGGCAACATGATTGCACTGAGCATGTGCAACAAGCCTTTAAACCTCTAGGTGTCCCTACTAGGAGGAGTGTTGGATCCTGAGGATTTTCAGCGGATTGCACCCACAAAATCCCATAATAAAAGAAAGACCGTGAAAATTACATATAAAGATAAGAATTGTAAAAGAAAAACTTTGAAAATTAGAGTTTCCAACTATACCAGCTTTTTAGTTGTCATGAGCCCTATCTTAATAGTCATGAAAAGATGTTAAAAATCAAATCATCCCTCAATAAAATATCTTCTTTATTCTTCATTCCTTCCTTTCTTCCAAACATCGATCATATACCCCTACGTGTGTGTAAAAGACATCCCTACACTCGGAGAATTCAATTCAAGCTATCATACTCTTGTCCATCTACCTCAGTACTTTTTAGTCGGTGAATATTTTAGATGGAATTGCTCACACATTCTTCATGCGACCGTTAATACTTCTTGAGATACTAACCGACCGATTACTCATGTGCTTACTTATTAGGTGTAAGTAGCATTTTCCTCGTCTTGCAACACTTAAGGCTTAGCAGTGACTCCCAAAACAGTTGGTCTAAGGCACTAGGTGATGAAGCACCCTTGCTATATTTTTTTATGCTGCCTTGGTGTTCCTTGGTGTTTACAAAACCAGTGTTCATTTTTCTACACCATTTTATCTTTTTATTCATTTATAATTTCCTTCATACTTTGGCTTTTAGACAAGAGCATTTCAAGGTATACTCTACTATCCCGAGTTTCAAGACGTGTGTAAGTGCGAATAGTAGGGTATCAACATTCAAATGTTTGGCTTCCAGAATAGGAACTATTTTCAAACTTATTTTTATCTGCAGATTAGTGACTTCTTTCATCTTACTAACCCTTAGGACAGCGGCTTATAACTATTTATTACTAGTTTCGTTCAAGAAAACTTTTAACTTTCTAGGTTTTCTTAAACTTTTCTAATCTTTTAAATGTAATTTTTCACTATCTAATCTTGTATTATCTTATTTATGTACAAATTTTTTTATTGTTATTTTTTATTATATGTTTGTTTTGTGCTTATGCAAAATGATATGGAAAGTGATGCATAAATAAGCACAAACCACCCCCAAACTTGTTTTCAACAATGTCCTCACTGTTGCTATCTGCCGGATCACAAAAACCTATAAGCTTGGGAGGAAATTTACTAACGGGGAAAAAAATATAATCATGAAAATCCTCTCCCAAACTTATTCTTTGGCTCACCATTTTGAGTAAAAAAATTTATTTTCAAGAGTTAGATTATCCCCCTCCAAACTTCAATTAAACAATGTTAATTTTTGAAAATCACAAGAGGGGGTCAAAGTTACTGGTTAATTCCAAGCTTTGCAAAGACCGAAAGTCAACACCAACCATTCAAAGATTTTATCAGTGTGGTGCACCGGTTGATCGACGAACATGTTGTAGAGAGCCAGGAAGAAGTGGGGAAAAGAAAAGTGGTGTGATAGAATGGGTTTGTGTATCGTTTTGGAGAGATGACACAGTGATTGTGATGGATTACTCGCATTTTTGTGATTGTCCAGAAGAAGGGGTGGATGTTCAATTTCTTCGTTTTGGAGATGATTCATCTCAACACCTGTGTTTGCTAAAAATACGAGTTCATCAGCGAAAATGTCCTCAAAGCTCTCATCGACACCTCGAAGAATAATGTCATCAAAAAGCGCGGGGTGATCTTCAGACTCCATAAAAAGTTCATAATCAGTGTTAGTTGTTGACCCGGACAACTCAATGGAAGAGTCTGTATGTGTATGATACATAGTTGGGTCAAACAACAACAAATGAAAAGTGTCTAGATCAGTATCATGAGGCTGATCAGATTCTCCGCCGTCGATATCCATTAATTCAATAGAGCATTCTTGAGTAGTAGGTTCGGAGGGTACACATCCCAACTTTTAAATGTTAAGCTCAATTGACATCTTCCCGAAGGATAGGGTCATAGAGCCGTTACAATAGTTGATTATAGCATTGAAAGTGGCCAAAAAGGGGCGACCAAGGATCATCGGAATTTAGTTTCGTGGGTTCACTACAGGCTGTGTATCGAGGACAATTAAGTCCACAGGGAATACAAATTCCCCGATTTTTATTAACACATCCTCCAGCTTACCCCTAGCTTTGGTGATTGATCGGTCGGCCATCTGGAGAGTGCAGTGAGATGGTTTCAACTCTTCGATCCCTAACTGCTCATAAACCCAGTAAGGAAGCAGGTTAACACTTATGCCCAGGTCAAGTAGAGCACGGTTAATGTGTTTACCCCTAATAGAAATAGAAATTGTAAGACAGCCGGTGTCCTTACGTTTCCTTGGTAATTGTTTGGGAAAAGCTGTGTCTACAGTCTATGACATGAACACCTTTTTGGCACTTAAGTCTTCCTCTTTCTAGTGCACAAGTCCTTGAGAATTTTCGCATAAGACAGGACTTGTATATCATCTAAGAGAGAGATATTGATCTTAACCTGTTCAAAGATTTCAGTGATCTTCTCCATTTGCTGACTTGGTCTGTTTCCCCTTAACCGATTCGGATAAGGAGCTTTAGCGAAAATAGCTGGGTCCAACATTGGAAAAGATCGTATGGGTAGGAAAGATCCCAGAATAGGAGTGGGGACCATCTTTGGTAGACTAGAAGAAGTGTGCTGAGGGTTCGAGCCTTGGAGAAAACGGAGAATAGGCTCGGAAGAAGATGGTGGGGTAGACGAACTGGGGTCAGAAGTAGAAGTTGAAGTGGAAGGAAAAGTCTCAGCCGGGGTATCATTGATTGATTCATCATTATTAGTATCAATCTCTTCACCGACATGATTATTCAGCATTCTTCCAGATCTCAACATGGTGATAGCGTTCACATGATGTGAATAACCAGAAATAGGTAAAGGTTGAGCTTGAAGTTTTCCTTTCTCTCTTGCACTCATTTCGGCTTTTAATTGTGCAATTTGTGCTTCCACCGATTTAATACTCTCACTTTAGGAGTCAGAGTTTTCTGGATTTTATCAACGGAAGACTTCATCTCAGCCGAAACTTGCATGAAATTTGTCAGAAGCAAATTCATGGTTTGTTCGAGTGAAGAGGAGTTATAAGTACCGGTCACTTGCAAAGAATTGTTATATGGTGTAGGTGTGTTGACTGGATTTTGAAAATTTTGTGATTGATAGGGGTGCTGACTTATTTGAAATGGTTGCTGTTGTGGTCGGGGACTCCATTCGAAATTGTTTTGATTTGGAACCGTGTTTTGAGTTTGTGATTACTTCCAAGAAAAGATAGAGTGATTCCTCCAACCCTGATTATATGTGGAAGAATACGGATCATTTCTACATCTTTGTTGGAAAGCAGCATTGGTATGCTTTTGACCTTGAAACGGAGCATTTAAAGGACATTATTCCGTAAGATGAGATGGATCATAACAGCATCCACAGACAGTTTTGGAGAGTGACATCTGATTTAGGGAAGCTGCTAAAAATTTATGTTCCATGGCTTCGAGTTTCTTTTGCATTGCTTCCATTTCAGCTCTAACTCCTATGGCAACATCAAGCTGGTGAATACCACCCCTAGACAATGACTGGTTTACACTCTCCTACTGTAAAGTTCTTTCAGCGAAATGTTCTAAAAATCTCCAGGCTTCACCATCAACTTTATTCATGAAGGTGCCTTAACACATGGATTCAGGGGTCTGTTTTGTGGTAGGATTAATGCCCTCATATATGATTCTGCACGGATCCCATCTAGGAATTCCGTGATGAGGACATTGAACTAACAGATCCTTGAAGCGTTCAAAACACTTCGAGAATGGTTCATTTGGAAGCTGGGTAAATTGATTTATTTCTCTACGGACTCGAGCTGTCTTATAATTAGGGTAGAATTTCTTTAGGAAAGCTGTTACAAATTCTCCCCAATTCGAAATAGAATGTGCGGCTGTGTTATAAAGACATTTCTCAGCTATATCATACAAAGTGAATGGGAGAAGACGTAATCTCATAGCATCCACAGAAAGCTGTGAAGTACCCATCTTAGCGCATATATTTTAAAATTTGGAAATAAAGACGTATGCGTCGATTCGAGTATGACCTTCTCTTAGGACAACCATTCCCTCGAGACCGTGGTATTTTGGTAGAAGATTGATTGTCACGACCCAAAAGTACGGAACGTGACCGGCACTTAGATTACGAAGCGTCTAGAGACGCAACGTAATCTAAGTAAGCCGAAACCCAGAAATCTAAAACATATAAAATAAGAAGTAAGGGAAAACATATAGGAAAACAAGTTTAAAAGCAACATCAAATTTTTCAAAAATTTCGGCAGAGTCTCCTTTGTAAAAACTGGCCCCAAACGGGTACAAACAAGTATAATATATACAAATGATAAAATGGCATCCCCAAGCGGGAGCTAGCTCTACGCCAACAGGCGGAAACAACCACACCAAGCACAATAATATACAATGCCAAAGGGCGAAGCTCAAATCTCAAAAGAAATCAAATCCACCAAACCATAATAATTCATGCGCGACTCTAAGGTCGAAATGAAAAACTGGTCCTTTAAACTTATCAAGTAATACAAGTTTGGTTGATGGAGCTTACTAGATACAAGTGAAATAATAAAAGTACAACGACGGTCCTGAGACAAGTGAACCAACCTACCGTGCAAATCACCCTGAATGAAAAGATATGCCAGCAAGCTGCCAAGGAAACCTATACAACGAACCTGTAATAAAATTTGGCACAACGGGGGTGAGTTGCCAACTCGTGAGTAAAAGACATCTGCGATAAGAAATTGAATGCACGACGCTGTCCTAGGTCATAATAATATACAATATATTACTAGTCATCTAGTAATGACTCGGTAATAAACTACGTGTAAGTGCAAATGCTCCGTGCTCGTGTCAGTGCCTCAAATAGTAATATGTCATGTGAATGAGTATGCATGCACCATGAATGTAAAACAATCAATCCTGAAATCTGGATATATCTGTATAAGAAAATCTTTAACTTTTATCATGGTAAATTTGTATAGAAATCAGAAATATCATCGATGAAATCCATGGAAATCCGTGTCAAGCATCGACACAAAACATGTAAATCTCAAGTCTTAATGCCTCATAGTCTCAGTATCTCATAGTCTTAATATCTCAGGCTCCGTCAGTCTGGATCGGCCCATATTATCAAATCTCACGACAACGGTCGGTATCGTCCGGATATCCGCCGCGCCAGACATCACCGGTAGGTAGTCTTCCCTTACCAGGCTCATCGTCTACAACTCGATCTTCTTGCCCCGAGGTACCATACCGGGCCCACCTGTACCCGAGACGGTTCATCCACTCCTCGAATCGGGTCTCGAAATCCAACAGAAAACATGAAATCTCATAGTGGACGATACATATATCACGAGAAAACCGCAACTTATATTTTAAAAAGAGAGGAGGAGAGAGAGAAGTTTTTTTTTATATTCTTGCGGTTTTCCCCAAAAATCCAGAAATCTCATAGAAATTCAAAATCCCAATATCATGAGTAAGCAAATGATAAGTGTCGGCCTAAACCCCACAATACTGCATGATAACATGAAAATGTGAATGCATGAAATGTCTAAGTAATAAATGCAATGTCTAGACTAACACCTGAGAGTAATCACAATATTATATTGATCTAGCCTCTAACTGATTCTATCAATAAAAGATAATATGTTCTAAAGTGTACGTGACATAGCAATTACCGATGATGATGTGTGTGAGCCGGCAATAAGTGTGCGTGGAATATGCGCATCATCGGTAATGGTGCTGGTGTCCTAACAGGCAGAGTTTCATACTAATTAAAGAACATATGTATGAACATGCAACATGATGATTACGGTCTGAATGTAAAGACCGATGTGTATAACCACTCATTTGTAATATACAAGTCTAACTACAACTATATGACTCGAGCCTAAACTAGTATCTATCTAACTCCCTAAAGAACTAAACCTAAGAAACTAGTCGATAAGAAATAAGAGTCCACCTAAGGTCTAAGTCCATATTTCTAATAGTCGGCGATGCAGCCTTAATAGCGTCACGTACGTTGTACGGCTTCCTCAAATCAAGAGTGCGGATCAATTATCATATCTATGCCTCGTACGGTAAAATCCATTGTACGACATCTTAATATCGGGGTACGGGTCAAGTATCACTTACTACATCATCATTCGTATAATATCATCATCAAATAATGCCATGATCAAGGTACTGTACTGTAATCGTATACATCCCAATATCATCAATCATATATCATGTCTGCGTAAATATACATTGTCAATTGGTCCTCCGAAATATCATGTCACATATATCATATCTCGATCAAGTCACATATATCAAGTCGTGATTAAGTCACACACACACACACACACACACACACACACACACACACACACATATATATATATCATATCGTAATCAAGTTACACATATCTCATATCGTAATCAAGTCACAGGTTACAGTCCGGGTTCAATTCTAGAGTCTCACGTACCTCAAAATCATCACCACCTATTATTGTCTATGTATACATATCCATTAATTCATTTTCTAATGATCCGCTAACATCATAACACGACGGTATAGCTAAGAAATCACGGCATCAAGCCCAGTTATATTGTTCCATCCCCATGTATCATATCACATCCTTATATCACATATACATGTTGTGTATATATATACCTACACATAGTCCTATATATATACACATACACATATAAACCAAGTCAAGTTTCTGTGTGTGCGTGTGTGTGTGTCTACTTGAAACCTATGAATCTCCTCCAAAATATTCGTCCTCTGGCAAGGTCTTTCTAAATCAGTCTAGTCCAATCTAAGGTCACTACTAGGTCCTACACACCAAGAATCTAAGGTCACGTCTGGCTTCCTAATGACAATAAGTAATATTCCTATTCTACGTTTGTGGGGGTGATAAACGCCATCCACCCGACTTTCCCCGTAGATATACATCTACTCACCTGGTCCTCGCTCGCCGGTGCCGACGTCGCCATGCGCTTGCTTGTCGTCTCCAAGTCCACATGGGGTACCTAAATATCATAACGAACCATATCGCATTAAAACCAAATTCGAAATAGAAACGGCATACGAAAATCAAATCGGCATGTGTATCACGCATAGGTCAAAACCTATCGCCTACGCATGCAAGAATAGCCAAACCAACCCTCGATGTCGATGTACAAACGTCGAACCATCGAGAAAAACCCAAAAACTCTCATTTGCGCATTCACGAACACTAATTATAATATAAAATAGGTTAAAATTCACAAAAACACCAAATTCACCTTAAAAACCATTTTTCCGAAAATCTAGCAAGCAAAAATTACCCGTTTTAGTACCAAACTCGACGTTTAAACAAATCTAGCGGCCATAATACTTATTAAATATCTTAAATAAGTCATAAAAACAATTTCCACAATTTAATCTCATTAAATTCCATTAACCTTAAAATTCTAGTTTACAAAATACCCAATTTTTAACAATTTATAGCAAAAGAGCACAAACAACAATTTAGCTTGGATTTTCATGAACTAAAGGCATTAAACCACTCAATATAATATTTATAATGACATGAAACCTTAATTTGAATTTTATCTCACAAAAATATAATTATTTTAAAAACCTAGTTCACAAAATAACTTAATTAGAACAATTTAAACGTAAAAATTAGCAAATTTAGCAACTAGATTACATTTTGCATAACTTAAGATATTAATCTACACATCAAAACATAATCAATTGGCAAAACCCTATTTCTAATTCAAACCCCCTTTTATTGAAATTTCAATCTTGGATTTAAAGCCATAATTAAACACTTAATAAGTTAAATTAAATTAATTAACTAACAATCAAACCAAAAGCTTAGAATTATACCTCAACATTTGAGATCAAACTTGAAATTTTGCCTCCAAATGAATGGTTTCATGCTCCAATATCTATGCTAAATTGAACAAAGAATGGTGAGTAAGGGTTAAATGGAGAATTAGTTAGGTTTTTCATGGATTTGTGATGGATTTTGTTAATAAATTTGAGGTGGGATGAGTTGAGGAATTGGGAAGGGGCTGAAAGGAAAGGCTCGGCCTCATGGAGAGGGAAAATTGAGAGAGAGGAAAGTATGTAAAAATGTGTAGAACCCTTCATCAATTATTACCTATTTACATATTTCCTTAATTAATAAATTTTTCTCTCTTATACTATGAGATATCGTGTGATGAATGAAGAGATGGGGGGGACCTACACATTCGTAGAGAGAGAGGGTGAGAGAGAGAGATATGTGTGAGTGGAATTAATATTAATTTATCACCCCCATTTTAGTCTTCTCATTAGTTACTTTGTCTTAATTTATTTCTTAATTTATTTTATCATAGAATTCACTAGAGTTTTGGAGACACAAAAAAAATAAAACAAGCATGTTACAACTTTTTTATATATTTGCCATGGTTCGTTAGTGCATGATTAACCCATTCCCATTTGTAATTTTTCCTAATTAAATGTATTGGTGACGGCTTAAAATAGCATTAAAATAATTAATTTCGGAAAAAATTTCAGAAAATTTGAAATTTCACCAGTGGCTCAATAAACACCAAATAATAGCAATTAAATAGCTAGAATATGTATATTTAATTTTATAGTAAAGATATTTGTATTTTGAATTTTTACAGAAAACCCTCTTATTTTACCGTTTTTCCGAAATTTCACCAAAACGATTTTCAAAACGTTACAATTTTCCCCTCTTAAAGAAATTCGGTCCCCGAATTTAAATTAAAACTTCCCCCCCCAAACACTAAAACATCCAAGCAAAACCATCAAGTCGTCGGGGCTCCGAAATCATAAATACATAAAACAAATAATAGCGCAGCGCATGCGCATGAAAAATGAGCATATAACTCAAAATCAAAACTCCGTCATGCATCCCGCAATCATCGGAGTCATGGTGAAGACACGATCTCAAATACAATACCAAAACCAATATGATATAACTCGAAACTATACACGTAAACATCACATCTATATATGTAAATATCCGAAGGAAATGCATGCCAAATCTTTTAAAGTCGCTGTGCAATACGCATAACACTGCACAGTGGAGGACGTCTATCATAAGAAAATGACCATATACATATATACCTTTTGTTTAAAATGTACGTTCCGCCATTTTGGAAAACAATTTAGAAGGGTTTCTTGGTTTTAAACGTTTCGTGTCATATCAGACACGCAGGTAAATACTGAGACTATAGCTCGGTTTTTGGAATTCCCTTCGATAGATTTCAATGCATGCAAAATACATTCAGGTACTGTCCTCTGACTAGTCCTGCTCAGTACGAAAACACATAGTAAATATCATAAAAACGTACTGCTTTATAAGAAATCAATCCTAAATACGCATATGAATACTACGTGCGTCTGGTGCGCACGGAAATCAAAATCCATATATGTGCCATACATGCGCACAAAAACAACATCTAAGTGTATCGGGTGTGCACACAACATCTGTCATAGGCAACGTGTGTGCCAGACAGCAAGGATAGGTGCGTCTGACACGCATGAAGAAACTCGATTTAGTGCATCTAGTGTGCACAAAATCGCATCAAGTGCGCCAAGTGTACGCAAGAATCTCAATTAAGTGCACATGGTATACGAAAAACATACACCGAATATCAAAATCGAAATCACGGTACAAAAAATGCATGAAAACTATGTCGAAACGTACGTCAAAATCATGTGCAACCCATATGCACGAGATCAAATCAATATCTCAAAATGTATAAAACCAAATCGAGTGCACTGGGTATGTACAAAACAACATCAATACAACCGATATATGAAACACACATAGAATATAATGAATGTACATATAAGAAATACCAATCGTAGAACAAAATTCTCAAAATACCAAAATCCAAACAACGGAAATATGAAATTCAAATCACCAAATCACAATCGTAAACACTATCGTCAATGTGCGCCTCCTTCCTGTGATGTCGACTGCTTCGAACTTGTCTCTTCGTAGCTGTGCTGACTGCGCTACTAATGGCAATACTCATATCTAGAGTCTCCCACGTAATCTATCCCTTCACCTGATATCCGGACTATATTAAACTTTTGATCGATTCATCAAAATCCCATAATTCACCGAGAGCTCAGCACTCAAGTACAGTTTTAAAATATCCAGTACATACCCCAGCATCGATGGTCCAGCCGTAGAAGGGCAAACCCAAGCCTCACTAATGGCACCGCGGAACTGCCGTAAACCCTAAGGTTCAAGGGCGTTCTCGTGGTCATTATGTCGAGTTAGGGTTTCATTCTTCTAGAGGGTCCATAGAAATACCTGCATGTTCTTTCGAATACCTTAAACTTGGGAAAATGGGTTTTTGACAATTGTTTGAATCCTTTAACTTCGTCTGAACGGCATGTGAATACCCTTCGTCCGCACGCTAAACAATACTTCAATCCTCAAGAATAAACGATACCCTAAGGGTTATCACATTCGAGCCGCAGCTCCCTCTGCCCGTGCGGCCGTGGTAACAGAAACCACATCCGATATCGACGAAGATAGATAAAAGGAGCGAATGAAATGCGCTGCATAGAAATGTACATCCTAAGGCTCCTTAAGCAGAGTAGCGTATCGTAAGTATGCCGCGGATCATACCCACGGTACGTCACTCTACCTAAGTCACCTACTCTATCAATCAAGGGTCACCCTAGACTTATATAAGGTTAAACCTAGCGCTCTGATACCAACTTTGTCACGACCCGAAAGTATGGAACGTGACCGGCACTTAGATTACGAAGCGTCTAGAGGCGCAACGTAATCTAAGTAAGCCGAAGCCCAGAAATCTAAACCATATAAAAGAAGAAGTAAGGGAAAACATATAGGAAAACAAGTTTAAAAGCAATATCAAATTTCTCAAAAATTTTGGCAGAGTTTCCTTTGTATAAACTGGCCCCAAACGGGTACAAACAAGTATAATATATACAAATGATAAAATGGCATCCCCAAGCGGGAGCTAGCTCTACGCCAATAGGCAGAAACAACCACACCAAGCACAATAATATACAACGCCAAAGGGCGAAACTCAAAACTCAAAAGAAAACAAATCCACCAAACCATAATAATACATGCGCGACTTTAAGGTCGAAATGAAAAACAAGTCCTTTAAACATATCAAGTAATACAAGTTTAGTTGATGGAGCTTACTAAATACAAGTGAAATAATAAAAGTACAACGGCAGTACTGAGACAAGTGAACCAACCTACCGTGCAAATCACCCTGAATGAAAAGATGTGCCAGCAAGATACCAAGGAAACCTGTACAACGAACCTGTAATAAAATTTAGCACAACACGGGTGAGTTGCCAACTCGTGAGTAGAAGACATCTGCGAAAAGAAATCGAATGCACGACGCTGTCCTAGGTCATAATAATATACAATATATTACTAGTCATCTAGTAATGACAGGGTAATAAACTACGTGTAAGTGCAAATGCTCCGTGCTCGTGTCAGTGCCTCAAATAGTAATATGTCATGTGAATGAGTATGCATGCACCATGAATGTAAAACAATCAATCCTGAAATCTGGATATATCTGTATAAGAAAATCTTTAACTTTTATCATGGTAAATTTGTATAGAAATCTGAAATATCATAGATGAAATCCATGGAAATCCGTGTCAAGTATCGACACAAAACATGTAAATCTCAAGTCTCAATACCTCATAGTCTCAATATCTCATAGTCTCAATATCTCGGGCTCCGTCAGTCCGGATCGGCCCATATCAACAGGAACATATGTCTGAATTCTGAGAGATGATCAGTGAATATAATGAAGTACAAAAAACCAACCTTGGCATTTATAGACATAGGACCGTATACATCATCATGTATCTGTCCCAAGAGTTCAGTATCTCATTCTCCATTTCCAGTAAACGGAGTATTGGTCACTTTACCTTTGAGACAAGACTGGAAAGTATCATTGTCGGGGTCAAAAATTGCACCCCGGTTGACCAAGTCAAAATTAAAGTCAACCCTAAGCCAACTGGGCCAAAGCCCAGGTCAAGTAGGCTCATACCCGAGTCGAGCCCGGACATGAAGCAGCCGGCCTCCGCCATGCCAAAATGAAATCATGTAATAAATAATTTCGATGTAATTTTTTATCCATGAATGTAAGAAAAATTAGCATGAAACCAAATTTTTGTGAAGCCCATGGATCATGTACAAAAGAAATGAGCACATAAGACATGGGATGGGCAAAATGCCATTTTGTAAAGCCCAAGGGGCTAGATGTAAATGTGTAAGCCTATATAAGGCAACATGATGATGAAATAAAAAAAGAGAACTTTTCATTCTCTAAAACTCTAGGGTTTGTGCCTCCTTCTCCTTCCTCAAGACTCTAAAACCTTCTTCCCCTTTTGAATTAAATCAAGAGTTTTACTCTTCTTTTTCCAAAAATAAATAGTTTTTCACCACAAAACCCACAAAGGGGAGCTCAGATCTTCCATTAGATCTCAAAAAGGGGAGATTTTTAAATCTAACCCCTCTTGTTCTCCAAGATCCGGTCGACAGAAGAGGGGGAAGGGACCAATCTCCAGGGATCCCATTTTGGGAAAGATCCAAGGCTCAGGGGAGAAGAAAGGGGTCCCCTTGAGCATTTACAAGAATTTCTTAGAGTTTAACTCCACAAATCAAAGTTTCTGGGAGTTTAACTCTTTAAGAATAAATTGACAATAATAATACATCTTTTTTTTAAAGAGTTTAACTCCCAAAAGCCAATTGGAGTACAACTCCCAGTATAGGGGGCCTTTGCCCCCCTTTACTTTCCGCTGGTGCCTTGGGCCCAGCGGCCGCATGCCGCGCACGTGAGGCGCTCGCGCCTCGCGCCCAGCGCCCGATTGCCGCGCACGTGAGGTGCTGGCGCCTCGTGCCCAGCGCCCATGTGCCGCGCACGTGAGGCGCTGGTGCCTTCTCCCACGCATCCTTTGGATGCCTTTCCTTTTTTATATATATGTATATGCACACACACACATTATCCCCCTTAGAAAAAAATTTCTAACGGGGCGCTGCCCCGCACCCCGCAAGGGGACCCTTGTAAACTCTGCGAGGCTCCCGATATATCCAAAACCCCTTAAGATACACACATGCACACTGCACGTTGAGTTCGCATGACCTGTTTGACCCGTCAATCGGAGGTTCCCTCGCTCGAAAGGCGAGGGGTAATTAACGGCGGCTTAGTCCGTGGCTGCCGGAGATTCGGATCCCTACAATCAATAAACCCCCTCCTGCCCTAGGCAGGGGGGATCTGTAGTACACTTGACAAGCGACGCGTATTCCCATCTCAATGAGGTGACGAAAAACACCCTACAGATTCAGGCACGCCCGGTGGGACCTTTCTCTCATCCTATATTTCGGGTTAAACGTTCATACGAACTCAATCAATATATACATTGATTGCCTGTACTGAAATCATGTTTCTTTGTGCAGGTTAACAATTTCCAATTGCAATCTTCGGACGTAGCAAAAATGTCTCCAAGGACAAGCTCAGCTCTCGACACAGCTCCCATCTCTTACACGATGAAGATGGACGCCAGGAAGGTCCTCCCGGCCAGTCTCGGGCGATAATGGGAGGAGCCGCTGCTACTATTCGGCTCTATTATGTTCATTCCAGTTAGCGCCATCCCAGCTCCTCAAGCTCCGGTAACAGACAAACCGGCCTCGAAAGGCAAGTGAACAAATGTGGTGATCTCGAGGGCACCACTACCCAAACGCAAGTCAGTATTTGAACGACTTTCCTTGTCCCCAGCATGGCGAAAGGCCATCAACACTAACAAAGCAACAAGGCATCTCGTGCAAGCACCAACGGCGCCCCTGACAACTGCTCAATTGGGTATCTTCTCTAAGCTCCCCGTTAATCGGCTCACGATGGCTTCTTGGATAACGGATACCCGCCAAGCCCTCAAAATTGAGAAGCTAAGACAGAAAAGGCTCAGATATAGAGCCAACAAAAGGGCTAGGACTCATGTTAGGCTGAACTTCATGAGCCTCCAAGAACATGATTACCCCGCCAAAGATAAAGAGACGGCTGGATATGTGTTCCGCACTGTTTATATGATGGGGAAACTCGCAATAAAAATTAGCGAGTAAAAATAAACATGAAAAATAAAGCCGAAATTATGGGGCAACTCACAATAAAAATCAACGAGTAAAAATAAACATGAAAAATAAAGCTGAAATGATGGGACAACCGCGAATAAATAAAGCCGAAATGATAGGGCAATCGCGACCTTCGCGATAAGAAAAGCTGAAATGATAGAGCAATCGTAGTAAAACAAAAAAAACAAAAAAACAAAAACAAAAAAAACGGCGAGTGATGAGTCGCTTCTGGTACCATATTCCAGTGCAGCGATACAGACACCAATCAAAACTCAAATCCCGGAATATCCCAACGGCGAATGATGAGTCATTCCTTGTACCATATTCCAGTGCACCATTGCAGACGCCGTCCAAAACTCAAATCCCCAACGGCGAATGATGAGTCTCTCCTGGTACTATATTCCACTGCAGCGATGCAGACGCCAACCAAAATCCAATTTCCTAAAATTCATCCGGCCCTATGGTTGGTCCCCAAGTTGACTACCGTATACAATCCGCGGGCTCAAATAATTCTCACCATACCAATGCCCCACCGTAATCACCAGTTACGCAGCCGGTTTCCGTCCCTTAGAATCATGCTCCATCTGGAAAGACCCACTAATGTGTCCTCACGATGCATGAGGAGAACAAACCTTGCGAGATCCTCTCGACTCGTAAGAAAACACCTTTTGTGGGATACTTACGACTCACAAGGGAAAAAAACACTTGGGAGTCCTCACGACTCCTAAGGAGAAAATACACCTACGGGATCCTTTCGAATCGTAGAAAGAAAATGCTTTTATGAGACCCTTACGGCTGATGAAATTGAAAAGCCTTAGGTGATAGGGACCTAAACCTGTCTCCTAAGCCATCGCTCCTCAACAGGCAAGGCAAATGATGAATTGCTCCTGGCATATGTGCTTCAGTGTTAGCAACACTGATGCCTACCCTACCAAAATTCCAAACTCCAATCCAATTGACCCCTAAGTCTTTAAATTGGAAACAGATGACCTCTAAGTCGTTAAACTGGAAACAGAAGACCCCTAAGTCGTTAAACTGGGAACGAAGGAAATTTCCTCATGGAAAATGATGATTCGCTCCTGGTACCATATTTCAGTGAAGCGTTGCTGATGCTAAACCAAAACAAAAATCCTCTAATCCTCTCATGGCAAATGATGATTCGCTTATGGTACCATATTCCAGTGTAGCGATACTGATGTCAACCTAAATCACCTCAAATCGGCAAGTCAAATCCAGCGCCGACCATCCAAGTCGCAAAAAGGGCAGCAACGACCTCCGTGTCGGAATTATGCTCCGCTTCGGAATCAGGTCAACCAGTGACCTCCCCATTGGAATTATGCTCCGTCGTGGGATCAAGTCAACCAGCAAGCTCTGCGTCAGAATCATGCTTCGTCTCAGAATGTACCCCGTGTCGAAATCATGCTTCGCCTTGGTGTATCTGCCTTCCTTGTCGGAATTATTCTTCGGCTCGGAATCAGCCGGTGAACTTCCCGATGGAATTATGCTCCGTCGCGGGATCAAGTCAACCAGCAAGCTCTGTGTCAGAATCATGCTTCGTCTCAGAATATACCCCGTGTCGAAATCATGCTTCGCCTCAGTTATATGTCTTCCTTGTCGGAATTATGCTTCGGCTCAGAATCAGCCAGTGACCTCCCCGTTAGAATTATGCGCCGTCGCGGAATAAAGTCAACCAGCAATCTCTGCGTCGGAATCATGCTTCATCTCAGAGTATACCCCGTGTCGAAATCATGCTTCGCCTCGGCGTATCTGCCTTCCCTGTCGGAATTATGCTTCGACTCGGAATCAACCAACGACAGTTCATGCAATCGACTGTCCATGTCGTAAAAAGGACAGTGCCAGCTTCCCAAAAAGCGGGAACCAAATCACTCCGTGCCGGGGAAACATCTACTATGGTCACTCCGTCTCGGAGATGCGTCAAGCGTCGACCATCCATGTCATAAAAAGGGCAGTGCCAGCTTCCCACAAAGCGGGAACCAAATCACTCCATGCCGGGGAAACGTCTACAACGGACACTCCGTCTCGGAGACGTGTCAAGCGTCGACCGTCCATGTCATAAAAAGGGCAGTGCCGGCTTCCACAAAGCGGGAACCAAATCACTCCATGTCGGGGAAACGTCTACCACAAACACTCTATCTCGGAGACGTGTCAAGCGTCGACCGTCCATGTCGTAAAAAGGGCATTGTAGGCTTCCCACAAAGCGGGAACCAAATCACTCCGAGCCAGGGAAATGTCTACCACGGACACTCCGTCTCGGAGACGCGACAAGCGTCGACCGTCCATGTCGTAAAAAGGGCAGTGCAGGCTTCCTACAGAGCGGGAACCAAATCACTCCGGGCCAGGGAAACGTCTACCACGGACACTTCGTCTCGGAGACGCGTCAAGCGTCGACCGTCCATGTCGTAAAAAGGGCAGTGTAGGCTTCCTACAAAGCGGGAACCAAATCACTCTGTGCCGGGGAAAAGTCTACTACGGACACTCCGTCTCAAGGACGCGTCAAGCGTCAACCGTCCAAGTCGTAAAAAAGGCAATGCATCCGAAAAAGTGGTAACCAAATCAAGTCGCCTCCACGTGAAAGAAGATCCATCAATTTCATGCACACGACCAACATATGCGGTGTCCATTTATTGATAGGGGAACTTTGTTGGGATCAAAAATTGCACCCCGGTTGACCAAGTCAAAATCAAGGTCAGCCCCAAGCCAAGTGGGCCCAAGCCAAGGTCAAGTGGGCTGATGCCCGAGTCGAGCCCGAACATGAAGCGGCCGGCCTCCGCCTTGCCAAAATGAAATCATGTAATAAATAATTTCGATGTAATTTTTTATGCATGAATGTTAGAAAAATAGGCATGAAGCTAAATTTTTGTAAAGTCCATGGCTCATGTGCAAAAGAAATGAGCACATGAGACATGGTATCGGAAAAATACCATTTTGTAAAGCCCAAGGGGCAATATATAAATGTGTAAGCCTATATAAGGCAACATGATGATTAAATAAAAAAAGAGAACTTTTCATTCTCTTAAACTCTAGGGTTTGTGCCTACTTCTCCTTTCTTAAGGTTCTAAAACCTTCTTCCCCTTTTGAATTAAATCAAGAGTTTTACTCTTCTTTTTCTAAAAATAAATATTTTTCACCACAAAACCCACAAAGGGGAGCTCAGGTCTTCCATTAGATCTCAAAAAGGGATGATTTTTAAATCTCACCCCCCTCTTGTTCTCCATGATCCGGCCGACAGAATAGTAGGAAGGAGACCCATCTCCAGAGATCCCATTTTGGGAAAGATCCAAGGCTCAGGGGATAAGAAAGGGATCTCCTTGAGCATTTACAAGGATTTCTTAGAGTTCAACTCCACAAATCAAAGTTTCTTGGAGTTTAACTCCATAAGAATAAATTGAAAATAATAATACATCTTTTTTTCAGGAGTTTAACTCTCAAAAGTCAATTGGAGTACAACTCCCAGTATGGGGGGCTGAGCCCCCCTTACTTTCCGCTGGTGCTTCGCACCCAGCGCCCGCGTACCAGCCACATGAGGCGCTGGCGCCTCGTGCCCAACGCCCGCGTACCGCGCACGTGAGGCGATGGCGCATTCTCCAACACATCCTGTGGACGCCTTTCCTTTTTTATATATATGTATATACACACACACACTATCCCCCTTAGAAAAAAATTTCTAACGAGGCACTGCCCCGCATCCCGCAAGAGGGCTGCTAGCCCCTTTGACCACCAGCCCGCTATCCGGGTAGCGGGTGTAGGGTTACTTGGCACAATCACGAGGCTCTATAAGGCATCAACCATGCCAAATTTAAATTTTACAAGCGCCGATCAACCCAAAGCGAGGTTCTTTGCTAGGTAATTAGGGTTAACATGGCATGTAAACAACTTTACATCTAAGTGAGAGTGATTACAACCTTTGTTGTCCACTCCTTCGCATCATAAGCTCCGAGTAGTAGTCCCTTCGCCGCGATCCATAAACTTCCGGACTCTAGAGAGGCTCCACAAGCCGAATGATCCATGCTTGCTTGAAGTCTTCCTTTCCGAAGATGATCTACCTTGAAGAATCTTTAACTCAAGCTCTCACTTCTCTAATCAAGTATTAATGAAGTGAACACCCTAATCTAAGTGGCTAGAATAGATGAGGATGATGAAGTAGAAATTTATCTCTCTTTTGTTTTCATTTTCTCACTTTTATTCATCACTTTTCAAAAAGCTAGAAAGCTTTTCAAGGAGGAAGAAGAAGAAGAAGAAGTCATTTGTGATGAATAATGAATTTCTTATCATGGTTACAAATGCAACCTTGGGTCAAGTATGAAGGCTTAACCCTTGTAGAGAATTAACTAGAGTAAAGGGTTTGGGTTGGGTTAAGAAATATCTTCACAAAATATCAATCCAAAATATCTAAGCTTAAAACAAAATAAAGCTTCTAGAAGCTTCACGAAAAAGCTAACCCAAATCAAACCCTGACTATGTTTAATCTCTACAAATCATGTTGCATTAGTAATCATAACTTGTTACATTATTATATATCACATATATAATATATTTTTGTAACAAAAGAAAATAATACAATTAACATATATCTCATATATATCAACGTATTATCCGGTGAGAAAATGAATCAATAAAGTGAGCTTATATTAGATAATGTAATGTAATATATCACATATATAATTATACATTAAATTATCGAATCAACACTAGATCCGACAATCCGGCTATATCGCATATAACCGACTAATATAACATGTACCGATTCATCGAATCAACACTTGATCTGATGACCCGGCTATATCACATATACTCGGCCGATATCATATATCGCGAGAATAGAATACGGTATCTCATATCGTATTATTCTCGGTCCCGCACATATCTCATATGTGCTCCTAGTCCGTTTTGCCTGAGTCAGGAAACCTCTGTGCAGGACTCTAAAGAATCGTCAATACGCCGGCAGCAGGTGATGATCATATCAAACACCCACAAGCTGCAAGCGGTCAGCTAAACGTAACAGCCACCCAGATATTGAGCGATCAGAAGATCAACAAGCAAGCCTGTACATTCTCCTGTGAATCCAATCAGTAACACTACCGTACAGCCCGGTCTCTTCGTCTGATATGTTACAAATCTAGTCTAAGGGTGGTAAACGTCAGAGCCCAGTAACCGATAAGTCGTGTCGTTATGAGGCACATAACAGGTCGAGAAACTATTGATAACTCTTACCAGCAGCACTCCATATCAGCCCTGGCCAGGGACTTCCAGTTATAGCCAATCGAACACAGCACAACATCAAATCCCTATACCGGGAGAGACGAATCCCCTCCTATCGCTCATTGCCTCCATGTGATTCGGGACTGTACCCAAAAGCCACCATTTTGCACGCCCTCTTGGATGTGGTAAGGTGGAAATTAAAGCACAGTGGGAATCACACAAGACTCTATGACGATCTCGGGTCTACAGACTAACCTGTACTAGTGTCACCAGAGAACTGCCATCTGACGTGAGGTATAATACCATCTGGGAGTTCTCGGCGAGTCTGTCCAGTGTACCCGGTCTCCACTGAGCACCCGTACACCATCTTTGATGTCAAACACCAATGGATATGGGATCATCCATCGCCTATCATATGGGTCAAGATGCGTATACACTAGTCTACTCTGATGTATCGATGCCCTGTCTCGATACACCCTCGACTAGGAACAGTTATAGGATGTTCTCGTTAACTACCCTGGCCCCACTAGTATGATTTCATCATAGTCCAATTAGTCGAGTACATATCCTAAGGGCTTTATCAACATGTGAGAGCAAGACAGTAAACTAATACAAGTCAACATGTTAAGATAAAGTGAAACCAAATAGCATACTATCATGTCGAGCAAGAAAGTCCTCTCTATATATATCCAAGCATCCATTATAATATACATCATATGTACAACAATGGCCTCTAGGGCATATATATAAGTAACAATCTCCCACTTGCACTAAGGCTAGCTGTTGTAGTATCTCATACCCAACATCCCGAAGAGTCTCTCAAACTGTGTCTAGGGAATGGCCTTCGTGAGTGGATCCGCGGTGTTGTCCTTCGTATCAACTCTCCTGACCTCGATCTCCCGGTGATCAACTATCTCCCGGATCAGGTGATTCCGCCTCCGAATATGTCTGGACTTCTGATGCGACCTAGGTTCCTTGGCCAAAGCTACAGCTCCATTATTATCACAATACAAAGGTATTGGATGCTCATTGGACGGAACCACACCAAGTTCAGTAATGAACTTCTTCATCCAGACAGCCTCTTTGGCAGCATCATTGGCAGCGATGTATTCAGCCTCCATCGTCGAGTCTGCAACGGTTTCCTGTTTGGAACTCTTCCAACACACCGCCCCTCCTTTGAGGGTAAAGACAAATCCCGAGTGCGACTTAGAGTCGTCCTTATCACTCTGGAAGCTCGAATCGGTAAAGGACTCCACCTGGAGTTCACCGTTACCATAACCCAAGAACATCTATTTAGTCCTTCGTAAGTACTTGAGAATATTCTTCACATCTGTCCAGTGACTCTCTCCAGGATCTTCTTGATACCTACTCACTATACTTAGTGAGTATGCTACATCGGGTCTGGTACATAGCATCACATATATGATATAGCCTACTGCCGAAGTATAGGGTATCCCTTGCATGCGAGCCCTTTCCAAATCAGTCTTGGAAGACATCTCTTTGGAGAGAGTGAGTACAGAGATCGTGGGTTGGTTCCCACGCTTGGATTCTTCCATACTGAACCTCTTTAGTATGGTGTCAATGTACCTAGATTGGGACAATCCTAGTATCCGTTTAGATCTATCTCTATAGATCCTGATGCCTAGTATACAGGATGCATCACCTAGATCTTTCATTGAGAATCTTTATGAAAAACAGAGCTTGACCGAGAGCAGCATAGGAACATCATTTCCTATCAAGAGTATGTCATCCACGTACAATACGAGGAAGACAACCTTACTCTCTGCAACCTTTTTGTATATACAAGGTTCATCTATGTTTTTGATGAAGTCAAACTCTTTGACTACAACAACAAAGCAGATGTTCCAACTCCGCGATGCCTGCTTTAACCCATAGATGGATTTAAGCAGCTTGCACGCCTTTCCGCTGCTCCCACTATCTATGAAGCTCTCTAGTCGAGTCATGTACACGCACTCTTCTAAATCACCATTTAGAAAGGCGGTCTTAACATCCATCTGCCAGATTTCGTAGTCATGATATGCAGCAATGGCAAGTAGAATCCGGATGGACTTAAGCACAGCCACTGGAGAAAAAGTTTCGTCATAATCCACACCTGGTCGTTGACGAAAACCCTTTGCAACAAGTCTAGCTTTGAAAGTCTCAACTTTTCCATCTACATCAAGTTTTTCTTAAAGATCTATTTGCTCCCAATGGGTTTTACCCCTTCAGGAGCAACCTCCAAAGTCCATACTTTGTTGGAGTACATGGATTCCATCTCAGATCGCATTGCATCCAGCCACTTCACAGGGTCCCCACTCGTGATGGCCTGCTCGAAGCTATTCGGGTCATCATCTTCCATGATGCAATCCTCGCTTCCACCATCCAGGAGAAAACCGTAGTATCTCTCAGGTCGATGAGGAACCCTTCTAGATAGGCGGAGAGGCCGGGGTTCGTCGGAAACAACTGAATCTTCTGGTTCCACTAAATCTTCAGTTGCAGTTTGTGTCGCTGGAACTTCTTCCAGTTCTACCTCATTGCCACTATCTTGTTTCATAAGAAAACCCTTTTCTAAGAAGGTGGCATGTCGAGAAACAAACACTCTTTGTTCCTCGTAGTGGTAGAAGATATACAGTTGCGAATGCTTAGGATATCCATTAAACTTGCGTAGAACTGACCTTGCCTCAAGCTTGTCCGGATTTTGTGCCTTCACATATGTCGGACAACCCCATATCTTAATGTAATTAAGATGTGGTCTATTTCCTTTCCATATATCATATGGAGTGGTTGGCACAGATTTGGTGGGAACCCTATTCAATAGGTCTATGGCTGTCTCTGTAACTCCATGCTACCTCTCCCGGTACTTTCGAGCATGCGGAATTTGGTGAAAAACAATTTTCTTAGAGGTGGTAACATGGACTAAAAACCGGATCTTTGTTAAACATCTAACTAACAACCTAACTAGGAGTCGTTAGCTACTCGGTTAGGGGGTTTATACCTTTCTTGTCTTGAACTCCTTCGTCTTCAAACCTCGATGGTGGTCCGGATCGGCTTCTTCCCGTCGTCTCCTTACGCCGAAGATAGATCCACCTGAAAGCTTCAACCTTTGGCTCCTTCTTCGAACTTTGAAGAAACTAGTTCACTCGGTTTACGAAACCTTGTGAACTAGAATGAGTAGAGAAGAGTTTGTATGGGATTTTATCTATGGTTCTTGGTTCTCAACTCATGAGACAAGTGAACCATAGAGTCAAGAGAGAG
The DNA here is from genome assembly GCA_030015575.1 of Agapanthus africanus. Taxonomy (NCBI): domain Eukaryota; kingdom Viridiplantae; phylum Streptophyta; class Magnoliopsida; order Asparagales; family Amaryllidaceae; genus Agapanthus; species Agapanthus africanus. The sequence continues at coordinate 137,583,513 of CM057347.1, read as the reverse complement.
AGAGAGCAAGAGGAGGAGATGAGAGCTCAAGAACAAGAAAGAGAATGAGCATGAAAGAATGAGAGAAGACTTTTCTCATTTGGCTTTCATAATCCAAAACAATCATAACACCTCATATCAATCAAGTATTATGTGATGGTTTAAGCAACCATAGCCATATCATTTCATGCACTCGTTTTGCACAAAAGAGCAAGCAAGCAAAAGTCTTTGCCATGAAATGATAGCTATAGTTATCATGATGGTCAACTAGTTAAGCCTAGTCAACCGGTCAACAAAGTCAACAAGTCAACAAAAGTCAACAAGTCAACAAAGTCAATCCCTCAACAACCATGTCACCATAATACTTAATTAATATAATTGTTAATCACATATTATATTCTCATTAGAATTGAGCAAAAAGTCAATAGTCAACTGTCAACGGTCAACAACCCTAATGAGAATCCTCTGCCTCTGTCTCTCCGTCAACTGTGCATACACACCCGCATCCGCGTTCCGAGGAACACGAATACATACTGGATAAATCCAATCCCAATACGTACACTACGATCTGGCTTAAACCAAAGCCCGCTAGTGTAAACTGTCCGGACACTGTACGTGCATAAGTGCACGGATGTGACCGAACCCTGTCGCAAAACCATGCGACCTGCCGCAAAACCATGCGACCTCTACTCTTTTGCCTAAAGGCGAATAGCTTTCTGTGTGGGACTCTAAAGACTCGACACTACGCTGGCAGTGGGTTTAACCAAAGACCGCAAGCGGCACTAGCTGTGCGTAACGGTCCCCAGGTAGATGCCGACAAGAAGACTGACGAGGCGAAACCCATCTGAACTCCTACTGAGCCTGAATGTGATATTCTCCGTACAGTCCGGTCTGTTCGTCTGATACATCGCATGGTGGGCCTAGGGGGCGGTAAACGTCAGTCCCCCAATAACGGTACAAGTCGTGTCGGAGTGAAGCCCAAAACACCCTGAGATAACACTGGAAGCCTACCAGTATATCTCGTTTGCCCTGGCCAGGGACTACTCATGTAATGGCCCTCCTAGACACAGCGCGATGTCAACCCCCAATACCGGGAGAGACGAATCCTGTCTAACCGTCACTGCCTCCAAGTGCTTCGGGACTGCACCCAACTACCACCTGTTTGCACGACTCCTTTGAGCCGTGGTAGGGTAGTAATCAAAGTACAGTGGGAACACACTCGAGGCAAAGTGACAGTGTCAAGTCAGCGGACTAAGCTGTACTCATGTCACCTGGGAACTGATAACTGACGATAGGCATAATACCAACTAGTCAGTTCCCGACGAGTCCTGTCCAGTGTACTCGTAACCCAACGAGCACCGGCATACTATCTCAAGTACGACGTACCGACGGCTGTGGGACAGACCGTCTCCCACACTGGGATGAGAAGCGCATGCGCTAGTCTACTCCGGAGTATCGATGCCCTGTCTCGATAGTCCTGCGACCAGGGACCTGCATAAGGATGTGCTTATAGATTACCCAGCCCCACTAGTGTGACTGCCATCACAACGCTGGTAATCAAGCAAAGATCCTAAGGGCTCCACTAATGTGTATAGGCGATATACTAAAATAAACACATGTACACATTGAAGTAGAAACAAACCAAGTAGCATACTACTATTTTGAGCAAGATTGTATATACAAGGTGAATATCCCAAGCTTCCATTAAGTAATATACAAACTAGTATGATACAGTAATGGCCTCTAGGACATATACACTAACAATCTCCCACTTGCACTAAGGCCATGTACTGGCGTATCGAAGACCTATCATCTCGATCAGCCGCTCGAACTGAGTCTGGGGCAAGGCCTTGGTGAATGGATCTGCAGTGTTATCTTCTGAAGCGACTCTCCGTACCTCGATCTCCTGGCGATCCATGATCTCCCTGATCAGGTGATACCGCCTCAAGATGTCTCTGGATCTATGATGGGACCTGGGTTCCTTCGCTAAAGCTATAGCCCCGTTGTTGTCGCAATACAGAGGTATTGGATCAACAATGGACGGAACCACCTGAAGCTCTTTCAAGAACTTCCTCATCCAGACAGCTTCTTTTGCGGCATCAGATGCAGTGATGTATTCCGCTTCCATCGTCGAGTCTGCAACGGTTTCCTGTTTGGAACTCTTCCAACACACCGCCCCTCCATTGAGGGTAAAGACAAAACCCGACATGGACTTGGAATCATCCTTGTCACTCTGGAAGCTGGAGTCAGCAAAGGCCTCGATCTGGAGGTCTTTTCCGCCATACACCAAGAACATCTCCTTAGTCCTTCTCAGGTACTTGAGAATGTTCTTTACCGCTATCCAGTGTTTCTTCCCAGGGTTTGACTGATACCGGCTTACCACACTCAGTGCATAAGCTACATCCGGTCTGGTACACAACATCGCATACATTATAGAGCCTACCGCAGAAGTGTAGGGTATAATAGACATGCGATCCCTCTCCAAATCAGTCTTGGGAGACATCTCTTTAGAGAGGGTGATCCCATGACAAGCCGGTAGGTTACCGCGCTTGGAATCTTCCATACTGAATCTCTTCAGTATGGTGTCGATGTACCTGGACTGTGAAAGTCCTAATATCCTCTTGGATCTATCACGATGGATCCGGATCCCCAGGATGTATGAGGCATCACCCAGGTCTTTCATGGAGAACCTGTGTGACAAGAACCCCTTGACAGATTGTAGCATAGGAATGTCATTTCCTATTAAGAGAATGTCATCCACGTACAAAACGAGGAATACTACAGTTCTCGCTATAAATCTACTATAGATGCATGGTTCATCTGGATTTTTGATAAAGCCAAATTCCTTGACCGTCTCATCAAAACAGATGTTCCAACTCCGAGATGCCTGCTTTAGTCCATAGATGGACTTAATCAACTTGCACACCTTTCCGCTGCTCCCACTCTGAATGAAACCCTCTGGTTGGTCCATATAGACACACTCCTCTAAATTTCCATTTAGAAAAGCGGTCTTTACGTCCATTTGCCAGATCTCATAATCGTGGAAGGCAGCAATGGCAAGAAGGATCCGAATGGATTTCAGCATAGCCACTGGAGAAAAGGTTTCGTCATAGTCCAAGCCAGGTCTTTGACGGAAACCCTTTGCAACAAGTCTAGCTTTATAGGTCTCAACCTGTAGATCTACACCAATCTTCCTTTCGAAGATCCACTTGCATCCTATGGGTTTTACCCCGTCTGGAGCAATGTCCAACGTCCATACTTTGTTGGTGTACATGGACTCCATTTCGGTCCGCATTGCATCCAGCCATTTTACTGAGTCAACGCTCTGAACGGCCTGCTGGAAGCTAGTAGGCTCATCATAATCTATGATGCAATCCTCTCTATCCCCGTCTATGAGAAAACCGTAGTATCTCTCGGGCGGATGAGACTGCCTACTACTCCTGCGGAGCGGCGTAGGAATGTCCTGTTCTTTTGAACCCTCTGGTTCCACTAAGCTTTCAGTAATAGCTCGAGGTTCTGGAATTTCTTCCAGTTCTACTGTGCTCCCACTTATCTGGGTTTCTAAAAACTCAGTTTCCAAGAAGTAGGCATGACGAGAAACAAGAACTTTTTGTTCCTCTTCGCAGTAGAAGAAATATCCCTTGGAGTTCTTTGGATATCCCACGAACTTACACTGTACTGAGCGTGCCTCGAGCTTGTCCGTATGCTGCTTTTTAACAAAAACTGGACATCCCCATATCTTAATGTGCTTAAGATAGGGTCTCTTCCCACACCACATCTCATATGGTGTAGTAGGCACAGTTTTAGTTGGAACTCGGTTCAAAAGGTATGCAGCTGATTCTAGCGCATACCCCCAGAATGATCGCGGTAACTCAGCGTTACTCATCATGGACCGTACCATATCCAATAGGCTTCGGTTCCGTCTCTCCGATACACCGTTATGTTGCGGAGTGTATGAAGGAGTAAGCTGAGAGAGAATTCCGTTCTCTTTTAAATAGTCCAGGAACTCGGCACTCAAGTATTCACCACCTCGATCCGATCTTAGAATCTTGATACTTTTGCCGGTTTGTTTTTCTACTTCATTCTTATATTCCTGGAATTTTCCAAAGGCTTCGAACTTATGTTTCATTAAGAAGACATAACCGTACCTTGAAAAGTCATCCGTAAAAGTAATGAAGTAAGAATAACCGCTTCGCGCATGTGTAGACATTGAACCGCACACGTCGCTGTGTACGAGTCCCAAGAGCTCGCTCGCCCTTACTCCGTGTCCAGTAAATGGAGTCTTTGTCATCTTTCCTTTGAGACAGGATTGACAAGTGGCATACGATTGATATTCGAACGGATTCAAATATCCTTCTGTATGTAACTTCGTCAACCTTCTCTCATTGATATGACCCAGTCTACAATGCCACAAGAAAGTCTGATTTATTTCCGGAGACTTTCTTTTGTGTGTATTCTGGACATTGAAAATCTGTGGTTGGTTTAATACGTATATACCATTGCTCAATGTACCTGACCCAATCAGAACTTGATTAAGGTGAATGTTTACAACATTGCTTACAAACGCAAATTTATAACCTTCTTTAGAAACTAAAGATACAGAAATGATATTACAAGTTGCCTTGGGTACAAAAAAGCAATTACGCAAAACCAAAACATGTCCATCTGACATTCCCAGGTGATAGTCCCCCACGGCTTTAGCATCCATGCTAGCTCCGTTCGAAACTCTGAGGGTCATGTCACCTTCTTTCAAAACACTACGGTTTCTCAACGCCTGCAAACAATTACAGATATGAGATCCTGATCCGGTATCCAATACCAGGAAGTAGAGTTTTATTGAAAGACGGTTTTCAATAACATACACACCTGAAGCTGAAGCTGCAACCTGCTTCAATTCCTGTGTTCTGGCCTTCCAGGCCCTGCAATAATTCTTCCAGTGTCCTTTCTTATGAAAATAGAAGCATTCTTCCTTATCCACAAGCTTCCCCGCTTTCTTTGTTGCTTTAGCTTTTCCCTTCGTATCCACTTTACTAACACCGCCTCTTGGTTTGGCGGGGGCTTTCTTCTTCTTTCCCTTGGCTTTCGCCTTGGACCTAGAAGAAGATGATCCTCCTACAAACAAAGTGGATGTTTCCCTACCTTTCTGTAGGGTGCCCTCTGCGCTCCTCAGCATGTTGAGGAGCTCTGAAAGTTCAACTTCTTTTTCTTGTAAGTTGAAGTTCAGTATGAACTGGGCGTAAGTGGAAGGAAGGGACTGGAGAACTAAGTCCGTATAGAGCTCACTCTCCAATGTGGTCCCTAGGTCCGCGAGCTCCTCAATGTAGCTGATCATCTTAAGCATGTGTTCTGCTACTGATGATCCGACGGCCATCCTTGCCGAAAATAACTTTTTCGACGCTTCGTATCTTGCGATACGAGATTACTCTCCATACAGTTCTTTTGTATGAAGAAATATGGATTCCAAGTCCATATTCTCGTGCCTCCTCTGATGTTCATTGTCCATAGAGGCAAGTACGAGGCACTTGGCCTTCGCGCTATCAATCTCCCAAGTCTTACGGATTTCCTTATCCGCGACGCTGGAAATGGGACCAGGGACGGGGGGAGCTTTGGTGGTAAGAAGATACCCCAGCTTGTCGTAAGTGATTGCCATTTTGACATTCCTGAGCCAATCTTTGTAGTTTGGCCCTGTCAGTATATTTTTTTCTAGAAGTAACTTAAGTCCAGTTATGTCGATTGGTCGCTGCAATTAGGAGAGAGAAGAAACACTCAGCATGATGCTCTTGCAAGTTTAGAATGGTTTTTAGTTTGTCTAAACAGGATGGCTCCTACTGTTTCTCGAATCCCTCCTCAAACCAAAAAGGAAGAATTAGTCGGGATCAATCCCACCGCACAATACTTGCTTAACCGTTCAGCCAGGCCAGTGTCGGTATTTCGAGGGAGGTTTTCCAACGCTTTCGCGAAGTTCCTTAATTAAATAACCTCTTTTCCCTTAGGGCGTAGCCCCGCTAACACCTTTCTAGACACCTACTAGGTTTATAGCATTGATCGTTTAGTGAGAAATTTCCCGAGGAGTAGCATATACTCACAGTAGGATCGGGATCCAAATATCATCGCGTGACGAAACTGAAGGAATCCTACCAGAATCATCACACTCCAAATGGTATGCAACACTAGCAAGTTTCAGTTCTTTTGAAACTCCCGATGTGGATTTTTGCCCCATGCTCTTATGACCTTGACTTTGGCCAACAAATCATAAGTCACATGTCAAGTTCTACCCGTCGTTCTCCAGGTTAATTTGAATCCACCCGTACCTACCCTTGACTTTGGCCAACAAGGCAGTACGACTGTTCCAAACCAACGCATCTATCTATGCTGCACATGAATACCCAATAGCTACCAATCACTATGTCTTGACTTTGGCCAACAAACATAGCTTGAATACTATTGACTATTCATGTGAAACGACGGAGGGCTACGAATGGTTTTGGCGAAACCGTGAATGTAGAGAACTTGATATAATCGATGGAACGAGATAGCTTTTAAAAGGAGTGGCTCAAACTCCGCATTTTAAAAGTTTGTTTTGAAAAGAACCGAGTGGTTTTTCGAAAGTGTTCCAACGACTTTAACTTGGTTTATTTTCTTGCATTAGTTCTTTTAATGCGTGACATTCTTGCATTAGTTCTTTTAATGCATCCCATCATTTAATCCTACCATTGCAGAAAACAACCAAAATATGACGTACGCTTATGCCATTCGCATTCGCCACGAGGCCCCGTCATTACCCGTTAGGTTACTTAACTAACGACAGAGCGGGGGCTGGGCTAGCGCGGCTGTAAAACATAAGCAACGCCTAAATAATATCATATATAGATATACTGCAATGATAGCCATTTCAGATCACAGATGAACACATTGGATATACTAGGAATCCGCAATTCGTACGAGCCTCTAACGAAAAGCAGATTACACGGTCGCGGTGAATAGCCAATACCCCACCCAAGACCCTTACGGGTGCGGCAAACTATCCGCCAAGTACCCGAAGCGAAGCAACCTCCCTCAACTCCGTGAGTAGGACACTCGGCACTTCGGCATACCCGGTAGTTTGTGCACCCCTCCATGGGTCTATCCTAGGAGCAAAAATAGTAAAAAGAAATTATACAATGACGGCTACAAACCCGACCCGGTTGTGCGGCCATACAAATAATTATTACATCAATTTACAAATTTACATGAATTGAAAGAAAAGAAAACTCTCGACTCACAACCCCCGGCTATTCACCCGCGACAATCCAATGAATTCATATACACATTCCAATAACATTACAGATCACAGATTTGTATAACTCCCACTAATCGACATATAGCGATTAGCAGACGTTCAATACAAATATCACATCACAGAAAAACCCGTCAGCTAAAGTCTTTTAGAAGTTCGATCAAAAATACGGATTTTTAGGCCCCAAACACAAAATTTTCGTTCTGGAAAATCTGGGCAGAAAATACATATTCCAAAAATCCCAAAATACCCCTATGAGCAAACTGCAAAGAAGAAACCCCATGACCGAGTCAACTCGGCCGCGGTTCCGCGGCGGGAGCAAGCTCCCGCCGCGGAACCGCGGCGGGAGCAAGCTCCCGCCGCGGAACCGCGGCGCTTTGATCGAGTTAGGGGGTCAAATTTTTGCAGTTTCTTCAGAAAACCCTGAGTCGATTTTTGGTGTATCTCAAAAAAAATTTCCAGCACTTTTAAAATCGACTGAAAGTTTAAAAACCGGGGTTCGTTTTGCGACTTTTTCTTTGATTGATCTTCTAGCTACTTTGCTAACATGTTAGATAGAGTTTAACTAGGCTCTGATACCACTGTAAGTCCATGCTACCTCTCCCGGTACTTTCGGGCATGCGGAATTTGGTGAAAAATAATTTTCTTAGAGGTGGTAACATGGACTCAAAACCGGATCTTTGTTAAACATCTAACTAACAACCTAACTAGGAGTCGTTAGCTACTCGGTTAGGGGGTTTATACCTTTCTTGTCTTGAACTCCTTCGTCTTCAAACCTCGATGGTGGTCTGGATCGGCTTCTTCCCGTCGTCTCCTTACGCCGAAGATAGATCCACCTGAAAGCTTCAACCTTTGGCTCCTTCTTCGAACTTTGAAGAAACTAGTTCACTCGATTTGCTAAACCTTGTGAACCAGAATGAGTAGAGAAGAGTTTGTATGGGATTTTATCTATGGTTCTTGGTTCTTAACTCATGAGACAAGTGAACCATAGAGTCAAGAGAGGGAGAGCAAGAGGAGGAGATGAGAGCTCAAGAACAACAGAGAGAATGAGCATGAAAGATTGAGAGAAGACTTTTCTCATTTGGCTCTCATAATCCAAAACAATCATAACACCTCATATCAATCAAGTATTATGTGATGGTTTAAGAAACCATAGCCATATCATTTCATGCACTCGTTTTGCACAAAAGAGCAAGCAAGCAAAAGTCTTTGCCATGAAATGATAGCTATAGTTATCATGATGGTCAACTAGTTAAGCCTAGTCAACCGGTCAACAAAGTCAACAAGTCAACAAGTCAACAAAGTCAATCCCTCAACAACCATGTCACCATAATACTTAATTAATATAATTGTTAATCACATATTATATTCTCATTAGGGTTGAGCAAAAAGTCAATAGTCAACTGTCAACGGTCAACAACCCTAATGAGAATCCTCTGTCTCTGTCTCTCCGTCAACTGTGCATACACACCCGCATCCGCGTTCCGAGGAACACGAATACATACTGGATAAATCCAATCCCAATACGTACACTACGATCTGGCTTAAACCAAAGCCCGCTAGTGTAAACTGTCCGGACACTGTACGTGCATAAGTGCACGGATGTGACCGAACCCTGTCGCAAAACCATGCGACCTGCCGCAAAACCATGCAACCTCTACTCTTTTGCCTAAAGGCGAATAGCTTTCTGTGTGGGACTCTAAAGACTCGACACTACACTGGCAGTGGGTTTAACCACAGACCGCAAGCGGCACTAGCCGTGCATAACGGTCCCCAGGTAGATGCCGACAAGAAGACTGACGAGGCGAAACCCATCTGAACTCCTACTGAGCCTGAATGTGACATTCTCCGTACAGTCCGGTCTGTTCGTCTGATACATCGCATGGCGGGCCTAGGGGGCGATAAACGTCAGTCCCCCAATAGCGGTACAAGTCATGTCGGAGTGAAGCCCAAAACACCCTGAGATAACACTGGAAGCCTACCAGTATATCTCGTTTGCCCTGGTCAGGGACTACTCGTGTAATGGCTCTCCTAGACACAGCGCGATGTCAACCCCCAATACCGGGAGAGAAGAATCCTGTCTAACCGTCACTGCCTCCAAGTGCTTCGGGACTGCACCCAACTACCACCTGTTTGCACGACTCCTTTGAGCCGTGGTAGGGTAGTAATCAAAGTACAGTGGGAACACACTCGAGGCAAAGTGACAGTGTCAAGTCAGCGGACTAAGCTGTACTCATGTCACCTGGGAACTGATAACTGACGATAGGCATAATACCAACTAGTCAGTTCCCGACGAGTCCTGTCCAGTGTACTCGTAACCCAACGAGCACCGGCATACTATCTCAAGTACGACGTACCGACGGCTGTGGGACAGACCGTCTCCCACACTGGGATGAGAAGCGCATGCGCTAGTCTACTCCGGAGTATCGATGCCCTGTCTCGATAGTCCTGCGACCAGAGACCTGCATAAGGATGTGCTTATAGATTACCCAGCCCCACTAGTGTGACTGCCATCACAACGCTGGTAATCAAGCAAAGATCCTAAGGGCTCCACTAATGTGTATAGGCGATATACTAAAATAAACACATGTACACATTGAAGTAGAAACAAACCAAGTAGCATACTACTATTTTGAGCAAGATTGTATACACAAGGTGAATATCCCAAGCTTCCATTAAGTAATATACAAACCAGTATGATACAGTAATGGCCTCTAGGGTATATACACTAACAGTCTCAAGCGCATACCCCCAGATGGAAACAAGCAACTCAGCATTGCTCATCTTAGAGCGCACCATATCTAATAGGGTGTGATTCCTCCGCTCTGATACACTGTTGTGCTATGGTGGATAAGGAGGAGTAAGCTGAGAGAGAATCCCATTCTCTTTTAGATAGTCCAGGAACTCATTGCTTAAGTATTCTCCTCCTCCATCAGATCAAAGGATCTTATTACTTTTGCCCATTTGGTTCTCTACTTCGTGCTTATGTTCCCTGAATTTCTCTAAAGCTTCAAACTTGTGTTTCATCAGGAACACATGTCCGTATCTTAAGAGATCATCAGTGAATGTAATGAAGTTGGAAGAAACGTTCCTAGCATGTATAGACATGGATCCACATACATCACTATGTATCAGCCCCAAGAGTTCTGTAACTCTTACTCCGTGTCCACTAAACGGAGTTTTGGTCATCTTGCCTTTGAGACATGACTAGCAAGTATCATAAGATGATAATTCGAACAAATTCAAATATCCATCCTTATGTAACTTAGCTAGCCGTGTCGCATTGATATGACCTAGTCTACAATGCCACAAGAAGGATTCGTTCATTTCTGAACTCTTCCTCTTGTGTGTGTTTTGTACATTAAGTACTGTAGTTTGGTTGAGAACGTACATGCCATTATTTAGCGATCCTGATCCTATCAACTTTTGATTCAGGAATATGTTCATAACATTATCCTGTACTACAAAATTATATCCTTCTTTATTCACTAAAGAAACTGATATAATATTGCATATCAGGGTCGGAATGTAATAGCACTCGTTCAGAACCAATGTATTACCATTTGGTAATACAAGGTGATATTCGCTAACTGCTTTTGCTGCAATATTTGCACCATTCCCTACTGTTACGGAATGATCACCCATTCCCAGTTGTCTACCCTTACGTAGCCCATGCAACATATTACATATGTGGGATCCCGATCCGGTATCTAATACTCAGGACATAGAGTGAACTGAGAAACAGTTCTCGATAACTAACACACACGAAGAAGATGCATCAGCATGCTTGTTCTTCGTTTGGGCGGTGTGAGAATCCAAATATTCCCCTGTTCCCTGCTCAGTCTTATAACACTTATAAGAAAGAACGGGACCAACGTTCCCCTGCTCAGTATAATAAGCGAGTTCAGTCAATACATCCATATTATTATCTTGATTAAGGCCTGACATGGTCGCTACCTAGAGAGAGAGAGAAGAAAACACTTTAGCGTATGCTCTTGCAAGATTAGATTGGTTATTATCTTATCTAATCAGGATGGCTCCTACTGTTTTCATCAAATCTTCCTTCAAACCCTAAAAGGAAAGAATAGCCGGGATTAATTACACCTTACAAGTTCGCCAATCTTCCAGCCAGGCCAGTGTTGGTACTTTGAGGGAGGTTCCCCATGCTTTCGCACGGACCTAATTAAAGTAAACCTCATTTTCCCAGAGGCATAACCCCGTTAACACCTTTCTAGTCACCTACTTGATCGGCTAATTGTCCTGTGTAAAATTTTCCCAGGAGTAACCCTTACTCGCAGTGGGTATCGGGATCCAACTATCTCATAGTAGGTATGCAATCTCATTGCAAATTTCAACACTTGAAATTCCCGATAATTCTTTTACCCCTAGCGTGCTATGACCATGACGCATGCCAAACAACCCATAGTCCGGTAGTCAAGTTCAAACCGTACATTTCGTGATTGAATTAAACCCACCCGTATGACCCTTGATGCATGCCAAACAACGCCGTATGAATACCTTAATCCAATCGCATATCATGCTACAGATAAGTAGTAATCAGCTACTGTACACTACGCCTTGACGCATGCTAAACTACCGCAGCACGAATACTAAATATTACCTATCTGAAATTACGGAGGGCTACACAGGTTTTTCAAAAAAAACCATGAGCGTAATGAACTTGATATCGTTGTAGAAACAAGTGATTTTGAAAAGGAGTATTTCCGAGGCTTTTCTAGTTTCGCTAAAGAGGCCACTCCCGGTGAAGGTATCTCGGCTCTTTCCTCATCGAATAATGTGCAGGGTATATCATATATACCGCGGTGCAAAACAAGAACTATAGAAGCTGTCAAAAACTAAACCTTGAGTTTGTAGCATCTGCCAGTTTTGCTAAAGAGGTCACTCCCGGTGAAGGGATCACGGCTCATTCCTCATCGAATAAGGTGCAGGGTATATCATATATACCGCTATGCAATGCAAAACTGTAGCCACCCTATTTATAAAGTTTTGATTCTACAACATCTTTTAGGTTTGTTTTCTTTTATTAATCTCATTAATAAATCCCATCAGTTATGTTTCCTAAGTATCACAGAAGAAACGAAAGCAGTTATATTTATATATCATCATATATATAGTATAAGCATTCGTCTCAGGCAGTAATATGATCTCATCACAGAACATTGTAGCAGAAGATAACATATGAAATATTTGATATATTAGGACGTCCGGGTTTTATATCGAGCCTGTATAAAAACACTGATTCCACGGTCGCGATGAATAGCCAAACCCACATCCCTAGGCCTCTACGAGGGCGGGAAGCAACACTGCCGATTGTAGGGTTAGGAGACCCGGTCTCGACTCCTCGAGATGGCCTCCCTCTAGACCCTAGAACCCGGTTACTTGTGCTCCCCTCCCCGGTGTACCTAATGCGGAAAAGTAAATAATATACAATGGTGACATCATCCTCAACCCGGAAGTGCCCTAATAAAAGAATATTATATACAATGAATTTTACATGAATAAAAAAAAACCCTTATCTCACATAAAATCCCCGGCTATTCAGAACGCGACGATCCAATATAATACATCACAGCAACACATAATATCTCATATCATCAACGTAAGCAAGTATGCGTATCCCGAATGTCGTTGATGTATAGCAACGAAGCCGGCGATACACCACATACTACGCTTACGGTCACAGAAAAGAAATGTAAAACTACAACATTTGGAATCCACAATCACTTTAGACATCTTAAATCCGAAATATCACATACTTTGCATTTCATGCCTAACTATATGAATTCCACATATTGTATCACATTCCAGATAAATAGACAATATTAAACTTTCCGATCGAATAATCAAATACCCGAGATTTCCCAAATAGCTCAACACTTGAGATGAGTTCAAAAAATCCCAAAACATGTCACAGTCCCAATGAACCAGCTGTAGAAGGGTCAAACCAACGCCTCACATGTGGCAACGCTAAACTACCACAAACCCTAGGGTCCAGTAGCAGTATTGACGGTCACATAATTGAGTTAAGGTTACGTTCTTCTAGAGGGTCCACAGATATGCTTGCATGTATTTCCGAAAGATTCAAACTCAGAAAAAATCCAACAATTGAAAATTTTTCGTGTCGGGAAAAAGTGAGTTATTGATATCCGTACGAACCTTTTAACACGTTCTAAATTACCCGAAAAACTAAACGATGTTAAACTTTCCGATTGAATCAACGAATTCTTTAGATCTCCAGAAAACTCAACACTTGAGTAATATTAAAATTTCCCAGAAGCTTGTAGTAATACCTACGGATGTAACCCAGAAATATGTATCCCTGATACTTAAGTACGGCCGCGGAACCGCCGTGCAAAGCATCGTATTGCCGCGGTTCCATGGAGACTTGAGGGAATCAGGGGTTCGTATTTCACATTTTAGCATAGAATCACCTGCTTAATTTTCTGAGTATTTTTAATACAGAAAAAACCATAATTTTTAAAAATTTCCAGAGAGGTGTCAAAATTTGACGTTTCGGGGTTCGATCGAACTTTTAACTTCGTCTACATGTCGCTTAATGCTCTAGCTAGGCTCGGATACCACTGTAGGGTAACTTCGCACAATCACGACACTCTATAAGGCATCAACCATGCCAAATTTAAATTTTACAAGTGTCGAACAACCCAAAGCGATGATCTTTGCTAGATAATTAGGGTTAACATAGCATGTAAACAACTTTACATCTAAGTGAGAGAGATTACAACCTTTGTAGTCCACTCCTTCGCTTCATAAGCTCTGAGTAGTAGTCCCTTCGCCGCGATCCATGAACTTCTGGACTCTAGAGAGGCTCCATAAGCCGAATGATCAATGCTTGCTTGAAGTCTTCCTTTTCGAAGATGATCTACATTGAAGAATCTTTAACTCAAGCTCTCACTTCTCTAATCAAGTATTAATAAAGTGAACACCCTAATTTAAGTAGCTAGAATAGATGAGGATGGTGAAGTAGAAATTTAGCTCTCTTTTGTTTTCATTTTCTCACTTTTACTCATCACTTTTCAAAAAGCTAGAAAGCTTTTCAAGGAGAAAGAAGAAGAAGAAGAAGTCTTTTGTGATGAATAATGAATTTCTTATCATGGTTACAAATGCAACCTTGGGTCAAGTATGAAGGCTTAACCCTTGTAGAGAATTAACTAGAGTAAAGGGTTGGGTTGGGTTAAGGAATATCTTCACAAAATATCAATCCAAAATATCTAAGATTAAAACAAAATAAATCTTCTAGAAGCTTCATGAAAAAGCTAACCCAAATCAAACCCTAATTATGTTTAATCTCCACAAATCATGTTGCATTAGTAATCATAACTTGTTACAATATTATATATCACATATATAATATATTTTTGTAACAAAAGAAAATAATACAATTAACATATATCACATATATATCAATGTATTATCCGGTAAGAAAATGAATCGATAAAGTGAGCTTATATTAGATAATGTAATGTAATATATCACATATATAATTATACATTAAATTATCAAATCAACACTTGATCCGACACTCCGACTATATCGCATATAACCGACTAATATAACATGTACCGATTCATCGAATCAACACTTGATCCGATGACCCGGCTATATCACATATACCCGGCCGATATCATATATCACGAGAATAGAATACGGTATCTCATATCGTATTATTCTCGGTCCCGCACATATCTCATATGTGCTCCTACTCCGTTTTGCCTGAGTCAGGAAACCTCTATGCAGGACTCTAAAGAATCGTCAATACGCCGGCAGCAGGTGATGATCATATCAACGTTTTGCGGTCAGCTAAACCCACAAGCTGTAAGCGGTCAGCTAAACGTAACAGACACCCAGGTATTGAGCGATCAGAAGATCAACAAGCAAGCCTGTACATTCTCTTGTGAATCCAATCAGTAACACTACCGTACAGTCCGGTCTCTTCGTCTGATATGTTGCATATCTAGTCTAAGGGTGGTCAACGTCAGATCCCAGTAACCGATGAGTCATGTCGATGTGAGACTCATAACAGGTCGAGAAACTACTGGTAACTCATACCAGCAGCACTCCATGTCAGCCCTGGCCAAGGACTTCCTGTTATACCCAATCGAATACAGCACAACATCAACTCCCTATACCGGGAGAGACGAATCCCCTCCTATCGCTCATTGCCTCCATGTGATTCGGGACTATACCCAAAAGACACCGTTTTGCACGCCCTCTTTGACGTGGTAAGGTGGAAATCGAAGCACAGTGGGAATCTGTTAGTTATATGTATGCTCTAAAGGCCATTACTATATATAGGATGTATATTGTAGTGGATGATTGGACATATATAGAGAGGACTTTCTTGCTCGACATGATAGTATGCTATCTGGTCGATCTTTACCTTAACGTGTACACTGATTGACTTTCTGTTACATGTTGGTAAAGCCCTTAGGATATGTACTTGACTACCTAGACTATGATGCAGATCATACTAGTGGGGACATGGTAGTCCATAAGTACATCCTTCAAGGTCCCTAGTCGTAGGTGTATCGAGACGGGGCATCGATATACCAGTGTAGACTAGCGTATACCTTCTCGACCCATACAGATGGGCGATGGATGATCCCATATCCATTGGTGTTTGACATCAGAGATGATATACGGGTGCTCAGTGGAGACTGGGTACACTGGACGGACTCGCCGAGAACTCCCAGATGGTATTATACCTTACGTCAGATGGCAGTTCTCTGGTGACACTGGTACAGAGTAGTCTATTGACCCGAGATCGTCATAGAGTCTTATGTGATTCCCACTGTGCTTTGATTTCCACCTTACCACGTCTAAGAAGGCGTGCAAAACAGTGGTTTTTGGGTACAGTCCCGAATCACATAGAGGCAATGAGCGATAGGAGGGGATTCGTCTCTCCCGGTATAGGGATTTGATGTTGCGCTGTGTTCGATTGGCTATAACCGGAAATCCCTGGCCAGGGTTGCTGAGATTTACTGGTAAGTGTTACCTGTAGTTTCTCGAACTGTTATAGACCTCATATCGACACGACTTATCGAGCTATTAGGGTCTGACGTTTACCACCCCTAGGCGAGATATGCGACATATCAGACGACGAGACCGGACTGTACGGTAAGTGTTACTGGTTGGATTCACAGAAGTATGAGCGGGCTTGCTCGTCGATCTTCTGATCGCTCAATACCCGGGTGGCCGTTACGTTTAGCAGATCGCTTGCGGCTTGTGGGTGTTTGATATGATCATCACCTGCTGCCGGCGTATTGATGAGTCTTTAGAGTCCTACCCAGAGGTTTCCTGGCTCAAGCAAAACGAAATAGGAGCGCATATGAGATATGTGCGGGACCGAGAATAATGCGTGTATGTGTACCGTATTCTATTCTCGCAATGAATATATCGAATGGTTGTATGTGATATAACCTAGTTATCGAATCAAGGATTGATTCGATAAGCCGATACATTGGATATTAGTCGGTTATATGCGATATGACCGGATCGTTAAATCAAGTGTTGATTTAATGATTTAATGCATAATTATATATTTAATATATTACTTTTCATTAATTAGTATTGGTTCACTTTAAATGGTTTTTCTCACTTGTTTGTGCACATTGTATATGTGATATATTTTTGTGCACAAGTTTGTATCATGTTTGATGATGCATGCTCACTTGAGTTTGTGTAAAGATTAAACCATGGATATTTAAATGGTTAGGGTTTTAATTTTCATATCTATTTATTTATTTATTTATTATGGAAATGATAATGAGAAAAATGGTGGCTTTCTTTGTTTGTTCATGAAGCTTCATTAAGCTTTGACTAAAGTGACCATTTTTGTCTCATCCTTAACTCTAACCATTTCACTTAACCATAGTTCTCTCTCTACACTTAACCATGGTTATAGTTATTATAAGAATAATCTTTTTCTATTTTTCTAATTATTCTTATGATAATTATCTTCTTCTTCTTCTTCTTCAATAAGAGAAGCTTGCTATCAACAATTGCAACTAGTGAAAAAGAGTGAGAAATCCAATTCTAAAGTGAACCCACTTCCTATTTCTTCATCCTCTACCTCTTGCCAAGTAGTATAGGGTGTTTTCTTCACAAGTTTCTTGACTTGGTGAAGTGGGAGCTTGATCTTGTGATGCCTCGACGTAGATCATCTTCGGCATCGTAGTCGATGACCTAGCCCGCCCATTTCTCCGATGAAGCCGACGCTAGAGCCCGGGATTCGATTTGGATAGCAAGGAGAGTTCATCATGGAGCTATGGACGTGGAGGACCGGATCTACAAAGGTTGTATTTCCGTTCACTTAGTTAAATTGTTAACTAGCTTCCTGTTTCGCCTAAAACTCTAGTCAACGATCCGTATTAGGGTTTCCCGGCACGGATAATTTTTGAAATTGGCATGGTTGATGCCTTGTGAGACCTCATTAGTGTGCCTAGGAACCCTACAGTGGTATCAGAGCCTAGCTAGAGCCTTAGGAGATGCGTAGACGATGTTTGAAACCCGATCGAACCCCGAAACCCTAAAAATGACCCTTCTCTGGAAATTTTCTGAAAATTTGGATTTTTGTGAATTAAAAATTGCTAAAAAATTCAGCAGGGTCCTATTAGAATTACTGTGAAATTCGTGGGGCTAATTCGTCAAGTGTGCGGCGGAACCGCGAAGCATGGCTTCTGCGGCTGTTCCGCGGCCGTATTATCAAAATGTCCAATACCTTTTGCTCAGTAATTCCTATTTTATGATGCTGAGTTTTCTGGGAATTTTTAATTTGACTCAAGAGTTGAGTGTTCTGGGGTTGCATTGGGAATCGAAGATTCGATCGGATTATCAAGCTTTGTCTATGTGCGATTCCGGATAATTTTTGAATATGTTAAAAAGTTCGACCGGATATAAATACCCACCTTTTCTCCTGTCGGGAAATTTCCAAGTGTTGGATCTTTCCGTGGTTTAAAGACGTTCTAAGTAGTGCAAGTAACGCAATGGACCCTCTAGAAGAGAACAAACCTTAACTCGATTATGTGACCGTCTTGAACTGCCTTTTGAACCTTCGGGTTTGGGGCAGTACGGCGTGCCACATGTGAGGCGTTGGCTTGACCCTTCTACGGCTGGACCGTTGGTACTGAGGCATGAAGTGAATGTCTTTGAACCTATTTCATGTGTTGAACGGTTTCGGGAAAACTTGGGTGTTCGATTGTTCGATCGGAAAGTTTAATATTTTCTATCTTATTCGGAATGTGATACAATAATTGGAATTCACAAGTAGTTATGAGATAACTGAATGAATATTATAAACATAGCAGTTTAGTCTCACTTGATCGGTTGCTACGGAATTTTGATGTGATCAAAAGTCCGTCGCAATCACGTAGCGTACGCGGATACTCGCTGGGTAAACTTAATAGACAGCCTCGCCCCAAAGCCCCGACCAAGTGACTGTAGGAGAACCCCGTCGCCGAAAGCATCCGTTCGGGTGCTCGCGGCAGCGGTGTTCCGCCTTAGTGCACTTCGTCGACGGTATTAGGGGTGCGGCCACCTACTAAAGTTTGCGACGAGTATTCGATCAGGATGTCGGGAATCTTGTTGAATTGCCTGACATGATATTGAAAAGTGTTTTCGATAATGAGACTAAAATGCGGGGTTTATAATTGTTAGGCATGCGATGTCTAAGGAATTCATTTGATTAGACATGCGATGTCTATGAAGATTGCGGATTCCAACTGTTGTATTTTTACACTTTCTTTTCTGTGACCGTAAGTGTAATATGTGATATCGCCGGTTTCGTTGCTATATGCCAACGACAATTGGGATACGCATGTTTACTTACGTTGATGACATGTGATGTTATGTGTTGCTGGATATGTTATATTGGATCGTCGTGTTTGAATAGCCGGGTTTTTTTATGTGAGATGAGTGTTTTTCATTTTCATTCAAGTAAAAACTTGTATATAATATTCTTTTTTTTTGGGGCACTTCCAGGTTGCGGAAGATGTCACCCTTTGTATATTATTTACTTTTCCGCACTAGGATAGACCCAAGGAGGGGAGCACAAGTAACCGGGTTCTGGAGTCTAGTGGGAGACCAACTCGAGGAGTCGAGTCCGGGTCTCCTAACCTTAGAATTGGTAGGGTTGCTTGCCGCTCTCGTAGGGGTCTAGGGGTGTGGGTTTGGCTATTCATCACGACCGTGGAATCCTAGTTTTATACTGGCTCGTATTGAAAACACGGACATCCTAGTTTATCCAATATTTCATATGATTCTTCTGCTGCGATATCTGTGATGTGATCATGTGATATGTTCTGTGATAGATACTGTATATAGTATATATGATATATTATATAGGCGTTACTTATGTTTTACACCCGCGCTAACCCTGCCCCGCTCTGCCGTTAGTTACCTAACCTAACGGTGCACGAGGGGACATCGAGGCGAATGCGGATGGCATAAGTGTACGTCGTATTTATCTGTGATGTTTAGGTACTTAAATGATGGGACTTCATTAATGAGATTAATGAAAGAAAAGAAACCTAAGATGTTGTAGAATCGAATTTCAAAAATAAAACAGGTAGCTACAGTTCTTGCTTTGCACAGCGATATATATGATATATCCTGCACCTTATTCGATAAGGAAAGGACCGAGATCCCTTCACCGGGAATGACTCCTTTAGCAATAACTGGCAGTTGCTACACACTCGGTTTGTCTTTTGATTGCTTTTAAGAGTTTTTGCTTTGCACAGTGATATATATGATATATCCCGCACCTCATACGACGAGGAAAGGGCCGACGATCCCTTCACCGGGAGTGACCCCTTTAGCAAAACTAGAAAAGCCTCAAAAACACTCCATTTAAAAATCATTTGATTCTACAACGATATCAAGTTCATTACGCAATAGGTTTTCAGAAAAACCTGTCGTAGCCCTCCGTCATTTCAGATAAGTCCTACTTAGTATTCGTGCTACGTTTGTTGACCTCCGTCAAGGCGTAGTGTGCGGTAGCTAACTAGTATTTATCTGCTTATGCATATGATGCAGATTGGATTAGGGTAGTCGTGCGGCCTTGTTGACCTCTGTCAAGGGTCCTGCGGGTGGGTTTAATTCGATCAAGAAATCACGGGTTGAACTTGACTAGTAGCCTATGGTTTGTTGACCTCCGTCAAGGTCATAGGACGCTAGGGGCAAAATATTATCGGGAATTTCAAGTGTTGAAATTTGCAATGAGATTGCATACCTTCTATGAGATAGTTGGATCCCGATACCCGCTGCGAGTAAGAGTTACTCCTGGGAGAGTTTTTCACATTACAATTAGCCGATCAAGTAGGTGTCTAGAAAGGTGTCAACGAGGTTACGCCTCTGGGAAAATGAGGTTTACATTAATTAGGTTCGTGCGAAACCACGGGGGACCTCCCTCAAAGTACCGACACTGGCCTGGCTGAAAGATTGGCGAACTTGTAGTGTGTAATTAATCCCGGCTAGTCTTTCCTTTTAGGGTTTGAAAGAAGATTTGATAAAAAGCAGTGGGAGCCATCCTGATTAGATAAAATAAAAACCAATCTATTCTTGCAAGAGCGCACGCTGAGTGTTTTCTTCTCTCTCTCTCCAGGTAGCGACCATATCACGCCTTAATCAAGATAATAATACGGATATTGACCGAACCCGCTTGTTATACTGAGCTGGGGAACATTGGTCCCGTTCCAACTTATAATTGTTATAAGACAGAGCAGGAAATTGAGGATAACCTGAATTCCCGTGCCGTCCAAACGAAGAAAGTGCATATGATGCATCATCTTTGGGTGTGTTCATTACAAAGAACTGTTTCTCCGTATCCTCTACGTCCTGGGTATGTGATACCAGATCAGGATCCCAGATATGTAATCTGTTACATAGGGCTACAGGAAGGTAGAGAACTGAGAACGGGTGATAAGTTTCATGAGGCAGAAAATGGGGCAAGTGTTGCAGCCAAGTCTGTTGGTCACTGTCACCCTGTATTCCAAATACATTGATTCTGAACGAATGTTATTAGATACCGAACCTGATATACAAAATCATATCTATCTCTTTATTAGTAAAGAAATGATAAAATTTTGTATTCTTGGATAATATTTTGAACATTTCCTATATCAAAAGTTGATCGGTTCAGGCACGTTATCTAAAAGCATTGATGTTCTAAATCAAACTACAGTTCTTAGTATACAGAACACACACAAGAGGAAGAGTCCAGAAATGAACGAATCCTTCTTGAGGTATTGTAGACTAGGTCATATCAATGCGACCCGACTAGCTAAGTTGCACATAGATGCATATTTAAATCTGTTTGAATTTACATCTTATGAAACTTGCCAGTCATGTCACAGAGATAAGATGACCACAGCTCTGTTTATTGGAAATAGAGAAAGAGTTAGTGAACTCTTGGGATGATACATGTTGATGTATAAAGGTCCCCTGTCTACACTTGCCAAGACCGGTTCTTTATACTTCATTACATTCTCTGATGATTTTTCGAGATTCAGACCTATGTTCCTGTTGAAACACAAGTCCGAACCTTTTGAGATATTCACAGAATATAAGTTAGAAGTAGAGAACCAAAATACGGGTATAAGTATTATGTCCTATGATGAGATCAAGGAGGAGAATACTTGAGCACGAAATTCTTAGACTTTTCTAAAGGAGAATGAGATTCTCTCTCAGCATTACTCCTCCGTATACACTATAGCACGATGGTATATCGGGGCGGAGCAATCACACCCTATATGATAAGGTGTGCTCTATGATGAGTAATACTGAGTTACCTATTTCATTTTTGGGAGTTATGCACTTGAGAAGCTGCATACCTATTGAATAGGGTTCAAAACAAATCAGTTGCCTCCCACTTCATATTTGATATGATAAGGGAAGAGCCCATCTCTTAAGTTAGTTAAGATTTGGGGTTGTCCAGCCTATGTCTGAAAAGCAAAATCCGGACAAGCTCGAGGCAAGATCTGTTATGTAGAACTGGAAATGTTCCAGCTATACAAACTGCAGCTGATGATTTGAAAGAACCAAAGGATTCAGTAGATTCCAACGAACCTCAGCCTCTCCGCCGATCTAGTAGGGTTCCTCACCCACCTGAGAGATATTTCGGTTTCTCTATGACAGTGGGAGAGAGGATTGCATCATGAGATGATGACCCAACTAGTTTCGAGCAGGCCATCAGGAGTGCGACTCTGTAAGAATGGCTAGATGCTTAGCAATCTGAGATGGAATCCTTATACACCAGGAAAGTATGGACTTTGGTTCCTTTATCTGAAGGGTTAAATCCCCATCAGAAGCAAGTATATCTTGAGAAGATTACTTGGTGTATATGGAAAAGTTGAGACTTTCAAAGGTAGACTTATTAAAGGTTTGCATCATTATCCAGGTATGGATCATGATGAAACCTTTTCTAAGGAGCTATGCTTAAGTCCTTTCAGATCCTACTTGCCACGGCTACATACCATGACTACGATATCTGGCGGTTGGGTATCATGACTGCTTTTCTAAATGATGTTTTAGAAGAGGGCGTCTATAAGTACACAGTCAGAAGGCTTCGTAGACAGTGGGAGCAGCGGAAACGTGTGCAAGATGGTTTATGTGATAAAGCAGGCATCGCGGAGTTGGAACATCTGTTTTGATGTAGTAGTCAAATAGTTTGACTTCATCAAAATGGTAGATGAACCTTGTATATACAAAAAGGTAGTAGGGAGTATGGTGATGATCCTCGTAGAGTACGTGGATGACATACTCTTGATAGGGAAGGAGTTTCCTATGCTACACTCGGTCAATCTCCGCTTATCACAATGATTCTCCATAAAGGATCAAAGTGATACCTCCTAAATCCTGGGTTTTGGATCTATGAGATAGATCTAATTGGATGTTAGGATTCTCACTAGTTGTAGTGAGATGGTATCAATCGATCCTGGGGAGAATCACTGGAAGGGTTCTAGAGTGATAAACACGACTGAATGCCAGTCATAGGCATTATCTTTACCCTCAGTAAATGGACGGTATGTTGGAAGAGTTCCAAGCAAGATACCGTGGCAAACTAGACGATAAAGGCTGGATACATTGTTACTTAAGATGCTACCAAAAGTGGCTGTCTGGGTGTATATTTGTTCATAAGATGAACTTAGTTCCTCCCATTGTGTGACAATGGAGTTGTAGCTTATGCCAAGGAACGTCCGTCCCATCAGTGATCCAGACATATTCTAAGGCAGTATCACCTGATCATGGAGATGGTTGATCTCCAAGGAGATCGTGGTTAGGAGAGTAGACTCAGAGGACAACACAGCGGATCGACTCACAAAGGCCTTTTCCCAGAGAGAGACTTTTATGGGATGGTTGAGTATGAGATACTACAACCACTGCTATCAGATGGCCCTAGTGCAAGTGGGAGATTGTTAGTTATATGTATGCTCTAGAGGCCATTACTATATATAAGATGTATATTGTTGTGGATGCTTGGACATATATAGGGAGGACTTTCTTGCTTGACATGATAGTATGCTATCTGGTTGGTCTTTACGTTAACGTGTACACTGATTGTCTCTCTGTTACATGTCGGTAAAGCCCTTAGGATATGTACTTGACTACCTGGACTATGATGCAGATCATACTAGTGGGGACATGGTAGTCCATAAGTACATCCTTCAAGGTCCCTAGTCGTTGGTGTATCGAGACGGGGCATCGATATACCAGTATAGACTAGCGTATACCTTCTCGACCCATACAGATGGGCGATGGATGATCCCATATCCATTGGTGTTTGACATCAGAGATGATATACGGGTGCTCAGTGGAGAATGGGTACACTGGACGGACTCGCCGAGAACTCCTAGATGGTATTATACTTTACGTCAGATGGCAGTTCTCTGGTGACACTGGTACAGAGTAGTCTGTTGACCCGAGATCGTCATAGAGTCTTGTGTGATTCCCACTGTGCTTTGATTTCCACCTTACCACGTCCAAGTGGGCGTGCAAAACGGTGGTTTTTGGGTACAGTCCCGAATCACATAGAGGCAATGAGCGATAGGAGGGGATTCGTCTCTCCCGGTATAGGGATTTGATGTTGCGCTGTGTTCGATTGGCTATAACCGGAAATCCCTGGCCAGGGTTGCTGAGATTTACTGGTAAGTGTTACCTGTAGTTTCTCGAACTGTTATAGACCTCATATCGACACGACTTATCGAGCTATTGGGGTCTGACGTTTACCACCCCTAGGCGAGATATGCGACATATCAGACGACGAGACCGGACTGTACGGTAAGTGTTACTGGTTGGATTCACAGGAGTATGAGCGGGCTTGCTCGTCGATCTTCTGATCGCTCAATACCCGGGTGGCCGTTACGTTTAGCAGACCGCTCGCGGCTTGTGGGTGTTTGATATGATCATCACCTGCTGCCGGCGTATTGACGAGTCTTTAGAGTACTACACAGAGGTTTCCTGGCTCAAGCAAAACGAAATAGGAGCGCATATGAGATATGTGCGGGACCGAGAATAATGCGTGTATGTGATACCGTATTCTATTCTCGCGATGAATGTATCGAATGGTTGTATGTGATATAACAATCAAGGATTGATTCGATAGCCGATACATTGGATATTAGTCGGTTATATGCGATATGACCGGATCGTTAAATCAAGTGTTGATTTAATGATTTAATGATTTAATGCATAATTATATATTTGATATATTACTTTGCATTAACTAGTATTGGTTCACTTTAAATGGTTTTTCTCACTTGTTTGTGCACATTGTATATGTGATATATTTTTGTGCACAAGTTTGTATCATGTTTGATGATGCATGCTCACTTGAGTTTGTGTAAAGATTAAACCATTGTTATTTAAATGGTTAGGGTTTTAATTTTCATATCTATTTATATATTTATTTATTATGGAAATGATAATGAGAAAAATGGTGGCTTTCTTTGTTTGTTCATGAAGCTTCATGAAGCTTTGACTAAAGTGACCATTTTTGTCTCATCCTTAACTCTAACCATTACACTTAACCATAGTTCTCTCTCTACACTGAACCATGGTTATAGTTATGATAAGAATAATCTTTTTCTATTTTTCTAATTATTCTTATGATAATTATCTTCTTCTTCTTCTTCTTCTTCTTCTTCTTCAAGAAGAGAAGCTTGCTATCAACAATGGCAACTAGTGAAAAAGAGTGAGAAATCCAATTCTAAAGTGAACCACTTCCTATTTCTTCATCCTCTACCTCTTGCCAAGTAGTATAGGGTGTTTTCTTCACAAGTTTCTTGACTTGGTGAAGTGGGAGCTTGATCTTGTGATGCCTCGACGTAGATCATCTTCGGCATCGTAGTCGATGACCTAGCCCGCCCATTTCTCCGATGAAGCCGACGCTAGAGCCCGGAATTCGATTTGGAAAGCAAGGAGACTTCATCATGGAGCTATGGAGGTGGAGGACCGGATCTACAAAGGTTGTATTTCCGTTCACTTAGTTAAATTGTTAACTAGCTTCCTGTTTCGCCTAAAACTCTAGTCAACGATCCGTATTAGGGTTTCCCGGCACGGATAATTTTTGAAATTAGCATGGTTGATGCCTTGTGAGACCTCATTAGTGTGCCTAGGAACCCTACAGAATTAAACAAGACTCTATGACGATCTCGTGTCTCCAGACTAACCTGTACCAGTGTCACCAGAGAACAGCCATCTGACGTGAGGTATAATACCATATGGGAGTTCTCGGCGAGTCCTTCCAGTGTACCCAGTCTCCACTGAGCACCCGTACACCATCTTTGATGTCAAACACCAATGGATATGGGATCATCCATCGCCCATCATATGGGTCAAGATGCGTATACGCTAGGCTACTCTGGTGTATCGATGCCTTGTCTCGATACAACCACGATTAGGAACAGTTATAGGATGTACTCATTGACTACAATGTCCCCACTAGTATGATCTCATCATAGTCCCAGTAGTCGAGTACATATCCAAAGGGCTTTATCAACATGTGAGAGCAAGACAGTAAACTAGTACAAGTCAACATGTTAAGATAAAGTGAAACCAAATAGCATACTATCATGTCGAGCAAGAAATTCCTCTCTATATATATCCAAGAATCCATTATAATATACATCATATGTACAACAATGGCCTTTAGGGCATATATATAACTAACAGCGAGACCCCCGTAAACTCTGCAAGGCTCCGATATATCCAAAAACCCTTAAGATACACACATGCACACTGCACGTTGAGCTCGCATGACCTGTTTGACCCGTCAATCGGAGGTTCTCTCGCTCCAAAGGCGAGGGGTAATTAATGACAGCTTAGTCCGCGGCCACCGGAGATTCGGATCCTCACAATCAATAAACCCCCGCTTCCCCTAGGCAAGGAGAATCTATAGTATGCCTGACAAGCGACACGTATTCTCATCTCAATGGAGTGACGAAAAACACCCTACAATCATAAGATGAAAAATTCGAACAGATACAAATATCCTTATGTAACTTATCTAGTTGTGTCGCATTGATATGACCTAATCTACAAAGCCTCAAGATGGATTTGTTCATTTCTTAACTACTCTTCTTGTGTGTGTTCTACATACTTTGGACTGTGGTTTGATACAGAACGTATATGCCATTTCATAACGTGCCTGGTCCAATCAACTCTTGATTCGGGAAAATGTTCACAACATTATCCTGCAATACAAAATTATATCTTTCTTTAACTTAATAAAGAAACTTATGTAATGTTGTATATCATGTTTGGCATGTAATAACATCTGTTCAGAATCATTGTATTTACCATTTGGTAATATAAGGTGATATTTGCCAACTGATTTGACAACAACAATTGCACCATTCTCTAACACTTAGAGATATATCACTCAATCCCAGTTCTCTACCTATCTGTAGCATATGTAACAGATTAATATATGGGATCCTGATCCGGTAACTCATACCTAGGACGTAGAGGAAACTGAGAAACAGTTCTTGGTAACGAACACACCCGAAGAATATGCATCAACATGCTCATCCCGCGATTAGATCGCGTGGAAATCCGGATATTCCCCTATTTTCTGCTCAGACTTATAATAATTATAAGGTAGAGCGGAACCAACGTTCCCCAGCTCAGCATAATAAGCAGGTTCGGTTAATACATCCATATTATTATCTTGATTAAGGCATGTTCGGTCGCTACCAGGAGAGAGAGAGAAGAAAACACTCACCGTATGCTCTTGCAAGATCAGATTAGTTATTATTTTATCTAATCACGATGGCTCCCACTGTTTTTATCAAATCTTCCTTCAAACCGTAAAAGGTAAGATTAGCTGGGATTAATTATACCCTACAAGTTCGCAAATCTTTCGGCCAGGCCAGTGTCGGTACTTTGAGGGAGGTTCCCTATGCTTTCGCACTGATCTAATTAAAATAAACCTAATTTTCCCAAGGGCGTGACCCCGTTGACACATTTCTAAACTCCAACTTGATCGGCTAATTGTAATGTGAAAAACTCTCCTAGGAGTAACTCTTACTCGCAGTGGGTATCGGGATCTAACTATCTCATAGAAGGTATGCAATCTCATTGCAAATTTCAACACTTGAAATTCCTGATAATATTTTGTCCCTAGTGACTTATGACCATAACTATGGTCAACAAATCATAAGCACTAGACAAGTTCTACCCGTCATTTCGTGATTAATTAGACCAACCCAGATGACCCTTAACTATGGTCAACAAACTCCCATGACTGTCTTAATTAATCGCATCATATGCTCTGTAGGAAGACATCACTTAGCAACCGCACACTATGCCTTAACTATGGTTAACAAACGTAGCACAAATACTAAGTACTCTACTTCCTAAAAAGACGGAGGGTTACGACAGGTTTTTAAGAAAACCTTTTGTGTAATGAACTTGCTATCGTTGTAGAAACGAGTGGTTTGAAAAGGAGTGTTTTTGAAGCTTTTACTAGTTTCGCTAAATAGGTCACTCCCGGACAAGGGATCTCGGCTTTTTCCTCATTGAATGAGGTGCTGGATATTTCACAAATACCACAATGCAAAGCATGAACTAAAAAAGAAATAAAAAACAAAACCGAATCGGTTGTAGCATCTGCTAGTTTTTCTAAAGAGGTCACTCCCGGTGAAGGGATCTCGGCTCTTTCCTTATCGAATAAAGTGCTAGATATTCTACAAGGAATACCACTATGCAAATCAAGAACTAGTGCTACCAGTTTTTAAAACAATATTCTACAATATCTTTAGGTTTCTTTTTCTTTTCATTAATCTCATTAATGAAGTCCCATTAATTATTCTTCCCAAGCATCACAGAAGAAACGAAAGCAAAAATATTTATTATATATCATATATATAATATAAGCATTCGTCTCAACATATAAAGTGATCATATCACAGAATATCAGCAGAAGAACACATATTAAATATTGGATATATTAGGAATTCCATATTTTAAATTAAGCCAGTCTAAAAAATGAATTCCACGGTCGCGATGAATAGCCAAACCCACATCCCTAGACCCCTACGAGAGTGGCAAGCAACCCTATCAATTCTAGAGTTAGGAGACCCGGTATCGACTCCTCGAGATGGTCTCCTACTGGACTCTAGAACACGGTTACTTGTGCGCCCCTCCTTGGGTCTATCCTAATGCGGAAAAGTAAATAATATATATCAATGGTGACATCATCCTCAACCTGGAAGTGCACCAATAAAAGAATATTACATACAAGTTTTTACATGAATGAAGATGAAAAAACTCTCATCTCACAAAAAAAAACCCGTCTATTCAAAATACGACGATCCAATATAATATATCACAGCAACACATAACATCGCAAGTCATCCACGTAAGTAAATATGTCTATCCTGTAGGGTTACTAGGCACTCTTACAAGGGTCTATAAGGCATCAACCATGCCCGATTTGAAATTTAGACGTGCCGAACAACCCAAAGCTAGGATCTTAGCAAGATAATTAGAGTTAAACATGCAAGTAAACATCTTTACAACTAAGAGTGAGAGATTACAACCTTTGTAGTCCGCTCCTTCGCTTCATAAGCTCCGAGTAGTCGTCCTTTCGCCGCGATCCATGATCACCTGGACTCAAGAGAAGCTCCACAACCCGAATGATCCATGCTTGCTTGTAGTCTTCCTTTTCAAAGATGATCTACCTTGAAGTTTCTTTAACTCAAGCACTCGCTCACTAATGCGGTGAACACCCTAATCTAATTGGCTAGATTAGATGAGGGTGATGAAGTAGGATTTATGTTCTCTTTTATTATCAAATTCTCACACTAATCCATCACAAAATAAAACCTAGAAATCTCTTGTGAGCTCAAGGAAGAAGAAGAAGAATGAATATCCTTTTGTGATGAATAATGAAAAGATTATTATGATTACAAAATGCAACCATGGTCAAAGATGAAGAAGCTAACCAATGTAGAAACTTAACTAGGGTTAAGTGTGTGGTTTGGGTCAAAGAAATATCTAGCAAAATATCTACCATAATATCTTTGTAGAAACAAAGTAAAACCTTCTAGAAGCATCATGAAAGAGCTAACCCAAATCAAACCCTAACCTTGTTTAATCTCCACTAATCATGTTGCATTAGTAATCATAACATGTTACAATATTATATATCACATATATAATATATATCTGTAAAAAAAGATAATAATACAATTAACATATATCGCATATATATGAATGTATTATCCGGTGAGAAAATGAATCAATAAAGAGAGCCAATATTAGATAATATAATGCAATATATCATATATATAATTGTACATTAAATTATCGAATCAACACTTAATCCGACAATCTGGCTATATCGAATATAACCGACTAATATATCATGTACCGATTCATCGAATCAACACTTGATCCGATGACCCGGCTCATATCAAAATATCGCAAGAATAGAATACAGTATCTCATATCGTATTATCCTCGGTCATGCACATATCACATATGTGCTACTACTCCGTTTCGCCTGAGTCAAGAAAACTCTGTGTAGGACTCTAAAGAATCGTCAATACGCCGGCAGTAGGTGATGATCATATCAAACACCCACAAGCTGCAAGCGGTCAGCTAAACATAACAGCCACCCAGGTATTGAGCAATCAGAAGATCAACAAGCAAGCCTGTACATTCTCCTGTGAATCCAATCAGTAACACTCCCGTACAGTCCGGACTCTTCGTCTGATATGTTGCATATCTAGTCTAGGTGTGGTTTACGTAAAACCCCAGTAAATGATAAGTCGTGTCGATGTGAGGCCCATAACAGGTCGAGAAACTACTGGTAACACTTATCAGTAAATCTCTATATCAGCCCAGGCCAGGGACATCCAGTTATAGCCAATCGAACACAGCACAACATCAACTCCCTATACCGAGAGAGACAAATCCCCTCCTATCGCTCATTGCCTCCATGTGATTCGGGACTGTACCCAAAAGCCACCGTTTTGCACGCCCTCTTAGACATGGTAAGGTGGAAATCAAAGCACAGTGGGAATCACACAAGACTCTATGACGATCTCGGGTCTACAGACTACCATGTACTAGTGTCACCAGAGAACTGCCATCTGACGTGAGGTATAATACCATCTCGGAGTTCTCGGCGAGTCCGTCCAGTGTACCCAGTCACCAATGAGCACCCGTACACCATCCTTGATGTCAAACACCGATGGATATGGGATCATCCATCGCCCATCATATGGGTCAAGATGCGTATACGCTAGTCTACTCTGGTGTATCGATGCCCTGTCTTGATACACCCTCGACTAGGAACAGTTATAGGATGTACTCATCGACTACCATGGCCCCACTAGTATGATCTCATCATAGTCCCAGTAGTCGAGTATAGATCCTAAGGGATTTATCAACATGTGAGAGTAAGACAGTAAACTAATATAAGTCAACATGTTAAGAAAAAGAGAAACCAAATAGCATACTATCATGACGAGCAAGAAAGTCCTCTCTATATATATCCAAGCATCCATTATAATATACATCATATGTTCAACAATGGCCTCTAGGGTATATACATAACTAACAATCTCCCACTTGCACTAAGGCCAGCTGTTGTAGTATCTCATACCTAGCATCCCGAATAATCTCTCAAACTGTATCTGGGGAATGGCCTTCGTGAGTGGATCCGCAGTGTTGTCCTTCGTATCAACTCTCCTGACCTCGATCTCCCGGCGATCAACTATCTCCCTAATCAGGTGATACCGCCTCAGAATATGTCTGGACTTCTGATGGGACCTGGGTTCCTTGGCCAAATCCACAGCTCCATTGTTATCGCAATACAAAGGTATTGGATGCTCAATGGACGGAACCACACCAAGGTCAATAATGAACTTCTTTATCCAGAGAGCCTCTTTGGCAGCAACGTTGGCAGCGTTGTATTTAGCCTCCATCGTCGAATCTGCAACGGTATCCTGCTTGGAACTCTTCCAACATACCACCCCGTTAGTGTATATGCCCTAGGGGCCATTATTGTATCATACTAGGTTGTATATTACATAATAGAAGCTTGGGATATTCACAGTTGTATATAACAATCTTGCTAAAAATGGTAGTATGCTACTTGGTTTGTGTCTACTTTAATATGCGCATATGTTTCTTGTAACGTATCACTTATACATATTAGTAGAGCCCATAGAATCTTTGCTTGATTACCAGCGTTGTGATGGCAGTCACACTAGTGGGGGCTGGGTAGTCTGTAAGCAACATCCTATACAGGTCCCTGGACGTTGGATTATCGAGATAGGGCATCGATATTCCGGAGTAGACTAATTGTGTACGCTTCTCATCCCAGTTGCGGAGATGGTCTGTCCCACAGCCATCAGTATGTCATACTGGAGATAGTATACAGGTGCTCATGAGGTTACGGGTACACCGGACAGGACTCGCAGGGGAACTGATTGGTTGGTATTATACCCATCGTCAGTTAACAGTTCCCAGGTGACATGAGTACAGCATAGTCCGCAGACTTGACACTGCTACTTCGCTTCGAGTGTGTCCCACTGTTCTTAGATTGCTACCCTACCACGGCTCAAAGGAGTCGTGCAAACAGGTAGCAGTTGGGTGCAGTCCCGAGCACTTAGAGGCAGTAGTGGTTAGACAGGATTCGTCTCTCCCGGTATTGGGAGATGATATCGCGCTGTGTCAGAGAGCCATTACGCAAAGTCCCTGGCCAGGGCAAGCGAGATTTACTGGTAGGTTCCAGTAGTTTCTCAGGGTGTAATGGGCTTCGCTCCGACACGACTTATACAGCTATTAGGGGACTGACGCTTGCAGCCTCCTAGGCTTGATATGCGATAGTCTTAGATGAACTGACCGGACTGTACGGAGATTGTCACATCAGGCTCAGTTGGAGTTCGGATGGGTTTCCTCATCGGCTTTCTTATCGACATCTACCTGGGGACCGTTACGTACAGCTAGTGCCGCTTGCGGTCTGTGGTTAAACCCACTGCCAGCATAGTGTCGAGTATTTAGAGTCCCACACAGAGAGTTTCCCTGCTCCCGGCGAAACGATATAGAGGTCGTATGGTTTTACGACAAGGGTTCGGACGCGTACGTGTGTTTACGCACGTACGACTTTTTCGGACAGTTTTTACTAGCCGGCTTTGGTTTAAGCCAGATTCTAGTATCGGGTAATTGGATTTATACAGTCTAAAGTTTTTCTGTGTTTTCACGGATTGGAGGGGCGCTCTCGTAATTTTTCGGGAAGCTTCTAGAAGAGTGGTGACTAAGGGGTTAAGGTGGTACGAGCATTAATTGCTTAATGACTCATTTGTGTGATTCATCTTTTGCATTAAATGATTCATTAATGAGTTAATGAGTCATATGATGAATCACACAAGGTGAATGCACCAACCATGATGATTAATCATTTATATTATTTATTTTGATTAATTGTTATGGTTGTTATATTCATATGAATTCATTATTCATTCTCATTCTCATCTTCACCTTCTCTCTCCTCAAACTCTCTCTCTCTTCAAACCCTAACCCTAACCTCTCATGAGTTGAGAACAAGGGTTAGCTAGACTAATACATCCATAACCTCACTCTATATCCCCTAGGTAGCTTAGATTAGCAATTTAAGCAACCTAGTTATCTCAAGTTTGAGATTAAGCTTGGCATAGGAGCTTTCGGGTGGATCGTCTTTGATTCGAGGAGGCCGTTGAGGTGCCGATGTACCAAGGAGCCTACGAGGAGTGGAAGACAGCGATGAAGACCCGAAGGACAAGTAATGTGAGGTATAACTTCGTATCCAGGTAGTTAAATCTCTAGTAGATAGTTAGCAATGGTTTAGATAACGATTCATGCGCTCAAGTCCGTGTTACGAAGCTTTGATAATCGTTTTTCATATATTCCGCCTCCCCGCAAGTTCGTGGAGTGCGTGGCATGGACTTACAGTGGTATCAGAGCCAACTAAACCATTACTATGTTGTTAGTAACTGATTAGAAGTTCGATCGACGGAAAACACGAAAACAAAAACCCGGATATTCCAAGTTTCAGTTAATTTTAAAAGTATCTTAAAAATAATTTGATATAACTTAAAATTCACAGCAGGGAATTATAAGAATACTGGGAAAATACAATGACCCAACTTGACTTGACGACCGCGGAACCGCGGCCAAAGTGTCCTTTCGGCCGCGGATCCGCGGCCGTGTCAACTCCAAGTTGACTCGGAATTTCACAGTAATTCATATTTTGGTGTTTTTTCTTTTCCTGTACATTCTGTTTCTACCCAGGTTACTTCAGTGCAGGTTTGCTTTTGGGGTAGACACAGAATAGGGAAGTCGATCGATATTCTAAGTTATTTGCTAATTGGGTTTTTATCTGTAAAGTTTAATGTGTTCGTAAACCTCCCCTAACTGCTAGTATGTCGGTTGGCAGGGGGTTGCACATTTCTGAAATGTTTACTGTTTGTGTATATGAACTGTACTGGACTGTTGTGATGATTAGCTGGGGTTTGAGATGTGTTTAATATTCATTCATTCAATGTAAATGTAATTTGATGTAATATTCTTTTGCGGGGCACATCCAGGTTGCGGTTGTAGCCACCGTTGTATTATTATTTCTTTTTACTGTTTATGCTCCTAGGATAGACCCAAGATGGGATACACAAACTACCGGGTACGTTGAAGTGTTTAGTGGCCTACTCACGTTATTGAGGGAGACCGCTTCACTTCGGGTACTTGGCGGGTAGTTTGCCATACCCGTAGGGGTCTAGGGTGGGGTAATGGCTATTCATCACAACTGTGTAATCCGTCTTTTATTGCAGGCTCAAAGCAAATGCGGATTGCTAATAAATCCAATAAAGTTCATCTGTGATCTGGAATGCTTATTATTGCGTCTGACGAATGTACAATATCTATATATGATAGCTATTAGACGTCACTTATGTTTTACACCCGCACTAGCCCAGGCCCCGCTCTGTCGTTAGTTAAGTAACCTAACGAGTGATGACGGGACCCCGTGGCGAATGCGGATGGCATAAGAGGACGTGGTATTTTCGTTGTTTTCTGCAATGATAGGATAAATGATGGGACGCATTATTATAATACAAAGAAAATAAACCAAAGTTACGTCGTTGGAACAAATTTAAAAGAAACCACTCGGTTATTTTTAAAAAGATCAGAATTTTTAAATTACGGAGCTTTAACCACTCCTTTTAAAAAGTATCAGGTTCCTTCGATTATATCAAGTTCACTACGTTCACGGTTTTGCCAAAACCATTCGTAGCCCTCCGTCATTTCTTGTGGATGGTCAGTAGTATTCAAGCTATGTTTGTTGGCCCTTAGTCAAGGCATAGTGTTTGGTAGCTGCTGGGGTATTCATTTGTTGCATAGATAGATGCGTTGGTTTGGGACAGTCGTATTACTTTGTTGGCCCTTAGTCAAGAGTATGTACGGGTGGGTTCAAATTAACCTGGACAATGACGGGTAGAACTTGACATGTGACTTATGATTTGTTGTCCCTTAGTCAAGGTCATAAGAGCATGGGGCAAAAATCCATATCGGGAATTTCTAATGAAACTGAAATTTGCAGAGAGATGCATACCATTTTGGAGTTTGATGAATGTTGGTAGGATTCCTTCAACATTATCATACGATGATGTTTTGGATCCCGATCCTACTGTGAGTATATACTACTTATCAGGAGATTCGTCACTTAACGATCAATGCTATAAACCAAGTAGGTGCCTAGAAAGGTGTCAGCGGGGCTACGCCCCCAGAGAAAAGAGGTTATTTAATTAAGGAACTTCGCGAAAGCGTTGGAAAACCTCCCTCGAAGTATCAACACTGACCTGGCTGAACGGTTAAGCAAGAATTGTTCGGTGAGAATTGTCCTGGCTAATTCTTCTTTTATGGTTTGAGGAGGAATTCGAGAAACAGTGGGAGCCATCCTGTTTAGATAAATTAAAAACCACTCTAAACTTGCAAGAGCTTCATGCTAATAGTGTTTTTCTCTCTCTTTCTTAATTGCAGCGACCTTGTGACCACACATAGGTTACATCTAGATAATAATTTGACTGAATCTGACTTATATGACTGGCAAAAGTCTGTCCAGATGTCCATTGCCTTTGACAAGCTGGACCACCCTATTGAGGGACATTCCTATTGTTATGGGATTGAGCATTGGCAAAATGATTGCAGGGCTTTAGAAGCCAGTAGCCAGGATACGAAGCATGTTGTGGCTTCGACTTCGGGCGTGTTTATGATAGAGAACTGTATGTCAGTTAACCCTACTTCCTGGGCATTGGATACCGGATCAGGAACTCACATCTGTAATTCAATACAGGCTCTGAGAAACCGTAGGGTTATCGGGATAGGTGATATGACCCTCACAGTTGCTAACGGAATGAGCATGAACGCTGAATCCATCGGGGAATATCATCTTGGAATGACAACTGGGCAGATATTGATTCTGCGTAACTGTTTTTATGTACCAGGTACGACTTGTAATATCATATCTGTACCCTTACTATCTAAGGAAGGATATGATTTTACTTTTACAAGAGATGTGGTTCACATCCACCTAAATCAAGTTATGATTGGGTCAGGTACATTAGAAAACGGAATATACGTATTAAATCAAGCTCAGATTTTCAGTATCTAGAACGCACTTAAAAGAATGTCTCCAGAAACAAATCAGGGTTTCTTATGGCCTTGTAGACTAGGTCACATCAATGAGAGAAGATTGACTAAGTTACATAGAGAAGGATATCTGAATCCATTCGAATATCAATCTTATGTTACTTGTGAATCTTGTCTCATAGGAAAGATGACAAAGACTCCGTTTACTGGACACGGAGTAAGAGCAAGCGAGCTCTTAGGACTCATACACAGTGACGTGTATGGTCCTATGTCTACACATGCGCGAGGTGGTTATTCCTACTTCATTACTTTTACGGATGATTTCTCTAGATATGGATATATCTTCTTAATGAAGCATAAATCCGAGGCCTTTGAGAAATTCCAAGAATACAAGAATGAAGTGGAAATACAAACCGGCAAAAGTATAAAGACACTGAGATTTGATCGAGGTGGTGAATACTTAAGTACCGAGTTCCTGGGTTACTTAAAAGAGAATGGAATTCTCTCTCAGCTTACTCCTCCATAGACACCACAACACAACGGTGTATCAGAAAGGAGTAATCGAACCCTATTAGATATGGTTCGTTCCATGATGAGTAACGCTGAGTTACCGCGATCATTCTGGGGATATGCACTAAAATCAGCTGCTTATCTTTTGAACCGGGCTCCTACCAAGACTGTGCCTACCACGCCATATCAGATATGGAGTGGGAAGAAACCCCATCTTCAGCATTTGAAAATATAGGGATGTCCAGCTTTTGTTAAAAAGCAGCATGTGGACAGGCTCGAGGTACAATCAGTACAATGTAAGTTTGTGGGATATCCGAAGAACTCCAAATTATATTATTTCTATTACGCAGAGGAACAAAAGGTTTTTGTTTCTCGTAATGCCCATTTTCTAGAACATCAGTTTTTAGAAAAGGAAACAAGTGGGAGCGAAATAGAACTGAAAGAAATTCCAGAACCACAAACTACAACTGAAAGTGTGGTAAAACTAGAGGTTTCAGAAGAAAGGGACATACCGACGCCTATCCGCAGAAGTAGTAGGCAGTCTCATCCGCCTGAGAGGTACTACGGTTTTCTCATAGACGGGGATCGAGAAGATTGCGTCATTGATAATGATGACCCTACTAGCTTCCAGCAAGCCATTCAGAGCGACGACTCAGTAAAATGGTTGGATGCAATGCGGACCGAAATGAAGTCCATGTACACTAACAAAGTATGGACTTTGGACATTGCTCCAGATGGGGTAAAACCCGTAGGATGCAAAAGGATCTTCAGAAAGAAGATTGGTGTAGATGGACAGGTTGAAACCTATAAGGCTAGACTTGTTGCAAAGGATTTCCGTCAAAGACCTGGTTTGGACTATGACAAAACCTTTTCTCCGGTAGCTATGCTAAAATCCATTAGGGTCCTTCTTGCTATTGCTGCTTTCCACGATTATGAAATATGGAAGATGGACATAAAGGCGGCCTTTATAAATGGAAATTTGGAAGAAAGCGTCTATATGGATCAGCCAGAAGAATTCATTCAGAGTGGGAGCAGCGGTAAAGTATGCAAGCTGCTTAAGTCCATTTATGGACTAAAGCAGGCATCGCAGAGTTGGAACATCTGTTTTGATGATACTGTCAAGGAATTTGACTTTATCAAAAATCCAGATGAACCATGCATATACAGTAAGATTGTAGGGAGAGCTGTAGTATTCCTCGTCTTGTACATGGATGACATTCTCTTAATAGGAAATGATATTCCTATGTTACAGTCAGTCAAAAGATTCTTGTCACATAAATTCTCCATGAAAGATCTGGGTGATGCCACCTACATTCTGGGGATCCGGATCTATCTGATAGATCAAAGAGGATATTGGGACTTTCGCAGTCCAGGTACATAGACACCATAGTGAAGAGATTCAGTATGGATGATTCTAAGCGCGGTAACCTACCGGCTTGTCATGGAATCACCTTCTCCAAAGAGATGTCTCCCAAGACTGATTTGGAAAGGGATCGCATGTCGATTATACCCTACGCTTCTGCGGTAGGCTCTATAATGTTTGCGATGTTATGTACCAGACCAGATGTAGCATACGCATTAAGCGTAGTAAGCCGGTATCAAGCAAACCCAGGGGAGAAGCATTGGATAGCAGTAAAGAACATTCTCAAGTACCTAAGGAGGACTAAGGAGATGTTCTTGGTGTATAGCGGAAAAGACCTCCAGATGGAGGCCTTTGCCGACTCCGGCTTCTAGAGTGACAAAGATGACTCCAAATCCATTTCGGGTTATGTCTTTACCCTCAATGGAGGGGCGGTCTGTTGGAAGAGTTCCAAGCAGGAGACCATTGCTAACTCAACGATGGAAGCGGAGTACATAGCTGCTTGCGATGCCGCAAAAGAAGCTGTCTGGATGAAGAAGTTCCTCACAGAACATCAGGTGGTTCCTTCCAGTGTTGGTCCAATACCTCTGTATTGTGACAACAACGGCACTATAGCTTTAGCGAAGGAACTCAGGTCCCATCAGAAGTCCAGATACATCTTAAGGCGGTATCACCTGATCAGGAAGATCGTAGATCACCGGGAGATCGAGGTGAAAAGAGTAGAGACGGAGAATAACATTGCTGATCCATTCACAAAGGCCATTCCTTAGAAGTAGTTTGAGAGGCTATTCAAGATGATAGGTCTACGATATGCCAGCTCATGGCCCTAGTGCAAGTGGGAGATTGTTAGTGTATATGCCCTAGGGACCATTATTGTATCATACTAGGTTGTATATTACTTAATGGAAGCTTGGGATATTCACAGTTGTATATAACAGTCTTGCTAAAAATGGTAGTATGCTACTTGGTTTGTGTGTACTTTAATATGTGCATATGTTTCTTGTAACGTATCACTTATACATATTAGTAGAGCCCATAGGATCTTTGCTTGATTACCAGCGTTGTGATGGCAGTCACACTAGTGGGGGCTGGGTAGTCTGTAAGCAACATCCTATACAGGTCCTTGGTCGTTGGATTATCGAGATAGGGCATCGATATTCCGGAGTAGAGTAAGTGTGTACGCTTCTCATCCCAGTTGCGGAGATGGTCTGTCCCACAGCCATCAGTACGTCGTACTGGAGATAGTATACAGGTTCTCGTTAGGTTACGGGTACACCGGACAGGACTCGCAGGGGAACTGATTGGTTGGTATTATACCCATCGTCAGTTAACAGTTCTCAAGTGACATGAGTACAGCATAGTCCGCAGACTTGACACTGCTACTTCGCCTCAAGTGTGTCCCACTGTTCTTAGATTGCTACCCTACCACGGCTTAAAGGAGTCATGCAAACAGGTAGCAGTTGGGTGCAGTCCCGAGCACTTGAAGGCAGTAGTGGTTAGACATGATTCGTCTCTCCCGGTATTAGGAGATGATATCGCGCTGTGTCAGAGAGCCATTACGCAAAGTCCCTGGCCAGGGCAAGCGAGATTTACTGGTAGGTTCCAGTAGTTTCTCTGGGTATAATGGGCTTCGCTCCGACACGACTTATACAGCTATTAGGGGACTGACGCTTGCCGCACCCTAGGCTTGATATGCGATAGTCTTAGACGAACAGACCGGACTGTACGGAGATTGTCACATCAGGCTCAGTGGGAGTTCGGGTGGGTTTCCTCATCGGCTTTCTTATCGACATCTACCTGGGGACCGTTACGTACAGCTAGTGCCGCTTGCGGTCTGTGGTTAAACCGACTGCCAGCGTAGTGTCGAGTCTTTAGAGTCCTACACAGACAGTTTCCCTGCTCCCGGCGAAACGATATAAAGGTCGTATGGTTTTACGACAAGGGTTCGGATGCGTACGTTTGTTTACGCACGTATGACTTTTTCGGACAGTTTTTACTAGCCGGCTTTGGTTTAAGCCAGATTCTAGTATCGGGTAATTGGATTTATACAGTCTAAAGTTTTTCCGTGTTTTCACGGATTGGAGGGGCGTTCTCGTAATTTGTCGGGAAGCTTCTAGAAGAGTGGTGACTAAGGGGTTAAGGTGGCATGAGCATTAATTGCTTAATGACTTATTTATGTGATTCATCCTTTGCATTAAATGATTCATTAATGAGTTAATGAGTCATATGATGAATCACACAAGGTGAATGCACCAACCATGATGATTAATCATTTATATTATTTATTTTGATTAATTGTTATGGTTGTTATATTCATATGAATTCATTATTCATTCTCATTCTCATCTTCACCTTCTCTCTCCTCAAGCTCACTCTCTCTTCAAACCCTAACCTTAACCTCTCATGAGTTGAGATCAAGGGTTAGCTAGACTAATACATCCATAACCTCACTCTATATCCCCTAGGTAGCTTAGATTAGCACTTTAAGCAACCTAGTTATCTCAAGTTTGAGATTAAGCTTGGCGTAGGAGCTTTTGGGTGGATCGTCTTTGATTCGAGGAGGCCATTGAGGTGCCGATGTTCCAAGGAGCCTACGAGGAGTGGAGGACAGCGATGAAGACCCGAAGGACAAGTAACATGAGGTATAACTTCGTATCCAGGTAGTTAAACCTCTAGTAGTAAGTTAGCAATGGTTTAGATAACGATTCATGCGCTCAAGTCCGTGTTACGAAGCTTTGATAATCGTTTTTCATATATTCCACCTCCCCGAAAGTTCGTGGGGTGCATGGCATGGACTTACACGCCCCTCCATTGAGGGTAAAGACAAATCCCGAGTGCGACTTAGAGTCGTCCTTATCACTCTGGAAGCTGGAATCAGTAAAGGACTCCACTTGGAGTTCTCCGTTATCATACACCAAGAACATCCCTTTAGTCCTTCGCAAGTACTTGAGAATGTTCTTCACAGCTGTCCAGTGACTCTCTCCAGGATCTGCTTGATACCGACTCACTGCACTTAGTGAGTATGCTATATCAGGTCTGGTACATAGCATCGCATACATGATAGAGCCTACTGCCGAAGCATAATGTATCCCTTGCATGCGAGCTCTCTCCTAATCAGTCTTGGGAGACATCTCTTTGGAGAGAGTGAGTCCAGAGATCGTGGGTTGGTTACCACGCTTGGATTCTTCCATATTAAACCACTTTATTATGGTGTCATTGTACCTGGATTGGGACAATCCCAATATCCTTTTAGATCTATCTCTATAGATCATAATTCCCAGTATGCAGGAGGCATCACCTAAATCTTTCATTGAGAATCTTTGTGATAAGAAAAGCTTGACTGATTGCAGCATAGGAACATCATTTCCTATTAAGAGTATGTCATCGACGTACAATACGAGGAAGACAACCTTACTCTCTACAACTTTCTTATAAATACAAGGTTCATCTACGTTTTTGATGAAGTCAAACTTTTTGACTACAACATCAAAGCAGATGTTCCAACTCCGCGATGGTTACTTTAACCCATAGATGGATTTAAGCAGCTTGCATACCTTTCCGCTGCTCCCACTATCTACGAAGCCCTCTGGCTGAGTCATGTACACGCACTCTTCTAAATCACCGTTTAGAAAGGCGGTCTTAACATCCATTTGCCAGATTTCATAGTCATGGTATGCAAAAATGGCAAGTAGGATCCAGATAGACTTAAGCATAGCCACTGGAGAAAAGGTTTCGTCATAACCCACACCTGATCGTTGACGAAAACCCTTTGCAACAAGTCTAGCTTTGAAAGTCTCAACTTTTCCATCTACACCAATTTTCTTTTTAAAGATCCACTTGCTCCCAATGGGTTTTACCCCTTCAAGAGCAACTTCCAAAGTCCATACTTTGTTGGTGTACATGGATTCCATCTCAGATCGCATTGCATCCATCCATTTCACAAAGTCACCACTCGTGATGGCCTGCTCGAAACTAGTCGGGTCATCATCTTCCATGATGCAATCCTCATTTCCACCATCAATGAGAAAACCGTAGTATCTCTCAGGTGGATGAGAAACCCTACTAGATTGGCGGAGAGGCTGGGGTTCATTGGTTATTATCGAGTCCTCGGGTTCCACCAAATCTTCATTTTGAGTTTGTGTAGCCGGAATTTCTTCCAGTTCTACCTCATCGCCACTAATTTCTTTTGCAAGAAATTCCTTTTCCAAAAAGGTGGCATGTCGAGAAACAAACACCTTT
This sequence comes from Agapanthus africanus, assembly GCA_030015575.1. NCBI lineage: Eukaryota > Viridiplantae > Streptophyta > Magnoliopsida > Asparagales > Amaryllidaceae > Agapanthus > Agapanthus africanus. The sequence goes on along the minus strand of CM057347.1, from coordinate 137,540,983 downwards.
TGTTCCTCGCGATGGTAGAAAAAATATCCATGTGAATGTTTGGGATATCTCACAAACTTGCATAGAACTGACCGTGCCTCGAGTTTGTCTGGATTTTGCCTTTTAACATAGGCCAGACAACCCCATATCTTAACTCGTTTAAGACATGGTCTCTTCCCACTCCATATCTCATATGGTGTGGTAGGTACAGATTTGGTTGGAACTTGATTCAATAGGTATGCTGCTGTCTCCAGCGCATACACCTAGAAGGAAATTGGTAACTCAGCTGTACTCATCATCGAGCGCACCATATCTAATAGGGTGCAATTCCTCCATTCCGATACACCGTTGTGCTGTGGTTTATAAGGAGGAGTAAGCTGAGAGAGAATCCTATTCTCTTTTAGATAATCTAGGAACTCATTGCTTAAGTATTCACCTCCTCGATCAGATCGAAGAATCTTAATACTTTTGCCCGTTTGGTTCTCTACTTCATGCTTATATTCTCTGAATTTCTCAAAAGCTTCAGACTTGTGTTTCATTAGGAAAACATATCCGAATCTTGAGAGATCGTCAGTGAATGTAATAAAGTAGGAAGAACCGTTTCTGGCATGTGTAGACAAGGGACCGTATACATCACTATGTACCAGCCCTAAGAGTTCGGTAACTCTTTCTCCGTGTCCACCAAACTGAGTTTTGGTCATTTTGTCTTTGAGATAATGGCAAGTTTCATAAGATGATAATTCGAACGGATTCAAATATCCATCCTTATGTAACTTAGCTAGCCGTGTCGCATTGATATGACCAAGTCTATAATGACACAAGAAGGATTCGCTCATATCTGAACTTTTCCTTTTGTGTGTGTTTTGTATATTAAGGACTGTATTTGGATTGAGAATGAATATGCCATTATGTAACGAGCCTGATCCAATCAACTTTTGATTTAGGAAGATGTTCATAACATTATCCTGTATTACAAAATTATATCCTTCCTTATTTAATAAAGAAACTGATATAATGTTGCACATCATGTTCGGTATATAATAGCACTCATCAAAATCAATGTATTACTACTTGGTAATACAAGGTGATATTCGCCAACTGCTTTGGCTGCAATATGTGTACCATTCCCTACTGTTACGGAATGATCACACTTTCCCAGTTCTCTACCTTTACGTAGCCCATGTAATAAATTACATATGTGGGATCCCGATCCGGTATCTAATACCCAGGACGTAGGAGTGAACTGAGAAACAGTTCTCAATAACTAACACACCCGAAGAAGGTACATCAACATACCTGTTCTTCGTTTGAGCGGGGTGAGAATCCAGATATTCTCCTATTCCCTAATCAGTCTTATAACACTTATAAGAAAGAACGGGACCAACGTTCCCATGCTCAGTATAATAAGCGGGTTCAGCCAATACATCCATATTATTATCTTGATTATGGCCTGACATGGTCGCTACCTGGAGAGAGAGAGAGAAGAAAACACTTTAGCGTATGCTCTTGCAAGATTAGATTGGTTATTATCTTATGTAATCAGGATGTCTCCTACTGTTTTTATCAAATCTTCCTTCAAACCCTAAAAGGTAAGATTAGCCGGGATTAATTACACTCTACAATTTCGTCAATCTTTCAGCCAGATCAGTGTCGGTACTTGAGGGAGGTTCCTCGTGCTTTCGCACGGACCTAATTAAAATAAAACTCGTTTTCCCAGAGGCATAACCCCGTTAACACCTTTCTAGACACTTACTTGATCGGCTAATTGTCCTGTGTAAAATTCTCCCAGGAGTAACTCTTACTCGCAGTGGGTATCGGGATCCAACTATCTCATAGGAGGTATGCAATCTCATTGCAAATTTCAATACTTGAAATTCCCAATAATGCTTTTACCCCTAACCCCTACGACCTTGACAAAGGCCAACAAACCATAGGAAGCTAGTCAAGTTCAACCCGTCATTTCTTTATTGAAATAAACCTACCCGCATGACCCTTGACAAAGGCCAACAAGGTCGTATGACTACCCTAATCCAATCGCATCATATGCTTAAAAAGATAAGTACTAGTCAGCTACCGCACACTACGCCTTGACAAAGACCAACAAACGCAGAACGAATACTAAATAGCCTTTATCTGAAATGACGGAGGGCTACGCAGGTTTTTCAGAAAACCATGAGTGTAATGAACTTGATATCGTTGTAGAAACAAGTGGTTTTTGAAAAGGATTGTTTTTTAGGCTTTTCTAGTTTCTCTAAAGAGGTCACTCCCGGTGAAGGGATCTCGGCTCTTTCCCCATCGAATAAGGTGCAGGGTATATCATATATACCGCTGTGCAAAACAAGAACTATATAAGCTGTCAAAAACTAAACCGTGAATTTGTAGCATCTGCCAGTTTCGCTAAAGAGGTGACTCCCGGTGAAGGGATCTCGGCTCTTTCCTCATCGAATAAGGTGCAGGGTATATCATATATACCGCTATGCAAAGCAAAAACCGTAGCTACCCTTTTTATAAAGTTTTGATTCTACAATATCTTTTAGGTTCTTTTCTTTTTATTAATCTCATTAACATATGCCATCAGCTTATGCTTCCTAAGCATCACAGTAGAAACGAAAGCAGTAATATTTATATATCAGCATATGTATATAGTATAAGCATTCGTCTTAGGCATTAATATGATCTCATCAAAGAACATTGCAGCAGAAAATAACATATGAAATATTGGATATACTAGGATGTCCGTGTTTTATTTCGAGCCTGTATAAAATACGGATTCCACGGTCACGATGAATAGCGAAACCCACATCCCTAGACCCCTACAAGAGCGGCAAGTAACACTGCCAATAGGGTTAGGAGACCCGGTCTCGACTCCTCGAGATGGCCTCCCACTGGACCCCAGAACCCGGTTACTTGTGCTCCTCTCCTTGGATCTACCTAATGCGGAAAAATAAATAATATACACTGGTGACATCAACCTCATCCCGGAAGCGCCCCAATAAAAGAATATTACATACAAATGAATTTTACATGAATGAAAATAAAAACCCTCATCTCACATAAAAACCCCGGCTATTCAGAACACGACGATCCAATATAACATATCACAACAACACATAATATCTCATATCATCAACGTAAGTAAGTATGCATACACTGATTTTCGTTGATGTATAGCAACGAAAACCGGCGATACAACTACATACTACACTTACGGTCATAGAAAAGAAAGTGTAAAACTACAACATTTGGAATTCACAATCACTTTAGACGTCGTAAATCCGAAATATCACATACTTCGCATTTCATGCCTAACTATATGAATTCCACATATTGTATCATATTCCAGATAAATAGACAATATTAAACTTTCCGATCGAATAATCAAATACCCAACATTTCCTAAATAGCTCAACACTTGAGCGGAGTTCAAAAAATCCCAGAATATGTTACAGTACCAATGGTCCAGCCATAGAAGTGTCAAACCAACGCCTCACATGTGGCAACGCCGTACTGCCCCAAACCCTAAGCTTTAAAGGCGGTTCAGACGGTCACATAATCGAGTTAAGGTTTGTGCTCTTCTAGAGGGTCCACCGCGTTACTTGCATGTTTTTCCGAAAAATTTAAACTCAAGAAAAATTCAACACTTGAAAGTTTTTCGTGTCGGGAAAAAGTGAGTTAATGATATCTGTTCGAACATTTTAATACTTTCTAAATTATCCGGAAAATAGAACGAAGTTAAACTCTCCGATCGAATCAACGATTACAAAATAATCCCCAGAAAACTCAACATTTGAGTAAGATTAAAAATACCCAGAAGCATGTACAAATACCTACGGATATACACTTCAAAAACGTGTCCCCAATTCCCTCTTATGGCCGCGGAACCGCCGCGACAAGCATGTTCTTGCCGCGGTTCCGCGGCTCTTTGAGAGACTCGGGGGCTCGTATTTCATGGTTATCCTTAGAATTCCCTGCTGATTTTTTTGAGTATTTTTAATGCAGAAAAAACCAACTTTCTAGAAAATTTCCAGAGAGGGGGTCTAGTTCGATGTTTTGGGGTTCGATCGGAGTTTTAACTTCGTATACACGTCGCCTAATGCTCTATCTAGGCTCTGATACCACTGTAGGGTTGCTAAGCACTCTTACAAGGGTCTATAAGGCATCAACCATGCCCGATTTAAAATTTAAACGTGCCGAACAACCGAAAACTAGGATCTTAGCTAGATAATTAGGGTTAAACATGCAAGTAAACATCTTTACAACTAAGAGTGAGGGATTACAACCTTTGTAGTCCGGTCCTTCACTTCATAAGCTCCGAGTAGTCGTCCCTTCACCGCGATCCATGATCTCCCGGACTCAAGAGAAGCTCCACATCCCGAATGATCCATGCTTGCTTGTAGTCTTCCTTTTCAAAGATGATCTACCTTGAAGTTTATTTAACTCAAGCTCTCACTCACTAATTAGGTGGACACCCTAATCTAATTGGCTAGATTAGATGAGGATGATGAAGTAGGATTTATGCTCTCTTTTATTATCAAATTCTCACAATAATACATCACAAAATAAAACCTAGAAAGCTTTTGTGAGCTCAAGGAAGAAGAAGAAGAATGAATATCCTTTTGTGATGAATAATGAAAAGATTATTATGATTACAAAATGCAACCATGGTCAAAGATGAAGAGGTTAACCAATGTAGAGACTTAACTAGGGTTAAGTGTGTGGTTTGGGTCAAAGAAATATCTAGCAAAATATCAACCATAATATCTTTGCTAGAAACAAAGTAAAACCTTCTAGAAGCATCATGAAGGAGCTAACCTAAATCAAACCCTAACCATGTTTAATCTCCACTAATCATGTTGCATTAGTAATCATAACATGTTGCAATATTATATATCACATATATAATATATATTTCTAACAAAAGATAATAATACAATTAACATATACCGCATATATATCAATGTATTATCCGGTGAGAAAATGAATCAATAAAGAGAGCCAATATTAGATAATATAATGCAATATATCATATATATAATTGTACAATCCGGCTATATCGAATATAACCGACTAATATATCATGTACCGATTCATCGAATCAACACTTGATCCGATGACCCGGCTTATATCAAAATATCGCGAGAATAGAATACAGTATCTCATATCGTATTATCCTCGGTCATGCACGTATCACATATGTGCTCCTACTCCGTTTTGCCTGTGTCAAGAAAGCTCTGTGTAGGACTCTAAAGAATCGTCAATAAGCCGGCAGTAGGTGATGATCATATCAAACACCCACAAGCTGTAAGCGGTCAGCTAAACGTAACAGCCACCCAGGTATTGAGCGATCAGAAGATCAACAAGCAAGCCTATACATTCTCCTGTAAATCCAATCAGCAACACTCCCGTACAGTCTGGTCTCTTTGTCTGATATGTTGCATATCTAGTCTAAGGGTGGTTTACGTCAGACCCCAGCAACTGATAAGTCGTGTCGATGTGAGGCCCATAACAGGTCGAGAAACTACTGGTAACACTTACCCGTAAATCTCTATATCTGCCCTGGCCAGGGACTTCCAGTTATAGCCAATCGAACACAGCACAACATCAACTCCCTATACCGGGAGAGACGAATCCCCTCCTATCGCTCATTGCCTCCATGTGGTTCGGGACTGTACCCAAAAGCCACCGTTTTGCACGCCCTCTTGGACGTGGTAAGGTGGAAATCAAAGCACAGTGGGAATCTCACAAGACTCTATGACGATCTCGGGTCTACAGACTACCCTGTACTAGTGTCACCAGAGAACTGGCATCTGACGTGAGGTATAATACCATCTGGGAGTTCTCGGCGAGTCCGTCCAGTGTACCCAGTCACTACTGAGCACCCGTACACCATCCTTGATGTCAGACACCGATGGATATGGGATCATCCATCGCCCATCATATGGGTCAAGATGCGTATACGCTAGTCTACTCTGGTGTATCGATGCTCTGTCTCGATACACCCTCGACTTGGAACAGTTATAGGATGTACTCATCGACTATCGTGGCCCCACTAGTATGATCTCATCATAGTCCCAGTAGTCGAGTACAGATCCTAAGGGCTTCATTAATATGTGAGAGAAAGACAGTAAACTAATATAAGTCAACATGTTAAGATATAGAGAAACCAAATATCATACTATCATGACAAGCAAGAAAGTCCTCTCTATATATATCCAAGCATCCATTATAATATACATCATATGTACAACAATGGCCTCTAGGGTATATACATAACTAACATATCCCAATTGTCGTTGACATATAGCAACGAAACCGGCGATACACTATATATTACACTTACGGTCGCAGAAAAGAAAGTGAAAAACTACAACAATTGGAATCCGCAACCACCTTAGACATCATAAACCCAATGTATCACATACATTGGATTTCATGCCTAACCAAATGAATTCCTTAGATATCGCATGCCTAACAATTATAAACCCTGTATTTTATTCTCGATAATTAAAAGACTTTCCAATAATAAGTTGGGCAATTCAACAAGATTCTCGACATCCTGATCGAATGCTCGTCGGAAACTTTAGTAGACAGCCGCACCCCCCGATGCCGTTGAAGAAGTGCCCTTAGGCGGAACACCGCGGCCGCAAGCACCCGAACGGATGCTTTTGGCAATGAGATTCTCCTACAGTCACTTGGTCGGGGCTATGAGGCATGGCTATCTGGTAAGGTTACCCGAAGAGTATCCGCGTACACTACGTAATTGTGACGGACTTTTGATCCACATCAAAATCCCGTGGCAACCGATCAAATGAGACTAACTTGCTAGATTTATAAAATTCAAATTAGTTTTCACAAAACTAAATTTGTGTGTTCCAAATATTGTATCACAATAACGGATTGTTAGACGATATTAAACTTTTCGATCGAATCAACAAACACCCAAAATTTCCCAAAGAGCTCAACACTTGAGCGGAGTTTAAAAAATACCCAGGATATGCCACAGTACCTATGGACCAACCATAGAAGGGTCAACCCTTGCCTCACCTATGGTGCCGTGGAACTACCATAAACCTTAAGGTTTGGAGGTGATTCTGACGGTCACAGAATCGAGTTAGGCTTTCGTTCTTCTAGAGGGTCCATAGAAAACACCTGCATGATTTTCTGAAGATTTTAAACTTGGAAAAATCCAACTCTTGGAAAATTTCCCGCGAGGGAAAAATTGGGTTATTGATATCCGTTCGAACTTTTTAACTTCGTCTAAAAAACCCGAAATAATGTTAGAATTACGATTATGAAACACGCCGAATTGCCTTTACAGAAAGGTAACATCACATGCAATCTTAGCAAAAATAAGCAACACCTGAAATACCAAAACCTAGAGCCTGGAAAATCATAAAAAATTCAACCCAAAACTATGTTAAAAAACCGAGCAAGCCGGTTTTTATTGCAATGCGGCCGGCAATTTTCCGGCGAGAGGGGTTCAATTTTCTGTGGTGTTCATGTTACATCTCATATAACATTCTGCAATTATTTTAAAAAAATTTAGACACCTTAGAAATTTCGACAGAAACTTGGTTTTGTTTCGAAGTTGTTTCGGTTTCGTAATTCTACAAATATCGTCTAATTCTCTAGATTGGCTCAGATACCACTGCAGGGTTACCCAACACGACAGAAAGGTTTCGGGAGGCATCGTCCATGTCGTTTTCAAAAATTTGCCGCGCTAAAGAACCCTATAATAGAATCTTAACTAGAGATTTAGACGAATCAAGCAGCAAACATCTTTACATACAAAGTGAACAAGAAATACAACCTTTGTAGACCGGTCCTTCACTTCAATAGCTCCGTGTAGTAGTCCCTTCGCTCCAAGTAGTGAACTCCCGGACTCTAGAAAGGCTCCACAAGATGAACGGAACAAACTTGCTTGATGTCTTCGAGGCCGAAGATGATCTACTTCGAGGAGACACCAACTTAAACTATCTCTTCACTAATATTGAATCAGTGAAGCAAACACCCTAAACTAAATGGCTAATCTAGTAGAGGATGAAGAAGTAGGAATTTTGCTCACTTTAGAAATATTTTTCTCACAATATTTCTTCACCTTGAGAAAAGCAAGAAAGCTTTCTCTTGATTAAAAAGAAGATGAAAATGCAGAAGAGAATGAAACTCATGAGGTGAGAATAGCAACCATGGGTGAGTTTGTATCATATACTAACTCATGTAGAGACTAAACCATGGCTAAACAATAATGGTTAGGTTAATAAATATCTTCAAGTAAAACAAAATTAGTGAACTTGTCAATGGTTCCACAAGCTTCTACGAGCTTCAACCATGTAACAATTTCCAACTAATTTGATTTACTTTAAATAAACAAAACCTTACTTTATTATAAGTATAGTGTGAGTCTCTTACACCCATGTAGCATGTAGCATCAAGCATGACACAAAAGATGTACATTAATATATATCACATATATACTAAGTGTACACTGGTGAGAAAAAGAATACTTAAGTGAGCTAATATTAGTTAATGTAAATTAATATATCAAATATATAATTATACGTTAAATTATTAAATCAACACTTGATTTAATAATCCGGTTATATCACATACAACCGACTAATATCAAATGTATCAACTTATCGAATCAACACTTGATCCGATAACCGGGCTATATCATATATAACCGATCGATATCACATATCGCGAGAATAGAATGCGGTATTACATACGCGCATTAATCTCGGTCCCGCACATATCACATATGTGCTCCTACTTCGTTTCGCTTGATCCAGGAAACCTCTGTCTAGAACTCTAAAGACTCGTTAATACAGCGGCAGTAGTTGGTGATCATATCAGTCACCCACAAGCCGTAAGCGGTCTGCTAAACGTAACGGCAACCCGGGTATTGAGCGATCAGAAGATCAACAATCAAGCATGCTCATACTCCTACAAATCCAATAAGTAACACTACCTACAGTCCGGTCTCTTCGTCTGATATGTCGCATATCACAGCCTGGGGGTGGTAAATCGTCAGACCCCAATAGCCTGATAAGTCATGCCGATGTGAGGCTCATAACGGTTCGAGAAACTACTGATAACACTTACCAGTAGATCTCAGCAACCCTGGCCATGGATTTCATGTTATGGCCAATCGAGCATAGCGCAACATCAACCCCCAATACCGGGAGAGACGAAATCCCCTCCTATCGATCATTGCCTCCATGTGACTTGGGATTGTACCCAAAAACCACCATTTTGCATGATCTCTTGAACATGGTATGGTGGACATCAAAGCACGGTGGGAATCACACAAGACTCTATGACGATCTCGGGTCGACAGACTAACCTGTACCAGTGTCACCAAAGAACTGCCATCTGACGTGAGGTATTATGCCATCTAAGAGTTCTCGACGAGTCCGTCCAGTGTACCCAGTCTCCAATGAGCACCCGTATACCTTCTCTGATGTCAAACACCAATAGCTATGGGATCATCCATCGCCCATCATATGGGTCGAAATGCGTATAAGCTAGTCTACTCTGGAATATCGATGCCCCGTCTCGATACCCCCACAACTAGGAACAATTGAAGGATGTACTTACCGACTACCTCTGCCCCACTAGTATATCTTTATCATAATCCTGGTAGTCAAGTACTCATCCTAAGGGCTTTATCAATATGTAATAGAGAGACAATAAGTGTACATGTTAAGATAAAGAGCAACCAGATAGCATACTATCATGTCGAGCAAGAAAGTCCTCCTTATATATGTCAAAGCATCCACTATAATATACATCACATGTTTAATAATGGCCTCTAGGGCATGCATATAACTAACATGAGGTTCGTCGGGGACTAATGAATGCTCCGTTTCTACCAAATCATCAATTTTAGTTTGTGTAATTGGAACTTCTTCCAGCTCTACCTCATTACCAATAATTTATTTTACAAGAAATGCGTTTTCTAAAAAGGTGGCATATTGAGCAACAAACACCTTTTGTTCCTCTAGGTAGTAGAAGATATACCCTCGCGAATGTTTGGGATATCCAACAAACTAACATAGAACAAACCTTGCCTCGAGTTTGTCTGGATTTTGCTTTTTACATAAGCCGGACAACCACACATCTTAATGAAATTAAGACATGGTCTCTTCCTATCCCATATCTCATATGGAATGGTAGGCGCAGATTTGATAGGAACCCTATTCAATAGGAATGCAGCAGTCTCAAGTGCATAACTCCAAAAGGATATAAGTAACTCAGCAGTACTCATCATAGAGCGCACCATATCTAATAGGGTGCAATTCCTTCGCTCCGATACTCCATTGTGTTGTGGTGTATACGGAGGAGTAAGCTGAGAGAGAATCCCATTCTCTTTTAGATAATCTCGGAATTCCGTTCTTAAGTATTCTCCTCCTCGATCAGATCGAAAGATTTTAATACTTTTACCCGTCTGGTTCTCTACTTCGCTCTTATATTCCTTGAATTTCTCAAAAGCTTTAGATTTGTGTTTCAACAGGAACACATGTCCGAATTTTGAGAGATCATCGGTGAATGTAATGAAGTACGAGAAACCATTCCTGGCATATGTAGACATAGGACGACATACATCACTATGTATCAGTCCCAAGATTTCAGTAGCTGTTTCTTCGTGTCCTATAAACGATTTTTGGTCATCTTGCCTTTGAGACATGACTGACAAGTTTCATAAGATGTAAATTCGAACATATTCAAATATCCATCTTTATGCAGCTTAACTAGTCTTTTCGCATTGATATGACCAAGTCTACAGTGTCACAAGAAGGCTTCGTTCATTTCTGAACTTTTCCTCTTTTGTGTGTTCTGTATTTTGATTTAGAATTGTATGTAGGGATTCTTTAGCACCATGTCTAGATTTTGGGTTGCATCACACATGCTATAACAAAAATTTAAGGGGGTGCTAAACAATCCAACCATGAATCGAACTAGAAAAATATAGTACAATATGCTAGTATCATATACTACAAGTGTCTAACACTAAGTGGAGAGAAAATACAACCTTTGTAGACCTTCTCCTTGACTCCTTGGATCGAGTGGGGTTTGAACCGGTTGGCTTATGTCCTTCCAAGTCCACGATGATCCACCACGAAGTCCCTTTGCACCAAGCTCCAAGCTTCGCTTGATCAAGGATGAAGATGAAGCAAACACTCCACACTAGTGGGCTAGACTAAATTGGAATGGTGATGTTGGTTTGGATCTCATTTAAAACCCTTTTCTTTTTAATTTCTTCTCTTTCTTTTTAAACCCTAGAGAGCTTTGAGGAGAGAGAGGAAGAAGGAGATGGCTCAAGCTTGACTCAAAAGAGAATAATGAATAACTCTAACTAAACTCAAGAGAGTAAGTGAGAGTCATGCCATGCTAAACTATGCTTACAAAATATCTAGATATTTTGTAACTTGAGTTTAAGCAAAACCATGGGTAATTAAACCATGGTATTAATCCCATTTTTGCTTTTCTCAAATATACAAAATATACACATATGTAACCATGTAAGTCTTGCATTGCCACCACCAATGTATCATCAACCATGACACATGTATGCTTGCATGTGTGCATCCATATCAACATATACAGAAACTCATGCATGCATCATAAAGAAATAAGTTTTAATAAATGAGCTAATGGATTTAATATTAAATCAAGACTTGATTTAATAACCCGGTCATATCACATACGACACGTCCAATAGTAAATGCTCGATTAAAATACGGTATCCAATACACGCATTTAATCGAGCTCCCGCACATATCTCGTATGCACCCCACATTTTTTCGCCTGAGCTAGTAGACCCCTTTGTGGGACTCTAAGACTCGTCAATACGCTAGCAGTAGGCAGTGATCACATCACATGCCCACAATCCGTCAGTGGCACAAGATGTACGTAACGGCTCCCAGGTATTGAGCGATCAGAAGTAACACAAGAAAACCTACTAAAACTCCCGTCGAGCCAACTGGTAATACTTACCGTACAGTACGGTCTCTTCGTCAGATATGCTGCATATGTGAGTCTAGGGATGGTATCGTCAACCCCAATAACCCAATATGTCATGACGGTATATGGCTCATAACAGATCGAGAAACTACAGATAACACTTATCAGTAAATCTCAACAACCCTGGCCAGGGACGTCCTGTTATAGCAGATCGTACATGGTGCAACATCAACCCCCAATACCGAGAGAGAAGAAACCCCTCATATCGCTCATTGCCTCCATGTGCCTCAGGACTGTACCCAAAATCCACCTGTTTGCACGACTCAGTAGAGCCGTGGTAGGGTGGAGATCAAAGTACAGTGGGAGGCACACAAGACTCTATGACGATCTCGGGTCTACAGACAAACCTTTACCAGTGTCACCTGAGAACTGCTATCCGAAGATAGATATAATACCATATAGGAGTTCTCGGCGAGTCCGTTCAGTGTACCCAGTCTCACTGAGACGGTCTTTGGTGTCACCACAACAATAGATATGGGATCATCCATCGCCCATCATATGGGACATGCAACGTATACGCTAGTATACTCTGGTGATATCGATACTCGGTCTCGATACACCCATAACTAGGAACATTTCAAGGATATGCTCATACGCTGCATATATCCCACTAGTATGATCCGCATCATAATATCAGTAGTCCTGCATATCCTAAGGGCTATATCAACATGTACCAAATGAATGAAAGCATGATCAAATGAACACGTCAAGATAAAAGTGCAACCAGATAGCATACAATCATGTCAAGCAAGAATGTCCCCTGAATACACACACACACACACACACACACACACACTGTAACGTTTTAGAAATCGTTATGCGAAATTTTTTTCCGTTTTAACCCGACTGTGATCAAACGTCCATATAGACTTGCCAGCACCTAGTTTAGCTAAAATAAAGCTAGTGCGCGAGCATTGGGGGTATATAGGAAGTTTTGGTTCAAATAGACTTTTTCCCTATTTTAATATTACTTTAATGTGATATTTACATTTTGGGTAATTACTCAAAAATTTGTATCATTTCAAATTAATCAAGTTTGAGTAAAACAAAACCTTCACATAATATCTAGATATTTGTTTGTGCAAAGGGAATTAAGTTTTAAAAGAAAATAAAAGAATGGGAGAGGTGGCAATATAGCATTTATGTGGCATTTATGTACATTTATTGATGTTTTAGCTAGAACACTCCACAAAATTCCTCATACTCCTCCCTTGACCGAGCCTCTTCTTCCTTCTTCTGCCCTTGGTCATTTCTTTCACCATTTGCATCAATCCATGCTCAATAAATCTCCAAATTTTGCTAAATAATCTCACAAAACACATCAAGTCTTGCTTTTGCATCTTGGATGCCTAGGAGCTTGGATAGCTTGGATCTTTGAGTTCTTTTGGTTAGGTAATGATCCCTACCAGTTCTTTATATAGTTTTTGTGTTGTGTAGACTTATAGTTTTAGTTTAGATAGTGTAAAGTTAAGTTTTGTGCATAATATCGTATTTTTAGTGTCGATTGGTGATATATGTGTTCTGCTGTGACCCGGGGTGTTTACTAGAAAACCAAACAATATAGTTGTGTTGTACCAGAGACCATAGGACATCACCTGGGGCACGAGACCCCTTACTCGGACCATGGCGGGCGATGATAAGGATATTTCCAGCGACGCCGGAATTCTGGTGGGGTTTTGGGTTTAGGTTTTGTTGGTAGGTGTCTGCATTGGTTTAGGTATGTTTGGTCTTGTTTAGTTATTGAGTTTTCTCTGTATGCAAAATCTGGGATCAGATAGGATGTTTCTAGTGATACGACTACGCGTGATACGTTATCCGACACGGTCCGTGCACTTCTTGCTGGTTTTGCTCTTGGGTTGGTTTCGTCGTGTCGCTACGTGTGTTAGCCACAATACGAACACTTAGGAGTAGATTTGGAGTTGGTGTATCGGTAAAACGTAGTTTGTGCATGTTTTTGGTCGTTTATTAATATACGCTTATGTTATCATTTTGTTGTTTTGGGTTCGCAGGCGGGGTCTTCGGACGCTGCGAAGAAAAGGAAACAAGTGGTTGGCTTCACTTAGCCAGGATGGTTGGTGAGTAGATTTAACATCTACAGGAGAATCTCCTGCATGGCGTTATGCGTCTGGGCTAGAGATGTTATGTTTTGTCGCATATTCTATTGCATATATAGAGTTGCGCATACACATTACTGCTTGGTTATTGTTGTGCTTGGACTAGTACCCTTATGACACCGCACCATTATTGACGGCTTATGTAGCACGAGCACTGATTGTATGCCACACACACCGTCAATAATTGCCATGACACGCACAACATCCTCATAGGTATGATATTGTTGATTAAGACATTTGTTCATATTCTTTCTGCATATGACTTATAGCATATTAGTATACCTACATGCTTACACATATGCCCTGACATGCTTACATGCTAGTTACCCATATACCTATAGGGTAGTGTACCATTAGTGATAGGTATATACACATATGAGACATAGCTACATGTACATCTGGCATACATACATACATATACCTGGAGGGTATTATGGATAAGCATAGAGATATACCTTGCTACAGATACTTTTACATGATACATACTTACATATGGACATACATATCTTGTTATACCGACATGGTTACGCATACCTTGTTATTGATACATGTTCACCAATATATGATGTTGCACCTGATTTCAGAGAAATCAGGAACCGCATGATATATATTTAATAACTTGTTGCAGTTAAATAGCGATTTTCCTTTATATGCTCATATTACTGTTTCATGCTGCATATGTTACATTCTTGGATTTCATATTATGTTCTCTGTTATTGTTACTCCTAAGTATATATAACAGTGGAGTGGGACGCTGTTATATATATATATATATATATATATATATATTGTCACGACCCGAAAGTTTCGACTCATGACCGGCACTTAACCCCGCAACGTCTACAGGCGTAACGCGGCTAAGTAAGCCGAACCCAGAAATCAAAGCCAATAAATATAGAGTGATTAAAACATTTTTGTAAAAACAGTTATACATGTCTAGAAAACTTTAATTAATTTAGTAGAAATTCTTTTTAAGTTCAAGAGATATAATTTTATAATTTTGGTAACATTTGTCCCGCATGTCGGGTAAAGGCAAGGTGTAGTAGAAATAACATGTGAAATGAATAGAGCATCACAATATGATATACGACGCCGTAGCGAAGAATAAGCAGTAAGACAACGACAAATCTCATAGAAAGTAAGACTGCATAAAATAAAGTCGGCTCACATGCGAGCTCGACACCAGAGTACAAAATCATATACATCGTCCTCACAACTGTCTCTAAGTCAATACAGGAAGGTAGATGGAGAATACTAGATACATCAATATACAACTGAAGGATAACAGATACCGTACAAACCCACCTAACAGCAAAAGGGCTAACACGCCTCAGAAATGGTATCTGTGCAAAAAGATGCGGTAAACAGCCAGCCGCGACTACTCCCAAGGGCAACCTGCAAATACTGTGGCACAACGGGGGTGAGTTGCCAACTCGTGAATAGTAGGTAACATATAAAGGTAATCGCGAGCATGCACGTACAACGCTACTCTATCAAATGCCAGCAGGTAAGATCTATATGCAACAAGCACAAGGTGCAATAATCATGCAAATGCTCTGTCAGGTAAAATAACTACAGGATGAGATATATGATAAGCAATACTGAGCATGGGATAAACAACATCTACATGGAAATATCAACATGGAAAAATAGTCGGTGCCACAAGCTGCACCCCAAATCCCAAATAAACTCAGGCGCCGGCACTCTCATCGGCCCTCAAATCCTGCAAATCTCTAAGAATCACGAGTGCCCAACATCGGCACCCAAATAACATAAATACTCGTGTCTAGCATCGACACGCAAATCCTACTCTATCGGGCATCCGTCAGTCCGGGTCAGCCCTCTCTCAACATATCGGGCATCCGTCAGTCCGGGTCAGCCCTCTCTCAATATATCGGGCATCCGTCGGTCCGGGTCAGCCCTCTCTCAATATATCGGGCATCCATCAGTCCGGGTCAGCCCTCTCTCAATATATCCATTCTAGCACCGAGAAAACACAGGGCGGCGCCCCGAAATAGCATATCAAGGGAACCGGGTTTTTAAATGATTACATATTTGAAATGGCCACGGTTCCCAAATCCAGAAATCACATGAAATCCCCCAACCAATATGCAAGTAAATGCGATGTAATAGGTGCATCAAGTCATAATGTAGGTACAAGGGAGAACCGCCTTTTAAAACAGTTTCGGTTTTCAAAGACATCTCGCGGTTCCCAATTCTATGAAAATCATAATGAATCATATATGAGATGAACTACAGCAATATAATCATTGCAGTTTTACAGTGAGTGTGTCGTGGCAATTACTAACGGTGTGAGTGTAACAGGCATATTAGTGCTCGTGCAACATGAACCGTTAGTAATTGTGCGGTGTTCTATCAATTCTAAGTATACATACAACAGGGAATGCAATATGCAATGACAGTCCATGCGGTAAATGCAACATATAATAATAAGGTCCTATCAGCCCTGACGCATAACGCCATGCGGGCGATATCCCCGTAGATGTTAAATCTACTCACCGAAGTCTCGCGCTAAGTGTAGCCGATGACTTGCTTACCCTTCTTCACGGCGTCCGTCCCACTCGCCTGCGAACCTAGAATCACATAACAAATATCACACATAAGCTCAAATTCACAAAACCGTGATATTACGGTCAAACTAGAAACCCGTGTCGCAAACCAATCGCGCGCGTGCGCGATACGCAGAAACGTGTGCTCACACGCCTGAAACTACCCTGACGCGTCGCGATACGCAGAAACCCCAAACCTACACACGTATCACGCGTGTCGCAAAGGTTTTAGAAATACGGAAAAACATGTATTTAGTCCCAGATTTTTCTACAGAACTTAATTTACATAAATATATGTATCATAAAACTCCACACAGCAGAAGACACCCATAGGACCAAACCCCAACCCAAACCCTACCCATCTGGCCGCAATTTGCGGCCAGAAACAATATTCCGGCGGCCTAAACATGAAGAAAGGGGGTCGGGTTCTACCTGGGGTATCAGTACCAAACCACTATACTGCAGTCTTCTCAAAATTATTCTGAACTCACCGGGTCGATAGCAGTTTTCAGAAACTCAAATTTTGCTTAAAAACGATGAATTTGCATCAAATAGGGATCTGGTGGTAGTGCAATTGGGGTTTAAGCTTGGTTAATATGGCCCTAACAACACTCTAACAACTTACTGAAACCAAAACACACATCACTTGGCCAAGGTTCTCACTAAACACCTTATATCGCACTAAATCGCATCAATAACCACTAACCGAAGAAAAACTACACTAAACAAGTAAACTAGGGAGTAAGTTTAGGAAATATACCCCACACTCGACCCTAGGGAGCTGGAGGAAGAAGAAGAAATGAAGGGAAGAAGCTGCAGCTGGCGTTGCTGCTGTTGCTGCTGCTAGCTGCTGCTACTGGTGCTGTTTCTGCTGCTGTGAAGCCTGCTGCTGCTACCGTGGATGCTTGCTGCGGCTGTGGATGCTTGCTGCTGCTGCTGCTGAAGAGGTAAGTGTGTGTGTGTGTGAGAGAGTGAGGTTGAGAGAAAAGAATACAAAAAATGAGAGGAAATCATAACCCCAATGTCAACCCCTCCTCTCTCTCTCCTCAATAAATGCAAGCATGGCCTAAGCCATGATGCATTCTCTCTCCCTCTCACCAAGTCAACACCCCAAGAAAATTCAAATTAAAGCAACCATTAAATAACTAATTAAACTTAATTAAAACCCAAAAGACTTAAGTCCCCATGATTAACCCACCATGGTTACTAATCATGGTATTACCTCAATTAAAAGCCCTAGTTTACATGCACATGTGTGTGCAAGCCTAGGAAAATTTTAGAAAAATATTTATTAAATTTGGAAAAATATTTGAAACACAATTTGGTAAAGTAAAACACAAATATGCTGATTATGGCCGGTATTAACAACCCTTTATTTAAATATAATTAGTCACTAAACACATCCTAAGGTGTTACAATCTCTCCCCCTTAAAGAAATTCGTCCCCGAATTTCAAAATCTAACTACACGTACCTTCGAAAAGATGCGGATACTTCTTCTTCATCTCGCTTTCGGTCTCCCAAGTGACCTCCTCACGGCCCAGACCACGCCAAAGTACCTTGACTGATGGAATGTCCTTTGATCTCAATTTCTTCACTCGTCGATCCAAGATCATCACCGGCTGCTCTGCATAGAAAAGGTCGCGCTCAAGCTGGATCGTCGGATGCTGAATCGCATGCGAGGGATCATGAAGATATCGGCGGAGCATCGAAACATGAAATACGGGGTGCACATCAGGAAAACTGGGCGGAAGGGCTAATCGGTATGCAACTGCACCAATACGCTCGAGGATCTCGAAGGGGCCCACATATCTGGGACTGAGCTTCCCCTTCTTCCCAAACCTCATCACACCTTTCATTGGGGAGACCCTCAAGAAAACATGGTCACCAACAGAAAACTCAAGTCTGCGTCGCCGACGGTCCGCATAAGATCTCTGCCTACTCTGGGCTGCTCTCATCCTATCACGAATCAACTGGATCTTCGCGGTCGTTTCCTCAACGATCTCTGGCCCTAAGATACTGCTCTCACTGAGCTCTGTCCAACAGGCGGGCGATCTGCATCTCCTTCCATAAAGAGCCTCAAATGGTGCCATCTGGATGGTCTCCTGGTAGCTGTTATTGTAGGAGAACTCTACTAAGGACAAATGATGATCCCAGCTACCTCCGAAATCTAATACACAAGCTCTGAGCATGTCCTCGAGAGTCTGAATAGTCCGCTCTGACTGTCCGTCGGTCTGCGGATGAAATGCTGTGCTGAAACTCAAGCGAGTGCCCCAAGCCTCCTGAAGCCTCTGCCATAACCGGCTGGTAAACTGGGTGCCTCTGTCGGACACGATACACGTCGGGACTCCGTGCAGTCGCACAATCTCGTCGATGTAGATCTGGGCATACTGAGCAAATCTGAAAGTCGTCTTCACCGGTAAGAAGTGAGCCGCTTTCGTCAAACGATCCACGATCACCCAGATGGAGTCATACCCTCGACTAGTCCTGGGTAGACCCACAACGAAATTCATCGAAATCTGCTCCCATTTCCACTCCGGAATGGGTAACGGCTGTAGCTCTCCCGTGGGCCTCTGGTGCTCAGCCTTGACTTGCAGACAAGTCAGGCATCTCGACACGAAATCTGCGATGTCTCTTTTCATTCCGTCCCACCAGTAAACACTTCTCATATCATGATACATCTTGGTGGAACCGGGATGTACACTATATATCGATCGATGTACCTCCTCAAGAATCTCACGCCTCAGTCCTTCGGCATCTGGTACGCACAGTCTAGTCCCAAATCGTAGTACCCCGTGATCATCGATCACGAACTCGGAAAATCTGCCCTGTCCAATCTGTGCCATGATCTCCGAACATCGGTCATCACTGCGCTGTGCCTCATGTATGCGGTCAAGTAACTGTGGGCGTGCACGAACATGCGCGATCTGTCCTCCAATCGGTGTGAACTCAAACTGTACTCGGCTGTCGCATAATATCTGCCAATCTGCCGATGACTGCCCCTGTACTGCGCTCAAACAGGATAGACTACCCCCGGGCCTCCTGCTCAAAGCATCCGCCACCACATTTGCCTTGCCCGGGTGATACAAGATCTCGCAGTCGTAATCCTTCACTAACTCCATCCATCGGCGCTGTCTAAGGTTCAGGTCCCGCTGCTGAAATATATATTTTAGACTCTTGTGGTCCGTAAATATCTGGCACGACTCACCGTATAGGTAATGACGCCAGATCTTAAGTGCAAAGACCACTGCAGCCATCTCCAAGTCATGAGTGGGGTAGTTCTGTTCATGTTTCTTCAACTGTCGCGAAGCATACGCGATCACCCTGTCATGCAGCATCAAAACGCACCCTAGCCCCACTCGAGAGGCATCACAATAGACCACAAACCCGCCTGAGCCTGAAGGTAAAGATAATACCGGTGCCGTCGTCAGCCGAGTCCATAGCTGCTGAAAACTGTGCTCGCACTCCTCCGTCCAATCGAAAGGAACTCCTTTCCGGGTCAACCTGGTCAAAGGTGTAGCAATACTGGAGAAGTCCTGCATAAATCGCCTGTAATAACCGACCAACCCCAAAAAGCTGCGAATCTCCGTAACCGATGTGGGTCTGGGCCAACGCTGCACGGCCTCGATCTTCCTCGGGTCCACACATATACCGTCTCGTGAAATCACATGCCCCAAGAAGTCTATGCTGTCCAGCCAGAAAGCACACTTAGAGAATTTCGCATATAGCTGGTGCTCCCTCAAAGTCTGCAGTGTAATCCGCAGGTGCTGCTCATGCTCCTCACTACTCCGGGAATACACCAAGATATCGTCAATGAAGACTATGATGAACAGATCCAAATATGGCCGGAAAATACGGTTCATCAAGTCCATGAATGCTGCTGGCGCATTGGTGAGTCCGAACGACATCACCAAAAACTCATAATGGCCATAGCGCGTACGGAAAGCTGTCTTGGGATTGTCCTCCTGTCGAACCCGCAGCTGATGATAGCCCGATCGTAAATCGATCCTCGAAAAGTACCCTGCCCCCTGAAGCTGGTCGAACAAATCGTCGATGCGCGGCAAAGGATACCTGTTCCGCACTGTCACCCTGTTCAGCTGGCGGTAGTCGATACACAGATGCAAACTGCCGTCCTTCTTCTTGACGAACAGGACTGGAGCACCCCAAGGAGAAACACTGGGTCGAATAAGTCCCTTGTCCAGCAAATCTTGCAACTGACCCTTCAATTCTCTAAGTTCTGCCGGGGCCATCCGATAAGGCGGTATGGAAATAGGCCCCGTGCCAGGAACCAAATCAATACAGAAAGAAATGTCGCGCTCGGGCGGTAGCCCAGGAAGCTTGTCAGGGAACACATCAGGGAACTCGCTAACAACCGGAACCTGACCCAATGGAACCTGTGTAGCACTAGCATCGCAAACATAGGCGAGAAATCCCAGACATCCCTTCCTCAAAAGCTGTCCAGCGCGAAAAGAAGAAATCGCACTGTGAGGGGTGGCACCACGGTCCCCCAACACAACAAAAACCGACTTGCCGAGAAAACAAAATCTAACTTTCTTCTCACTACAGTCCACAGAAGCATAGCACGTTGCTAACCAATCCATGCCCAACAGAACGTCGAAGTCCAACATCTGCAGAAGGATCAAGTCGACAGGCAACTCTCTCTCGCCAATACAGACGGTGCAGGACCGGAACACGTGCCTAGCAACAAACGAATCTCCCACAGGAGTGGTCACAACAAGCGGCTGATCAAGCAGACCGGACTCTCTACCCAAACTCGGCACAAAGTGTGTGGATACGTACGAGTGCATAGATCCGAGATCGAACAATACGTGTGCATCAACGGTACATACAGGAAGAATACCTGAAACCACCGCATTGGAAGCCTGCGCGTCCTGATGCGTTAAAGTAAAAACTCACGCCTGTCCTCCCCCCGCGACTGACTGTCCCCTTCCGGCCGCTGGCTGCCCTCTGCCTCGGTCACCTCGTCCCCTATGAACAAATCCTCCACAGCCACTACCTTTCTGTGCATACGTCTGACGCGGGGTAACAGTAGGTACTATCGGCAATGCCGCCTGGGGTGGTGAAGGTGGCAATGTAACATGCGATGCTGCTGCCTCCATCCAGGGTAACTCAGGACAATCTCATCACGATGATAAGAACTCCCGTAGCGAAAACATCCCGACGATGACCGCTGAGCCTCCTGGGGATAAGAACTGAATAACCGGCCCCTCCCTGAATCTCTGCTGCCTGCAATACGTCTATCACGGCGCCGAAAAGGCTGTCTCTGCGCTGATGTATCCACACGAACTCTCTTCGGCTCTGGAACTGCCGAAGTCTCAGCAAGGCGCTCCTCAACTAATAATGCTGCATCTACTGCTGCTGCGTATGTCTCGTAATGCTGCGCGCTGATAGCAAGGAATAGCGGGGTAAGCAAGCCTCGGACAAATCTCTCGACTCGCATCTCCTCGGTAGCCACTAAGTACGGGGCATAGATAGCTAGCTCTGTAAACAGCACGTCATACTCTGCCACTGACATCTCTGGCGTCTGGCGCAAGGACTCAAATCTACGTGCTCGGGCATCCCTCACACTCTGGGGAAGAAAACGGGCAAGGAATAGCGCCACAAACTCGGTCCAGGTCATAGGAGGAAGACTTAATGCCCTACCCTTCTCGACTGATTCGCACCACTTCTGCGCGAGACCTTCCAGGAGAAAGCTCGCGAACTCAACCCACCTCGCATCTGCGCATCTGAGGGAACGGCATATCCGAGCCGTCCTATCGATGAAGGACTGTGGGTCCTCGGCCACATCGGTGCCTGTGAAAACTGGAGGCTTCAGCCTCATAAACTCTGACAGCGATACTGTAATAACCTCTGTAGTCGCAGGTGTAACTGCCTGCACTGTGGGTACCACCGCGGTCTCTGCAACGGGTGGAACTACCTCTGGTCGCTGCGCTCGAAGTGTCTCAACTAGAGATCCCATCATCTGGCGCATCTCCTGCATACTGGATCCCATCGTCTGACGCATCTCCTGCACACCAGCCCTTATCATAGCAATCTGATCTGTCACGGCAGGAATAGCCTGCTCGGGCATAGCCGGTGTACTACCCGGATCAGTCCTCGTCTCGGACGAGTCAACTCGAATCTCGGCCCTCGCGGCCGCTTTCTGCGCCCTCGTAGTCTTTGGCGGCATAGTGGCTAAAAAGGAATGTAGGATCCGATAAGAATACGGAAATCGAATCGCAAGAATGTATGTATTCAAGAAGGAATTGTAAATCAATAATTCCTAAGGTTGCGTAGGCGGAGTACCGTGTCGTGAGTATGCCGCGGAACATACACACGCTACGCTACCCTGCTGCAGCTACCTACTCCATCGTACCAGGATCATCCTACACTCCGAAAGTAAAACCTACGCTCTGATACCAACTTTGTCACGACCCGAAAGTTTCGACTCGTGACCGGCACTTAACCCCGCAACGTCTACAGGCGTAACGCGGCTAAGTAAGCCGAACCCAGAAATCAAAACCAATAAATATAGAGTGATTAAAATATTTTTGTAAAAACAGTTATAAATGTTTAGAAAACTTTAATTAATTTAGTAGAAATTCTTTTTAAGTTCAAGAGATATATTTTTATAATTTTGGTAACATTTGTCCCGCAAGTCGGGTAAAGGTAAGGTGTAGTAGAAATAACATGTGAAATGAATAGAGCATCACAATATGATATACGACGCCGTAGCGAAGAATAAGCAGTAAGACAACGACAAATCTCATAGAAGGTAAGACTGCATAAAATAAAGTCGGCTCACATGCGAGCTCGATACCAGAGTACAAAATCATATACATCGTCCTCACAACTGTCTCTAAGTCAATACAGGAAGGTAGATGGAGAATACTAGATACATCAATATACAACTGAAGGATAACAGATACCGTACAAACCAACCTAACAGCAAAAGGGCTAACATGCCTCAGAAATGGTATCTGTGCCAAAAGATGCGGTAAACAGCCAGCCGCGACTACTCCCAAGGGCAACCTGCAAATATTGTGGCACAACGGGGGTGAGTTGCCAACTCGTGAATAGTAGGTAACATATAAAGGTAATCGCGAGCATGCACGTACAGCGCTACTTTATCAAATGCCAGCAGGTAAGATCTATATGCGACAAGCACAAGGTGCAATAATCATGCAAATGCTCTGTCAGGTAAAATAACTACAGGATGAGATATATGATAAGCAATACTGAGCATGGGATAAACAACATCTACATGGAAATATCAACATGGAAAAATAGTCGGTGCCTCAAGCTGCACCCCAAATCCCAAATAAACTCAGGCGCCGGCACTCCCATCGGCCCTCAAATCCTGCAAATCTCTAAGAATCACGAGTGTCCAACATCGGCACCCAAATAACATAAATACTCGTGTCTAGCATCGACACACAAATCCTCCTCTATCAGGCATCCGTCAGTCCGGGTCAGCCCTCTCTCAACATATCGGGCATCCGTCAGTCCGGGTCAGCCCTCTCTCAATATATCGGGCATCCGTCAGTCCGGGTCAGCCTTCTCTCAATATATCGGGCATCCGTCAGTCCGGGTCATCCCTCTCTAAATATATCGGGCATCCGTCAGTCCGGGTCAACCCTCTCTCAATATATCGGGCATCCGTCAGTCCGGGTCAGCCCTCTCTCAATATATCCACTCTAGCACCGAGAAAACACAGGGTGGCGCCCCGAACTAGCATATCAAGGGAACCAGGTTTTTAAATGATTACATATTTGAAATGGTCACGGTTCCCAAATCCAGAAATCACATGAAATCCCCCAATCAATATGCAAGTAAATGCGATGTAATAGGTGCATCAAGTCATAATGTAGGTACAAGGGAGAACCGCCTTTTAAAACAGTTTCGGTTTTCAAAGACATCTCGCGGTTCCCAATTCTATGAAAATCATAACGAATCATATATGAGATGAACTACAGCAATATAATCATGGCAGTTTTACAGTGAGTGTGTCATGGCAATTACTAACGGTGTGAGTGTAACAGGCATATTAGTGCTCGTGCAACATGAACCGTTAGTAATTGTGCGGTGTTCTATCAATTCTAAGTATACATACAACAGGGAATGCAATATGCAATGACAGTCCATGCGGTAAATGCAACATATAATAATAAGGTCCTATCAGCCCTGACGCATAACGCCATGCGGGCGATATCCCCGTAGATGTTAAATCTACTCACCGAAGTCTCGCGCTAAGTGTAGCCGACGACTTGCTTTCCCTTCTTCGCGGCGTCCGTCCCACTCGCCTGCGAACCTAGAATCACATAACAAATATCACACATAAGCTCAAATTCAAAAAAACGTGATATTACGGTCAAACTAGAAACCCGTGTCGCAAACCAATCGCGCGTGTGCGCGATACGCAGAAACGTGTGCTCACGCGCCTGAAACTATCCTGACGCGTCACGATACGCAGAAACCCCAAACCCACACACGTATCACGCGTGCCGCGAAGGTTTTAGAAATACGGAAAAACAGGTATTCAGTCCTAGATTTTTCTACAGAACTTAATTTACAAAATTATATGTATCATAAAACTCCACACAGCAGAAGACAGCCATAGGACCAAACCCCAACCAAAACCCTACCCATCTGGCCGCAATTTGCGGCCAGAAACAATATTCCGGCGGCTTAAACATGAAGAAAGGGGGTTGGGTTCTACGTGGGGTATCAGTACCTAACCACTATACTGCAGTCTTCTCAAAATTATTCTGAACTCACCGGGTCGATAGCAGTTTTCAGAAACTCAAATTTTGCTTTAAAACGAAGAATTTGCATCAAATAGGGATCTGGTGGTATTTTAGTGCAATTGGGGTTCAAGCTGGGTTAATATGGCCCTAACAACACTCTAACAACTTACTGAAACCAAAACACACATCACTTGGCCAAGGTTCTCACTAAACACCTCATATCGCACTAAATCGCATCAATAACCACTAACCGAAGCAAAACTACACTAAACAAGTAAACTAGGGAGTAAGTTTAGGAAATATACCCCACGCTCGACCCTAGGGAGCTGGAGGAAGAAGAAGAAGTGAAGGGAAGGAGCTGCAGCTGGCGTTGCTGCTGCTGCTGCTAGCTGCTGCTACTGGTGCTGTTTCTGCTGCTGTGAAGCCTGCTGCTGCTGCCGTGGATGCTTGCTGCTGCTGCTGCTGAAGAGGTAAGTGTGTGTGTGTGTGTGTGTGTGAGTGAGGTTGAGATAAAAGAATACAAAAAATGAGAGGAAATCATAACCCCAATGTCAACCCCTCCTCTCTCTCTCCTCAATAAATGCAAGCATGGCCTAAGCCATGATGCATTCTCTCTCCCTCTCACCAAGTCAACACCCCAAGAAAATTCAAATTAAAGCAACCATTAAATAACTAATTAAACTTAATTAAAACCCAAAAGACTTAAGTCCCCATGATTAACCCACCATGGTTACTAATCATGTTATTACCTCAATTAAAAACCCTAGTTTACATGCACATGTGTGTGCAAGCCTAGGAAAATTTTAGAAAAATATTTATTAAATTTGGAAAAATATTTTAAACACAATTTGGTAAACTTTTTATTAACAACCCTTTATTTAAATATAATTAGTCACTAAACACATCCTAAGGTGTTATATATATATATATATATATATATATATATATATATATATATTAGTGGAGTGGGACGCTAATATATATGTATTGATTCATGCAGTTATACTTATTCATTACTTGATATTTTCTGGATTTGGGGACCGAAGTTTCATGAAATTATCCATTATTTGAAAAACCCGGTTTCCCTTGATATGATATTTCAGCAACCACCCTGAGTTTTATCGGTTCTGATATATATACCCCATGCGAGGAGCGTCGTGGGCCGTGTGAGAGTACATGGGGGGCCCGGTACGGTTCCCTCGGCAAGATGATCGACGGTCCATGCCGATTGAGCTTGGAAGGTGGGCAAGTACCTACCGGTGACAGTACCAATGACTCAGCGGTTATCGTTGGGATACCGACGGGAATCATGTACGTATGGATACGTCGAGAGACGAGGGTCAGAGCTAGGCACTCGGGCTTTTCGGTATAGCGTATGATACGTACTATCAGGGGCCAGTCGTGGTGACAGCACCTGATAGATCAGTATTCGTTGTCGATACTTGACACTTGTTTCATGATGTTTTGGGTGTCGATATTAGACACTCACCTTATATGAAACTTACTGGATATACTGATATTGTATACACAGGGTATGTGGGATATACTAATATGGTACACACAGGATATGTGGGATATACTGATATTGTACGTTAAGGATATGTGAGATATGCTTGATGTTGGACATTCAGGATATATGATATTTAGATGTTGTACATTAAGGATATATGAGACTTACATGATATGATAGCCAATTTGGGGGCTGATTTGTGGAAATTGGGAATTTGATTGTCTTGTTGGATTTTGGTCCTACCACGAGGTTAGGATTTCCGTGGAAATGACATGTTTTATTCCATACTCCACATTTATTGTTTATGCACTGCTTCATGTATTAGTTGTACCTGATAGAGTACTTTCCATGGCTGTTGCATTTACAAACTGTTATATGCATCATTTCATGTATAATTTGTACCTGATAGAGTACCATATATGATTATTGCATACCGATTGTCATATTATTGCTTCATGTATTAGTAGTACTTGCTAGCGTACCTTTCATGAATGATGCATTACATATGACCATTCATTGGTATTAGATGCTTATTTTAGATTCGCGATGTACGTACCTACTCGTGATTACCTGCATATGTTATTTTACTATTCACGAGTTGGCAACTCACCCCTGTTGTGTCGCAGTGTTTTGCAGGTGTTTCTCAGGATAGTCAAAGGCAGGGCTATTTTCATCCGCCATATCATCTTTTGCTGTGGATACCGCTTCTCCTCGCAGTGTGCAGTTTTGCTTAGGTAGGTTTTGCGGTTATCCGATGTTGCTTGTTGTATATTCGTTGTATCCTGTACTCTCCATCGACCGTTATCTTGTATGACTTAGAGACTGGATGTGAGGACGATATTGTATATTATTTTGTGATTTAGAGGTTTTTATGCAGTTTTATTTATATCGTCTCTTTCTTCGCTACGGCGTCGTATATCTGTTGTGGTGGTTGTTTTCCGCCGTTGGGCGTGGATTTTGCTTCCGTTTGGGATGCTTTTACTTATATTATGTTGTACCTATTTTTGGGGGGCTTGTTTTACAAAGGAGGTGCTGCCAAAATTTTAAAGGAAAATAAATCGGACTTTTAAAGAATTTGGATTGAGATTTCAAATGTTTCAAAACTTCTATTATAAATTCTTACTACTTTTGATGGTTTAGATTGTTGGGTTTTTGGCTTACTTAAATTGCGTTACTCTTGTAGACGTTGCGTAGTTTAAAGGGCTATCACGTACCAATTTCGGGTCGTGACAAAATTGGTATCAGAGCGCTAGGTTTTACCTTTCGGAGTATAGGATGACCTTGGTATGATAGAGTAGGTAGCTTAAGCAGAGCAACGTAGTGTGTGTATGTCCGCGGCATACTCACGATGCGGTACTCTGCCTAAAGTGACCTAAGTACAAATTGCTTGAAATTCTTTCCTTGATGATTCATATCCTTATGATTCGATTTCCGTGTTCTTATCAAATCTTACCTCCATTTATATCCTTGTCGCCGATGACTATGGGGACTTAGAGTGATGCAGCGAGGGCCGAGGTCAGGATTGACTCGGGTAGGACGAGGACTGACCAGGATGGCACGCTTGTTGCACAAGAGTAGACGGATCCGCCTTCAACAGATAGTATCGCTAGGCTTGTGGCAAAGATGCAGGACATGCGCCAGACGATGAGTTCATTGGTTGAGGTTATTCGAGCGCAGCGACAGGAGGTTGTCACCCCTGTTACACAGTTCTTCCTTGCAATCAGCACACAGCATTCCGTCACATACATAGCACCAGTGGATGCAGCCCCAGTTGACGAGGCACGTCTTCCGGATACTTTGGGAGTTTCGGATCAGAGGAGGGCACATGCCGGTGTGCCAGCCCATAGACGGAGGTTCAATTGTCGAGACAGGTTTCGTGCACGTCGTAGGAGTACAAGAGGCTTGAGGCGAGGACAGTCGTCTAGCTCTTGTCCCCAGGATGGTCAGCAGTTTTCTTCCGGATGTTATCGGTGCGGGAGTTTGGATCATCGGGTTCGAGTTTGTACTGAGCCATGTAGTTGCGGGGCAGCTATACCGCAGAGAGGAAGATTTCAGCCAGTTGCGGATAGAGAGCAGACTCGGGAGTTTGCTTCTACTCATCGGGACGCGGGGGCGTCCCGATGCTGAGTTTTCAGGTATTCTAAATCTGCATGTTCTTTTGTTCTATAGGTTTGTTTTAGTTCGGATCTATGCACTCGTTTGTTTTACACACTTTGTGCCGTGGTTGGGCCGAGAGACGTGTTAGTTAGATCAGCCGTTTGTTGTGTTAACTACAGTCAACGATTCTTTTGTTGCGTGACCCGTATTTCAGTCATGTGCCAATCGGATAGGAGGTAAAGATTCGTCCGTCGTTTTGATCCTTCTAGAGATGTAGGATTTGATGTTCTCCTTGGCACGGATTGGTTAGCTACGTGCTAGGCGTTTATGGACTGCCGTGCAAAAATAGTCAGGTTTTTTTTTCCCGACGAGTCAGTTCTTGTTGTGTAGGGGGGACAGTGGTACCGCCTCTCACAACTTGAATTCAGCCTTTTTCGCTAGTCGGCTTTTAAGAAGAGGATGTCGAGAATTCTTGACGCGAATTCATGATACCGGAGCCACAGTGGGTTTGTTGGACCGGCTTTTCTATCGTGCGAGAGTTTTCCGACGTTTTTCCAGGTGAGCCGGCAAAGCCTAGGGAGCTTAAGGATCAGCTGCAGAGTTCTTTGTTGGGGGGGCTTATTCGTTTCAGTGTTTCACATTAGGGAGCTCCTATTTCTGTTCGTCAAGGAGAAAGATGGCAGATTGAGGTTGTGTATTGATTGATCGTCAACTGAACTGGCTTACGGTGCGGATATGTATCCTTTACCTCGCACTAACGAGTTCTTTGATCAGCTCCAGAGTGCGAGACATTTTCTACGTTTGTTTGGGATCAGGTCATCATTGTTGCGTGTTCGGAGTGATGACATTCCGAAGACTGCTTTTGTGCGTGCTATGGGCTTTATGTGTTTGGTAGTGTCGTTGGACTCACCAGTGCCCTAGCAGCAATCGTGTATGTGATGAACCAGATTTCTTCAGGCCGTTCCTCGACCAGTTTATTGTTGTGTTATTGATGACATCCTGGTAAATTCTAAGAGTCGTGAGGAACGTGAGCAGCACTTGAGGATTTTTTTTGCAGATACTGGGAGAGCACCAGCTGTTTGCTAAATTCTCGGAGTGTTCCTTCAAGCCTGATTGTGTTGACTCTTAGGTCTAGTAGTTACGGGAGACGGTTTTCGTATGGACCCGAGGAGGATCGAGGCCTTACATCTTTGACCCATACTTATATCCGGGACAGAGGTCCGCAGATTTCTGGGCTTAGCAGGTATTTATCGCTGTTTCGTGCAGGATTGCTTGTGTATCACTGCACCATTGACTAAACTGACCGGGAAGGAGGTTCCTTTTCTGTAGACTGAGGCTTGTGTGTGGAGTTTTAAGCAGTTGGAGATTCGGTTGACAACTGCATCGGTTCTTTCTTTGCTTTCTGGTTCGGGCGACTTTTTTGTTTTACTGTGATGTTTCATGAGTGGGGCTCGATTTTGCGTTGATATAGCGTTATAGAGTTTTCGCTTTTGCTTCCCTACAGTTGGAGGAAGTACGAGCAGGATATCCTACTCATGATCTGGAGATGGCCGCGGTGGTCGTGTGTTGGAGATTTGGAAACACTACTTGTTCGGAGAGTCGTGTCAGATTTTCACGGACCACCAGAGATTAATGTACATCTCCCTGCAGCGGGTGTTGATTGTTGAGACAGTCTTCTACAGATTTACAGTTCTTGTGCGATCGTTGAGTACAGTTTATGTTCACCACTACTGAGGGGACAGCTTGCTCATGTCCGTGCCCGTCCACTTTTCCTTAATCGCTTTCGAGAGGCACTGCCCGCCGAATCTCGGTTGTCAGAAATGCTAAGCATACTCGGCTGGGTAATGATTCGGAGTCCTTGATTTGTAACAAGGGTGTGCTCAGTTTAGGGACGCGTTTGTGTGTACCTGATGTTGATGGGTAGAAACGCGAAATCCTAGAGCAGGAACATCAATCAGCTTTCTGTGTTCGTTCTAGTTCCACTAAATTGTAGCATGACTTGTGAAATAGTTACGGGTGGGCAGGGATGAAGAGTGAAGTTTCGGATTTCGTTTCGAGGTGGCTGTACTGTTGTGTGTTAAGGTTGAGCATCTGAGACCGGCTGGAGAGTTGCAACCTTTAACCGTTCCGGAGTAGGAATGGGAGCAGATCTCCATGAATATTCGTTGTGGCGTCTTCCAGGTCTAGACAGGGTATGACTCCATTCGGGTGTTTGTTGTCTGGTTATGCTCAGTTTGCTCAGTTGTTCTTGTTAAGTATGTGCGTTTGCACGGAGTTCCTTCATGCGCTGTATCCAATAGAGGCACCTTGTTCACTAGCCATAGTTGGCAGAAGCTTCAGGAAGCCTTGGGTACTGGATGAGCTTTAGTCCGCTTATCCATCCGTTGGCGATGGTCAGTTGAGCGGACTATACAGACTCTGGAGAATATGCTGGTGCATATGTACTTGTTGCTTTTGGAAGTTGGGATGGTCACTTGCCATTGTTGGGGTTCTCCTTCTATAGTTGTTATCAGAAGACACTCCAATTGGCAACCTTTAGGTTTTGTTGTTAGGTTGTGTCGATCGCCATTCTGTTTTTCTGACTCTGCGTGAGTAGGATTTTTGGACCCCAGCTAGTCTAGAGACTTCGGAGATGATCGAGGTGGTTCAGGTCAGGATGAGGACGGCCCAGTGCAGACAGAGGTCTTATGTCGATCGTGGTGATCGCAGACTTGAGTTCGCAATGGGAGATCATGTGTTCCTAAGGATTTTCCGATGGATGACGTGTTGAGTTTTGGGGAGCGTATCCCAGGATTGTAGGTCCTTTTGAGATCCTTAAAGCGAGTTAGTTCCGTTCCTTTAATTTGGCACTTCCGCCCAGATTATTGAGTTTTCACCCCGTATTCCTTGTGTTGTTACTTTGCAAATACCTTCATGACCTTTCTCACATGATTCAGTATCAGACCATTTAGGCTTGGACGTGATCTGTTCGGTCACCGGCAGCCATTTGTGTCAGTGGCTTGGCAGGTGGAGAAATTTCGGTCAAGGGTCTTGCCATCTGTGGAGGGTTTTCTTGGTTATAGCCGTATAGTGAGGTAGTCACTTGGGAGGCTGTGGGAGAGATTTGGAAGTTTTGTACTCATCTCTTTGAAGGTAAGCTTAGTGAGAATTTTAATTCAGGGACCGAATTTCTATAAGGGGGGAGATTGTAACGTTTTAGAAATCGTTATGCGAATTTTTTTTTCCGTTTTAACCCGACTGTGATCAAACGTCCATATAGACTTGCCAGCACCTAGTTTAGCTAAAATAAAGCTAGTGCGCAAGCTTTGGGGGTATATGGGAAGTTTTGGTTCAGACAGAATTTTTCCCTATTTTAATATTATTTTAATGTGGTATTTACATTTTGGGTAATTACTCTAGAATTTGTATCATTTCAAATTAATCAAGTTTGAGTAAAACAAAACCTTCACATAATATCTAGATATTTGTTTGTGCAAAGGGAATTATGTTTTAAGAGAAAAGAAAAGAATGGGAGAGGTGGCAATATAGCATTTATGTGGCGTTTATGTGCATTTATTGATGTTTTAGCTAGAACACTCCACAAAATTCCTCATACTCCTCCCTTGGCCGAGCCTCTTCTTCCTTCTTCTGCCCTTGGTCATTTCTTTCACCATTTGCATCAATCCAAGCTCAATAAATCTCCATAATTTGCTAAATAATCTCACAAAACATATCAAGTCTTGCTTTTGCCTCTTAGATGCCTAGGAGCTTGGATAGCTTGGATTTTTGAGTTCTTTTGGTTAGGTAATGATCCCTATCTTTTCTTTATATAGTTTTTGTGTTGTGTAGACTTTTAGTTTTAGTTTAGATAGTGTAAAGTTAAGTTTTGTGCATAATATCGTATTTTTAGTGTCAATTGGTGATATCTGTATTCTGCTGTGACTCGGGGTGTTTACTAGAAAACCAAACAATATAGTTGTGTTATACCAGAGACGATAGGATATCACCTGGAGCACGAGACCCCCTGCTCGGACCATGGCCGGGGACGATAAGGATATTTCCGGCGACGCCGGAATTCTGGTGGAGTATTGGGTTTGGGTTTTGTGGGTTGGTATCTACTTTGGTTTAGGTATGTTTTGTCTTGTTTAGTTGTTGAGTTTTCTCTGTATACAAAATCTGGGATCACATAGGTAGTTTCTAGTGATACGACTACGCGCGATACGTTATCTGACACGGTCCGTGCACTTCGTGCTGGTTTTGCTCTTAGGTTGGTTTCGTCGTGTCACTACATGCGTTAGCCACAATACGAACATTTGGGAGTAGGTTTGGAGTTGGTGTGTCGGTAAAACGTAATTTGTGCATGTTTTTTGTCGTTTACTAATATACACTTGTGTTATCGTTTTGTCATTTTAGGTTCGCAGGCGGGGACTTCGGACGCTGCGAAGAAGGGGAAATAAGTGGTTGGCTTCACTTAGCCAGGATGGTTGGTGAGTAGATTTAACATCTACAGGGGAATCTCCTGCATGGCGTTATGCGTCTGGGCTAGAGATGTTATGTTTTGTCGCATATTCTATTGCAAATATAGAGTTGCGCATACACATTACTGCTTGGTTATTGTTGTGCTTGTACTAGTACCCTTAGGACATTGCACCATTATTGACGGCTTATGTAGCACGAGCACTGATTGTATGCCACACACACCGTTAATAATTGCCATGACACGTACAACATCCTCATAGGTATGATATTGTTGATAAGGACATTTGTTCATATTCTTTATGCATATGACTTATAGCATATTAGTATACCTACATGCTTACACATATGCCCTGACATGCTTACATGCTAGTTATCCATATACCTATAGGGTAGTGTACCATTAGTGATAGGTATATACACATATGAGACATAGCTACATGTACATCTGGCATACATACATACATATACCTGGAGGGTATTATAGATAAACATAGAGACATACCTTGCTACAGATACTTTTACATCATACATACTTACATATGGACATACATATCTTGTTATACCGACATGGTTACGTATACCTTGTTATAGATACATGTTCACCCGTATATGATGGTGCATCTGATTTCGGAGAAATCAGGAACCACATGATATATATTTAATAACTTGTTGCAGTTAAATAGCGGTTTTCCTTTATATGCTCATATTACTGTTTCATGCTGCATATGTTACATTCTTGGATTTCATATGATGTTCTCTGTTATTTTACTCCTAAGTATATATAACAGTGGAGTGGGACGCTGTTATATATGCATATATATATATATATATATTAGTGGAGTGGGACGCTAATATATATATATGTATTGATTCATGCAGTTATACTTATTCATTACTTGATGTTTTCTGGATTGGGGGACCGTGGTACTTTCATGAAATTATGCATTATTTGAAAAACTCGGTTTCCCTGGATATGATATTTCAGCAACCACCATGGGTTTTATCGGTTCTGATATATATACCCCATGCGAGGAGCGTCGTGGGCCGTGTGAGGGTACATGGTGGGGCCCGATACGGTTCCCCTCGGCAAAATGATCGACGGTCCATACCGATTGAGCCTGGAAGGTGGGTAAGTACCTACCGGTGACAGTACCAATGACTCAACGGTTATCGTGCGGATACCGACGGGAGTCATGTAGGTATGGATACGTCGAGAGACGAGGGTCAGAGCTTGGCACTCGGGCTTTTCGGTATAGCGTATGATACATACCTATCAGGGGGCCAGTCGTGGTGACAGGACCTGATAAATCAGTATTTCGGTGTCGATGCATGGCACTTGTTTCATGATGTTTTGGGTGTCGATGTTAGACACTAACCTTATATGAAACTTACTGGATATACTGATATTGTACACACAGGATATGTGGGATATACTGATATGGTACACACAGGATATGTGGGATATACTAATATTGTACATTAAGGATATGTGCGATATACTTGACGTTGGACATTGAGGATATAAGAGATTTACTTGATGTTGTACATTAAGGATATATGAGACTTACATGATATGAGAGCCAATTTGGGGGCTGATTTGTGGAAATTGGGAATTTGACTGTCTTTTTGGATTTTGGTCCTACCACGAGGTTAGGATTTCCGTCGAAATGACATGTTTTATTCCATACTCCACATTTATTGTTTATGCACTGCTTCATGAATTAGTTGTACCTGATAGAGTACTTTCCATGACTGTTGCATTTACATACTGTTATATGCATCGTTTCATGTATTATTTGTACCTGATAGAGTACCTTACATGATTATTGCATACCGATTGTCATATTATTGCTTCCTGGATTAGTAATACCTGCTAGCGTACTTTTCATGAATGATGCATTACATATGACCATTCATTGCTATTAGATGCTTATGTTAGATTCGCGCTGTACATGCATACTCGCGATTACCTGCATATGTTATTTTACTATTCACGAGTTAGAAACTCACCCCTGTTGTGCTACAGTGTTTTGCAGGTGTTCCTCATGATAGTCAGAGAAAGGGCTATTTTCATCCGCCATATCATCTTTTGCTGTGGATGCCGTTTCGCCTGACAGTGTGCAGTTTTGCTTAGGTAGGTTTTGCGGTTATCCGTTGTTGCTTGTTGCATATTCGTTGTATCATTTACTCTCCATCTACCATTATCTTGTATGACTTAGAGACTTGATGTGAGGACGATATTGTATATTATTTTGTGATTTGGAGGTTTTTATGCAGTTTTATTTATATCATCTCGTTCTTCGCTACGGCGTCATATATCTATTGTGGTGGTTGTTTTCCGCCGTTGGGTGTGGATTTTGCTCCCGTTTGGGTTGCTTTTACTTATATTATGTTGTACCCATTTTTGGGGGGCTTGTTTTACAAAGAAGGTGCTGCCAAAATTTTTAAGGAAAATAAATTGGACTTTTAAAGAATTTGGGTTGAGATTTCAAATGTTTCAAAACTTCTATTATAAATTCTTACTACTTTTGATGGTTTAGATTGCTGGGTTTTCGGCTTACTTAAATTGCGTTACGCCTGTAGACATTGCGTAGTTTAACGGCCATCACGTGCCAATTTCAGGTCGTGACACACACACATACATACCGGTACATACACTATCATATAATGTCCTCTAGGGCATACATATATCCAACAATCTCCCACTTGCACTAAGGCTAATTATAGGCGTATCTCATACCCAACATCTCAAACAGTCGCTCATGCTGCGGCTGAGGGAGGGACTTGGTGAGTGGATCCGCGGTGTTATCTTTTGTATCTACACTCCGAATCTTGATCTCGCGGCGATCTACTATCTCTCGGATCAGATGATATCGCCCGAGAATGTGTCTGGATCGCTGATAGGACCTGGGCTCTTTGGCCAACGCCATAGCCCTATTATTATCACAAGACAATGGTATTGGATCAATAATGGTCGAAACTACTCCGATCTCCGACATGAACTTCCTCATCCAGACGGCTTCCTTGGCAACATCATTTGCAGCAATGTACTCAGATTCCATCGTGGAGTCTGCAACGGTATCCTTTTTGGAACTCTTCCAACACACCGCCCCTCCATTAAGAGTAAAGACAAACCCTGAGATAGATTTGCTATCATCCTTATCACTCTGAAAGCTAGAATCGGTAAATGCCTCTATTTAGAGATCCTCGTTACCATACACCAAGAACATTTCTTTAGTCCTTCGCATGTACTTAAGAATGTTCTTCGCTGCTGTCCAGTGATTCTCTCCTAGGTTGGATTGATACCTGATTACTACACCCAGTGCATAAGCTACACCAGGGCATGTACAAAACATCACATACATTATAGATCCTACAGCAGAAGCGTAGGGTATAATGCTCATGCGAGCTCCCTCTTCATCAGTCTTTAGGCAAAAGTCCTTGGAGAGAGTGACTCCATGACTGGCGGGTAAGGAACCCCGCTTGGAGTCTTCCATACTAAATCTCTATAGGATGTTGTTAATGTACCTGGTTTAGGACAATCCCAACAACCTTTTAGATCTATCCCTATGGATCTTCATGCCCAATATGTACGAGGCATCACCCAGGTCCTTCATGGAGAACCATTGTGATAAGAACAGTTTGACCGATTGTAGCATAGGAACGTCGTTTCCTATCAGAAGAATGTCATCCACGTAGAATACGAGGAATGTGACAGTTCTTCCTACAATCTTCTTATAAACACAAGGTTCATCTGGATTTTTGACGAAATCAAACTCATTAATAACATCATCAAGACAGATGTTCCAACTTCGTGATGCCTGCTTTAATCCATAAATGGATTTAAGAAACCTACATGCTTTCCCGCTGCTGCCACTATCAATGAAGCCCTCTGGCTGATCCATATAAATGTATTCTTCTAAATCACTGTAAAGAAAAGCAGTTTTAACGTTCATCTACCAGATTTCATAGTCATAGTGAGCAGCAATAGCGAGTAGGATCCGAATGGATTTAAGCATGGCTACAGGAGAAAAGGTTTCGTCATAGTCCAGTCCTGGTCTTTGTTGAAATCCTTTTGCCACAAGCCTTGCCTTATAGGTCTCCACCTGCCCATCTACACCGATCTTTATCTTAAAGATCCATTTGCGCCCCACGGGTTTTACCCCAGAGGGTACAAGATCCAAAGTCCATACTTTGTTTGTGTACATATACTCCATTTCGGATGTCAGGGCATCCAGCCACTTCACAGAGTCACCACTCGTGATAGCTTGCTGAAAACTGGTAGGGTCATCATCATCCATGATGCAATCTTCTCCATCACCATCAATGAGAAAACCGTAGTATCTCTCCGGTGGGCAAGAAGTCTTACCAGATCTATGGAGTGGCTGAGGTTCATTCAGTTCTGTTGCAACTTCAGGTTCAACCAAGTCGTCATTTGTAACTTGTGTCTCTAGAATCTCTTCTAAATCTACCACATTGCCATCAGCATCATTTGGAAAAATCTCATTTTCTAAAAATGTGGCATTTCGAGTAACAAACACCCTTTGTTCCTCCTTGTGGTAGAAAAGATATCCATATGAATCTTTTGGATATCCCACAAATACACACTTGACTGATCGTGTCTCGAGTTTGTCCAGATTCTGCTTTTTGATAAAAGCCGGACAACACCAAATCTTAACTCGCTTAAGAGATGGTCCCTTCCTACACCATATCTCATATGGAGTGGTAGACACGGTCTTGGTCGGAACCCTGTTCAACAGAAAAGCTGCAGTCTCTAATTCATGCCCCCAAAAGGAGAGGGGCAACTCAGCATCACTCATAATGGATCCTACCATATCTAATAGGGTTCGATTCCGCCGCTCTGACACACCATTATTCTGTGGTGTGTAAGGGGGAATGAGCTGAGAGAGAATCAAATTCTCTCTTAGGAAGTTCGAAAACTCTGTACTAAGATACTCTCCAACTCGATTTGATCGAAGTATCTTGATTCTCATTCCAGTTTGTTTTTCTACTTCAAGTTTGTACTCTTTAAATTTCTCGAAAACTTCAGACTTATGCTTTATTAAAAACACATGACCGAATCTTGAGAAATCATCAGTAAAAGTTATGAAGTAAGAAAAACTGCTTCTCGCATGTGTAGACATTGGCCCACATACATCACTATATATGAGGCCCAAGAGCTCAGTAGCTCTTTCTCCGTGTCCAGTAAACGGAGTTTTGGTCATTTTCCCTTCGATACAAGACTGACAAGTCGTATAAAATTTATACTCAAAAGAATTTAAATATCCATCTTTATGAAGCTTGTTTAGTCTTGTTTCATTAATATGACAAAGTCTACAATGCCAAAGAAAAGCTTCATTTATATCTGAAAATTTTCTTTTGTTTGTGTGTTGTATGTTGAAAACTGTGTGTTGATTAAATACTTATATCCCGTTATTAAGTGTACCACAACTAATCAACTCTTGATTCAGTTTAATGTTCATAACATTGTGCTGCAATACAAAATGATATCCTTCATTGTCCAACAAAGAAACGGATATTAAATTACAAAGAATGCTTGTTACAAAATAACATTGGTTCAAAACCAATATACAACCCGATGGCAACCCAAGATGATACTCTCCTACTGAAACTGCATGTACATTAGAACCATTTCCAACTCGGAGAGTATGATCACCGGTCTTCAAAACTCTTCTATTTCTCAGCCCCTGCATAGAACTGCAGATATGAGAACCCGAACCGGTATCCAATACCCAGGATGCAGAGTTTATAGAAAAACAGTTTTCAGTTACTTACACACCTGAAGCTGAAGCATCACCATGCTTCCCTTTCTTGAGACCAAGGTACTCAGTACAGTTCCGCTTCCAGTGTCCCGTCTTCTTGCAGTAGAAACATTCTCCTTTTCCCGACTCCGCAGCTTTGGATTTGTCTTTCCCCTTTGCCTTCTTGATTCTACCTCTCGGCTTGGTGGATTTCTTCTTGTTCTTTTTCTTGGCCTTGGCTTTTGGGACGGAAGAGGAAGATTGTCCAACAAGCAGAGAGGGAGACTTCGCTTTAAGCGTGCTCTCCACACTCCTCAACATATTGAGAAGTTCGGGTAGTGACTTCTCCATGTTGTGCATGTTGAAGTTCACTATGAAAGGAGCAAAGGCAGAGGGAAGAGACTGTAGAACAATATCCATATATTGCTCGTTATCCATTGTCCATCCGAGGCCCTCAAGTTCTTCAATAAGAGCTATCATCTTCAAAACATGGTCACCTACTGAATTGCTAGGAGCCATTCGCATCTGAAACAGCTTTCGAGACGCGTCGTATCGTAGGATACGAGATTGCTCCCCATACAACTCTTTTGTATGGAGAAAGATGGATTGAACATCCATCTCCTCGTGCTGCTTTTGACGTGTATTGTCCATCGATGCAAGCGCGAGGCATTTGGCAGTGGCATGATCAATATCCTACATTTTGCGAATCTCCCTATCCACAACAGAAGATTCAGGGCCTGGTTTTGGCGGGGCTGAGGCAGTGAAGACATATGATACTTTATCATATGTGAGAGCAATGTTAATGTTCCTCAACCAATCTTTATAATTCGGCCCGGTAAGCTTATTTTTCTCTAATAGTAGCTTAAGTCCAGTCATGGTTATCATCCATTAGGAGAGAGAAAAAAATACACTCAGCGAAAGCTCTTGCAAAAATCGGATTGGTTATTTATCTTATATAATCGATATCTCCCGCCGCTTTTATCAAATTTTCCTTCAAACCTCAAAAGGAAAAAATTAGCCAGGATTATTACATTCTACAACTTCGTTTACGGTTCAGCCAGGCCAGTGCCGGTACTTCCGAGGGAGGTTCTCCGTGTTTTCGCACGGACCTAATTAAAATAAAACTCATTTTCCCAGAGGCGTAGCCCCTTTGACACCTTTCTAAAAACCTAATGAGTTAGCTAATTGTATAGTGCAAAACTCTCCCAAGAGCAACTATTGCTCACAGTGGGATCGGGATCCTACTATCACATAAAGCTATGCAATCTCATTGCAAATTACAACACTTGAAACTCCCGATATGGTTTTTACCCTGGTACTTATGACCTTTGACTATAATCAACATATCATAAGTACTAGTCAAGTTCTACCCATCATTTCATGATTAATTAGACCCACCCATATGACCCTTGACTATAATTAACATAATCACATGAATGTCCTAATTAATCGCATCATATGCTATGTAGGAAGACATCACTTAGCTACCGAACACTACTCCTTGCCTATAATCAACATACGTAGCACGAATACTAAGTACTCTACTTCCTAAAATGACGGAGGGCTGCAAATAGTTTTTGAGAAAACCTTTAACGCTTCGAACTTGATATAGTTGTAGAATCTAATGGTTTAAAAAGGAGTGGCTTAAGCTCCGCCTTTTGAAATCTTGCTTTTTCATAAAAAGTCGAGTAGGTTTCAAATCTGATTCTACGACAACTTTTTAGGTTTCTTTTGTTCATTAATCATATTAATGTAGTCCCATCATTTAAGTCCTTAAGCAATTACAGTAAAGAAACGAAAATAGAACGTACGCTTATGCCATCCGCATTCGCCACAATGTCCCGGTATGTACCGGTAGGTTACTTAACTAACGGCATAGCGGGGTGGGACTAGCGCGGTTGCAAAACATAAGCAACGTTTATATATATCATATATATATAATACATCATTCGTCTCAGCATATAAAGTGATCACATCACATAATATCAACAGCAGAAGCACATATATGAAAACACAGGATATACTAGGAGGTCCGTATTTTGTATTTATCCAACAAAAGAAAATACGGATGCCACGGTCGCGATGAAAGCCAAGCCCACACCCCTAGACTCCTATGAGAGCGGCAAGTGACCCTACCAATTCTAGAGTTTAGGAGAACCGGTCTCGACTCCTCGAGATGGCCTCCCACTGAACCCTCGAACCCGGTCACTTGTGCTCCCCTCTATGGGTCTATCCTAATGCGGAAAAGTAAATAATATACAACAATGGTGACATCATCCTCAACCCAGAAATGCCCCAATAAAAGAATATTACATACAATTAATTTTACATGAATGAAAAGAAAAACTCTCATCTCACAAAAAAAACCCGGCTATTCATTCACGACGATCCTGCACATCATATCTCAGTAACACATAATATCACATATCATCAACGTAAGTAAGTATGCGTATCTCAATTATCGTTGATATAAAGCAACAAAACCGGCGATACACCACATACTACACTTACGGTCGCAGAAAAGAAAGTAAAAAACTACACCAATTGGAATCAACACTGCCTAAAGACGTCATAAATTCGGAATATCACATATTCAGAATTCCATGCCTAACAATGCAAATCTTATATTTAAGTCTTAACCATGAAAACACATTATCAAAAGAAGCCGGGTAATTCAATAAGATTCCCGATTCTACTGAGGCCAAAATATAAGATTTACACACAACTAATTACTTTTCACAAAACTAATTAGTGTAGATTCCAATTATTATATCACATTCACAAATATCAAGACAATGTTAAACGTTTCGATCGAGTCTACATACACCTACAAATTACCCTAAAAGCTCAACACTTGAGCAAAGTTAAAATACCTAAAAATGTGCCACAATGTCTATGGACCAACCATAAAAGGGTC
Organism: Agapanthus africanus; assembly: GCA_030015575.1. Classification (NCBI taxonomy): domain Eukaryota; kingdom Viridiplantae; phylum Streptophyta; class Magnoliopsida; order Asparagales; family Amaryllidaceae; genus Agapanthus; species Agapanthus africanus. The sequence goes on along the minus strand of CM057347.1, from coordinate 137,498,804 downwards.
AACCTTTGCCTCACCTATGGCGCCACAGGACTACAGCAAAAGCTAAGGTTTAGCCGCGGTTCCATGGTCATAGAATCGAGTTAGGGTTTTGTTCCTCTAGAGGGTCTATAGGGTTACTTGCATGAACATTCAAATATTTTTAACTTGGAAAATTCCAACACTTGGAAAATTTCAGCGAGGGTTATGGGGGGTGTTTGATGTTCGCTCGAACTGTTAAAAATCGCCCAACTTACCAATACAATGTTAAAATTACCACTACGAAATACTCTGAATAAGGCCCTAAGCAAAATTAGCATCACAAGAAATTTTGTCCTAAACAAACAACACCTGAAACCCCAAAATCAACAGACCAGAGCACCAGAGCAAAACGAGACGAATTGGGAGAAGGGGGGCCGGCCTGGCCGGATTTTTGATGTATGTGGCTGGTCAAAAACCAGTGGAATCCCCTCCTTCTTCTCTGGTGTTCTCAGTACAGTACATACAAGCTTATGAAGTTGTTTAAATATTTTTTCGAGCCCATTTTAAAATCGACAGAGTGCTTAATTTCATGGTTGCAGAAATTGTTAATTCGGAATTCTTTCGGTTTCGTAATTAATCTAACATCGTCTAAATTTCTAGTTTGGCTCTGATACCATTGTGGGGATTCTTTAGCACCATGCCTAGATTTAGGGATGCATCACACATGCTATAACAAAAATTTAAAGGGGTGCTAAACAATCCAACTATGAATCGAAGTAGAAAAATAGAGTAACAACATGCTAGTATCATATAATACAACTGTCTAACACTAAGTAAGGAGAAAATACAACCTTTGTAGACCTCCTCCTTGACTCCTTGGATCGAGTGGGGTTTGAACCGGTTGGCTTGTGTCCTTCCAAGTCCACGATGATCCACCACGAAGTCCCTTTGCACCAAGCTCCAAGCTCCACTTGATCAAGGATGAAGATGAAGCAAACACTCCACACTAGTGGGCTAGACTAAAGTGGAATGGTGATGTGGGTTTGGATCTCATTTAAAACCCTTTTCTTTTTAATTTCTTCTTTTTCTTTTTAAACCTTAGAGAGCTTTGAGGAGAGAGAGGAAAAAGGAGATGGCTCAAGCTTGACTCAAAAGAGAATAATGAATAACTCTAACTAAACTCAAGAGAGTAAGTGAGAGTCATGCCATGCTAAACTATGGTTACAAAATATCTAGATATTTTGTAACATGAGTTTAAGCAAAACCATGGGCTAAAACCATGGGTAATTAAACTATGGTATTAATCCCATTTTTGCTTTTCTCAAATATACAAAATATACACATATGTAACCATGTAAGTCTTGCATTGCCACCACCAATGTATCATCAACCATGACACATGTATGCTTGCATGTGTGCATCCATATCAACATATACATACACTCATGCATGCATCATAAAAATATGTTTTAATAAATGAGATAATAGATTTAATTTTAAATCAACACTTGATTTAATAACCCGGTCATATCACACACGACCCGACCAATAGTAAACGCCCGATTAAAATACGGTATCCAATACACGCATTTAATCGAGCTCCCGCGCAAATCTTATATACCCCACATCTTTTCGCCAGAGCTAGGAGACCCCTTTGTGGGACTCTAAGACTCGTAAATACGCTAGCAATAGGCAGTGATCACATCATATGCCCACAAACCGTCAGTGGCATAAGCTGTACGTAATGGCTCCCAGTTATTGGGTGATCAGAAGAAACACAAGCAAACCTGCTAAAACTCCCGTCGAGCCAACTGGTAACACCTACCGTACAGTACGGTCACTTCGTCAGATATACTGCATATGTGAGTCTAGGGATGGTATCGTCGACCCTAATAACCCAATTAGTCAAGCCGGTATATAGCTCATAACAGATCGAGAAACTACTGATAACACTTATCAGTAAATCTGAGCAGCCCTGGCCAGGGACTTCCTGTTATAGCCAATCGTACATGGTGCAACATCAACCCCCAATACCGGGAGAGACGAAACCCCTCATATCACTCATTGCCTCCATGTGCCTCAGGACTGTACCTAAAATCCACCTGTTTGCATGACTCAGTAGCGCCGTGGTTGGGTGGAGATCAAACTACAGTGAGAGGCACACAAGACTCTACGACCATCTCGGGTCTACAGACTAACCGGTACCAGTGTCACCTGAGAACAGCTATCCGACTATAGATATAATACCACATAGGAGTTCTCGGTGAGTCCGTTCAGTGTACCCAGCCTCACTAAGCAGCCGTATACGGTCTTTGGTGTCACCGCACCAATTGATATGGGATAATCCATCGCCCATCATATGGGACAAGCAACGTATACGCTAGTCAACTCTGGTGATACCGATGCCCCGTCTCGATACACCCACGACTAGGAACATTTCAAGGATATGCTACACTACACATATCCCACTAGTATGATCCACATCATAATCTATGTAGTCCTGCATATCTTAAGGGCTATATCAACATGTACCAAATGAATGAAAGCATGATCAAATGAACATGTCAAGATAAAAGTGCAACCAGATAGCATACTATCATGTCGAGCAAGAATGTCCCCTGAATACACACACACACACATACACATACCTGTACATACACTATCATATAATGGCCTCTAGGGCATACATATAACCAACATTGTATATTTAGAACTGTATTATTATTTAGAACGTATATACCATTACAAAACGTACCAAACCCAATTATCACTTGATTTAGGAAAATGTTCATGAAATTTTTCTCTAATACAAAGTTATATCCTTCTATATCTAAAAAGGTAACGGATATTATTTTGCATATCATCAAAGGTACGAAATAACAGTCGTTCAAAATCAATGTATTACCATTTGGTAATATTAGGTGATATTCGCCGACAGTTTCGGCAGCAACAATTGCTCCATTCTCTACTCTAAGAGACATATCACCATTTCTTAGTTCTCTACTTTTCTTTAACCCTTGTAACAGATTACAAATATGGGATCCTGATCCGGTATTCAGTACCCAGGACGTAGAGTAGACTGAGAAACAGTTCTCAATAACTAACACACCCGAAGAAGATGCATCAAAATGCTCTTTTTTCTTTGGGGTTGCGTGGAAATCCTTGCATTCCCCTATCTCTTGCCCAGACTCATGACTGTTGTCATAAGATTGAGCGGAACAAACATTCTCCAGCCCACTATAATAAGCGGGTTCGGTCAATACATCCATATGATTATCTTGATTAAGGCGTGACATGGTCGCTACCAGGAGAGAGAGAGAGAAGAAAACACTTTAGCGTGCGCTCTTGCAATAATTGTTTATTATCTTATCTAATCAGAATGGCTCCCGCTGTTTTTATCAAATCTTCTTTCAAACCCTAAAAGATAAGATTAGCCGGGATTAATTACACCCTACAAGTTCGTCAATCAATCAGCCAGACAGGTGTTGGTATTTCGAGGGAGTCTCCCCGTGCTTTTGCATGGAACTAATTAAATAACCTCATTTCCGCAGGGGCATAACCCAAGTAACACCTTTCTTAGACACCTACTGGATTAGCTAATTATAAAGTGGAAAACTCTCCCAGGAGAAACACTTACTCACAGTGGATATTGGGTTCCAACTATCTTATAGAAGCTATGCAATCTCATTACAAATTTCAACACTTGAAATTCCCAATATCTGTTTTTACCCCTAACGCCCTATGACCTTGACGGAGGTCAACAAACCATAGGCCGCTAGTCAAGTTCAATCCGTCATTTCTTGATCGATTCGAACCCACCCACACAAATCCTTGACGGTGGTCAACAAGGCTGTGTGACTGCTCCTACCGATCGCATCAACAAGCTGCAGATAAATATTACCCATCTACCGTACACTGTGCCTTGATGGAGGTCAACAAACGCAGCACAAATGCTAAATACTACGTATCTGAAATGACAGAGGGCTACGACTGGTTTTGAAGAAAACCTTTAACATGATGAACTTAATATCGTTGTAGAATCTAGTAATTTTAAAAGGAGTGGTTTAAGCTCCGCTTTAAAATTGAGTAGTTTTCAAAACAAATCGAGTGGGTTGTAGCATATGCTAGTTTTGCTAAAGAGGTCATTCCCAGCGAAGGGATCTAGGCTCTTTCCTCATCAAATGAGGGGTTGGATATTCATAATGGAATACCGCTATGCAAAACAAGAAATAGAGCTATCTTTTTGAAAAATTTGATTCTACAAATTCTTTTAGGTTTCATTTCTTTTCATTAATCTTATTAATGATGTCCCATCATTTATGTTTCCTAAACATCACAAAAGAAGCGAAAATAAAACACACATATATGACATCCGCATTCGCCATAGGAACCCGGATCTTCACCGTAAGGTTACTTAACTTACGGCAGGGCGGGGTCTAGAGTAGCGTGGATGCAAAACATATATAGTATCTACTAGTATATCATATATATAAGTAGCATTCGTCTCAGGCAGTTATATGATCACATCACATCACAGAAATAGCAGAAGAAGATATATGAAATATAGAATATACTAGGAGATCCATATTTTAAATTAAGTCAGTAATGAAAAACACGGATTCCACGGTCATGATGAGTATCCAAGCCCACACCCCTAGACCCTTATGAGAGCGGCAAGCAACTCTGCCAATTCTAGAGTTAGACGACCGGTCATGACTCCTCGAGATGACTTCCCACTGGACTCTAGAACCCAGTTACTTGTGCTCCCCGCCTTGGGTCTATTCTAATGCGGAAAAGTAAATAATATACATCAAATGGAGACAACAATCTCAACTCAGAAGTGTCCTAATAAAATAATATTACATACAAATATTTACATGAATGAAAATTGAAATACTCTCATCTCATGTAAAAAAAACCCGGCTATTCAATCACGAAGATCCAATATAATATATCGATAGCAACACAATAACATCACATGTCATCAACGTAAGTAAATATGCGTATCCCTAATTTCGCTGTCGTATAGCAACGAGATCGGGGATACTGTCACATATTACACTTACGGATGCAGATAAAATGAAAACTACAATAATTAGAATCCGCATCATCTTTAAACAACATAAACCCGGATTATCACATCTTTTGGATTTCATGCCTAACCCTATAAGCCTTGCATTTAAATCTCGAATTGAAAATACTTTCCAAAAATTAAGTCGGGTAATTCAACAAGATTCTGGATTAAATGATCGAATGCTTGTCGGGAACTTTAGTAGATGGCCGCACCCCCGAGACCGTCAACGAAGTGCACTTGGGCGGAACCCTGTTGTTGGATATGTATGCCCTAAAAGCCATTATTGTATATGTATACATGTGGATGTTAGGGATATGTATGTACAGGACTTTCTTGCAATGTTATATAGTATATTGTTTCTGTTGTCTTTATCAGGATATGTGTATTTGTTTTTATTGTTGCTTTTGTAAGGTTAGCATAGCACCTTGTGAAGGTTTTGGCAAGTATCAATCATGCTAATTTAAAATTTTTGGGGTGCTAAACAAACCCTAACAAAGATCTTAAGTTGAGAATTAGGGTTAACATGCATGTAAACAACTTTACATCTAACAGAAAGGGATTACAACCTTTGTAGTCCATTCCTTCGCTTCATAAGCTCCGTGTTGAGGTCCCTTCACTGCGATCATCAAGAACTCCAACTCTAGAGAGGCTTTATGAGGTGAATGACGCACCTTGCTTGTAGTCTTCATGATCTAAGATGATCTACCTTGAAAAATCTCAAACCCAAGCTTACACTTCACTAATGAATTAATTAGAGAAGTAAACATCCTAATCTAAATGGCTAGAATAGATGAGGATGATGAAGTAGGAATTATGCTCTCTTTTGTTTTCAATTTCTCACACTAAATCATCACATGTAAAATGCTAGCAAGCTTTTTCAAGGAGAAAGAAGAAGAAGAAAACTTTTGTGATGAATAATGAATTATTGTTATGGTTACAATTACAACCATAGGTTAAGAATGAAAGGCTTAACCCTTATAGAGAATAAACCATAGGTAAAGGGTTTGGGTTGGGTTAACAAATATCTACATAAAATATCAAAGCTAAATGACAAAAGGAAAGCTTCATGAAGCTTCATGAAAAAGCTAACCCAAATCCAAACCCTAGCTAGGTTTAAACTTAACAACCATGTTGCATTTGTAACCCTAACTTTTTACAATATTATATATCACATATACAATATATTTTGTAATAAAAGAAAATAATACACTAACGTATTTTCCAGTGACGTATTATCCAGTGAGAAAATGAATCAATAAAGCGAGCTTATATTAGTTAATGTAATGTAATATATCACATATATAATTATACATTAAATTATCGAATCAACACTTGATCTGACAATCCGGCTATATTACATATAACTGACTAATATAACATGTACCATTTCATCGAATCAACACTTGATCCGATGACCCGGCTATATCACATATACCCGGCTGATATCTCATATCGCGAGAATAGAATACAGTATCTCATATCGTATTATTCTCGGTCCCGCACATATCACATATGTGCTCCTACTCCGTTTTGCTTGAGCCAGGAAACCTCTGTGTAGGACTCTAAAGAATTGTCAATACGCCGGCAGTAGGTGATGATCATATCAAACACCCACAAGCTGCAAGTGGTCAGCTAAACGTAACAGCCACCCAGGTATTGAGCGATCAGAAGATCAACAAGAAAGCCTGTACATTCTCCTGTAAATCCAATCGGTAACACTACCGTACAGTCCGGTCACTTCGTCTGATATGTCGCATATCCAGTCTAGGGGTGGTAAACGTCAGACCCCAGTAACCGATAAGTCGTGTCGATGTGAGGCTCATAACAGGTTGAGAAACTACTGATATCACTTACCAGTAGCACTCCATAACAGCCCAGGCCAGGGACTTCCAGTTATAGCCAATCGAACACAGCACAACATCAACTCCCTATACCGGGAGAGACGAAACCCCTCCTATCGCTCATTGCCTCCATGTGATTTGGGACTGTACCCAAAAGCCACCGTTTTGCACGCCCTCTTGGACGTGGTAAGGTGGAAATCAAAGAACAGTGGGAATCACACAAGACTCTATGACGATCTCGGGTCTACAGACTAACCTGTACCAGTGTCACCAGAGAACCGCTATCTGACGATAGGTATAAATCCATCTAGGAGTTCTGGGCGAGTTCGTTCAGTGTACCCAGTCTCCACTGATCACCCGTACACCATCTTTGATGTCAAACACCGATGGATTTGGGATCATCCATCGCCCATCATATGTGTCAAGATGCGTATACGCTAGTTTACTCTGGTGTATCGATGCCCTGTCTCGATACACCCTCGACTAGGAACAGTTATAGGATGTGCTTGTTGACTACCCTGGCCCCACTAGTATGATCTCATCATAGTCCCAGTAGTCAAGTACATATCCTAAGGGCTTATCAACATGTAAGAGTAGACAGTAAACCAATACAAGACAACATGTTAAGACAAAGTGTAACCAGATAGCATGTTATCATATCGAGCAAGAAAGTCCTCTCTATATATATCCAAGCATCCACTATATTATATATCATATGTACAATAATGGTCTCTAGGGCATATACATAACTAACAATCTCCCACTTGCACAAAGGCCAGCTGTTGTAGTATCCTATACCCAACATCCCGAGGAGTCTCTCAAATTGTATCTGGGGTATGGCTTTCGTGAGTGGATCAACAGTGTTTTCCTTCGTATCAACTCTCCTAACCTCGATCTCCCGGCGATCAACTATCTCCCGGATCAGGTGATACCGCCTCAGAATATGTTTGGACTTCTGATGGGACCTGGGTTCCTTGGACAAAGCCACAGCTCCATTGTTATCACAATACAAAGGTATTGGATGCTCAATGGACCGAACCCCACCAAGTTCAATGATGAACTTCTTCATCTAAACAGCCTCTTTTGCAGTATCGTTGGCAGTGATGTATTCAGCCTCCATCATCGAGTCTGCAACGGTTTCCTGTTTGGAACTCTTCCAACACATCGCCCCTCCATTGAGGGTAAAGAGAAATCTTGAGTGCGACTTAGAGTCGTTGTTATCACTATGGAAGCTCAAATCGGTAAAGGACTCCACCTGGAGTTCACCGTTACTATACACCAAGAACATCTCCTTAGTATTTCTTAAGTACTTGAGAATGTTCTTCACAGCTGTCCAGTGACTCTCTTCAGGATCTGCTTGATACCTACCTACTACATTTAGTGAATATGCTACATCGGGTTTGGTACATAGCATCGCATACATGATAGAGCCTACTGCCGAAGCATAGGGTATCCCTTGCATGCGAGCTCTCTCCAAATCAGTCTTGGGAGACATCTCTTTGGAGAGAGTGAGTCCAGAGATCGTGGGTTGGTTCCCACGCTTGGATTCTTCCATACTAAACCTCTTTAGTATGGTGTCAATGTACCTAGATTGGGACAATCCTAGTATCCGTTTAGATCTAACTCTATAGATCTTAATTCGCAAAATGCAGGAGGCATCACCTAGATCTTTCATTGAGAATGAAGAGCTTAACCGAGTGCAGCATAGGAACATCATTTCCTATCAAGAGTATGTCATCCACGTACAATACGAGGAAGACAATCTTACTCTCTGCAACCTTCTTGTAAATACAAGGTTCATCTATGTTGTTGATGAAGTCAAACTCTTTGACAACAACATCAAAACAGATGTTCCAACTCCGCGATGCTTTCTTTAACCCGTAGATGGATTTAAACAGCTTGCATACCTTTTCACTGCTCTCACTGTCTATGAAGCCCTCTGGCTGAGTCATGTATACGCACACCTCTAAATCACCATTTAGAAAGGCGGTCTTAACATCCATCTGCCAAATTTCGTAGTCATGGTATGCAGCAATGGTAAGTATGATCCAGATGGACTTAAGCATAGCCACTGGAAAAAAGGTTTCGTCCTAATCCATACCACGAAAACCCTTTGCAACAAGTCTAGCTTTGAAAGTCTTCACTTTTCCATCTACACCAATGTCACGACCCGAAATAGCACGTGACTGGCCCTTGAATCATATGAAGTCTATAGGACCTCATCTAATTCAAGTAAGCCAAAAACCCAGAAATCTAAAACCATTTTAAATAATAAATGAAGGAAAACTAGTTTTAAAGAAGTGAAGAAAACATGTTTAAAAAACAAGTTTTTTAAATAAGTAAGCTGAATATGCATTTTTAAAATCTCAAGTCTTTTTTAAAACTTTCGGCAGAGTTTCCATTGTAAATACTGGCTCCGAACGGGGTACAACATGAACAATATATACAATGATAAAAGGCATCCCCAAGCGGGAGCTAGCTCTTCGTCAATCGACGGTCACAACCATGCAAGCAATATAATATACAACGCCGAAGGGCGAGGATCAAAACTCAAAAGTAACTCAAAATCAACAAGAAAACCATAATACTACAATGCGTGACTCTAAGGTCGAAATAATAAACTACTGGTTTTCTAAGTCGGAATACATATACAAGTTTGGTTGATGGAATTACTAGATATAACAGAATAAAATAAACACAAGGGTGGTCACGATGTGAGTGAACCCACCTACCAAAGAAATCACCCCGAAAGGAAGTAGTGTGCCAGAAAAGCCTCAATGAAACCTGTATAGCAAAACCTGCAGTAACTGTGGCACAACGGGGGTGAGTTGCCAACTCGTGAGTAGAAAACATCACAGAGCAGAAATCGTATGTATGACTCTATCCTAGGTCAATACGATCAAATATATATATGCTCAATATGAATAAGTCTGAAGCATGATAAGATGATAAGGGTAAACATCTATACATAAGTGTAGTACCAAGTACTCATGCCAGTGCCTCAGGTAGCAACATATCATATATATGAGGTACGAACATTGTAATCAGCGTCAACATGAAACCTGTGCCCAACATCAGCACGTAAATCCTCATATATATAGGGCTCCGTCAGTCCGGATCGGCCCGTATCATCTCTCGACTCCGGTTGGTATCCTCCGGATATCCGCTGAGCCCAAATACTATCACCGGTAGGTAGTAGTCCCTCTGCCAGGTTCATCGTCTGTATACACAGCATCCCTTTCTTGTCCCGGAGTACCATATCAGGCCCCACCATGTACCCGCACACGGCCCACGGCTCCTCCTCGCATGGGGTATATACATATATCAGAACCGATAAAACTCATGGTGGGCTCACTGAAATATCATATCAAGGGTAACCGGGTATTTTTAAAACAATACATACTCTCTTTTGAAATAACCACGGTTCCCAAATCCAGAAATATCATGGAAACAACATATCTCAATGCGTATAATCATAAAGCATGATGTATGCGACATATAAAAGAAATGTAAGCATATTAATATACCATGCAACATAAATCAGTAATATGCACATATCGAGGGAAGACCGCTCCTTTAAAATGAATCAGTTTTAAATGTATCTTGCGGTTTCCAAATCTCCAAATCAAGCCAGAATCGTCTATGTATGTGCAAATACGTATGTATGCGAGTATGGGTGTACAATAAGTGTGTACGCAAGTATGAGTGTACACTATGTATCCACGCAAGTATGTCATGCAAGGGGTCATATCCTGATGCAACAATCCTACTGTGTAGTGACATGGCAATTATCGATGATGAACTGTGTGAGCCGGCAAGCAGGTGTACATGGAACATACGCATCATCGTTAATGGTGCCGGTGTCCTGACAGCATTGTTTAATATAACAATAAACACATTTATACATGCAATGTGATGCGAATAGCAAGAATATGCGAAAATCGAAAAAGAAACACTACAGTAAAGAATCTACATCAATATATAAATGTCATACAGTTTTGCCATTTGAAATAAGACAAATCAGGATTTTTAGAAAAATAAGGGCTACGGTGTTTTTAAGAAAAGATGCATCTTTTGAAAATATCCGTAGAATCCCTTTGCCCGTCTTTAAAATACTCACGATTCGTTAGTTTTGAAATAGGTATGACTCGGGTCTAGTCTACCATCTACTAAGTAAACTACAGATCTAACTAACAAGCCAATCGAAAGGGTATGGAAACCGCCTAAATCTGAGTCGATATATATATAAATATAATTGTCGGTGATCCCGCCTCAATAGTATCACATACGATACAATATACAATATGACGTCCTCGAGTCAAGAGTGCGGATCTATCATCAATATAAAACTCGTACGGTAAATCCATCGTACGGCATCCCAAATCTGGGTACAAGTCATATATCACATTCATCTCATCAATTATCTGGTATCCTTATCAACATATCTCATGATCCGGGGGTACTGATCTAAGTCTAGTACAAACCAATACCATCTATATAGATATATGTGCGTGTATGAAAACACGCCTAAAGGCCCGCTAAAATCTCACGTCGTATCCCATAATACGAACCACATCATATCACCGATCTCATGGCACCTTGCCCAAAACTCATCGACTCATCTCCAAATATCATCCACTATCCTCATCATCCGAGTGTAGGTATATGTGTATATATACACATCCTCCCATACCTAAGTGTATCTACATATACGTATTCCCATATACGCACAAGTGTAACATAATAAGCATGTGTGTGCGTGTGGGTGGAAACCTATTCTAGGGTTCGCAACTAAGAAGCTATACTAGTTCACTTCTAACAACCCTAATCTAACCATTGAACACTTAATCCTATCTTGAATATCCATGTCACATATAAAGCTATCATATATATATATATATATATATATATATATATATATATATATATATATATATATATATATAGTATATATAGCATACTAAACATCGAACCGCGGGGGTGCTATACGCCATCCACCCGACTTCCCCCATAGATATAATCTACTCACCTTGCTCTTTGCTTTCCGTTTCCCACGTCGGCACGCGCTTGCTTGTCGTCACGAAGTCTTCATGGGGTACCTACATATCATAATGTATCATAAATGCGTATTAAAATCACATCGAAAAACCAAAACGACACGCTAAAGGCCTATAGGTTAGAACCTATGGACTACGCTTTCAAAACCACCAAATAACACTCGATTTCGACGTACAAACGTCAAGCGATCGAATACGACACAAATCACAAAAATCCAGAATTCAAAATACGTAAAACAAAACCACGAATCAAAACAACAACTCATGAAAATGGTCCCAGATTTTACCCTACGTCAAATTGGTCAATTTTGTATATGCCAAGGGTCTAGTTTACAGATGAAGGAACCACAGAACAAACACGAACCCAATTGGACCAGGTCTGGCCGCAATTTGCGGCCAGAAGGATTATTTTTGCGGCCTGAAGGTGGAGTCAGGGGCTAGGGTCTTGGGGTTAGCTTCCTGGGTGCCTGCACATCTCTCTGTGTTTGCTAAATAATTTTTAGAAGCTCCGGGTGATAGCAGATTTCATTTAACACATACAGATCCACAATTCTTCCGATATCGGATTTCTAAATCCGTATTCCGGGGTTCTAATCTCTGGTTTAGGTCTGAATTCTAGCACTAGGGGTTTTCTGTGGCCTCTACTGGGCTCAATTACACATCACAACTCAAAATTTCCATAAACCCTAACTAGAATTTTCAAAGTTCACCCAAACCACACAATATCGGTTCTAAATTAACATGGATGTAAAAGAAATGGAACTGCTAGGCTAATGGTTGAGAGAATAGCTCATTTGGCAACTCAAGAATTTTCTTGAGTTGCCCCCAAATGTCCAAAATGCAAGCTTTCTTGGTCCATGGGGTAGCAAGTGAGCTTGTGCATCTTTTTATTGAAATGGGTGTTGGGTTTTGAGTAGTTTTTAATGGAGGTTTGGGGATTGTAGTGGAGGAGGAAGACAGGGGGCAGCAGCTGAAATGAAGAGGGAAAATGGTGAGGAAAATGGAGGATGAAGCCAAGTCAAAGAAGACCCCTTACTCTCTCTCATGCCCATGCTTCATATAATATTTTTTTCCTTTTTCATTTCAATTCTTTTCCTTTTCTTTTTTCTTCTCTCCTCAATAGTAAACCCAAAACAAACCATACACCAAAAATCATATAGGAAAAATTGTAACAAGTGAAAAATGACATGGTGCATGTTTTGCACAAAACAAGCATAAAGCCCGATTAGCGAATTTTAATCGCGATTAGCACTAAATTAGCGTATAATTAATCATAAAAACTTAAAATTTTCATAATTCACATAAAACACCCTAGTTTAGAAATTTCCATAATTTTCCAAAATTTTTCCCAATTTATCGGTATTTAATTATACCGCCATATTAAAATATTCAATATTTTATTATTTAATTATAAAAATTCCCAAAAATAATATTTTATTTTTTTGAAATGTTACAATCTTCCCCCCTTAAAGAAATTCGGTCCCCGAATTTAAATTTAAAACCCTCAATACAAAAACATTTCAGTAAAAAGTCCAAGTCGTCGGGGCTCCGAAATCAGCAATACATAAAACACATCGTAGCACAATGCATGCGCACAAACAATGAGCAGATTACTAAAAAACAACACTCCGTCAAGCATCCCGCAATCATCAGAGTAATGGTGAAGACACATTGTCAAATCCAAAATAAAACCAATATGATATATATCAAAACTATACATGGAGACATCAAATCTATACATGTAAATATCTGAAGGAATTGCATGCCAAATCTTTCATGTGGCTGTGCTATGCGCATATCGCGGCACAGTGGCGGACGTCTATTGCAAGAAAATAGCTATATAACTACTTATCCTTTGTTTAATATGCACGTACCGCCGTTTTGAAAACAATTTAGAAGGGTTTCCTTGTTTTAAACGTTTCGTGTCATATCAGACACGTAGATAAATAATGGGACTATAGCTCTCTTTTTGGAAATCCCTTCGATAACTATCAATACATGCAAAATATGTCCAGGTACTGTCCTCTGACTAGTCCTGCTCAGTACGAAACAAATATCAAATATCATCAAAACGTACTGCTCCATAAGAAATCAATCCCAAAATGTGAAAATGAATGCTACGTGCGTCTAGTGCACACAGAAATCAAAATCCATATATGTGCCATACATGTGCACAGAATAACATCTAAATGCAACGGGTCTGCACGAAACATTTGTCAAGGACAACAAGTGTGCCCGACAGCAATATCAGGTGCATCTGATATGCACGAAAAATCTCGATTTAGTGCATCTGGTGTGCACCTAGATCGCATCCCATAACATGAGCATCCAACATGCACGAAATCACGAAATCCAATATCATAATCGAAATCGACGGTATACAATAAAGTTCAATCCAAATCAGGTATGCCGTGGTATATAATCTCACAACCATGTGCATCAGGGTGCACAAACCAAATCAAAACACTAAAAGTGCATGAAAACTATGCCGAAAGCATAAGTCAAATCGCATGCATAACATAGGTATGAAATCAAAATCAACATATCGAATGACATCAAATCGAAGTCTTGTGCAACTGTAGTGCACAAAATACGTATCATAGCACTGCAAGCATATATGCACTAAACCGAGTGCAAAAATCAAATCGGGTGCATGCCATATTCAAAAAATCAACCCAACTGTATGAAATCCATGAAGTCATAAGCATGTGCAGCCAAGGCACAAAAACGATATCAGGTGCAATAACTGTGCACAAATATGAATACCTCGTAAGTGCAACCATGGTGCACGAAAACAAATATCATGAAACTCAGTCATCAAGACTAATCATGCGAATAGATCGCCCAAAATACCGAAATCCAAGGTAGCGGATACGTGATAATCGAATCACCAAATCACAAATCATAAATACCGTCGTCGATATTTCTTCCTTCAAAGTCGAGAAGGTGTCGGTGCATCCAATACTAGCAGATCAAGATATCTGCTTACCTCTTGTTCATGGTCTGGCGCCTGGTGCTTTTAAGCTCTTGTCTCTCACTGTGCATTGCTAGATATATAGCTCCTCGGCTCAACGGCCCAATATGGAATGATGACGGAAACCGTCCCGCTCTGGCACATCCTCTACAGATATCTGGCCAACTATCTCGTCGACGATGCCGAACACTGGCCTGCTGGGTGTGCGCAATATGACCGCTCCGTGGTCCAAGTCTTCTCGTATAGTATTCCAGAAAGGTCCTGTCGAGGTCTCTCTCGAATATCGTTTCTGCCGAATTGCCCGAAAGTTATCACCCTTCACTAAAATCGGTTTCTTGTTCCGGAACGGCTGCGTACTCATCGCGACTCCTTCTGGAAGGTATATCCATATACAATGCCTCTGCATGCGTATCACCTCTCTGATGTCGGCGGAGTGGAACGTCATCTCATCAAGATCTCGAACGAACCTCATACTCCACTTTTTCTCTAATATCAACTGCTTCGGACTTGTCTCATCGTGGCTGCATGGACTGTGCACCAGCGGCTATACTCGTATCTGGAGTCTCCCAAGCAATGCATCCCATCACATGATATCCGAACGATGTCGAATCTTTCGATCGATTCATCAAAACCTCATAATCCCCCAATAGCTTAACGTCTTGAGTATAGTTTAATTGTATTCCAGTACATGCCATAGCACCTGTGGACCAACCATAAAAGGGCAAACCCAAGCCTCACAAATGGCGCAGCTAAACTGCCGCAAACCCTAAGGTTCAAAGGCGTTCCATGGTCCTTACGTCGAGTTAGGGTTTCATTCTTCTAAAGGGTCCATAGCATTACTTGTATTTGTCTCTAAATACTATAAACTTAGAAAATGGGCTCCTGACATTCGATCGTCTCCATCGACTCTCAACGTACCTGCGTGAAGTCGTCTCTAGCTGGAATCAATCTATCTGATGACCTCGCATCGGGTAAGCGAACGAACCACATGTCCTAGTCTTTCATCCTCGGTGACTAGCGACCTTCTATCATATCTCTAAGTACATCTCGTACTGCAATAGCTCCAACATCTGGGGAAATATCTCTCCGTTCGCAGCAACAACTGTCTCATTTGTCTGCATGCTGAACAGTGCCTCAGTCATCAATTAGTAGGTGCATCGACGGTCATCACATTCTGGCTGGCCTCTAACAGTAGCTCGATCCTCTGGTGCTGATCTGCACGTCCGAGAAATCCCGTAAAAGCGATCCATCAAACGCTCAAGGCGCGAAAACACAATAAAATGACGCCCTGGTCAGTCCTCGTTCGTGACGAGCTCGTGCTGACCGTAACTCTAGCCATAGCCCTCTCTGACCATGTAATCATGGCAGCAAAATCATAATCAACATCGATGAGGATAGATCATAGGAATGAATATAATACTGTGCAAGGAAATGTACATCCTAAGGCTCCTTAAGCGGAGTGGCGTATCGTAAGTATGCCGCGGAACATACACACGGTACGTCACTCTCCTCAAGTCACCTACTCCATCAACCAAGGTCAACCTACGCGACGAAAGTTCGGGTCTAATACCCCCTCGACTAAGTCTAAGTTCTGTAAGGTCAAGCCTAAGTTCCGAATATATACAAATGCTCTAGGCTCCGCATTGTCAAACATAGACTCGAACCAAGGTTAACCTAGCACTCTGATACCAACTTTGTCACGATCCGAAATAGCACGTGACTGGCCCTTGAATCATATGAAGTCTATAGGACCTCATCTAATTCAAGTAAGCCAAAAACCAGAAATCTAAAACCATTTTAAATAATAAATGAAGGAAAACTAGTTTTAAAGAAGTGAAGAAAACATGTTTTAAAAACAAGGTTTTTAAATAAGTAAGCTGAATATGCATTTTTAAAATCTCAAGTCTTTTCTGAAAATTTCGGCAGAGTTTCCATTGTAAATACTGGCCCCGAACGGGGTACAACATGAACAATATATACAATGATAAAAGGCATCCCCAAGCGGGAGCTAGCTCTTTATCAATCGATGGTCACAACCACGCAAGCAATATAATATACAACGCCGAAGGACGAGGATCAAAACTCAAAAGGAACTCAAAATCAACAAGAAAACCATAATACTACAATGCGCGACTCTAAGGTCGAAATAATACACAACTGGTTTTCTAAGTCTGAATACATATACAAGTTTGGTCGATGGAATTACTAGATACAATAGAATAAAATAAATACAAGGGTGGTCACGATGCGAGTGAACGCACCTACCAAAGCAATCACCCCGAAAGGATGTAGTGTGCCAGAAAAGCCGCAATGAAACCTGTACGGGAAAACCTGCAAGAACTGTGGCACAACGGGGGAGAGTTGCCAACCCGTGAGTAGAAAACTTCACAGAGTAGAAATCGTATGTATGACTCAATCCTAGGTCAATACGATCAAATATATATATCCTCAATATGAATAAGCCTGAAGCATGATTAGGTGGTAAGGGTAAACATCTATACATAAGTGTAGTACCAAGTGCTCGTGCCAGTGCATCAGGTAGTAACATATCATATATACTAGGTATGAACAATGTAATCAGTGTCAACTATATCATGAAGTCTATGAGTATGTGGATATCATCCAACTATGTAATCAAAGTCTGTAAGCATGTGGATCTCGTCCACGTGTCAACCAATGACATAACAACATCATGCATGTAAAAGTCATAAAAGTATATGCATGAAAGTATGAGGATATAAATCAACATGTGTCCCTCGCGACATATAAAAATCATGGAACCTGAGTGTCCAGCATCGACACTCGAAAACATCATGAAACCTGTGCCCAGCATCGGCACGTAAATCCTTATATATATAGGGCCCCGTCAGTCCGGGTCGGCCCACGGGCTCTGTCAGTCCGGATCGGCCCGTATCAACTCTCGACTCCGTTCGGTATCCTCTGGATTTCCGCCGAGCCCAAATTCTATCACCAGTAGGTAGTAGTCCCTCTGCCAGGCTCACCGTCTATATACACAGCATCCCTTTCTTGCCCCGGGAAACCATACTGGGCCCCACCATGTACCCGCACACGGCCCACGACTCCTCCTCGCATAGGGTATATACATATATCAGAACCGATAAAACTCATGGTGGGCGCACTAAAATATCATAGCAAGGGTAACCGGGTTTTTTTTAAAACAATACATACTCTCTTTTGAAATAACCACGGTTCCCAAATCCAGAAATATCTTAGAAACAACATATCTCAATGCATATAATCATAAAGCATGATGTATGCGACATATAAAAGAAATGTGAGCATATCAGCATATCATGCAACATAAATCAGTAATATGCACATATCGAGGGAAGACCGCTCCTTTAAAATGAATCAGTTTTAAATGTATCATGCGGTTCCCAAATCTCCAAATCAAGCCAGAATCGTCTATGTATGTGCAAATACGTATGTAAGCGAGTATGGGTGTACAATACGTGTGTACGCAAGTATGAGTGTACACTATGTATGTACGCAAGTATGTCATGCAAGGGGTCATATCCTGATGAAACAATCCTACTGTGTAGTGACATGGCAATTATCGATGATGAAGTTTGTGAGCCGGCAAGCAGGTGTACGTAGAACATTCGCATCATCGATAATGGTGCTGGTGTCCTGACAGCATGGTTTAATATAATAATAAACACATTTACACATGCAATGTGATGCGAATAGCAAGAATATGCGGAAATCGAATAATAAACGCAACAGTGAAGAATATACATCAATATATAAATGTCATACAGTTTTGCCATTTGAAATAAAACGAATCGGGATTTTTAGAAAAATAAGGGCTACGGTGTTTTTAAGAAAAGATGCGTCTTTTTAAAATATCCGTAGAATCCCTTTGCCTAGTTTTAAAATACTCACGATTCGTTAGTTTTGAAATAGGTATTACTCGGGTCTAGTCTACCATCTACTAAGTAAACTATAGATCAAACTAACAAGCTAATTGAAAGGGTATGGAAACCACCTAAATTTGAGTCGATATATATATATATATATAATAGTCGGTGATCCCGCCTAAATAGTATCACATACGATACAATATACAATATGACGTCCTCGAGTAAAGAGTGCGGATCGATCATCAATATAAAGCTCGAACGGTAAATCCATCGTACGGCATCCCAAATCTGGGTACGGGTCATATATCACATTCATCTCATCAATTATCTGGTATCCTTATCATCATATCTCATGATCCGGGGGTACTGATTTAAGTCTAATACAAACCGATACCATCTATATAGATATATGTGCGTGTATGAAAACACGCCAAAATGCCCGCTAAAATCTCACATCGTATGCCATAATACGAACCACATCATATCACCGATCTCATGGCACCTTGCCCAAAACTCATCGACTCATCTCCAAATATCACCCACTATCCTCATAATCCGAGTGTAGGTATACGAGTATATATACACGTCGTCCCATACCTAAGTGTATCTACATATACGTATTCCCATATACGCACAAGTGTAACAGAATAAGCATGTGTGTGCGTGTGGGTGTAAACCTATTCTAGGGTTCGCAACTAAGAAGCTATACTAGTTCACAACTAACAACCCTAATCTAACCATTGGACACTTAATCCTATCTTGAATATCCATGTCACATATAAAGCTATCATCCTATATATATAGTATATATAGCCGACTAAATATCGAACTGCGGGGGTGCAATATGCCATCCACCCGACTTCCCCCGTAGATATAATCTACTCACCTTGCTCTTCACTTTCCATTGCCGACATTGCCACACGCTTTCTTGTCATCTCGAAGTCTTCATGGGGTACCTACATATCATAATGTATCGCAAATGCGTCACATCGGAAAACCAAAACGACACGCTAAAGGCCTATAGGTTAGAACCTATGGACTACGCTTTCAAAACCACCAAATAACACTCGATTTCGACGTACAAACGTCAAGCGATCGAATACGACACAAATCACAAAAATCCAGAATTCAAAATACGTAAAATGAAACCATGAATCAAAACATCAACTCTTGAAAATGGTCCCAGATTTTACCCTAGGTCAAATTGGTCAATTTTGCATATGCCAAGGGTCTAATTTACAGACGAAGGAACCACAGAACAAACACGAACCCAATTGGACCAGGTCTGGCCGCAATTTGCGGCCAGAAGGATTATTTTTGCGGCCTGAAGGTGGAGTCAGGGGCTAGGGTCTTGGGGTTAGCTTCCTGGGTGCCTGCACATCTCTCTGTGTTTGCTAAATAATTTTTAGAAGCTCCGGGTGATAGCAAATTTCATTTAACACATACAGATCCACAATTCTTCCGATATCGGGTTTCGAAATCCGTATTCTGGGGTTCTAGTCTCTGGTTTAGGTCTGAATTCTAGCACTATGGGGTTTGTGTGGCCTCTACTGCGCTCAATTACACATCACAACTCAAAATTTCCATAAACCCTAACTAGAATTTTCAAAGTTCACCCAAACCACACAATATCGGTTCTAAATTAACATGGATGTAAAAGAAACGGAACTGCTAGGCTAATGGTTAAGAAAATACCTCATTTGGCAACTCAAGAATTTTCTTGAGTAGACCCAAGTGTCCAAAATGCAAGCTTTCTTGGTCCATAGGGTAGCTAGTGAGCTTGTGCATCTTTTTATTGAAATAGGTGTTGGGTTTGGAGTAGTTTTCAATGGAGTTTTGGGGGTTGTAGTGGAGGAGGAAGAGAGGGGGTAGCAGCTGAAATGAAGAGGGAAAATGGTGAAGAAAATGGAGGATGAAGCCAAGTCAAAAAAGACCCCTTACTCTCTCTCATGCCCATGCTTCATATAATATTGTTTTCCTTTTTCTTTTCAATTCTTTTCCTTTTCTTTTTTCTTCTCTCCTCAATAGTAAACCCAAAAAAACCATACACCCAAAATCATGTAGGAAAAATTGTAACAAGTGAAAAAAGATATGGTGCATGTTTTGCACAAAACAGGCTTAAAGCCTGATTTGCGATTTTTAATCGCGATTAGCACTAAATTAGCGTATAATTAATCATAAAAACTTAAAATTTGCATAATTCACTTAAAATGCCCTCTTTTAGAAATTTCCATAATTTTCCAAATTTTTTCCCAATTTATCGGTATTTAATTATATAGCCTTATTAAAATATTCAATATTTTATTATTTAATTATAAAAATTCCCAAAAATAATATTTTATTTTTTTGAAATGTTACAACCAAGTTTCTTATTAAAGATCCATTTGCTCCCAATAGGTTTTACCCCTTCAGGAGCAATTTCCAAAGTCCATACTTTGTTGGTGTACATGGATTCCATCTCAGATCGCATTACATCCAGCCACTTCACAGAGTCCCCACTCGTGATGGCCCTCTCGAAACTATTTGGGTCATCATCTTCCATGATGTAATCCTCACTCCCACCGTCTATGAGGAAACCGTAGTATCTCTCAGGTGGATGAGGAACCCTGCTAGATCGGTGGAGAGGCTGGGGTTCGTCGGGAACTACTGAATTATCTGGTTAAACTAAATCTTCAGTTGCAGTTTGTGGTGCTCGAATATCTTCCATCTCTACCTCTTCGTCACTAATTTCTTTTGCAAGAAATTCATTTTCTAAAAAGATGGCATATTGAGCAACAAACACCTTTTGCTCCTTACTGTGGTAGAAAAAATATCCACAAGATTTCTTCGGATATCCTACAAACTTGCAGAGAACTGATCGTGCCTCGAGTTTGTCCGGATTTTGCCATTTGACATAGGCCGGACAACCCCATATCTTAACTCGTTTAAGATAAGGTCTCTTCCCACTCCATATCTCATATGGTGTGGTAGGTACAGATTTATATGGAACTTGATTCAATAGGTATGCTGCTGTCTCAAGCGCATAACCCCAAAAAGGAAATAGGCAACTCAGCATTGCTCATCATAGAGCGCACCATATCTAATAGGGTGCGATTCCTCCGCTCCGATACACCGTTGTGCTGTGGTATATAAGGAGGAGTAAGCTGAGAGAGAATCCCATTCTCTTTTAGATAGTCTAGGAACTCATTGCTCAAGTATTCTCCTCCTCGATCAGATCGAAGGATCTTAATACTTTTGCCCGTTTGGTTCTCTACTTCGTGCTTATATTCCCTGAATTTCTCAAAAGCTTAAGACTTGTGTTTCATTAAGAACACATGTCCGTATCTTGAGAGATCGTCAGTGAATGTAATGAAGTAGGAAGAACCGTTCATGGCATGTGTAGACATGGGACCACATACATCACTATGTATCAGCCCTAAGAGTTCTATAACTCTTTCTCCGTGTCCATTAAACGGAGTTTTGGTCATTTTGCCTTTAAGACATGACTGCCAAGTGTTATAAGATGAAAATTCGAATGGATTCAAATATCCATCCTTATGCAATTTAGCTAGCCGTGTCGGATTGATATGACCTAGTCTACAATGCCACAAGAAGGATTCGTTCATTTCTGAACTCTTCCTCTTGTGTGTGTTCTGTACATTAAGTACTGTAGTTTGGTTGAGAACGTATATGCCATTATTTAACGATCCTGATCCAATCAACTTTTGATCCAGGAATATGTTCATAACATTATCCTGTACTACAAAATTATATCCTTCTTTGCTCAATATAGAAACTGATATAAGATTGCATATCAGGGTCGGAATGTAATAGCATCCGTTCAGAACCAATGTATTACCATTTGGTAACACAAGGTGATATTCGCCAACTGCTTTGGCTGCAACATCTGCACCATTCCCTAATCTTATGGAATGATCACCCATTCCCAGTTCTCTACCTTTACGTAGCCCACGTAATATATTACATATGTGGGATCCTGATCCGGTATCTAATACTCAGGACGTAGAGTAAACTGAGAAACAGTTCTCGATAACTAACACACCCGAAGAAGATGCATCAGCATTCTTGTTCTTCCTTTGGGCTGCGTGAGAATCCAGATATTCTCCTATTCCCTCCTCAGTCTTATAACACTTATAAGAAAGAACGGGACTAACGTTCCCCTGCTCAGTATAATAAGCGGGTTCAGTCAATACATCCATATTATTATCTTGATTAAGGCCTGACATGGTCGCTACCAGGAGAGAGAGAGAGAAGAAAACACTTTATGCTCTTGCAAGATTAGATTGGTTATTAGCTTATCTAATCAGGATGGCTCCCCCTGTTTTCATCAAATCTTCCATCAAACCCTAAAAGGTAAGACTAGCCGGGATTAATTACACCTTAAAAGTTCGCAAATCTTTCGGCCAGGCCAGTTTTGGTACTTTGAGGGAGGTTCCCCATGCTTTCGCGCGGACCTAATTAAAATAAACCTCGTTTTCCCAGTAGCATAACCCCGTTAACACCTTTCTAGACACCTACTTGATCAGCTAATTGTCCTGTGTAAAATTCTCCCAGGAGTAACTTTTACTCGCAGTGGGTATCAGGATCCGTCTATCTCATAGAAAGTATGCAATCTCATTGCAAATTTAAACACTTGAAATTCCTGATAATTTTCTGCCCCTAGCGATCTATGACCTTGACAAGGTCAACAAACCACAAATCGCAAGTCAAGTTCAACCCATCATTTCCCGATTGAATTAAACCCACCCGCATGACCCTTGACAAGGTCAACAAGGCTGTACGAATACCCTAATCCAATCACATCTCATATTTTAGCAGATAAACACTAATTAGCTACCGTACACTGTGCCTTGACAAGGTCAAAAAACGCAGCACGAATACTAAGTAGGATTTATCTGAAATGACGGAGGGCTATGCAGGTTTTTCAGAAAACCTATTGCGTAATGAACTTGATATCGTTGTAAAAACAGGTGATTTTGAAAAGGAGTGTTTTTTAGGCTTTTCAAGTTTCGCTAAAGAGGTCACTCCCGGTGAAGGGACCTCGGCTCTTTCCTTATTGAATAAGGTGCAGGATATTTCACAAATACCGCTGTGCAAATCAAGAACTATAGAAGCAATCAAAAACTAAACCGTGAGTTTGTAGTATCTGCCACTTTTGCTAAAGAGCTCACTCCCGGTGAAGGGATCTCGGCTCTTTCCTCATCGAATAAAGTGCAGTGTATATCATATATACCACTATGCAAAGCAAAAACTGTAGCTACCCTTTTTTTTTGAAAATTTGATTCTACAACATCTTTTAGGTTTCTTTTCTTTTATTAATCTCATTAATAAATCCCATCATATATGCTTCCTAAGCATCACAGAAGAAACGAAAGCAGTAATATTTATATATCATCATCATATATATATATATATATATATATAAGCATTCGTCTCAGGCAGTAATATGATCTCATCACAGAACATTGCAGCAGAAGATAACATATGAAATATTGGATATACTAGGACGTCCATGTTTTATTTTGAGCCTGTATAAAACACGGATTCCACGGTCGCGATGAATAGCCAAACCTACATACCTAGACCCCCACGAGAGCGGCAAGCAACACTGCCAATTCTAGAGTTAAGTGACTCGGTCTCGACTCCTCGAGATGGCCTCTCACTGGACCCTAGAACCCGGTTACTTGTGCTCCCCTCCTCGGGTCTATCCTAATGCGGAAAAGTAAATAATATATAATGGTGACATCATCCTCAACCTAGAAGTGCCCCAATAAAAGAATATTACATACAATGAATTTTACATGAATGAAAATAAAAAAAAAACCCATCTCACATAAAACCCCTAGCTATTCAGAACACGACTATCCAATATAACATATCACAGTAACACATAACAACATATGTCATCAACGTAAGTAAATATACCTATCACAATTGTCGTCGATCTATAGCGACGAAAATGGCGATATACCACATATTACACTTACGGTCATAGAAAAGAAAATGTAAAACTATAATATTTGGAATCCAAAATCTCTGTAGACATCATAAACCCGAAATATCGCATATTACGGATTTCATGCCTAACTAAATGAATTCCACATATTGTATCACAACACAGATATCTAGGCGTAGTTACACAATTTGATCGATTCAACGAATTCCCAAAATTCCCCAGCGATCTTAACACTTGAGCAGAAAATAAAAAAATTCCCAGAATGATGCCCTATCA
Source organism: Agapanthus africanus (assembly GCA_030015575.1). Classification (NCBI taxonomy): domain Eukaryota; kingdom Viridiplantae; phylum Streptophyta; class Magnoliopsida; order Asparagales; family Amaryllidaceae; genus Agapanthus; species Agapanthus africanus. Next base: position 137,473,784 of record CM057347.1, on the reverse strand, counting down.
CCTACGGACCGTCGCTGAAAGGCCCGTCCCAAGCCTCCACAGTGGCGCCGCGGAACCGCCGCCAAAACCAAGTTTTGGTCGCGGTTACGCAATCACTGTAGCGAGTTAGGGACTCTTTCTTCAGGTGGGGCCATAAAATTCCCTGCATGATTTTCTAAGTATTTTTAATATGAAAATTTTCAACTTTTGAAAAAATTTCTAGAAAAGGGGTCGTTTCGGGGTTTCGGGGTTCGATCGGACTTCTAAATTCGTCTAGACAACTCCTAATGCTCTAGCTTGGCTCTGATACCACTGTAGAGTTAGCATAGCACCTTGTGAAGGTTTTATCAAGTATCAATCATGCTACTTTAAAATTTTAGGGGTGCTAAACAAACCCTAACCAAGATCTTAACTAGAGAATTAGGGTTAACATGCATGTAAACAACTTTACATCTAAGAGAGAGGGATTACAACCTTTGTAGTCTATTCCTTCGTTTCATAAGCACCGTGTTGAGGTCCCTTCGCTGTGATCATCAAGAACTCCAACTCTAAAGAGGCTTCCTGAGGTGAATGAGGCACCTTGCTTGTAGTCATTATGATCTAAGATGATCTACCTTGAAGAATCTCAAACCCAAGCTTACACTTCACTATTGAAGTAATTAGAGAGGTGAACACCCTAATCTAAGTGGCTAGAATAGATGAGGATGATGAAGTAGGAATTATGCTCTCTTTTGTTTTCAATTTCTCACACTAAATCATCACATGTAAAAAGCTAGCAAGCTTTTTCAAGGAGAAAGAAGAAGAAGAAAACTTTTGTGATGAATAATGAATTATTGTTATGGTTACAATTGCAACCATAGGTTAAAAATGAAAGGCTTAACCCTTGTAGAGAATAAACCATAGGTAAAGGGTTTGGGTTGGGTTAACAAATATCTACATAAAATATCAAAGCTAAATGGCAAAAGGAAAGCTTCATGAAGCTTCATGAAAAAGCCAACCCAAATCCAAACCCTAACTTGGTTTAAACTTAACAACCATGTTGCATTTGTAACCCTAACTTGTTACAATATTATATATCACATATATAATATATTTTGTAACAAAAGAAAATAATACAATTAACATATATCGCATATACATTAATGTATTATCCAGTGAGAAAATGAATCAATAAAGCGAGCTTATATTCGTTTACGTAATGTAATATATCACATATATAATTATACATTAAATTATCGAATCAACACTTGATCCGACAATCCGGCTATATTACATAAAACCGACTAATATAATATGTACCATTTCATCGAACCAACAATTGATCCGATGACCCCGCTATATCACATATACCCGGTCGATATCTCATATCGTGAGAATAGAATACGGTATCTCATATCGTATTATTCTCGGTCCTGCACATATTACATATGTGCTCCTACTCCGTTTTGCCTGAGCCAGGAAAGCTCTGTGTAGGACTCTAAAGAATCGTCAATACGCTGGCAGTAGGTGATGATCATATCAAACACCTACAAGCAGCAAGCAGTCAGCTAAACGTAACAGCCACCCAGGTATTGAGCGATCAGAAGATCAACAAGCATGCCTTTACATTCTCCTGTAAATCCAATCAGTAACACTACCGTCCAGTCCGATCTCTTCGTCTGAAATGTCGCATATCCAGTCTAGCGGTGGTAAACGTCAGACCCCAGTAACCGATAAGTCGTGTCGATGTGAGGCTCATAACAGGTCGAGAAGCTACTGATAACACTTACCAGAAGCACTCCCTATCAGCCATGGCCAGGGACTTCCAGTTATAGCCAATCGAACACAGCACAACATCAACTCCCTATATCGGGAGAGACGAAACCCCTCCTATCGCTCATTGCCTCCATGTGATTCGGGACTGTATCCAAAAGCCACCGTTTTTCATGCCTTCTTGGACATGGTAAGGTGGAAATCAAAGCACAGTGGGAATCACACAAGACTCTATGACGATCTCGGGTCTACAGACTAACCTATACCAGTGTCACCAGAGAACTGCTATCTGACGATAGGTATAAATCCATCTAGGAGTTCTCGGCGAGTCTGTTCAGTATACCCAGTCTCCACTGATCACCCGTACACCATCTTTGATGTCAAACACCGATGGATATGGAATCATCCATCTCCCATCATATGGGTCAATATGTTTATACGCTACTCTACTCTGGTGTAACGATGCCCTGTCTCGATACACCCTCGACTAGGAACAGTTATAAGATGTAGTCGTTGACTACCCTGGCCCCACTAGTATGATCTCTTCATAGTCCAAGTAGTCAAGTACATATCCTAAGGGCTTTATCAACATGTAAGAGTAAGACAGTAAACCAATACAAGTCAATATGTTAAGACAAAGTGTAACCAGATAGCATACTATCATATTGAGCAAGAAAGTCCTCTATATATATATCCAAGCATCCACTATATTATACATCATATGTACAATAATGGCCTCTATGGCATATACATAACTAACAGCTTTATCAAGCTTACACATATTGATAAAGACATGATTAAGTGGTATACTATTATGGTTTGACTTTATCTTAACATGGCATATATTATATACATTATTACATATTGTGGTCACATGTTGATAAATCCCGTAGGATCTTACTTGACTACCTGCGTTTTGATGGCGATCATACTTGTGGGAGCAGGGTAGTCCATAAGCACATCCTTTAATGGTCCCTAGGTGCATGAGTATCGAGACTGGGCATTGATACTCCAGAGTAGACTAGTGTTTACGTTTCTAGCCCCGACAAAAGGAAATGGTTGTTCCTGCAGCCATTGGTCAAATGCACCTAAGATATTATACAGGTGCTCACTGGGTATGAGTACATTGGACGGACTCGTGGAGAACTTCAAGATGATACTATACCTATCGTCAGATGGATGTTCTCAGGTGACATGAGTACAGGTTAGCTTTCGGACCGGAGATCATCATTTGTCTCGTGTGAGTTCCCACTGTGCTTTGATCACTACCCTACCACGGCTCTACTGAGTCATGCAAACAGGTTCTTGGTTGGGTACAGTCCCGAGCCACAATGAGGCGGTGAGAGATTGTTGGGGATTCGTCTCTCCAAGTATTAGGATTCGTTGTCGCACTGTGTTCGATTGGTCAAGACCATAAGACCTTGGCCATGGCAGTTGGGATTTACTGATAGGTTGATCAGTAGTTTCCCGGATTGGTCCAGAACCACATCAGCACAAATTATCAGATCATTAGGGTTTGACGTTTACCACCCCTTAGACCTGGTATGCGATACTCTTAGACGAAGAGATCGGACTGTACGGAAATTATCACAGATAGGCTCAGTAGAAGTGCGGATGAGTTTGCTCATTGGTCTTCTTATCGACATAAACCTGGGCAACCGTTACGTACAGCTAGTACCGCTGACGGCTCATGGTTAAACTCACTGCCAGCGTAGTGCCGAGTTTTTAGAGTCCCACACAGATGGTTTCCCTACATCGAGCAAAATATGTAGAGGTCGTATGGTTTTACGACAAGGTTCAATCACGTACGTGTACTTGTGCACGGGTGATGATTCAGACAGATAATACTAGTGGGCTTTAGTTTAAGCCGGATCTTAGTATTATATTGATGGATTGTTTTCGTCTCTTTTGTATTCGTATTTTTCGGAATACAGATACGGGTATGTATATACGGATGAGGGGCATTTTTGTAAATTGTTCAAAGATTCTTCTAGAATAGACACCTCATAATTTGTATTTATCATTTTACGTTAAATGATTATTCATTTATGAGGTGGAGGAAATGAGGTGTATTTTGCATAAATTTGAGCATGGCTCTTGGTGACACTTGTGGGGTTTTCCACCCATGACTCACCAAATTAAAGATGAACCATATTCATTTTGTAATATGTATTATTCATGTGAGAGAGGGGTATGGTTCAGATTTGAGAAAATAGAGTTCATGCTTTTTTTTATGCAAACTTCTTCACTAGCTTTTTCCTCAAGTATTCTTCTTCTACCTCAAGCCATTCTTGTCTCATGAGTTGAGAATACTATGGCTATAAGAGACAAACCATTCCATCTAAATTCTATACATCGTCTATGACATCTAGTATAACGAGCTAGGTGCCCTATTTACTTCAGTTGAGGTGGGAGCTCGATCTACAGACTCTCGGATGGATCGTCTTTGACATGAGAGGACCGATGAGGAGGCCATAGGAGCCTATGACGACGAGGAGTACAGCGACAAGGAGACCCGAAGGACATGTATTCATGAGGTAATAACTTCTTTCCGAGTAGTTAAACCTCTTGCATGTTTGCTAGTTAGGGTTTAGCATTCATCCGGCATAGGATTATTCCAGTACCAGTTTTGAATGATTTGAAAATTTTCGTTCCGCAATCGTCCATGGGTGATGGCCAGGGCGTTAGCATAACCTTTCAGTGGTATCAGAGCCCACTAAACCCTTTACTAGATCGTTAGCAAGTGTTAGAATTTCGATCGTCGGAAAAACCGGAAAACGAAACACCAACACCCTAAACTTTCTGTCGATTTTTAAAAGTGCCAAAATATTTATTTCAGATGTATTAAAAATGTGTGCAAGTTATTCTAAGAAAACAGAAGAAAATTGAGTCTCTGAATCGCCACGACCACCGCGGAACCGCGACGAATCGGTGCGATTTGCCGCCGTTCCGCGGCCGAGTCGAGGCCGATTCAGCTCAAATTTCTTCTGTTATATCTTGTTTTGGGTGTTTTGTCTTCTGGAATATTTGGTTTCTACCCGGTATTTTTTCTGAGTGCTGGTTTGCACTTAGGGTAGACACGAAAAATATATTTCGATCTTAATTCTAAATGTTCTTGGTTAACCGGATCTTCTGTGTTGTTATATGTGTTTTTAAATTTCAGCTAATTGCTATATGTCAGTTAGTTTGAGGTTGCACGTATCTATTGGTTTGTGTATATGAACTTTGCTGGATCGTCGATGATGAATAGCCGGGAATGTGAGATGAGAGATGTTTTTCTTTCAATCGATGTAATTTGTAATTTGATGTAATATTATTTTACGGGGCACATCTGGTTTTAGGTTGTAGGCACCGTTGTATTATTTCTTTTCATGTTTTCTGATCATAGGATAAACCCAAGGTGGGGTGCACAAACTACTAGATTCTTTGAAGTGCCGAGTGGCCTACTCACTTTGCCGAGGAAGGTTACTTCACTTCGGGAATTTGGCGGGTAGTTTGCCTCACCCGTAGGGGTCTGGGATGGGGTTTGGCTATTCATCACGACCGTGGAATCCGTCTTTCGTTACAAGCTTAAACGAAACGTAGAATTCCTAGTATATCCAATTTGTTCATCTGTGATCTAGAATGCCTATTATTGTGTGAGACGAATGATTATTATATATATGCTATATAATAGACGTTGCTTATATTTTGCATCCGCGCTAGTCCAGCCTCCCAGCTCTGGCATTAATTAAGTAACCTAACGGTGTAAGACGGGGCCCAGTGGCGAATGCGGATGGCATAAGCGTACGTCATATTTTCGTTTCTTTCTGTAATGATAGGTGTAAATTGATGGAGCCGGATTAATTTTGATTAATGGAAGAAAATAAACCTAAAAGATGTTGTTGGAACAAATTTCAAAAAACTACAGTTATATTCTTACGCTTTGCATAGTGGTATTCGGTTGTGAATATCCAGCACCTCATTCTACAAGGCAAGAGCCGAGATCCCTTCGCGGGGAGTGACCACTTGAGAAAAAGTCTATACTATATATTACTCGGTTTTCTTCAAAACCAGAAGTTTTCAAAAAGCGGAGCCTAAACCACTCCTTTTCAAAACTGCTCAAGTTCTTTCAACTATATCAAGTTCATTACGTTAAAAGGGTTTTCGCCAAAAACCCAGCCGTAGCCCTCTGTCATTTCTTACAAGTATTACTTAGTATTAATTCTATGTATGTTGACCTCTGTCAAGGCATAGTGAATGATAGCTAAGTAATGCTTGTTTGTTGCATAGATATGCGATTATTTAGGACAGTCGCACGGTTATTTTGACCTCTGTCAAGGGCTTGTGAAGGTGGGTCTAAATCAATCCATGTTAGTTATATGTATGCCATAGAGGCCATTACTGTACATTTGATGTATATTGTAGCGGATGCTTGGACATATATAGGGAGGACTTTCTTACTTGACATGATAGTATGCTATCTGGTTGCTCTTTATCTTAACATGTACACTGATTGTCTCTATGTTACATGTTGATAAAGCCCTTAGGATGAGTACATGACTACCAGGATTATGATGCAGATCATACTAGTGGGGACAAAGTAGTCGCTAAGTACATCCTTCAAATGTTCCTAGTCGTAGGTGTATATAGACAGGGCATCGATATACCAGAGTAGACTAGCGTATAGCTTCTCGACCCATGTAGATGGGCGATGGATGATCCCATACCCATTGGTGTTTGACATCAGAGATAGTATGCGGGTGCTTAGTAGAGACTGGGTACACTGAACGGACACTCCGGGAACTCCAAGATAGTATTATACCTATCGTCAGATAGCAGTTCTCTGGTGACACTGGTACAGGTTAGTCTGTAGATCCGAGATCGTCATAGAGTCTTGTGTGATTCCCACTGTGCTTTGATTTCCACCTTACCACGTTCAAGAGAACGTGTAAAATGGTGACTTTTGGGTACAGTCCCAAATCACATGGAGGCAATTGGCGATAGGAGGGGTTTCGTCTCTCCCGCTATTGGGAGTTGATGTTGCGCTGTGCTCGATTGGCTATAACAGGAAGTCCTTGGCCAGGGCTGCTCAAGAGATATACTGATAAGTGTTATCAGTAGTTTCTCAACCCGTTATGTGCCTCATATCGGCACGACTTATCGAGTTATTGGGGTCTGACTTTTACCACCCCTAGACGAGATATGCGACATATCAGACGAAAAGACCGGACTGTACGGTAGTGTTACTGATTGGATTCGCAGGAGTATGAGGAGGCTTGCTTATTGATCTTCTGATAGCTCAATACCCGGGTGGCCGTTACGATTTGCAGACCGCTTGCGGCATGTGGGTATTTGATATGATCATCACCTACTGCCGGCGTATTGACGAGTCTTTAGAGTCCTACATAGAGGTTTCCTGGCTTAAGCGAAATGGAGTGGGAGCACATATGTGATATGTGCGGGACCGAGATTGATACGAGTATGTGATACCGTATTGTATTCTCACGATATGTGATATTGGACGGGTATATGTGATATAGTCGGGTTATCGAATCAAGTGTTTATTCGGTAAATTGATATTATTGATATTAGTCAGTTGTATGTGATATAGCCAGATTATTAAATCAAGAATTGATTTGATAATCTAATGTATAATTATATATTTGATATATTACATTACATTAACTAGTATTAGCTCATTTATGATTTCTTTTCTCACTAGTTTGTGCATGTGTATATATGTGATGTATATTAGTGTACAAAATATTGTGTCATGTTTGATGATACATGCAAGATGGGTGTATGAGACACACACACATGCTTGTGATGATAATTAGGGTTTTTATTCATTTTGGTAATTACAAAATGGTTGGAAATTGTTAAGGCATGAAGCTTGTAGAAGCTTGTTCATTGCATTGACCAAGTCCACTCTTTTGTTTTGCCAAAGATATTTATTAACCCAACCTATTATCTTAACCATGGTAATCTCTCTATAAGGGTTACCATATGATGCTTAACTCACCCATGGTTGCTATTATTCACTTGTGAATTATCATGAGATTTTTCTTCTTCTTCTTCTTCCTCAAAGCTTTCTAGCTTCAATGGAGATGTGAGGAAAAATATGAGAAAATCAATTCTAAAGTGAGCCCACTTCCTACTTCATGATCCTCTACTACTTTCCATTTAGTTTAGAGTGTTTGCTTCACTAATTCCACAATTAGTGAAGAGATGGCTTGGGTTAGTGTCTCCTCGACGTAGATCATCTTCGGCCTCGAAGAATTCGTGCAAGCATGTTCATTTCTTCATGGGAGCCTCTCTAGAGTCTAGGACATCATGTTCGCAGCGAAGGGACTACTACACAGAGCTAATGAAGTGAAGGACCGGTCTACAAAGGTTGTATTCCTTATTCACTTTACTTGCAAAGTAGTTTGCATTTCATTCGGTCGATTTTTCTAGTAGACGATTATAAGGCTAGGGTTAGCTAGAACGGCAAAATTTGAAATTGGCATGTAAGATGCCTCCCGAAACCTTGCTTCCGTGCTAGGGAACCCTGTAATCCAGGACAATGACAGCTTGAACTTGACTTGCAACTTATGACATGTTGACCTCTGTCAAGGTCATGAAGCCGCTTGGGGAAAAAAAACCACATCAGGAGTTTCAAACATACATAGAACTTGCAGATTTAGCATACCTTCTGGAGTGTGGTTACTGGATGTCATGACCTAAAATTTTGCACGTGACCGGCACTTAAACCACGTGACGTCAAAAGGCGTAACGCAATTTAAGTAAGCCGAAAACCCAGAAATCTAAACCATCAAAGGAGTAAGTGATAAAAACATTGTTAAAAACATTTGGAAATCTCAAGTAAAAATCTTTAAACTTAAGTTTATTTTCTTAAAAATTTTGGCAGCACCTCCTTTATAAAAACTAGCCCCGAAACGGGTACAAACATATAATATAAATAAAGCATCCCCAAACAGGAGCAAATCATGCCCAAATATGGAAACAACCACCACAAGAATAATATACTACGCCGTAGCGAAGAAATAGACAATATAAATGAAACGCAGCATAAAGAGGTAAAACAACATAATAAAGGCCAGCTCACACGAGCACGGCACCAAGAGCCGCAAAATATACAATATCGTCCTCACAACTGGTCTCTAAGTCAATACATAAAGGTGGTAGATGGAGAGTACTAGATACAGATGGATATAAAATCGGATAACTGCAACCCACCTACAGCAAAACGGCTCACAGCCAACCGTAGCGGTATCTGCTGCCAAAAAGATACTATAAGAAGCCCTGCCGCGACTACTCTGAGGGTCAAGCCTGCAAAACACTGTGGCACAATGGGGGTGAGTTGCCAACTCATGAATAGTAAGTAACATCGTACAGATAATCGCAGGTATGCACGTACAGCGATAATCTATCACATGCAATCTGATAGTATCAATATGCTAATATGGATATGCAACAATCATGAAAGGTATTCTATCAGGTACTACAAATACATGAAGCAATGCATAACAATGAATGCTGAGTATGAGATAAAGCATATCATCATCGTGGAAAAACTCGGTGTCCATCAACGATACCCCAAATCCCAATACCTCAGGCGCCGTCACTTTGATTGGCCCTCATATCCTGTAAGTCTCATGGAACCTGAGTACCTAACATCGACACTCGAATACATCATGAAAAACCGTGTCCAACATCGACACACAAATCCACATAACTCGGGCTCTGTCAGTCCGTATCGGCCCACGGGCTCCGTTAGTTCAGATCGGCCCATATCCATTCCACGACTCCGGTCGGTATCACCCGGATAACCGCCGGGTCAAAACAATCACCGGTAGGTAGTAGTCCCTCTGCCAGGCTTATTGTCTGCTGCACAACATCCCTTCTTACCCCGGGGCACCATACCGGGTCCACCATGAACCCGCAAATGGATCATCCAGCTCCTCGAATTGGGTTTCTAACACAAGTCTCAGAACCGAGAAAACTCATGGTGGACGCACTGAAATATCATATCAAGAGAAACCGGATTTTCAAAACAATGCATACTTTCTTGAAATATCCCCACGGTTCTCAAATTAATAAATCACATGAAATCCGTATCTCAATACGTAAATCCATAACATATGATATATGCAACATAAAACAGTAATATGAGTATATCAAAGGAAAACCGCTCTTTTAAATGAATCCAGCTTTTAAATATATCATGTGGTTCCCAATTCCTCCAAAATCCAATGCAACATCATATAAAGGTGAACATGTAGTTATAGCAAGGTATGAGTGTACACATATAGGTATGTATGCATGATACATTTCATATGCTCAATAGAACAAAAATCAACATCTCAATGCCAATAACGAATATAATATCACATAGGTGTATAGGTTGTGCGTGTCATGACAGCTACCGACGGTGTGGGTGTCGCATACAATTTAGTGCTCATGCAATATGAACCGTCAGTAATGGTGCAGTGTCCGCTAGGTACTAAGTCAAGGCACAACAAGTAAGGGTATGTAATGATGCTCATGCACAATCAACATATATAAATATAAACATACGGCTATAATTTCATATCTAGCCCTGACGCATAACGCCATACGGGCGATTTCCCCGTAGATGTTAAATTTACTCACCAATGATCTCGAGCTAGGTAAATCCGACCACCTGCTTTCCTTTCTTCGCAGCGTCCGAAGTACCCGCCTACGATCCTATTAACACAAAACATAATAACGCGTGGATTTAGCAAACTGCGCAATAATAATGAACACAACGCCAATTTAACGAGTCGGTTCCCTAAAGCTACAAAAGGGTTCGCTTAGCGGCTAACGTGTGTGGCGACATCACCAAAACAAACCCACGAAAGAAAGCTACCCGAAACACTAAAACTATGTCAGATCAATCGTAACACGCGTCGTCGAAACACTAAAAACTAGCAAATTGTTCCCAGATTTTTCATACTGTCAATACTTAAAAATCTAGCAGTACCAAACACCCTAAAACAACTGCATACAGCTCCCCACACAAACACAACACCCCAGTCCCCTAAACGGCCGAGCTCGCCGGATTTTGCCTAAGTCTCGCCGGCGAAAACCGATCAAGTGGGGTTCGTGCTTCAGGTGAACAATTAAGGCAACTAGTACAACACCACTAAATCGCTAGATTTTTCAGTAACAACTCAGGGTCATAGCAGGTTATAGTGACACCAAAACGACACTAAAAACACGATACGTGCACAAAACTACATCTTTATCGTTATAAACAGTGACTACTAAGCTACACAACAATAAAAAACCTAATTAACAGTGAGAGATCATTACATATCCACGCTTGCTCAAAATCCTAGCTTTCCATGCTCCAAGTGATCTTAGTGGCTAAACTTGGCTTTGTGAAGGGTTTTAGTGAGTTAAAGTGGAGATTTGGTTTGGGTTTGTGAGGATTTGTGAAGGTTTTGGTAGGGTTTCAGTTGAGGGTGTGAGGGTGATGAAAAATGAAGAGGAGAAACTGATAAGTAAATGAGAGAATGTGAGTGAGAGTGAGGGAGTGTATGAGTGAGGGGGTGAGATTAGTATGAGACATGCCCCTCCCCTTCTCTCTCCTTATTAAATGCAAGCCATGCTTGCCAATGCCATATGATGCCATTGTCAACCCCCCCTCTCTCAAGTCAAGTAATTTCAAAACCCCTTTTATTTTTTTTAAAACTAATTAATTTAGATAATTACATAAAACAAATGGCATGACATTTAGGTTAGGGTGCCATGACTACTTAAGCATGGTTAACCATAATTAACTCTAGGTTAACATGCACATGTGTGCGCAAGCCCAAAATAAATATTAATAAAATATTAATTAATTTTTATAAAATATATGAAAACTAATTTGGTAAATTTTTTACTAAAAATCCGCATTATCACTTAATTAACACTAATCGCATTCTAAAGTGTTACAATCTCCCCTCCGTAAAGAAATTCGTCCCCGAATTTAAAAATCTTACTATGCGTACCTTCAAAGAGATGAGGGAATTTCTTCCGCATCTCGCTCTCCGCTTCCCAAATGACCTCTTCACTATTCGGGCTACGTCAATGAACCTTCACAGATGGAAAAACCTTTGACCGAACTTTCTTCACCTGCCGATCCAATATAACTACCGGCTGCTCGGTGAACAAAAGATCGCGCTCTAGCTGAACGGCCTGGTGCTGAATCATGTGAGAAGGGTCATGAAGGTATTTGCGCAGCATCGATACATGGAATATGCGATGAACATCCGAAAAACTGGGCGGAAGTGCCAAACGATAGGCATCGGTACCGACTCGCTTAAGGATCTCAAAAGGACCTACAAATCTGGGCATAAGTTTCCCTTTCTTCCCAAATATCATCACGCCCTTCATCGGATAAATCCGTAGGAATACATGATCCCCCACTGTGAACTCGAGCCTGCGACGACAACGGTCGGCATAAGACTTCTTTCTGCACTAGGCTGCTCCTATCCTATCCTGAATCAACTGGATCTTCTACATAGTCTCTTGAACTAGCCGGGGTCCCGAAATCCTGCTCTCGCTGAGTTCGGTCCAACAGACTGGCGATCGACACCTTCTACTATACAAAGCCTCAAAAGGTGTCATTTGAATAGTCTCCTGATAACTGTTATTGTAGGAGAACTCTATCAACGGCAAGTGACGATCCCAACTGCCACCAAAATTAAGCACGCACGCACGCACGAAGCATATCCTCCAGAGTCTGTATAGTCCGCTCTGACTGACCATCTACCTGCGGATGGAAAGCGGAGCTAAAACTCAGACAGGTACCCAAAGCTTCCTGTAGCTTCTGCCAAAGATGGCTAGTGAACTGGGTGCCCCTATTGGATACAATGCATGTGGGAACGTAGTGCAAACGCACAATCTCATCAATGTACAACTGAGCATAACCGAAAATGGTCTTCACTGGAAAAAAGTGAGCCGCTTTCGTCAACCGGTCAACAATCACCAAAATGGAGTCATACCCTCGACTGGACCTGGGTTGACCCACAACGAAATCCATGGAGATCTGTTCCCATTTCCACTCCGGAACGGGTAAAGGCTGCAACTCTCCTGCCGGTCTCTGATGCTCAGCCTTGACTTGCTGATAAGTCAGGCACCTCGAAACGAAATCCGAAACTTCATTCTTCATCCCTGCCCACCAATAGATATCTCTCAAGTCACGATACATCTTGGTGGAACTTGGGTGAACACTATAAGCTGACTGATGTGCCTGCTCTAGGATCTCGCGTCTCAACCCATCGATATCAGGTATGCATAAACGAGTCCCAAAACGTAGCACACCCTGGTCATCAATCAAGAACTCCGAATCTCTACCCTGCCGAACATGCTCAAGAATCTCAGACAAATGGGCATCGGCGGGTTATGCCTCACGAATACGATCAAGTAGAAGTGGACGGGCACGGACATGAGCTGTCCCCCAGTGGAAGTGAATTCAAACTGGACTCTACTGTTGCACAAGATCTGCCAATCTGCAGAAGACTGTCTCTGAACTGCGCTCAACTGGGATAAGCTACCCCCGGGCCTACGACTCAAAGCATCGGCTACCACATTTGCCTTTCCCGGGTGATAAAGGATCTCACAATTATAATCCTTCACAAGCTCCATCCAACGGCACTGTCTCAAATTCAGATCCCGCTGCTGGAAGATGTACTTCAAGCTCTTGTGGTCCGTGAAAATATGACACGACTCCCCGTACAAGTAGTGTCTCCAAATCTTGAGCGCAAAGACCACCGTGGCTATCTCAAGATCATGAGTGGGATAATTATGCCCGTGCTTCTTCAACTGCTAGGAAGCATAAGCGATAACTCTATCATGCTGCATCAATACACAACCGAGCCCCACTCGAGAAGCATCACAGTAAACGTTTTTTACCGCCCGATCCAGAAGGCAAAGATAAAACTGGTGCAGTCGTCAACCGAATCTTTAATTGCTGAAAACTCTGCTCGCATGCCTCAGTCCAAAGAAAAGGAACCCCCTTCCTGGTCAGTCCGGCCAGCAGTGCAGCGATACTCGAGAAGTCCTGTACGAAATGGTGGTAGTAACCGGCTAAGCCTAAAAAGCTACGGACCTCTGTCACTGATACATGTCTGGGCCAAAGCTGTATGGACTCGATCTTCCTCGGGTCCACACGAATACCGTCATCCATAACCACATGATTTAGGAAGTCAACACTATCAAGCCAGAAGGCACACTTTGAGAATTTAGAAAACAGTTGGTGCTCTCTTAATGTCTGCAAAGCAATCCTCAAGCGCTGCTCATGCTCCTCTCGACTCTTGGAATAAACCAGAATGTCATTAATAAACACAATAATAAACTGGTCGAGGAACGGCCTGAAAATCCGGTTCATCAAATCCATGAATGCTGCTGGGGCATTGGTGAGTCCGAACGACATGACAAAAAACTCATAATACCCAAAGCGCGTACGAAAAGCAGTCTTCGGAACGTCACCATTCCGAACCCGCAACTGATGATAAGCTGATCTCAAATCAATCTTGGAAAAATGTCCCACACCCTGGAGCTGATCAAACAAATCGTCAATGCGAGGTAAAGGATACCTATTCCGCACCGTAACTCGGTTCAATTGAAGATAATCAATGCACAACCTCAAACTGCCATCAATCTTCTTGACGAACAGAACAGGAGCTTCCCAAGGAGAAACACTCGGACGTACAAGTCCCCTATCAAGCAACTCTTGTAGCTGATCCTTAAGCTCTTTAAGTTCTGTTGGAGATAGTGCCCTCAGAGTCAATTATTAGGTCACAGGTACGTGATTGCAATGATTGATGGAGGACCTATCCCGGTAGGACAGTCTTACTCGAGATGATAGTATGCTATCTGGTTTACCTTTATCATCGTGTACTGTTTAAGGTGACCTGACACGTCGCTATTACACGTTGATAGAGCCCCTAGGATTCTTGCTTGACCACCAGCAGTATGAGGGCGATCATATACGTGGGAGCTGGTAGTCTATAAGCACATCCTTAAATGGTCCCTAGTCGTGTGAGTTTCGAGATAGGGCATCGATACTCCAGAGTAGACTAGTGTATACAGTCGAGACCCCGACGAGGGGCGGTGGCCGGTCTCACAAGCCACTGGTGTCAGTTGTATCACCTAAGATGTATACAGGTGCTCATTGGGTTATGAGTACACCGGACAGGACTCGCCGGGAACATGCCAGTTGGTCATATACCAGACGTCAGATGGCAGTTCCCTGGTGACATGTGTGCAGGTTAGTTCATCGACCTGGGGATCGTCATTTGTCTCGTGTGAGTTCCCACTGTACTTTGATTACTACCCTACCACGGCTCAAAGGAGTCGTGCAAACAGGTTTTAGTTGGGTACAGTCCCGAGCCACATGGAGGCAGTGAGCGTATCTTCAGGGGTTCGTCTCTCCCGGTATTGGGGGTGAGGTCGTGCTGTGTCTAGGAGAGCCATTACACGAAGCCCTCGGCCGAGGCAAGGAGATTTACTGGTAGGTATTCCGGTAGTATCTCAGGGTGTTATGGGCTACACTCCGACACGACTTGTACCGCTTTTGGGGGTCTGACTTTTACCAACCCCCTAGGCCCGCCATGCGATGCTCATAGACGAACGGACCGGACTGTACGGATATTGTCACTGACAGGCTCAGTAGGGTGTCAGGCTGAGTTCGCTCACAGACGTCCCTTTTGGTCAATACCTGGTAGCCCGTTATGTATTGGCTTATACCTCTAACGTGCTAGTGGTTAAATCCACAACCAAGGTGTTGACGAGTCTTTAGAGTCCCCCACATTCAGTTACTCAGCTTTCGGGCGAAAGGTTGTAGAGGCCGTATGGAGATATGGCAAGGTCCGATCAGATACGTGCGGTATTGCACGGATCAGGATCGGACAGTTTGTACTATAGGCCGTATGGTTATATGGCAGGGTTCGATCAGATACGTGCGGTATTGCACGGATCAGGATCGAACGGATAATACTGGCCGGCTTTGGTATAAGCCGGATCCTAGTATAGTACAGTATAGATTTTGTCTCATTGCATTTGTATTTCGGTCAGAATACAAATGCGGGTGTGTATGCACAGTATCGGGGTTTTCCTGTAATTTATTACGGGACCAGTTTTCTGGAGTTTCCAGTTTGCTTTCCGTTTCGGCCGATTTCTTTTGTATCGTTCATTGGCCGAAGTTTGGTGGAGGAGGGCTTATTTGCATTGTTGCAAATAAGTATTTGTGGAGGGGGTCTTTGCTTATTGGTTGGATCATGATGGTTGCTCCATTGACCTTGACTTCTTGACTTCTTCATGATGGCTTGACCATTTGGAGTCATCATGGTTGCTTTGGAGTGTTTGTTTTTGTTTGTGATGATATTGTTTTGATCATCACTCATTATTTTTCCTTGCATGGTAGCTCACCCACTCCCTTGTCTTTCATTTTGACTTCACTCCATTCCCACCTACCACCATCATGCTTGGCCGGCCACTAGTGAGGGTGGGGGCTTTTCTTTTGGTAGTGAGAAAAAAATGACTCTCATTCTTTGCATGATACATTTTTCCTCACCTCTCTCCAAGTCATTTTTCCTCCACCACAAAAGGCAATCTCCATGAACCCCAAATGAGATTTCTTCACTACACATTCTACAGCGAACCTTGGGCACGTCGAGTAGCCGGCTTCGTGCCCGAGTTGCCTCGGCATTGAGGTGGGAGCCCGTAAACGATGTAGGCGATGTGGTGCACTTCCGGCGACGAGGAGGAGACGGGACATTCCGCGGGAGATCCGGACGATGATGAGAAGACCGGAGGACTTGGATCGTCGGTATATCTCTTTCTCATCTTATAGTTAGCTAGGACTAGTTAATGGTTCGATCCGGGTATTAGTGCGCGGCGGTTTGCCAGTTCAAGAAAAACTAAAGTTTATCACCGCTTCCGCATTTGGCCGTCGGATTGACGGCCGGGGCGCCGCCGTGCACTTACAAGTTCTACCGGGGTCAACCGGTAAGGAGATATAGAAATAGGTCCCGTGCCGTGGATCAAATCATTGCAAAACTCAATCTCACGCTCTAGCGGCAATCCAGGTAACTCATCGGGAAAAATGTCGGGAAACACTCTCACGATAGGAACCCGGTCCAACGACTCTACTGTGGCTCCAATATCTCGAATGAAAGCCAAGAATCCCCGACATCCCCTCCTCAAAAGCCGACTAGCGCAAAGAGCTGAAATCAAACTGTGAGGGGCGGAACCATGGTCCCCGTGCACAACAAGAACTGATTTGCCGGGAAAACAAAACCTGACTGTCTTCTAGCAGCAGTCCATGGACGCGTAGCAAGTAGCTAACCAGTCCATACCCAGGAGAACATCGAAGTCCAACATCTCAAGAAGGATCAAGTCGACGGACGAATCTCTATCTTCAATCCGAACGGCACATGACCGAAACACGTGTCGCGCAACAAACGACTCGCCAACAGGAGTAGTCATGACAAGCGGCTGATCTAGCAAACACGAGTCTTGGCCCAACCTCGGCACGAAGTGTGTAGAAACATACGAGTGCGTTGATCCCGGATCAAACAAAACGTCTGCATCAAAGGAACATACCGAAAGAGTACCTGAAACCACTGCATTGGACGCCTGTGCGTCCTGATGAGTCGAAGAAAATACTCGTGCATGTCCTCTACCTACAACTGGCTGTCCTCCGCCTCTGCCACCCCATCCTCTATGAAAAAACCCTCCGGGATCATGACCTCTCTGAGCATAAGTCTGACGCGGAGCAACAACAGGAGCAAGAGGCAACGCTCTCTGAGGTGGAGAAGGTGGTAAGGTAACTTGCGATACGGCTGTCTTGTCCTCACGTGGCTTAGTACAATCTCAATTGCGATGATAAATACTCCTGCACCGAAAACATCCAGACGATGACTGCTGACCCTCCTGGGGATTAGAGCTAAACAACTGGTCTCGTCCCAAGCCTCTGCTACTGCCACGACCTGAACGAAATCTGTTTCGGCGTCTAAAAATCTGTCTCCATGCTAATACACCAATACGAACCCTCTTCGGTTCCGGAACTACCGAGGTCTCGGCAAGACGCACCTCAACCAATAGGGCTGTGTCCACTGTGGCTGCATATGTGTCACAATGTTGGGCGCTGACATCGAGGAACAACTGGGTAAGCAGGCTTCGTACAAATCTCTTGATCCGCAGCTCCTCAGTATCCACCAAATATGGAGCATACACAGATAGCTGGATAAACTGACCATCGTACTCTGCCACCGTCATACCCGGAGTCTGGCGTAACGACTCAAAAATGCGCGCTCAAGCATCCCTGACGCTCTGCGGAAGAAAACGGTCAAGAAACACCGTCACGAACTCACCCCGGGTCATAGGAGAAAGACCTGCAACTCTGCCCCTCTTGAAAGACTCGCACCAGGTGTGGACAAGAACCTCCAGATGAAAACTCGCGAACTCTACCCATCTAGCGTCGGAGCATCTTAACGAACTACAGATCCTGGCCATCCTATCGATAAACTACTGTGGATCCTCAGCTGCATCAGTGCCGGTGAAAACCGGAGGCTTCAGCCTCATGAACTCAGATAATGTCACGGTGATAATCTTCATAGCTGCAAGTACGACTGCCTGAACCGTAGGCACCATCGCGGTCCCCGTAATAAGTAGGACAACCTCCTGTCGCTGCGCTCGACTGGCCTCAACCAATGATCCCGTAATCTGGCACAAATCCTGCATACCAGCCTCTAGCCTAGTAATACGATCCATCGAAGGTGGATCAACCTGCTCCTGAACAACGGGCATACCGCCCTGGTTAGTCCTCGTCTCAGACGAGCCAACTCTGACCTCGGCTTTCGCAGCCGCTCTCTGCACCCTTGTAGTCTTTGGCGGCATAATGGCTGGAAATGAAAAAAGGATTCGATAGGAACACGGAAATCGAATCACAAGGATGTCTATAATCACGGAAGGAATTTCAACCAACAAGCCCTAAGGTCATTTAGGCAGAGTACCGTGTTGTAAGTATCCCGCGAAACATACACACGCTACGTCACTCTGTTTAGCTACCTACCCAACCATACCAAGGTCATCCTACACCCCGAAAGGTAAAACCTAGCGCTTTGATACCAACTTTTTCACGACCCAAAATTTGGCACGTGACCGGCATTTAAACCGCGTGACGTCAACAGGCGTAACGCAATTTAAGTAAGCCGAAAACCCAAAAATCTAAACCATCAAAGGAGTAAGTGATAAAAACATTGTTAAAAACATTTGGAAAACTCAAGTAAAAATCTTTAAACTTAAGTTTATTTTCATAAAAATTTCGGCGGCACCTCCTTTGTAAAAACTTGCCCCGAAACGGGTACAAATATATAATATAAATAAAGCATCCCCAAACGGGATCAAATCACGGCCAAAGGCGGAAACAACCACCACAAGCATAATATACGACGTCGTAACGAAGAATTAGACAATATAAATGAAAAGCAGCATAAAGAGGTAAAACTACATAATAAAGGCCGGCTCACACGAGCACGGCACCCAGAGTCACAAAATATACAATATCGTCCTCACAACTGGTCTTTAAGTCATTACATAAAGGTGGTAGATGGAGAGTACTAGATACAATGAAATATACAATGGATATAAAATTGGATAACCGCAACCCACCTACAGCAAAATGGCTCATAGCAAACCGTAGCGATATCCGCTGCCAAAAAGATACAATAAGAAGCCCTGTCACGACTACTCTGAGGGTCAAGCCTGCAAAACACTGTGGCACAATGGGGGTAAGTTGCCAACTCGTGAATAGTAAGAAACATCGTACAGATAATCGCAGGTATGCACGTACAACGATAATCTATCACATGCAATCTAATAATATCAATATGCTAATATGGATATGCAACAATCATGAAAGGTAATCTATAAGGTACTATAAATACATGAAGCAATGCATAACAATGAATGCTGAGTATAGGATAAAACATATCATCATCAACGAATCATCATCGTGGAAAAACCCGGTGTCCATCAACGACACTCCAAATCCCAATACCTCAGGCGCCATCACTCTGATCGGCCCTCATATCCTGTAAGTCTCATGGAACTTGCGTGCCCAACATCAGCAGTCGAAAACATCATGAAAACTCGTGTCCAACATCGACACGCAAATCCACATAACTCAGGCTCCGTCAGTCCGGATCGGCCCACGGGCTCCGTCAGTCCGGATCGGCCCATATCCATCTCACGACTCCAGTCGGTATCCGCCGGATAATCACCAGGTCAAACCAATCACCGGTAGGTAGTAGTCTCTCTGCCAGGCTCATCGTCTGCTGCACAACATCCCTTTCTTGCCCCGGGGTACCATACCGGGTCCACCATGAACCCGCAAACGGATCATCCAGCTCCTTAAATCGGGTTTCTAACACAAGTCTCAGAACCGAGAAAACTCATGGTGGTCGCACTGAAATATCATATCAAAAGAAACCGGGTTTTCAAAACAATGCATACTTTCTTGAAATATCCCGACGGTTCTCATATCCATAAATCACATGAAATCCGTATCTGAATGCGTAAATCCATAACATATGATATATGCAACATAAAACAGTAATATGAGCATATCAGGGAAAACCGCTCTTTTAAATGAATCCAGTTTTTAAATATATCATGCGGTTCCCAATTCCTCCAAAATCCAATGCAACATCATCAAAAGGTGAAAATGTAGCTATAGCAAGGTATGTGTGTATACATGTAGCTATGTATGCCTGATACATTTCATATGCGCAATTAAACAAGAATCAATATCACAATGTGAATAACGAATATAATATAACATAGGTGTATAGGTTGTGCGTGTTATGGCAATTACCAACGGTGTGGATGTAGCATACAATTTAGTGCTCGTGAAACATGAACCGTCAGTAATGGTGCAGTGTCCGCTAGGTACTAAGTCAAGGCATAACAAGTAAGGGTATGTAATGATGCTCATGCACAATCAACATATATAAATATAAACATAAGGCTATAATATCATATCTAGGCTTGACGCATAACGCCATATGGGCTATTTCCCCGTAGATGTTAAATCAACTCACCAATGATCTCGAGCTAGGTAAATCCGACCACCTGCTTTCCTTTCTTCACAGCGTCCGAAGTCCCCGCCTGCGATCATATTAACACAAAACACAATAACGCGTGGATTTAGAAAACTACGCAATAATAACGAACACAACGCCAATTTAACGACCCAGTTCCCTTAAGATACAAAAGTGTTCGCTTAGCGGCTAACGTGTGTGGAGACATTACTAAAACAAGCCCACGACAGCAAGCTGCCCGAAACACTAAAACTACATCGGATTAATCGTAACGCGCATCGTCGAAACACTAAAAACTAGCAAATTGTTCCCGGATGTTTCATACTGTCAATACCTAAAAATCTAGCAGTACCAAACACCCTATAAAAATTGCATACAGCTACCCACACAAACACAACACCCCAGTCCCCTAAACGGCCGAGATCACCGGATTTCACCTAAGTCTCGCCGGCCAAAACCGGTCAGGTGGGGTTCGTTATTCTGGTGAACAATCAAGGCAACTAGTACAACACCACTACATCGCTAGATTTTCCAGTAACAACTCGGGGTCATAGCAAGTTACAGTGACACCAAAACGACACTAAAAACACGATACGTGCACAAAACTACATCTTTTTCGTTCTAAACAGCGACTACTAAGCTACACAATAATAAAAGAACCTAATTTATAGTGAGAGATCGTTACCTATCCACACTTGCTCAAAATCCTAGCTTTCCAACATCCAATTGATCTTAGTGGCTAAACTTGGCTTTGTGAAGGGTTTTAGTGAGTTAAAGTAGAGATTTGGTTTGGGTTTGTGAGGATTTGTGAAGGTTTTGGGTAGGGTTTCAGTTTAAGGTGTGAGGGTGGTGAAAAATGAAGTGGAGAAAATGATAAGTGAATGAGAGAATGTGAGTGAGAGTGTGAGAGTGTATGAGTGAGGGTGAGGGAATGAGGGGGTGAGAGTAGTATGAGCCATGCCCCTCGCCTTCTCTCTCCTCATTAAATGCAAGCCATGCTTGCCCATGCCTTATGATGCTATTGTCAACCCTCTCTCTCTCTCAAGTCAACTAATTTCAAAAACCCCTTTGATTTTTTTAAAACTAATTAATTTAGATAATTACATAAAACAAATGGCATGACATTTAGGTTAGGGTGCCATGGCTACTTAAGCATGGTTAACCCTAATTAACCCTAGGTTAACATGCACATGTGTGTGCAAGCCCAAAATAAATATTAATAAAATATTAATTAATTTTTATAAAATTTTTGAAAACTAATTTGGTAAACTTTTTACTAAAAATCCGCATTATCGCTTAATTAACACTAATCGCATTCTAAGGTGTTATACTAGAGTGGATTCCAACTAGGTCATCACACAATGATAGTTGGATCCCGATCCCACTGATGAACAGGATTACTCTCGGGAGATTATTTCTCTTAACAATCAATGCTATAAACTAAGTTGGTATCTAGAAAGGTGTCGGCGGGGTTACGCCTCCAGGGAAAAGAGGTTATAAAATTAAGGAACTTCGCAAAAGTGTTGGAAAACCTCTCTCGAAGTACCGACACTAGCCTGGCTGAAAGGTTAAGCCAGTATTATGACGTGCGATTAATCCTAACTAGTTCTTCTTTAAAGGTTTGAAGAAGAATTTGAGGAAACAGTAGGAGCCATCCTGATTAGATAAATTTGTAACCAATCTAATATTGCAAGAGCGCACGCTAAGTGTATTCTTTTCTCTCTCTCTAGATATCAACCATTTCACGTCCTAATCAAGATAATAAAATGTATCGCTTAACCGATCCGAATTCTTATTCGGGGCTGGGGAACGTCAGTTCGGCTATAAACTATGACGGCCGTCATGAGTATGAGCAAGGGAAAGAGGATTGCCTGAATTCCTTAATGAACCCAACGAAGAAGTAACACTCTATTGCGTCTTCTTCAGGTGTTCTTGTTATTGAGAACTGTTTTTCGGTCAATCCTACCTCCTCGATATTAGATACCGGATCAAGATCCCATATTTGTAATTTATTGCAGGGACTGAGAAAAAGTAAGATGGATGGACCTGGTGATATACCCTCAGAGTAGGGAACGGAGCACAAGTTAATGCTGCAGCCGTCGGTGAATATCACCTTGTGTTTCCTAATGGCAATACTATGATTTTGAACAATTGCTACTATGTACCTTCCATGGTTTGCAACATCATATCAGTTTCTTTACTTGATAAAGATGGATATAAGTTTGTTCTTGATATAAATATCATGAACATTTACCTTAATCAGGTACTGGTTGCAGAAGGTACAATGTGTAATGGTATCTATGTTCTAAATCAAAACACAGTTCTCATTGTACAAAACACACACTAGAGGAAGAGTTCAGATACGAACGAATCCTACTTGTGGCATTGTAGACTTAGTCATATCGGAGAGAAAAGATTAAGTAAGTTGCATAAAGATGGACTTTTGAATACGTTTGAATTTTCATCTTATGAAACTTGTCTGTCTTGTC
The DNA here is from genome assembly GCA_030015575.1 of Agapanthus africanus. Taxonomy (NCBI): domain Eukaryota; kingdom Viridiplantae; phylum Streptophyta; class Magnoliopsida; order Asparagales; family Amaryllidaceae; genus Agapanthus; species Agapanthus africanus. Next base: position 137,450,461 of record CM057347.1, on the reverse strand, counting down.
TCAAGGGAAAGATGACCAAATCCCCGTTCACTAGACACGGAGAAAGAGCAGCAGAGCTCTTGGGACTCATACACAGTGATGTATGTGGTCCGATATCTATACATGCAAGGGGTGGGTTCTCGTACTTCATCATATTCACTGACGATCTATCTAGTTTCTGGTATGTGTATCTTATTAAACACAAATCTGAAGCTTTTGAGAAATTCAAAGAATTCAGAATGGAAGTAGAGAAACAGACTGGAAAAAGTATCAAGATCCTCCGATCTGATAGAGGAGGGGAGTACTTAAGCATGGAATTCCGAGATTTTCTAAATGAGAATGGTATTCTCTCTCAGATTACTCCTCCATATACACCACAGCACAATAGTGTATCAGAGCGGAGGAATCGTACCCTATTGGATATAGTTCGCTCCATGATGAGTAGTACTGAGTTGCCTCTTTCATTCTGGGGACTTGCACTTGAAACAGCAGCGTACCTATTGAATCAGGTTCAGTCTAAATCTGTGCCTAAGACTCCATATGAAATATGGAGTGGAAAGAAACCATGTCTTAAAAGGGTTAAGATATGGGGTTGTCCGGTCTATGTGAAAAATCTGAATCCGGACAAACTTCAGGCACGGTCAGTTTTATGTAAGTTTGTAGGATATCCCAGGCATTCAGATGGATATATGTTCTACCACACCGAGGAACAGAAGGTGTTTGTTGCTCAGCACGGCGCTTTCTTAGAGTGGCAATTTCTTGCAAAAGAAATTAGTAGGAGCACGGTAGAACTGAAAGAAATTCTAGCAGGACAAACTACAACTAAAGATTTAGTAGAACCAGAGGATCCAATAGTCCCAGACGAACCTCAGCCACTCCGCAGATCTAGTAGGATTTCTCATCCGCCCGAAAGATACTACGGTTTTCTCATAGACGGGGATCGAGGGGATTGCATCTTGGAAGAAGATGATCCTACTAGTTTCAGGCAGGCCATTATCAACAGGGACTCTGATAAATGGCTGGATGCTATGCGATCCAAAATGGAGTCCATGTACACCAATAAAGTGTGGACCTTAAATATTGCTCCACCTGGGGTAAAACCCATTGGATGCAAATGGATCTACAAGAGGAAATTTGGTATAGATGGGTAGGTGGAAACCTATAAGGCTAGACTCGTTGCAAAAGGTTTTCGTCAAGGACCAGGTGTGGACTGTGACGAAACCTTTTTTCTAGTGGCTATGCCCAAATCCATTCGGATCCTACTTTCCATTGCTGCCTTCTATGACTATGAGATCTGGCAGATGGATGTAAAAACGGCTTTTCTAAACGGTAGTTTGGAAGAGTGCGTTTATATGGATCAGCCAGAAAAGTTTGTAGACAGTGGGAGCAGCGGGAAGGTATGCAAGTTACTCAAATACATTTATAGATTGAAGCAGGCATCACGGAGCTGGAACATCAGTTTTGATGAAATAGTCAAGGAATTTGACTTCATTAAGAACGAGGATGAGCCATGTATTTATAAGAAGATTGTAGGATGAACCGTCGTATTCCTAGTCTTGTACGTGGACGACATTCTTTTGATAGGAAATGACATTCTTATGCTACAATCGGTCTATCTATTCTTGTCACAATGGTTCTCCATGAAGGACCTGGGTGATGCCTCGTATATTCTAGGGATCAAGATCTACAGAGATAGATCTAAGAGATTATTGGGACTTTCCCAGTTCAGGTACATAGAGACCGTACTAAAGAGATTTAGTATGGAAGATTTCAAGCACGGTAACATACCCGCATTGCAAGGAATCACCCACTCTAAGGAGATGTCTTCTAATACTGACGAGGAGAGGGTTCGCATGAGCACTATACCCTACGCTTCAGCGGTAGGATCTATAATGTATGCGATGCTATGTACAAGACCAGATGTAGCTTACGCACTCAGCGTGGTGAGCCAGTATCAGTCAAACCCAGGTGAGGATCATTGGACGGCTGTGAAGAACATTCTCAAGTACCTGAGAAGGACTAAGGAGATGTTCTTAGTGTTCGGTAATGGAGACCTTAGGGTCGAGTCCTTTACCGATTCCAGCTTTCAGAGTGACAAGGATGACAGCAACTCTGTCTCGGGTTTTGTGTTTACCCACAACAGAGGGACGGTGTGTTGGAGGAGTTCTAAACAGGACACCGTCACAGACTCGACGATGGAGGCTGAATACATTGCTGCAAGCGATGCCGCAAAAGAAGCGGTCTGGATGAAGAAGTTCATTGCTGAACTTCAGGTGGTTCCGTCCATTGTTGATCCGATACCTTTGCATTGCTATAACAATGGGGCTACAGCTTTAGCGAAGGAATCACGGTCCCATCAGAAATCCAGGCACATCTTAAGGCGGTATCACCTGATCAGGGAGATCATTGATCGCCAGAAGATCGAGGTACGGAGAGTGGACACTAAAGAAAACATGGCGGATCCATTTACAAAGGCCCTCCCTCAAGCGCAGTTCGAGCGACTTTTTAACATGTTGGGTATGTGGTACGCCAGCAGCAGGCCTTAGTGCAGATATTGGGTATTCGGTACACCAATTACTGGCTATTAGTGCTAGTGGGAGATTGTTGGATATGTATGCCCTAAAGACCATTATTGTATATGTATACATGTGGATGTTAGGGATATGTATGTACAAGACTTTCTTGCTCAGTTATATAGTATATTGTTTCTGTTGTCTTTATCAGGATATGTGTATTTGTTTTTATTGTTGCTTTATCCAGCTTACACATATTGATAAAGACATGATTCATTGGTACACTATTATGGTTTGACTTTATCTTAACATGGCATATGTTATACACATTATTACATATTGCGGTTACATGTTGATAAAGCCCGTAGGATTTTGCTTGACTCCTTACGTTATGATGGCGATCATACTTGTGGGAGCAGGGTAGTCCATAAGCACATCCTTAAATGGTCCCTAGTCGCGTAAGTATAAGATTGGGCATTGATATTCCAGAGTAGACTAGTGTATACATTTCTAGCCCCGACAAGGGGCAATGGTTGGTCCTGCAGCTATTAGTCAGATGCACCTAAGATCGTATACAGGTGCTCACTGGGTGTGTGTAACGCGTTAGATTTTGATTAGTGCTAGTTTAGGCGGTAATGCGGCTTTACTGTAAAAAGTTTACCAATTTGGGTTCCTCGCATTTTATAACATTTAATTAATAATTTATTATTATTTGTTATGGCATGCACACACATGTGCATGTTTATGTGAGGGTGTGTTTATGTTATCTAGATTAGTGACCATGATAACTTAATCCTAATCTAATCCTTTGCTTTATCATAATCCTTATTTTAATCTTATCCTTAACCCTAATCCTAGCTATTTTGTTGTGAGAAGATATTCTTTTGGATGTGAGAGGAGGTGGCATGGTGGTGTGTGAATGCATTAATGAGAAGTTAATGCAAAGGGTGCACTCACCTCACTCTCACCCTACACTCACCTCCCTCTCACCCTACACTCACTCCCTCTCTCTTTATTCACACACTCTCTCATTTTCTCTATCTCTTTTCATTTTCTTCATCTCTCTTCACCTCAAACTGAACACTTGCATTTCCTACTCAAAACTTCATCAATTATTCACAAAAACTCACAAAAATCACATCTTTTGCCTTGAATTGCCTCTTGGATGACTTGGAACTTGGGAAGCTAGGATCTTTGAGTTCTTTTGGTTAGGTAATGATCTCTTGCTGTTAATTAAATGGTTATTCTGTAGCATAGGTTATTAGTTTCAGTTTAGAATGCATTTAGTTTAGTTTCGGGTAAATATCGTATTTTTAGTGTATTTTTGGGTCTCAGATGATCTGCTATCAAACCAGGTATTTGTTGCAAAATTTCCCATTACAGTGACCTAGTGTAGTGACCTAAAAACTACTCTCAAAATACGATCCCATTTCCTCATGTTCAGGCCGCAAATAAATTGCTTCTGGCTGCAAATTGCGTCCAGACAAGGGAGTTAGGGTTTGGGTTTTGGTGTAGGGGTCTCTGGGGTTGTATGTGGTCTCATGGTATTTGCAACTTTTACAGATTTTTCGTATAGCAAAATCTGGTAGCACTTTGCATTTTTTTTATGTTTCATTTTCACGCGTTACGTTATCCGATACGGTTCGTGTTCTGTGTTGCTGTTGCTTCGAGTTGGTTTCGTTGTGTCGCTATGTACGTTAGCCACAATACGAACACTTGAGAGTAGGTTTTGTGTTGTCGCGTTGGTCAGCGTAGTTTGTACGTGTCTTGGGTCTATTGCTAATATACACTTGTTATATTGTTTTATGTTTTAGGTTTGCAGGCGGGAACTTCGGGCGCTGCGAAGAAGGGGAAACAGGTGGTAGGCTTTACTTAGCCAGGAGCATTGGTGAGTAGATTTAACATCTACAGGGGAATCACAAGCATGGCGTTATGCGTCTGGGCTAGAGATGTTATGATATTGTCGCATATTCTATTGCATATATAGAGTTGCACATACACCTTATTGCTTAGTTACTTGTTGTGCTTGGACTTGTACCCTTAGGACACTGCACTATTATTGACGGCTCATATTCCATAAGCACTGATTGTATGCCACACACACCGTCAATAATTGCCATGACACGCACAACACACATACATATATGATATTGTTTGGTTAGGGACATTGAGACATTGATTCATATTCCTTATTGCATATGACATATAGCATACCTGTATACCTACATGCTTACATATATGCCTTGACATGCTTACATGCTAGTTACCTGTATGCCTATATGGTATTGTACCATTAGTGATGGGTATATTTCACACATAATGACATAGTTACATGTATACCTTGCATACATACTTCACTTATACCTGGAGGGTATATTACATCATTACTGTTAGGTAGATACATATATCTTGCTATACTTACATGTTTACACATATATCTGGTTATAGCTACATGTTCACCTTTATTTGATGTTATATAGACTTGGAGAAATTAGGAACCACATGATATATATATTAACTTGTTGCAGTTAATTAGCGGCTTTTCCTTTATATGCTCACATTACAGTTTTATGTTGCATATATTATATTCATGGATTTTCGCATTGAGATATGGATTTTTCTTGATGTTTTCTGGATTTGAGGACCGTGGTAGTTTCATTAAATTATGCATTATTTGAAAAACCCGGTTTCTCTTGATATGATATTTCAGCAGTCGCCATGTGTTTTATCGGTTCTGATATATATACCCCATGCGGGGAGCGTCATGGGCTGTGTGAGGGTACATGGGGGGCCCGGAGGTATCGCGGGGCGAGAAAGGGATATCGATGTAACATGCCGATGAGCCTGACAAGGGAACCATACCTACCGGTGACAGTACCTATGACTTGGCGGTTATCGTGGGGATACCGACGGGAGTCATGTACGTATGGATACGTCGAAAGACGAGGGTCGAAGCTGGGAACTCGGGTTTTCGGAATAGCGTATGATACGTACCTATCAAGGGGCCAGTCGTGGTGACAGCACCTGATAGATCAGCCTTTATGTGTCGATACTTGACACAGGTTTTCATGATATTTTTACTCCTAAGTATATATATAACAATGGAATGGGATGCTGTTATATATGCATATATATATATATATATTAGTCGAATGGGACACTAATTTATATGTATACATATCAATTTATATATATCATCATAATGATTCATGCAAATATACTTATTCATGATATATGAGATTCACTTGATATTGGATACTGGATATATGAGATGCTTGCCTCCATCCGTAATGCCTTATCTATAGCAGCTGAATAAGTGTCGTAGTGCTGGGCGCCGACGGCAAGAAATAGCTAGGCGTCAAGTCCCTGTACGAACCTCTTCACTCTCTTCTCTTCAGTATCCACCAAATACGGAGCTTATCTGGACAACTGCGTGAACTGGACATCGTACTCAGACACCGCCATCCTTGGAGTCTTGATCAAGACCTCAAAACTACGAGCTCTGGCGTCACGAACGCTCTCTGGAAGGAAACGAGCCAGAAATACCACTGTAAACTCGGCCAAAGTCATAGGGGGTAGACCTGCAGCTCGACCTCTCTCGATGGACTCAAACCACGTCTGCGCAAGGCCCTCTAAACGGAAACTCGCCAGCTCTACCCATCGATCGTCAGAACATCTGAGCGAACGGCAAATCCTGGTTAATCTATCAAGGAATATCTGTGGATCCTCCGCCGCATCGGTGCCGGTGAATACTGGAGGTCTCAGTCTCATGAAATCCTGTAGCGATACTGGGATGGCCACGCTAGTAGTGGTAGGAGCAACTGTCTGGGCAGCAGGTACCATGGTCGTCTGTGATGTGGTAGTTACGTCCTCTGATCTCGACGCACGACTAGCCTCCACTAAAGATCCCACCATCTGACGTAGCTCCTGCATACCTCCCATCATCTGTCGTAGCTCCACCATACCTGACTCAGGCCTATCCATGCGGCCTGGGGAAGGCGGATCAGTCTGTCCCGGAGGCGTAGGTATACCACCCTGCTCGGTCCTCGTCTCGGACGAGCTTGCTCGGATCTCATCTCGGGCGGCAGCCCTCTGCGCTCTCGTAGCCTTCGACGGCATAGTGGCTGTTACAAGAACAGGATAATAAGAATAGTGCAATAGAATCATAGGATACACGGAATTGAAGAAGGAATTTCAACCAAGTATATCCTAAAGTAACCTAGGCGGAGTACCGTATCGCAAGTATGCCGCGGACATACGCACGCTATGTTACCCTGCTTAAGTCACTTACTCCATCTACCAAGGGTCATCCTACACTCAAAAAGTTAACACCTATCACTCTGATACCAACTTTGTCACGACCCGCAGGGTACAGAACGTTACTGGCACTTAAGTTACGAAACGTCTCGAGGCGTCCGTAAAATAAGCAAGTCAAAGCCCAGAAATCAAAACCCGATTAAGAAAATAGAGTGAAGGAAAAACCAATTTGTTGAAAGCGATTTAGTCCATTAAGTCACATCAAGCCTTTTTAAAAGCAATTTCCTTTTTCCAAAAATCCGGCAGAGTCTTCTTTGTAAAAGCAGGCCCCCAAACGGGTACAAAACAGGAGTATAAATGAATAACATGAAATATGGCATTCCCAAGCGGGAGCTAGCTCTTCGCCCCAAGGCGGTCACAAATCCCACGCAATGTAAAACAGCAATGTGCATAAATAAGCATAAGAAGCATAGTAAATAACATGTCGACTCAAGTGAGCTCGACCCCAAATACAACATAAAAATCTACAAGTCTCACAGCCTCGTCTCTAGGTCAATATACAATAATCCAAATAACAGGTACAGCTGATACAGTAAATGGAGTACTCTAGATACAATAAATATATAAGGTGGTACAAAATGATAACAACCCAACTACGAGCAAAAGCCTCGAGTCCAGGCAAAAAGGGCAAAAGTAGCTAGTGCGTCTGCCGCTACAGTACTGACGGAGTGGACCTGGAGAAAGGCTGTGGCACAACGGGGGTGAGTTGCCAACTCGTGAGTAATAAATAACATCTATAGAGTCTATCGCATGCATGCACACTAGCATCCTAGCATCTACAAAACAGATATGGCAGGGTATACTAGCAGGTATGTATGCAGCATGAATATACTAGCTGGTACGTAAGCAATATGAATCAGTTTGTGATCTTAATATGTATGTATAAGAATCATTCTTTCTTTTTTTTGAAACTCTTTTAAATACCAGCATAATATCCATAGAATCAACAAGAATCCGTGTCCAGCAACGACACCTCAAAACTGTCTTAAATCTCATATATCCATATCATAGTCTCTCTGGCCACAGACGTCCGGCTGACCCATCTCAAATATCAATATCTCATCATCTGTGGCCACGGTCGGTATCCTCTGGATATCCGCCGTGCCAAAAAGATCATCGGTAGGTAATCCATCCGCTGCCAGGCTCAACGCCATCATCTGCGATCTTCTCACCCCGGGGTACCTTACCGAGCCCACCATGTACCCGAGACGGTTCATCCAACTCCTCGAAACAGGTCTCGAAAACCACAGCAAACTCATGGTGGACAACACTTTACATCACTAGAAAATCGCAAATTTTCATATTAAAAAAAGATAATAAGTTTATAAGTCTTGCGGCTTTCCCCCGAAATCCGGAAATATCATAAGTCTCAAGAATCATCATAAGTGCATGTGTCAATGGTCATGAATGCATATGGTATCTATAATCAAGTTGCAGTGTATGATCGATGGACTAGGCATGAACAATGATGTAATGAGGTACGTGCATGTGAATAGCAATTTTACAATTTCATTTTAAGGATTTAATGCAATAGCACAGGTTATGAGAATCAATTGATAACATCTTTCGGGTTATAAGTTAACTAGTGTTATGACATGGCAAATACCTGGGCGTGTGTGTACACATGAATAGTGCTCGTGCTGCATATAAAAACCCTGGCAATGGTGCAGGTGTCCTATGGAATGAGTTCACATATGTAGGTGAAACATATAGATCCTGAACGTAGCAATTATCATGCAAATATTATAATTTCTAACATCACTAGCAATCTTTTAATTTACTAAATCTATTGGGCGACTTGCGCCATCCATAGGATTGTCCCCCGTAGATGTTACATCTACTCACCCGTGATCTCGCGCTAGATGTGTCCGACCACCTGCTTTCCTTTCTCCACGGCGCTCAAAGTTCTCACCGGCGAACCTAGAATTTAAAAAACTCACACACATAAGGCAAATCCTGCAAAAGTGCGATATATCGATCAAAAGGATAACGCATGCGTGAAACTAAACGCGCGTGCACTCGATATGTCACGACGTGCGTAATCTCACCAGAACCACTCCGACACGCTGTGTCACGCAACGCACCACAGAACCACCCGGATCACACACGTGTCGCACAAGTTTAAAAACATCGATAAAAGGTTTAATGCTCCAGATTTTGACTCGAGTCAAAACAGCAAAAGTTGCACATACCAAAAACCCTAGCTACACAGCAGACGCCTACAGGCAAAACCCCGGCACCCCAATCCCTATTCTGGCCGCAAATTGCGGCCAGATCCAATAAATTGGCAGCCAAGAAGGGGAGAGGGGTCCTCGTGCTTTGTGTGTGTGTGTCTGACATGGTCACTGTGCTACAGTAATCCCAACTTTTTCCTGAATGGTCCGGGTCAAATGCAGATTCCAGAAAGGGTAAAAAAAAAGACAAAAATGCTAAATTACACCGATTCTAAACTTTCTGGTATTTTACTGGAATCTGGGGTAGATCTTGGGTTAAATGGGCTCAAACACACTTAATTAGGCTATATTAACAATTAAACCCATCACTTGGCTAAATCTCACTCAAATCACCCACAACTAGCACTAAACTACAATATAAACACTAACTAAACTAACTATTACCTAAGTTAAACAAGAAAGGAAACAAGTGTTAGAGATATACCTCTAGAGAATCCTAGGACGTAGGAGAAGAGAAGAAGAAGAAGATGGGGTGGTTGCTGCTGTTGCTGAGCTGCTATGCTGCTGCTACTGCTGAACTGTTGTTGTTGCTGATGCTGTTGCTGAAGCTGTTGTTCCTGATGCTGCTGCTGCTAGTGTTGCTTCAGCTGCTGATGCTGAAGCTGCTTGCTACTACTGCTGCTGTTGTTATTGTTGCATTGTTGTTGTTATGGTTGTTGTGTTGCTGTGCTGCTGCTGATGTTTATTGCTGCTGCTGCTACCAAGGCTGCTGCTGCTGTGCTGATGATGTTGTTGCTGCTGATGCTGTAGTAGCTGTTGTTGTTGCAGCTGCTGTTGTTTTTGATGATGTGTGTGTGAGTGAGAGGGAAAGATGTGAGTGAGAGTGAGTGTGAGAGATAAAGCAAAAGATTTGAAACAACCCTAGAGAGTCAACTCCTCTCTCTCCCTCTTCATTAATTGCTAGCATGCACAAGCTTATCATAACCTCTCTCTCTCACCTACCTATTAGTCAACCCCTAATACTAATTTAATTTTAAAACTAAAACCCTTAATTAAACACAATTAACCTAACCTATGGGTTAACCCACCATGCTCATCTAAACATGGTTAACCCTAGGCTTAACCCAAGTTAACATGCACAAGTGTGTGCAGTCCAGATAAAATTCCAATAAAATATTCATAAAACCAGATAAATTATCTGAAACCCGTTTTGGTAAACTTTTTACCAAAAACCCCATATTAACACACAATTACCACTAAACACAAACTCAGGTGTTACAATCTTCCCCCCTTAAGAAAATTCGTCCCCGAATTTAAAATATATAGTTACGCATTCCTTCAAAGAGATGAGGGAATTTCTTCCGCATCTCCCCCTCGGCCTCCCAGGTGATCTCCTCACCATTCGGGCTGTGCCAAAGAACCATCACTGACGGCAGGACCTTCGATCAATGTTTCTTCACCTGCTGATCCAATATCTCTACTGGCTCTACGGTGAACGAAAGGTCGTGCTCAAGCTGAACGGTCTGATGCTGAATCTTGTGAGAAGGGTCATGAAGATATCTGCGTAGCATCGATACGTGGAAGACGGGGTGAACATCTGGAAAGCTGGGTGGAAGAGCCAAACGATATGCAACTGCGCCGACACGCTCGAGAATCTCGAAGGGACCCACAAATCTGGGACTAAGCTTCCCTTTTCGCCCAAATCTCATCACGCCCTTCATCGGAGAAACCCTCAGAAAAACATGATCGCCAACTGCGAACTCTAGTCTGCGACGGCGCATGTCTGCAAACGATTTCTGCCTGCTCTGTGCCGCTCTCATCCGATCTCGAATCAACTGTACTTTCTCGGTCGTCTTCTGCAAGATCTGCGGCCCCAAAATACTGCTCTCGCTAAGCTCGGTCCAACAGACGGGCGATCTACATCTCCCCCATACAAGGCCTCGAAAGGTGCCATCTGAATAGTATCCTGGAAGCTGTTGTTGTAGGAGAACTCCACTAAGGGTAAATGATGATCCCATCTACCACCAAAGTCCAAAACGCACACTCTGAGCATGTCCTCGAAAGTCTGAATAGCGCTCAAACTGGCCGTCGGTCTGCGGATGAAATGCCGTGCTGAAACTCAAACGGGTGCCCAATGCCTCCTGAAGTCTCTGCCATAGTCGGCTGGTAAACTGGGTGCCTCGGTCTGATACAATACAAGTCGGTACGCCATGCAACCGTACGATCTCGTCGATGTAAATCTGGGCATACTGAGCGAAACTGAAAGTGGTCTTCACTGGCAGGAAATGAGCCGCTTTCGTCAATCGATCCACGATCACCCAAATGGAGTCATACCCTCTCCTGGTCCTGGGTAGACCCACAATGAAGTCCATAGAAATCTGCTCCCATTTCCACTCCGGAATGGGCAAAGGCTGCAACTCTCCTGCTGGCCTTTGGTGCTCGGCCTTGACTTGCTGAAAAGTCAGGCATCTCGATATGAAGTCTGTGACGTTCCTCTTCATCCCGTCCCACCAATAGACATCTCTCAAATCGCGGTACATCTTAGTGGAACCCAGATGAACGCTGTAGGTCGATCTATGCGCCTCCTCAAGAATCTCATGCCGCAGTCCCTCAGAATCTGGTACGCACAACCGAGTCCCAAATCCCAGTACTCCCTAATTATCGATCACGAACTCGGAATCTCTGCCCTGCCTAATCTGCTCTATGATCTCTGAAAGACGGTCATCACTGGGCTGTGCCTCTCGAATACGGTTAAGTAACTGCGGACGTGCACGAACATGCGCAAGCTGTCCCCTTGTCGGAGTGAACTCGAAATCAACTCGGCTGTCGCATAAAATCTGCCAATCTGCTGACAACTGCCTCTGCACGGCACTCAAACAAGATAAGCTACCCCCGGGCCTCCTGCTCAAAGCATCCGCCACTACATTGACCTTGCCCGGGTGATACAAGATCTTGCAATCGTAGTCTTTCACCAGCTCCATCCAACGGCGCTGTCTGAGGTTCAGGTCTCGCTGCTGAAATATATACTTTAAGCTCTTGTGATCAGTGAATATCTGGCACGACTCGCCGTATAGGTAGTGTCGCCAGATCTTAAGTGCAAAGACCACTGCAGCCATCTCCAAATCGTGAGTGGGGTAGTTTTGTTCATGCTTCTTCAACTGCCGAGAAGCATACGCGATCACCCTGTCATGCTGCATCAATACGCATCCTAGCCCCACTCATGAAGCGTCACAATAAACCACGAATCCGCCTGATCCTGACGGCAAAGATAATACCGGCGCCGTAGTCAAACAAGTCCATAGCTGCAGAAAACTGTGCTCGCACTCCTCCGTCCAATCGAAAGGAACTCCCTTCCGGGTCAATCCGGTCAAAGGTGCAGCAATACGGGAGAAATCCTGTACAAATCGCCTGTAGTAGACAGCCGGGCCTAGGAAACTACGGATCTCCATAACCGATGTCGATCTGGGCTACTGCTGAACGACCTCGATCTTCTTCCGGTCCACACATATGCCATCTCTCGTAATCACGTGGCCTAAGAAACCAACACTGTCCAGCCAAAACGCATACTTGGAGAATTTCGCGAACAGCTGGTGCTCCCTCAAAGTCTGTAATGTGATCCGCAAGTGCTGCTCATGCTCCTCTCGGCTCCGGGAATACACCAAAATATCATCAATAAACACGATGATAAACAAGTCGAGATACGGCCTGATTATGCGGTTCATCAAATCCATGAATGCTGCTGGGGCGTTGGTGAGTCCGAACAACATCACCAAAAACTCATAGTGGCCATAGCACGTGCGGAAGGCTGTCCTCGGTATATCCTCCTGTCGAACTCGCAGCTGATGGTATCCTGATCGCAAGTCGATCCTCGAAAAATATCCTGCACCCTGAAGCTGGTCGAACAAATCATCAATGCGTGGCAAAGGATATCTGTTCCGCACGGTAACTTTGTTCAGATGGCGATAGTCGATACACAAACGCAAACTGCCGTCTTTCTTCTTGACGAACAGGATAGGAGCACCCCAAGAAGAAACCCTAGGTCGAATAAGTCCCTTATCCAACAAATCCTGCAGCTGATCCTTCAGCTCTCTAAGCTCCGCCGGGGACATCTGATAAGGCGGTATAGAAATAGGCCCCGAGCCGTGAATCAAGTCAATGCAGAACTCCACATCGCGCTCAGGCGGTAGTCCAGGCAGCTCATCAGGGAAAACATTAGGGAACTCATTAATAACCGGGACCTGGTCCAACGGAACCTCTGCAGCTTGAGTATCACAGACATAGGCTAAGAATCCATGACATCCCTTCCGTAGTAGCTGACCAGCGCGAAGAGACGAAATCAAGCTGGGAAGGGTGACACTGTGGTCTCCCTGAATAACAAGGACTGGCTCTCCCGGAAAACTAAATCTGGTTGCTTTCTCACGGCAGTCCACAGAAGCATAACAGGTGGCTAGCCAATCCATGCCTAGAAGCACATCAAAGTCCAACATATCGAGGAGAATCAAATCTACCAATGAATCCCTCTCCCCGATACGAACGGAACACAAACGAAACACAAAACGAGATATAAACGACTCGCCTACCGGAGTAATAACCACAAGCGGCTGATCTAACGACGACGACTCACGGCCTAACATCGGTGCAAAGTGTGTAGAGACGTACGAATGTGTGGAACCTGGGTCAAATAATATCCGTGCGTTGAAAGAGCAAACTGGCAAGGTACCTGTCACAACGGCGTTGGATGCCTGCGCATCCTGCGGTGTCAAAGTAAACACTCGGGCCTATCCTCCACCAATAGCTGGCTGACCTCGGCCTCGGCCTCGGCCTCCTCGTCCTCTCTGAATAGGACCGCCGCGTCCACGGCCTCTGGGTGCACCTAACTGCCGTGGAGCATCGCCTATGGTAGGAAGTAGAGCTCTCTGAGGAGGAGGTGGTGATGGTGGTAGGGTCACATGTGGAACTGTCGCCGCTCCCTGTCGTCTCACCAGACAGTATCTGATATGATGTTGCGGACTGGCGCACCCAAAACATCCTGGCGACGCCTGCTGTCCTTGTGGATATGAACCATACAGCTGACCTCGCCCAACCCCTCTGCCAGCACCATCTCTTGGAAAGGATCTGGCATGATGCCCCTGATCTGGCATACCGGTACGAATCCTCTTCGGCCCGGGAACGGCCGAAGTCGCTGAAATGCTTGCCTCCATCCGCAATGCCGTATCCATAGCAGCTGAATAAGTGTCGTAGTGCTGGGCGCCGATGGCAAGAAATAGCTTGGCGTCAAGTCCCTATACGAACCTCTTCATTCTCTTCTCTTCAGTATCCACCAAATACGGAGCATATCTGGACAACTGCGTGAACTGGACATCGTACTCAGACACCGTCATCCCTGGAGTCTTGATCAAGACCTCAAAACTACAAGCTCTGGCGTCACGAACGCTCTCTGGAAGGAAACGAGCCAGAAATACCGCTGTAAACTCGGCCCAAGTCATAGGGGGTAGACCTGCAGCTCGACCTCTCTCGACGGACTCAAACCATGTCTGCGTAAAGCCCTCTAAACGGAAACTCGCCAGCTGTACCCATCGATCGTCAGAACATCTGAGCGAAAGGCAAATCCTGGCTAATCTATCAAGGAATATTTGTGGATCCTCCGCCGCATCGGTGCCGGTGAATACTGGAGGTCTCAGTCTCATGAAATCCTGTAGCGATACTGGGATGGCCACGGTAGTAGTGGTAGGAGCAACTGTCTGGGCAGCAGGTACCATGGTCGTCTGTGATGTGGTAGGTACGTCCTCTGATCTAGACACACGACTAGCCTCCACTAAAGATCCCACCATCTGAAGTAGCTCCTGCATACCTCCTATCATCTGTCGTAGCTCCTCCATAACAGACTCAAGCCTATCCATGCGGCCTGGGGAAGGCGGATCAGTTTGTCCCGGAGGCGTAGGTATACCACCCTGCTCAGTCCTCGTCTCGGATGAGCTTGCTCGGATCTCATCTCGGGCGGCAGCCCTCTGCACTCTCGTAGCCTTCGGCGGCATAGTGGCTGTTACAAGAACAGGATAATAAGAATAGTGCAATAGAATCATAGGATACACGGAATTGAAGAAGGAATTTCAACTAAGTATATCCTAAAGTCACCTAGGCGGAGTACCGTATCGCAAGTATGCCGCGGACATTCGCACGCTACGTTACCCTGCTTAAGTCACTTACTCCATCTACCAAGGGTCATCCTACACTCAAAAAGGTAAAACATATCGCTCTGATACCAACTTTGTCATGACCCGCAGGGTACGGAACGTGACTGGCACTTAAGTTACGAAATGTCTCAAGGCGTCCGTAAAATAAGTAAGCCAAAGCCCAGAAATCAAAACCCGATTAAGAAAATAGAGTGAAGGAAAAACCAATTTGTTGAAAGCGATTTAGTCCATTAAGTCACATCAAGCCTTTTTAAAAGAAATTTCCTTTTTCCAAAAATCCGGCAGAGTCTCCTTTGTAAAAACAGGCCCCCAAACGGGTACAAAACAGGAGTATAAATGAATAACATGAAATATGGCATCCCCAAGCGGGAGCTAGCTCTTCGCCCCAAGGCGGTCACAAATCCCACGCATTGTAAAACAGCAATGTGCATAAATAAGCATAAGAAGCATAGTAAATAACATGTCGACTCAAGTGAGCTCGACCCCAAATACAACATAAAAATCCACAAGTCTCACAGCCTCGTCTCTAGGTCAATATACAATAATCCAAATAACAGGTACAGCTGATACAGTAAATGGAGTACTCTAGATACAATGAATATATAAGGTGGTACAAAATGATAACAACCCACCTATGAGCAAAGGCCTCGAGTCCAGGAAAAAAGGGCAAAAGTAGCTAGTGCGTCTGCCGCTACAGTACTGACGGAGCGGACCTGCAGAAAGGCTGTGGCACAACGGGGGTGAGTTGCCAACTCGTGAGTAATAAATAACATCTATAGAGGCTATCGCATGCATGCACACAAGCATCCTAGCATCTATAAAACAGATATGGCAGGGTATACTAGCAGGTATGAATGCAGCATGAATATACTAGCAGGTATGTAAGCAATATGAATCAGTTCGTGATCTTAATATGTAAGTATAAGAATCATTCTTTCTTTTTTTTTGCAACTCTTTTAAATACCAGCATAATATCCATAGAATCAACAAGAATCCGTGTCCAGCAACGACAACTCAAAACCGTCTCAAATCTCATATATCCATATCATAGTCTCTCTGGCCTCATCCGTCCGGCTGACCCATCTCAAATATCAATATCTCATCATCTGTAGCCACGGTCGGTATCCTCTGGATATCCGCCGTGCCAAAAAGATCACAGGTAGGTAATCCATCCCCTGCCAGGCTCAACGCCATCATCTGTGATCTTATCGCCCCGGGGTACCTTACCGAGCCCACCATGTACCCAAGACGGTTCATCCAACTCCTCGAAACGGGTCTCGAAAACCACAGCAAATTCATGGTGGACGACACTTTACATCACTA
Organism: Agapanthus africanus; assembly: GCA_030015575.1. Classification (NCBI taxonomy): domain Eukaryota; kingdom Viridiplantae; phylum Streptophyta; class Magnoliopsida; order Asparagales; family Amaryllidaceae; genus Agapanthus; species Agapanthus africanus. The sequence continues at coordinate 137,433,961 of CM057347.1, read as the reverse complement.
GAAAACCGCAACTTTTCATATTAAAAAAAGATAATAAGTTTATAAGTCTTGCGGCTTTCCCCCGAAATCCAGAAATATCATAAGTCTCAAGAATCATCATAAGTGCATGTGTCAAAGATCATGAATGCATATGGTATCAATAATCAAGTTGCAATGTATGATCGATGGACTAGGCATGAACAATGATGTAATGAGGTACGTGCATGTGAATTGCAATTTTACAATTTCATTTTAAGGATTTAACACAATAGCACAGGTTATGAGCATCAATTGATAACATGTTTCGGATTATAAGTTATCTAGTGTTGTGACATGGCAATTACCAGGGCGTGTGTGTACACATGAATAGTGCTCGTGCTGCATATAAAAGCCCTGACAATGGTGCGGGTGTCCTATGGAATGAGTTCACATATGTAGGTGAAACATATAGAACCTGAACGTAGCAATTATCATGCAAATAATATAATTTCTAACATCACTAGCAATCTTTTAATTTACTAAATCTATCGGGCTACTTGCGCCATCCATACGATTGTCCCCCGTAGATGTTACATCTACTCACCCGTGATCTCGCGCTAGGTGTGTCCGACCACCTGCTTTCCTTTCTCCGCGGCGCTCGAAGTTCCTGCTGGCGAACCTAGAATTTACAAAAGTCACACACATAAGGCAAATCCTGCAAAAGTGCGATATATCGATCAAAATGATAACGCGTGCGTGAAACTAAACGCGCGTGCACTCGATACGTCGCGACGTGCGTAATCTCACCAGAACCACTCCGACACGCTGTGTCGCGCAGCGCGCCATAGAACCACGCGGATCACACACGTATCGCACAAGTTTAAAAACATCGATAAAAGGTTTAATGCTCCAGATTTTGACTCGAGTCAAAACAGCAAAAGTTGCACATACCAAAAACCCTAGCTACACAGCAGTTACCTACAGGCAAAACCCCAGCACCCCAATCCCTATTCTGGCTGCAAATTGCGGCCAGATCTAAGAAATTGGTGGCCAAGAAGGGGAGAGGGGTCCCCGTGCTTTGTGTGTGTGTGTCTAACATGGTCACTGTGCTACAGTAATCCCAACTTTTTCCTGAATGGCCCGGGTCAAAAGCAGATTCCAGAAAGGGTAAAAAAGTCGACAAAAACGCTAAATTACACCGATTCGAAATTTTCTGGCATTTTACTGTAATCTAGGGTAGATCTAGGGTTAACTGGGCTTAAACACACTTAATTATGCTATATTAACAATTAAACCCATCACTTGGCCAAATCTCACTCAAATCACCCACAACTAGCACTAAACTACAATATAAACACTAACTAAACTAACTATTACCTAAGTTAAACAAGAAAGGAAACAAGTGTTAGAGATATACCTCTAAAGAATCCTAGGACGTAGGAGAAGAGATGAAGAAGAAGATGGGGTGGTTGCTGCTGCTGCTAAGCTGCTATGCTGCTGCTACTGCTGAACTGTTGTTGTTGCTGTTGCTGAAGCTGCTGTTCCTGATGCTACTACTGCTAGTGTTGCTTCAGCTGCTGATGCTGAAGCTGCTTGCTACTGCTGCTGCTGCTGTTGTTGTTGCATTGTTGTTGTTGTGGTTGTTGTGTTGCTGTGCTGCTGCTGATGTTTATTGTTGCTGCTGCTACCAAGGCTGCTGCTGATGTGCTGATGATGTTGCTGCTGCTGATGCTGTAGTAGCTGTTGTTGTTGCAGCTGCTGTTGTTTTTGATGATGTGTGTGTGAGTGAGAGGGAAAGATGTGAGTGAGAGGGAGTGTGAGAGATAAAGCAAAAGATTTGAAACAACCCTAGAGAGTCAACTCCTCTCTCTCCCTCTTCATTAATTGCTAGCATGCACAAGCTTATCATAACCTCTCTCTCTCACCTACCTATTAGTCAACCCCTAATACTAATTTAATTTTAAAACTAAAACCCTTAATTAAACACAATTAACCTAACCTATGGTTTAACCCACTATGCTCATCTAAACATGGTTAACCCTAGGCTTAACCCAAGTTAACATGCATAAGTGTGTGCAGTACAGATAAAATTCCGATAAAATATTCATAAAACCAGATAAATTATCTGAAACCCGTTTTGGTAAACTTTTTACCAAAAACCCCATATTAACACACAATTACCACTAAACAAAAACTTAGGTGTTACATTCTCGAACTGTTATAGACCTCATATCGACACGACATATCAAGCTACTGGGGTCTGACATATACCACCCCTAGGCGAGATATGCGACATATCAGACGACGAGACCGGACTATTTGAGAGTGTTACTGATTGGATTCACAGGAGAATGTACAAGCTTGCTTGTTGATCTTCTAATAGCTCAATACCTAGGTGGCTGTTACGTTTAGCTGACCGCTTGCAGCTTGTGGGTGTTTGATATGATCATCACCTACTGCCGGCGTATTGACGATTCTTTAGAGTCCTACACAGAGCTTTCTTGACTCAGGAAAAATGGAGTAGGGGCACATATGTGATATGTGCAGGACCGAGGATAATGCGATATGAGATACCGTATTATATTCTCGCGTTATTTTGATATGAGCCGGATCATCGGATCAAGTGTTGATTCGATGAATCGGTACATGAGATATTAGTCAGTTATATTCGATATAGCCGGATTTTCGGATCAAGTGTTGATTCGATAATTTAATGTATAATAATATATATGATATATTGAATTACATTATCTAATATTGGCTCGCTTTATTAATTGATTTTCTCACCGGGTAATACATTGATATATATGCGATATATGTTAATTGTATTATTTTCTTTTATTACAAATATATATTATATATGTGATATATAATATTGTAACATGATATGATTACTAATGCAATATGTTTAGTGGAGATTAAACAAGATTAGGGTTTGATTTGGGTTAGTTCATTCTTGATGTTTCTAGAAGGTTTCTTTTTATTTTGAGCTAAGATATTATGGTTGATATTTTTTAGTGACTCATTCTTAACCCAACCCAAACCCTTAGCCCTAGTTAAATCTCTACATGAGTTAGCCTTATCATAGTTGACTATGGTTGCATTTGTAATGATATTATCATTAGGATTATTCATCACAAAAGGATTATTCATTGTTCATCTTCTTTTTCCTTCTTGCAAAGCTTTCTAGCTTTGATTCTTGTGATGAAAAAGGGTGAGATTATGAAAATAAAATAGAGCTAAATTCCTACTTCATCATCCTAATCTATCCTAGCCATTTAGATTAGGGTGTTCACTTCATTTGAGAGTGAGAGCTTGTGTTTAAGAAACTTCAAGGTAGATCATCTTAGTTATCGAAGAAGCAGGTTTGCATCATTCTCTTCGTGGAGCCTCTCTAGAGTCCGGGTACATGATGATCGCAGCGAAGGGATCTCAACACGGAGCTTATGAAGTGAAGGACTGGACTACAAAGGTTTAATCCCAAACTCCTAGATGTTAAAGTGTTTAACATGCTTTGTTTCGCCTAATCTCTAGTTTAAAGATCTCGTTTAGGGTTGTTCGGCACGGCTAAATTTTAAATCGGGCATGGTTGATGCCTTGTAGAACCTTGTTAGAGTGCCTAGTAACCCTACAGTATTCTCTCGACGTAGATCATTTGGCCTCGAAGACTTTAAGCAAGAACGTTCCATTCTCCTTGTGAAGCCATGCAAGGGTCCGGGAGGTCCATCAACGCAGCGAAGGGACTACTACAAGGAGCTTATGAAGTGAAGGACCGATCTACAAAGGTTGTATTTCTAGTTCACTTAGTTGTAAATGGTTTACTTTTGTTTCCGTATTATATTCTAGTTTAGAGTTCCTTGAAACGGCAAAATTTTTAAAATGGCATGGACGATGCCTCCCGAAATCTTGCCGCCGTGGAAACGAACCCTACAGGGAGTCGATGTCGCACTGTGTTAGATTAGTCAGAACCATAAGACCTTGTACAAGGAAGTTGGGATTTACTGATAGGTTGATCAGTAGTTTCCCGGATTGGTCCTAAACCACATCAGCACGAATTATCGGATCATTAAGGTCTAACGTTTACCACCCTCTAGACTCGGTATGCGATACTCTTAGACAAAGAGACCGAACTGTACGGAGATTGTCACAGATAGGCTTAGTAGGAGTTCTGATGAGTTTGCTCATCAGCCTTCTTATCGACATATACCTAGGCAGCCTTTATGTACAGCTAGTACCGCTGACGGTTTGTGGTTAAACCCACTGCCTGCGTAGTGCCGAGTCTTTATAGTCCCACACAGAGGGTTTCCCTGCATTGAGCAAAACATGTAGAGGTAGTATGGTTTTACGACAGGGTTCGATCACGTACGTGTACTTGTGTACGGATGAAGATTCAGACAGATAATACTAGTGGGCTTTGGTTTAAGCCGAATCCTAGTATTATACTGATGGATTGTTTTCTTCTCTTTTGTATTCGTATTTTTCAGAATACGGATACGGGTATGTATATACAGATGAGGGGCATTTTTGTAAATTGTTCAAAGATGCTTCTAAAAGAGACACCTCATAATTTGTATTTATTATTTTAGGTTAAATGATTATTCATTTATGAGGTGGAGGAAATGAGGTGTATTTTGCATAAATTTGAGCATGGCTCTTAGTGACACTTGTGGGGTTTTCAACCCATGACTCACCAAATTAAAGTTGAACCATATTTCATTTTGTAATATGTATTATTCATGTGAAAGAGGGGTATAGTTCAAATTTGAGAAAATAGAGTTCATGCGTTTTCTTTTGCAAACTTCTTCATTAGCTTTTTCCTCAAGTATTCTTCTTCTACCTTAAGCCATTCAAGTCACATGAGTTGAGAATCTTATGGCTATAAGAGATAAACCATTCTATCTACATTCTCTACATCGTCTACGATATCTAGTGTAGCGAGCTAGATGCCCTAGTTACTTCAGTTGAGGTGGGAGCTCGATCTACAGACTCTCGGGTGGATCGTCTTTGACATGAAAGGACTGACGAGGAGGCCCGATCCAAACGATCCTAGGAGCCTATGACGACGAGGAGGACAGTGACAAGAAGACCCGAAAGACATGCATTCATGAGGTAATAACTTCTTTCCGAGTAGTTAAACCTCTTGCATGTTTGCTAGTTAGGGTTTAACATCGATTCGGCATAGGGTTATTCTAGCGCCAGTTTTGAATCGTTTGAAAATTTTTGTTCCGCAATCGGCCATGGGTGATGGCTAGGGCGTTAGCATAACCTTTCAACCGTGGCCGCAAGCACCCGTGTCATGACCCAGAAAAAAGCATGTGACAGGTACTTGAATGAAGTGAAGTCTATAGGACCCCAACTAATTCAAGTAAGCCAAAAGCCCCGAAATCTAAATCTTTATAGGGAAAATAGTGGATGTGAAGTTTTGAAATAATCTTTAATAAAATCAGGTTCCTTCTTGAAAGACATAGGTAATATAATATGAAAACAATATTTTGTAGCTATCTTGAAAACATTTTCGTCATTTGAAATTTCGGCAACACCTCCTTTGTACTTTTTAGCCCGAAAACGAATACAAGCAATAATAATAAAAGGCATCCCTAAGCTGGAGCTCGCTCTTCGCCAATTGGCGGAAACAACCATGCAAGATATAAATATACAACGCCAAAGGCGAAGATCAAAACACAGAAATAAAGAAAAGAAACTAAAGCAACAACAAGAAACCAAAACAATAATAAATATATGAGCGTGACTCTAAGGCCGAAAGAATATACAAACAGTGTTTCTAAGTTTATAACTATATATAGTCTGGTTGATGGAGATTTTAACTAGATACAACTGAAATGAATAGACAAGTATATAATGGTGTTCACGAAGAAAATGCATCCCAGCTATCAATGCAATCACCCTGAAGAAGGTTGTCTGCCAGCAAGCCGCAATGGAACCTGTGCGGTCAAACCTGCAAGAAAACTGTAGCACAACGGGGTGAGTTGCCAACACGTGAGTAGAAGACATCACCGAGTAGAAATCGTATGAATGACGATCTCCTAGTCCATACAGTATAATAATAATAAAAACATCGAGTGATGATAAGGGTAACAAAATAACATAGTGCGATATCAAGTACTCGTGTTCGTATCTTAAGGTAGTGACAAGTAATATATATAATGTATGAATGCATCATCTAACGTGTGTTCAGCAACGATACACAAAATCATGATAATACCTGAGTGCCCAGCATCGACACTCGAAAACATTATGAAATCCGTGTCCAACAGCGACATATAATACTCATATCTCGGGCTCCGTCAGTCCGGATCGGCCCATATCATCCGATCACATATCTCGGGCTCCGTCAGTCCAGATCGGACCATATCATCTGATCCCACGACTACGGTCAGTATCCTCCGGATATCCGCTATGCCAAACTATCACCGGTCGGTAGCGCTCCCCTGCCGGGCTCAACGTCTCAATCTCTATACGGTCTTCTTGCCCCGGGGTACCGTACCAGGTCCACCATATACCCGCAGACGGTAGCTCCTCTCTCCTTGAATCGGGTAATCATATATCATATATGCTCCAGAACCGAGAAATATCATGGTGGACGTCACACATCATATCAACGAAAACCGCATTTTTCATTTTAAATGGAGCATAAGCTTTTCAAATTCACATGTGGTTTCCCAAATCCAGAAATCTCATGAAAATTGAAATCACATAATCATGAGCTAGAAATAAATCATGAATATCGGCATAGAGCCCATCTTAAAGTAACAGAATATATGTATGAAAATGTATGCGACATCTAAGTAAAGAATGCAATATCTAAACTAGCTTGTGAGAACAAGAATACCAACAATATGAATAAACAACTAGCTAGCAGGTTATACAAGTGAAGTAACATTTTGTAATGTGTACGTGACATGGCAATTACCGATGATGATATATGTGAGCCGTCCAGCAAGTGTGTGTGCAACATACGCATCATCGGTAACTGTGCAGGTGTCCTAGCAGACGAGATCGCAACAGCTAATGAAAGCACATGTATATATATCTATATACGAGCCATACTGTTATAGTATTTGAAATAGCACGAATCGTTGTTTTAGAAAAATATGGGCTATGGTATTTCTGAGAAAAGATATTTCTTTTGAAAATCCGTACCGTCCCTCGGATTGTCTTTTGGAAATACCCACGATTCGTTAGTTTTTGAAAATAAATATGACTCGAGCCTAAACTAACATCTACCTAAGAAACTAAAAGACTAAATTAAGAACCGAGTTGAAAGTGATAAGAAAGTCTATAGCATACCCGAGTCGATATATCTAATAGTCGGCGATCCAGCCTCATAGCGTCACGTACGGTATGATCTATCGTACGGCATCCTCGAGTCAAGAGTGTGGATCAATCATCATATATGCATCTCGTACGGTATTGTCCGGCATACGGCATCCTCAAAATCGAGGGTACGGGTCAAATATCATATATATCATCATTCATATGGTATCATCCATCAAGGGTACGGATCTAAGGTCTCGTACAATGTATTATTTCATCAAGTCACAAGTTATCGCATGTTTGTGTATATCTCCCAACGATCCTTTAATATATCATATCATAAGTGATGTTTCAGACTCAATTTCATAGTTCATATTCTCACGACATCATGCCCGATCATATCGACTCATATCCATTCAACATCTCATATCCCCATCTCACGTGTATATGTATGTGTGTGTGTGTATACGAACTAACACACAAATATATATATATACACACATACATACACAAACATATAAATCAAGTGTTTGCGTGTGTGGGTGTGGGTGTGCATATGTGACAACACATATCCTAAGGTTCGCGATTAAATTTGAAGAGGCTAAAGTTATACCATCCTACGAAAACATATATTCCAATCCTACGGTCTCCTAAAACCCTAGTTGCTAAGTATCCAAGTCTAGCATCAACACATATCTACAATATATATAATAACCTATTCTACGGTTGTGGGGGTGCGATACGCCATCCACCCGACTTTCCCCGTAGATACACATCTACTCACCTCGATACTCGCTTGCCGAAGTCGATGACTCCTTGTTCTACCTTGTAGTCCCGAAGTCCATGCAAAGGTACCTACATATTAAAACACATTATGTCGCATAAAAATCATATTCGAAAACTGATACGTCATGCGAAGTGCTCATAGGTTAGAACCTATAGCCTACGCATGCGAGAACAACCAAATAAGCCTTGTCATTGACGTACAAACGTCCAACGACCAAATCCAAATTCAAATACCAAAAACCAAGTTTTAGAAATCGAAAAAACATTGCCAACATCAACTCAAAATACTTCCATATTTTTGCTCAGGTGAAGTGTGACTAAACTAACAATACAAGGGCTATGTTATGAGGAGTATGAGCTACAAGCCAAAACCCAACACCAGACTCCAAAATTTGGCTGGCGAAAAGTGCTACAGTTGCAGGGTTCCGCAGCACCGCCACTGGGTTTCGGGAGGCATCGACCCTGCCGTTTTTAAAAAATTTGGCGCGCTAAAGAACCCTAACCTAGAATCTTAACTAGAGAATTAGACGAAACTAGAATGTAAACATCTTTACACTAAGTGAACAAGAAATACAACCTTTGTAGGCCGGTCCTTCACTTCAATAGCTCCGTGTAGTAGTCCCTTCGCTCCAAGTAGTGAACTCTCGGAATCTAGAAAGGCTCCACAAGATGAAAGGAACAAGCTTGCTTGAAGTCTTCGAGGCCGAAGATGATCTACGTCGAGGAGACACTAACTCAAACTACCTCTTCACTAATTGTGAAGCAAACAACCTAAACTAAATGGCTAATCTAGTGTAGGTTGATGAAGTAAGAATTTTGCTCACTTTATAAATATTTTTCTCACTAATTTTCTTCACCTCCCAAATTGCTAGAGAGCTAGCGAAAAAAGATGAAGAAAAGCAACCATGGAAAAATCTAAGTGTAGAATGGCAACCATGGGTGTGTTAATATCATATATTAACCCTTGTAGAGACTAAACCATGGCTAATCATAATGGTTGGGTTATAAATATCTTAAGTAAAACAAAATTAGTGGACATAGTCATTGATTCTACAAGCTTCCACTAAGCATCAACCATGACTAATTCCACCCAATTTTGAATTACTTTAAATAATAAAACCCTTAATTATGTTAAGCATGGTGTGAGTCTCATACACCCATGTTGTATGTAGCAACAAGCATGACACAATAATATATATCACATATATATTAAGTGTACACACACAAGTGAGAAAAAGAAATGCTTAAGTGAGCAAATATTAGTTAATGTAAATTAATATATCACATATATAATTATACATCAAATTATTAAATCAACACTTAATTTAATAATCCGGCTATATCACATATAACCGACTAATATCATATGTATCAACTTATCGAATCAACAATAGATTCGATAACCCGGCTATATCACATATAACCGATCGATATCATATATCGCGAGAAAAGAATGCGGTATCACATACGCGTATTAATCTCGGTCCCGCACATATCACATATGTGCTCCTACTTCGTTTCTCCTGAGCCAGGAAATCTCTGTGTAGGACTCTAAAGACTCGTCAATACGCCGGCAGTAGGTGATGATCATATCATTCACCCATAAGCCATCAGCGGTACTAGCCGGACGTAACGGCTACCCAGGTATTGAGTGATCAGAAGATCAACAAGCAAGCCTGCTCATACTCCTGCGAATCCAATAAGTAACACTACCGTACAGTCCGGTCTCTTCGTCTGATATGTCGCATATCTTAGCCTGGGGGTGGTAAACGTCAGACCCCAATAGCCTGATAAGTCATGACGATGTAAGGCCATAACGGTTCAAGAAACTACTGATAACACTTACTAGTAGATCTCAGCAACTCTGGCCAGGGATTTCCTGTTATGACCAATCGAGCATAGCGCAACATCAACCCCCAATACCGGGAGAGACAAAATCCCCTCCTATCGCTCATTGCCTCCATGTGACTCGGGAATGTACCCAAAAACCACCGTTTTGCACATTCTCTTGAACGTGGTAAGGTGGAAATCAAAGCACAGTGGGAATCACACAAGACTCTATGATGATCTCGGGTCTACAGACTAACCTATACCAGTGTCACCAGAGAACTGCTATCTAACGATAGGTATGATACCATCTAGGATTTCTCGGCGAGTCCGTTCAGTGTACCCAGTCTCCACTGAGCACCCGTATACCTTCTCTGATGTCAAACACCAATGGATGTAGGATCATCCATCGCCCATCAAATGGGTCGAGAAGCATATATGCTAGTCTACTCTTGAATATCGATACCCCGTCTCGATACTCCCACGACTAGGAACATTTGAAGGATGTACTTACCGACTACCTCTGCCCTACTAGTATGATCTGCATCATAATCCTGGTAGTCAAGTACTCATCCTAAGGGCTTTATCAACATGTAATAGAGAGATAATGAGTGTACATGTTAAAATAAAGAGCAACCAGATAACATACTATCATGGCAAGCAAGAAATTCCTCCCTATATATTTCCAAGCATCCACTATAATATACATCACATGTATAATAATGGCCTCTAGGGCATACATATAAATAACAATCTCCCACTTGCACTACGGCCACTTGTTGTAGTATCTCATACTCAACGTCCCATAAAAGTCTCTCGCGGGAAAGGCCTCTGTTAGTGGATCCGCCGTGTTATCCTGTAAGTCCATGCTACCTCTCCCGGTACTTTCGGGCATGCGGAATTTGATAAAAAACGATTTTCTTATAGGTGGTAACATGGACTTAAAAACCCGGTTCTTTGTTAAACATCTAACTAACAACCTAACTAGGAGTCGTTAACTACTCGGTTAGGGGGTTTATACCTTTCTTGTCTTGAACTCCTTCGTCTGCAAACCTCGATGGTGGTCCGGATCGGCTTCTTCCCGTCATCTCCTTACGCCGAAGATAGATCCACCTGAAAGCTTCAACCTTTGGCTCCTTCTTCGATCTTTGAAGAAACTAGTTCACTCGGTTTGCTAAACCTTGTGAACTAGAGTGAGTAGAGAAGAGTTTGTATGGGATTTTATCTATGGTTCTTGATTCTCAACTCATGAGACAAGTGAACCATAGAGTCAAGAGAGGGAGAGCAAGAGGAGGAAGATGAGAGCTCAAGAACAAGAGAGAGAATGAGCATGAAAGAATGAGAGAGGACTTTTCTCATTTGGCTCTCATAATCCAAAACCATCATCACAAAAATAATAATCAAGTATTGTGTAAAATGGTTCAAGTCAAAATGGCTAAATCATTTCATGCACTCATTTCTCACAAAAGAAACAAGCAAGTAAAAAGTCTTTGCCATGAAATGATAGCCATAGTCATCATGATGATCAACTAGTCCAACCTAGTCAACCGGTCAACAAAGTCAACAAGTCAACAAAGTCAACCCCTCAACAACCATGTCACCACAATACTTAATTAATATAATTGTTAATCACATATCATATTCTCATTAGGGTTGACCAAAAAGTCAATAGTCAACAGTCAACGGTCAACAACCCTAATGAGAATCCTCTGCCTCTGTCTCTCCGTCAACTGTGCATGCACACCCGCATCCGCGTTCCGAGGAACACGAATACATACTGGATAAATCCAATCCCAAAACGTACACTAGGATCTGGCTTAAACCAAAGCCTGCTAGTGATAACTGTCCGGACAGTGTACGTGCATAAGTGCACGGATGTGACCGAACCCTGTCGCAAAACCATGCGACCTGCCGCAAAACCATGCGACCTCTACTCTTTTTCCTAAAGGCGAATAGCTTTCTGTGTGGGACTCTAAAGACTCGACACTACGCTGGCAGTGGGTTTAACCACAGACCGCAAGCGGCACTAGCTGTGCGTAACGGTCCCCAGGTAGATGCCGACAAGAAGACTGACGAGGTGAAACCCATCTGAACTCCTACTGAGCCTGAATGTGACATTCTCTATACAGTCCGGTCTGTTCATCTGATACATCGCATGGCGGGCCTAGGGGGCGGTAAACGTCAGTCCCCCAATAGCGGTACAAGTCGTGTCGGAGTGAAGCCCAAAACACCCTGAGATAACACTGGAAGCCTACCAGTATATCTCGTTTGCCCTGGCCAGGGACTACTCGTGTAATGGCTCTCCTAGACACAGCGCGATGTCAACCCCCAATGCCGGGAGAGACGAATCCTGTCTAACCGTCACTGCCTCCAAGTGCTTCGGGACTGCACCCAACTACCACCTGTTTGCACGACTCCTTTGAGCCGTGGTAGGGTAGTAATCAAAGTACAGTGGGAACACACTCGAGGCGAAGTGACAGTGTCAAGTCAGCGGACTAAGCTGTACTCATGTCACCTGGGAACTGATAACTGACGATAGGCATAATACCAACTAGTCAGTTCCCGACGAGTCCTGTCCAGTGTACTCGTAACCCAACGAGCACCCGCATACTATCTCAAGTACGACGTACCGACGGCTGTGGGACAGACCGTCTCCCACACTGGGATGAGAAGCGCATGCGCTAGTCTACTCCGGAGTATCGATACCCTGTCTCAATAGTCCTGCGACCAGGGACCTGCATAAGGATGTGCTTATAGATTACCCAGCCCCACTAGTGTGACTGCCATCACAACGCTGGTAATCAAGCAAAGATCCTAAGGGCTCCACTAATGTGTATAGGCGATATACTAAAATAAACACATGTACACATTGAAGTAGAAACAAACCAAGTAGCATACTACTCAAGATTGTATATACAAGGTGAATATCCCAAGCTTCCATTAAGTAATATACAAACTAGTATGATACAGTAATGGCCTCTAGGGCATATACACTAACAATCTCCCACTTGCACTAAGGCCATGTACTGGCGTATCGAAGACCTATCATCTCGATCAGCCGCTCGAACTGAGTCTGGGGCTAGGCCTTGGTGAATGGATCTGCAGTGTTATCTTCTGAAGCGACTCTCCGAACCTCGATCTCCTGGCAATCCACGATCTCCCTGATCAGGTGATACCGCCTCAAGATGTGTCTGGATCTCTGATGGGACCTGGGTTCCTTCGCTAAAGCTATAGCCCCATTGTTGTCGCAATACAGAGGTATTGGATCAACAACGGAAGGAACCACCTGAAGTTCTTTCAAGAACTTCCTCATCCAGACAGCTTCTTTTGCGGCATCAGATGCAGCGATGTATTCCGCTTCCATCGTCGAGTCTGCAACGGTTTCCTGTTTGGAACTCTTCCAACACACCGCCCCTCCATTGAGGGTAAAGACAAAACCCGACATGGACTTGGAATCATCCTTGTCACTCTGGAAGCTGGAGTCAGCAAAGGCCTCGATCTGGAGGTCTTTTCCGCCATACACCAAGAACATCTCCTTAGTCCTTCTCAGGTACTTGAGAATGTTCTTTACCGCTATCCAGTGTTTCTCCCCGGGGTTTGACTGATACCGGCTTACTACACTAAGTGCATAAGTTACATCCAATCTGGTGCACAACATCGCATACATTATAGAGCCTACCGCAGAAGCGTAGGGTATAATAGACATGCGATCCCTCTCCAAATCAGTCTTGGGAGACATCTCTTTAGAGAGGGTGATCCCGTGACAAGCCGGTAGGTTACCGCGCTTGGAATCTTCCATACTGAATCTCTTCAGTATGGTGTCGATGTACCTGGACTGTGAAAGTCCTAATATCCTCTTGGATCTATCACGATGGATCCGGATCCCCAGGATGTATGAGGCATCACCCAGGTCTTTCATGGAGAACCTGTGTGACAAGAACCCCTTGACAGATTGTAGCATAGGAATGTCATTTCCTATTAAGAGAATGTCATCCACGTATAAAACGAGGAATACTACAGTTCTCGCTACAAATCTACTGTACATGCATGGTTCATCTGGATTTTTGATAAAGCCAAATTCCTTGACCGTCTCATCAAAACAGATGTTCCAACTCCGCGATGCCTGCTTTAGTCCATAGATGGACTTAAGCAACTTGCACACTTTTCCGCTGCTCCCACTCTGAATGAAACCCTCTGGTTGGTCCATATAGACACACTCCTCTAAATTTCCATTTAGAAAAGCGGTTTTTACGTCCATTTGCCAGATCTCATAATCGTGGAAGGCAGCAATGGCAAGAAGGATCCGAATGGATTTCAGCATAGCCACTGGAGAAAAGGTTTCGTCATAGTCCAAGCCAGGTCTTTGATGGAAACCCTTTGCAACAAGTCTAGCTTTATAGGTCTCAACCTGTCCATCTACACCAATCTTCCTTTTGAAGATCCACTTGCATCCTACGGGTTTTACCCCGTCTGGAGCAATGTCCAACGTCCATACTTTGTTGGTGTACATGGACTCCATTTCGGTCCGCATTGCATCCAGCCATTTTACTGAGTCAATGCTCTGAACGGCCTGCTGGAAGCTAGTAGGCTCATCATAATCTATGATGCAATCCTCTCTATCCCCGTCTATGAGAAAACCGTAGTATCTTTTGGGCGGATGAGACTGCCTACTACTCCTGCGGAGCGGCGTAGGAATGTCCTGTTGTTTTGAACCCTCTGGTTCCACTAAACTTTCAGTAATAGTCTGTGGTTCTGGAATTTCTTCCAGTTCTACTGCGCTCCCACTAATTTCCTTTTCTAAGAACTGGTGTTCTAGAAAGTGGGCATGACGAGAAACAATAACTTTTTGTTCCTCTTCGCAATAGAAGAAATATCCCTTGGAGTTCTTTGGATATCCCACAAATTTGCACTGTACTGAGCGTGCCTCGAGCTTGTCCGCATGCTGCTTTTTGACAAAAGCTGGACTTCCCCATGTCTTAATGTGATTAAGATGGGGCCTCTTCCCACACCACATCTCATATGGTGTGGTAGGCACAGTCTTAGTGGAAACTCGGTTCAAAAGGTACGCAGCTGATTCTAGCGCATACCCCCAGAATGATCGCGGTAACTCAGCGTTACTCATCATGGACCGTACCATATCCAATAGGGTGCGGTTCCGTCTCTCCGATACACCGTTATATTGCGGAGTGTATGGAGGAGTAAGCTGAGAGAGAATTCCATTCTCTTTTAAATAATTCAGGAATTCGGCACTTAAGTATTATCCACCTCAATCCGATCTTAGAATCTTGATACTTTTGCCGGTCTGTTTTTCTACTTCATTCTTATATTCCTGGAACTTTCCAAAGGCTTCGGACTTATGTTTCATTAAGAAGACATAACCGTACCTTGAAAAGTCATCCGTAAAAGTAATGAAATAAGAATAACCGCTTCGCGCATGTGTATACATTGGACCGCACACGTCGCTGTGTACGAGTCCCAAGAGCTCGCTCGCCCTTACTCCATGTCCAGTAAACGGAGTCTTTGTCATCTTTCCTTTGAGACAGGATTGATAAGTGGCATACGATTGATATTCGAACGGATTCAAATATCCTTCTGTATGTAACTTTGTCAACCTTCTCTCATTGATGTAACCCAGTCTACAATGCCATAAGAAAGTCTGATTTATTTCCGGAGACTTTCTTTTGTGTGTATTCTGGATATTGAAAATCTGTGGTTGGTTTAATACGTATATACCATTGCTCAATGTACCTGACCCAATCAGAACTTGATTAAGGTGAATGTTTACAACATTGCTTACAAACGCAAATTCATAACCTTCTTTAGAAACTAAAGATACAGAAATGATATTACAAGTTGCGTTGGGTACAAAAAAGCAATTACGCAAAACCAAAACATGTCCATCTGACATTCCCAGGTGATAGTCCCCCACGGCTTTAGCATCCATGCTAGCTCCGTTCGCAACTCTGAAGGTCATGTCACCTGCCTTCAAAACCCTACGGTTTCTCAACGCCTGCGATGAATTACAGATATGAGATCCTGATCCGGTATCCAATACCTAGGAAGTAGAGTTTATTGAAAGACAGTTTTCAATAACATACACACCTGAAGCTGAAGCTGCAACCTGCTTCAATTCCTGTGTCCTGGCTTTCCAAGCCCTGCAATCATTCTTCCAGTGTCCTTTCTTATGACAATAGAAGCATTCTTCCTTATCCACAAGCTTCCCCGCTTTCTTTGTTGCTTTTGCTTTTCCCTTCGTATCCACATTACTAACACCGCCTCTTGGTTTGGCGGGGGCTTTCTTCTTCTTCCCTTGGCTTTCGCCTTGGACCTAGAAGAAGATGATCCTCCTACAAACAAAGTGGATGTTTCCCTACCTTTCTGTAGGGTGCCCTCTGCGCTCCTCAGCATGTTGAGGAGCTCTGAAAGTTCAACTTCTTTTTCTTGTAAGTTGAAGTTCAGTATAAACTGGGCGTAAGTGGAAGGAAGGGACTGGAGAACTAAGTCCGTATAGAGCTCACTCTCCAATGTGGTCCCTAGGTCCGCGAGCTCCTCAATGTAGCTGATCATCTTAAGCACGTGCTCTGCTACTGATGATCCGACGGCCATCCTTACCGAAAATAACTTTTTCGACGCTTCGTATCTTGCGATACGAGATTGCTCTCCATACAGTTCTTTTGTATGAAGAAATATGGATTCCAAGTCCATATTCTCGTGCCTCCTCTGATGTTCATTGTCCATAGAGGCAAGTACGAGGCATTTGGCCTTCGCGCTATCAATCTCCCAAGTCTTACGGATTTCCTTATCCGCGACGCTGGAAGTGGGACCAGGGACAGGGGGAGCTTTGGTGGTAAGAAGATACCCCAGCTTGTCGTAAGTGATTGCCATCTTGACATTCCTGAGCCAATCTTTGTAGTTTGGCCCTGTCAGTATGGTTTTATCTAGAAGTAACTTAAGTCCAGTCATGTCGATTGGTCGCTGCAATTAGGAGAGAGAAGAAACACTCAGCTTGATGCTCTTGCAAGTTTAGAATGGTTTTTAGTTTATCTAAACAGGATGGCTCCCACTGTTTCTCGAATCCCTCCTCAAACCAAAAAGGAAGAATTAGTCGGGATCAATCCCACCGCACAATACTTGCTTAACCGTTCAGCCAGGCCAGTGTCAGTACTTTGAGGGAGGTTTTCCAACGCTTTCGCGAAGTTCCTTAATTCAAGAACCTCTTTTCCCTGGGGGCGTAGCCCCGCTAACACCTTTCTAGGCACCTACTAGGTTTATAGCATTGATCGTTTAGTGAGAAATTTCCCGAGGAGTAGCATATACTCACAGTAGGATCGGGATCCAAATATCATCACGTGACGAAACTGAAGGAATCCTACCAGAATCATCACACTCCAAGTGGTATGCAAATCTAGCAAGTTTCAGTACTTATGAAACTCCCGATGTGGATTTTTGCCCCATGCTCTTATGACCTTGACTTTGGCCAAAATATCATAAGTCACATGTCAAGTTCTACCCGTTATTATCCAGGTTAATTTGGATCCATCCGTACCTACCCTTGACTTTGGCCAAAATGGCAGTACGACTGTCCCAAACTAACGCATCTATCTATGCTACACATGAATACCCAATAGCTACCAATCACTATGCCTTGACTTTGGCCAACATACACAGCTTGAATACTATTGACTATTCATATGAAACGACGGAGGGCTACGAATAGTTTTGGCAAAACCGTGAACATAGTGAACTTGATATAATCGATGGAACGAGATAGCTTTTAAAAGGAGTGGCTCAAGCTCCGCATTTAAAAGTTAGTTTTGAAAAGAACCGAGTGGTTTTTCGAAAGTGTTCCAACGATTTTAACTTGGTTTATTTTCTTGCATTAGTTCTTTTAATGCGTGATATTCTTGCATTAGTTCTTTTAATGCGTCCCATCATTTAATCCTACCATTGCAGAAAATAACCAAAATATGACGTACGCTTATGCCATTCGCATTCGCCATGGGGCCCCGTCATTACCCATTAGGTTACTTAACTAACGACAGAGCGGGGGCTGCGCTAGCGCGGCTGTAAAACATAAGCAACGCCTAAATAATATCATATATAGATATATTGCAATGATAGCCATTTCAGATCACAGATGAATACATTGGATATACTAGGAATCCGCAATTCGTACGAGCCTGTAACGAAAAGCAGATTACACGGTCGCGGTGAATAGCCAAAACCCCACCCAAGACCCCTACGGGTGCGTCAAACTACCCGCCAAGTACCCGAAGCGAAGCAACCTCCCTCAACTCCGTGAGTAGGCCACTAGGCACTTCGGCATACCCGGTAGTTTGTGCACCCCCTCCATGGGTCTATCCTAGGAGCAAAAACAGTAAAAAGAAATTATACAATGACGGCTACAACCCCGACCCGGTTGTGCGGCCATACAAATAATTATTACATCAATTTACAAATTTACATGAATTGAAAGAAAAGAAAACTCTCGTCTCACAACCCCCGGCTATTCACCCGCGACAATCCAACATATTCATATACACATTCCAGCAACATTACAGATCACAGATTTGTATAACCCCCACTAATCGACATATAGCGATTAGCTGACGTTCAATACAAATATCACATTACAGAAAAACCCGTCAGCTAAAGTCTTTTAGAAGTTCGATCAAAAAATACGGATTTTCAGGACCCCAAAAATAAAATTTTCGTTCTGGAAAATCTGGGCTGAAAATACATATACTAAAATTCCTAAAATACCCCCATAAGCACACTGTAGCAAAGAACAACCAGAGAGAAGCCAAGACGGCCGCGGAACCGCGGCAATAGCAAGCTATTACCGCGTTTCCGCGGCGCAATGATGAGATCAGGGGACCGTCTTTCTACAGTGCACTCTAAAAACCCTGAGTCGATTTTTGATGCATGATTTATTATTTTTACAGAACATAAAAAATCGACAGCAACTTTGAAAACGGGGTTCATTTCGGGACTTTTTCTTTGATCGATCTTCTAGCTACTTTGCTAACATGTTAGATAGAGTTTAACTAGGCTCTGATACCACTGTAAGTCCATGTTACCTCTCCCGGTACTTTCGGGCATGCGGAATTTGATAAAAAACGATTTTCTCAGAGGTGGTAACATGGACTTAAAAACCCGGTTCTTTGTTAAACATCTAACTAACAACCTAACTAGGAGTCGTTAACTACTCGGTTAGGGGGTTTATACCTTTCTTATCTTGAACTCCTTCGTCTTCAAACCTCGATGGTGGTCCGGATCGGCTTCTTCCCGTCGTCTCCTTACGCCGAAGATAGATCCACCTGAAAGCTTCAACCTTTGGCTCCTTCTTCGATCTTTGAAGAAACTAGTTCACTCGGTTTGCTAAACCTTGTGAACTAGAGTGAGTAGAGAAGAGTTTGTATGGGATTTTATCTATGGTTCTTGATTCTCAACTCATGAGAAAAGTGAACCATAGAGTCAAGAGAGGGAGAGCAAGAGGAGGAAGATGAGAGCTCAAGAACAAGAGAGAGAATGAGCATGAAAGAATGAGAGAGGACTTTTCTCATTTGGCTCTCATAATCCAAAACCATCATCACAAAAATAATAATCAAGTATTGTGTAAAATGGTTCAAGTCAAAATGGCTAAATCATTTCATGCACTCATTTCTCACAAAAGAAACAAGCAAGTAAAAAGTCTTTGCCATGAAATGATAGCCATAGTCATCATGATGGTCAACTAGTCCAACCTAGTCAACCGGTCAACAAAGTCAACAAGTCAACAAAGTCAACCCCTCAACAACCATGTCACCACAATACTTAATTAATATAATTGTTAATCACATATCATATTCTCATTAGGGTTGACCAAAAAGTCAATAGTCAACAGTCAACGGTCAACAACCCTAATGAGAATCCTCTGCCTCTGTCTCTCCGTCAACTGTGCATGCACACCCGCATCCGCGTTCCGAGGAACACGAATACATACTGGATAAATCCAATCCCAAAACGTACACTAGGATCTGGCTTAAACCAAAGCCTGCTAGTGATAACTGTCCGGACACTGTACGTGCATAAGTGCACGGATGTGACCGAACCCTGTCGCAAAACCATGCGACCTGCCGCAAAACCATGCGACCTCTACTCTTTTTCCTAAAGGCGAATAGCTTTCTGTGTGGGACTCTAAAGACTCGACACTACGCTGGCAGTGGGTTTAACCACAGACCGCAAGCGGCACTAGCTGTGCGTAACGGTCCCCAGGTAGATGCCGACAAGAAGACTGACGAGGCGAAACCCATCTGAACTCCTACTGAGCCTGAATGTGACATTCTCCGTACAGTCCGGTCTGTTCGTCTGATACATCGCATGGCGGGCCTAGGGGGCGGTAAACGTCAGTCCCCCAATAGCGGTACAAGTCGTGTCGGAGTGAAGCCCAAAACACCCTGAGATAACACTGGAAGCCTACCAGTATATCTCGTTTGCCCTGGCCAGGGACTACTCGTGTAATGGCTCTCCTAGACACAGCGCGATGTCAACCCCCAATACCGGGAAAGACGAATCCTGTCTAACCGTCACTGCCTCCAAGTGCTTCGGGACTGCACCCAACTACCACCTGTCTGCACGACTCCTTTAAGCCGTGGTAGGGTAGTAATCAAAGTACAGTGGGAACACACTCGAGGCGAAGTGACAGTGTCAAGTCAGCGGACTAAGCTGTACTCATGTCACCTGGGAACTGATAACTGACGATAGGCATAATACCAACTAGTCAGTTCCCGACGAGTCCTGTCCAGTGTACTCGTAACCCAACGAGCACCCGCATACTATCTCAAGTACGACGTACCGACGGCTGTGGGACAGACCGTCTCCCACACTGGGATGAGAAGCGCATGCGCTAGTCTACTCCGGAGTATCGATGCCCTGTCTCGATAGTCCTGCGACCAGGGACCTGCATAAGGATGTGCTTATAGATTACCCAGCCCCACTAGTGTGACTGCCATCACAACGCTGGTAATCAAGCAAAGATCCTAAGGGCTCCACTAATGTGTATAGGCGATATACTAAAATAAACACATGTACACATTGAAGTAGAAACAAACCAAGTAGCATACTACTCAAGATTGTATATACAAGGTGAATATCCCAACCTTCCATTAAGTAATATACAAACTAGTATGATACAGTAATGGCCTCTAGGGCATATACACTAACATATCCTTTGCGTCAACTCTCCTTATGTTGATCCCTTAGAGATCACCATCTCTCTGATCAGGTGATACTGTCCTCAGAATATGTCTGGATCGCTGATGGGACCGGTGTTCCCAGGCCAAAGCCACAACTCCATTGTTGACACAATAACAGTTATTGGACGCTTAATGGTAGGAACCATATTCATCTCATGAACAAGAATTATCCAGGTATTGACTATGGTAGCATTGTTGGTAGCGATGTATTCAGCCTATCGTCTAGTTTCCCACGGTATATAGCTTGGAACTCTTGCAACATACCGTCCCTCCACTGAGGGTAAATACAAAGCCCAAGACTGACTTTCAATCGACCTTATCACTCTAGGAGCTGGAATTGGTAAAGGACACCCACAGGAGTTCACCGTCACCAAACCCCAAGAACATATTTTTAGTGCTTCTCAAGTACTTAAGAATGTCCTTCATAGCTGTCTAGTGATTTTCCCAAGGTCCGATTTATTCCTGATCACTATACCTAGTGAGTTAGCTACATCTGGTCTGGTACATAATATCGCATACATGATAGAGCCTAGTGCCGAAGATAGGGTATCCCTTACACGCGAGCTCTTTCCAAATCATTCTCAGGAGACATATTTTTGGAGAGAGCGATTCATGAGTAAGTGGGTGAACCACCATGCTTTGAATCTTCCATACTAAACCCCTTTAGTATGGTGTTAATGTACCTGTATTTGGGACACTCCCAACATCCACTTAGATCCATCATCATAGATCATAATCCACAAGATGTAGTAGGTGTTATTTATATGTATGCCCTAGAGGCCATTACTGTACATTGGATGTACATTGTAGTGGATGCTGGGACATATATAGGTAGGACTTTCTTGCTCGACATGATAGTACGCTATCTGGTTGCTCTTTATCTTAACATGTATACTTTCTGTCTCTCTGATTACATGTTGATAAAGCCCTTAGGATGTGTACCCGACTTCCAGGACTATGATGCAGATCATACTAATGGGGCCTGGGTAGTCAATGAGTACATCCTTCATTGTTCCTAGTCGTGGGAATATCGAGACGGGGCATCGATATTCCAGAGTAGACTACCGTATATCTTGTCGACCTATGTGATGGGCGATGGATGATCCCATATCCATTGGTGTTTGACATCAGAGATGGTATTCGGGTGCTCAGTGGAGACTGGGTACACTGAACGGACTCGCCGAGAACTCCCAGATGGTATTATACCTCACGTCAGATGGCAGTTCTCTGGTGACACTGGTACAGCTTAGTCTGTTGACCCGAGATCATCATAGAGTCTTGTGTGTCTCCCACTGTGCTTTGATTTCCACCCTACCACGGCTCTACCGAGACGTGCAAATAGGTGGTTTTTGGGTACAGTCCCGATTCACATGGAGGCAATGAGCGATAGAAGGGGATTCGTCTCTCCCGGTATTGGGGGTTGATGTTGCGCTATGCTAGACTGGCCATAACAGGAAATCCCTGGCCAGGGTTGCAGTGATATACTGGTAAGAGTTATCATTAGTTTCACGAATGTTATGGACCTCAAGTCGGCATGACTTATCGAGCTACTGGGGTCTGACGTTTACCACCCCTAGGCGAGATATGCGACATATCAGACGAACAGACCGGACTGTACGGTAAGTGTTACTGGTTGGATTCACAGGAGTGTGAGCGGGCTTGCCCATCGATCTTCTGATCGCTCAATACCCGGGTGGCCGTTACGTTTAGCAGACCGCTTGCGGCTTGTGGGTGTTTGATATGATCATCAACTGCTACCGGCGTATTGACGAGTCTTTAGAGTCCTACACAGAGGTTTCCTGGCTCAAGCGAAACGAAATAGGAGCGCATATGAGACATGTGCGGGACCGAGAATAATGCGTGTATGTGATACCGTATTCTATTCTTGCGATCAATGTATCGAATGGTTATATGCGATATAACCTAGTTATCGAATCAAGGATTGATTCGATAAGCCGATACATTGGATACTAGCCGGTTATATGCGACATGACCGGATCATTGAATCAAGTGTTGATTTAATGATTTAATGTATAATTATATATTTGATATATTACTTTGCATCAACTAGTATTGGTTCACTTTAAATGGATTTTCTCACTTGATGTGCATATTGTATATGTGATATATTTTTTGTGCACAAGATTGTATCAAGTTTGATGATACATGCAAGCTTGGGTTTGTGTAAAGAATTGACCATGGTTATATGAATGGTTAGGGTTTCATTTTATTTACTTATTCATTTATTTATTCTTTTTTTTATTTTGGAAAAATAAAATGATAAATAGAAAAAGAAATGGTGGCTTAGTTTGTTTTTTGTTGAAGCTTCTTGAAGTTTTGAACAAGTCCACCATTCTTGTCTTTTCTCTAACCCTAACCACTCATCTAACCTTAGTTAAATCTCTACACTAAACCATGGTTGAGATTATGATAAGTATCATATTGTTTTTATTTTAAAACACTTATGATATATATCATCTTCTTCTTCTTCATCTTCTTCTTCCATGAAGAAAAGCTTGCTACATCAATGGCAAGTGATGAAAACAAGTGAGAAATCCAGTTCTAAAGTGAACCCACTTCCTATTTCTTCATCCTCTACCTCTTGCCTAGTAGTATAGGGTGTTTTCTTCACAAGTTTCATGACTTGGTGAAGTCGGAGCTTAATCTTGTGATGCCTCAACGTAGATCATCTTCGGCATCGAAGCCGACGACCAAGCCAGCCCATTTCTTCGATGAAGCCGATGCTAGAGTCCGGATTCCGATTTGGACAGCGGAGGGACATCATCGTGGAGCTTAAGAAGTGATGGACCAGATCTACAAAGGTTGTAGTCACTTTCCTTTAGCATTTAATTCGTTTACATGCTTGCATCGCCTATATATCTAGTTAACGATCCGTTTTAGGGTTTGTAGGCACTTGTAAAATTTTAATTGGCCATGTTTGATCACTTGTGAGACTTCATTAGTGTGCCTAGGAATCCTTCAGTGGTATCAGAGCCTAGCTAGAGCCTTAGGCGATGCGTAGACAGAATTAGAAGTCCGATTGAACCGAAACCCCAATCGCATTTTGCTCTCTGGAAATTTTTGAAAAACGTGGTTTTTTCCAGATTAAAAATATTCAGAAAACTCAGTAGAAGATTCTAAGAATTACTGTATAAAACGGGGCCCCAGAATCCTTAAAAGAGCGGCGGAACCGCGGCATTAGCATGCTAGTGCGGCGGTTCCGCGGCCCTTTTGTCTCCTCTTGCAATAAATTTTGCACAGTAATTCCTAGTTTGCAGTGCTGGTTTTCCTGGGAATTTTTAATAATTTTTCAAGAGTTGAATTTTCTGGGTTGTATTGGGGACTCGGTGTATCGATCTGATTGTCTAATTTTGTCAGTGTGTTTTTCCGGGTATTTTTAGAATATGTTAAAAAGTTCGAGCGGATATAAATACCCACTTTTTCCCCTGCCGGGAAATTTCCAATTGTTGGATTTTTCCGTAGTTTAACGACGTTCTAAGTAGTGCAAGTAACGCGATGGACCCTCTAGAAGACAACAAACCTTAACTCGATTATGTGACCGTCTTGAACTGCCCTTTGAACCTTCGGGTTTGGGGCAGTACGGCGTGCCACATGTGAGGCGTTGGCTTGACCCTTCTACGGCTGGACCGTTGGTACTGAGGCACGAACTGAATGTTGTTAGACTTATTTCATGTGTTGAGCTGTTTCGGGAAAACTTGGGTGTTCGAATGTTCAATCGGAAAGTTTAACATTTTCTGTTTATCCGGAATGTAATACAACAATTGGAATTCACAAAAGTTATGTGATAACTGAATGAATGTTATAAACATAGCACTTTAGTCTCACTTGATCGGTTGCCACGGAATTTTGATGTGATCAAAAGTCCGTCGCAATCACGTAGCGTACGCGGATATTCGCCGGGTAAACTTAATAGACAGCCTCACTCCATAGCCCCGACCAAGTGACTGTAGGAGAACCCCGTCGCCGAAAGCATCCGTTCGGGTGCTCGCGGTAGCGGTGTTCCGCCTTGGTGCACTTCGTCGCCGGTATCGGGGGTGCGACCGTCTACTAAAGTTTGCGTCGAGCATTCGATCAAAATGTCGGGAATCTTGTTGAATTGCCCGACTTGATATTGAAAAGTGTTTTCGATAATGAGACTAAAATGCGGGGTTTATAATTGTTAGGCATGCGATGTCTAAAGAATTCATTTGATCAGGCATGCGATGTCTGAGGTGGTTGCGGATTCCAACTGTTGTAGTTTTACACTTTCTTTTCTATGACCGTAAGTGTAATATGTGATGTCGCCGGTTTCGTTGCTATATGTCAACGACAATTGGGATGCGCATATTTACTTACGTTGATGACATGTGATATTATGTGTTGCTGGATATGTTATATTGGATCGTCGTGTTTGAATAGCCGGGGGGTTTTTATGTGAGATGAGTGTTTTTCATTTTCATTCATTTAAAAACTTGTATGTAATATTATTTTATTGGGGCACTTCCAGGTTGCGGAAGATGTCAACGTTGATGTATATTATTTACTTTTCTGCACTAGGATAGACCCAAGGAGGGGAGCACAAGTAACCGGGTTCTAGGGTCCAGTGGGAGACCATCTCGAGGAGTCGAGTCCGGGTCTCCTAACCCTAGAATTGGTAGGGTTGCTTGCCGCTCTCGTAGGGGTCTAAGGGTGTGGGATTGGCTATTCATCACGATCGTGGAATCTGTGTTTTATACTGGCTCGTATTAAAAACACGGACGTCCTAGTATATCCAATATTTCATATGATATTTTCTGCTGCGTTTTCTGTGATGTGATCATATGATATGTTCAGATAAATATTATATATAGTATATATGATATATTATATAGACGTTGCTTATGTTTTACACCCGCACTTGCCCTGCCTCGCTCTGGCGTTAGTTACCTAACCTAACGGTGCAGACGGGACATCGAGGCAAATGCGGATGGCATAAGCGTACGTTATATTTATCTGTGATGTTTAGGTGGACTTAAATGATGGGATATTCATTAATGAGATTAATGAAAGAAAATAAACCTAATTGATGTTGTGGAATCGAATTTCAAAATAAAACAGGTAGCTACAGTTCTTGCTTTGCATCGCGGTGTTCATTATAGAACATCCTGCACCTTATTCGATGAGGAAAGGACCGAGATCCCTTCACTGGGAGTGACTCCTTTAGCAATAACTGGAAGATGCTACAACCCTCGGTTTGTATTTTGATCGCTTCTATAGTTTCTGCTTTGCACAGTGATATATATGATATATCCCGCACCTCATTCGACGAGGAAAGGGCCGACGATCCCTTCACCGGGAGTGACCCCTTTAGCAAAACTAGAAAAGCCTCAAAAACATTCCATTTAAAAAACCATTTGATTCCGCAACGAGATCAAGTTCAAAGCGTTAAAGGTTTTCACAAAAACCATTCGCAACCCTCCGCCATTTTAGGAAGTAGAGTACTTAGTATTCGTGCTGTGTTTGTTGACCTTAGTTAAGGCACAGTGTACGGTAGCTAAGTGATGTCTTCCTACACCGCATATGATGCGATTAGTTAGGACAGTCGCGTGACTTTGTTGACCTTAGTTAAGGGTCATGTGGGTGGGTCTAATTAATCATGAAATGATGGGTAGAACTTGACTAGTGCTTATGATTTGTTGACCATAGTTAAGGTCATAGGTGCTAGGGGTAAAAACCTTTATCGGGAGTTTCAAGTGTTGAAATTTGCAATGAGATTGCATACCTTCTATATGATAGTTGGATCCCGATACCCACTGCGAGTAATTGTTACTCCTGGGAGAGTTTTGCACTTTGCAATTAGCCGATCAAGTAGGTGTCTAGAAAGGTGTCAACGGGGTTACGCCTCTGGGAAAACGAGGTTTACTGTAATTAGGTCCGTGCGAAAGCACGGGAAACCTCCCTCAAAGTACCGACACTGGCCTGGCTGAAAGATTGGCGAACTTGTAGAGTGTAATTAATCCCGGCTAGTCTTTCCTTTTAGGGTTTGAAGGAAGATTTGATTAAAACAGTGGGAGCCATCCTGATTAGATAAAATACATAACCAATCTAATCTTGCAAGAGCGCACGCAGAGTGTTTTCTTCTCTCTCTCTCCTGGTAGCGACCATATCACGCCTTAATCAAGATAATAATACGGATGTATTGACCGAACCCGCTTGTTATACTGAGCTGGGGAACGTTGGTCCCGCTCCAACTTATAATTGTTATAAGACAGAGCAGGAAATAGGGGAATACCAGAATTCCTATGCCGCCCAAACGAAGAAAGTGCATATGATGCATCTCCTTCGGGTGTGTTCATTATATAAAACTGTTTCTCAGTATCCTCTGCATCCTGGGATCTGATACCGGATCAGGATCCCAGATATGTAATCTGTTACATAGGGCTACAAAAAGGTAGAAAAACTGAGAACGGGTGATAAGTTTCATGAGGCAGAAAACGGGGCAAGTGTTGCAGCCAAGTCTGTTGGTCACTGTCACCCTATATAATCAATACATTGATTCTGAACGAATGTTATTAGATACCGAACCTGATATACAAAATCATATCAGTCTCTTTATTAGTAAAGAAATGATAAAATTTTGTATTGTTGGATAATGTTTTGAACATTTCCTATATCAAAAGTTGATCGGTTTAGGCGCGTTATCTAAAAGCATTAACGTTCTAAATCAAACTACAGTTCTTAGTATTCAGAACACACACAAGAGGAAGAGTTCAGAAATGAACGAATCATTCTTGAGGCATTGTAGACTAGGTCATAACAATGCGACCCGACTGGCTGAAGTTACATTTTAGATGCATATTTAAATCAGTTTGAATTTACATCTTGTGAAACTTGCCAGTCATGTCACAAAGATAACATGACCATAGCTCTGTTTGTTGGAAACAGAGAAAGTGTTAATAAACTCTTGGGACTGATACATTATGATGTATGTAAGGTCTCCTGTCTACACATGCCAGGACTGGTTCTTTATACTTCATTACGTTCTCTGATGATCTCTCAAGATTCTGACATATGTTCCTGTTGAAACACAAGTCCGAACCTTTTGAGATATTCACAGAATATAAGTTAGAAGTAGAGAACCAACAACCGGGTATAAGTATTATGTCCTATGATAAGATCAGGGAGGAGAATACTTGTGCATGGCATTCCTGGACTATTCTAAAAGAAAATGAGATTCTCTCTCCGTATTACTCCTCTGAATACACCACAGCACAACGGTGTATCAGGGCGGAGCAATCGCACAATATTAGATATGGTGTGCTCTATGATGAGTATTACTGAGTTACCTATTTCCTTTTGGGGTTATGCGCTTGAGAAGCTGCGTACCTATTGAATTAGGTTCGAATCAGATCACTGCCTACCATGCCATATGAGGTATGGTATGGGAAGAGCCTATCTCTTAAGAAAGTTAAGATTTGGGATTGTCCGGCCTATGTCAAAAGAAAAATCCGGACAAGATCGAGGCAAGATCAGTTCTGTAGAACTGGAAAGGTTCCAGCTGTACAAAACTGCTAATGATTTGACAGAACCAAAGGATTCAATATTTTCCGACGAACCTCAGCCACTCCGCCGATCTGGTAGGGTTCCTCATCTGCCTGAGAGATACCTCGGTTTCTCGATGACAGTGGGAGCGAGGAATGCATCATGAGATGATGACCCAACTAGTTTCGAGCTGGCCATCAAGAGTGGGACTCTGTAAGAATGGCTGGATGCTTAGCGATCTGAGATGGAATCCATATACACCAACAAAGTATGGACTTTCATTACGATATCTGAAGGGTTAAATCCCCATCAGGAGCAAGTATATCTTGAGAAGATTACTTGGTGTAGATGGAAAAGTTGAGACTTTCAAAGCTAGACTTGTTAAAGGTTTTCGTCATCGACCAGGCACGGATAATGATGAAACCTTTTCCAGGGACTATGCTTAAGTCCATCCAGATCCTACTTGCCACTGCTACATACCATAACTGCGATATCTGGTGGTTGGGTGCCATGACTAATTTTCTAAATAATGATTTAGAAGAGAATGTCTATAAGAACACAGCCAGAGGGCTACGTAAACAGTGGGAGCAGCGGAAACGTGTGCAAGATGTTTTATGTGATGAAGCAGGCATCGCGGAGTTGGAACATCTGTTTTGATGTGGTAGTCAAAGTATTTGACTTCATCAAAATAGTAGATAAACCTTGTATATACAAAACGGTAGTAGAGAGTAAGCTAGTTATCCTCGTATTGTACGTGGACAACATACTCTTGATAGGAAAAGAGTTTCCTATGATACGATCGGCCGATCTCCTATTATCACAAAGATTCTCCAATAAGATCAAAGTGATACCTCCTAAAATCCTGAGTTTTCATCTATGAGATAGATGTAATTGGATGCTAGGATTCTCACTAGATGTAGTGAGATGGTATCAATCGATCCTGGGGAGAATCTCTGGAAGGGTTCCAGGGTGATAAAGACGACTGAATGTCAGTCACAGGCATTGTCTTTACCCTCAGTAAAGGGACGGTATGTTGGAAGATTTCCAAGCTAGATACCGTGACAAACTAGACGATAAAGGCTGGTAACATCGATATTAAAGATACTACCAAAGAGGCAGTTTGGGTGTATATTGGTTCATAGGATGAACTAGGTTCCTACCATTGTGTGACAATGGAACTGTGGCTTTGACCTAGGAACCCTGGTCCCATCAGTGACCCAGACATAATCTGAGGCAGCATCACCTGATCATGGAGATAGTTGATCTCCAGGGTGATCGAGGTTAGGAGAGTAGACTCAGAGGACAACACGGCGGATCCACTCACGAAGGCCTTTTCCCAAAGAGAGACTTATAGGGGATGGTTGAGTATCAGATACTACAACTACTGCTACAGATGGCCCTAGTGCAAGTGGGAGATTGTTAGTTATATGTATGCCCTATAGGCCATTACTGTACATTGGATGTACATTGTAGTGGATGCTGGGACGTATATAGGTAGGACTTTCTTGCTCGACATGATAGTACGCTATCTGGTTGCTCTTTATCTTAACATGTATACTTTCTGTCTCTCTGATTACATGTTGATAAAGCCCTTAGGATGTGTACCCGACTTCCAGGACTATGATGCAGATCATACTAATAGGGCCTGGGTAGTCAATGAGTATATCCTTCATTGTTCCTAGTCGTGGGAATATCGAGACGGGGCATCGATATTCCAGAGTAGACTAGCGTATATCTTGTCGACCCATGTGATGGGCGATGGATGATCCCATATCCATTGGTGTTTGACATCAGAGATGGTATATGGGTGCTCAGTGGAGACTGGGTACACTGAACAGACTCGCCGAGAACTCCCAGATGGTATTATACCTCACGTCAGATGGCAGTTCTCTGGTGACACTGGTACAGCTTAGTCTGTTGACCCGAGATCGTCATAGAGTCTTGTGTGTCTCCCACTGTGCTTTGATTTCCACCCTACCACGGCTCTACTGAGCGTGCAAATAGATGGTTTTTGGGTACAGTCCCGATTCACATGGAGGCAATGAGCGATAGGAGGGGATTCGTCTCTCCCGGTATTGGGGGTTGATGTTGCGCTATGCTCGACTGGCCATAACAGGAAATCCCTGGCCAGGGTTGCAGTGATATACTGGTAAGAGTTATCAGTAGTTTCACGAATGTTATAGACCTCAAGTCGGCATGACTTGTCGAGCTACTGGGGTCTGACGTTTACCACCCCTAGGTGAGATATGCGACATATCAGACGAACAGACCGGACTGTATGGTAAGTGTTACTGGTTGGATTCACAGGAGTGTGAGCGGGCTTGCTCGTCGATCTTCTGATCGCTCAATACCCGGGTGGCCGTTACGTTTAGCAGACCGCTTGCGGTTTGTGGGTGTTTGATATGATCATCATCTACTACCGGCGTATTGACGAGTCTTTAGAGTCCTACACAGAGGTTTCCTGGCTCAAGCGAAACGAAATAGAAGCGCATATGAGACATGTGCGGGACCGAGAATAATGCGTGTATGTGATACCGTATTCTATTCTCGCGATCAATGTATCGAATGGTTATATGCGATATAACCTAGTTATCGAATCAAGGATTGATTCGATAAGCCGATACATTGGATACTAGCCGGTTATATGTGACATGACCGGATCATTGAATCAAGTGTTGATTTAATGATTTAATGTATAATTATATATTTGATATATTACTTTGCATCAACTAGTATTGGTTCACTTTAAATGGATTTTCTCACTTGATGTGCATATTGTATATGTGATATATTTTTTGTGCACAAGATTGTATCATGTTTGATGATACATGCAAGCTTGGGTTTGTGTAAAGAATTGACCATGGTTATATGAATGGTTAGGGTTTCATTTTATTTACTTATTCATTTATTTATTCTTTTTGTTTATTTTGGAAAAAGAAAATGATAAAGAGAAAAAGAAATGGTGGCTTAGTTTGTTTTTTGTTGAAGCTTCTTGAAGTTTTGAACAAGTCCACCATTCTTGTCTTTTCTCTAACCCTAACCACTCATCTAACCTTAGTTAAATCTCTACACTAAACCATGGTTGAGATTATGATAAGTATCATATTATTTTTATTTTAAAACACTTATGATATATATCATCTTCTTCTTCTTCATCTTCTTCTTCCATGAAGAAAAGCTTGCTACACTAATGGCAAGTGATGAAAACAAGTGAGAAATCCAATTCTAAAGTGAACCCACTTCCTATTTCTTCATCCTCTACCTCTTGCCTAGTAGTATAGGGTGTTTTCTTCACAAGTTTCATGACTTGGTGAAGTCGGAGCTTGATCTTGTGATGCCTCGACGTAGATCATCTTCGGCATCGAAGCCGACGACCAAGCCCGCCCATTTCTTCGATGAAGCCGATGCTAGAGTCCGGATTCCGATTTGGACAGCGGAGGGACATCATCGTGGAGCTTAGGAAGTGGTGGACCAGATCTACAAAGGTTGTAGTCACTTTCCTTTAGCATTTAATTCGTTTACATGCTTGCATCGCCTATATATCTAGTTAACGATCCGTATTAGGGTTTGTAGGCACTTGTAAAATTTTAATTGGCCATGTTTGATCACTTGTGAGACTTCATTAGTGTGCCTAGGAATCCTACAGTAGGTATCAACCAGATCTTCCATGAAGAATCCTCGTGATAAGAGGAGCTTTACCGAGTGTTGGTTGAAAGAGTTTTATTTACCGCAATCAGGACGGCGTCGCTTGGTAGCTAGCCACGATGAGTACAGGTCATCCGCAGGGAGACGGCGCATTTTGCGCTCTTGTTATGACGAGTTAATGCGCGTGGCAGAATGGTTCGATTCTAACCTATGTGTTTATATGCAAGTATAAGCTGTTAGAATTAGATAGGATAGTGTAAGTTAGTGAAGTCCGTACTCAATCCTTTAAGCCGAAATTGACAATTGAATCTAGAGAATTCGGCAACAACGTGGATTAGGGTGCTTAAGCACAGTATTAGTGAAATTCGTCTTATTAACCCTTGTCGGTCCGTTCTGGTCTCTTGGCTTTCGCCTCCGGCCAAACCGAACGCAACCGGCCGCGGTTAGGGATCGCTAATACCTTGGTAGGGTAGGGTAGCTAACGGAGCGCTTGCGTAAGGTTTGGGCAGAGTTCAATGAAAAATATCGCGCAAAGGAATTGAGAGAGGAAAACCTTAACTTACAACACCATTCTTTTTCCTAACAACACCATATTCACAAACCAACAAAAAGAAAGAGCAAAGGAAAAGATAAAAGAAAAGAAAAGAGCAACATTGCAAGTAAGTAAATGGCATGGAAATAAAAGAGCAAGTAAGTAAAGCAAGAAATAAAATACTAAGAACCCAAAGTGCAAAACGAAAGCTTTATTATGTCCAAGTGATACAAGCGTGAGTTCAATAACCAAAACTTAAAGTTGCAAGCTCAATGAAGAGGTTGCAAGATCAAGAGAAGGCAAGGAGCTCAAGGGAAACTAGTTATGTACAAGAACAAAAATAAAAAGAGAAAGATCAGCTACGGGATTTTTCAATACGTTCAGCAATAGGCGTAGGTCTTGGAGTTATAAGAGGACTCTCAAAAGGGGTATCAACGTAAGAAGGTGGTGGAGGTCGAAACGGTTGATACAAAGTGGATTGCGGAGTCTAGTTGTTTGACCTAGACGCGTCTATCCGATCTTTCAAAGAAATTTTGGGCATGGAGGGATCGTTCGATGTTCGACCAAAGAAAGAACCGTAAGAAGTAATGTCTGGTTGTGGGTACCAAATTTCAGCAAGAGTTTTTTGAGGTGGGGTACCCATGATATGAAGAGAAGAAGAAGAGGAGGAGAGGAAAAGGAATGTGAGTTTTTTTATTTTTTTTATTTGTTAGTTATTAACAAAAGAATGAAATATACACACAAAAAGAGTAATCAAGACACAAAATACCACACACTTAATTGGTCTAGGGTTCACCTAGGTCAACTAGACCTGCTCAAGAAATTAATTGTCAAAGTAAAATTGTGTCGAGAAATGGGCTCAAGATATACTGATCACGAGGCCACGTAAGTGCAGAGATAAGGAGAGGTTTTCCAACGCTTTCTCGAAGGTCCTTAATTAGATAACCCTTTCTCTTTTGGCGGTTTCACCGTGAACACTTTCCTAGAAACCCCATGAACGATATACCGTTAAGCGGTGTTAGCCCTTTTGCCTTCTTTCTCGGCGAGTTCGGGCCCAACTTCTTCGATGGCTCTTTCAGCAGCTCTTCAAAGTCCTCGTGTTCTAAACACAGTTAACTTCTCCTAATGAGTGCGAAGTCCTTAAAGGCTTAAAGTCTAGTTTCTTTTAAAATTTGTGTGGGTTAACGTTATGCTCAATTTCGTAATTTGTGGGCTACGGAAAAGGTGATGAAATCCATTACTGTATGTTGTAGGGTTCGCTTGCCCTTAAGACCGTATTGATGGATGCAATGCGCAAATCAATGAAAAGGTTGTTCAAAGAATCAAACAACCGTTTTTTATGTTAAGTACGGAACTGCAACAAATACGGGTTAGTTAATTTAAGCTTTTGACATCGAACTTGCAAAAAATCCTGCAAAGATGGTATATTGGATGCGTCGGATTTGAGAAGAAGGTGTTAGGAAAATACGTACCGATAAATTTTCGGGTTAAGAAACCCCCGTTGAAATGAATCCGAATAGCTTGGAAAGTTCGCTTGCGCGGGTCAAACTACCCGGATCTTTGGCACTGTACTTTGCAATCACCTTAACTTTGATTATACACTTTGCTCCACACGATCACAGTTCGCAAATCCGCAAAAATCTGAAAATGTCGGAAAAACGGATTATTAGTGCAAAAAAGCGATATGAATGCCCAAACTCCTGCACACCCAAAATTATAAAAAGCAAACAATAAAATTGGGACAAAATTAGAACACTGGAGCACAGAGAAAAAATTTAGAACAAAGGGGTGAAAGGGCCGGCGGCACCGGAATTTTTGGGGGTCTCGCCATTTTTCTCTGTGAATTAGGGCTCCAAATTTCTTCAGGTGTATAGGTGTTCTACTAGTGTCTCAATGGTATTACTTATCTTTTCTGTTTAGATCCAGAGTGCTTGCAGCTCAAAAATCCAGAGAACAATATGCTAGAAATGTCAATTTTTGTTTCGGTTTTGAAAATATTTTGATTTTTAGTTTGTTTTGTTTTTTAAAATGGTGTTAGTGATATAAATAAGATTAACCCGAAATAACAAGAACAAAAACGTTACTGTCTCCCCGGCAACGGCGCCATTTGGTTGAAAGAATTTTATTTACCGCAATCATGACGGCGTCGCTTGGTAGCTAGCCACGATGAGTACGGGTCGTCCGCAGGGAGACGGTGCGTTTTGCGTTCTTATTATAACGAGTTAATGCACGTGGCGGAATGGTTAGATCCTAACCTATGTGTTTATATGCAAGTATAAGTTATTAGGATTAGATAGGATAGTGTAAGTTAGTGAAGTCCGTACTCGATCCTTTGTGCCAAACTTGACAATTGAAGCTAGAGCAATCGGAGAAAACGTGGATTAGGGTGCTTAAGCACGGTATTAGTGAAATCCGGCTTATTGACCCTTGTCCGTCCGTTCTTGTCTCTTGGCTTTCGCCTCCGGCCAAATCGAACGCAACCAGTCACGGTTAGGGATCACTGATACCTTGGTAGGGTAGGGTACCTAACGGAGCGCTTGCATAAAGTTTGGACGGAGTTCAATGGAAAATATCGGGCAAAGGAATTGAGAGAGGAAAACCTTAACTTACAACACCATTCTTTTTCCTAACAACACCATATTCACAAACCAACAAAATAACAAAAAGAAAGAGCAAAGGAAAAGATAAAAGAAAAGAAAAGAGCAACATTGCAAGTAAGTAAATGCAAGGTAATAAATTGCAAGTAAGTAAATGGCATGGAAATAAAAGAGCAAGTAAGTAAAGCAAGAAATAAAATACTAAGAACCCAAAGTGCAAAATGAAAGCTTTATTATGTCCAAGTGATACAATCTTGAGTTCAATAACCAAAACTTAAACTTGCAAGCTCAATGAAGAGCTTTCAATATCAAGAGAAGGCAAGGAGCTCAAGGGAAAATAGCTATGTACAAGAACAAAAATGAAAAGAGAAACAAAAATGTATGAATTATTTGATAATGTATGAAGTCTTGGACCCCTATCCCTTGCTCACTGATCTGGCTTTTTTAGGCACAAAATAAAATTAAACAAGCAATAAAAATAAGTTGATGTGACAGCAAGGGGTCGACAGGAAAAAGATGGGGCTCAATGGGCTTGAGAAAACCGGCGAGACCGGTTTTATTGGGCAAGTCGCCGGTCCAAATCCGAGCAAGTGGGCTCGTGTTGGTTGTGTGGTCTTGTGTTCTCTCGATAATTCCACTGGTATTGCTTGATTTGTCTATATAAACTTAGATTGCACTCAGGGATTTGGAGGGAAACTTGATACTTTTAAATCACATCACATCTTTGCATTTAATACACATCACCTCACATGGGTCCACTTGCACCAAGGCAGCCCCTCTCTCTACGTCCATGAACCAATAAGCTAGTGTACACACTTGTATGTGTTGGACCATTTAGATAAAAAGTTTGTACACATCCATGTTGCAAAAAGAAACTCTTGAAATATTGATCGGTTTGCAGTTCCGATTGCAGTGTCGGCTCACCAATGTAATATCTGTGCATTTGAATGTGTTTTCAGTATTTTGTCACGGATACCTATAATCTGTATTTACTGAGAAGACACTGGTTAATAGTACCGATATATACAAAAAATAGATAATGAATGAGTGGTATTAAAATGCAGTTTTCTGAGATGAACAAATACCCCCAAAGTTATCTTTTGCTCGTCCCGAGCAAAACAAAAATCCTAGCCACACTTTTGCAGGGAACACGATTGCAATGAGCTCGTGCAACAAGCCATTAAACCTCTAGGTGTCCCCAGTAGGAGGAGTGTTGTCTCCTGAGGGTTTTCAGCGGATACTACCCACAAAATCCCGTCAAGCTAGTTTCATAAGTTAACGTCGATTCTACTCCTACAGTTTAGTATCCAGGTTATAAACTCTATCATACTAAGTTAGAAATATTCAACCATTATGTTTCACGCCTCCTATTTATTCAACCATAGATCTTATACGTTTTACAGTTTAGAAAGATCTCGGTCTCTATTGAGTTTTCCTTCTAAAGTGCGGTCTCCAATCATGGATTTTTATCATCTTTACGGAAAACATAAGTCTTATTCTTTATTCCTATCTTTCCTCCAAAAATCGATTGTATACCCCTACGTGTGTGTATAATTTCACCCCTACACTCAAGAATTCAATTCAAGCTATAGTACCCTTACCCTAATAACTAATACTACTTCTTTTCGTTAATGATGGACGGTTTTTTCACACCTTTCATGCGACTATTAATGTTTCTTGAGGCACTAACAGCCGATTATTGAATGTGTGAGCTTAAAGCGTAAATAGCAGTTTTCAGGTCTTGACTTTATTTTTTTTCTTTCTTTCTTTATTTTTCTTTTTCAAGACCAGATATATTTTTTAATAATGCTCTTTTGGTGGTTAGCTTTAAATACATTTTTTTCATACTAGGTTTTTAGGCAAGAATATTTCTAGGTATCCTCTACTATCCTAAGTTTCAAGGTGCGTGTATGTGAAGTTTGTAGGGTATATACTTTCTAAATTTGAACATAAGAATAGAAACTATTTT
Source organism: Agapanthus africanus (assembly GCA_030015575.1). NCBI lineage: Eukaryota > Viridiplantae > Streptophyta > Magnoliopsida > Asparagales > Amaryllidaceae > Agapanthus > Agapanthus africanus. Next base: position 137,396,614 of record CM057347.1, on the reverse strand, counting down.
TCAGACTTATCCTTCAGTAAAGCTTTCAATACTTTCCCTTCATCTCAACTTAACTCAAGAACTGAACTCAAGAATACCTACTTCTATAAAAAAAAACAGCAAGGACGTATAATTACCAAGGTTAAACAGAAGGAGGGTTATTTTTAGGGTTTTCAATTCCAAAGCCTAGGATTTAGTTATTTCTAACTTATCAACTAAACTTTCGGAATAAAAATCTCAGTTAACCTATTAGCTAACTGTTCATATCATAATATTGCATTATTATATTCCCCATTCTTATTCAGTTTACAAATAAACAGGTGCTTTTGACCCATGTCTGCTACATAATTACAGGTTACAGGTTCTCAGAACAAAAGCAGTGAAAAAGATAAAAGACGATGCAAAAGTGAGACTACGACCAACAAATAGAAGGATCTTGATCAAGCCTACACGAAGATCTGTTCACTAAGTACAAGGTTTGAAACGGTGCTGATGACGTCGCTACACCTGACGATGCAAAAGTGAGACTACTTGTAGTGGAGAGCCTCCCACTCACCTGGCACTTACCTGGACGCAATTGGCAGTGAAGAAGCGGTTTGAGGTCCTATTTCTAGCCCTTTGGAACAGTTAGGAGTTGTCTAGCTGACCTAGGTGACCCTAGATCTAGGCCTGATTGTGCATTTGTGGTTGATCAAAAGTGTGTCTAAGCCCTTTATCGAAAATATTCTTTGCAAAAAGTTCCAAATAAAGAGAAAAAGAAAAAAGGAAAATTTTTTATAAAAACTTGCAAATTGTCGCTAAGAACTCCTTGCACCACCCACCTTCTTTCTCTTCTCCTTTTTACATCATGGGTACCCCACCTCACAAATCTCTTGCCGAACTTTGGTATCCCGAACCTAACTTTGCTACGTACGTGAATTGTTTCGGTCGATTTAAGGACGATCCCTTCATGCCCAAAATTTCTTTGAAAGATCAAATAGAAGCGTCTAGGAGAAACAGTTCGACGTTGCAATCCACTTTGTGTCAACCATGTCAATCTTCACCACCTTCGTACGTTGATACCACTTTTTCGAGTCCTGTTGTAACTCCTAAACCGATGTCTATTGCTGAGCATATTGCACAATCTCGTAGCCGATCTTTCACTCCTCTCCACACATCCAGTTCTAGGGATCAACAAATCCATTCACCTTTTTATACAAATGTTGATCCTACTCCTGTCCAACCATCCAATTCCTACCAGTCCTACCCGACTTTCCCACCTTCACTAGACATTGCTTCTACATAGCCATTTGGGAGTTTCACGTATCCAAACAATTTCGAATCTTTTACCGAAACCCCATCACCACCCATGTTTAGTTTGGAACAGTCGTTGGAAGCATATATTTTAGCAACAAACAAAATGATGAGGAATGTGGATGCGTCCATGGCCTCTCTTATGCAACCTAGTGAACCGGTAGCTAGTTTCTAACTAGCTCCACAAATTCCAATGTATGAGGAGGAGGTTGGACAGAATGAGAATTTGAGAGGAGAGAGTGAGTTCTACACCTTTCCAAATCAAACCTACTCATACCCATTTGAAGCCCACAACTCCGATTTTCCATCGATTGTCCCAAATGATTCACAAGTTGAAAATAAAACATTTAACGAGTTGTGTGACTTTGTAGTGCTTGATTTGCCAGATTGTGAAGAATCCCTTTCGAGTGAAACCACACCTAATCCTTTTGAACTTTACACCTCCACTCTAGAACCTAAATTGATAAATATACATGCTTTTGATGAGGTGTCAGAAAAAATTGATTTTCGCTTGATTGAGGATATAGACGCCGGCAATATTTTGGATGATGAACCCGTAGATTTGATTGAAATTTTATGCCCAATTCATTATCCAGAGTCATTAAATGTTTCTCCCAAACTTCATATGCGTCTTGATTTTGATGATAATGGCATCGATAAGAAAAATTTTGAGGAGAATATTGAGGAAACTATTGAGGATGAACCAGTTTTGTTTGATGGGTCGGATTTCCCAATTCATCATGTCCCTTCCACTGATTGTGTACACCCTCCTGAATCTTTAACTGATACCCTTCCTCACTCACATCCCTCCGTCCTCGTTCCAACCTTGCAAGAGACCGTTACGCTTTCATCTCCAATACCAAGTTCGACGTACCCATGTTTGCTCACGAATCTTGAGGGATTTAATCTCAATTTTCCGCGGGTTGATAGATTAGCACAATCGCTTTTTACACATCGGTCATTACAAATTGTGCTAATTTATACACTCCATCCCCACCCTCAAATTCGTATTCCCACTTTCTTTGGTTCTTCTAATCTTCCTTTAATAATACCGAGTGTTGATGAATCACAATCCGATATTTTGAGTTTGATAATTTTAAAAACACAACTTGATTTAGAATCTTTTGAGAATGAGGTAGACGAGCTTTACGAGTCTCCTACCACCGTAATTTTTGAACAATCAAGTGTGTTGAATTCTGGCGTGACACTTTTTGAGATCGAAACGTTCAATCGGACCTTCGATGAAAGTTTGAAAATATTTTCGCTGACGAACTCGCATTCTTAAACGATACGGATTTTGTGATTAATCAATCTCCACTCGAAAAAGTAAAACCACTCCATTTCCTTTTTCCCTCCGCCATTCTCCTCCACCGAGACCGTATACCGTTTCTGTCTCCACACGGTCTCGTGTGTTTCTCATTTCTTTCCTCTACACTCCATTCTTCCAACCATACCATTATCACGATAAAATTTTTGAATGGTTGGTGCTAACCTTTGGCTTATGTAAGGCCTTGTTTAGTTTGGGGAGGACCTTGTTGTATATATGTATATATATATTTTTTGTTTTCTTTTTCTATTAACAATAATAAAAAAAATTCAAAAAAAAAGTAATAAATTTTTTTTTATAAATAAATAAACAGGGGAGTACCGACATTTTGACCCTCTTGGTGTAGCATGACAGTGATGACACTGTCAAGTTTAAGTTTGGGGGTATGCTCGGTAAGCCTTCTTCCTTCGCATTCATATATATATTTTTGCATTTTGCATACTTATTTTAAAACCCATAAAAAATTGAAAATTTAAAAAATTATAAAAATTAAAGTATTCAATTTTGGCCATAATTGACTTGAGTTTGACAAAAAGGTTGACTAGCTAGGAACAACTAGATCTTATACTTAGTAAATTAAAAACCCTAAAAATAACCTTTCTTAAAGTTTAATGGTAGAAAGTATATGTCTTTGTAGTTTAGTTAGAAATAGGCAAATTTTGAGTTCACTTCTTAGGCTAAGTTAAAACAAGGGAAGAGTATTGATGTTTTTATTAAAGTATAATTTTGAAAAATAATTCCTAGCTTAAGTCTAGATTCTGAAAATATATACCCTACAACTTGCACAAACACGCACCTTGAAACTTAGAATAATAGAAGAGACCTTGAAATATTCTTGTCTAAAGTCTTTAGTACGAAGAAAATAATAAAAAAAAATTTAAGTGTGAATAAAGAGATAATAAAAAAATGAACACTGGTTTTTGTGATTACTTAAGGCTGCAAAAATAGAAAAATATTTAGCGAGGGTGCTTCATCACCTAGTGCCTTAGACCAACTGGTTTGGGAGTCACTGCTAAAGCTTTGGGTGTTACAAGATTAGGAATTACGCTTTAATGTGCAAACACATCTTGTAATCGGTTGTTGGTACCTCAAGAAGTATTAACAGTCGCATGAAGGATGTGTGAGCGAACTTCATCTAAAAATTCACCTATTAAGTACTTTGGACAACGGACAAGTATATGATTGCTTGATTTGAATTTCCAAGTGTAGGTGTGATTTATACACACAGGTAGGGGTATGTGATAGGGGTTTAGATAAGAGATAAGAATGAAGAATAGGACTTGTATCTTTAGTAGAGATGATAAAAATTCCTAAGTTGAGATAGAACCCTAGAAGGAAAACTTAAGAAATGCCGAAAGCTATGTAAGTCTACAGAATATATATAATCTTAAGCTAAATAATAAGGAAGCGTGAAGAATATGGGTGGATGATTTATGAGTCGAAAATAATAGAATTCCTTGTTGGAAAACCTAATTGGAGAATAAAAGTCAATGGACCTAATTGATAGGATTTTGTGGGTAGTATCCGCTGAAAACTCTCAGGAGACAACACTCCTCCTACTAGGGACACCTAGAGGTTTAACGGCTTGTTGCACGAGCTCAGTGCAATCGCGTTTCCCTGCGAAAGTGAGGTTAGGTTTTTGTCGAGAATAAAACTAGGTTTGCTCGAGGACAAGCAAAAGATAAGTTTGGGGGTATTTGTTCATATCATAATATTGCATTATTATATTCCCCATTCTTATTCAGTTTACAAATAAACAGGTGCTTTTGACCCATGTCTGCTACATAATTACAGGTTACAGGTTCTCGAAACAAAAGCAGTGAAAAAGATAAAAGACGATGCAAAAGTGATACTACGACCAACAAATAGAAGGATCTTGATCAAGCCTACACGAAGATCTGTTCATAAAGTACAAGGCAGCGCAAGGTTCAAGACTTCGACACGAAGCAAGCAGTAAAAGTCCACGACTTTACTCACTGTGGAAATCTGGAAGAGAACCAGAAGCTATTCTGAAGAATAAAGTAAAGAAAAAGGTACCCAAATGCAACCAGAACCCAACCCAGGAATTTCAGCCTTCAAGCCTCCTCTTTGGCCGCGGAACCACGGCCAAACCAGGGCTACGGCCGCGGTTCCGCGGCCGTGTGATACCCGTAGTGGATAAAATTTTACCAAGTCTCTGTAGCGGCGCTGACTAGTCTTCCTAGGGGTATTTTTGTAAAAGTAGACATGCGGCGATTGTAAACCTAAGGTTTTCTATGTCCTATAAATAAAAGCCCAAATTCTTGTATTAGGTTATGCCTCCTTTCATTAATAAAATTCAGAATTCTTTTTGGAGAGCATCAATTTGTAAGTTCTTAATTTATTTTTCTGCCTTAGGTTAAATTTCCTATCTGCCCTAGGTAATTTCTATTCCTTGCCCTAGTTAGATCTTTAATTCCTTGCCCTAGATAAATAGTTAGATCTGTTCTTAAATTCCCTAATGAGCGAGTAGTCTCCTCGCTTGTTAGGGTTAGATTTGGGGAAGGTTTGATAGATGAAGATCTCTCACCCCTTTCTTGCCCACCACATTAATTAATAGGACTCCATGCATACATGCACATACCGCTCCCTACGGCACCCTATCCCACGAGATAGCAGTGATACCGTAGTATAAAGGCCCGGTTGCGCGTGTTTTCCATGGAGGTTAGGGTAAGGATTGATAAAGAAAGGACAAGAACCTAGAGGAAGAAACATCTTCCCGAATGGTTCTAATCCCTTTTATGAATAATTACCATAACTCCTAATAGATCTTAATATGGGTATAGAAAGCGGTGAGATTTATTGACTTTCCAAATTTAACCTAAACCTAACCCTAGCATGATTTAGATCTAGATTAATTTAGTTTTTAGATTTAATCAATCCGACTCCAATCGGAATTAACTCGTAAGAACAATTAGGAAATTCACAAAATCCCTGTGGACCGACTCGTACTCACCGGCTAGCTACCAAGCGACGCCGTTCTTGATTGCGGTTTAGAAATATCTTTGACATACGAATCACTAACTTGACGACAAAGTTTTTATATTTTTGTAAATTTTTTTGATTTTTATGGGATTTTACATATGTATGCAAATGCAGAATATACAAATGAATGCGAAGGTAGAAAGCTTACCAAGCACACCCCCAAACTTAAACTTGATAGTGCCCTCACTATCAGGCTACACCAAGAGGGTCAAAATTGTCGGCGCTTCACCGTTTTTTTTTTGTTTTTTTTATTTTATACAAAAAAAAAAGCAAAACAAAAATATATATACACAAAAAGATCCCCCCCAAACTTAAGTGAAACAGTGTTGTCACTGTTAAGCGTTAATGTTCAGAGTTAGGGGGAGAAAACAGTATCGATCTATACAAGGCCTTACACAGGCCAAAAGTTAACACCAACCATTCAAAAAATTTATCGCTATAATGTGCAGTTTGGTAAAAGAATGCGGAGAGGAAAGAAATGGAGAATATGCGAGACCGTATGGGTATAGAAGTGGGATACGTTCTCGGTATACGAGGAGAAGAATGGAGGAAGGGAAAAAGAAATGGAGTATGAACTTGAGGGTGAAAATGAAGTGAATAAATTAGTACAATATGTAATGACCGATGTGTAAAAAGCGATTGTACTAATCTATTAACCCGTCGAGAAATAGGGTCAAATCCCTTAAGATTCGTGAGAAAATATGGGTAGACCGAACTTGGTAAACCAGACATAAGAAATGAAGGTGATACGGTTTCTTACGAGGTCGGAACGATGGAAAGGATGGAGGGGAGTGATCGAGGAAGGGTATCATTTAAAGGTTCAGGAAGGTGTACATAATCAATGAAAGGGATAGGAGCAGGGTTACCTACGACGGCAGCAAGCTTTCGGGAGGCATCGTCCATGCCAAATTAAAAAAAATTCCGTTTTAGCTAACCCTAACTAGAATCGTAAACTAGAAATATACGGAATAACTGTTGGATATATATGCCCTAGAGGCCTACATTGTATAGGATGCTTGGGATATGTATGTATATGACAGTCTTGCTTGATATGATAGTACGCTATTTGGTTTGACTTTGTCTTAACGTATGATATATTTTACTTGGTATTTATATATATATGTTGATAAAGCCCATAGGGTGTTTGTCTGACTACCGGTGTTGTGATGGCAGTCATACTAGTAGGAGCTGGATAGTCAATAGGCACACCCTTAGATGTCCCTGGTCACAGGAGTATCGAGATTGGAAATCGATACTCCGGAGTAGACTAGTGTATACATATCTAGACCCTGACGAGGGGCGATGGATTGGTCCCGCAACCATTGGTGGTGTTCACCTAAGATTGTATACAGATGCTCACTGGGTGTGAGTACACCGGACAGGACTCGCCGAGAACTGACTGGATGGTATTATACCTAACGTCAGATAGCAGTTCTCAGGTGACATGTGTGCAGATAGTCCGTTGACTTAAGGTCATCATTTGTCTCGTATGAGTTCCCACTGTGCTTTGATTATTACCCTACCACGGCTCAAAGGAGTCGTGCAAACAGGTTTCAGTTGGGCACAGTCCCGAGCCACGTGGAGGCAGTGAGCGACTGTTAGGGATTCGTCTCTCCCGGTATAGGGAGTTGATATCACACTGTGGTCGGTTGGTCATTACCATAAGTCCCTAGCCAGGGCTGATTGAGAATTACTGATGGAATGATCAGTAGATTCTCGGGTGGTCTTGAACCATACCGACATGACTTGTACGGTTATTAGGGGTCTGACGTCCACCACCTCCCTAGACCGTACATGTGATACTCTTAGACGAACAGACCGGACTGCGCGGATATTGTCATCGACAGGCTCAGTAGGATTTCAGATGGGTTATCTCATCGGCTTTCTTATCGACAACTACCTGGGGACCGTTACGTACAGCTAGTGCCGCTTGCGGTCTGTGGTTAAACCCACTACCAGCGTAGTAGTTGAGTCTTTAGAGTCCCACATAGAGATTTCCCAAACCCAGGCGAAAAGATATAGAGGTCGTATGGTTTTATGACAAAGGTTCGAACGCGTACGTGTTTAAACGCACGTGCGACATTCGGACAGTTTTTACTAGCTGGCTTTGGTTTAAGCCAGATTCTAGTATCAGGTTATTGGATTTATACAGTCTAAAGTTTTTCCGTGTTTTCACGGATGAGAGGGGCGTTCTCGTAATTTTCCGAGAAGCTTCTAGAAGGATGTGACATGGAGGGAGAGGTGGCATTTTCATTTAATGATTTAGTGACTCATTGTGAGTGATTCATCATGTCATTAATGCATTATTAAATGCTTAATGACTCACATAATCAATCACCCACTTGCATTTATGAAACATGATGAATAATCTCATATTATTCATTTCTTTTTATTTATTATGTTTCATATATCAAGTGAGAAGCTATTTCATTATGATATTTTTTATCATTATCATCTTCTCACTCTCTCTCTTCAAGCTCTCTCTCCTTCACCAAAGCCTAATCCTACCCCTCATGAGTTGAGAACAAGGATTAGGAAAGACTAATTACTCCATAACCTATCTCTACATCACCTTAGCTACTCTATTTAGCAACTAGAGAAACTAAGTAACCTCAAGTTTAGAGGTTATAGCTTGGATTAGGATTCTCGGGTGGATCGTCTATCACGGAAGAAAGCCGAAGAGGACGTGGAGATCCAAAGAGGCCGTAGATAACATTAAGACGAAGGACTAGAACCGTTTGGTATAATCTCTTAACATAGTAGTTTAGAGCTCTATAGCTTTTGTTAAAACTTGTTTAGCAAACGATTCATACGGTTATTCGATGTTTAATCATAGAACAAGATTGTTATTCATATTTCCGCCTCCCCATAAGTATTGGGGTGTTGAACATCGACTTACAGTGGTATCAGAGCCTAGCTAAACAGTATTTAACACACTTGCAAATTTGTATGAATTTCGAACGGAAAAACAAACCGGAAAAACCCCGATATCATGTACTTTCTGTCGAATTTTAAATGAGGTCCAAAAATTTTTCAGGGACCTTCAGATTGACCTAAATGAATGTATTAGAACACCCAAGAAAATTGGGCTCATGAATCGGCCATAGCGCCGCGGAACCGCGGCCGATCCCACCGATCCGCAGCGATTCCGCCGCGCTTTGGACGATTCATCATCCCAAGTTTCTTGTGTTGATTCTCTGTGATATTTGGTGTTTTCTGGTAATTTTTATTTTTGCTCAGGTTTCAGATTTACAGAGAAGTATTGGAGCAAAATTAAATGTGTTTAATCGATCGAAATTATAGGGTATTTGCTTGTTTCATTATATCTGTGAAATGTTTTATGTGTTCGTAAACCTCCCCTAACTGCTAGTATGTCGGTTGGCAGGGGGTTGCACATATCTGTGATGTTATATATAACTGTTTGTGTATATAAACTGTATTGGACTGTTGTGGTGATTAGCCGGGTTTTGTGATGGGTTATTGTAATAATTCATTTGATGTAAATGTAATAAGTTATAATATTATTTTGCGGGGCACATCCAGGTTGCGGTTGTAGCCACCGTTGTACTATTTCTTTTTACTGTTTTTGCTCCTAGGATAGGCCTAAGGTGGGGTGCATAAACTACCGGGTATTTTGAAGTGTTGGGGCAGACCGCTTCACTTCTGATACTTGGCGGGTAGTTTGCCGTACCCGTAGGGGTCTGGGGTGGGAAAATGGCTATTCATCACAACTGTGTAATCCGTCTTTCATTGCAGGCTCAAACGAAATGCGGATTGCTTGCAAATCCAATATTGTTTATCTGTGATCTGGAATGCCTATTATTGCGTCTGACGAATGTACAATATCTATATATGATAGCTATTTAGACGTCGCTTATGTTTTACACCCGCGCTAGCCCAGCCCCCGCTCTGTCGTTAGTTAAGTAACCTAACGGGTGATGACGGGACCCCGTGGCGAATGCGGATGGCATAAGAGGACGTTGTATTTTCGTTGTTATCTGTAATGATAGGTTAAAGATGGGACGCATTATTATTAATGCAAAGAAAATAAAACCTAAACTGAATCGTTGGAACAATTTCTAAAAACCACTCGGTTTTCTTGAAAAAGCAAATTTTAAATGCGGAGCTTAAACCACTCCTTTTAATAAAAGCTATCTTAGTTCCTTCGATCAAATCAAGTTCACTACGTTAACGGTTTTTTGCCAAAAACCAGCCGTAACCCTCCGTCGTTTCAGATAGACAGCACATCGTATTCATGCTATGCTTGTTGGCCTACGTCAAGGCATAGTGTATGGTAGCAGTGTGTGTGCCTATTTGTTGCATAGATAGATGCATTAGTTTAATACAGACGTACACCTTGTTGGCCTACGTCAAGGGCTTGTACGATGTATTTAAATTGATCAGGACAACGACGGGTAGAACTTGACTTGCGTCTTATGACTTGTTGGCCTACGTCAAGGTCTATAAGTGCTTGGGGTAAAAATCACATCGGGGGTTTCAAACATAAAGGAAACTTGCAGATTTAGCTTACCTTCTGGAGTGTGGTGACTAGAGTGGCTTCCATCTAGGGCATCATACAATGATAGTTGGATCCCGATCCCACTGATGAGTAGGATTACTCTCAGGAATTTCTCTCACTTAACAATCAATGCTATAAACCAAGTAGGTGCCTAGAAAGGTGTTAGAGGGGCTACGCCTCCAGGGAAAAGAGGTTCTCTAATTAAGGAACTTCGCGAAAGCGTTGGAAAACCTCCCTCGAAGTACCAACACCAGCCTGGCTGAAAGGTTAAGCAAGAATTGTAACGTGTGATTAAATCCTGACTAGTTCTTCTTTTAGGTTTTGAAGAAGGATTTGAGGAAACAGTGGGAGCCATCCTGTTTAGATAAAATAATAACCAATCTAAACTTGCAAGAGCATATGTTGAGTGTTTTCTTTTCTCTCTCTCTCTGGCAGCTACCATGACTGGACTAAAACTATTACTTGAAAAGAATATACTGACCGGGCAGAACTATAAAGATTGGCTAAAGAACGTCAATATTGCGCTGACTTATGACAAAGTTGCATATGTTACCACCGCTGTTCCTCCCCTTATCCCAGGACCAGATTCCTCAGTTGCGGACAAGGAAGTTCGTAAAACCTAGGATCTAGACTGTGAGCGAGCTAAGTGTATCGTGCTGGCGTCCATGAATAATGAACTCCAGAAACAGCACGAGAGTATGGATATTGCATCCATATTCCTCCATTGCAAGGAATTGTATGGTGAACACTCCCGTATCGCAAGGTACGAAACCTCAAGGAAACTCTTCCAGATGAGGTTAGCTCCAGGATCACCTGTTGGAGAGCACGTCCTCAAAATGATCACCCTCATTGAGGAACTCGCAAACCTGGGATGCGTGCTAGAGAATGATTTGTATATCGACTTGATTTTGCAGTCCCTTCCCCACACCTTCTCTCAGTTCGTGCTGAACTTCAACATGCACGAAATGGAAGCGGATCTTCCAAAGCTCCTCAATATGTTGAGGGTAGCAGAGACCTCCTTGAAAAAGGAGAAGACCCCCGTTTTGTATGTTGGCCAATCATCTTCTTCTAAATCTAAAGCGAAAGCTAAAGGGAAGAAGAAGATGAAAGCCACCAAACCGAAGGGTGGGGTCAAGAAGGTGCAGGGAACGAACAAGGCAGGAAGGGTGAAGGCAGAAAAGAACGAGTGCTTCTATTGTCACAAGCAAGCGCACTGGAAGAAGGACTGTATGGCCTTTAAAGCCAAGGACATGAAGCAAGCTGTTGCTTCTGCTTCAGGTGTGTTCGTAATCGAAAATTGTCTTTCAGTAAACTCTACTTCATGGGTACTTGATACCGGTTCTGGTTCTCATATCTGTAATTCTTTGCAGGATCTGAGAAATAGTAGAGTACTGGGGGCAGGTGATATGACTCTCCGGATGGGCAATGGAATGCATGTAGATGCAGTTGCAATAGGGGAATATCACCTAGGGTTGAATAATGGACACATTTTGGTATTGTACAACTGTTTTTGTATTCCCAGTATGTTGTGTAATATTATATCAGTATCTTTGTTGTCTAATAAAGGATACAATTTTGCGCTTGAAAGAAATGTCATGAACATTCTCCTAAATCAAGAACTGATTGGGTTTGGCACACTGGAAAACGGCATATACATACTTAATCAACCTCAAATTTTCAATATTCAAAACACGCGTAAACGAAAGGCTCAAGATTCGAATCAAGCCTTCCTATGGCATTGTAGACTTGGTCATATAAATGAAACAAGGTTGACTAAGTTACATAAAGATGGATATCTAGATCCGTTTGAATATTCATCATATGCAACTTGTCAATCATGTATCAAAGGAAAAATGACCAAATCTCCGTTCACCGGACACGGAGAAAGAGCCACTGAACTCTTGGGACTAGTACACAGTGATGTATGTGGTCCGATGTCTACGCATGCACGAAGCGGTCACTCCTGCTTCATAACTTTTACTGATGACTTCTCTAGGTATGGACATATATTCTTAATGAAACATAAATCCGATGCCTTTGAGAAGTTTAAGGAGTATAAAAATGAAGTAGAGAAACAGACTGGTAAAAGCATCAAGACACTTCGATCTGATCGAGGTGGAGAATACTTAAGTACCAGTTTCCTTGAATACTTAAAAGAGAATGGAATTCTCTCTCAGCCTACTCCGCCTTATACACCTCAGCATAATGGTGTATCAGAAAGGAGGAATCGCACGCTATTAGATATGGTGCGTTCAATGATGAGTAGTGCTGAATTGCCACTTTCCTTCTGGGGATTTGCTCTAGAATCAGCCACATACCTATTGAATAGAGTTCCAACTAATTCTGTACCTACCACTCCATATGAAATGTGGTGTGGGAAGAGACCATATCTCAAGTATATCAAGATATGGGGGTGTCCGGTATATGTTAAAAAGCATAATCCGGACAAGCTCGAAGCACGATCGGTTTTATGCAAGTTTGTAGGATACCCCAAGCATTCAAGGGGGTACATGGCCTACCACACTGAAGAACAAAAGGTGTTTGTCGCTCGTCACATTGTCTTCTTAGAAAGCGAATTTCTTGCAAAAGAAATTAGTGGGAGCACGGTAGAACTTGAAGAAATTCCAGAACCTCAAACTGCAACCGAAGACTTCGAAGAATCTCAGATTTCAATAGAACATGACGAACCAAAGCCACTCCGCAGATCTAGTAGGCTTTCTCATCCTCCTGAAAGATACTATGGTTTTCTTCTTGATGGGGATCGAGAGGATTGCATCATCGATGATGATGAGCCTACTAGTTTTCAGCAGGCTATCACGAGTAGCGACTCAGTGAAGTGGCTGGATGCAATGAGATCCGAAATGGAATCCATATACACCAATAAAGTATGGGCTTTAGAAGCTGCTCCGCCTGGGGTAAAACCAGTTGGGTGCAAATGGATCTTCAAAAAGAAAATTGGTACATTTGGACATGTAGAAACCTACAAAGCTAGACTAGTAGCAAAAGGTTTTCGTCAAAGACCAGGATTGGACTATGATGAAACTTTTTCGCCAGTAGCTATGCTTAAATCCATTCGGATCATGCTTGCCATTGCTGCCTTCCATGACTATGAAATCTGGCAAATGGATGTAAAAACAGCTTTTCTAAATGGACATCTAGAAGAGAGTGTTTACATGGATCAACCAGAAGGTTTCTTGGACAGTGGGAGCAGCGGAAGAGTGTGCAAATTGCTTAAATCCATCTATGGGTTAAAGCAAGTATCGCGGAGTTGGAACATCTGCTTTGATGAAACAGTCAAGGAATTTGACTTTATCAAAAATATAGATGAACCATGTATTTATAGGAAGATTGTAGAAGGAGCAGTAGTCTTCCTCGTTTTATACGTCGACGACATACTACTGATAGGGAATGATATCCCTATACTACAATCAGTAAAGCTCTTCTTATCACAAAAATTCTCCATGAAAGACTTGGGAGATGCATCATACATTCTGGGCATTAAGATCTATCGAGATAGATCTAATAGAATATTAGGACTTTCACAGTCCAGGTATATAGACACTATACTAAAGAGATTTAGTATGGATGATTCCAAGCGCGGCAATATGCCCGCTTGTCACGGAATCACCCTCTCCAAGGAAATGTCTCCAAAGACTGATGGAGAGAGGGCTCGCATGGGCATTATACCCTACGCTTCGGCGGTAGGATCAATAATGTATGCGATGTTATGTACCAGACCGGATGTAGCTTACGCACTTAGTGTAGTAAGCAGGTATCAATCTGACCCAGGTGAGAAACATTGGATAGCGGTGAAGAACATTCTCAAGTACCTGAGAAGGACTAAGGAGATGTTCTTGATTTACGGTAATGGGGACCTCCAGGTAGAAGCTTTTACCGACTCCGGCTTCCAAAGTGACAAAGATGATTCTAAATCCATTTCGGGTTTTGTGTTTACCCTCAATGGAGGGGCGGTATGTTGGAAGAGTTCCAAACAAGATACCGTCGCAGACTCAACTATGGAGGCTGAGTATATAGCTGCTAGTGAAGCCGCAAAAGAGGCCGTTTGGATGAGGAAGTTCATTTCTGAACTTCAGGTGGTTCCGTCCATTGCCAATCCAATACCTTTTTATTGCGATAACAATGGCGGTGTAGCTTTAGCGAAGGAACTAAGGTCCCATCAGAAATCCAGGCATATCTTAAGGCGGATTCACCTGATCAGGGAGATCGTGGATCGTCGGGAGATCGAGATACGGAGAGTGGACACAAAAGACAACACGGCAGATCCATTCACTAAGGCCATTCCTCAAGTACAGTTCGAGAGGTTATTTGAAATGTTGGGCATGCGGTACGCCAGCAATTGGATCTGGTAGAGACAGTGGGTACTCATTGCAGCAATTATAGGCCTTAGTGCAAGTGGGAGATTGTTGGATATATATGCCCTAGAGGCCTACATTGTATAGGATGCTTGGGATATGTATGTATATGACAGTCTTGCTTGATATGATAGTACGCTATTTGGTTTGACTTTGTCTTAACGTATGATATATTTTACTTGGTATTTATATATATATGTTGATAAAGCCCATAGGGTGTTTGTCTGACTACCGGCGTTGTGATGGCAGTCATACTAGTGGGAGCTGGATAGTCAATAGGCACACCCTTAGATGTATCTGGTCGCAGGAGTATCGAGATTGGGCATCGATACTCCTGACTAGACTAGTGTATACATATCTAGACCCTGACGAGGGGCGATGGATTGGTCCCGCAACCATTGGTGGTGTTCACCTAAGATTGTATACAGATGCACACTGGGTGTGAGTACACCGGACAGGACTCGCCGAGAACTGACTGGATGGTATTATACCTAACGTCAGATAGCAGTTCTCAGGTGACATGTGTGCAGATAGTCCGTTGACTTAAGGTCATCATTTGTCTCGTGTGAGTTCCCACTGTGCTTTGATTATTACCCTACCACGGCTCAAAGGAGTCGTGCAAACAGGTTTCAGTTGGGCACAGTCCCGAGCCACGTGGAGGCAGTGAGCGACTGTTAGGGATTCGTCTCTCCCGGTATAGGGAGTTGATATCACACTGTGGTCGGTTGGTCATTACCATAAGTCCCTGGCCAGGGCTGATTGAGAATTACTGATGGAATGATCAGTAGATTCTCGGGTGGTCTTGAACCATACCGACATGACTTGTACGGTTATTAGGGGTCTGACGTCCACCACCTCCCTAGACCGTACATGTGATACTCTTAGACGAACAGACCGGACTGTGCAGATATTGTCATCGACAGGCTCAGTAGGATTTCAGATGGGTTATCTCATCGGCTTTCTTATCGACAACTACCTGGGGACCGTTACGTACAGCTAGTGCCGCTTGCGGTCTGTGGTTAAACCCACTACCAGCGTAGTAGTTGAGTCTTTAGAGTCCCACATAGAGATTTCCCAAACCCAGGCGAAAAGATATAGAGGTCGTATGGTTTTACGACAAAGGTTCGAACGCGTACGTGTTTAAATGCACGTGCGACATTCGGACAATTTTTACTAGCTGGCTTTGGTTTAAGCCAGATTCTAGTATCAGGTTATTGGATTTATACAGTCTAAAGTTTTTCCGTGTTTTCACGGATGAGAGGGGTGCTCTCGTAATTTTCCGAGAAGCTTCTAGAAGGATGTGACATGGAGGGAGAGGTGGCATTTTCATTTAATGATTTAGTGACTCATTGTGAGTGATTCATCATGTCATTAATGCATTATTAAATGCTTAATGACTCACATAATGAATCACCCGCTTGCATTTATGAAACATGATGAATAATCTCATATTATTCATTTCTTTTTATTCATTATGTTTCATATATCAAGTGAGAAGCTATTTCATTATGATATTTTTTATCATTATCATCTTCTCACTCTCTCTCTTCAAGCTCTCTCTCCTTCACCAAAGCCTAATCCTACCCCTCATGAGTTGAGAACAAGGATTAGGAAAGACTAATTACTCCATAACCTATCTCTACATCACCTTAGCTACTCTATTTAGCAACTAGAGAAACTAAGTAACCTTAAGTTTAGAGGTTATAGCTTGGATTAGGGTTCTCGGGTGGATCGTCTATCACGGAAGAAAGCCGAAGAGGACGTGGAGATCCAAAGAGGCCGTAGATAACATTAAGACGAAGGACTAGAACCGTTTGGTATAATCTCTTAACATAGTAGTTTAGAACTCTATAGCTTTTGTTAAAACTTGTTTAGCAAACGATTCATACGGTTATTCGATGTTTAATCATAGAACAAGATTGTTATTCATATTTCCGCCTCCCCATAAGTATTGGGGTGTTGAACATCGACTTACAATAACATATGCAAAAACTTTGCAATCTAAGTGAGCAAGGAATACAACCTTTGTAGACCGGTCCTTCACTTCAATAGCTCCATGTAGTAGTCCCCTTCACTGCGATCGTAAACTCTGGACTCTAGAGAGACTCCATGAAGAAACGAACGTGCTTGCTTCGATGACTTCGAGGCCGAAGATGATCTACGTCGATGAGACACTAACCCAAGCTATTTCTTCACTAGGTCATGAACTTTGTGAAGAGAACACCCTATACTATATGGCAAGTAGTATAGGATGATAAAATAGGAAGTGGGCTCACTTTAGAATTGATTTTCTCACACTTTTTCTCATACCTCCATTGAAGCTAGAAAGCTTTTGAAGAGGAAGAAGAAGATGAAGATAGAACTCATCTTTTGAGTTAATCCAAATGAATAATGCATCCATGGGTGAGTTAAGCCCTCATGCTTAACTCATGTAGAGAATTAACCAAGGTATTAGGTTAAGGGTTAGGTTAACTAATATCTTAAGGATTGACAAAAGAGTGGACTTTGTCAATGTTTCTACAAACTTCATCAAGCTTAACAACTTAGACCAAGTCTTACTCTTTTGTTATTCTTAAGAAAATAAAAACCCTAATTTAACCTTATGATGGTATAAGTCTCATACACCCATCTAGCATGTATTATCAAGCATGACACAATACATGTACACAAATATACATATCAGATATATACAATGTTCACATCAAGTGAGAAAAGAATCATAAGTGAGCTAATACTAGTTAATGTAATGTAATATATCATATATATAATTATACATTAAATTATTAAATCAACTCTTGATTTAATAATCCGGCTATATCATATATAAACGACTAATATCATGTGTAACAAGTTATCGAATCAACACTTGATCCGATAACCCGGCTATATCGAATATACCCGACCAATGTCACAATTCGCGAGAATATAATACGGTATCTCATATCGTATCAATCTCGGTCCCGCACATATCACATAAGTGCTCCTACTCCGTTTCGCTTGAGCCAGGAAACCCTTGTGTAGGACTCTAAAGACTCGTCAATACGCCGGCAGTAGGTGATGATCATATCAAACACCCACAAGCCGCAAGAGGTCTGCTAAACGTAACGGCCACCCGGGTATTGAGCGATCAGAAGATCAACAAGCAAGCCTGCTCACACTCCTGTGAATCCAATCAGTAACACTACCGTACAGTCGGGTCTCTTCGTCTGATATGTCGCATATCTCGTCTAGAGGTGGCAAACGTTAGACCCCAGTAACTCGATAAGTCGTGTTGATATGTGGCACATAACAGGTTAAGAAACTACTGATAACACTTACCAGTATATCTCTGAAGCAGCCTTAGCCAAGGACTTCCTGTAATAGCCAATCGAGCACAGCGCAACATCAAATACCAATACCGTAATAGACGAAACCCCTCCTATCGCTCATTGCCTCCATGTGACTCGGGACCGTAGCCAAAAGCCACCGTTTTGCACGTTCTCTTGAACGTGGTAAGGTGGAAATCAAAGCATGGTGGGAATCACACAAGTCTCTTTTACGATCTCGGGTCTACAGACTAACCTGTACCAGTGTCACCAGAGAACTGTCATCTTACGCTAGGTATAATACCATCTGGGAGTTCTCGGCGAGTCCGTTCAGTGTACCCAGTCTCCACTGAGCATCCGTATACTGTCTCTAATGTCAAACACCAATGGATATGGGATCATCCATCGCCCATCTTCATGGGTCAAGAAACTATATGCTAGTCTGCTCTGGTATATTGATGCCCTGTCTCGATACATCCTCGAACATTTGAAGGATGTACTTAGAGACTACTCTGTCCCTACTAGTATGATATGCATTATAGTCCTGGTAGTTAAGTACTCATCCTAAGGGCTTTATCAACATGTAACATAGAGACAATCAGAGTACATGTTAAGATAAAGTGCAACCAGATGGCATACTATCATGTCGAGCAAGAAAGTCCTCCATATATATGTCCAAGCATCCACTACATAATACATCGTATGTACAGTAATGGCCTGTAGGGCATACATATCACTAACAATCTCCCACTTGCACTAGGGCCATCTGTTGTAGTATCTCATACCCAAAAATCAGCAGTGGTTGAAGTATCTCATACTCAACCATCCCATAAAAGTCTCCCCTGGGAATAGGCCTTTGTGAGTGGATCCGCCCTGTTCTCCTCCGTGTCTACTCTCCTAAACCTCGATCTCCCTGGAGATCATCCATCTCCATGATCAAGTGATACTGCCTAAGAATATGTTTGGATCTCTGATGGGACGGAGGTTCCTAGGCCAAAGTCACAACTCCATTGTCACACAATGGTAGGAACGAACTTCATCTCATGAACTAATATACATCTAGACTCCTTCTTTGTTAGTATCCTTGGTAGCAATGTATCCAGCCTTTATCGTCTAGTTTGCTATGGTATCTAGCTTGGAACTCTTCCATCATACCGTCCCTCCACTGAGGGTAAAGACAATGCCTGTGACTGACATTCAGTCGACCTTACCACCCTGGAAGCTATCCAGTGATTCTCCCCAAGATCGATTGATACCATCTCACTACACCTAGTGAGAATCCTAACATCCACTTAAATCTATCTCATAGATCCAAAACCCAGGATTTAGGAGGTATCACCTTGATCGTATATGGAGAATCCTTGTGATAAGAGAAGATTGACCGAGCGTAGCATAGGAAACTCCTTTCCTATCAAGAGTATGTCATCCACGTATAATACGAGGATGACCACCATACTCCCTACTACCATTTTGTATATACAAGGTTCATCTACCATTTTGATGAAGTCAAACTCTTTAACTACCACATTAAAACAGATGTTCCAACTCCACGATGCCTGTTTTATCCCATAAAGCAACTTGCACACGTTTCTGCTGCTCCCACTGTCTACGAAACCCTCTGGCTGTGTACTTATAGACACTCTCTTCTAAATCGCTTTTTAGAAAAGCAGTCATGATACCCAACCTCCAGATATCGTAGTCATGGTATGTAGCAATGGCAAGTAGGACCCGGATGGACTTAAGCATAGCCACTAGAAGTGGTTTTATCATTATCCAAACCTGGTCGATGACGAGAACCTTTTACAACTAGTCTTAGTTTTGAAAGTCTCAACTTTTCTATGTACACCAAGTAATCTTCTCAAGATATACTTGCTCCTGATGGGGATTTAACCCTTTAAATAAAGCAACTAAAGTCCATACTTTGTTGGTGTATATGGATTCCATCTCAGATCGCTTAGCATCCAGCCATTCTTACAGAGTCCCCATTCTTGATGGCCTGCTCGAAACTAGTTGAGTCATCATCTCATGATGCAATCCTCACTCCCACTGTTATAGAGAAACCGAAGTATCTCTCAGGCGGATGAAGAACCCTACCAGATCGGCGGAGAGGCTGAGATTCGTTGGGAACTATTGAATCCTTCGGTTATACCAAATCATCAGCTGCAGTTTGTATAGCCGGAACTCCTTCCATTTCTACCTCATGAACACTAATTTCTTGACAAGAAATTCCCTTTTTCAAAGGTGGCATGCTGAGAAACAAAACACCTTTTGCTCCTCAGTGTAGTAGAAGATATTCCCTTGCGAATGCATGGGATATCCAATAAACTTCCACAGAACTGACCTTTCCTCGAGCTTGTCCGAATTTTGCTTTTAGACATAGGCCGGACAACCCCAAATCTTAACATCCTTAAGAGATGGGCTCTTCCCATACCATATCGCATATGGAGTGGCAGGCACCTGATTTTATTGGAACCTTATTCAATAGGTATGCAGCTTCTCAAGTGCATAACCCCAAAAGGAAATAGGCAATTCAGTAGTACTCACCATAGAGCACACCATATCAAATAGGGTGCGATTGCTCTGCCCCGATACACCAACGAACTATGGTGTATGGGGAAGAGTAGTGCTGAGAAAGAATCTCAAAAGGAGTTGCTTGGGGAAAGATCAAAGAAAGAACCTGTTCTCCTTTAGAATAGTCCAGGAATTCTGTGCTCAAGTATTCTCCTCCCTGATCTCGTCATAAGACATAATACTTATACCCTTTTTAGTTCTCTACTTCTAACTTATATTCTGTGAAATCTCAAAAGATTCAGACTTGTGTTTCAACAAGAACACGTGTGCGAATTTTGAGAGATCATCATCGAATGTAATGAAGTACAAAGAACCTGTCCTGGCATGTATAGACAGGGGACCTACATACATCATTATGTATCAATCCCAAGAGTTCACTAACTCTTTCTCTGTTTCCAATAAACGGAGCTATGGTCATTTTATCTTTGTGACATGACTGGCAAGTTTCACAAGATGTAAATTCAAACTGATTTAAATATGCATCTAAATGTAACTTAGCTAGTCGGGTCGCAGTTGATATGACCTAGTCTATAATGCCTCAAGAAGGATTCATTCATTTATGAACTCTTCCTCTTGTGTGTATTCTGTACGTTAAGAACTGTAGTTTGATTTAGAACGTATATGCTTTTAGATAACGTGCCCGAACCGATCAACTCTTGATATAGGAAATGTTCAAAACATTATCCAACAATACAAAATTATATCCTTCTTTACAAAATAAAGAGACTGATATGATATTGTATATCAGGTTCGGTATCTAATAACATTCGTTCAGAATCAATGTATTTGGTAATACAGGGTAATAACTGCCAACATACTTGGCTGCAACACTTGCATCGTTTCCAACTCTTGAAACTTATCACCCGTTCTCAGTTCTCTACCTATCTGTAGCCCGTGTAATAGATTACATATGCAGGATCCTGATCTGGTATCACATATGCAGGATGTAAAGGATACTGAGAAACAGTTCTCTGTAATGAACACACCCGAAGAAGATGCATCATCTTCTACTTTCTTCGTTTGCACGGCACGCGAATTCTGGTAATCCCCTATTTCCTGCTCGGTCTTATAACAATTATAAGTTGGAGCGGGACCAACGTTCCCCAGCTTAGTATAACAAGCGGGTTCGGTAAATACATCCATATTATTATCTTGATTAAGGCGTGACATGGTCGCTACCTGGAAATAGAGAGAGGAAAACACTCACCGTATGCTCTTGCAAGATTAGATTGGTTATTAATATATCTTATCAGGATGGCTCCCGCTGTTTTAGTCAAATTTTCATTCAAACCCTAAAAGGAAAGACTAGCCGGGATTAATTACACCCTACAATTTCGCCAATTTTTCAGTCAGGCCAGTGTCGGTATTTTGAAGGAGGTTCCCCGTGCTTTCGCACGGACCTAATTAAAATAAACCTCATTTTCTCAGAGGCGTAACCCCATTGACACCTTTCTAGACAACTACTTGATCGGCTAATTGTGATGTGTAAAACTCTCCCAGGAGTAACTCTTACTCACAGTGGGTATCGGGATCCAATTATCTCATAGGAGGTATGCAATCTCATTGCAAATTTCAACACTTGAAATTCCCGATAATATTTTGCCCCGAGCGATCTATGACCTTGACAAGGTCAACAAACCATAGACCGCAAGTCAACATCAACCAATCATTTCCTGATTGAATTAAACCCACCCGCACGACTCTTGACAAGGTCAACAAAGTCACACGACTACCCTAATCCAATCGCATCATATGCTTATGCAGATAAGCACTAATCAGCTACCGCACAATACGCCTTGACAAGGTCAACAAACGCAGCACGAATACTAACTATTACTTATCTGAAATGACGGAGGGATACGACAGGTTTTTAAGAAAACCATTTGCGTAATGAACTTGATATCGTTGTAGAATCGAGTGATTTTGAAATGGAGTGTTTTTTAGGCTTTTACTAGTTTTGCTAAAGAGGTCACTCCCGGTGAAGGGATCTCGGCTCTTTCCTTATCGAATAAGGTGCTGGGTATTCTGCAAGGAATACCTCTATGCAAAGCAAAACGATAAAAGAAATCAAAAGACAAACCGAGTTTGTAGTATTTGCTAGTTTCACTAAAGTGGTCACTCCCGGTGAAGGGATCTCGGCTCTTTCCTTATCGAATAAGGTGTTGGGTATTCTACAAGGAATACCTCTATGCAAAGCAAGAACTAGAGCTACCAGTTTTCGAGACAAGTTTCTACAACATCTTTAGGTTTCAATTATTTTCATTAATCTCATTAATGAAGTCCCTTTATTATAAGTTACCTAAACATCACAGATAAATACAACGTACGCTTATACCATCCGCATTCGCCTCGATCTCCACTTGTGCACCGTTAGGTTAGGTAACTAACGGCAGAGCGGGGCAGTGATAGCGTGGGTGTAAAACATAAGCAACGTCTATATAATATATCACATAAACTATACCCAGTATCTATCTCATCCATATATAACAAATGATCACATCACAAATATCGCAGCAGAATAAAACATATGAAATATTGGATATACTAGGATTTCCGGGTTTTAAATTAAGCCAGTATAAAACACGGATTCCACGGTCGTGATGAATAGCCAATCCCACACCCATAGACCCCTACGATAGCGGAAAGCAACCCTACCAATTCTAGAGTTAGGAGACCCGGTCTCGACTCCTCGAGGCGGTCTCCTACTGGACCCTAGAACCCGGTTACTTTGCCCCCCCATCTTGGGTCTATCCTAATGCGGAAAAGTAAATAATATACAATGGTGATATCATCCTCAACCCGGAAGTGCCCCAATAAAAGAATATTACATACAATGAATTTTACATGAGTGAAAATAAAAAACTCTCATCTCACATAAAACCCCTAGCAATTCAAACACGACGATCCAATAAAACATATCACAGCAACACATAAGATCACATGTCATCAACGTAAGTAAATATACGTATCCCAATTGTCGTTGATATATAGCACCGAAACCGGATATACACCACAGATTACACTTACGGTCGCAGAAAAGAAAGCGAAAAACTACAACAGTTGGAATCCGCAACTACCTTAGACATCATAAACCCGAAATATCTCATATTCGGATTTCATGCCTAACCAAATGAATTCCTTAGACATCACATGCCTAACAATATAAATCCGACATTTTAGTCTAGATCTCGAAAACACTTTTCAATATCTAGTCGGGTAATTCAACAAGATTCCCGACATCCTGATCGAATGCTCGTTGGAAACTTTAGTAGACGGCCGCACCCTCCCCCCGGATGTCGTCGACGAAGTGCACTAAGGCGGAACACCGCTGCCGCGAGCACCCGAACGGATGCTTTTGGCGACGGGGTTCTCCTACAGTCACATGGTCGGGGCTATGGGGCGTGGCAATCTATTAACTTTACCCGGCGAGTGTCCGCATACACTATGTGATTGCGACGGACTTTTGATCACATCAAAATCCCGTGGCAACCGATCATTTGAGACTAAACTGCTAGATTTATACATTCATTCTAGTTATCTCATAACTACTTGTCGATTCCAAATATTGTATACCATCACATAATATCCGGACGACGATAAATTCTTTGATCGATTCATCAAAGTCCCACAATTTCCCAACAGATCAACACTTGAGCACAGTTTTAGTAATACCCAGAAGATGCCACAGTACCTATGAACCAGCCGTAGAAGGGTCAAACCAACGCCTCACATGTGACAACGCTAAACTACCACAAACCCTAGGGTTCAAGTGGCGGTTTTGACGGCCACATAATCGAGTTAAGGTTTCGTTCTTCTAGAGGGTCCACGGAATCACTTGCATCTTTTTCCGAATATGTTAAACTTGGAAAAATGGGATTTTAACATTCGATCGACCCTTTTAACTTCGCCTAGACAACATGCGAATAACCCGAAACAATATTAAAACTACGAATACGAAACACTCTGAATTGCTTATAGTGCAAGATTACATCACATGCAAAATTAGCAAAAATAAACAACACCTGAATCATCAAAATCAAGTCACTGGAACACATGCAAAAATTCAGGGGTTGTGCTCGGAATTAGGCCGAGATTGGGGGTATGGGGCTCGGCCAATTTTTCACCAAACTGCATCAAATTTCACCAGTGTTCATGTTATATCATATACAACACTCTGTACTTGTTTTAAAAAAATTTTAACAATTATTTAAAATCGACAGAAACTAGATTTCACAGTTTCAAGTTTCGGAGTTGTTTCGGTTTCGTGATCTTAACAAAATCCGTATTAATTTCTAGCATGGTTCTGATACCACTGCAGGGTTACCTATGATGGCAGCAAGGTTTCGGGAGGCATCGTCCATGCCAAATTCAAAAATTTGCCGTTTTAGCTAACCTAACTAGAATCGTAAACTAGAAATATACGTAATAACATATGCAAACACTTTGCAATCTAAGTGAGCAAGGAATACAACCTTTGTACACCGGTCCTTCACTTCAATAGCTCCGTGTAGTAGTCCCCTTCGCTGCGATCGTAAACTCCGGACTCTAAAGAGACTCCATCAAGAAACGAACGTGCTTGCTTCGATGACTTCGAGGCTGAAGATGATCTACGTCGAGGAGACACTAACCCAAGTTATTTCTTCACTAGGTCATGAACTTTATGAAGAGAACACCCTATACTATATGGCAAGTAGTATAGGATGATGAAGTAAGAAGTGGGCTTACAGAATTGATTTTCTCACACTTGTTCTCATACCTCCATTGAAGCTAGAAAGCTTTTGAAGAGGAAGAAGAAGAAGAGGATAGAACTCATCAAATGAGTTAATCCAAGTGAATAATGCAACCATGGGTGATTTAACCCTCATGCTTAACTCATGTAGAGAATTAACCAAGGTATAAGGTTAAGGGTTGGGTTAACTAATATCTTAAGGAATGACAAAAGAGTGGACTTTGTCAATGTTTCTACAAGCTTCATCAAGCTTGACAACATTGACCAAGTCTTCCTCTTTTGTTATTCTTAAGAAAATAAAAACCCTAATTTAACCTTATGATGGTATAAGTCTCATACACCCA
The DNA here is from genome assembly GCA_030015575.1 of Agapanthus africanus. Taxonomy (NCBI): domain Eukaryota; kingdom Viridiplantae; phylum Streptophyta; class Magnoliopsida; order Asparagales; family Amaryllidaceae; genus Agapanthus; species Agapanthus africanus. The sequence goes on along the minus strand of CM057347.1, from coordinate 137,371,171 downwards.
TCTAGCATGTATTATCAAGCATGACACAATACATGTACACAAATATACATATCAGATATATACAATGTTCACATCAAGTGAGAAAAGAATCATAAGTGAGCTAATACTAGTTAATGTAATGTAATATATCAAATATATAATTATACATTAAATTATTAAATCAACTCTTGATTTAATAATCAGGCTATAACATATATAAACGACTAATATCATATGTAACAACTTATCGAATCAACACTTGATCCGATAACCCGGCTATATCGAATATACCAGACCAATGTCACAATTCGCGAGAATAGAATACGGTATCTCATATCGTATCAATCTCGGTCCCGCGCATATCACATAAGTGCTCCTACTCCATTTCGCTTGAGCCAGGAAACCCTTGTGTAGGACTCTAAAGGCTCGTCAATACGTCGGCAGTAGGTAATGATCATATCAGACACCCACAAGCCGCAAGAGGTCTGCTAAATGTAACGGCCACCCGGATATTGAGCGATCAGAAGATCAACAAGCAAGCCTGCTCACACTCCTGTGAATCCAATCAGCAACACTACCGTACAGTCGGGTCTCTTCGTCAGATATGTCGCATATATCGTCTAGGCGTGGCAAACGTCAAACCCCAATAACTCGATAAGTCGTGTTGATATGAGGCACATAACGGGTCAAGAAACTACTGATAACACTTACCAGTATATCTCTGAAGCAGCCTTGGCCATGGACTTCCTGTTATAGCCAATCGAGCATAACGCAACATCAACTCCCAATACCGGAAGAGACGAAACCCCTCCTATCGCTCATTGCCTCCATGTGACTCGGGACTGTACCCAAAAGCCACCGTTTTGCACGTTCTCTTGAACGTGGTAGGGTGGAAATCAAAGCATAGTGGGAATCACACAAGACTCTATGACGATCTCGGGTCTACAGACTAACATGTACCAGTGTCACCATAGAACTGCCATCTGACGTTAGGTATAATACCATCTGGGAGTTCTCGGCGAGTCCGTTCAGTGTACCTAGTCTCCACTGATCACCCATATACTGTCTCTAATATCAAACACCAATGGATATGGGATCATCCATCACCCATCTACATGGGTCGAGAAGCTATTCGCTATTCTACTCTGGTATATTGATATCCTGTCTCGATACACCCTCGACTACGAACATTTAAAGGATGTACTTGGCGACTACTCTGTCCCCACTAGTATGATCTGCATCATAGTCCTAGTAGTCAAGTACTCATCCTAAGGGCTTTATCAACATGTAACATAGAGACAATCAGAGTACATGTTAAGATAAAGTGTAACCAGATAGCATATTATCATGTCGAGCAAGAAAGTCCTCCATATATATGTCCAAACATCCACTACATAATACATCGTATGTATAGTAATGGCCTCTAGGGCATACATATCACTAACACCGGATGAATTGGAAAATCCGACTTATCAAGTAAAATTGGTTCATCCTCAATGCTATCCTCAAAATTTTCCTCAAAAATCAGCTCATCCATGCACTTATCATCAATGTTAACACGCATATGGAGTTCGGGAAAAACGGTTAATGACTCGGGATGATGTCCACATGGAAGTGAAAGGACATGATGAATTGGTGAGAAAAACTCATCTAAAGCAGTGGGTTCATCATCCAAAATATTCCCAGCATCAATATCCTCAATCAAGTGAAAATCGATTTTCTCAGACACCTCATCAAATGCATGGATTTTAATCAATTGTGGTTCTAGGATAAAGGTGTAGAGATGAAAAGGTTTGGGTGTGGTTTCACTTGACAGGGTCTCTTCACAATCTGGTAAATCAAACACTACAAAATTGCACAACTCATTAAATGTTCTATCTTCAATCGATGAATCATTTGGGACACTCGATAGAATTTCAAAACCAGAGTTGTGGAATTCAATTTGCAATGGGTAGGTTTGATTTGGAAGGGTGTACTGCTCACTCTCACCACTCAAATTCTCAATCTGTCTTACCGCCTAATCATACATTAGAAAATTTGGAGCTACTTGGAAACTACTTACCGGGTCACTAGGTTGTATGAGGGCGGCCATGGACGCATTCAAATCCATCATCTGTTGGTATTACGCTACCCGAAATTTTTCTAACGACTGTTCCAAACTAGACATGGGTTGTGAAGGGGTTTCAGTAAAATATTCAAAGTTGTTTGGATACTAGAAACTCTTAAAAGGCTGTTCATAAGCAATTTCTAGGGAAGGTGTAAAAGTCAGGTGGGACCGGTAGGAATCGAATGGTTGTACAGGAGTAGGATCAATATTCGGATAAGAAGGTGAATGGAATTGTTGATCCAAAGAATTGGAAGTGGTGAAAGGAGTGAAAGATCAGCTACGGGATTGTTCAATACGTTCAGTAATAGGCGTAGGTCTTGGAGTTACAAGAGGACTCTCAAAAGTGGTATCAACGTAAGAAGGTGGTGGAGATTGAAACGGTTGATACAAAGTGGATTGCGGAGTCCAGTTGTTTGAGCTAGACGCATCTATCTGATCTTTCAAAGAAATTTTGGGCATGGAGGGATCGTTCGAAGTTCGACCAAAGCAAGAACCGTAAGAAGTAATGTCTGGTTGTGGGTACCAAATTTTGGCAAGAGATTTTCGAAGTGGGGTACCCATGATATGAAGAGAAGAAGAAGAAGTGGAGAAGAAAAAGAATGTGGGTTTTTTTATTTTTTTATTTGTTAGTTATTAACAAAAGAATGAAATATACACACAAAAAGAGTAATCACGACACAAAATACCACACACTTAATCGGTCTAGGGTTCACCTTGGTCAACTAGACCTGCTCAAGAACTTAATTGTCGAAGTAAAACTGTGTCGAGAAACGGGCTCAAGATATACTAATCACGAGGCCAGATAAGTGCAGAGATAAGGGGAGGTTTTCCAACGCTTTCTCGAAGGTCCTTAATTAGATAACCCTTTCTCTTTTGGCGGTTTCGCCGTGAACACTTTCCTAGAAACCCCGTGGACGATATACCGTTAAGTGGTGTTCTAAACACAGTTAACTTCTCCTAATGAGCGCAAAGTCCTTAAAGGCTTAAAGTCTAGTTTCTTTTAAAATTTGTGTGGGTTAATGTTATGCTCAATTTCATGATTTGTGGGCCACAGAAAAGATGATAAAATCCTTTACCGTATGTTGTGGGGTTCGCTTTCCCTTAAGTCAGTATTAATGGATGCAATGCGCAAATCAATGAAAAGGTTGTTCAAAGAATAAAACAACCGTTTTTTATGTTGAGCACGGCACTGCAACAAATACGGACTAGTCAATTTAAGCTTTTGACAGCGAACTTGCAAAGAATCCTGCAAAGATGCCATATTGGATGCGTCGAATTTGAGAAGAAGATGTTAGGAAAATACGTGCCGATAAATTTTCGGGTTAAGAAACCCCCGTTGAAGTGAATCCGAATAACTTGGAAAGTTCGCTTACGCAGGTCAAACTACTCTGCTATTTGGCGCTGTACTTCGCAATCACCTAAACTTTGAATGTACACTTTGCTCCACACGATCGCAGTTCGCAAATTGGCAAAAATCAGAAAATGTCGAAAAACCGGATTATTAGTGCGAAAAAGCAATATGAATGCCCAAACTCCTGCACACCCAAAATTATAAAAAGCAAACAATAAAATTGGGACAAAATTAGAACACTGGAGCACAGAGAAAATTTTTGGAGCAAAAGGGGGTGAAATGGCCGGCGGTGCCGAAATTTTTGGGGGTCTCACCGGTTTTCTCTGTGAATTAGGGCTCCAAATGTAGGGTTCCTAGGCACCCTAATGAGGTCTCACAAAGCATCGAACATGCCATTTTCAAAAAATCTAGGTGCCGAGAGACCCGACTACGGATCGTTTGCTAGAAATCTAGGCGAAAAACAATCTAGTTAACAACTTAACTAATGGGTTATCGGAAATACAACCTTTGTAGATCCGGTGCTCCACCTCCATAGCTCCGCAACGAAGTCATCTCCGCTGTCCAAAAGGAATCCGGGCTCTAGAGTCGGCTTCGTCGGAGAAAAAGCGAGCTAGGTCGTCGATGTCCATGCCGAAGACAATCTACGTCGAAGCATCGCAAGATCAAGCTCTCACTTCACCAAGTCATGAAACTTGTGAAGAAAACACACTCTACTACTTGGCAAGAGGTAGAGGATGAAGAAATAGGAAGTGGGTAGGCTTTAGATTTGGATTTCTCACTCATATCATCAATCCACCATTGATGTAGTCTAGGTTTTTCTTCTTGAGTTGAAGGAAGAAGAAGAAGAAATGATATGATAAGATTATTAAAAAAGAATAGAATAATCCATTCTTATCATAACATAACCCAAGTTAAGTGTAGAGAATTGACCAAGGTTAAAGAATGGTTAGGGTTAAGAAGATGAGACAAAAATGGTGACTTAATGAAAGCTTCATGAAGCTTCATGTTGAAAACAAAACTAGCCACCATTTTTGACTTCTTTTTCCTTTTCTCATTTATATTTTAAATGCAAATGAAAAGATAAATGAATGAATAAAAGAAAACCCTAATCATTTACTTAACCTAGGTTTAATTCATTACACTTAACAAAAAAGATATGTATCATCAAACATGATACAATCAAGTGCACAAAAATCATATCGCATATGCAATGCGCACACCCGAGTGAGAAAATCCATTTAAAGTGAACCAATACTAGTTAATGCAAAGTAATATATCAAATATATAATTATACATTAAATCATTAAATCAACACTTGATTTAACGATCCGGTCATATTGCATATAACCGACCAGTATCCTATGTATCGGCTTATCGAACCAACCTTTGATTCGATAACTAGGGTATATCGCATATAACCTAATCGATACATTCATCGCGAGAATGGAATACGGTATCACATACACGCATTATTCTCGGTCCCGCACATATCTCATACGTGCTCCTATTTCGTTTCGCTTGAGCCAGGAAACTTCTGTGTAGGACTCTAAAGACTCGTCAATACGCCGGCAGCGGATGATGATCATATCAAACATCCACAAGCCGCAAGCGGTCTGCTAAACGTAACGGCCACCCGGGTATTGAGCGATCTGAAGATCGACGAGCAAGCCCGCTCGCACTCCAGTGAATCCAACCAGTAACACTACTTTACAGTCCGGTCTGATCGTCTGATATGTCGCATATCTCGCCTAGGGGTGGTTAACGTCAGACCCCAATAGCTCGATAAGTCGTGTCGATATGAGGTCTATAACACTTCGAGAAACTACTGGTAACACTTACCAGTAAATCTCAGCAACCCTGGCCAGGGATTTCCTGTTATAGCCAATCGAACACAGCACAACATCAACTCCCTATACCGGGAGAGACGAATCCCCTCCTATCGCTCATTGCCTCCATGTGACTCGGGACTGTACCCAAAAACCACCGTTTTACACGCCCTCTTAGACGTGGTAAGATGGAAATCAAAGCACAGTGGGAACCACACAAGACTCTATGACGATCTCGGGTCAACAGACTACTCTGTACCAGTGTCACCAGAGAACTGCCATCTGACGTGAGGTATAATACCATCTGGGAGTTCTCGGCGAGTCCGTCCAGTGTACCCAGTCTCTACTGAGCACCCGTATATCATCTCTGATGTCAAACACCAATGGATATGGGATCATCCATCGCCCATCTGTATGGGTCGAGAAGGTATACGCTAGTCTACTCTGGTATATCGATGCCCCGTCTCGATACATCCATGACTAGGGACTTTGAAGGATGTACTTATGGACTACCATGTCCCCACTAGTATGATCCGCATCATAGTCCAGGTAGTTAAGCACACATCCTAAGGGCTTTACCAACATGTAACAGAGAGACAATCAGCATACACGTTAAGGTAAAGGGCAACCAGATAGCATACTATCATGTCGAGCAAGAAAGTCCTCCCTATATACGTCCTAGCATCCACTACAATATACATCATATGTACTGTAATGGCCTCTAGGGCATACATATAACTAACAATCTCCCACTTGCACTAGGGCCATCTGTAGCAGTGGTTGTAGTATCTCATACTCAACCATCCCATAAAAGTCTCTCTCTGGGAACAGGCCTTTGTGAGTGGATCCGCTGTGTTGTCCTCTAAGTCTACTCTCCAAACCTCGATCTCCCTGGAGATCAACTATCTCCATGATCAGGTGATGCGGCCTCAGAATACGCCTGGGTCACTGATGGGACGGGTGTTCCTTGGCATAAGCCACAATTCCATTGTCACACAATGGGAGGAACATGGTTCATCTTATGAACCAATATATACCCAAACAGCCTCTTTGGTAGCATCTTAAATAGCGATGTATCAAGCCTTTATCGTCTAGTGTTCCACGGCATCTAGCTTGGAACTCTTCCAACATACCGTCCCTTTACTTAGGGTAAAGACAATGCCTGCGACTGACATTCAGTCGTCTTTATCACCCTGGAACCCTTCCAGTGATTCTCCCCAGGATCAATTGATACCATCTCACTACAACTAGTGAGAATCCTAACATCCAATTAGATCTATCTCATAGATCCAAAACCCAGGATTTAGGAGGTATCACTTTGATCCTATATGGAGAATCATTGTGATAAGCGGAGATTGATCGAGCGTAGCATAGGAAACTCTTTCCCTATTAAGAGTATGTCATCCACGTACTCTACGAGGATCGCCACCATACTCCCTACTACCTTTTTGTATATACAAGGTTCATCTACCATTTTGATGATGTCAAACTATTTGACTTATCCATCAAAACAGATGCTCCAACTCCGCGATGCCTGCTTTATCCTATAAAGCATCTTGCACACGTTTCCGCTGCTCCCACTGTCTACGAGGCCCTCTGGCTGTGTACTTATAGACGTACTCTTCTAAAACATCATTTAGAAAAGCAGTCAAGACACCCAACCACCAGATATCGCAGTCATGGTATGTAGCCGTGACAAGTAGGATCTGGATGGACTTAAGCATAGCTACTTGAAAAGGTTTCATCATTATCCATACCTGGTCAATGATGCAAACTTTTAACAAGTCTAGCTTTGAAAGTCTCAACTTTTCCATGTACACCAAGTAATCTTCTCAAGATATACTTGCTCCTGATGGGGATTTAACCCTTCAGATATAGCAACCAAAGTCCATACTTTGTTGGTGTATAAGGATTCCATCTCAGATCGCTAAGCATCCAGCCATTCTTACAGAGTCTTACTCCTGATGGCCAGCTCGAAGCTAGTTGGGTCATCATCTCATGATGCAATCCTCGCTCCCACTGTCATAGAGAAACCGAAATATCTCTCAGGTGGGTGAGGAACCCTACTAGATCGGCGGAGAGGCTGAGGTTCGTTGGTAACTATTGAATCCTTTGGTTTTATCAAATCATCAGCTTCAGTTTGTATAGCTGGAACATTTCCAGTTCTACATAACAGACCTTGCCTCGAGCTTGTCCGGATTATGTTTTTAGACATAGGCCGGTCAACCCCAAATCTTAACTAGCTTAAGACATGGGCTCTTCCCTTTCCATAGCACATATGAAGTGGTAGGCAACTGATTTGATTAGAACCCTATTCAATAGGTATGCAACTTCATAAGTGCATAACTCCCAAAAGGAAAAAGGTAACTCAGCAGTACTCATCATAGAGCACACCATATCACATAGGGTGCTATTGCTCCGCCCCGATATACCATCGTGCTATGGTGTATACGGAGGAGTAATGCTGAGAGAGAATCTCATTCTCTTTTAGAATAATCCAGGAATTTCATGCACAAGTATTCTCCTCCTTGATCTCATCAAAGGACATAATACTTATACCCGTATTCTGGTTCTCTACTCTCGCTTATATTCTATGAATATCTCAAAAGGTTCGGACTTGTGTTTCAACAGGAACATATGTCTGAATCTTGAGAGATTATCAGAGAATGTAATGAAGTATAAAGAACCGGTCTTGGCTAGTGTAGACAGGGGACCTACATACATCAACATGTATCATCCCAAGAGTTTACTAACTCTTTCTCTGTTTCCAATAAACAGAGCTGGTGTCATTATATCTTTGTGACATGACTGGCGAGTTTCACAAGATGTAAATTCAAACTAATTTAAATATGCATCTTTATGTAACTCTAGCTAGTCGGGTCACATTGATCTGACCTAGTCTACAATACCTCAAGAAGGATTCGTTCATTTCTGAACTCTTCCTCTTGTGTGTGTTCCATATACTAAGAACTGTAGTTTGATTTAGAACATCAATGCTTTTAGATAACGTGCATGAACCGATCAACTTTTGATATAGGAAATGTTCAAAACATTATCCATCAATACAAAATTATATCCTTTCTTTTCTAACAAAGAGAGTGATATGATTTGGTATATCAGGTTCGGTATCTAATAACATTCGTTCAGAATCAATGTATTTGTAATACAGGGTGACAGTGACCAACAGACCTGGCTGCAACTCTTGCCCCGTTTTCTGCCTCATGAAACTTATCACCCGTTCTCAGTTCTCTACCTTTCTGTAGCCCTATGTAACAAATTACATATCTGGGATCCTGATCTGGTATCACATACCCAGGACGTAAAGGACACTGAGAAACAGTTCTATATAATGAACACACCCGAAGATGATGCATCAGCATGCACTCTCTTCGTTTGGGCGGCACGGGAATTCTGGTAATCCCCTATTTCCTGCTCTGTCTTATAACAATTATAAGTTGGAGCGGGAACAACGTTCCCCAGCTCAGTATAACAAGCGGGTTCGGTCAATATTCCGTATTATTATCTTGATTAAGGCGTGATATGGTCGCTATCTGGAGAGAGAGAGAAGAAAACACTCAGCGTGCGCTCTTTCAAGAATAGATTGGTTATTATTTTATCAAATCAGGATGGCTCCCACTGCTTTTTATCAAATCTTCCTTCAAACCTTAAAAGGAAAGACTAGCCGGGATTAATTACACACTACAAGTTCGCCAATCTTTCAGCCAGGCCAGTGTCGGTACTTTGAGGGAGGTCCCCCGTGCTTTCGCACGAACCTAATTACAGTAAACCTCGTTTTCCCAGAGGCGTAACCCCGTTGACACCTTTCTAGACACCTACTTGATCGGCTAATTGTAATGTATAAAACTCTCCCAGGAGTAACTCTTACTCGCAGCAGGTATCGGGATCCAACTATCTCATAGAAGGTATGCAATCTCATTGCAAATTTCAACACTTGAAATTCCCGATAATATTTTGCCCCGAACGATCTATGACCTTGACAAGGTCAACAAACCATAGACCGCAAGTCAAGTTCAACCCGTCATTTCTTGATTGAATCAAACCCACCCGCACGACCCTTGACAAGGTCAACAAGGCCGCACGACTACCCTAACCCAATCTGCATCATATGCATAAGCAGATAAATACTGGTTAGCTACCGTACACTGCGCCTTGACAAGGTCAACAAACGCAGCACGAATACTAAACAGGATTTATCTGAAATGACGGAGGGCTACGACAGGTTTTTCTGAAAATCTATTGCGTAATGAACTTGATATCGTTGTAGGATCGAATGAATTTTGAAATGGAGTGCTTTTGAGGCTTTTCTAGTTTTGCTAAAGGAGTCACTCCCGGTGAAGGGATCGTCGGTCCTTTCCTCATCGAATAAGGTGCGGGATATATCATATATATCACTGTGCAAAGCAAAAACACTTAAAAGCAATCAAAAGACAAATCGAGTGTGTAGCATCTGCCAGTTATTGCTAAAGGAGTCACTCCCGGTGAAGGGATCTCGGTCCTTTCCTCATCGAATAAGGTGCAGGATATATCACATATATCGCTGTGCAAAGCAAGAACTGTAGCTACCTGTTTTATTTTGAAATTCGATTCTACAACATCTTAGGTTTCTTTTATTTCATTAATCACATTAATGAAGTCCCATCATTTATGTACCTAAACATCACAGATAAATACGACGTACACTTATGCCATCCGCATTCGCCTCGATGTCCCCTCGTGCACCGTTAGGTTAGGTAACTAACGGCAGAGCAGGGCAGGGCTAGCGCGGGTGTAAAACATAAGTAACGTCTATATAATATATCATATATACTATATATAGTATCTATCACAGAACATCACATGATCACATCACAGATATCGCAGCAGAAGAAACATATGAAATATTGGATATACTAGGACGTCCGTGTTTTCAATACGAGCCAGTATAAAACACGGATTCCACGGTCGTGATGAATAGCCAAACCCACACCCCTAGACCCCTACGAGAGCGGCAAGCAACCCTACCAATTCTGGAGTTAGGAGACCCGGACCCGACTCCTCGAGTCGGTCTCCCACTGGACTCCAGAACCCGGTTACTTGTGCTCCCCTCCTTGGGTCTATCCTAGTGCGGAAAAGTAAATAATATACAAACGGTGACAACTTCCGCAACCTGGAAGTGCCCCAATAAAAGAATATTACATACAATTTTTTACATGAATGAAAATGAAAAACACTCATCTCACATAAAAAAACCCGGCTATTCAAACACGACGATCCAATATAACATATCCAGCAACACATAACATCACATGTCATCAACGTAAGTAAATATGTCCATCCCAATTGTCGTTGACATATAGCAACGAAACCGGCGATATCACATATTACACTTACAGTCACAGAAAAGAAAGTGTAAAACTACAACAGTTGGAATCCACAACCTCCGCAGACATCGCATGCCTGACCAAATGAATTCCTTAGACATCGCATGCCTAACAATTATAAACCCCGCATTTTAGTCTCAAAATCGAAAACACTTTTCAATATCAAGTCGGGCAATTCAACAAGATTCCCGACAGCCTGATCGAATGCTCGTCGCAAACTTCAGTAGGCGGCCGCACCCCCGATACCGGCGACGAAGTGCACCAAGGCAGAACACCGCTACCGCGAGCACCCGAACGGATGCTTTCGGTGACGGGGTTCTCCTACAGTCACTTGGTCGGGGCTATGGAGTGAGGCTGTCTATTAAGTTTACCCGGCGAGTATCCGCGTACGCTACGTGATTGCGACGGACTTTTGATCACATCAAAATTCCGTGGCAACCGATCAAGTGAGACTAAAGTGCTATGTTTATAACATTCATTTAGTTATCTCATAACTTCTTGTGAATTCCAATCATTGTATCCCATTCCAGATAAACAGAAAATGTTAAACTTTCCGATCGAACAATCAAACACCCAAGTTTTCCCGATACAGATCAACACATGAAACAAGTCTAACAACATTCCGTTCGTGCCTCAGTACCAACGGTCCAGCCGTAGAAGGGTCAAGCCAACGCCTCACATGTGGCACGCCGTACTGCCCCAAACCCGAAGGTTCAAAGGGCAGTTCAAGACGGTCACATAATCAAGTTAAGGTTTGTTGTCTTCTAGAGGGACCATCGCGTTACTTGCACTACTTAGAACATCGTTAAACTACGGAAAAATCCAACACTTGGAAATTTCCCGACAGGGGAAAAATTGGGTATTTATATCCGGTCGAACTTTTTAACATATTCTAAAAATTTATCCGGAAAGCCAAATAGACAAAATTTGATACCCCGATCGAAACACCGAATCCCCAAAACAACTGCAGAAAATACAACTCTTGAAAAAATATTTAAAATTCCCAGAAAATCCAGCATAATCTATTAAGAGTTACTGTGTAATCTTCGCTGACCAATGATGACGTAAGGCCGCGGAACCGCCGCACGAGCCTTGCTCGTGCCGCGGAACCGCGGCAGTTTAATGGAGTTACACGCACGAATTTCACAGTACCTCTTAAAATCACCTGCTGATTTTTCTGAATATTTTTAATGTGGAAAAATCCCAATTTTTGGAAAAAGGACAGAGAGCATTTTGGGTTTGGGTTTTCGGGTTCGTTCGGGTTTCAAAATCCGTCTAGACTTCGCCTAAGGCTCTAGCTAGGCCCTGATACCACTGTAGGGTTCCTAGGCACCCTAATGAGGTCTCACAAAGCATCGAACATGCCATTTTCAAAAAATCTAGGTGCCGAGAGACCCGACTACGGATCGTTTGCTAGAAATCTAGGCGAAAAACAATCTAGTTAACAACTTAACTAATGGGTTATCGGAAATACAACCTTTGTAGATCCGGTGCTCCACCTCCATAGCTCCGCAACGAAGTCGTCTCCGCTGTCCAAAAGGAATCCGGGCTCTAGAGTCGGCTTCGTCGGAGAAAAAGCGAGCTAGGTCGTCGATGTCCATGCCGAAGACGATCTACGTCGAAGCATCGCAAGATCAAGCTCTCACTTCACCAAGTCATGAAACTTGTGAAGAAAACACACTCTACTACTTGGCAAGAGGTAGAGGATGAAGAAATAGGAAGTGGGTAGGCTTTAGATTTGGATTTCTCACTCATATCATCAATCCACCATTGATGTAGTCTAGGTTTTTCTTCTTGAGTTGAAGGAAGAAGAAGAAGAAATGATATGATAAGATTATTAAAAAGAATAGAATAATCCATTCTTATCATAACATAACCCAAGTTAAGTGTAGAGAATTGACCAAGGTTAAAGAATGGTTAGGGTTAAGAAGATGAGACAAAAATGGTGACTTAATGAAAGCTTCATGAAGCTTCATGTTGAAAACAAAACTAGCCACCATTTTTGACTTCTTTTTCCTTTTCTCATTTATCTTTTAAATGCAAATGAAAAGATAAATGAATGAATAAAAGAAAACCCTAATCATTTACTTAACCTAGGTTTAATTCATTACACTTAACAAAAAAGATATGTATCATCAAACATGATACAATCAAGTGCACAAAAATCATATCGCATATGCAATGCGCACACCCGAGTGAGAAAATCCATTTAAAGTGAACCAATACTAGTTAATGCAAAGTAATATATCAAATATATAATTATACATTAAATCATTAAATCAACACTTGATTTAACGATCCGGTCATATCGCATATAACCGACCAGTATCCTATGTATCGGCTTATCGAATCAACCTTTGATTCGATAACTAGGGTATATCGCATATAACCTAATCGATACATTCATCGCGAGAATGGAATACGGTATCACATACACTCATTATTCTCGGTCCCGCACATATCTCATACGTGCTCCTATTTCTTTTCGCTTGAGCCAGGAAACCTCTGTGTAGGACTCTAAAGACTCGTCAATACGCCGGCAGCGGATGATGATCATATCAAACATCCACAAGCCGCAAGCGGTCTGCTAAACGTAACGGCCACCCGGGTATTGAGCGATCTGAAGATCGACGAGCAAGCCCGCTCACACTCCAGTGAATCCAACCAGTAACACTACTTTACAGTCCGGTCTGATCGTCTGATATGTCGCATATCTCGCCTAGGGGTGGTTAACGTCAGACCCCAATAGCTCGATAAGTCGTGTCGATATGAGGTCTATAACACTTCGAGAAACTACTGGTAACACTTACCAGTAAATCTCAGTAACCCTGGCCAGGGATTTCCTGTTATAGCCAATCGAACACAGCACAACATCAACTCCCTATACCGGGAGAGACGAATCCCCTCCTATCGCTCATTGCCTCCATGTGACTCGGGACTGTACCCAAAAACCACCGTTTTGCACGTCCTCTTGGACGTGGTAAGATGGAAATCAAAGCACAGTGGGAACCACACAAGACTCTATGACGATCTCGGGTCAACAGACTACTCTGTACCAGTGTCACCAGAGAACTGCCATCTGACGTGAGGTATAATACCATCTGGGAGTTCTCGGCGAGTCCGTCCAGTGTACCCAGTCTCTACTGAGCACCCGTATATCATCTCTGATGTCAAACACCAATGGATATGGGATCATCCATCGCCCATCTGTATGGGTCGAGAAGGTATACGCTAGTCTACTCTGGTATATCGATGCCCCGTCTCGATACACCCACGACTAGGGACTTTGAAGGATGTACTTATGGACTACCATGTCTCCACTAGTATGATCCGCATCATAGTCCAGGTAGTTAAGCACACATCCTAAGGGCTTTACCAACATGTAACAGAGAGACAATCAGCATACACGTTAAGGTAAAGGGCAACCAGATAGCATACTATCATGTCGAGCAAGAAAGTCCTCCCTATATACGTCCTAGCATCCACTACAATATACATCATATGTACAGTAATGGCCTCTAGGGCATACATATAACTAACACCAAATTTCTTCAGGTGTCTAAGTGTTCTACCAGTGTCTCAAAAGTATTCCTTATCTTTTCTGTTTAGATACAGAGTGGTTGCAGGTCAAAAATCCAAAGAACAAAATGTTAGAAATGTCAATTTTTGTTTTGGTTTTGATTTTTTTTTATTTTTAGTTTGTTTTGTTTTTAAAAATGGTGTTAGTGATATAAACTAGATTAACCCGAAATAACAAGAATAAAAAAGTTACCGTCTCCCCGGAAATGGCACCATTTGGTTGAAAAAGTTTTATTTACCGCAATCAGGACGGTGTCGCTTGGTTGCTAGCCGCGATGAGTACGGGTCGTCCATAGGGAGACGGTATGTTTTGCGTTCTTGTTATGATGAGTTAATGCGCGTAGCGGAATGGTTCGATTCTAACATATGTGTTTATATGTAAGTATAAGCTGTTACGATTAGATAAGATAGTATAAGTTAGTGAAGTCCGTACTCAATCCTTTGTGCCGAACTTGACAATTGAAGCTAAAGCAATCGGCAACAATGTGGATAAGGGTGCTTAAGCACGGTATTAGTGAAATCCGACTTATTCACCCTTGTTCGTCCGTTCTTGTCTCTTGGCTTTCGCCTCCGGCCAAACCGAACGCAACCGGTCGCGGTTAGGGATCAACGATACCTTGGTAGGGTAGGGTGCCTAACGGAGTGCTTGCGTAAGATTTGGACGGAGTTCAATGGAAAATATCGGGTAAAGGAATTGAGAGAGGAAAACCTTAACTTACAACACCGTTCTTTTTCCTAACAACACCATATTCACAAACCAACAAAACAACAAAAAGAAATAGCGAAGTAAAATATAAAAGAAAAGAAAAGAGCAACATTGCAAATAAGTAAATGCAAGGTAATAAATTGCAAGCAAGTAAATGGCATGGAAATAAAAGAGCAAGTAAGTAAAGTAAGAAACAAAATACTAAGAACCCAAAGTGCAAAATGAAAGTTTTATTATGTCCAAGTGATATAACCTTGAGTTCAATAACCAAAACATAAACTTGCTAGCTCAATGAAGAAGTTGCAAGATCATGAGAAGGAAAGGAGCTCAAGAGAAACTAGCTATGTATAAGAACAAAAATGAAAAGAGAAACAAAAGTGTATGACGTATTTAATAATGTATGAAGTCTTAGACCCATTTCCCTTGCTCACTGATCTGGCTTTTATAGACACAAAATAAAATTAAACAAGCAATAAAAATAAGTTGATGTGACAGCAAGAGGTCAACAGGAAAAAGATGGGGCTCAATGGGCTTGAGAAAACCGGCGAGATCGGTTTTATTGGGCAACTCGCCGGTCTAAATCGGAGCAAGTGGGCTCGTGTTGGTTGGGTGGTCTTGTGTTCTCTCGACAATTCCACTGGTATTGTTTGATTTGTCTATATAAACTTGGATTGCAATCAGGGATTTGGAGGGAAACTTGATGCTTTTTAAATCACATCACATCTTTGCATTTAACACACATCACCTCACATGTGCCCACTTGCACCAAGGCAGCCTCCCCTCTCAAGGTCCATGAACCAATAAGCTAGTGTACACACTTGTATGTGTTGGACCATTTAGATAAAAAGTGTGTACACAGCCATTTTGCAAAAAGAAACTCTTGAAATATTGATCGGTTTGCAGTTCTGATTCCAGTGTCGGCTCACCAATGTAATATCCGTGCATTTGAATGTGTTTCCAGCATTTTGTCACGGATACCTGTAATCTGTATTTACTGAGCAGACACTGGTTAATAGTACTGATATGTACAAAAAATAGATAATGAATGAGTGGTATTAAAATGCAGTTTTCTGAGATGAACAAGTGTAGCTTAGGAAACCATTTCCTATCAAGAGTATGTCATCTACGTACAATACGTGGATGACAACCTTACTCTCTACAACCTTCTTGTATATACAAGATTTATCTACGTTTTTGATGAAGTCAAACTCTTTGACTGCCACATCAAAACAGATGTTCCAACTCCGCGTTGCGTGCTTTAATCCTGATGGACTTAAGCATAGCCACTGGAGAAAAGGTTTCATCATAAACCACACCTGGTTATTGACGAAAACCTTTTACTACAAGTCTAACTTTGAAAGTCTCAACTTTTCCATCTACACCAAGAATCTTCTCAAGATCCACTTGCTCCCGATGGGTTTTACCCCTTTAGGTGCAACATTCAAAGTCATACTTTGTTAGTGTATATGGATTCCATCTTTGATCACATAGCATCCAGCCATTTCACAGAGTCCCCACTCGTGATAGCCTTCCTGAACCTGGTTGGGTCATCATCTACCATGATGCAATCCTCGCCCCCACCGTCACCGAGGAAACCGTAGTATCTCTCAGGTAGATGAGGAACCCTACCAGATTCGTGGAGAGGCTGAGGTTCGTTGGAGACTATTGAATCCTTTGGTTCCACTAAATCATCAGCTGTTAGTTTTTCCAGCTGAAACTCCTTCCAGTTCTACCTCATGACCACTAATTTCTTCACAATAAATTACTTTTCTAAAAAGGTGGCATGCTGAGAAACAAAACACCTTTGCTCTTCAGTGTGGTAAAAGATATACCCTCGCAAATGTTCGGGATATCCAACAAACTTATACAGAACTGACCCTGCCTCGAACTTTTCCGGATTTTTCTTTTCAACATAGGCCGGACAACCGATATCTTAATTCGTTTAAGATATGGTCTCTTCCTATTCCATATCTCATATGGAGTGGTAGGCACTGATTTGGACGGAACCCCATTCAATAGGTATGCAGCTTCTTAAGTGCATAACTCCAAAAGGAAACAGGTAACTCAGCAGTACTCATTATAGAGCGCACCATATCTCATAGGGTGTGATACCTCCAACCCGATACACCGTTGTGCAGTGGTGTACTCGGAGGAGTAAGCTGAGAGAGAATCCTATTCTCTTTTAAATAATCCAGGAACTCCGTGCTCAAGTATTCTCCTCCTCGATCACATCGAAGGACTTAATACTTTTACCCGTCTGGTTCTCAACTTCAAGCTTATATTCGTTGAATTTCTCAAAAGTTTCAGACTTGTGTTTCAACAGGAACATATGTCCGAATCTTGAGAGATGATCAGTGAATATAATGAAGTATGAAGAACCAACCCTGGCATTTATAGACATAGGACCGTATACATCATCATGTATCCATCCCAAAAGTTCAGTAACTCTTTCTCTGTTTCCAGTAAATGGAGTATTGGTCATATTACCTTTGAGAAAAAACTGGTAAGTATCATAAGATGAGAATTCGAACGGATTCAAATATTCTTCCTTATGTAACTTAACTAGTCGTGTCACATAAATATGACCTAGTCTACAATGCCACAAGAAGGATTCGTTCATTTCTAAACTACTCCTCTTGTGTGTGTTCTACATACTTTGAACTGTGGTTTGATTTAGAACATATATGCCATTTCATAACGTGTCTGATCCAATCAACTCTTGATTAAGGAAAATGTTCACAACATTATCCTGCAATACAAAATTATATCCTTCTTTTACTTAATAAAGAAACTGATGTAATGTTGTATATCAGGTTCGGCATATAATAACATTTGTTCTGGATCAATATATTTACCATTGGGTAATACAAGGTGACATTTGCCATCTGATTTGGCTGCAACAATTGCACCATTCCATACTATAGAGAATGATCACCTTTTCTCAGTTCTCTACCTCTCTGTAGCCCATGTAACAGATTACATATGTGGGATCTTGATCCGGCATCTCATACCAAGACGTAGAGGATACTAAGAAACAGTTCTCGGTAACGAACATACCCGAAGAATATGCATCAACATGCTTATTCCTCTATTGGGTGACATGACATGGTAGCTACCAGGAGAGAGAGAGAAGAAAAACACTCTGCGTGCGCTCTTTCAAGATTAGATTAGTTATTATTTTATCTAATCAGGATGGCTCCCATTATTTTTATCAAATTTTCCTTCAAACCCTAAAAGGTAAGACTAGCAAGGGTTAATTACACCCTACAAGTTCGTCAATCTTTCAGCCAGGCCAGTGTCGGTACTTTGAGGGAGGTTCCCCGTGCTTTCGCATGGACCTAATTAAAATAAACCTTATTTTTCCTGGGGCGTAACCCCGTTAACACCTTTCTAGACACCTACTTGATCGGATAATTGTAATGTGAAAAACTCTCCCAGGAGTAACTCTTACTCGCAGTGGGTATCGGGATTCGACTATCTCATATAAGGTATGCAATCTCATTGCAAATTTCAACACTTGAATTCCCGATAATATTTTACCTCTAGCATCCTATGACCTTGACGCGGGCCAACAAACCATAGTGCGCTAGTCTAGTTCAACCCATACATTTCATGATTGAATTAAACCCACCGTCACGACCCTTGACGCAGGCCAACAAAGTCGCACGACTACCCTAATCCAATCACATCATATGCAGCAGATAAGCACTAAATAGCTGCCGCACACTACGCCTTGACGCAAGCCAACAAACATAGCATGAATACTAAGTAGTACTTTTCTGAAATGATGGAGGGCAACAACAGGTTTTTAAGAAAACCCTTTGCTTAATGAACTTGATATCGTTGTAGAATCGAGTGATTTTAAAAATGAGTGTTTTTTAGGCTTTTACTAGTTTTGCTAAAGAGGTCACTCCCGGCGAAGGGATCTCGGCTCTTTCCTCATCGAATGAGGTGCTGGATATTTCAAAAATACCACTATGCAAAGCATGAACTAAAAAGTAATCAAAAACAAAACCGTGTGGGTTGTAGCATCTGCCAGTTTCGCTAAAGAGGTCACTCCCGGTGAAGGGATCTCGGCTCTTTCCTTATCGAATATGGTGCTAAATTTTCTACAAGGAATACAACTATGCAAAGTAAAAACTAGAGCTACCAGTTTTAAAATAAGATTCTACAACATCTTTAGGTTTCTTTCTTTTTCATTAATCTCATTAATGAAGTCCCATCATTTATACTTCGTAAGCATCACAGAAGAAACGAAAATATAACGTATGCTTATGTCATCCACATTCGCCACAGTGTCCCATTATGCACCGTTAGGTTACTTAACTAACGGCATAGCGGGGCGGGACTAGTGCGGGTGCAAAACATAAGCAACGTTTATTATATATCATATATATAATAATCCATTCATCTCAGAATATAAAGTGATCACATCACAGAATATCAGCAGCAGAAGATAACATATGAAATATTGGATATACTAGGAATTCCGTATTTTAAATTAAGACAGTAAAAAACACGGATTCCATGGTCACGATAAATAGCCAAACCCACATCCCTAGACCCCTACGAGAGCGGCAAGCAACCCTACCAATTCTAGAATTAGGAGACTGTAACATTTCAGAAAAATAAAATATTATTATTGGGAATTTATAAAATTTAATAATAAATATTATGAATAAATTGATAGTGCGGTATAATTAAATACCGATAAAATGGAAATATTTGGAAAATTATAAGAATTACGGAAATGATGGTGTTTTATGTAATTTATGAAAATTACAAATTTTTATTATTAATTATACTCTATTTTAATGCTAATCACGATTAAATATCACTAATCGTGTATTAACCCGGATTTGTGCACATGACATGCACCATGTCATTTTTCACACTTGTTACATTTTTCTACCATTGGTTCTTTCTTCTTTTCATGAATGGTTTTAATTCAAGAGAAGAGAAAAAAACAGAAGAAAAGAAAAGAAAAATGAATAAAGAAAGAGAGATGGGCATGAGAGAGAGTGAGAGGGTGAGAGGTCAAACCTTGGACTTAGGCTATTCTCTTCACTTCTTTCCTTTTCATCAATTCTCTCCTCTCTCTCACCATGGCAGCCCTCATTCCCTCCTCCCTCTACCTCCACACATCACCCCCAAATCAACACTGAAACATCATCCCCTTTCATTAAAAATGTGCAGAAGATCCTTACAAGCATTTTGGACAAAGAAGAATCGGATTTTGAAGACTTGGGGGCAACTCAAGAAATTTCTTGAGTTGCCAAATGAGATAATTCCTATACCATTAGTATTGCATTTCATTCCATTAGCTCCTATGTTTAGTTTAGAATCGATATGTTAAGGTTTAGTGAACTTTGAAAACTCCAAGTTAGGGTTTTGAAGAAATTTTTGATTTGAGATAGGGTAATTGAGGTTAGCAGAGACCTTACAACCCCTTTAGTGTTAAATTCTGGACAAAACCAGAGATTCGAACCCCAAGACACGAACTTGGAAATCTGCCGACATTGGAATTTTTGGAATTTGTGATAGTATATTGACATCTGCTGACCCGAGACACCTAAAAATATTTTAACAAACATATGAGAGTCATGCAGGAAACCTGGAGTGTACCCTAAAGACCCGAGCCCCAACCACCTTGTAATGGCCGCAGATTTATTATTCCTGGCCGCAATTTGCAGCCAGGGTGGGGTGAAATGTTTCATTGTTTTGTCCAGGACTTCTTCTACAGTAAAATAGACCCTCCATATTTGCAAAATTGGCTAATTTCACTTAGGGTAAAATCTGGAGCATGTTTTCTAAGTTTCTGAATTCGTTTTGTGGCTTTTTATGAATTTTAGTGTTGGTATTTGATATTGTGTTTCCGTCGTGAGGCGTTTGAACGACAAGGACTAGGGTTATTGGTCATGTTTTGCATGCGAGGCTATAGGTTTTAACCTATGAGCGAACTATGTGCCGTATTGGTTTTCCGACTTGGTTTTAATAAGGTGTTGCAATTGTGAATTGGTTGTAGGTACCCCCACGTGGATTTCGAGACGATGAAGAAGAGGATGGCGACATCGACATCGGCAAGCAAGAGCAGGTGAGTAGATATATATCTACGGGGAAAGTCGGGTGGATGGCGTATAGCACCCCCGCAGTTTCGTAGAGTATTATAGGAATACATCTATATATATATGTGTGTGTGTGTGTGTGTGTGTGTGTGTGTGTTTATTTGTGAGGTTATTGATTGTCAAGATAGGTTGTAGGTGTTCATGGTGTATTTTAGTGTAATTAGGAGTATCTTAGTTTAGCGTTCTAGTCGCGAAACCTTAGAGTAAAGATTACACCCACACGCACACACACACGCATACATCGTATTTACTTGTGCATATATGGGGATATGTATATATATACACACACACACACACATAGGTATGGGACTGTGTGTGTGTGTGTATACATATACATGGACGATGAGGATAATATACAGTACTTTGAGATGAGTCGATGAGACAGGGCATGGTGCCACTAGATCGGTGATATGACATGGTTCGTACTATGAGATACGACATGATTAGTTTAGCGGGTCCTTAGGCGATGTGTTTTCATAAACACGCACATATATATGTAGATGGTATCAGTATATACTACACTTAGATCAGTACCACTAATACAGGATATGATGATAAGGATACCAGATGAATATTGAGATAATGCGATAATTGACCCATACCCAGATTTGGGGATGCCGTATGATGGGTTTACCGTACGATCTATAATTATGATTATAGATCTGCACTCTTGACTCGAGGAAGTCATATGATATGTTGTATCGTACGTGATACTATTAAGGCGGGATCACCGACTATTATATATATATATATATATATATATATATATATCGACTCATACTTAGGTGGTTTTCCTTACCCTTTCGATTGGCCTGTTAGTTTAGTCCTGTAGTTTACTTGTAGATGATAGACTTGACTCAAGTCATACTTATTTCAAAACTAACGAATCGTGAGTATTTTAAAGACAGGCCAAGGGATTCTACGGATATTTCAAAGGACGTACCCTTTCTTAAAAACAACGTAGCCCTATTTTCTAAACACACGATTCGTGTTATTTCAAATGTCAAGACTGTATGACTCATAAATATTCATGTAGATTATTTATTGTTGCATTTATTATTCAGTTTCCGCATATTCTTGTTGTTCGCATCGCATTGCATGCTTATATTGTGTTTTAAGTAGTTATTATTAAAACCATGCTGCCAGGACACCAGCACCATTACCGATGATGCGTATGCTCCACGTACACCAGCTTGCCGGCTCATACACATTATCATCGTAATTTCCATGTCACGTACACATTAGAAAATACTATTCATTGGTACAAATTGTTAGCTGATAGTTTCGACATGGTATTAGTACACTTTCTTTTATATGATAGTATAGACATTTCATTTATTACTGTGATGTTTCATGCGTACTTACATATTCATTTGCCATGCATAGTTTGGGCCAGTCCGGATTGCCGGAGCCCGGTATTCACTGTTTATTGACTCTCGACTATGAGATTTCGGATTTTCCATGAGATTTCTGAATTTTGAGAAACCGCAAGATTTTATAAACTTAATTCATTTCAAAGGATAAAAATGCGGTTTTATCATGATAAGATTTGAGATATGTCCACCATAAGTTATCTCGGCTCTTGAGCGATATCATCCACCCGATTCGAGGAGGAGGAGAAACTGTCTGTGTGTGCATGGTGGACTCGGTGCGGTACCCCGGGACGAGAAGGTCGCAGATGATGGCGTTGAGCCTGTGACAGGGGAGCACTACTAACCGGTGATTTTGTTATGACTCGACAGATATTTGGAGGATACCGATCGGAGTTGGGCCAGTCTGGATAGCCGGAGCCCAGGAGCCAGTCCGGATAGTCGGAGCCCGAGATATTGAGATTTATGATATGGGCCAGTCTGGATAGCCAGAGCCCGAGATATTTGATATTTGGATATATGTTTTGTGTCGATGCTAGACACGGATTTTGATGCTGATTTCATTGATTATACCTCGATTTAATTATACAGAAATCTCATATTTATGAAAACAGTTTTCTCATGTAGATGTATTCTGTTTTCATGAATTCATACATCATATATATGATATGTTGCTACCTGAGGCACTGACACGAGCACTTGGTGTTACACTTATGTATAGATATTTACCCAAGCCTTTATAAGATGCTTCAGGCTATATCTTTTTTTGAGGATTTTACTGATCGTATGACCTAGGATTGAGTCATACATTCGATTTCTGCTCTGTGATGGTTTCTACTCACGAGTTGGAAACTCACCCCATTGTGCCATAGTTTCTTCCAGGTTTTGTCGTACAGGTTTCCTTGGCGGTTTCGCTGGCACATTGCTTATTTCCGGTTGATTGCTTAGTAGGTGGGTTCACTCGCATCGTGACCACCCTTGTATTTTATTTACATTGTTGTATCTAGTAAACTCCATATATATGTCCAAGCATCCACTACATAATACATCGTATGTACAGCAATGGCCTCTAGGGCATACATATCACTAACAATCTCCCACTTGCACTAAGGCCATCTGTTGTAGTATCTCATACCCAACAATCAGCAGTGGTTGAAGTATCTCATACTCAACCATCCCATAAAAGTCTTTCCTGGGAATAGGCCTTTGTGAGTGGATCCGCCCTGTTCTCCTCTGTGTCTACTCTCCTAAACCTCGATCTCCCTGGAGATCATCCATCTCCATAATTAGGTGATACTGCCTAAGAATATTTTTGGATCTCTGATGTGACGGAGGTTCCTAGCCAAAGTCTCAACTCCATTGTCACACAATGGTAGGAACGAAGTTCATCTCAAGAACTAATATACATCTAGACTCCTTCTTCGGTAGTATCTTTGGTAGCAATGTATCCAGCCTTTATCATCTAGTGTGCTACGGTATCAAGCTTAGAACTCTTCCAACATACCGTCCCTCCACTGAGGGTAAAGACAATGTCTGTGACTGACATTCAGTCGACCATACCACCCTGGAAGCTATCCAGTGATTCTCCCCAAGATCGATTGATACCATCTCACTACACCTAGTGAGAATCCTAACATCCACATAGATCTATCTCATAGATCTAAAACCCAGGATTTAAGAGGTATCACCTTGATCCTATATAGAGAATCCTTGTGATAAGAGGAGATTGACTGAGTGTAGCATAGGAAACTCCTTTCCTATCAAAAGTATGTCATCCACGTATAATACGAGGATCACCACCATACTCCCTACTATCTTTTTGTATATACAAGGTTCATCTACCATTTTGATGAAGTCAAACTCTTTGACTACCACATCAAAACAGATGTTCCAACTCCACGATGCCTGTTTTATCCCATAAAGCAACTTGCACACATTTCTGCTGTTCCCACTGTCTACGAAGCCCTATGGCTGTGTACTTATAGACACTCTCTTCTAAATCACTACTTAGAAAAGCAGTCATGTCACCCAACCGCCAGATATCGTAGTCATGGTATGTAGCAATGGCAAGTAAGACCCGGATGGACTTAAGCATAGCCACTAGAAATGGTTTCATCATTAGCCAAACCTGGTCGATGAAGAGAACCTTTTACAACTAGTCTTAGCTTCGAAAGTCTCAACTTTTCTATGTACACCTAGTAATCTTCTCATGATATACTTGCTCTTGATGGGGATTTAACCCTTTAAATAAAGCAACCAAAGTCCATACTTTGTTGGTGTAAATGGATTCCATCTCAGATTGCTTAGCATCCAGCCATTCATACAGAGTCCCCACTCTTGATGGCCTGCTCAAAACTATTTGAGTCATCATCTCATGATACAATCCTCACTCCCATGTCATAGAGAAACCGAAGTATCTCTCAGGCGGACGAAGAACCCTACCAGATCGGCGGAGAGGCGGAGGTTCGTTGGGAACTATTGAATCCTTCGGTTATAACAATTCATCAGATGCAGTTTGTCTAGACGGAATTCCTTCCAGTTCTACATCATGACCACTAATTTCTTGACAAGAAATTTTCTTTCTCAAAGGTGGCATGCTGAGAAACAAAACACCTTTTACTCCTCAGTGTGGTAGAAGATATTCCCTTGCGAATGCTTAGGATATCCAACAAACTTCCACAGAACTGACCTTACCTCGAGCTTGTCCGGAGTTTGCTTTTAAACATAGGCCGGAAAACCCCAAATCTTAATGTCCTTAAGAGATGGGCTCTTCCCATACCATATCTCATATGGAGTGGCAGGCACCTGATTATATTGGAACCCTATTCAATAGGTATGCAGCTTCTCAAGTGCATAACCCCAAAAAGAAATAGGCAACTCAGTAGTACTCATAATAGAGCATACCATATCACATAGGGTGCGATTGCTCCGCCCCGATACACCAACGAACTATGGTGTATGCGGAAGAGTAATGCTGAGAGAGAATCTCATTCTCCTTTAGAATAATCCAGGAATTCCGTGCTCATGTATTCTCCTCCCTGATCGCATCATAAGACATAATACTTATACCCTTTTTGGTTCTCTACTTCTAACTTATATTCTGTGAATATCTCAAAAGGTTTAGACTTGTGTTTCAACAGGAACGCATGTGCGAATCTTGAGAGATCATCAGTGAATGTAATGAAGTACAAAGAACCTGTCCTGGCATATGTAGAAAGGGGACCTACATACATCATCATGTATCAGTCCCAAGAGTTCACTAACTCTTTCTATGTTCCCAATAAACGGAGCTATGGTCATCTTATCTTTGTGATATGACTGGCAAGTTTCACAAGATGTAAATTCAAACTGATTTATATATGCATCTAATTGTAAATTAGCTAGTCGGGTCGCAGTTGATATGACCTAGTCTACAATGCCTCAAGAATGATTCGTTCATTTCTGAACTCTTCCTCTTGTGTGTGTTCTGTACGTTAAGAACTGTAGTTTGATTTAGAACATATATGCTTTAGATAACGTGCCTGAACCGATCAACTCTTGATATAGGAAATGTTCAAAACATTATCCAACAATACAAAATTATATCCTTCTTTACAAAATAAAGAGACTGATATGATATTGTATATCAGGTTCGGTATCTAATAACATTCGTTCAGAATCAATGTATTTGGTAATACAGGGTAATAACTGCCAACATACTTGGCTGCAACACTTGTATCGTTTCCAACTCTTGAAACTTATCACCCGTTCTCTGTTCCCTACCTATCTGTAGCCCATGTAATAGATTACATATGCGGGATCCTGATCCGGTATCATATACCCAGAACGTAAAGGACACTGAGAAACATTCTCTGTAATGAACACACCCGAAGAAGATGCATCATCATGTACTTTCTTCGTTTGGGCGGCACGGGAATTCTGGTAATCCCCTATTTCCTGCCCGGTCTTATAACAATTATAAGTTGGATAGGGACCAACGTTCCCTAGTTTAGTATAACAAGCAGGTTCGGTCAATACATCCATATTATTATCTTGATTAAGGCGTGACATGGTCGCTACCTTGAAAGAGAGAGAAGAAAACACTCAGCGTATGCTCTTGCAAGATTAGATTGGTTATTAATATATCTAATCATGATGGCTCCACTGTTTTAGTCAATTTTTCATTCAAACCCTAAAAGGAAAGACTAGCCGGGATTAATTACACCCTACAATTTCGCCAATTTTTCAGCCAGGTCAGTGTCGGTACTTTGAGGGAGGTTCCCCGTGCTTTCGCACGGACCTAACTAAAATAAACCTTGTTTTCCCAGAGGCGTAACCCCATTGACACCTTTCTAGACACCTACTTGATCGGCTAATTGTGATGTGTAAAACTCTCCCAAGAGTAACTCTTACTCGCAGTGGGTATCGGGATCCAATTTTCTCATATGAGGTATGCAATCTCATTGCAAATTTCAACACTTGAAATTCCGATAATATTTTGCCCCGAGCGATCTATGACCTTGATAAGGTCAACAAACCATAGACCGCAACTCAAGTTCAACCCGTCATTTCCTGATTTATTTAAACCCACCTGCACGACCCATGATAAGGTCAACAAAGTCGCATGGCTACCCTAATCCAATCGCATCATATGCTTATGCAGAAAAGCACTAATAAGCTACCGCACAATACACCTTAACAAGGTCAACAAACGCAGCACGAATACTAACTATTACTTATCTGAAATGACGGAGGGCTATGACAGGTTTTTAAGAAAACCATTTGCGTAATGAACTTGATATCGTTGTAGAATAGAGTGATTTTGAAATGGATTTTTTTTTTAGGCTTTTACTAGTTTTGCTAAAATGGTCACTCCCGGTGAAGGGATCTCGACTCTTTCCTTATCGAATAAGGTGCTGGGTATTCTACAAGGAATACCTCTATGCAAAGAAAAACTATAAAAGAAATCAAAAGAAAAACCGAGTTTGTAGCATCTGCTAGTTTCGCTAAAGAGGTCACTCCCGGTGAAGGGATCTCGGCTCTTTTCTTATCGAATAAGGTGCTGGGTATTCTACAAGGAATACCTCTATGCAAAGCAAGAACTAGAGCTACCAGTTTTCGAGACAAGTTTCTACAACATCTTTAGGTTTCATTTATTTTCATTAATCTCATTAATGAAGTCCCATTATTATAAGTTACCTAAACATCACAAATAAATACAACGTATGCTTATGCCATCCGCATTCGCCTCGATGTCCACTTGTGCACCGTTAGGTTAGGTAACTAACGGCAGACCGGGGCAGTGCTAGCGCAGGTATAAAACATAAGCAACGTCTATATAATATATCACATATACTATATCCAGTATCTATCTCATCAATATATCAAATGATCACATCAAAAATATCGCAGCAGAATAAAACATATGAAATATTGGATATACTAGGATTTCCGGGTTTTAAATTAAGCCAGTATAAAACACAGATTCCACGGTCGTGATGAATAGCCAATCCCACACCCCTAGACCCCTACGAGAGCGGCAAGCAACCCTACCAATTCTAGAGTTCGGAGACCCAGTCTCGACTCCTCGAGATGGTCTCCCACTAGACCCTAGAACCCAGTTACTTGTGCTCCCCGCCTTGGGTCTATCCTAATACGGAAAAGTAAATAATATACAATGGTGACATCATCCTCAACCCGGAAGTGCCCCAATAAAAGAATATTACATACAATGAATTTTACATGAATGAAAATAAAAAAACTCTCATCTCACATAAAACCCCCGGCTATTCAAACACGACGATCCAATATAACATATCACAGCAACACATAACATCACATGTCATCAACGTAAGTAAATATGCGTATCCCAATTGTCGTTGACATATAGCACCGAGACCGGAGATACACCACATATTACACTTACGGTCGCAGAAAAAAAGTGAAAATCTACAACAGTTGGAATCCGCAACTACCTTAGACATCATAAACCCAAATATCTCATATTCGGATTTCATGCCTAACCAAATGAATTCCTTAGATATCGCATGCCTAACAATTATAAACCCCGCATTTTAGTTTCAATCTCGAAAACACTTTTCAATATCTAGTCGGGCAATTCAACAAGATTCCCGACATCCTGATCGAATGCTCGTCGGAAACTTTAGTAGACGGCCGCACCCCCACCCCACGCCCCCGATGCCGTCGACGAAGTGCACTAAGGCGGAACACCGATGTCGCGAGCACCCGAACGGATGCTTTTGGCGACGGGATTCTCCTACAGTCACTTGGTCGGGGCTATGGGGTATGGATATCTATTAAGTTTACCCGCCGAGTATCCGCGTACACTACGTGATTGCGACGGACTTTTGATCACATCAAAATCCCGTGGCAACCGATCATTTGAGACTAAACTGCTAGATTTATAACATTCATTCAAGTTATCTCATAACTACTTGTGGATTCCAAATATTGTATCCCATCACATAATGTCCGGACGACGATAAACTCTTCGATCGATTCATCAAAGTCCCACAATTTCCCGACAGATCAAGACTTGAGCACAGTTTTAGTAATACCCAGAAGATGTCGCAGTACCTATGAACCAGCCGTAGAAGGGTCAAACCAACGCCTCACATGTGACAACGCTAAACCACCACAAACCCTAGGGTTCAAGTGGTGGTTTTGACGGCCACATAATCGAGTTAAGGTTTCGTTCTTCTAGAGAGTCCACGGAATCACTTGCATGTTTTTCCGAATACGTTACACTTGGAAAATTGGGTTTTTAACATTCGATCGAACCTTTTAACTTCGTCTAGACAACATGCGAATAACCCAAAACAATGTTAAAACTACGAATACGAAACACTCCGAATTGCTTATAGTGTAAAATTACATCACATGCAAAATTAGCAAAAAATAAACAACACCTGAAACATCAAAATCAAGTCACTGGAACACATGCAAAAATTTAGGGGTTGTGCTCGGAATTGGGCCGAGATTGGGGGTATGGGACTCGGCCAATTTTTCACCAAACTGCATCAAATTTCACCAGTGTTCATGTTATATCATATACAACACTCTGTACATGTTTAAAAAAAATTTTGACAATTATTTAAACTCGACAGAAACTAGATTTCACAGTTTCAAGTTTCAGAGTTGTTTCGGTTTCGTGATCTTAAAAAAATCCGTATTAATTTCTAGCATGGCTCTGATTCCACTGCAGGGTTACCTACGACGACAGCAAGGTTTCGGGAGGTATCGTCCATGCCAAATTCAAAAATTTACCATTTTAGCTAACCCTAACTAGAATCGTAAACTAGAAATATACGGAATAACATATGCAAACACATTGCAATCTAAGTGAGCAAGGAATACAACCTTTGTAGACCGGTCCTTCACATCAATAGCTCCGTGTAGTAGTCCCCTTCGCTGCGATCATAAACTCCAGACTCTAGAGAGACTCCATGAAGAAACGAATGTGCTTGCTTCGATGACTTCGAGGCCAAAGATGATCTACGTCGAGGAGACACTAACCCAAGCCATTTCTTCACTAGGTCATGAACTTTGTGAAGAGAACACCCTATACTATATGGCAAGTAGTATAGGATGATGAAGTAGGAAGTGGGTTCACTTTAGAATTGATTTTCTCACACTTTTTCTCATACCTCCATTGAAGCTAGAAAGCTTTTGAAGAGGAAGAAGAAGATGAAGATAGAACTCATCATATGAGTTAATCCAAATGAATAATGCAACCATGGGTGAGTTAAGCCCTCATTATTAAATCATGTAGAGAATTAACCAATGTATAAGGTTAAGGGTTGGGTTAACTAATATCTTAAGGAATGACAAAAGAATGGACTTTGTCAATGTTTCTAAAAGCTTCATCAAGCTTGACAATATTGACCAAGTCTTACTCTTTTGTTATTCTTAAGAAAATAAAAAACCTAATTTAACCTTATGATGGTATAAGTCTCATACACCCATTTAGCATGTATCATCAAGAATGACACAATACATGTACACAAATATACATATCACATATATACAATGTTCACATCAAGTGAGAAAAGAATCATAAGTGAGCTAATACTAGTTAATGTAATGTAATATATCAAACATATAATTATACATTAAATTATTAAATCAACTCTTGATTTAATAATTCGGCTATATCATATAGAGCCGACTAATATCATGTGTAACAACTTATCGCATCAACACTTGATCCGATAACCCGGCTATATCGCATATACCCGACCAATGTCATAATTCGCAAGAATAGAATACGGTATCTTATATCGTATCAATCTCGGTCGCGTACATATCACATATGTTCTCCTACTCCATTTCGCTGGAGCCAGGAAACCACTGTGTAGGACTCTAAAGACTCGTCAATACGCCGGCAGTAGGTGATGATCATATCAAACACCCGCAAGCCGCAAGTGGTCTGCTAAACGTAACGGCCACCCGAGTATTGAGCAATCAGAAGATCAACAAGTAAGACTTCTCACACTCCTGTGAATCCAATCAGTAACACTACCGTACTGTTCGGTCTTTTCGTCTGATATGTCGCATATCTCGTCTAGGGGTGGCAAACGTCAGACCCTAGTAACTCGATAAGTCGTGTTGATATGAGGCACATAACGGGTCAAGAAACTACTGATAACACTTACCAGTATATCTCTAAAGCATCCTTGGCCAAGGACTTCCTGTTATAGCCAATCGAGCACAGCGTAACATCAACTCCCAATACCGGAAGAGACGAAACCCCTCCTATCGCTCATTGCCTCATGTGACTCGGGACTGTACCCAAAAGCCACCGTTATGCACGTTCTCTTGAACGTGGTAAGGTGGAAATCAAAGCATAGTGGGAATCACACAAGTCTCTATGAAGATCTCGGGTCTACAAACTAACCTGTACTAGTGTCATCAGAGAACTGCCATCTGACGTTAGGTATAATACCATATGGGAGTTCTCGGCGAGTCTGTTCAGTGTACCCAATCTCCACTGAGCACCCGTATACTGTCTCTGATAGCAAACACCAATGGATATGGGATCATCCATCGCCCATCTACATGGTTCGAGAAGCTATACGCTAGTCTACTCTGGTATATCGATACCCTGTCTCGATACACCCTCGACTAGGAACATTTGAAGGATGTACTTAGCAACTACTCTGTCCCCACTAGTATGATCTGCATCATAGTCCTGGTAGTCTAGTACTCATCATCAGGGCTTTATCAGCATGTAACATAGAGACAATCAGAGTACATGTTAAGATAAAGTGCAACCAGATAGCATACTAATCATGTCGAGCAAGAAAGTCCTCTATATATATGTCCAAGCATCCACTACATAATACATCGTATGTACAGTAATGGCCTCTAGGGCATACATATCACTAACACGGGATTAATTGGAAAATCCGACTCATCAAGTAAAACTGGTTCATCCTCAATGCTATCCTCAAAATTTTCCTCAAAAATCAGCTCATTCATGCACTTATCATCAATGTCAAGACGCATATTGAGTTCGAAAAAAACAGTTAATGACTCGGGATGATTTCCACATGGAAGTGAAAGGAAATGATGAATTGGTGAGAAAAACTCATCAAAAGATGTGGGTTCTTCATCCAAAATATTCCCAGCATCAATATCCTCAATCAAGTGAAAATCGATTTTCTCAGAGACCTCATCAAAAGCATGGATTTTAATCAATTGTGGTTCTAGGATAGAGGTGTAGAGATCAAAAGGTTTGGGTGTGGTTTCACTAGACAGGGTCCCTTCACAATCTGGTAAATCAAACACTACAAAGTCGCACAACCCATTAAACGTTCCATCTTCAATCGGTGAATCATTTGGGACACTCGATAGACTTTCAAAACCGGAGTTGTGGAATTCAATTTGCAACGGGTAGGTTTGATTTGGAAGGGTGTACTGCTCACTCTCACCACTGAAATTCTCTATCTGTCTTACCGCCTAATCATACATTGGAAAATTTGGAGCTAGTTGGAAACTAGTTACCGGGTCGCTAGGTTGTATGATGGCGGCCATGGACGCATTCAAATCCATCATCTGTTGGCATGACGCTACTCGAAAGTTTTCTAACGACTGTTCCAGACTAGACATGGGTTGTGAAGGGGTTTCAGTAAAATATTCAAAGTTGTTTGGATACTGGAAACTCATAAAAGGCTGTTCATAAGGAATTTCTAGGGAAGGTGTAAAAGTCGGGTGGGACTGGTAGGAATCGAATGGTTGGACAGAAGTAGGATCAACATTCGGATAAGAAGGTGAATGGAATTGTTGATCCAAAGAATTGGAAGTGGTGAAAAGAGTGAAAGATCGGCTACGGGAATGTTCAATACGTTCAGCAATAGGCGTAGGTCTTGGAGTTACAAGAGGACTCTCAAAAGGGGTATCAACGTAAGAAGGTGGAGGAGGTTGAAACGGTTGATACAAAATGGATTGCGGAGTCCAGTTGTTTGAGCTAGGCGCATATATCCGATCTTTCAAAGAAATTTTGGTCATGGAGGGATCGTTTGAAGTTCAACCAAAGCAAGAACCGTAAGAAATAATGTCTGGTTGTGGGTACCAAATTTCGGCAAGAGTTTTTCGAGGTGGGGTACCCATGATATGAAGAGAAGAAGAAGAAGTGGAGAGGAAAAAGAATGTGGGTTTTTTTATTTTTTATTTGTTAGTTATTAACAAAAGAATGAAATATACACACAAAAAGAGTAATCACGACACAAAATACCACAGACTTGATCGGTCTAGGGTTCACCTAGGTCAACTAGACCTGCTCAAGAACTTAATTGTCGAAGTAAAACTGTGTCGAGAAACGGGCTCAAGATATACTAATCACGAGGTCAGGTAAGTGCAAAAATAAGGGAAAGTTTTCCAACGCTTTCTCGAAGGTCCTTAATTAGATAACCCTTTCTCTTTTTGCGCTTTCGCCGTGAACACTTTCCTAGAAACCCCATGAATGATATACCGTTAAGCGGTGTTCTAAATACAGTTAATTTTTTTTAATGAGCGCGATTTCTTTAAAGGCTTAAAGTCTAGTTTCTTTTAAAATTTGTGTGGGTTAACGTTATGCTCAATTTCATGATTTGTGGGCCACATAAAAGGTGATAAAATCCTTTACCGTATGTTGTGGGGTTCGCTTTCCCTTAAGTCTGTATTAATGGATGCAATGCGCAAATCAATGAAAAGGTTGTTCAAAGAATCAAACAACCGTTTTTTATGTTAAGCACGACACTGCAACAAATACGGGTTAGTCAATTTAAGCTTTTGACAGCAAACTTGCAAAGAATCCTGCAAAGATGGCATATTGGATGCGTCGAATTTGATAAGAAGGTGTTTGGAAAATACGTACCAATAAATTTTTGGGTTATGAAACCCCCATTGAAGTGAATCAGAATAGCTTGGAAAGTTCGCTTACGCAGGTTAAACTACCTTGATCTTTGGCATTGTACTTCGCAATCACCTTAACTTTGAATGTACACTTTGCTCCACACGATCGCAATTCGCAAATCCTCAAAAATCTGAAAATGTCGGAAAAGAGGATTATTAGTGCGAAAAAGCAATATGAATGCCCAAACTCCTGCACACCCAAAATTATAAAAAGCAAACAATAAAATTGGGACAAAATTAGAACACTGGAGCACAGGGAAAAATTTTGGAGCAAATGGGGGTGAAATGGATGGCGGCACCGGAATTTTTGGGGGTCTCACCGGTTTTCTCTGTGAATTAGGGCTCCAAATTTCTTCAGGTGTCTAAGTGTTCTACCAGGGTCTCAATAGTATTCCTTATCTTTTCTGTTTAGATCCAGAGTGCTTGCAGGTCAAAAATCCAGAGAACAAAATGTTAGAAATGTCAATTTTTGTTTTGGTTTTGAAATTTTTTTGATTTTTAGTTTGTTTTGTTTTTAAAAATGGTGTTAGTGATATAAACAAGATTAACCCGAAATAATAAGAATAAAAACGTTACCGTCTCCCCGGCAATTGCGCCATTTGGTTGAAAGAGTTTTATTTACCGCAATCAGGACGGCGTCGCTTGGTAGCTAGACGCGATGAGTACGGGTCGTCCGTAGGGAGACGGTATGTTTTGCGTTCTTGTTATGACGAGTTAATGCGCGTGGCGGAATGGTTCGATTCTAACATATGTGTTTATATGTAAGTATAAGCTGTTAGGATTAGATAGGATAGTATAAGTTAGTGAAGTCCATACTCAATCCTTTGTGCCGAACTTGATAATTGAAGCTAGAGCAATCGGCAACAATGTGGATTAGGGTGCTTAAGCACGGTATTAGTGAAATCCGACTTATTGACCCTTGTTCGTCCGTTCTTGTCTCTTGGCTTTCGCCTCCGGCCAAATCGAACGCAACCGGTCGCGGTTAGAGATCACCGATACCTTGGTAAGGTTGGGTGCCTAACGGAGCGCTTGCGTAAGATTTGGGCGGAGTTCAATGGAAAATATCAGGCAAACGAATTGAGAGTGGAAAACCTTAACTTACAACACCATTCTTTTTCGTAACAACACCATATTCACAAACCAACAAAACAACAAAAAGAAATAGCAAAGGAAAATATAAAAGAAAAGAAAAGAGCAACATTGCAATTAAGTAAATGCAAGGTAATAAATTGCTAGTAAGTAAATGGCATGGAAATAAAAGAGCAAGTAAGTAAAGTAAGAAATAAAATACTAAGAACCCAAAGTGCAAAATGAAAGCTTTATTATGTCCAAGTGATACAACATTGAGTTCAATAACCAAAACATAAACTTGCAAGCTCAATGAAGAGGTTGCAAGATCAAGAGAAGGTAAGGAGCTCAAGGAAAACTAGTTATATACAAGAACAAAAATGAAAATAGAAACAAAAATGCACGAAGTATTTAATAATGTATGAAGTCTTGGACCCTTTTTCCTTGCTCACCGATCTGGCATTTATAGGCATAAAATAAAATTAAACTAGCAATAAAAATAAGTTGATGTGACAGCAAGGGGTCGACAGGAAAAAGATGGGGCTCAATGGGCTTGAGAAAAACCGGCGAGACCGGTTTTATTGGGCAAGCCGTCAGTCTAAATCCGAGCAAGTGGGCTCGTGTTGCTTGGGTGGTCTTGTGTTCTCTCGACAATTCAACTGGTATTGTTTGATTTGTCTATATAAACTTGGGTTGCACTCAGGGATTTGGAGGGAAACTTGATACTTTTTAAATCACATCACATCTTTGCATTTAACACACATCACCTCACATGTGCCCACTTGCACCAAGGCAGCCTCCCTCTCTAGGTCCATGAACCAATAAGCTAGTGTACACACTTGAATGTGTTGGACTATTTAGATAAAAAGTGTGTACACAGCCATTTTGCAAAAAGAAACTCTTGAATTATTGATCGGTTTGCAATTCCGATTCCAGTGTCGGCTCACCAATGTAATATCCGTGCATTTGAATTTGTTTCCAGTATTTTGCCACGGATACCTGTAATCTGTATTTACTGAGAAGACACTGGTTAATAGTACCGATATATGCAAAAAATAGATAATGAATGAGTAGTATTAAAATTCAGTTTTCTGAGATGAACAAGTGTAGCATAGGAAACCATTTCCTATCAATAGTATGCCATCTACGTACAATACGTGGATGAAAATCTTACTCTCTACAACCTTCTTGTATATACAAGGTTTATTTACCATTTTGATGAAGTCAAACTCTTTGACTGCCACATCAAAACAGATGTTCCAACTCCGCGATGCGTGCTTTAATCCTGATGGACTTAAGCATAACCACTGTAGAAAAGGTTTCATCATAAACCACACCTGGTTATTGATGAAAACCTTTTACTACAAGTCTAACTTTGAAAGTCTCAACTTTTCCATCTACACCAAGAATCTTCTCAAGATCCACTTGCTTCCGATGGGTTTTACCCCTTTAAGTGCAACATTCAAGGTCATACTTTGTTGGTGTATATGGATTCCATCTTTGATCACATAGCATCCAGCCATTTCAGAGAGTCCCCACTCGTGATGGCTTGCCTGAACCTGGTTGGGTCATCATCTACCATGATGAAATCCTCGTCCCACCGTCACCGAGAAAACCGTAGTATCTCTCAGGTAGATGAGGAACCCTACCAGATTCGCGGAGAGGCTGAGGTTCGTTGGAGACTATTGAATCCTTTGGTTCCACTAAATCATCTGCTGTTTGTTTGTCCAGCTGGAACTCCTTCCAGTTCTATCTCATGACCACTAATTTATTCACAAGAAATTCCTTTTCTAAAAAGGTGGCATGCTGAGAAACAAAACACCTTTTGCTCTTCAGTGTGGTAGAAGATATACCCTCGCAAATGTTCGGGATATCCAACAAACTTATACAGAACTGACCTTGCCTCGAACTTTTCCGGATTTTTCTTTTCATCATAGGCCGGACAACCGATATCTTAACTCGTTTAAGACATGGTCTCTTCCCATTCCATATCTCATATGGAGTGGTAGGCAGTGATTTGGATGGAATCCCATTCAATAGGTATGCAGCTTCTCAAGTGCATAACTCCAAAAGGAAATATGTAACTCAGCAGTACTCATCATAGAGCACACCATATCTCATAGGGTGTGATACCTCCGTCCCGATACACCGTTGTGCTGTGGTGTACTCAGAGGAGTAAGCTGAGAGAGAATCCTATTCTCTTTTAAATAATCCAGGAACTCCATGCTCAAGTATTCTCCTCCTCGATCACATCGAAGGACTTAATACTTTTACTCGTCTGGTTCTCAACTTCAAGCTTATATTCGTTGAATTTCTCAAAAGTTTCAGACTTTTGTTTCAACAGGAACATATGTCCGAATCTTGAGAGATGATCAGTGAATATAATGAAGTATGAAGAACCAACCCTGGAATTTGTAGACATAGGACCGTATACATCATCATGTATCCATCCCAAGAGTTCAGTAACTCTTTCTCTGTTTCCTTTGAGAAAAAACTGGTAAGTATCATAAGATGAGAATTCGAACAGATTCAAATATTCATCCTTATGTAACTTAACTAGTCGTGTCGCATAAATATGACCTAGTCTACAATACCATAAGAAAGATTCGTTCATTTCTGAACTACTCCTCTTGTGTGTGTTCTTCATAATTTGAACTGTGGTTTGATTTAGAACATATATGCCATTTCATAACGTGTCTGATCCAATCAACTCTTGATTAAGGAAAATATTCACAACATTATCCTGCAATACAAAATAATATCCTTCTTTAACTTAATAAAGAAACCGATGTAATGTTATATATCAGGTTCGGCATGTATTAACATTTGTTCAGAATCAATGTATTTACCATTTGGTAATACAAGATGATATTTGCCAACTGATTTGGCTGCAACAATTGCACCATTCCATACTCTAGAGAATGATCACCTTTTCTCAGTTCTCTACCTCTCTGTAGCCCATCTAACAGATTACATATGTGGGATCCTGATCCGGTATCTCATACCTAAGACGTAAAGGATACTGAGAAACAGTTCTCTGTAGGGTTAGTATAGCACCTTATGAAATTTTTGGCAAGCATCAAACATGCAACTTTAAAAATTTTGGGGTTCTAAACAAACCCTAACCAAGATCTTAACTAGAGGATTAAGCGAAACAATAAGCAAGTAAACAACTTTACTTCTAAGAGTTTGGGATTACAACCTTTGTAGTCCGTTCCTTCACTTCATAAGCTCCGTGTTGAGGTCCCTTCGCTGCAATCATCATGTATCCGGACTCTAGAGAGGCACCATGAAGAGAAAGATGCAAGCTTGCTTCCGATCTTCAATAACAAAGATTATCTACCTTGAAGAAACTCAAGCCCAAGCTTTTTCTTCACTAATCAAGTATTAGCAAAGAAAACACCCTAATCTAAGTGGCTAGATTAGATGAAGATGATGAAGTAGGAATTTAGCTCTCATTTGTTTTCAATTCCTCACTCATTTTCATCACTTATGAAAAAACTAGAAAGCTTTTTCATCAAAAAAAATGAAGAAGAAGAAGAATTTCTTTTGTGATGAATAATGAATTATTGTGTGAGGTTAGAATTGCAACCATGGGTTAAGAATGAAGACTTAACCCTTGTAGAGAATTAACTATGGTAAAGGGTTTGAGTTGGGTTAAGAAATATCTTTACAAAATATCTAAGCTTAAAACAAAAATAAAGCTTCTAGAAGCTTCATGAAAAAGCTAACCCAAATCAAACCCTAACCATGTTTAAACTCCACAAAACATGTTGCATTTGTAATCTTAACTTGTTACAATATTATATATCAGATATATAATATATTTTATAACAAAATAAAATAATACAATTAACATATATCATATATATATATCAATGTATTATCCAAGTGAGAAAAAGAATCTTTAAGTGAGCTTATATTAGTTAATGTAACTTAACATATCATATATATAATTATACATTAAATTATCGAATCAACACTTGATCCGACAATCCGGCTATATCGCATATAACCGACTAATATTAAATGTACCGATTCATCGAATCAACACTTGATCCGATGACCCGGCTATATCACATATACCCGGCCGATATCACATATCGCGAGAATAGAATACGGTATCTCATATCTTATTATTCTCGGTCCCGCACATATCACATATGTGCTCCTACTCCGTTTTGCCTGAGCCAGGAAACCTCTCTGTAGGACTCTAAAGAATCGTCAATACGCCGGCAGTAGGTGATGATCATATCAAACACCCACAAGGTGCAAGCGGTCAGCTAAACGTAACAGCCACCGAGGTATTGAGCGATCAGAAGATCAATAAGCAAACCTGTACATTCTTCTGCGAATCCAATCAGTAACACTACCGT
Source organism: Agapanthus africanus (assembly GCA_030015575.1). Lineage (NCBI taxonomy): Eukaryota > Viridiplantae > Streptophyta > Magnoliopsida > Asparagales > Amaryllidaceae > Agapanthus > Agapanthus africanus. Next base: position 137,331,909 of record CM057347.1, on the reverse strand, counting down.
ACAGTCCGGTCTCTTCGTCTGATATGTCGCATATCACGCCTAGGGGTGGTAAACGTTAGACCCCAGTACCTTGATAAGTCGTGTCGATATGAGGTCCATAAGTCATGTCGATATGAGGTCCATAACAGTTTGAGAAACTACTGATAACACTTACCAGTAAATCTCAGCAACCCTGGCCACGGATTTCCAGTTATAGCCAATCGAACACAGCACAACATCAACTCCCTATACCGGGAGAGACGAAACCCCTCCTATCGCTCATTGCCTCCATGTGATTCGGGACTGTACCCAAAAGCCACCGTTTTGCACGCCCTCTTGGATGTGGTTAGGTGGAAATCAAAGCACAGTAGGAATCACAAAAGACTCTATGACGATCTCGGGTCTACAGACTAACCTGTACCAGTGTCACCAGAGAACTGTCATCTGACGTGAGGTATAATACCATCTGAGAGTTCTCGGCGAGTCCGTCCAGTGTACCCAGTCTCCACTGAGCACCCGTATACCTTCTCTGATGTAACACCAATGGATATGGGATCATTCATCGCCCATCATATGGGTCAAGAAGCGCATACGCTAGTCTACTCTGGACTATCGATGCCCTATCTCGATACTCCCATAACTAGGAACATTTGAAGGATGCACTTAGCGACTACACTGTCCCCACTAGTATGATCTGCACATAGTCCTGGTAGTCAAGTACTCATCCTAAGGGCTTTATCAACATGTAACATAGAGACAATCGGAGTACATGTTAAGATAAAGTGCAACCAGATAGCATACTATCATGTCGAGCAAGAAAGTCCTCCCTATATATATCCAAGCATCCACTACAATATACATCATATGTATAGTAATGGCCTCTAGGGCATAAATATAACTAACATTCTCGGTAACGAACACACCCGAAGAATATGCATCAACATGCTTATTCCTCTATTGGGTGGCATGACATGGTCGCTACCAGGAGAGAGAGAGAAGAAAACACTCTGCGTGCACTCTTGCAAGATTAGATTGGTTATTATTTTATCTAATCAGGATGGCTCCCACTATTTTTATCAAATCTTCCATCAAACCCTAAAAGGTAAGACTCGCAGGGATTAATTACACCCTACAAGTTCGTCAATCTTTCAGCCAGGCCAGTGTCGGTACTTTGAGGGAGGTTCCCCGTGCTTTCGCACGGACCTAATTAAAATAAACCTCGTTTTCCCAGGGGCGTAACCCCGTTAACACCTTTCTAGACACCTACTTGATCGGCTAATTGTAATATGCAAAACTCTCCCAGGAGTAACTCTTCCTCGCAGTGGGTATCGGGATCCAACTATCTCATATAAGGTATGCAATCTCACTGCAAATTTCAACTCTTCCCGATAATATTTTACCCCTAGCATCCTATGACCTTGACGCAGGCCAACAAACCATAGTGTGCTAGTCAAGTTCAACCCGTACATTTCATGATTGAATTAAACCCACCCGCACGACCCTTGATGCAGGCCAACAAAGTCGTACGACTACCCTAATCCAATCGCATCATATGCAACAGATAAGCACTAAATAGCTGCCGCACACTACGCTGTGACGCAAGCCAATAAACGTAGCACGAATACTAAGTAGTACTTATCTGAAATGACGGAGGGCTACAACAGGTTTTAAAAAAAAACCTTTGCGTAATGAACTAGATATCGTCGTAGAATCGAGTGATTTTAAAAAGGAGTGTTTTTTTAGGATTTTACTAGTTTTGCTAAAGAGGTCACTCCCGGTGAAGGGATCTCGGCTCTTTCCTCATCGAATGAGGTGCTGGATATTTCACAAATACCACTATGCAAAGCATGAACCAAAAAGTAATCAAAAACAAAACCGTGTGGGTTGTAGCATCTGCTAGTTTCGCTAAAGAGGTCAGTCCTGGTGAAGGGATCTCGGCTCTTTCCTTATCGAATATGGTGCTGGATTTTCTACAAGGAATACCACTGTGCAAAGTAAGAACTAGAGCTACCAGTTTTAAAATAAGATTCTACAACATCTTTAGGTTTCTTTCTTTTTCATTAATCTCATTAATGAAGTCCCATCATTTATGCTTCCTAAGCATCACAGAAGAAACAAAAATATAACGTATGCTTATGTCATCCGCATTCGCCACAGTGTCCCGTTATGCACCGTTAGGTTACTTAACTAACGGCATAGCGGGACGGGACTAGTGCGGGTGCAAAACATAAGCAACGTTTATTATATATCATATATAAAATAATCCATTCGTCTCAGAATATAAAGTGATCACATCACAGAATATCAGCAGCAGAAGATAACATATGAAATATTGGATATACTAGGAATTCCGTATTTTAAATTAAGATTGTAAAAAACACGGATTCTACGGTCGCGATAAATAGCTAAACCCACATCCCAGACCCCTACGAGAGCGGCAAGCAACCCTACCAATTCTAGAGTTAGGAACCATTACAGAAAAATAAAATATTATTTTTGGGAATTTATAAAATTTAATAATAAATATTATGAATAAATTGATAGTGCGGTATAATTAAATACCGATAAAATGGAAATATTTGGAAAATTATAAGAATTACGGAAATGATGGTGTTTTATGTAATTTATGCAAATTACAATTTTTTATAATTAATTATACTCTATTTTCATGCTAATCGCGATTAAATATCACTAATCGTGTATTAAGCCGGATTTGTGCACATGACATGCACCATGTCATTTTTCACACTTGTTACATTTTTCTACCATGGGTTCTTTTTTCTTTTCATGCATGGTTTTAATTCAAGAGAAGAGAAAAGAAAACAAAAGAACAGAAAAGAAAAATGAATAAAGAAAGAGGGATGGGCATGAGAGAGAGAGAGGGTGAGGGGTCAAACCTTGGACTTGGGCTATTCTCTTCACTTCTTTCCTCTTCATCAATTCTCTCCTTTCTCTCACCATGGCAGCCCTCATTCCCTCCTCCCTCTACCTCCTCACTTCACCCCCAAATCAACACTAAAACATTATCCCCTTTCATTAAAAATGTGCATAAGATCCTTACAAGCATTTTGGACAAAGAAGAATCGGATTTTGAAGACTTGGGGGCAACTCAAGAAATTTCTTGAGTTGCCAAATGAGATAATTCCTATACTATTAGTATTGCATTTCATTCCATTAGCTCCTATGTTTAGTTTAGAATCGATATGTTAAGGTTTAGTGAACATTGAAAATTCCAAGTTAGGGTTTTGAAGAAATTTTAATTTGAGATAGGGTAATTGAGGTTAGCAGAGACCTTACAACCCATTTAGTGTTAAATTCTGGACAAAACCAGAGATTAGAACCCCAAGACATGAACTTGGAAATCTGCCGACATTGGAATTTCTGGAATTTTTGGTGGTATATTGACATCTACTATGACCCGAGACAGCTAAAAATATTTTAGCAAACACAGAGAGTCATGCAGGCAACCTGGAGTGTACCCAAAAGACCCGAGCCCCAACCACCTTTTAATGGCCGCAGATTTATTGTTCCTGGCCGCAATTTGCGGCCAGGGTGGGGTGAAATGTTTCATTGTTTTGCCCAGGACTTCTTCTCCTGTAAAATAGACCCTCCTTATGTGCATAATTGGCTAATTTCACTTTGGGTAAAATCTGGAGCATGTTTTCTAAGTTTCTGAATTCCTTTTGCGGCGTTTTATGAATTTTGGTTTTGGTATTTGATATTGTGTTTCCGTCATGAGGCGTTTGAACGTCAACGACTAGGGTTATTGATCGTGTTTTGCATGCGAGGCTATAGGTTTTAACCTATGAGCGAACTATGTACCGTATTGGTTTTCCGACTTGGTTATAATAAGGTGTTGCGATTGTGAATTTGTTGTAGGTACCCCCACGTGGATTTCAAGACGATGAAGAAGAGGATGGCGACATCGACATCGGCAAGCAAAAGCAGGTGAGTAGATATATATCTACAGGGGAAGTCGGGTAGATGGCGTATAGCACCCTCGCTGTTTCGTAGAGTATTATACTAATACATACATATATATATATATATATATATATATATGTGTGTGTGTGTTTATTTATGAGGTTATTGATTGTCAAGATAGGTTGTAGGTGTTCATGGTGTATTTTAGTGTAATTAGGAGTAGCATAGTTTAGCTTTCTAGTCGCGAAACCTTAGAGTAAAGATTACACCCACACGCACGAACACACGCATACATCGTATTTACTTGTGCATATATGGGGATATGTATATATATATACACACACACACACACATAGGTATGGGACTGTGTGTGTATGTGTATACATATACATGGACGATGAGGATAATATACGGTACTTGGAGATGAGTCGATGAGACAGGGCATGGTGCCACGAGATCGGTGATATGACATAGTTCGTATTATGAGATACGACATGATTAGTATAGCGAGTCCTTAGGCGATGTATTTTCATACACCCGTACATATATATGTAGATGGTATCAGTATATACTACACTTAGATCAGTATCCCTAATACAGGATATGATGATAAGGATACCAGATGAATATTGAGATAATGCGATAATTGACCCATACCCAGATTTGGGGATGTCGTATGATGGGTTTACCGTACAAGCTATAATTATGATCATAGATCTGCACTCTTGACTCGAGGATGTCATATGATATATTGTATCGTACGTGATACTATTGAGGCGGGATCACCAACTATCATATATATATATATATATATATATATATATATATATATATATATATATATATATATATATATATATATATATATATCGACTCAGACTTAGGTGGTTTTCCTTAGCTTTTCGATTAGCCTGTTAGTTTAGTCCTGTAGTTTACTTGAAGATGATAGACTAGACTCGAGTCATACTTATTTCAAAACTAACGAATCTTGAGTATTTTAAAGACAGGCCAAGGGATTCTACGGATATTTCAAAAGACGTACCTTTTCTTAAAAACAGCGTAGCCCTATTTTCTAAACACACGATTCGTGTTATTTCAAATGTCAAGACTGTATGACTCATAAATATTAATGTGGATTATTTATTGTTGCGTTTATTATTCAGTTTCCGCATATTCTTGCTGTTCGCATCGCATTGCATGCCTATATTGTGTTTTAAGTAGTTATTATTAAAATCATGCTGCCAGGACACCAGCACCATTACCGATGATGCGTATGCTCCACGTACACCAGCTTGCCGGCTCACACACATTATCATCGTAATTGCCATGTCACGTACACATTAGAAAATACTATTCATTGGTACAAATTGTTAGCTGATAGTTTCGACATGGTATTAGTACACTTGCTTTTATATGATAATATAGACATTTCATTTATTACTGTGATGTTTCATGCATACTAACATATTCATTTGCCATGCATATTTTGGGCCAGTCCGGATTGCCGGAGCCCGATATTCACTGTTTATTGACTCTCGATTATGAGATTTCGGATTTTCCATGAGATTTCTGAATTTTGAGAAACCGCAAGATTTTATAAACTTAATTCATTTCGAAGGATAAAAATGTTGTTTTATCATGATATGATTTGAGATATGTCCACCATGAGTGTTATAGGCTCTTGAGCGATATCATACACCCAATTCGAGGAGGAGGAGGAACCATCTGTGGGTGTATGGTGGACTCAGTGCGGTATCCCGGGGCGAGAAGGACGCAGATGATGGCATTGAGCCTGTGACAGGGGAGCACTACTAACCAGTGATTTTGTTGTGACTCGGCGAATATCTGGAGGATACCGATCGGAGTTGGGCCAGTACGGATAGCCGGAGCCCAGGGGCCAGTCCGGATAGCCGGAGCCCGAGATATTGAGATTTATGATATGGGCCAGTCCGGATAGCCGGAGCCCGAGATATTTGATATTTGGATATATGTTTTGTGTCGATACTAGACACGGATTTTTATGCTGATTTCATTGATTATACCTTGATTTAATTATACAGAAATCTCATATTTATGAAAACATTTTTCTCGTGTAGATGTATTCTGTTTTCATACATTCATACGTCATATATATGATATGTTGCTACCGAGGCACTGATACGAGCACTTGGTGTTACACTTATGTATAGATGTTTACCCAGGCATTTATTAGATGCTTCAGGCTATATCTTTTTTTGAGGATTTTACTGATCGTATGATCTAGGATTGAGTCATACATTCGATTTCTGCTCTGTGATGTTTTCTACTCACGAGTTGGAAACTCACCCCCGTTGTGCAACAGTTTCTTGCAGGTTTTGCCGTACAGGTTTCCTTGGCGGCTTTGCTGGCACATTGCTTATTTTCGGGTGATTGCTTAGTAGGTGGGTTCACTCGCATCGTGACCACCTTGTATTTTATTTACATTGTTGTATCTAGTAAACTCCATCAACCAGACCTATATATTTTATAACCTTAGAGACTAGTTGTATATTCTTTCGACCTTAGAGTCGCGCATTGTATTATTATGGTTTTCTTTATGATTTTGAGTTTCCTTTTGAGTTTTGATCATCGCCCTTCGGCGTTGTATATTATATTTCTTGCGTGGTTGTGGCCGTCGATTGACGAAGAGCTAGCTCCCGTTTGGGGATGCCTTTATATATATTATGCATGTTGTACTCGTTTGAGGCCAGTATTTACAAAGGAAACTCTGCCGAAATTTTCAGAAAAGACATGTGATTTTAAAAATGCATACTTCGGCTTATGTTATTAAAACTATTTGATTTAAAATAATTTTTCTTTACTTCTTCCTTAAAATGGTTTAGGTTTCTGGGATTTTGGCTTACTTGAATTAGATGGGGTCCTATAGACTTCATATGATTTAAATGCCATTCATGTGCCATTTCGGGTCATGACAAAATTGGTATCAGAGCGCTAGGTTAATCTTGGTTCGAGTCTATGTTTGACTATGCGGAGTCTAGGGCGTTTATATATATTCGGAACCTAGGCTGGACCTTACAGAACTTAGACTTGGTCGAGGGGGTATTAGACCCGAACTTTCGTCGCGTAGGTTGACCTTGGTTGATGGAGTAGGTGACTTAAGTAGTGTGACGTACTGTGGATATCTTCCGCGGCATACTTACGATACGCTACTCCGCTTAAGAAGCCTTAGGATGTACATTTCCTTGCACAGTATTATATTGATTCCTATGATCTATCCTCATCGATATCAGTTTATGGTTTTGCTGCCACGATTACACGAGCAGAGAGATTGCGGCTAGAGTTGCGGTCATCACGAGCTCGTCACGGACGAGGACTGACCAGGGCATAATTCCGGTGACATACGATTGTATAGATGCGTCGTTTTATTGTGTTTTCACGCCATGAGTGTTTGATAGATTGCTTTTATGGATTTCCCGGACGTGCAGATCAGCACCAGAGGATTGGGCCACTGATAGAGGCCGGCGAGATTGTGATGACCGTCGATGCACCATTATTCTTGATGATTGAGTCACTGCTTAGCGTGCGGACGAATGAGCCAGTTGCTGCTACGAATGACGAGATATCGCCTCAAATGTTTGGAGCTGTTGCAGCATGAGGTTATACATAGAGATATGATACAAGATCGCTAGTCACCCTTGGATGAATGACTAGGACATGTGGTTCGTTCGCTTACCCCGATGCGAGGTCATCAGATTGATTGATTCCAGCTTGAGGAGACTTCATGCAGGTACGTTGAGAGTCGATAGAGACGATCGAATGTCATAAACCCATTTTCTAAGTTTAAAATATTCAGAGACAAATGCAAGTAATTCAATGGACCCTATAGAAGAATAAAACCCTAACTCTACATAATGACCATAAGAACGCTTTGAAACCTTAGGGTTTGCGGCAGTTCAGCGGTTCCATTAGTGAGGCTTGGGTTTGACCTTCTATGGTTGGTCCACAGGTACTGTGGTATGTACTAGAATACTATTGAACTGTACTCAAGATGTTGAGCTCTTGGGGGATTATGGAACTTTGACGAATCGATCGAGATGTTCGACGCCATTCAGATATCATGTGATGGGATACATTGCTTGGGAGACTCCAGATACGAGTATAGCCGTTGGAGCGCAGTCCATGCAGCCACGAAGAGATAAGTCCGAAGCAGTCGACATTAGAGAAAAGTGGAGTATGAGGTTCGTACGAGATTTTGATGAGATGATGTTCCACTCCGCTGACATTAGAGATGTGATATGCATGCAAAGGCGTTGTACATGGATATATCTTCCAGAAGGAGTCGTGATGAGTATACAGCCATTCCGGAATGAGAAATAGATTTGGTAAAAGATGATAACCTCCGGGCAGTTCAGCAGAAACGAGATTTGGAAGAGACTTCGACAGAACCTTTCTGGGATACTATATGAGAAGACTTAGACCCAAGATTGGTCATATTGTGCACACCCAGTAGGCCAGAGTTCGGCATCGTCAACGAGACATGTTATGAGTGACCATGACAGTTGGCCAGAGATCTTTAGAGGATGTGCTAGAGCGGGACGGTTTCCGCTATCTTGATTTCGGTATTTTGGGCGATTTATTTACATGATTGAGATTTTGTGCATCACAGTTGCACTTGACTTCGGTTTGATGTCATTTGAGATATTGATTTTGATTTCATGCCTATGGTATGCATGTGATTTGACTTATGCTTTCGGCATAGTTCTCATGCACTTTTGGTCTTTTGATTTGATTTTGTGCATGCTGATGCACATGGTTGTGAGATTATATACCACGGTATACCTGATTTGGATTTGGATTGAAATGTGTTGTATACCGTCGATTTCGATTGTGATATTCGATATTTTTTTTCGTGCACCTTGTGCACTGGACTTGGATTCTTGCGCATACTTGACGAGCTTGATGCGATTTTGGTGCACGCCAGATGCACTAAATAGAGATTCTTCGTGCATATCAGATGCACCCGATATTGCTGTCAGTCACACCCGTTGCCTTTGATAGGTGTTTCCTGCACACTCATTGCACTTAGATTTTTTTTCTGTGCACATGTATGGCACATTCATGGATTTCGAATTCCGTGCGCACCAGACGCACGTGGCTTTCTTATGCACATTTTTGGACTGATTTTGGAGCAGTATGTTTTATGATATTTACTGTTTGGTATAGTGACTGAGCAGGACTAGTCCAAGGACAGTACCTGAGTATATTTTTGCATGCATTGATAGATATCGAAGGGATTTCCAAAAATGAGCTATAGTCTCAGTATTTACCTACGTGTCCGAGATGACACGAAGCATTTTATAATGGAAACCCTACTAAATGATTTTCAAAAACGGCGGGGCGTGTATGTTAAACAAAGGATATATATATATATATATATATATATATATATATTCTAAGAATGGATGTCCGTTACTATGCCGTGATACGTGCATTGCAAAGTGATTTGAAAAAGGTTTGGCATGCTTTTCTTTCAGATGTTTTGGCGAGTTTACACCGACGCGTACTATGTACATGTTATAGTTTTGAAGTATATCATGTTCGTTTTCGTATTGGGCTTTGACATTGATGTCTTCTCCATAACTCCGATGATTGCGGGATGGTTGACGGAGTTTTGATTTTGGTTTATGTACTCATTTTTCAAGCGCATGCATTGCGCTACAATATGTTTTATGCATTATGATTTCGGAGCCCCGACCACTTGATCTTTTTACTGAAATGTTTTAGTGATTGGGGGGTTTAAATTTAAATTTGGGTACCGAATTTCTTTAAGAAGGGAAGATTATAACATTTCAGAAAAATAAAATATTATTTTTAGGAATTTATAAAATTTAACAATAAATATTTTGAATAAATTGATAGTACGGTATAATTAAATACCGATAAATTGGAAAATATTTGGAAAATTATAAGAATTACGGAAATGAGGGTGTTTTATGTAATTTATGCAAATTACAAATTTTATTAATTAATTATACTCTATTTTAATGCTAATCGTGATTAAATATCACTAATCGTGTATTAAGCCGGATTTGTGCACATGACATGCACCATGTCATTTTTCATACTTGTTACATTTTTCTACCATGGGTTTGTAACGTTCTAAAAAAATAATAAATAAATAAATAATTAGATAAATAAAATCTTTTAGGTGAATTTTCTAATAATCGGTAAAATAAACCGTATTTTCCGTAAATCTTAACTATAATTATTTTTCAATATAGATTTAAATACGCCTATTTTATATATATAATTACTAGTAAATGGTGTTTATTTAGTGACTTATAAATTATTAGTTTACTTAAAAAAAATTCCTTAATTAATTAAATTCAAATATTAACATAAACTTTAATTATACATTAAATTAGTGTAAATTACAAATTTGAAATAGGTTAATTTTACAAAGTGAACCATGACAATTTAAAACAAGTGTGTTATAAGCAAAATTCTTTCTCAAAATCTCTTCATGGTTCTAGATTTTTCTAGGATTATTTTTTTGAAAAGAAAATTTAATAAAGAAAGAAAATGATGAAAAGACTTGAAGGATGTATCATTTGGAGAAGTTTCTACACAACTTCTCACATCTTTTTCTTTCTCTCTTTTTTTCCCATGCCTTGGCCAGCCTCACCATGGGCAGCCCCCCCCCCATTTCTCCACTTCTTTTCCTTTCAAAAAATTCATCAAAATTCATGAAAAATCCATAAAAACATCACAAATTCCTAATTTAACCTATACCCATCATTCCTTGCTCATTCTAGCTTGAATTCTTGAAGCAAGAGAGCCATTTGGGAGGATATGTGAGCATGCTAGATCTCTTGATTTGTGAGATATAATTCTTATCCCAATGATTAATTGAGGTTAAATGCTTTAATCTAGCTTATTTAGATTTTTCTTAATTGATTCTAATTGCAAGATTTAAAATTCAAGAAAGGGTTTAACACTAAAATTAGGGTTTTTATAACTTGCTCATGGTTGTAATGTGTGGTTTAATATCTTGAGTCATGTAAATTCTAGTCTAATTGTTAATTTGTAAAGTGTTACTTTAAAATTGTTAAAGTTAGAAGATTTTGCAAACTAGGTTTTTACAATATATATATATATATATATATATAGATATATATATATATATATATCTATATCTATATCTTGGTGAGATAAAATTCTAATTAATCTTTTTATCATTAGATTATGGTTTTAATGAGGATATTAACATGTTATTGGAATGCAAAACCTAATCTAGTTATTAGTTTCAAATTGTTAGTTAATAAAATATGATAAATATGCTAATTATGCTAGTTTTTGCAAACTAGGTTTTTGAAAATTGACTAAGTAAGTGAGATGAAAATCCAATTAGGATTTTTATGACATTATTAACATTTTAAATTGTAGTTTAATAATTTATTTCATGCAAAACCAAGTTTAGTTGTGGAATTGTGAATTTTGCTTTAAAAAGTCTTAAAATTTGATAAAATTGCAAACTAGAAATTTTGATTTAATACAAATTGATGGGATAAATTATAGGAATGGTTTATATATCCTAGTTATGATATTTGGTGAATATTATGGCCATTAGTTTTGTTTAAACATCATGTTTTGAAGTGAAATGGTTAATTGACGCTTTCTAGGTTTTCGGAAATAAACCGATTTGATTTATTTTGAATTTTCGATGAGTTGTAATCTATTGTATATTATAATTAGTAAGTTTTGAAACTACGATTTATATGTTTGGGTTTTTCTCGAACAATCGGTGTATGTGCGCCGATATCGAGGGCTATTTGGTTATTTTGCATGAGCGGGTCATAAGTTTTAACCTATGCGCGTTTCATGCGTCGTTTTGGTTTTATCCGCGATTCGGTTTACAATGTACATATATGTTTCCGTATAGGTACCCCCCATGTGGACATCGGACGATGAAGAAGAGGATGGCGGCATTGACTTCGGCAGACAAGGGCCATGTGAGTAGATGTATATCTACGGGGGAAGTCGGGTGGATGGCGTTTAGCACCCCCGTAAACGTAGAATAGGGATATTACTTACTGTTATTAAGAAGTCGGACGTGACCTTAGATTCTTGGCGAGTAGGGTCCTATTAAAGACTTTAGGTTGGACCAGACTGATTTAGAAAGACTTAACCAAAGGATGAATGCTTTGGAGGGAATTCGTAGGTTTCAGATAGACACACACACGCACACACATACATTTGACTTGGTGTATATATATATATAGATATATATATGTGTGTGTGTGTGTGTGTGTGTGTGTGTGTATGAATGTGTGTAGGTTTCTATATGTATATATATATATAACATATACACGTGATATGGGGAGCTTATATGATACCTGGGGAGGAGTCAGTATGATTGGGCGTGATGCCGTGAGTTAAAGATATACGATTGAGTATGATATGAGATGTACTATGATATTAGCGGATCGTTGGGAAATGAGAAAATGGATATTTATACATAAACGATAATGGGTGATGATGACATTGAGATGTACGAGACTCTAAAATAAAACCCGGATTGTAATATGTGACTTAATCACGATATGATATATGTGACATGATATTTCTGAGGACCATTTGACGATGTATATTTACACAGACAATGATATATGTTGATGATATTGGGATGTATGCGATTATAGCACAATACCCTTGATCATGATATTATTTGATGATGATATTATACGAATGATGATGTACATAGGTGATAGTTGACGCGTACCCCGATTTTAGGATGCCGTACTATGAATTTTACCGTACAAGGCATAGATCTGATGATTGATCCACACTCTTGACTCGAGGAAGTCATACCATGTACGTGACGCTAGTGAGGCTGGATCGCTGACTATTAGAGATATCGACTCAGACTTTAGGTTGATTCTTATTTCCTATCGACTAGTTTCTTTAGTTTAGTTCTTTAGTTGGTTAGATAGATACTAGTTTGGGCTCGAGTCATATAGTTTGTAGTTAGATATGTATATTCCAAATGAGTGGTTAATACACATTCACCTTTATATTCAGATTGTAATCATCACGTTGCATGTTCATACATATATTTCTTTAGTTAATATGAAACTCTGCCTGTTAGGACACCAGCACCATTACCGATGATGCGCATATTCCACGTACGCTTATTTGCCAGCTCACACACATCATCATCGGTAATTTCCATGTCGCGTACACTTTATAACATGTTATCTTTTATTGATAAAACCAACTAAAGGCTAGATCAATATAATAGGGTATGATTACTCTCATGTGCTAGTTAGACATTGCATTTATTACATAGACTTCATGCATTCACATTTTCATACTATCATGTAGTATTGTGGGGCTTATGCCGATACTCATTATTACTTACTCATAATTTTTGGATTTTGGACTTCTATGATATTTCTGGATTTTGGGGAAAACCGAAAGAATATATATAAAAAAAACTTCTCTCTCTCTCCCTCTCATTTTAAAATACAAGTTGCGGTTTTCTCGTAATGTATGTGTCGTCCACCATGAGATTTCATGTTTTCTGTTGGATTTCAAGACCCAATTCGAGGAGTGGATGAACCGTCTCGGGTACATGGTGGGCCCATTATGGGACCCCGGGGCAAGAATATCGAGTTGTAGACGATGAGCCTGGCAGGGGAAGACTACCTACCGGTGATGTCTGGCACGGCGGATATCCGGAGGATACCGACCGTTGTCGTGCGATTTGATCATATGGGCTGATCCGAACTGACGGAGCCCGAGAGATTGAGACTATGAGATATTGAGACTACGAGCTATTGAGATTTTGAGTTTTACATGTTTTGTGTCGATGCTTGACACGGATTCCCATGGATTTCATTGTTGTTTCAGATTACCATACAAATTTTACTATGATAAAGTTAAAGATTTCTTATACAGATATAACCAAATTTCATGGTTGATTGTTTTACATTCACGGTGCATGCATACTCATACACATGACATGTTACTACTTGAGGCACTGACACGAGCACTAAACATTTGCACTTATACATAGTTTATTACCCTGCCACTACTAGATGACTAGTGATATATTAAGTATATTATTATGACCTAGGAGAGCGTCGTGCATGCGATTTCTACTCGCAGATGTTTTCTACTCACGAGTTGGCAACTCACTCCCGTTGTGCCAAATTTTTCTTACAGGTTTCGATGTACAGCTTTCCTTGGCAGCTTGCTGGCGCATCATTTCATTCAGGGTGATTTGCTTGATAGGTTGGTTCACTTGTATCAGGACCGGCGTTGTACTTTTATTATTTCATTTGTATCTAGTAAGCTCAATCAACCAGACTTGTATTACTGATAATTTAGTAGACCAGTTGTTTTCTTTTGGCCTTAAAGCCGCGCTTGTACTATTATGGTTTTCTGGTGGTTTGGTTTTCTTTTGAGTTTTGAGCCTCGCCCTTTGGCGTTGTATACTTTAGTACATTGTGTGGTTGTTTCCGCCTTTTGGCGTTGAGCTAGCTCCCGCTTGGGGATGACTTTATTATTGCTTTTGCATATATTCGTATTTGTACCCATTTGGGGCCAGTTTTTACAAAGGAGACTCTGCCGAAATTTTTGAGAAATTTGATGTTACTTTTAAACTTGTTTCCTTACACTTCTTCTTTTAAAGGGTTTAGATTTCTGGGTTTCGGCTTACTTAGATTACGTTACGCCTCTAGACATTTCGTAATTTAAGTGTCGGTCACGTTCCGTTCCTTCAGGTCGTGACAAAGTTGGTATCAGAGCGCTAGGTTTAACCCTTGTCTAAGTCTAGGATGACCCTTGGTTGACAGAGTAGGTGACTTAGGTAGAGTGACGTACCGTGGGTATGATCCACGGCATACTTACGATACGCTACTCTGCTTAAGAAGACTTAGGACGTACATTCCTTTGCGTCGTATTCTATTTGTTCCTTGATATATCTTCGTCGATATCGGATGGTGGTTTTTTGTTACCACGGTCGCACGGGCAGAGGGAGCTGCGGCTCGAGATATCGACCTGCCATGCCAGGCTGACTCGCTATGCGATGACCATTAGGGTATCGTTTATTCTTGAGGATTGAAGCATTGTTTAGCGTGCGGAAGAAGGATATTCACATGTCTTCCAGACGATGTTAAAAGGTTCGAACGAATGTCAAAAACCCATTTCCCCAAGTTTTAGGTATTCGGAAGAACATACAGGTATTTCTATGGACCCTCTAGAAGAATGAAAGCCTAACTCGACATAATGACCATGAGAACGCCGGTGAACCTTAGGGTTTGCGGCAGTTCCGTGGTGCCATTAGTGAGGCTTGGGTTTGCCCTTCTACGGCTGGTTCGCAGATACTGGGGCATGTACTGGATATTTTTAAACTGTACTTGAGTGTTGAGCTCTCGGGGAATTCTGGGATTTTGATGAATCGATCGAAAAGTTTAACATAGTCCGGACATCAGGTGAAGAGATAGATTACGTGGGAGACTCTAGATGTGAGCATAGCCGTTTGTAGCGCAGTCAGTACAGCTATAAGAAGGCGAGTCCGAATCAGTCGACATTAGAAAAGGCACACATTGACGATAGTGTTTACGATTGCGATTTGGTGATTTGAATTTCATATTTCCGTTGTTTGGATTTTGGTATTTTGAGGATTTTGTTCTATGATTGGTATTTCCTATGTGTACATTCATTACACTCTATTCGTGTTTCATATATCAGTGGTATTGATGTTGTTTTGTGTATACCCGGTGTACTCGATTTGGTTTTATACATTTTGAGATATTGATTTGATTTCGTGCATATGGGTTGCACATGATTTTGACGTATGCTTCGACATAGTTTTCATGAATTTTTCGTACTGTGATTTCGATTTTGATATTCGGTGTCTGTTTTCGTGCACCATGTGCACTTGATTGAGATTCTTGTGCACACTTGGCGCACTTGATGCGATTTTGTGCACACCAGATGCACTAAATCGGGATTTTGTGCAGATTAGATGCACCTGATATTATTGTCGTGCACGCCCGTTGCACTTGACAGATGTTTTTGGTGCACACCCGTTGCACTCAGTTTTGTTTCTATGCGTATTCATGGCATCTATAATTGACTTCGATTTTCGTGCGCACCGGACATACGTAGTACCTCGTATACTGTGATTGGGATTGATTTCATTTTGAGCAGTATGTTTTTATAATCATTACTATTTGATTTAGTAACCAGGCGGGACATGTATGTTAAATAAAAGATATTTATGTATAGCTATTTTTTAAAATAAACGTCCGCTACTTATGTCGTGACACGCGTATCGCACGACGATTTTAAAAAGGGGTTTTGCATGCTTCTTTATTAAGATGTTTAGACGATTTTACTACGATGCGCACTATATATATGTTATAGATTTGAGGTATATCATGTTGGTTTTCGTATTGGGCTTTGATATTTTATTCTCACCATAACTCCGATGAATGCATTATGTTTGACGGAGTTTTGAATTTGAGTTATGTACTCGTTTTTCACGCGCATGCATTGCGCTAAGATGTGTTTTATGTACTGATGATTTCGGAGCCCCGACGATTTGAGTGTTTTGGCTGAATGTTTTAGTATTTGGGGGGGGGTTAATTTAAATTCGGGGACCGAATTTCTTTAAGGGGGGAAGAATGTAACGTTCTAAAAATAAATAAATAAATAGATAGATAAATAAAATCTTTTAGGTGAATTTTCTAATAATCGGTAAAATAAACCGTATTTTCCGTAAAACTTAACTATAATTATTTTCAATATAGATTTAAATACGCCTATTTTAACTATATAATTAATAGTAAATGGTGTTTATTTAGTGACTTATAAATTATTAGTTTACTTAAAAAATTTCCTTAATTAATTAAATTCAAATATTAACATAAGCTTTAATTATATATTAAATTAGTGTAAATTACAAATTTGAAATGGGTTAATTTTACAAAGTGAACCATGACAATTTAAAACAAGTGTGTTATATGCAAAATTCTTTCTCAAAATCTCTTCATGGTTCTAGATTTTTATAGGATTATTTTTTTGAAAAGAAAATTTAATAAATAAAGAAAATGATGAAAAGACTTAAAGGATGTATCATTTGGAGAAGTTTCTACACAACTCCTCACATCTTTTTCTTTCTCTCTTTTTTTCCCATGCCTTGGCCGGCCTCACCATGGGCATCCCCCCCCCCCTTTCTCTACTTCTTTTCCCTTCAAAAAATTCATCAAAATTCATGAAAAATCCACAAAAACATCACAAATTCTTAATTTAACCTATACCCATCATTCCTTGCTCATTCTAGCTTGGATTCTTGAGGCAAGAGAGCCATTTGGAAGGCTATATGAGCATGCTAGATCTCTTGATTTGTGAGGTATAATTCTTATCCCAATGATGAATTGTGGTTAAATGCTTTAATCTAGCTTATTTAGATTTTTCTTAATTGATTCTAATTGCAAGATTTAAAATTCAAGAAAGGTTTTAACACTAAAATTAGGGTTTTTATAACTTGCTCATGGTTGTAATGTGTGGTTTAATATCTTGAGTCATGCAAATTCTAGCCTAATTGTTAATTTTTAAAGTGTTACTTTAAAATTGTTAAAGTTAGAAGATTTTGCAAACAAGGTTTTTACAATATATATATATTGGTGAGATAAAATTCTAATTAAGCTTTTTATCATTAGATTATGGTTTTAATGAGGATATTAACATGTTAATGGAAAGCAAAACCTAATCTAGTTATTAGTTTCAAATTGTTAGTTAATAAAATGTGATAAATATGCTAATTATGCTAGTTTTTGCAAATTAGGTTTTTGGAAATTGACTAAGTAAGTGAGATGAAAATCCAATTAGGGTTTTTATGACATTATTAACATTTTAAATTGTAGTTTAATAATTTAGTTCATGCAAAACCAAGTTTAGTTGTGGAATTGTGAATTTTGCTTTAAAAAGTGTTAAACTTTGATAAAATTGCAAACTAGAAATTTTGATTTAATACAAATTGATGGGATAAATTATAGGAATGGTTTATATATCCTAGTTATGATATTTGGTGAATATTAAGGCCATTAGTTTCGTTTAAACGTCATGTTTTGAAGTGAAATGGTTAATTGACGCTTTCTAGGTTTTCGGAAATAAACCGATTTGATTTATTTTGAATTTTCGATGAGTTGCAATCTATTGTATATTATAATTAGTAAGTTTTGGAACTAAGATTTGTATGTTTGGGTTTTTCTCGAACAATCGGTGTTTGTACGCCGATGTCGAGGGCTATTTGGTTATTTTGCATGAGCGGGTCATAAGTTTTAACCTATGCGCATTTCGTGTGTCGTTTTGGTTTTATCCGCGATTCGATTTACGATGTACATATATGTTTGCGTATAGGTACCCCTCATGTGGACTTCGGACGATGAAGAAGAGGATGGCGGCATCGACTTCGGCAGACAAGGGCCAGGTGAGTAGATGTATATCTACAGAGGAAGTCGGGTGGATGGCGTTTAGCACCCCCGCAAACGTAGAATAGGGATATTACTTACTGTTATTAGGAAGTCGGACGTGACCTTAGATTCTTGGCGAGTAGGGTCCTATTAAAGATTTAGGTTGGACTAGACTGATTTAGAAAGACTTAACCAGAGGATGAATGCCTTGGAGGGAATTCGTAGGTTTACACACATACGCACACACATACATTTGACTTGGTGTGTGTGTGTGTGTGTGTATGAATATGTGTAGGTTTCTATATGTATATATATATATATATATAACATATACACGTGATATGGGGAGGTTATATGATACTTAGGGAGGAGTCAGTATGATTGGGCGTGATGCCGTGAGTTAAAAATATACGATCGAGTATGATATGAGATGTACTATGATATTAGCGGATCGTTGGGAAATGAGAAAATGGATATTTATACATAAACGATAATAGGTGATGATGACATTGAGATGTACGAGACTCTAAAATAGAACCCGGATTGTAATATGTGACTTAATCATGATATGATATATGTGACATGATATTTCTGAGGACCATTTGACGATGTATATTTACACAGACAATGATATATGTTGATGATATTGGGATGTATGCGATTATAGCACAGTACCCTTGATCATGATATTATTTGATGATGATATTATAAGAATGATGATGTACATAGGTGATAGTTGACCCGTACCCCGATTTTGGGATGCCGTACGATGAATTTTACCGTACGAGGTATAGATGTGATGATTGATCCGCACTCTTGACTCGAGAAAGTTGTACCATGTACGTGACGATATTGAGGCTGGATCGCCGTCTATTAGAGATATCGACTCAGATTTTAGGTGGATTCTTATTTCCTATCGACTAGTTTCTTTAGCTTAGTTCCTTAGTGGGTTAGGTAGATACTAGTTTAGGCTCGAGTCATATAGCTTGTAGTTAGATATGTATATTCCAAATGAGTGGTTAATACACATTCACCTTTATATTCAGATTGTAATCATCACGTTGCATGTTCATACATATGTTTCTTTAGTTAGTATGAAACTCTCCTGTTAGGACACCTGCACCATTACCGATGATGCGCATATTCCACATACACTTATTTGCCGGCTCACACACATCATCATCGGTAATTGCAATGTCACGTACACTTTAGAACATTTTATCTTTTATTGATAAAGCCAACTAAAGGCTAGATCAATATAATAGGGTATGATTACTCTCATGTGCTAGTTAGACATTGCATTTATTATATAGACACTTCATGCATTCATATTTTCATACTATCATGCAGTATTGTGGGGCTTATGCCGATACTCATTATTACTTACTCATGATTTTGGGATTTTGGACTTCTGTGATATTTCTGGATTTTGTGGAAAACCGCAAGAATATGTAAAAAAAAAAAATCTCTCTCTCCCTCTCTTATTAAAATACAAGTTGCGGTTTTCTCGTAATATGTGTCGTCCACCATGAGATTTCATATTTTCTGTTGGATTTCGAGACCCGATTCGAGGAGTGGATGAACTATCTCGTGTACATGGTGTGCCCGGTATGGTACCCTGGGGCAAGAAGATCGAGTTGTAGACGATGATCCTGGCAGGGGAAGACTACCTATCGGTGATGTCTGGAACGGCGGATATCCGGAGGATACCAACCGTTGTCGTGAGATTTGATCATATGGGCCGATCCGGACTGACGGAGCCCGAGAGATTGAGACTATGAGATATTGAGACTATGAGCTATTGAGATTTTGAGTTTTACATGTTTTGTGTAGATGCTTGACACGGATTCCCATGGATTTCATTGTTGTTTCAGATTACCATACAAATTTTACTATGATAAAGTTAAAGATTTCTTATACAGATATACCCAGATTTCATGATTGATTGTTTTACATTCACGGTGCATGTATACTCATACACATGACATGTTACTACTTGAGGCACTGACACGAGCACTGAGCATTTGCACTTACGCATAGTTTATTAACCTGCCACTACTAGGTGACTAGTGATATATTAAGTATAATATTATGACCTAGGAGAGCGTCGTGCATGCGATTTCTACTCGCGGATGTCTTCTACTCACGAGTTGGCAACTCACCCCAGTTGTGCCAAATTTTTCTTACAGGTTTCGATGTACAGGATTCCTTGGCAGCTTGCTGGCACATCATTTCATTCAGGGTGATTTGCATAGTAGGTTGGTTCACATGTATTAGGACCGCCGTTGTAATTTTATTATTTCATTTGTATCTAGTAAGCTTCATCAACCAGACTTGTATTACTGATAATTTAGTAGACCGGTTGTTTTCTTTCGACCTTAGAGTTGCGCTTGTACTATTATGGTTTTCTAGTAGTTTGGTTTTCTTTTGAGTTTTGAGCCTCGCCCTTTGGCGTTGTATACTTTAGTACATTGTGTGGTTGTTTCCGCCTTTGGCGTAGAGCTAGCTCCCGCTTGGGGATGCCTTTATTATTGCTTTTTCATATATTCGTATTTGTACCCGTTTGGGGCCAGTTTTTACAAAGGAGAGTCTGCCGAATTTTTTGAGAAATTTGATGTTGTTTTTAAAACATGTTTTCATACACTTCTTCTTTTAAAGGATTTAGATTTCTGGGCTTCGGCTTACTTAGATTACGTTACGCCTCTAGACGTTTCGTAATTTAAGTGCCGATCATATTCCGTACCTTCGAGTCATGACAGGGTTCTTTCTTCTTTCCATGCATGGTTTTAATTCAAGAGAAGAGAAGAGAAAAGAAAAGAAAAGAAAAATGAATAAAGAAAGAGGAATGGGCATGAGAGAGAGAGAGGGGGGGTGAGGGGTCAAACCTTGGACTTAGGCTATTCTCTTCACTTCTTTCCTATTCATCAATTCTTTCCTCTCTCTCACCATGGCAGACCTCATTCCCTCCTCCCTCTACCTCCTCACTTCACCCCCAAATCAACACTAAAACATCATCCCCCATTCATTAAAAATGTGCACAAGATCCTTACAAGCATTTCGGACAAAGAAGAATCGGGTTTTGAAGACTTGGGGGCAACTCAAGAAATTTCTTGAGTTGCCAAATGAGGTAATTCCTATACCATTAGTATTGCATTTCATTTCATTAGCTCCAATGTTTAGTTTAGAATCGATATGTTAAGGTTTAGTGAACTTTGAAAATTCCAAGTTAGGGTTTTGAAGAAATTTTGATTTGAGATAGGGTAATTGAGGTTAGCAGAGACCTTACAACCCCTTTAGTGTTAAATTCTGGACAAAACCAGAGATTAGAACCCCAAGACACGAACTTGGAAAACTGCCGATATTGGAATTTCTGGAATTTATGATAGTATATTGACATCTGCTATGACCCGAGACACCTATAAATATTTTAGCAAACATAGAGAGTCATGCAGGCAAACTGAAGTGTACCCTAAAAACACGAGCCCCAACCACCTTATAATGGCCGCAGATTTATTATCCCTAGCCGCAATTTGCGGCCAGGGTGGGGTGAAATGTTTCAGTGTTTTGTCCAGGACTTCTTCTCTAGTAAAATAGACCCTCCATATGTGCAAAATTGGCTAATTTCACTTAGGGTAAAATATGGATCATGTTTTCTAAGTTTTTGAATTCGTTTTGCGGCTTTTTATGAATTTTGGTTTTGTTATTTGATATTGTGTTCCCATCGTGTGGCGTTTGAACGTCAACGACTAGGGTTATTGGTCATGTTTTGCATGCGAGGCTATAGGTTTTAACCTATGAGCGAACTATGTACCGTATTGGTTTTCCGACTTGGTTATAATAAGGTGTTGCGATTGTGAATTTGTTGTAGGTACCCCCACGTGGATTTCAAGACGATGAAGAAGAGGATGGCGACATCGACATCGGCAAGCAAAAGCAGGTGAGTAGATATATATCTACAGGGGAAGTCAGGTGGATGGCGTATAGCACCCCCGCTGTTTCGTAGAGTATTATACGAATACGTCTATATATATATATATATATATATATATATATATATATATATATATATATATATATATATATGTTTATTTGTGAGGTTATTGGTTGTCAAGATAGGTTGTAGGTGTTCATGGTGTAGTTTAGTGTAATTAGGAGTAGCTTAGTTTAGCTTTCTAGTCGCGAAACCCTAGAGTAAAGATTACACTCACACACACGCGCATACATCGTATTTACTTGTGTGTATATGGGTATATGTATGTGTGTGTGTGTGTGTGTATAGACACACACACATACACATAGGTATGGGACTATGTGTGTGTGTGTGTGTGTGTGTGTATACGTATACATATACATGGAAGATGAGGATAGTATACGGTACTTAGAGATGAGTCGATGTGATAGGGCATGGTGCCACGAGATCGGTGATATGACGTGGTTCGTACTATGAGATACGACATGATTAGTATAGCGGGTCCTTAGGCGATGTGTTTTCATACACACGCACATATATATATATATGGTATCAGTATATACTACACTTAGATCAGTACCCCTAATGCAGGATATGATGATAAGGATACCAGATGAATATTGAGATAATGCGATAATTGACCAGTACCCAGATTTGGGGATGTCGTACGATGGGTTTACCGTACGAGCTATAATTATGATGATAGATCTGCACCCTTGACTCGAGGATGTCATATGATATATTGTATCGTACATGATACTATTGAGCCGGGATCACCGATTATTATTATTATTATTATTATGTATCGACTCAGACTTAGGTGGTTTTCCACTCAGACTTAGGTGGTTTTCCTTACCCTTTCGATAAGCCTGTTAGTTTAGTCCTGTAGTTTACTTGTAGATGATAGACTAGACTCGAGTCATACTTATTTTAAAACCAACGAATCGTGAGTATTTTAAAGACAGGCCAAGGGATTCTACGGATATTTCAAAGGACGCACCTTTTTTTTTAAAAACACCGTAGCCCTATTTTCTAAACACACGATTCATGTTATTTCAAATGTCAAGACTGTATGACTCATAAATATTAATGTAGATTATTTATTGTTCCGTTTATTATTCAGTTTCCGCATATTCTTGCTGTTCGCATCGCATTGCATGCTTATATTGTGTTTTCAGTAGTTATTATTAAAATCATGCTGCCTAGACACCAGCACCATTACCGATGATGTGTATGCTCCACGTACACCTGCTTTCCGGCTCATACACATCATCATCGGTAATTGCCACGTCGCGTACACATTAGAAAATACTATTCATTAGTATAAATTGTTAGCTGATAGTTTCGACATGGTATTAGTACGCATGCTTTTATATGATAGTATAGACATTTCATTTGTTACTGTGATGTTTCATGCATACTTACATATTCATTTTCCATGCATATTTTGGGCCAGTCCGGATTGCCGGAGCCTGGTATTCACTGTTTATTGACTCTCGATTATGAGATTTCGGATTTTCCATGAGATTTCTGGATTTGGAGAAACCGCAAGATTTTATAAACTTAATTCATTTCAAAAGATAAAAACACGGTTTTCTCATGATATGATTTGAGATATGTCCACCATGAGTTTTCTCGGCTCTCGAGCGATATCATACACCCGATTCATGGAGGAGGAGGAACCGTCTTTGGGTGCATGGTGGACCCGGTGCGGTACCCCGGGGCGAGAAGGTCGCATATGATGGCGTTGAGCCTATGACAGGGGAGCACTACTGACCGGTGATTTTGTTGTGACTCGACGGATATCCGGAGGATACCAATCGGAGTTGGGCCAGTCCGGATAGCCGGAGTCCAGGGGCCAGTCCGGATAGTCGGAGCCCGAGATTTTGAGATTTATGATATAGGCTAGTCCGGATAGCCAGAGCCCGAGATATTTGATATTTGGATATATGTTTTGTGTCGATGCAAGACACGGATTTTTATGCTGATTTCATTGATGATACCTCGATTTAATTATACAGAAATCTCATATTTATGAAAACAGTTTTTCTCATGTAGATGTATTCTGTTTTCATGTATTCATACATCATATATATGATATGTTGCTACCTGAGGCACTAACACGAGCACTTGGTGTTACACTTATGTATAGATGTTTACCCAGGCCTTTATTAGATGCTTCAGGCTATATCTTTTTTTGAGGATTTTACTGATCGTATGACCTAGGATTGAGTCATACATTCGATTTCTGCTCTGTGATGTTTTCTACTCACGAGTTGGCAACTCATCCCCGTTGTGCCACAATTTCTTGCAGGTTTTGCCGTACAGGTTTCCTTGGCGGATTTGCTGGCACATTGCTTACTTCAGGGTGATTGCTTCGTAGGTGGGTTCACTCGCATCGTGACCACCCTTCTATTTTATTTACATTGTTGTATCTAGTAAACTCTATCAATCAGACCTGTATATTTTAAAACCTTAGAGACCAGTTGTATATTCTTTCGACCTTAAAGTCGCGCGTTGTATTATTATGGTTTTCTTGATGATTTTGAGTTTCCTTTTGAGTTTTGATCCTCGCCCTTCGGCGTTGTATATTATATTGCTTGCGTGGTTGTGGTCGGCGATTGACGAAGAGCTAGCTCCCGCTTGGGGATGCCTTTATATATATTATGCATGTCGTACCCGTTTGGGGCCAGTATTTACAATGGAAACTGTCGAAATTTTCAGAAAAGACTTGAGATTTTAAAAATGCATACTTCGGCTTATGTTATTAAAACCACTTGATTTAAAATAAGTTTTCTTTACTTCTTCCTTAAAATAGTTTAGGTTTCTAAGATTTTGGCTTACTTGAATTAGATGGAGTCGTATAGACGTCATATGATTCAAATGCCAGTCACGTGCCATTTCGAGTCATGACAGAGACCCGGTCTCCACTCCTCGAGATGGTCTCCCACTGGACCCTAAAATCCGGTTACTTGTGCTCCCCACCTTGGGTCTATCCTAATACTGAAAAGTAAATAATATACATCAATGGTGACATCATCCTCAACCCGGAAGTTCCCCAATAAAAGAATATTACATATAAGTTTTTACATGAATGAAAATGAAAAACTCTCATCTCATATAAAAAAAACCCGGCTATTCAAACACGGCGATCCAATATAAGCAAATATGCGTATCCCAATTGTCGTTGACATATAGCAACGAAAATGGCGATACACCACATATTACACTTACGTAAGCAAATATGCGTATCCCAATTGTCGTTGACATATAGCAACGAAAATGGCAAAACACCACATATTACACTTACGGTCGCAGAAAAGAAAGTGAAAACTATAACAATTGGAATCTGCAACCACCTTAGACATCATAAACCCAATATATCACATACTTTGGATTTCATGCCTAACCAAATGAATTCCTTAGACATCGCATTCCTAACAATTATAAACCCCGCATTTTAGTCTAGTTATTGAAAACATTTTCCAATAACCAGTTGCGTAATTCAACAAGATTCCCGACAAGCTGATCGAATGCTCGTCGGAAACTTTAGTAGACGGCCGCACCCCCGATGCGGTTGACGAAGTGCACTTAGGCGGAACACCGCGGCCGCGAGCACCCGGATGGATGCTTTTGGCTACGAGATTCTCCTATAGTCACTTGGTCGGGGCTATGGGGCGTGGATATCTAGTAATGTTAGCCGGTGAGTATCCGCGTACGCTACGTGATTGCGACAGACTTTTGATCCACATCAAAATCCCGTGGCAACCGATCAAATAAGACTGAATTGCTAGATTTATAAAATTCAAAATTTTCATAAAACTAAATATTGTGGATTCCAAGTATTGTATCATAATCAGAGATAGTTAGACGATATTAAACTTTTTGATCAAATCAACAAACACCCACAATTTTTAGAGAGCTCAACACTTGAGCGGAATTTAAAAATCACCCAAAACATGCCACAACACCTATGGACCAACCGTAGAAGGTTCAACTCTTGCCTCACCTATGGCGCCGCGGAACCACCACAAACCCTAGGGTTTGGTGGTGGTTCCGGTGGTCACATAATCAAGTTAGGGTTTCGTTCTTCTAGAGGGTCCATAGAATCATCTGCATGATTTTCTGAAGATTTTAAACATGGAAAAATCCAACTCTTGGGTAATTTCCAGCGAGGGAGAAAATTGGTATTTGATATTCGTTCGGACCTTTTAACGCCGTCAAGATCACCCAAAATGATGTTAGAATTACGACTACGAAGCACTCCGAATTACCTTTACAGAAAGATAACATCACATGCAATCCTAGTAAAAACAAGCAACACCTGAAACACCAAAACCCAGAGCCTGGAACACCACACGGAAACAAAGCCAAAAGAAGCTAACAGAACCAGTGGGGCCAGTTTTTAGCTACATGTGGCCGGTCTAATTCTAGCGAGAGGGGTTCATTTTCCAGTGGTGTTCATGTAACATCTCATGTAACATTCTGCAGTTTCATAAAAAAAATTTAGACGACTTAAAAATTTCGACAGAAACTAGATTTTTGTTTCGAGTGTTTCGGAGTTGTTTCGGTTTCGTAATTCTACAGAAATCGTCTAATTCTCTAGCATGGCTCTGATACCACTGCAGGGTTCCGCAGCACCGCTACTGGTTTCGGGAGGCATCGACCATACCGTTTTTAAAAAATTTGGCGCGCTAAAGAACCCTAACCTAGAATCTTAACTAGAGAATTAGACGAAACTAGAATGTAATCATCTTTACACTAAGTGAACAAGGAACACAACCTTTGTAGACCGGTCCTTCACTTCAATAACTCCGTGTAGTAATCCCTACGCTCCAAGTAGTGTACTCCCAGAATCTAGAAAGGCTCCACAAGATGAAAGGAACAAGCTTGCTTGAAGTCTTCGAGGTCGAAGATGATCTACGTCGTAGAGACACTAACTCAAGCCACCTCTTCACTAATTGTGAAGCAAAAAACATAAACTAAATGGCTAATCTAGTGTAGGTTGATGAAGTAGGAATTTTGCTCACTTTAGAAATATTTTTCTCACTAATTTTCTTCACCTCCCAAATTGCTAGAGAGCTAAAGGAAGGAAATGAAGAAAAGCAACCATGGAGAAATCTAAGTGTAGAATGGAAACCATGGGTGAGTTAATATTATATATTAACCTTTGTAGAGACTAAACCATGGCTAATCATAATGGTTGGGTTAATAAATATCTTAAGTAAAACAAAATTGGTAGACTTAGTCAATGATTCTACAAGTTTCCACTAAGCATTTCCACCCAATTTTGAATTACTTTAAATAATAAAACCCTTCATTATGTTAAGCATGGTGTGAGTCTCATACACTCATGTTGCATGTAGCAACAAGCATGACACAATAATATATATCACATATATATTAAGTGTACACACACAAGTGAGAAAAAGAAATGCTTAAGTAAGCAAATATTAGTTAAAGTAAATTAATATATCATATATATAATTATACATCAAATTATTAAATTGACACTTGATTTAATAATCCGGCTATATCACATATAACCGACTAATATCATATGTATCAACTTATCGAATCAACACTTGATTCGATAACTCGGCTATATCACATATAACCGATCAATATCACATATCGCGAGAATAGAATGCAATATCACATACGCGCATTAATCTCGGTCCCGCACATATCACATATGTGCTCCTACTTCATTTCGCCTGAGCCAGGAAACCTTTGTGTAGGACTCTAAAGACTCGTCAATACGCCGGCAGTAGGTGATGATCATATCAGTCACCCACAAGCCGTCAGTGGTACTAGCTGGACGTAACGGCTAGTATTGAGCAATCAGAAGTCAACAAGCAAGCCTGCTCTCACTCCTGTGAATCCAATAAGTAACACTACCCTACAGTCTTGTCTCTTCGTCTGATATGTCGCATATCTCAGCCGGGGGGTGGTAAACGTCAGAACCTAATAGCCTGATAAGTCATGTCGATGTGAGACCCATAACGGTTCGAGAAACTACTGATAACACTTACCAGTAGATCTCAGCAACCCTAGCCAGGGATTTCCTGTTATGGCCAATCGAGCATAGCCCAACATCAACCCCGAATACCAGGAGAGACAAAATCCCCTCCTATCGCTCATTACCTCCATGTGACTCGGGACTGTACCCAAAAACCACCATTTTTCACGTTCTCTTGAACATGGTAAGGTGGAAATCAAAGCACGGTGGGAATCACACAAGACTCTATGACGATCTCGGGTCTACAGACTAACCTGTACAAGTGTCACCAGAGAACTGCTATCTGACGATAGGTATAATACCATCTAGGAGTTCTTGTCGAGTCCGTTCAGTGTACCCGGTCTCCACTGAGCACCCATATACCTTCTCTGATGTCAAACATCAATGGATGTGAGATCATCCATCGCCCATCACATGGGTCGAGAAGCATATACGCTAGTCTACTCTGGAATATCGATGCCCCGTTTCGATACTCCCATGACTAGGAACATTTGAAGGATGTACTTACTGACTACCTTTGCCACACTAGTATGATCTGCATCATAATCCTGGTAGTCAAGTACTCATCCTAAGGGCTTTATCAACTTGTAATAGAGAGACAATGAGTGTACATGTTAAGATAAAGAGCAACTAGATAGCATACTATCATGTCGAGCAAGAAAGTCCTCCCTATATATGTCCAAGCATCCACTATAATATACATCACATGTATAATAATGGCCTCTAGGGCATACTTATAACTAACAACAGTAACGGGTGTCGCCGGCCCAATTTTGGTATTTTGGTCTCGTTCTTCTGTGGTGGTCTCCTAGTGGTCTATCTAGGTCAATGTAGATGTTTGATTTTCTTAATAATATCCCAAGTTCCTCCAGATTTCTTGTAAATCCTCAAAACTCCACAAAACCGACATGGGAAAATTCTAAGATCGTGTATTGATTTCTATTCTCTAGTCTAGGCCAGTAAACATCACTAAGGTCATGTAAAACACTCACTACACCTCAAATACACCTTCAAAATTCTTAGAAACCCCTGACCCTCATCTAGGAAAATTCTAACATCACCAAACCATATCGGTTTATCTCTAACTACAAAAGAATATACTAAACACTAATAACTTAACTAAAAGTATAAAATTATACCTCATGTGGCAACTCAAGAAATTTCTCGAGTTGCCCAAAGTGCTCAAAATCTTCACTTGATAGATCCTGTTCAGTCGAAAATAATGCACTTTCAACACGACAATTTCCTTACTCTTTCTAATCTTCTAAAGATGTTTGGTATAAATATAGCACATATTAGCAATTCGTCTGGAAAATATCAAATAACATGTGTTATACATTATAACCGGCATTATGAAGGAAATTTTGTGTAAATATTTCACATATTATATTTTGTATCTCAACATTCTTCATCGAGATTGTGTGCAGAAAATTATTCAGGTCAAAGAACTGGAATCACAAATTTGCCGATAAAACGCAGCAAGTCAAAAACATAGAATCTGGTAGAGATTCAGAAAAGAAAATAAGATTCCAAACATCAGAAGAAGACCATAAAGCCAAAGTCAAACAGACCCAGAAAAATGATGCAAAGATCTCATCAAACGGCCGCGGAACCGCGGCCGATCCAACCCGAACCGCCGCGGATCCGCGGCTGAGTTAGGGGCGCCGGTGATGAAACTTTTCTAGAAGCTCCCCTGTAACTGCCTAGCTTCCTCAAGACGCTCCATTTTCACGAGGCATCTTCTTGAAGGCTCTGCATAACAACCAAGCTTATGAAGGAAGCTTAATTTGAGGCTATAAAAAGGGATCTAGATCTCAATTTTGGGGTTGTTCAAAATGTTGTTAATTGTTACACAATTGAGCCACAATTCAATTCAAATTCAAGTTGAGTGACACAACTTGAGATCTAATCCAAATCCAAAACAAAATCACGATCCATTGAGAAGCAAATCGAGCGAGCAATCAATGATCCTTCATCGCAACGCCGGTCGTCATCAAGAGCAAGAGATCCGCATCAGATCCATGACTCACGGCGATCGAGCCTCGCAAAGATAGATGACAAATTCCCTTTCTAAAGAGCGATCGAGAGCTAGTCTTGTAACCTCAAATTGAGAGGTGTAATTTGAAGAAGATATAATGAAGGTGATAAATTGTTAATTCTCGTTTTCATTACATTCTTGCATTATGAAATTTCTCGTTTGTGATTCTTTAATTTTCAGGATGTGTGAGTGAAATCTCTGCTTGTAAAGGAATCGAGAGAATCGGTAGATCTAATGATGATGAAATCCTAAAACTAATCTTAAGTCTTATGAGATTTGTGAACTCTAGGAAAATGAATCATCAATGACCTAATTTGGAGCGAGATCAAGTTCTTGATTATTTCATTGCAAATTAGGGATCAAATGATTGATGATTTTCTTTGCTAGAGCCTAGATCCATATGATGATCAATGAAAAGACAAGGGATAGTGAAGGAGAAACCCTAGTTTCTTCAATAGATCCCAAATCTTCATTCATCGTCATCGATCTAGCTACAATTCATCAATAGATAAGATTCATAACTTTTAGTACTCATCATTGCTACTAATTCGATCGATTCCTACAAGCTATTCTTCATAATCTTGACAACTAAATTGATTTGGATATCTTCTTGATTCTAGATCTATTTTCTTGATATTTCTTGAAATTAAATCTCATTAATCTTGAATCATTTTTCTTTTATATTTTCTTTTCGACTCAACTAAAACAAGAACGAACAAGTACACATATCTCAGTGGACGATCCATATTCATTAACGAAACTATTTCGACACCGCTAATTGATTGCGGTTACAAATTCTTTGGTTGTGATTATATTCTCAAAACACGATCCGAAATTTAGATCAATCAAATGGCGTCGTTGCCGGGGATGGGTGCTATTTTGTTCGTTTTTTGCAATTTGAGTTGAAAAATTTTATTATTCTATCAGAATTTTTAGATCAAAATCGCATCAAGCGCTTAACGATTAGCTGTGAATTTTGCAAGGGAATCTGGAATCATTGGAGCAAAAGGAAAAATATTCAGATCATCTCACGAAGTCCAGTGAAGTAACAGGAGCGGCTGGAAAAAAATTTTGTTCACAGATCTTGCAACAAGACCGCGGATCCACGGCTATAAGCACGATTTAGCAGTGGAACCGCGGCGAGATAGAGGCTTCAGTGCTCCATTTTTCTCAGGTCCACTTCCTACTTTCTTATCTCCTCCCTGCTCTTGTCCAATAACTATTTTCTGCAGGATTCTTTGCAAAATTTCGCAGCGCTGCAAAAAGAAATTGTTGCATATTTTGATATTGGCTGTTTGCATATTTTAATATGGAAATTAAGGGGAAAAGACCAAATTCAGATTAGGTAGGGATTTCATTACCCTTCCTAAGCCCCAAAAATCACAAAACTAGCATCCGCATCACCCTTCATTAACTAAAAAATATCTAGACAAGACACTAAGTACCGTCGCGCTCAATTAGGACAGAAAAAGGTCGTGGGTAATCTATTGCTTATCCGCATTTCTTTTGTGGTGTCTAAGGTAAGTGTGTCTAATCCTAGTAGTTACTTAATTAGACCCACTACTTACGTAGAGGAGAACCTCCCACTTACCTGGCACTTACCTGACCACAGAAAGGATAAAGAGGCAGTAGAGGATTTATCCTGCAATTTGTATTCTAGAAGTCTAAGAGCGGTCTAGTGACTTGACCTAGATGACCATTAGATCTAGGGTTGCTTGTGCAATTTTTGTGTGATTTTTCAAAATCCGTCTTTTTCAAAACAAATACCAAACCAACTTTTCTCTAATTATCACAAACACTACCACTTGTGCTAAACCATTTAGTGCATGCTCGGCTGGACATGGGATTCTAGTGCCCGTCTCGTCCGCGTTCCTACTATCGACTCCGAAGTCGGTATTTCTACATCTACTTTTTCTTCACCCACTACCACACCCACTTCGATGGACGAATCTCCATCGAACTTCTTTAACACCACTCTGCCACCGTCCGCAGGTGCGTCGAATCTACCCTATTCGAGGTCCTCTTTCTACCTGTATTACCATTCCACCAGCTAATGGGGACAATTTCGAAATCAAACCTCAATACATCAATCTTTTACCTAAATATCATAGTCTCGAGTCTGAAGATGCATATGTTTTTATTACCAAATTTGAAAACGTATGCACTATGATGGGTACTTCACAGTTTTCGGTGGATGATATGCGCCTACGTCTTCTTCCGTTCACTTTATGCGATTTAGCCGAGAAGTGGCTTTATAACACAGCCGCACATTCTATTTCAAACTGGGATGAATTCTTCATAGCTTTCCTTAAGAAATTCTACCCCAATCATAAAACAGCCCGAGTCTGTAGCGAAATAAATCAATTTACCCAGCTTCACAATGAACCATTTTCGAAGTGTTTTGAACGCTCCGAGGATCTGTTAGTCCAATGTCCTCATCACGGAATCCACCGATGGGATCTATGCAGAATCATATATGAGGGCATTAATCCTATAACAAAACAGATGCTTGAATTCATGTGTCAAGGCAACTTCATGTCTAAAGACAATGGTGAAGCTTGGAGATTTTTAGAAGATTTCACTGAAAAAAGTTTACAGTGGGAGAGTGCAAGTCAACCATCATCTAGGGCTGGTATCCATCAACTGGATGTTTCCATAGGAGTCAAAACTGAAATGGCAGCAATGCAAAAGAAGCTTGAAGCTATGGAACACAAATTTTTATTAGCATCCCTAAATCAGATGACACTCTCCAAAACTGTCTGTGGATACTGTTCTGATCCATCACATAAGACGGAAGAATGTCCATTGAATTCTCCGTTTCAAGGTCAAGAGCATACCAATGCTGTTTTTCAGCAAAGACCTAGAAACGATCCATATTCTTCCACTTATAATCAGGGTTGGAGGAATCACCCTAACTTTGCTTGGAACCAACACCAAACTCAAAACACAGTTCCAAACCAAAACAACTTTCAAAGGGTCCCTCTACAACAACAGCAACCACTACAACTGAGTCAGCACCCCTATCAATCACAAAATTTTTAAAATCCGGTCAACACGTCTGCACCGTATAATAATTCTTTGCAATTGACCGGTACCGATAACTCTTCTTCACTCGAATGAACCTTGTAAATGTTTATGAAACAATCCATCTAAGTGTCGGATGATATAACGACTTCTATCGATGACATAAAGAAGAACTCCGCCTCCCAAAGCGAGAGTATTAAATCGATGGAAGAACAAATTTCACGATTGAATGCCGAGATGAGTGCTATAGAGAAAGGGAAACTTCCGTCTCAACCCCTACCGAATCCTGGACATTCACAACACTACAATGTGAATGCCATTACAACGTTGAAATCTGGAAGAGTGCCGAATAATTAAGTCGGTGTAGAGATTGATAATAATGATGAATCTATCAATAACACCCCGGCTTCCACTTCCACTTTTCCTTCCACTTCTACTTCCACTTCTGACCCTTGTTCTTCTACCCCACCACCTTCTTGTGAGCCTATTCTTCGTTTTTCCCAAGGCTCGAACCCTCAGTATATTTCTGTTAGTCCACCAAAGACGATCCCCACTTCTATTCTGGGATCAGTTCCACACACACCACCTTCTCCAATATTGGACCCAGCTCTTATTGCTAAAGCTCCTTATCCGAATCGGTTAGGGGAAAAAAACGAGTCCCCATATGGAGAAGATTATGGAAATGTTTAAACAGGTTAACATCAATATCCCACTCCTAGATGCTATTCAACAAGTCCCGTCTTATGCGAAAATTCTTAAGGACTTGTGCACTAGGAAGAGGAAGACTCAAGTGCCCAAAAAGGTATTCATGACAAATAATGTTAGCACTACGTTTACTCCGCTGTTACCAAAGAAACGTAAGGACCCCGGATGTCCTACAATATCGATTTCTATTGGGGGTAAAAACATTAACCGTGCTTTACTTGACCTTGGCGCAAGTGTTAACCTTCTTCCATATTCTGTTTACGAGCAGTTAGGGATTGGAGAGTTGAAACCAGCTCATTGCACTCTCCAAATGGCAGACCGATCAATCACCAAACCTAGGGGTGAACTAGAGAATGTGTTGATAAAAGTCGGGGAATTTATATTCCCTATGGACTTTATTGTTCTCGACACATAACCTGTAGCGAACCCAAGAAACCAAATTCCAGTGATTCTGGGTCGACCATTCCTTGTCACTTCCAATGCTGTCATTAATTGTCAAAACGGTTCTATGAACCTATCATTTGGAAAAATGACAATTGAACTGAACATTTACAAAATTGGAAGTCAGCCGTCTGAACCCTCTGCTCACATTCTTGATGTATGTTCTGTCCACGAGATAGCTCCCGAAAGCTGCGAAGTTGATGAACTTTGCTTTGATGATCTCGACAATATTAGCACATCAATGTTTGATCTTAGACATCTTAGTGAGAACACTTTTTCCACTCATGAGTATGAACCTTTTGGCTCTTCACTTTCCGA
Source organism: Agapanthus africanus (assembly GCA_030015575.1). Lineage (NCBI taxonomy): Eukaryota > Viridiplantae > Streptophyta > Magnoliopsida > Asparagales > Amaryllidaceae > Agapanthus > Agapanthus africanus. The sequence continues at coordinate 137,297,023 of CM057347.1, read as the reverse complement.
GTCTGTATCCTTTACAGGCTACAAGCTTCTTCGTAAATCTGAATGTCCTTCTTTTACCCCACCTTCTATTGTTTCTCCTCCGACATTAGATCATAAATTATTACCTTCTCAGTTTAAATATGCATATTTATGTGAGAATGAGTCTTTACCCGTGATCATATCCTCTTCTCTGGCCTCAGAGCAAGAGAATGCGCTTTTGACGGTCTTGAGATCTAATAGTCAGGCTTTTGGTTAAACTATGGCTGACATCAAAGGAATTGGTCCCTTTATTGTTGAACATCATATAAATCTGATGGATGAAGCCAAGACAATCCGAGAACCACAGAGACGGTTGAACCCCGTCATGAAGGATGTGGTAAAGAAAGAAATCATCAAATGCCTTGACAGTGGTATCATTTACCCAATCTATGATAGCCAATGGGTAAGTCCAATTCATGTAGTCCCTAAGAAATCTGGCATCACGGTCATAACAAATAAGGCTAATGAGTTGATCCAGGCACGCGCTCAAACTGGATGGCGTGTGTGTATTGATTATAGAAAACTCAATGACGCAACGAGAAAAGACCACTTTCCTCTACTTTTTATTGACCAGATGTTAGAACGCTTAGCTGGACGGGAATATTATTGCTTCATGGACGGATACTCTGGCTATAACCAGGTCCCTATTGCCGAAAAGGATCAAGACAAAACCACATTTACTTGTCCTTTTGGTACTTTTGCTTACAGACGCATGCCCTTTGGGTTATGCAATGCTCCCGCTACATTTCAGCGGTGTATGATGGGGATATTCTCGGACATGGCCGAGAATTTTCTGGAGATTTTTATGGATGATTTCTCGATATTCGGAGATTCTTTTGCTGACTGCCTATCTCATCTTGACGCAGTTCTTACTCGTTGTAAGGAGAAGAACTTAACCTTGAATTGGGAAAAATGTCATTTCATGGTCCAAGAAGGAATTGTGCTTGAACATGTTATTTCACGGAAAGGCATTGAGGTTGACAGAGCTAAATTAGATATCATTCATAACCTTCCTCATCCCAAATGCGTCAAGTATATACAATCTTTTCTTGGCCATGCAGGCTTTTATCTGAGATTCATTAAGGATTTTAGCAAAATTGCTAGACCCTTAACTCTTCCCTTGGCTATGGACACAACCTTTCACTTTGACTCGGATTTTGAGGCTGCATTTGACTCACTTTAAAACTCTCTTACTACAGCTCCCTTTCTATCATCTCCAGATTGGAACCACTCGTTTGAGCTTATGTGTGATGCATCAGATTTTGCTGTTGATGCGGTCTTAGGACAACACATTGAAAAGATGCCACACGTGATTTATTATTCAAGCAAGACCCTGAATGATTCTCAAATTAATTATACAACTACCGAAAAGAAACTTTTGGCAGTTGTATTTGCATTAGAAAAATTCAGGCCTTACTTGATTGGCTCACCAATTGTTGTGTACACTGACCATACCGTCTTGAAACATCTTTTGGCAAAGAAGGATGCTAAAGGTAGGTTAATACGTTGGATCCTTCTATTAAAAGAATTTGATCTTTTTATTTAAGATAAGAAAGGATGTGAAAACGTAGTATCCGACCATCTTTCGCGTATCTCTTCTTCACCTGTGACCCTGTCAATTAATGACTCTTTTCCGGACGAACAACTCTTGAACGTATCCAACGAACCTTGGTTCGGGGATATTGTGAATTATCTTGCTACGGGACTTATTCCCCACAAATGGTCAAAACAGGATAAACATCAATTTCTATCCCAAGTAAAACACTTTTACTGGGATTAACCCTATCTATTTAAGTATTTTCCTGACCAGATCATTCGCAGATGTGTCCCCAATGATGAATTCAAGAGTGTTCTATCTTTTTGTCATGATCAGGCATGTGGAGGTCACTTTGGTCCAAGAAAGACGGCGGACAAGGTTTTGCAATGCGGTTTTTATTGGCCGACTTTATTCCAAGATGCATTTGATCATTACAAAACATGTCCACAGTGTCAACACACGAGTCGGATTTCTCGGAGAAATGAGATGCCACTTCAACCGATCCTGGTGTTTGAAATTTTCGACGTTTGGGGTATTATTGATTTTATGGATTTTTCCCCAACTCTTTTGGGAATTTGTACATCTTGTTAGCGGTTGATTACGTCTCGAAATGGGTTGAAGTTATTCCATGTCGCACTAACGACAAAAAGGTTGTCATTAAGTTCTTAAAAGAAAATATCTTTTTGCGATTTGGACACCCACGTGCTATCATTAGCGATAACGAGACGCATTTATGTAATCGGTCTTTCGAGACTTTGATGCGGAAATATGCAATCAACCACAAACTTTCCACACCCTATCATCCCCAAACGAGCAGGCAAGCTGAGGTTTCAAACAGACAAATCAAACAAATTCTGGAGAAAACGGTTTCTAAAAATCGAAAAGATTGGGCAACCAAATTGACGGATGCTCTTTAGGCATTTCGTACCGCATATAAAACCAATCTAGATATTTCTCCTTATCGTCTAGTGTTTGGTAAGGCTTGCCACTTTCCGGTCGAGATTGAACACAAAGAAATGTGGGCCATTAAAGAACTAAACTTTGACTTAAATCAAGCCTGCAACTTTCGGAATATGCAATTAAACGAGCTAAGCGAACTCCACGATGAAGCTTACGACAATGCTGTAATTGTAAAGAACCGGATTAAGGTATTTCACGATAAAAATATTTTGAGAAAAACTTTTACACCTGGTCAACAAGTCCTTCTTTATGATTCATGTCTCCATCTTCATGCGGGTAAACTAAAATCTCGTTGGAAAGGACCATTTGTTGTGTAGTACGTATACTCGCACGGGCAGTAGAAGTCGAAGATAGAAAAAACAGTACAATTTTTAAAGTAAATGGACATAGACTAAAATCGTATTTTTCCACTGACCCCTCGGAGGAGCTCCTGTTTTTACAGGAGCCGTTTTATAATGACTGATTTTCCTCCACCTCACCTCCATGTCTTGGTAATATTATCTCATCTTTTAGAATGGATGTGAGTCAACTTGTACATACATATAAAAAAAAATTGTACATAAATAAAGAATAAGTTTGGAGGAGATTTCACGATCATATTTCATGTCCCCGTTAATAAATTTTTCCTCCCAACTTTACAGGTTTCTGAGATTTAACAGATGGCAACAGTGAGAACATTGTTGTAAACATGTTTGAGGGAGGTTTGTGCTTATTTACGCATCACTTTGTATCATACTTTGCATAAGCACAAAACATATAATAAAAAAAATGTGTACATAAATAAGATAATAAAAAATTAGATATTGAAAAATTGCATTTAAAAGATTGGAAAATTTTACGAAAACCAAGAAAATTAGATATTTTCTTAAATGAAACTAGTAATAAGTAGTTATGAGCCATTGTCCCAATGGTTAAAAAGATTAAGGAAGTCACTAATCTGAGAATAAAAATAAGTCTGAAAAATAGTTTCAATTCTGGAAGCCAAACATTTGAATGTTGATACCCTACTATACGCACTTACACAGGTCTTAAAACTCGGGATAGTAGAGAATACCATGAAATGCTCTTGTCTGAAAGCCAAAGTACGAAGAAAATAAAAAAAATGAAGAATAAAATATAAAATGGTGTAGAAAAATGAACACTGGTTTTATAAACACCAAGGCAGCAATAAAAAAAATATAGTGAGGGTGCTTCATCACCTAGTGCCTTAGACCAACAGGTTTGTGAGTCACTACTAAGCCTTAGGTGTTGCAAGATGAGGAAATTGTTATTTACGCCTAAACTGCAAGCATATAAGTAATCGGTCGGTTAGTACCTTAAGAAATATTAACGATCGCATGAAAAATGTGTGAGCAATATCATCTAATATTCACCGACTAAAAAAATACTGAGGTAGATGGAAAGGAGTATGATAGCTTGAATTGAATTCTCCGAGTGTAGGAATGTCTTGTACATACACGTAGGGGTATATGATCAGTGTTTGGAAGAAAGGTAGGAATGAAAAATAAAGACGATGTTTTATTGAGAGATGATATGATTTCTAATATCTTTTCATGACTATTAAGATAGGGCTCATGACAAATGAAAAGATAGTGTAGTTGGAAACTCTAATTTTCAAAGTTTTCCTTTTATAATTCCTATCTTTATATGTAACTTTCACAGTCTTCCTTTTATTATAGGATTTTATGGGTGCAATCCGCTGAAAACCCTCAGAAGACAACACTCCTCCTACTAGGGACACCTAGAGGTTTAAAGGGTTGTTGCACGTGCTCAGTGCAATTGTGTTGCCTACGAAAGTGTGCTGGTTAGTTTTTCTTTTTCTTTATATTTTCTCCTTCTCTTGAATAAAAGATATTTGCTCGAGACGACCAAAATTAAGTTTGGGGGAATTTGTTCAATCGAAAATACTGCACTTTCAACACGACAATTTCCTTACTCTTTCTAATCATCTAAAAGTGTTTGGTATAAATATAGTACATATTAGCAATTCGTCTACAAAATATCTAATAACATGTGTTATAGATTATAACCGGCATTATGAAAGAAATTGTGTATAAATATTTCACGTATAATATTTTGTATCTCAACATTCTTCATTGAGATTGTGTGCAAAAAATTATTCAGGTCAAAGAACTGGAATCACAAATTTGCCGATAAAACGCAGCAAGTCAAAGACTTAGAATCTGGCAGAGATTCAGAAAAGAAATAAGATTCCGGACATTAGAAGAAGAACATAAAACCAAAGTCAACAGACCCAGAAAAATGATGCAAAGATCTCATCAAACGGCCGTGGAACTGCGGCCGATACAGCCCGATCCGCCGCGGATCCGCGGCCGAGTTAGGGGAACCGATGATGAAACTTTTCTATAAGCTCCCCTGTAACCGCCCAGCTTCCTCAAGACGCTCTATTTCCATGTGGCATCTTCTGGAAGGCTCTGCATAACAACCAAGTTTATGAAGGAAGCTTAATTTGAGCTTATAAAAGGGGATCTAGATCTCAATTTTGGGGTTGTTCAAAAAGTTGTTAATTGTTACATAATTGAGCCACAATATAATTCAAATTCAAGTTGAGTGACACAACTTGAGATCTAATTCAAATCCAAAGCAAAATCAAGATCCATTAATAAGCAAATCAAGCGAGCAATCAACGATCCCTCATCGCAACGCCGGTCGTCTTCAAGAGCAAAAGATCCGCATCCGATCCACGACTCACAGCGATCGAGCCTCGCAAAGATAGACGACAAATTCCCTTTCTAAAGAGCGATCGAGAGCTAGTCTTGTAACCTCAAATTGAGAGGTGTAATTTGAAGTAGATTTAATGAAGGTGATAAATTGTTAATTCTCATTTTCATTATATTCTTGCATTATGAAATTTCTCATTTGTGATTCTTTAATTTTCATGATGTGTGAGTGAAATCTCCGCTTATAAAGGAATTAAGAGAATCGGTAGATCTCTTGGTGATGAAATCCTAAAAGTAATCTTAATTCTTATGAGATTTATGAACTCTAGGAAAAAGAATCATCAATGACCTAATTTGGAGCGAGATCAAGTTCTTGATTATTTCATTGCAAATTAGGGATCAAACGATTGATGATTTTCTTTGCTAGAGGCTAGATCCTTATGATGATCAATGAAAAGACAAGGTATAGTGAAGGAGAAACCCTAGTTTTTTCAATAGATAGCTAATTTTCATTCATCGTCATCGATCTAGCTACAATTCATCAATAAATAAGATTCGTAATTTTTAGTATTCATCATTGCTACTAATTCGATCAATTCCTACAAGCTATTCTTCATAATCTTGATAACTAAATTTATTTGGACATCTTCTTGATTCTAGATCTATTTTCTTGATGTTTCTTGAAATTAAATCTCATTAATCTTGAATCATTTTCTTTTATATTTTCTTTTCGACTCAACTAAAACAAGATCGAACAAGCACACATATCTCAGTGGACGATTCGTATTCATTAAAGAAACTATTTCGACACCGTTAATTAATTGTGGTTACAAATTCTTTGGTTGTGATTATATTTTCAAAACACGATCCGAAATTTAGATCAATCAGATCCATAAGGTTTTTAAGGAAGCTTGTGTACAAAATTTGTGAAGAGAGTATAAGGTTTTGTGATGCTTTGTGGGGTGGTGAATAGTGGCAGAGGAGGTGGAGGAAAGAGGAGGAGAAGAGGAAGATGAATGAAGTGAAGAGAGTATAAGTCAAGGTTTGAAGATAACCCCCTTTCTCTTTCTCTCCCCCTCTCCTAGCCCATACCTCCATGTCCCCCTCCCTTCATGCAAATATCTCACAAATTCTTTTTCTTTTATCTTTTCTTTTAAATAAAAACAATAACAATTAAAATAACAAATGAAGCCATGGTTTCCAAAACAAAAAAATTGACACAAGTGTTGCAATCATTACATATTGCATGTCATAAATGAGGTTAATTCATAATTAGTGAAGTATTTAATCGAGTTTAGTAATAAACTCGTATACAAATAATTGTATAAATATTTATAAAATATCCAAATCAATTTAACACCTTCAAAATCAATAATTATATTAATTTTCCAAATATTTTCTAAATTATCGGTATATAATTATACCATATCCTTTACCAATTTCCATACTTTTTTATAATATCCATAAAATTTATTATTTTTAATTATTTAAATTCCGAAAATAATATTTTATTTTCCTGAAATGTTACAACCCGAGTGGAAGTTTTTAGCCATGGGGTTCTCCTATAGTCACTTGGTCGGGGCATTGGGACGTGGCCGTCTGCTTGTGTCTCCCGGCGAGTATGCGCGTACTATACGAGATTACGACGGAGTTTCGATCCAACTCCAAACTCCGTGATAATCCATCATTTTAGACTAAAATATGAGATTTACATTTTGTTAACTAGTTTTCGCAAAACTATTCAATGTGGATTCCAAAAATTATATCAAATAACTATAGCAATCTAGAAGACGTTAAACATTTCGATTGATATTTCAAACAATAACAATTCACAGAGATCTCAACAACTTGAGCCTGTTTAGAAATGTCCAGACAACCCAGAATGTAAAAATGAAGCAGTACAAGAAAACACGACTCCTAACACTACAAATGAACCGCGGAACCGCGGCCAACACATGGTAAAGGCGGCGGTTCCGCGGCCATCTTGTGGAGTTAGGGGCTCGTATTTCATATACCTCCATAAAAAAGCCTACTGAATTTTCTGAGCATTTTTAATTGTGAAAATTTCAACGTTTGAAAAAATGGACAGAAACTACCCGAAACCGTATTTAAAATTTCGATCGAATACTTTAACTTCGTCTAATGCAATCCTAAGCCTCTAGTTTGGCTCTGATAACATGAAAGTAAGTCATAGCACCTATACTAGGTTTATATGAGTATCAAGTATACAATTTTAAAAAATCTAGATGTCTAAGCATACTAAACAAGAATCGAACTAGAGAATTAGGATTTCAAAGTACGCAAATAAGTTCAAAACTAAGTGATGGAAAACTACAACATTTGTAGTCAAGTCATTCACTTCTAAAGCTCCAAGTACTAGTCCCTAAAACTCTTCTTTGACTCCCCTTGATCAAAGGATCGAACTTGCTTGTAGTCTTCGTTGCCGAAAATGATCGCCCTTGAAGTCTCTCTCACTCAAGCTCACACTTCACTAATCAAGGTATTAGTGAAGTCAACAACCTAAACTAATGGGATAGAATAGTGTAGGTTGATAAAGTAGGAGATTTGCTCACTTAAAATATTTTTCTCTTTTCTTTTTCTCAACTCTGACAATTCTAGTGAAGAGATGAAGAGGGAGATGAACTTGGATGTGTTATGAACCATGTCTCAAGTTATAAGAATAAGATGAGAATATAAATGAGATTAGATGATGTATGATAAATATCTTAGAATAAAACAAGAATTGAAGATGAGTCATGGCTTCTCAAAGCTTCTCAAGACATGACTCATATTCCATTTCTTTTAATTCTAAAATATTTATCATTATCTCTTCTCATTTTTCCTCATGTGTGATTCTCATACATCCATATCCCTTATACCATCAACCATGATACAATTTCATGTATATGTCACATATATTAATATATTTCAAGAGAAGAAAATCTTAAGTGAGCTAAATATTAGTTTACATATATATATATATATATATATATATATACACATATATATATACATATATATATAATATCAAATATATCAATATATATCAAATTATTAAATCAGCACTTGATTCAATAATCCGGTAATATCATATATAATCGACTAATATCATATATATATGTATATCAAAATATTAAATTAACACTTGATTCAATTATCCGGTTATATGACATATAACCGGTTAATATTCAATATTAGATATCAAATCAACACTTGATTCAATAATCCGATTATATCACATATAACCAGTCAATATCAAATATAAACACACACACATATTAATCAAATCATTGAATCAACACTTAATTCAATAATCCGGTTATATCACATATAACCAGGCTGATATCAAATATCGCTAGATTAGAATACGGTATCATGTACTCGTATTCAATCAAGCTTCCGCACATATCTCTATGTGTGCCCTACTTCGTTTCGCTTGAGCTAGAAAACCTCTATGTGGGACTCTAAAGACTCGTCAATACGCCAGCAGTAGGTAATGATCACATCAGATACTCACAAGCCGTCAGCGGTACTACCTGGACATAACGACTACCCAGGTATTGAACGAATAGAAGATCAACAAGCAAATTTCTCCAAACTCCAGTAGAGCCTATAAGCAACACTTGTTGTACAGTTCGGTCTCTTCGTCTGATATGGCGCATATCGAGTTTGGGGGTGGAATCATAAGACCCTAATAACTTGATAAGTCATGCCGATGTGTGGCCTATAACCTTTTGAGAAACTACTGATAACACTTACCAGTAAATTTCATCAGCCTTGGCCAGGGACTTGCTGTTATATCCAATCGAGCATGGTGCAACATTAACTCCCAATACCGGGAGAGACGAAACCCCTCCTATCGCTCACTGCCTCTATGTGACTAGGGACTATACCCAAAATCCATCTGTTTGCACGACTCCTTTGAGCCGTGATAGGGAGGAAATCAATGCACAGTGGGAACCACACAAGACTCTATGACGATCTCGGGTATATAGACTAATCTGTACAAGTGTCACCATAGAACTGCTATCTAATGATAGGTATGGTACCATTTAGGAGTTCTTGGCATGTCATGTTCGGTGTACCCATTCTCCAATGAACACCTGTGCACAATCTTTGATGTCAAAGACCAATAGTTGTGAGATCAACCATCGCCCCATACAGGATCAAGATACGTACACACTGGTCTACTTTGGAATATTGATACCCTGTCTCGATACTTTCTCGACTAGGAACTGCTAAAGGATGTGCTTGCGGACTATATAAGCCCCACTAGTATGATCTGTATCATAATCCTAGTAGTCAAGCCAACATCCTAAGGGCTTTATCAACATGCATCACAAAGACAATAAACTAAAACAAGTGTACATATTATGATAAAGAGCAACCAGATAGCATACTATCATGTCGAGCAAGAAAGTCCTCTATATATATGTTCAAGCATCCACTACAATAATAGCCTCTAGGGCATACATAGTCCTAACAACATGGTATGGTACTCAATACAATACTAATAGAATGGTAATGCAATCAACTGTCGCAATAGATTTAAAATAGCGACAGGAAGTTTTATAAGTTTTCTGGTAGTCGGGGGTGCTATACGCCATCCGCCCGATTTTCCACTTATAAATATTATTCCACTCACAGTTTGCGATCACGCCAGTCTTATCCTATGACCATCTCGTGCTTCGCCGCAGCCTCGGAGGTCTTCGCAATCGAATCTAGCATTTACATAACCCCCCCCCCCCCCACACACACACACACATAAGAATTCAAATCGACATCGATATAACAAACAAAAATCCATTGGTTAGAACCTATGACCAATAAGAGCGAAGCAAGTATTAACAATACGGAATTACCCCCGGACTCACAGTTTTAACATAAAAGACCGCATCAAGAATTAAAAATATGGATTCGGATGTTTGAAAAACTTAAAATATCGTCAAAACCAACTCAAAACACTTTCAGATTTTTCCTTGAAGAATCCAGGAAAAGCAAAGTATCACATGGGCTTACTTATCAAATATATGAGCTACTGACCAAACCCCGACACTTAAATCAAAAAATGGGCCGACCAAATGTGCTACAGTAACCGACCTGGATGGTTGGAAAATGGAGTTATGGTTGTTCACACCATAATATTGCATTATTATATTCTCCATTCTTATTCTTTTTATAAATAAACAGGTGCTTTTGACGCATGTCTGCTACATATTACAGGTTACAGGTTCTTGGACAGGAAACAGTGAAAACAATGAAAAGACGATGCAAAAGTGGACTTTTGACCAACAATTAGGAGGATCTCAGTCAAGCCTAGACGAAGAACAGTTCACAATCAACAAGGCAACGCAAAATCCAAAATGTCAAGGCAAACGGTTAAAAGATCACTACAAGTTTTCACTGGAGATCTGGAGCTAATGTAGAAGCCCAATTGATAAAAGAAACAAAGAACCAGAAGACCCAAAAGACCCAGAACAAAACCCTGAAATTTCAGCAATCAAGCTCATCAAAGGGCCGCGGAACCGCGGCCCAAGCCCACCATTGCCGCGGTTCCGCGGCCAGAAGAAGAAAAAAGAAAAATAATTTTTTACCAAAAGTTTGGTGCGGCGCTGAAAAGATTTCCTGAGGGTATATTTGTAATTGTAGACATGCGGATCAAAATGTAACCCTAGGGTTTCCTATTCTCTATAAATAGGAACCCAAAACATTGTATTTTCTTTATGCCTCCTTTTAATAAAATACAAATTCAGATCTCTTTATGGAGAGTATCGGTGCCTCTCTTCAATTCATCTATTCAGATCTGACAAACCTGCGTAAATGGTTGGAGAGATCCATCTGTAAAGTAAATAGATTTATTTATTTCCTTGCCCTAGATAATTTCAATTCCTGCCCTAAATTAAATTTATTTTCCTGCCCTAGTATAGATTTTATTTATCTGCCCTAGTTATAACTTTCAATTAATTACCCTAGGTAGAATAATTAGGTTTTTAGATTTAATAACCAATCCGAACACCCTTCGGAATTAACTCGTTAGCGCGATTAGGAGATTCATAAAATCCCTGTGGAGCGACCCGTACTCACCGGCTAGCTTCATGCGACACCGTTCTTGATTGCGGTTATAGATAGTTTTTGACATCACGAATCAAATGGCGCCGTTGCCGGGGATGGCGTAGAAATGTCCTTTTTGCAATTTCGGGTTAATCTTAATAAAATAAAAAATCATAAAAATCTGAAAGATCATAAAAAATATAAAAATATTTCATCTGTTATTTTTGGAAGGGATACTTTGTTGTTTGAATTTTGCAGGATATACAAAATCGGATCTTGAAAAATTCAGAGTTCGAAACAGAAAAGGATACATCAAAACAGAGAGGGATTACAAGTACAGAACAGCAGAAATTTTTTGGAGACCTGAAGCCTCCATCCCACCGCTAAACCGCGGCATAAGCGCGCTCCCGCTGCCTTTCCGCGGCCCTCTGGCATCATCATCGCGAAATTTTTGCATGGTTTGTTTTCTATTTCCTCCCTCTGAAAATCCCCATATATCTTTTGTCAAATCTTCTACAGGATTCCTTGCGCTTAAAAAACCTTCCCTTCCATATAACAATCTTGTGCAGGAATTTTGCGATTTGTTTAAATTAGAAATAGATTGCAAGTAAATTTTCTGTTGCATATTTTTTCTCGAAAATCTTTTTGCAACAAAATTTTTCCAAATAAAGATAAAATGAAAAAGGAAAATTTTTATTAGAAAACTTGCAAACCTTTGCCGCAAATAAATCCTTGCACCAACCAACCTTCTTTCTTTTCCCCTTCTTCTAACATGGGTACCCCACACAATAAATCATTAGCCGAACTTTGGTATCCCGAACCTAATTTTGCGTCATACGTCAATTTGTTCGGTCAATTTAAAGACGATCCTTCCTTGCCTAAAAAATCTTTGAAAGATCAAATAGAGGCGTCTAGGAGAAACAGTTTGACTTTTCAACCCACTTTGTGTCAACCAAGTCAACCTTTACCACCTACATATGTTGATACCATTTCTTCAAGTCCTTCTGTCACTCCTAGGCCGATGTCCATTGCTGTGAATATTGCTCAATCTCATAGCCGATCTTTCACCCCTTTCCACTCATCTAGTTCTAGGGATCCACACGATTATTCACCTTTTTATCCATATGTTGACCCTACTCCTGTCCAACCACCCACTTCCTACCAGTCTTACCCGACCTTCCCACCCTCACTAGACACTGTTTCTACACAGCCTGTTGGGAGTTTTGTATATCCACACCATTTTGAATCTTTCACCGAAACCCCCTCACCACCTAAGTCTAGTTTGGAAGAGTCGTTGGAGGCGTATATCACAGCAACAAACAAAATGACTAGGAATGTGGAAGCGTCCGTGGCCGCCCTTATGCAACCTGCTGAACCAGTAGCTAGTTTTCCGCTAGCTCCAAATTTTTCAATGCATAAGGAGGCGGTTGGACAGAGTGAGAATGTGAGAGGATTTTCAAATCAAACCTACCCTTACCCAATTGAAGCCCACAACTCCTATTTTCCATCGATTGCCCTACATAGTTCACCTGTTGAAAATAAAAATGAGTTGTGTGATTTTGTAGTGCTTGATTTGCCAAATTGTGAAGAACCCCTTTCGAATGAAACCACACTTAATCCTTTCGACCTTTATGTTAGTTGTATGTATGCCCTAGAGGCCAGTATTGTACAGATGATGTATATTATATTGGATGCTTGGACATATATAGAGATGACTTTCTTGCTCGATATGATAGTATGCTATCTGGTTACTCTTCATCTTAACATGTACACTTGTCTCTTTAAACTGTCTTATAGTTACATGTTGATAAAGCCCATAGGATGTGTACTTGACTACCTGGACTATGATGCAGATCATACTAGTGGGGACATGGTAGTCCATAAGTACATCCTTCAAGGTCCCTAGTCGTGGGTGTATCGAGACAGGGCATCGATATACCAGTGTAGACTAGCGTATACGCTTCTCGACCCATGAGATGGGCGATGGATGATCCCATATCCATTGGTGTTTGACATCAGAGATGGTATACGGGTGCTCAGTGGAGACTGGGTACACTGGACGGACTCGCCGAGAACTCCCAGATGGTATTATACCTCACGTCAGATGGTAGTTCTCAGGTGACGCTTGTACAGGTTAGTCTGTAGACCCGAGATCGTCATAGAGTCTTGTGTGATTCCCACTGTGCTTTGATCTCCACCTTACCACATCCATGAGGGCATGCAAAACGGTGGTCTTTGGGTGCAGTCCCGAGTCACATGGAGGCAATGAGCGATAGGAGGGGTTTCGTCTCTCCCGGTATTGGGGGTTGATGTTGCGCTGTGCTCGATTGGCCGTAACAGGGAAGTCCCTGGCCAGGGCTGATCAGAGATTTGCTGGTAAGTGTTACCAGTAGTTTCTCGACCCGTTATGAGCCTCACATCGGCACGACTTATCGGTTATTGGGGTCTGACGTATACCACCCCTAGACTTGATATGCGACATATCAGACGAACAGACCGGACTGTACGGTAAGTGTTACTGGTTGGATTCACAGGAGTGTGAGCGGGCTAGCTCGTCGATCTTCTTATCGCTCAATACCCGGATGGCCGTTACGTTTAGCAGACCGCTTGCGGCTTGTGGGTGCTTGATATGATCATCATCTGCTACCGGTGTATTGACGAGTCTTTAGAGTCCTACACAGAAGTTTCCTGGCTCAAGCAAAACGAAATAGGAGTGCATATGAGATATGTGCAGGACCGAGAATGATGCGTGTATGTGATACCATATTCCATTCTCGCGATGGATGTATCGATTGGTTATATTCGATATAACCTAGATATCGAATCAAGGATTGATTCGATAAGCCGATACATAGGATACTAGTCGGTTATATGCGATATGACCGGATCGTTAAATCAAGTGTTGATTTAATGATTTAATGTATAATTATATATTTGATATATTACTTTGCATTAACTAGTATTGGTTCACTTTAAATGGATTTTCTCACTTAATGTGCAAGAAGTATATGTGATATGCTTTTGTGCACATATTTGTATCATGTTTGATGATACTTGATCATTTGGTTAAGTGTAAAGGATTAAACCATGGTTAAGAGATGATTAGGGTTTTGCTTTTTCATTTATTTATTTGTTTATTTATTTGGAAAAGATTTAGATAAGAATGGTGGCTATGTTTGTTTCTAGTTGAAGCTTCATGAAGCTTTGACTTCTTAACCATTCTTGTCTTCATGCTTAACCCTAACCCATCCAAGTAACCATGGTCTATTCTCTACACTCTACCCTAGTTAGTTTATGATAAGTATTCATTTATTATTCATTTTAACTCAACACTTATCATAATTCTAACTTCATCTTCTTCTTCATCTTCAAGAATGAAAACTTGATGCCATCAATGGAAACTTGAGCAAAAGTGAGAGAAATCCAATTCTAAAGTGAACCCACCTCCTATTTCTTCATCCTCTACCTCTTGCCAAGTGGTTTTGGGTGTTTTCTTCATAAGTTTCACAACTTGGTGCAGTCGGAGCTTGAACTTGTGAAAACTCGACGTAGATCATCTTCGGCACGAAGCCGACGACCTTGCCCGCTCGTTTTTCCGATGAAGCCGACGATTGAGTCTAGGATTCGAGATGGACAGCGAGAGGACGCCTACGTAGAGCTAAGGAAGTGGAGAACCGGATCTACAAAGGTTGTAGCCTCTCTCCTTTACTTAAGTTGTTAACTAGTTTAGTTTTTCGCCTAAATTTCTAGTCGACGATCCGTATTAGGGTTTCTCGGCACCCATAAAATTTGAAATTAGCATGGTTGATGCCTTGTGAGACTTCTATAGTGTGCCTAGGAACCCTACAGTGGTATCAGAGCCTAGCTAGAGCCTTAGGCGATGTCCAGACGGAGTTTGAAGTCCGATCGAACCCGAAACCCTAAAACCCAAGTGCTCTCTGGACTTTTTCTAAAATCTGGGATTTTTCCATATTAAAAATGTTTAAAAAATTCAGCAGGGAAATCTAAGAATTACGATGCAAAATTTATCCCATGAACAGTAAAAAGTGCGGCGGAACCGCAGCAGAAGCCTAGCTTCTGCGGCGGAACCGCAGCAGAAGCCTAGCTTCTGCGGAGGTTCCACGGCCATATGATGACATCATCACTCCCATTTTGCACAGTAATTACTATTTTATTATGCTGAATTTTGTGGGAATTTTTAATTTGACTCAAGAGTTGAGTGTTCTGGGGTTGTATTGGGAATCGATGTTTCGGTCGGATTATCAAATTTCGTCTTTGTGTATTTCCGGATGACTTTAGAATATGTTAAAAGGTTCGACCGGATATAAATACCCAACTTTTCCCCTGCCGGAAAATATCCAAGTGTTGGATCTTTCAATGGTTTAAGGACGTTCTGAGTAGTGCAAGTAACGCGATGGTCCCTCTAGAAGACAACAAACCTTAACTCGATTATGTGACCGTCTTGAACTGCCCTTTGAACCTTCGGGTTTGGGGCAGTACGGCGTGCCACATGTGAGGCGTTGGCTTGACCCTTCTACGGCTAGACCGTTGGTACTGAGGCATGAAGTGAATGTCTTTGAACCTATTTCATGTGTTGGACGGTTTCGGGAAAACTTGGGTGTTCGAATGTTCGATCGGAAAGTTTAATATTTTCTATTTATCTGGAATGGGATACAATAATTAGAATTCACAAACAGTTATGAGATAACTGAATGAATGTTATAAATCTAGCGGTTTAGTTTCATTTGATATTGAAAAGAGTTTTCGATAATGAGACTAAAATGCGGGGTTTATAACTGTTAGGCATGTGATGTCTAAGTATTTCATTTTGATTAGGCATGCGATGTCTAAAGAGGTTGCGGATTCCAATTGTTGTAGTTTTACACTTTCTTTTCTGTGACCGTAAGTGTAATATGTGATATCGCTGGTTTCGTTGCTATATGTCAACGACAATTGGTATGCGCATATTTACTTACGTTGATGACATGTGATGTTATGTGTTGCTGGATATGTTATATTGGATTATCGTATTTGAATAGCCGGGGTTTTTTATGTGAGATGAGTGTTTTTCATTTTCATTCATGTAAAAACTTGTATGTAATATTCTTTTATTTGGGGCACTTCCAGGTTGCGGAAGTTGTCACCTTTTGTATATTATTTACTTTTCCGCATTAGGATAGACCCAAGGAGGGGAGCACAAGTAACCGGGTTCTGGGGTCCAGTGGGAGACCAACTCGAGGAGTCGAGTCCGGGTCTCCTAACCCTAGGATTGGCAGGGTTGCTTGCCGCTCTCGTAGGGGTCTAGGGGTGTGGGATTGGCTATTCATCACGACCGTGGAATCCGTGTTTTATACTGGCTCGTATTGAAAACACGGACGTCCTAGTATATCCAATATTTCATATGTTTCTTCTGCTGCGATATCTGTGATGTGATCATGTGATGTTCTGTGATAGATAAAGTATATAGTATATATGATATATTATATAGACGTTACTTATGTTTTGCATCCGCACTAGCCCTGCCCTGCTCTGTCGTTAGTTACCTAACCTAACGGTGCACGAGGGGACATCGAGGCGAATGCGGATGGCATAAGTGTACGTCATATCTATCTGTGATGTTTAGGTACTTAAATGATGGGACTTCATTAATGTGATTAATGAAAGAAAAGAAACCTAAGATGTTGTAGAATCAAATTTTAAACAAAACAGGTAGCTACAGTTCTTGCTTTGCACAGCGGTATATATGATATACCCTGCACCTTATTCGATGAGGAAAGGACCGAGATCCCTTCACCGGGAGTGACTCCTTTAGCAATAACTGGCAGATGCTACATACTCGGTTTGCTTTTGATTGTTTTTGAGTTTTGCTTTGCACAGTGATATATATGATATATCCTGCACCTCATTCGACGAGGAAAGGGCTGACGATCCCTTCACCGGGAGTGACCCCTTTAGCAAAACTAGAAAAGCCTCAAAATCACTCCATTTCAAAACTTCATTTGATTCTACAACGATATCAAGTTCATTACACAATAGGTTTTCAGAAAAACCTGTCGTAGCCCTCCGTCATTTCAGATAAGTCCTGTTTAGTATTTGTGATGCGTTTGTTGACCATGTCAAGGCGCAATGTGCGGTAGCTAACCAGTATTTATCTGCTTATGCATATGATGCAGATTGAGTTAGGGTAGTCGTACGGCCTTGTTGACCTTGTCAAGGGTCGTGCGGGTGGGTTTAATTCAATCAAGAAATGACGGGTTGAACTTGACTTACGGTCTATGGTTTGTTGACCTTGTCAAGGTCATAGATCGTTTGGGGCAAAATATTATCGGGAATTACAAGTGTTGAAATTTGCAATGAGATTGCATACCTTCTATGAGATAGTTGGATCCCGATACCCACTGCGAGTAAGAGTTACTCCTGGGAGAGTTTTACACATTACAATTAGCCGATCAAGTAGGTGTCTAGAAAGGTGTCAACGGGGTTACGCCTCTGGGAAAACGAGGTTTACATTAATTAGGTTCGTGTGAAAGCACGGGGGACCTCCCTCAAAGTACCGACACTGTCCTGGCTGAAAGATTGGCGAACTTGTAGTGTGTAATTAATCCCGACTAGTCTTTCCTTTTAGGGTTTGAAGGAGGATTTGATAAAAACCAGTGGGAGCCATCCTGATTAGATAAGATAATAACCAATCTGATCTTGCACGAGCATACGCTAAAGTGTTTTCTTCTCTCTCTCTCCAGGTAGCGACCATTTCATGCCCTAATAAAGATAATAATATGGATGTATTGACCGAACCCGCATGTTATACTGTGCTGGGGAACGTTGGTTCCGTTCTTTCCTATAAGGGTTATAGGACTGAACAGGATATAAGGGAATACCAGGATTCCCATGCCACCCGATTGAAGAAAGTACATCTTGATGCATTTTCTTCGGGTGTGTTCGTTACAGAGAACTGTTTCTCCATTTGCCCTACGTCCTGGGTATTAGATACCGGGTCAGGATCCCATATATGTAATCAGTTACATGGGCTTAGAAAAAGTAGAGAACTTGGAGAAGGTGATAAAGACATTAGAGTTGGAAATGGTGCAATAGTTGCAGCTAAAACTGTCGGGGAATATCACCTTGCATTACCAAGAGGTAATACATTGGTTCTGAACGAATGCTATTACATGCCGAACCTGATATGCAACATTATATCAGTTTCTTTATTAAGTAAAGAGGGATATAATTTTGTATTACAGGATAATGTTATGAACATTTTCCGTAACCAAAAGTTGGTTGGATCAGGCACGTTGTGCAATGGCATTTATGTTCTAAATCAATCAACAGTTCTGAGCATAACAAACACACACAAGAGGAAGAGTTCTGAACTGAACGAATCCTTCTTGTGGCATTGTAGACTGGGTCACATTAATTCGACACGACTAGCTAAGTTGCATAAGGATGGATATTTAAATCCGTTTGAATTTTCATCTTATGACACTTGCCAGTCATGTCTCAAAGGCAAGATGACCAAAACTCCGTTTACGGGACACAGAGAAAGAGTTACTGAACTCTTGGGACTGATACATAGTGATGTATGCGGTCCTATGTCTACACATGCCAGGGATGGTTCTTCGTACTTCATTACATTCACTGACGATCTCTCTAGATTCGGATATGTGTTCCTGATGAAACACAAATCAGAAGCTTTTGAGAAATTTAGAGAATATAAACAAGAAGTCGAGAACCAAACCGGAAAAAGTATTAAAATCCTTCGATCTGATCGAGGAGGTGAATACTTGAGCAATGAATTCCTGGACTTCCTAAAAGAGAATGGGATTCTCTCTCAGCTGACTCCTCCATATACACCACAGCACAACGGTGTATCAGAACGGAGGAACCGCACCCTATTAGATATGGTGCGCTCTATGATGAGCACAGCTGAGTTACCTATTTCCTTCTGGGGATATGCACTGGAGACAGCAGCATACCTATTGAATCAAGTTCCATCTAAATCTGTACCTACCACACCATATGAGATATAGAGTGGGAAGAGGCCATAGCTTAAACGAGTTAAGATATGGGGTTGTCCAGCCTATGTCAAAAGACAAAATCCGGACAAGCTCGAGGCACGGTCAGTTCTTTGCAAGTTTGTGGGATATCCAAAGAACTCCTATGGGTATTTTTTCTACCACGGTGAGGAACAAAAAGTGTTTATTGCTCAACATGCCACCTTTTTAGAAAAGGAATTCCTTGAAAAAGAAATTAGTGGCAAAGTGGTAGATCTGGAAGAAGTTCCAGATACACAAACCGAAACTGAAGATTTGGTGGAACCAGAAGATTCAGTAGCTCCCAATGAACCTCAGCCTCTCCGCCGATCTAGTAGGGTTCCTCGCCAACCTGAGAGATACTATGGTTTTCTCATGGATGGTGGGAGCGAGGATTGCATCATGGAGGATGATGACCCAACTAGCTTCGAGCAGGCCATCACGAGTAGGGACTCAGTGAAATGGCGGGATGCTATGCGGTCCGAGATGGAATCCATGTACACCAACAAAGTATGGACTTTGGATGTTGCTCCTGAAGGGGTAAAACCCATCGGGAGCAAGTGGATCTTCAAGAAGAAACTTGGTGTAGATGGGAAAGTGGAGACTTTCAAAGCTAGACTTGTTGCAAAGGGTTTTCGTCAAAGACCAGGTGTGGACTATGACGAAACCTTTTCTCCAGTGGCTATGCTTAAATCCATCCGGATCATGCTTGCCATCGCTGAGTATCATGATTACGAAATCTGGCAAATGGATGTTAAGACCGCCTTTCTAAATAGTGATTTAGAAGAGTGCGTGTACATGACTCAGCCAGAGGGCTTCATAGACAGTAGGAGCAGCGGGAAGGTGTGCAAGCTGCTTAAATCCATTTATGGATTAAAGCAATCATCGCGGAGTTGGAACATCTGCTTTGACGTCGTTATCAAAGAGTTTGATTTCGTCAAAAACCCAGATAAACCTTGTATTTACAAGAAGGTGGCAGAGAGTAAGGTTGTCTTCCTCGTATTGTACGTGGACGACATACTCTTGATAGGAAATGATATTCCTATGCTGCAATCGGTTAAGCTCTTCTTATCACAAAGATTCTCAATGAAAGATCTTGGTGATGCCTCCTGCATATTGGGAATTAGGATCTATAGTGATAGATCCAAACAGATATTGGGATTGTCCCAATCCAGGTACATTGACACCATACTAAAGAGGTTTAGTATGGAAGAATCCAAATGTGGGAACTTGCCCACGATCTCTGGAGTCACTCTCTCCAAAGAGATGTCTCCCAAGACTGATTTGGAGAGAGCTCGCATGCAAGGGATACCCCTATGCTTCGGCTGTAGGCTCTATCATGTATGCGATGCTATGTACCAGACCCGATGTAGCATACTCACTAAGTGTAGTGAGCAGGTATCAAGCTGATCCTGGAGAGAGTCACTGGACAGCTGTGAAGAGCATTCTCAAGTACTTACGAAGGACTAAAGAGATGCTCTTGGTGTATGGTAACGGAGAACTCCAAGTGGAGTCCTTTACCGATTCGAGCTTCCAGAGTGATAAGGACGACTCTAAGTCGCAGTCGGGATTTGTCTTTACCCTTTACGGAGGGGCGGTTAGCTGGAAGAGTTCCAAGCAGGAAACCGTGGCAGACTCGACGATGGAGGCTGAATACATCGCTGCCAACGATGCTGCTAAAGAGGCTGTCTGGATCAAGAAGTTCATTACTGAACTTGGTGTGGTTCCATCCATTGAGCATCCAATACCTTTGTATTGAGATAACAATGGAGCGGTGGCTTTGGCCAAGGAACCCAGGTCCCATCAGCGATCCAGGCATATTCTGAGGCGGTATCACCTGATCCGGGAGATAGTTGATCGCCGGGGGATCGAGGTCAGGAGGGTTGACACGAAGAACAACATGGCGGATCCACTCACGAAGGCCATTCCCCAGATACAGTTTGAGAGACTCTTCGGGATGCTCGGTATGCGATACTATAGCAGCTGGCCCTAGTGCAAGTGGGAGATTGTTAGTTGTATGTATGCCCTAGAGGCCAGTATTGTACAGATGATGTATATTATATTGGATGCTTGGACATATATAGAGATGACTTTCTTGCTCGATATGATAGTATGCTATCTGGTTACTCTTTATCTTAACATGTACACTTGTCTCTTTAAACTGTCTTATAGTTACATGTTGATAAAGCCCTTAGGATGTGTACTTGACTATCTGGACTATGATGCAGATCATACTAGTGGGGACATGGTAGTCCATAAGTACATCCTTCAAGGTCCCTAGTCGTGGGTGTATCGAGACAGGGCATCGATATACCAGTGTAGACTAGCGTATACGCTTCTCGACCCATGAGATGGGCGATGGATGATCCCATATCCATTGGTGTTTGACATCACAGATGGTATACGGGTGCTCAGTGGAGACTGGGTACACTGGACGGACTCGCCGAGAACTCCCAGATGGTATTATACCTCACGTCAGATGGCAGTTCTCAGGTGACGCTTGTACAGGTTAGTCTGTAGACCCGAGATCGTCATAGAGTCTTGTGTGATTCCCACTGTGCTTTGATCTCCACCTTACCACGTCCATGAGGGCATGCAAAACGGTGGTCTTTGGGTGCAGTCCCGAGTCATATGGAGGCAATGAGCGATAGGAGGGGTTTCGTCTCTCCCGGTATTGGGGGTTGATGTTGCGCTGTGCTCGATTGGCCGTAACAGGGAAGTCCCTGGCCAGGGCTGATCAGAGATTTGCTGGTAAGTGTTACCAGTAGTTTCTCGACCCGTTATGAGCCTCACATCGGCACGACTTATCGGTTATTGGGGTCTGAAGTATACCACCCCTAGACTTGATATGCGACATATCAGACGAACAGACCGGACTGTACGGTAAGTGTTACTGGTTGGATTCACAGGAGTGTGAGCGGGCTAGCTCATCAATCTTCTGATCGCTCAATACCCGGATGGCCGTTACGTTTAGCAGACCGCTTGCAGCTTGTGGGTGCTTGATATGATCATCATCTGCTACCGGCGTATTGACGAGTCTTTAGAGTCCTACACAGAGGTTTCCTGGCTCAAGCGAAACGAAATAGGAGTGCATATGAGATATGTGCAGGACCGAGAATGATGCGTGTATGTGATACCATATTCCATTCTCGCGATGGATGTATCGATTGGTTATATTCGATATAACCTAGATATCGAATCAAGGATTGATTCGATAAGCCGATACATAGGATACTAGTCGGTTATATGCGATATGACCGGATCGTTAAATCAAGTGTTGATTTAATGATTTAATGTATAATTATATATTTGATATATTACTTTGCATTAACTAGTATTTGTTCACTTTAAATGGATTTTCTCACTTGATGTGCAAGAAGTATATGTGATATGCTTTTGTGCACATATTTGTATCATGTTTGATGATACTTGATCATTTGGTTAAGTGTAAAGGATTAAACCATGGTTAAAAGATGATTAAGGTTTTTCTTTTTCATTTATTTATTTGTTTATTTATTTGGAAAAGATTTAGAATGGTGGCTATGTTTGTTTCTAGTTGAAGCTTCATGAAGCTTTGACTTCTTAACCATTCTTGTCTTCATGCTTAACCCTAACCCATCCAAGTAACCATGGTCTATTCTCTACACTCTACCCTAGTTAGTTTATGATAAGTATTCATTTATTATTCATTTTAACTCAACACTTATCATAATTCTAGCTTCATCTTCTTCTTCATCTTCAAGAATGAAAACTTGATGCCATCAATGGCAACTTGAGCAAAAGTGAGAGAAATCCAATTCTAAAGTGAACCCACCTCCTATTTCTTCATCCTCTACCTCTTGCCAAGTGGTTTTGGGTGTTTTCTTCACAAGTTTCACAACTTGGTGCAGTCGGAGCTTGAACTTGTGAAACCTCGACGTAGATCATCTTCGGCACGAAGCCGACGACCTTGCCCGCTCGTTTTCCCGATGAAGCCGACGATTGAGTCTAGGATTCGAGATGGACAGCGAGAGGACGCCTACGTGGAGCTAAGGAAGTGGAGAACCGGATCTACAAAGGTTGTAGCCTCTCTCCTTTAGTTAAGTTTGTTAACTAGTTTAGTTTTTCGCCTAAATTTCTAGTCGACGATCCGTATTAGGGTTTCTCGGCACCCATAAAATTTGAAATTGGCATGGTTGATGCCTTGTGAGACCTCTATAGTGTGCCTAGGAACCCTACACTTTACACCTCCACTCTAGAACCTAAATCGATACATATCCATGCTTTTGATGAAGTGTCTAAAGAAATTAATTTTCACTTGATTGAGGATATAGACGCCGGGAATATTTCGGATGATGAACCTGTCGATTTGATTGAAATTTTATGTTCAAATCATCATCCCGAGTTATTAGATGTCTCTCCCGAATCTCATATGCGTCTTGACTTTGATGATAATTGTATGGATGAGTTGAATTTTGAGGAAAATTATAAGGATAATATTGAGGAGAGTTTTGAGGATAATATTGAGGTTGAACCATTTTTGTTTAATGTGTCGGATTTTCCAATTCAGCCTCCTGAACCTTTGACTGTTATATCACCCTCCCTCCTTCCTATTGTTCCGACCGTGCAAGTGACCGTTACGCTTTCATCTCAAATACTAAGTTCGGCGTACCCATGTTTTCTTGCGAATCTTGAGGGATTTGATCCCATTGCACGACGGGTTGATGGGTTAGCGCAATCGCTTTTAACACATCGGTTATCACAAATTGCGCTAATTTATTCACTCAATTTACACCCTCAAGATCGTACTCTACTTCTTTCTTCTTTCCGCCATTCTTCTCCTACGCCGAGACCATCTTCCATTCTTCTTTCCACACGGTCTCGTGTGTTTCTCATTTCTCTTCTTTCCACCCCATTCTTGCACCAACTGTACGATAAGATTTTTGAATGGTTGGTGCTGACCTTTGGCTTGTGTAAGGCCAAGCTTAAGTTTGAGGGGAACCTTGTTGTATATATGTATATATATTTTTGTTTTCTTTTTCTATAAAAAAAATAAAAAAAATTTCAAAACAAAAAAAAAATATTTAAAAAATTGTAAATAAATAAACAGGGGAGTATCGGTATTTTGACCCTCTTGGTTTAGTATGACAGTGAGGACACTGTCAAGTTCAAGTTTGGGGGTATGCTCGGTACGTCTTCTTCCTTCGCATTCATTTGTACATATTTTTGCATTTACATACTTATTTGAAAATCCATAAAAATTGAAAAATTTCAAAAATTATAAAAATTTATGTATTCAATTTTGGCTAATTGACTTGAGTTTGACAGATAGGTTAACTGGCTAGGAACAACTAGATCTTAGACTTAGTAAATTTAAAACCCTAAAAATAACCTTTCTTAAAATTTAATGGTAGAGAGTATATGTCTTTGTAGTTTATTTAGAAATAGGCAAATTTTGGGTTTACTTCTTGGGCTAAGTCAAAACAAAGGAAAAGTATTGATGTTCTTATTAGAGTATAAGTTTGAAAAATAGTTCCTAGCTTAAGTCTAGATTCTGAAAACGTATACCCTACAATTTGCACAATCACGCACCTTGAAACTTGGAATAATAGAAGAGACCTTGAAATGCTCTTGTCTAAAGTCCTTAGTACGAAGAAAATAAAAGAAAATACAAGCGTGAATAAAAGAAAAAAAAATGAACACTGGTTTTTATGATTACTTAAGGCTGTAAAAATAGAAAAATATTTAGCGAGAGTGCTTCATCACCTAGTGCCTTAAACCAACTGGTTTGGGAGTCACTGCTAAAGCCTTGGGTGTTGCAAGACTAGGAAGTACGTTTTAAGGTGCTAACGCATCTTGTAATCGGTTGTTGGTACCTCAAGAAGTATTAACGGTCGCATGAAGGATGTGTAGGCGAAATTCAATTAAAAATTCACTAATTAATAAGTGTTTTGGACAATGGACGAGAGTACGATTGCTTGATTTGAATTTCCAAGTGTAGGGGTGATATTTACACACACGTGGGGATATGTGATTGGAGTTTAAATGAGAGAAAGGAGTGAAGAATAAAACTTGTATTTTTAATAGAGTTGATAAAAATTCCTAAGTGGAGATGGAACCTTAGAAGGAAAACTTAAGAAATGCCGAAAGCTAAGTAGGTCTGCAAAACATATATAATTTTAAGTTAAATGATGAGAAAGTGTGAAAAATATGGGTGGATAATTTGCGAGTCGATGATAATAGAATTCCTTGTTAGGAAACCTAATTGGAAAACAAAAGTTGAAAAGCCAAATTGATAGGATTTTGTGGGTAGTATCCGCTAAAAACCCTCAGGAGATAACACTCCTCCTATTAGGGACACCTAGAGGTTTAACGGCTTATTGCACGTGCTCAGTGCAATCGCGTTTCCCTGCGAAAATGCGGTTAGGATTTTAGTGAATAAAAATAAGTTTGCTCGAGTACGAGCAAAAGATAAGTTTGGGGGTATTTGTTCACACCATAATATTGCATTATTATATTCCCCATTCTTATTCTTTTTATAAATAAACAGGTGCTTTTGACGCATGTCTGCTACATGTTACAGGTTACAGGTTCTTGGACAGGAAACAGTGAAAACAATGAAAAGACGATGCAAAAGTGGACTTTTGACCAACAATTAGGAGGATCTCAGTCAAGCCTAGACGAAGAACAGTTCACAATCAATAAGGCAACGCAAAATCCAAAATTTCAAGGCAAACGGTTAAAAGATCACTACAAGTTTTCACTGGAGATCTGGAGCTAATGTAGAAGCCCAATTGATAAAAGAAACAAAGAACCAGAAGACCCAAAAGACCCAGAACAAAACCCTGAAATTTCAGCAATCAAGCTCATCAAAGGGCCGCGGAACCGCGGCCCAAGCTCACCATTGCCGCGGTTCCGCGGCCAGAAGAAGAGAAAAGAAAAATAATTTTTTACCAAAAGTTTGGTGCGGCGCTGAAAAGATTTTCTGAGGGTATATTTGTAATTGTAGACATGCGGATCAAAATGTAACCCTAGGGTTTCCTATTCTCTATAAATAGGAACCCAAAACATTGTATTTTCTTTATGCCTTCTTTTAATAAAATACAAATTCAGATCTCTTTATGGAGAGTATCGGTGCCTCTCTTCAATTCATCTATTCAGATCCGACAACCCTGCGTAAATGGTTGGAGAGATCCATCTGTAAAGTAAGTAAATTTATTTATTTCCTTGCCCTAGATAATTTCAATTCCTGTCCTAGATTAAATTTATTTTCCTGTCCTAGTATAAATTTTATTTATCTGCCCTAGTTATAACTTTCAATTAATTACCCTAGGTAGAATAATTAGGTTTTTAGATTTAATAACCAATCCGAACACCTTTCGGAATTAACTCGTTAGCGCGATTAGGAGATTCACAAAATCCCTGTGGACCGACCCGTACTCACCGGCTAGCTTCATGCGACGCCGTTCATGATTGCGGTTATAGATAGTTTTTGACATCACGAATCAATGGTCTCGTGCTTTTGTGGTGGTCTCCTAGCAGTCTAATTAGGTCAATATAATTGTTTGTTTGTTTTGCAAAGACCTCAAATTACTCCAGAATTCGTTTGAACACTAAAACTTCACCAAAACTTGTAGTTTTTGAAAACTTAGCTAATGTTTGAAACTCTAACCACATGCAAAACTTGATAAAAGAAGAATTTTTACCTGAATAAAGAGATGGATAAAATCAAGCCCGTAGAATGCCACTTGAAGATTTGATGAGGTTTTACTTGAAGGAGTTATGCTTGGCGTCAAGGTGAGGAAGATTGGAGTTGATTTGTGTTGAACTTGAGTTTGTGATGAGTGGGAGAGTGGGGTGGGGGTGGGGGGGGAGCCATGAGAGTGAGTGGAAGAGTTGTAGAGAGGTTGAAAGAAAAGAGAAAAGAATGATGAAAATGAGAGGAGATAAGGAGAGTCGGAGGAAGTATGGAAGAGGCATGGGCATGAGCATAAGCATGTGTGTGCCCGTGCTTCTCTTTCTCTCTTCCAAAATCCAAAAATAATACGTAGACATACCAAATATAAAACCATAAAACCCTAATCTCATTTAAAATTTTAAAACCAAACATTAACATAACTAATACTCGTCATGCCCAATTTAACCATTAACATGAACATAAAAATATTGGTTTTGCCCCTTTAAATATTTATAAGTATTTATATATACCAAATCTTGATAACCCAAATCAATAGTTGTTATTATTTTAATAAAATATGTTATATTATCATTATAATTCCAAAACTAATCTCTACCATTTCCTGAAATGTTATAGTGGCGAATCGTGGCGATTCCCGAGGAGAAGCGAGGCGAGTTTGCGAGTTAGGCGAGACGACCTACAATGAAGCACCGCCGAAAAATTGGGAAACCCGCTCGCTTCGCGAATTCATGGCAGGCGAGTCGAATCACCTCACCAAAGTTGCCCACGTCGAAATTCGCTTCGGACGGAAGCGAAGCGAATTGATTTGCTTCATTAGTCGGGTCTAGTTTTGACAGCGGAAAAGTTTGTCAGGGTTTTTTTGATAAATTTTTTGCGCCAGGTTTTTTTTTGACAGCTGAAAAATTTGTCTATGGTTATTTATTTTTTTTATTTTTTGGCCGTTTACCCTAGTTCTTTTTTGGTTTTTGGTTTGGGGTGGGTTGGGGGTTGTAATTTTCCATGAACATATATCCATCTTCTCCAAATTCTAAGCAAGCCCACATCCATCACAATCATCATCATGATCCACACCAGTCCTATGCAGCCATTTTACTCTACCACATTTCCCTTATATATTCACTTCTCTGTCAACCAACTCAAAAAAGCCACACGACAAACAACCCTAGCTTCCCCTTCTTCCCAATACCTCAAAAAAACTGTTAGAATGAGGAAGCCTGATCCTCCGATATCGAAGAACAACACCAGTGCCATTAGCGCCGATGGAGCAAATAACAATAATAAGCTTAGAAAAGGGTTGTGGTCGCCGGAAGAGGATGACAAGCTCATGGCTTATATGCTCACCAATGGCCAAGGGTGTTGGAGTGACGTGGCGAGAAATGCAGGGCTGCAGAGGTGTGGTAAGAGCTGCCGCCTTCGTTGGATTAATTACTTGAGGCCTGACCTCAAGCGTGGCGCGTTTTCGCAGCAGGAAGAAGAACTCATTATCCAGTTGCATTCTATTATTGGCAACAGGTATCTTATCTTTTTAATTTTCTCTCATTAAGTGCATGCATCTAATTAAATAGCAAGCATGCATTATAAATTCAATGCTTACATGTAGGTTTTTTGGCAATGCTATATGATATATATACTACATGAATTGAAGATCGTCTCTATAGGTTCATATTGGCCCATCTTTTTATATATGTATGTTTGTATATATGTATGTATATGTATGTATGTATGTATGTATATTGGAAATTTTGTTTTCCCCTTTTTTGGGGATAAAAAAAAGATTGATAGCTAGCTTCATTGGTATATGATTAAGAATGAGCTTTATATAAATATGGAAAAGTATTGTTGAGGTGATATCTTAGGATGCAAACTAAGAAGTCATCTACATGGTACTTCATAAGAGCTCCTATCTTATAAATAAATGCCAATATAATAAAAGTCCCATGCATTTACGACTAAAAACATTCATTAAATGCAAAATGGATGACTCCTTAATGTACAACATTGAAATGTATATTGAAAATCCTAGATAAGAAATACATATTTGTATTAATCTATCACTGAGTACAGAAAATACATTATGCTATTGAGGCAGTTTTAATAATGAAAAACCTTCCCATTAGCGATACATATTGTCATTATGCATGGTTTATGTACTAGAAGTCATCTAGATATCGAAATAAGTTATGATGCTGAATTAATTTACAGGAAAATATGGGTTTAAATATAATCAATTTTAATTAGCTAAATGTGTTCGGATAGCTAGTGCATATCTTTGCTCTTTTTTATTTCTTTTTTATTTTTGGTCATATATATATATATATATATATATATATATATATATATATATATAAAGCTACATTTTGTAGAGCATTGATCTTCTGTTCGATGGATCTATATAGCTTATTTTGTCGTAGTGTCTCGACTGTAATTCAATCCTCATTTTCATATGCAAGCAAAAATAAAGCCCTTAAAACTATCATGCATTTCTTTTCATATACTAATTGCACATCCTCATGTTTCTTATATATAGAGAAGGTTTTCAGATTAACATTTTATCAATGCAGATGGTCCCAAATTGCAGCGCGGCTGCCTGGCCGAACAGACAACGAGATCAAGAACTTCTGGAACTCCACCATTAAGAAAAGACTCAAGAACTCATCTTCTTCACCATCTAACAACGACCAATCGCTGGAGCCAAAAGAAATGGTTGAAGGGTGCATAAACACAAATGAAAACGACACAATGGCTCTGCGAATGGATTCATCCTCATCCTCATCATCCTCGATGCAAGCATTTCCTATGAGCAACCGAAACGATCTCTTCCCTTTGCCCGATACCACCTATGCTACAACCGAATTAGGATCGGGATACTTCCATAACTTTCCTACATCGACGCAAGTTGGCTTCGAAGGCGACTTCTATGGAAGTTTTATGAATGGGGGATGTGAGCTCTTTGTACCTCCATTGGAGTGTACAAGTCTAGAAGAGAAAGTAGTGGTTCAAACTAATAACAATACTACAAGAAACAACAACTTCAACAACAACAATGATCATGATGTGAATAAGATTAGGAGCAATGCAATTGATGGGTGTGGAAATTATTGGGAAGGTGAAAGAGATGCATGGGATTTTGGAGATTTGATGGAAGATGTCTCCTCCTGTTTTCCTTTCCTTGATTTCCAAGTTGAATGATATTTGGCCCTCATGCATTGATTCTTCTCTCCTTCCTCTTTCTACATATAAATATGTTCAAATTACAAAAGTACTCTTCATTAATTGTTTTGTAGGTTATTGTTAGGATGTCCTATTCTTTGAACCTCTCAAGCTTAACTTTCATTCCTCCATGCAGTCACCCACTTCAAAAATAAATCTCAAGGTTGGACACATGATTGTGGCCATATGAAGCTCATCTCTTTCCCTTGCTTCTCAAGTCAAGTAATTGTGGTAAGCTCATCATGCATGTTATGATGAGACAAAAAGGCTTTCATTGTATTCAAGATGCATTTTCATGTAGCTAGATGTTGCCATCGAAGTTGTTATAAACTGCAATTAGATATGTGTACAAATTAAAGAAGTTAGATATGTGAAGGTCATAAAAAAGGATGTATACATGGATATATACTTTACCATACATTAATTTAATGAATATCTGTTATGGGTTGTCATATTCATTTAGAAATTGTCACCAGAGTTGTCACCAGTTTTGTAAATAACTCAAAATTCTTAATGATGCAACCAAACAAGAGAAAATGAATATTAGAAAATGCAAACTAGCTCCTACACAGTGCCCTGTCAAAAAGAACATTTATTTGAAAAGCTTGTCTACTTCCCAATGAGGTTAATTTGTAGAAGAATCCTTCCTTAATATGGTTGTGGTATCAATATCCCATCATATGGGTTGTTAACTCCAAATAGTGTAATGATGACATTTCCATTAACTACCACATGGAGATAATCGACAGTCTAATGCATGAGTGATTATAAAGAAAGTTGATAGGAAATAAAGTTTACTTTTAAGACTTCATTTGATGGAAACAATCATTATAAAGTGGAGGGTCTCCATTGGAATGCTGTTGTGATTTGATGTATCATAGGATATAAGTAAAAGTATTGTAAAGAATTTTGCCAAATTAAGCATGATCTTAAAAGTATTGTAAAGAATTTTGCCAAATAAAGTGGAGGGTGTCCATTGGCTATTGATGCAAGCATAGTCATATTTGATGGGAAAGCAATAAACTCAATCATTTTATTATCAAAGAAATCGTTCTTGATCTGATAAAGGATAACAAAGAATCCCGACAATATATCTAAACTGATAGATTTCCAGCACATGAAATTATATCTAAACTTAACCATAACAGCTAAAATATCCAATACGGTTACATGAATATATTTCATATTCTAACAGTCTCCTTCAAACTCATGGTGGATAACCTAGAGTTTGGTTGATTAAATCTTGATCTGAGCACGCAACCTGCAAAAGGAAAAATGAAAGATATGAGGACTGAAAATCGAACTCTATAGTCACTTTCGCATAAGCTAGATGGACTGAATCTCGAAATCACTTTTACTAGAAATGCTTTATAGAAGAGATAAAACCTCTAACTGGATATTATTGTAGAATTTATTTATTTTGGATTGAAAGGCTTAAAAGGATAAATAAAGATAAATTTTGGATCGAGCCATTAACTCTGATAATAAGAAACAAATATGAACATCATTTTATTATCAAAGACAAAGAATTAGTCTATCTCAATTTATACAGCTCTTGATAATATAAAGGATAATAAACAATACCAACAATATATTTAAACTAATAGATTCCCAACATATGAAATCATATTTAAACCTAAGCATAACAACTAAAATATCCAATATGAATACATTAATATATTTCATATTCTAACCTATCGTGCACGTATGCAAACATTAATAATATAACTTAAAGTCGTCCGAGTAACCAATAGTCCATCCCTCATTCAATTAAAAATTCTTGTTCCCCATGCATCCTTTTTTATTTATATCACCCCTTGATTCTTTGTACTTGCATATACAACCTTCCTATCTTTAATATTGTTTCACGAAACACCTTAACTGTTGTTAATATTTGTTTATAACTTAATTGCTATAATTAATTGGGTTTTTTTCCTTATATTCAACCCTCAAAACTTTCATATTTCCACTACTAAAATAGGGGTTGCTCCTACGGATTTCATTATCCGTAGGGGCAGATTTATTTTGGCCCTACGGACGTTTAATTTAAAAATATTAAATCGTAATTTGTTGTTTGCCTCTACGGAACCGCAAACCAATGACCTACGGACTAATCTGTAGGGGCATCTAAATGAGGATTTAATAAAAAAAAAACACATAATTTCCCTATGCTGATTATCTCCTCTCGCGTGCGAAACTCCCAAAATCCCCAAATCTCGTTGCGGCGTCGCTGATCTCGCCGATCTCGTCGCTGTTATCTCTCTTTCATCGCCGATCTCGTTCCCGATCTCGTCGCCGTTCTTCCTCGTCGCCAATTGCATCGATTGTTGACCACCGATCGATTGTCTCCTCCACCGCACAGGTTAGTAATTAAATCTTCGATTAAACAAATTTTTTATTATTTTAGGGCTAAGGTTCAGGGTTTGGGTACCGACGAGGATTAGGGTTAGGCATCGGTTGGGGTTAGCGTTAGGGTTAGGGTTGGGGTTGTGGTTGGGGCCGGGGCTGGGGTTGCGGTTGGGGTTGGGGTTCGGCTGGGGTTGCGGTTGAGGTTGGGGTTAGGGTTAGGGTTGGGGTTCGGCTGGGGCTGGGGCTGGGGTTAAGGTCATGACAATCAAAAGAATAGGACATAGAGAAGTGTTGTGTAGCCAAGCATCCTCTAACCAAGGCAATGAACTGCTCTGAGAAGCCAAAAGACTTCATAACCTGGAAAATGAAAGCCCGTTCCATTCTATCAAAAGCTTTCTCCATGTCCAATTTGAGGATAACATTATGCCCCGTTGACTTTTCTGCAATGTCTTAAGTTCC
Organism: Agapanthus africanus; assembly: GCA_030015575.1. Classification (NCBI taxonomy): domain Eukaryota; kingdom Viridiplantae; phylum Streptophyta; class Magnoliopsida; order Asparagales; family Amaryllidaceae; genus Agapanthus; species Agapanthus africanus. The sequence continues at coordinate 137,264,050 of CM057347.1, read as the reverse complement.
TGAGCTAAAGCAATATTTTCAGGAATTTCTCTCCTTTTAACAAAAGCACCCTACTCTTTAGAGATAATATTTGGTAGAATACTTGCAATCCTGCTGGAAAGATTTTTTGTGAAAATTTTGTACAAGAAGTTGTGGAGGCTGACAGGTCTGAAATCTGTTATTCTAGTACAATTGTTCTTTTTTGGTATCAGACAAATAACAGTTGAATTCACAGATTTTGGGACTAAACCATATCCGAAAAAGTATTGAATAGCTTCCTGAATATCACAATGAATAATGTCCCAAGCAGTTATATAAAATTTTCCATCAAAACGTATTATTGTGCACAATTTTCATTGCAAATTGATTTGAAGATTTCATAATATCAGCCTGAACAGTAGATTCAACAAAAATCCAAATATTATTAGACAAATTCCCCCATATTTGTGCAAAGCCTGTAGATTGAGCAATATATTTTGCTTTTGAGAAGTCCACCATAGGCTCCATAATACAGAAAATTTGAACTTCTCTGTTTTTCTATATCATAGCGATTCCTCTCACATTCCAAAATCAAGTATTCATCAATTAACAATCCTCAAAAAAAAAATTTGGGGCTCTGTTGACTCTTAAACTTGTTCTTTTTTGCATCGAGACTTGATTCCGTCTCCTAATTTTTGTTTTTCTGGTAACATTTTCAGCATCATCGAGACTTAATTGCATTTGAAAGGAGGAACCGAAGTAATATCTTTATTTTTGTTTGAGTTTTTCTTTTGTCTTTTTTGATTATTTTAGTTAGATGTATGATAGATTTTACATTGAAAAATTAAACTGATTGGATGTAGGATAACAAAATATAACCAAGGAAATAATATATTTGATCACTTCTTTCAACTTGAATTTATTTGATATATATTCTTTCAACTTGAATTTATATTATATTCATCTTGTTTATTGATTTCTTTTCTGTGTTGAAGGTATGTATCTCAATCTCAAGTCTAATGCATCTTAGTTCTTTAATGCTCAATTCTTCATATATCTTATTCTCAAGTTGCAACTTGCAAGTAACTAAGCAAGTATTATTTCATAAGATTAAAATCATGTTATATCAGTTACTTTATATTTTATTTAAATACTTTGTATCGTCTATGTGACGAGAAATTCAATCGTATGATAACCGATAGAAGCCTTACCCCCGACAGCCGAAACACACACATACAAAAAGAATACACAACAAACGCATCATTAGAGAGTGATTCAAAATGTTCAAGTTAAAACCAATATATGATACTCGGTGATAATATGAAATTTTCATATTCTCATCGATACTCATATATGAAATTAAAAGCGCCACTTAGTCCCCATCTATCGGTTAACATGCGTTCGATGTTCGTTGTGACATAGAACTATACGAAAGTTGTTAAATATCGGACGGTATAGCTCGATACTAACAATCGTCGTATAGTCTATGTGACGAGAAGATTCAATCGTATGATAACCGATAGATTTGTCCCGTGTGGACAAGTTAGGAATGTATAAAGCAATCACCTTCATTCACTTGTGTTTTCATCCGTTTCGAGTATATTTCGTCGGTATCTTTCAGCTAGTTCTCCGTATACAAAGATGGATTAGATGTTCATTTCAACGTTATTTCACAGCTTTGAAATGATTATCTATTCTATTACAATGTACTCAGAGAACAGCGGGGAGGTGCTGCCGAAATTTACTCGAAACGGTTGAAAGCATAAGTGAATGGGTGTCCGCTCTATACATTCTTAATGGGATAGAAGCCTTACCCCCGACAACCGAAACACACACATACAACAAGAATACACAACAAACGCATCATTAGAGAGTGATTCAAGATGTTCAAGTTAAAACCAATATATGATACTCGATGATAATATGAAACTTTCATGTTCTCATCGATACTCATATATGAAACTAAAAGCGCCACTTAGTCCCCGTCTATCGGTTAACATACGTTCGATGTTCGTCGTGACATAGAATTATACGAAACATGTTAAATATCGGACGGTATAGCTCGATACTAACAACCGTCGTATAGTCTATGTGACAAGAAGATTCAATCGTATGATAATCGATAGATTTGTCCCGTGTGGACAAGTTAGGAATGTATAAAGCAAACACCTTCATTCACTTGTGTTTTCATCCGTTTCGAGATATTTCGTCGGTACCTTTCCGCTGGTTTTCCGTGTACAAAGATAGATTAGATGTTCATTTCAACGTTGTTTCACAGCTTTGAAATGATTATCTATTCTATTACAGTGTACTCGGAGAACAGCGGGGTGGTGCTGCCGAAATTTACTCGAAACGGTTGAAAGAACAAGCGAATGGGTGTTCGCTCTATACATTCTTAATGGGATAGAAGTCTTACCCCCGATTGCCGAAACACACACATACAACAAGAATACACAACAAACGCATCATTAGAGAGTGATTCAAGATGTTCAAGTTAAAACCAATATATGATACTCGATGATAATATGAAACTTTCATGTTCTCATCGATACTCATATATGAAACTAAAAGCGCCACTTAGTCCCTGTCTATCGGTTAACATGCGTTCGATATTCGTCGTGACATAGAACTATACGAAGGTTATTAAATATCGGACGGTATTGGTCGATACTAACAACCGTCGTGTAGTCTATGTGACGAGAAGATTCAATCATATGATAACCGATAGATTTATCCCGTGTGGACAAGTTAGGAATGTATAAAGCAAACATCTTCATTCACTTGTGTTTTCATCCGTTTCGAGATATTTCGTCGGTACCTTTCCGCTGGTTCTCCGTTACAAAGATAGATTAGATGTTCATTTCAACGTTATTTCACAGCTTCGAAATGATTATCTATTCTAATACAGTGTATTCGGAGAACAGCGGGGAGGTGCTGCCGAAATTTACTAGAAACGGTTGAAAGCACAAACGAATGGGTGTTCGCTCTATACATTCTTAATGGGATAGAAGCCTTACCCCCGACAGCCGAAACACGCACATATAACAAGAATACACAACAAACGTATCATTAGAGAGTGATTCAAGATGTTCAAGTTAAAACCAATATATGATACTCGATGATAATATGAAACTTTCATATTATCATCGATACTCATATATGAAACTCAAAGCGCCACTTAGTCCCCGTCTATCGGTTAACATATGTTCGATAATTTATTCTTTTCAACGACAAACGCACACACAAAGGATATACATGGATTTTCTCCTTTGCCGGTAACCATCCCGTTCTTAGATTTCTCAATATAGTCACCATAACCTACAATTTATATGTTATACAGTCTAATATGGCCCATGAGTACATAAGAGTTAAGGACTGGATGTATGTGGATTGGCAACAATGTATGCAACCTAAGTTTGTCGCGGGAGTTGCTGCTTTTATTGAATTTGCACGCGCACATAATAAGATCGTGATAGAGAAGATTCTCTGCCCGTGCGATAGATGTGGGAATAAGTACTGGAAGAAGGTAGAATTGGCAGAGCTTCATATCGTAAAATATGGTTTTACTAGACTTTATACAACTTGGAAATATCACGGGGAAGGAGAAGAACGTAGTAATGCGGCAGAAGAAGAAGGAGAACACGATAATGTGGCAGAAGAAGAAAGAGAAGACGGTAATGCGGTAGAAGAAGAAGACGGTAATTTATTTCCATCAGAAGAAATGGAGGATATGGTAGAGGCTGCCCTAGGTGAATTTATTCGTACCGAAGATGACATTCCTTCCGGTCAAGGACCGCGTGCGGATAAATATGAAAATTTCATGAATGATGCTAGAAAACCAATTTATGAGAATGCAAAGTATTCCATCCTCTCATGGTTCGTCCAACTTTTCCAGATTAAGTGCCTAAATGGATGGAGCAACAAGTCATTCACAATACTTCTTTCGTTCTTGAAAGATTCTATGCCCCGAGAAATAACGTGCCCGACAGCTGGTACGGAGCCCAGAAGATGATGTCTGATTTGGGTCTGAAGTGTGAGAAGATTCAAGCATGTCCTAAAAATTGCGTGTTGTACCGGAAAGAGAATTCAGATTTGAAAGAGTCTCCAACATGCGGAGATGACAGATATAAGCCGAAAGATTCTGATAAGAAGCCTGATATACCTGTCAAGATAGCACGATATTTTCCCATAACACAGAGGCTACAGAGGCTATTCAGGTGCAAGAAAACATCCGAGGCAATGATTTGGCATCACTGTGCTCCTCCAAGTGAAGATGGAAAAATGAGTCATCCAAGAGATTCACCGGCATGGAAGGATTTCGATAGAAGGCACGCAATATCCAGTAGCGATCCTCGCAATGTCCGGCTCGGACTGGCTAGTGATGGCTTCTGCCCATTCAACTATGTCGCTGGAAGTCACAGCACATGACCCGTTGTAATGATAATTTATAATCTATCGCCTTGGTTAGCTATGGACCAATCATACTTTATGATGCCTCTTCTTATCGACAGACCAAACTCACCGGGAAACAATATCGACGTCTATCTCCGACCTCTGATCGAGGAGTTAAAATCTTTGTTCATTGATGGTGTAGAGACTTACTATGCAAACACAAATACAACCTTCATACTGCGTGCGGCTTTAATGTGGACAATTAATGACTTTCTTGCGCATGGAATGTTATCAGGTTGGTCCGTACATGGTCACAAAGCATGTCCTCATTGCCATCAACACACAACATTGAAATTTTTGAATTTTAGCAGGAAGGTTTGTTATTGCGGCCATCGACATTTCCTGCCTCTAGACCACCCCTACAGGTTAGACACTGTTCACTTTGATGGTCATCAGGAGATTCTTGGACCTCCAGCCCTACTGTCCGGAGAAGACGTGACTGTTCAGTGGGATGGTTACAATAATGTGACCTTCGGAATGGATCCGACAAAATAGGTCAAACCACCATTTTGGAACAAGTTAAGCATTTTTTCGAGCTTCCGTACTGGTCAACAAATTTAGTGCATCATTGTCTGGACGTCATGCATATAGAGAAGGGAGTATCAGAGCACATACTTGCTGTTTTGTAAAGACGGGAAATCGAAAGACAACCTGAATGCTTGGATGGATCTACAGGAGTGGGGAATAAGAAGTGAATTGCACCCTAGACCGGTACCGGGTAAACCAGGCAAGTTTGTACTTTCCAATGCCGCTTATCATATGTCACAACCGGAGAAGAAAAGATTCCTGCAAGTGTTGCATGATTTGAAAGTTCCCACAGGTTCTCAGGATCATTCAGCAAGAAAATAAAAATTGTGAAAGGCAAGATAGATGTGCTGAAAAGTTATGATCACCATGTTATCGTGGAGCACCTTCTTCCATTAGCCCTCAGGACTTCTCTCCCCGAATCGGTTGGTCTAGTAATCAGCGACCTATGTTGTTTTCAGAGAGTTGTGTGCTAAAACACTGGAGGTTGTGACGCTGGATAAACTAGAAAATTCTATTGCGTTGATACTTTGCAAGTTTGAGCGAATTTTCCCACGTCATTTTTCGATATCATAATACACCTGACGTTTCATCTTGCAACTGAGGCTAAGTTAGCCGGACCGGTACAATATCGATGGATGTATCCTGTCGAGAAGTACGTGGAATTTTTCGTTTCGCGCAATTTTTAAAATTATTGTTGTCCTGTATGCCCGTATTTATTTATTCAACATATTTTCTTTAGGTACCTCTACACTCTTAAAAATTATATACGCAACAGAAATCGACCAGAGGGTTCTATCATGCAAGGTTATTTTCTTGATGAAGCAACCACATTTTGTTCCCGCTATCTGGATGAGAACATTGAGACGAGACTTAACCGGCCTCGAAGAATTCAAGACGGGCCATATGGTAAAACCGATTATAAGAGGGTAGACACTATATTTATCAACAAGATATACCAGTTTATCTTGATTAATTGTGCATGTCTTGAACAAATTAGAGAGTAAGTTTTTTTGGATTAATTGTTATATTTGTGTTTGTGTGTGTATGAAATGATATAATATTAATGTCATAATTTATTGTCGAAAACATAATTCATTTTAACGAGGTACGTAAGGGGCATTCTGATTGGAACGATGAACGATTGGAAAAATATCATCAGGATAATTTTTGCGATTGGGCCACAGATCATGTAAGTTATTCGAATAACATGTTATTGCTATCAATTTTAATCTAAACTTATATTGTTATGTATTTTTCATAAAATTTGTTTTGTTAGATCCATGATCCGAACTTGTCTGTATCATTTGAGAGTGATTCAAGATGTTTAGCTCAATTTCCTAGTATGGAGTTGCATATTATAAAGGATTCGGTGTCCTTGGATATAAATTCGAAGTTAAGGACATAGAAATATCTAGAACCACTCAGAATAGTGGGATTGCGACGGTAGAATCGGACGGTGTGATTTATTATGGATACTTAAATTGTATACTCGGCATCCACTATGCCGGACGATCAGAACCCTTTTATATATTCCAGTGTACTTGGTACAATACGCGAACCGATACGGATAAGTGGAGAAGCAATCTTGGGACTTGGAAAGATGAATATGGATTGACCAGTGTGAACACACTTCGATTTTACGGTCAGGAAGATCCGTTTATCTTTCTGAACCAAGCGTTCCAAGTATACTACTCACAGTGTTTGAAGCATCCGGGAATGAGTGTCGTATGCCGTTGGAAACCCAGGGATGTCTACGATGTCCCAGAATTCGAGGACAGCGATGAGGATGAAGAAGAGAGAAGGCTTAGAGTGCTCCAACCGTCTGTTTCGAAAGTCGGGTTGTCTTCGGCCGATCATGAAGTTACGTGGGTTAGAAATGATATCCATGATGAAATCAAAGTAGATATGTCTAATGCGCCCACGAAACGAAAAATGTTATCAGTAATGTTATATTATTACTTCACATTTTACGATCTATACATATATAGTCAATACTTGTAATGATTGTCTAATGCGTCCACGAACCGTTTATCTAGATTTGATGACGATGACGGGAGCAGTGAGGGGCAGCAGGAGCTCCAGCCGCGGCACCGGCAGAGGTAGAGGCAGAGCGGTTCTGCCATCCGGAGAGCTGCGTAGGGAGCTTCAGAGGGCCGGTCTTGTACCCCGATCGGAGACCCCATCGGATGCTTCCTTCCTTGTGGACTTTGCCACACCTCCAGGTATATTGCATGCATATCCATTTTGAATGTAATATTATAGATATACATGCCTGTTCATGTCAAAATTACTTATATTGTCAATGTTTGATTGTCTAGCTGTTGGTGATGCGTCCACATCAGGGACAGAGGCTACTCCCGAACCTCCAGGTATGTTTGTTAGTGTATATGCCCTAGAGGCCATTACTGTATCATACTAGTTTGTATATTACTTAATGGAAGCTTGGGATATTCACCTTGTATAGACAATCTTGCTCAAAATAGTAGTATGCTACTTAGTTTGTTTCTACTTTAATGTGTACATGTGTTTATTTTAGTATATCACCTATACACATTAGTGGAGCCCTTAGGATCTTTACTTGATTACCAACGTTGTGATGACAGTCACACTAGTGGGAGCTGGGTAATCCACAAGCACATCCTTATGCAGGTCCCTAGTCGTAGGACTATAGAGACAGGGCATCGATACTCCGGAGTAGACTAGCGTATGCGCTTCTCATCCCAGCAGGAGAGACGGTCTGTCCCACAGCCGTCAGTATGTCGTACTTGAGATAGTATGCGGGTGCTCGTTAGGTTACGAGTACACTGGACATGACTCGTCGGGAACTGTTGGTTGGTACTATACCTATCGTCAGTTATCAGTTCCCAGGTGACATGAGTACAACTTAGTCCGCTGACTTGACAATGTCACTTCGCCTCGAGTGTGTTCCCACTGTACTTAGATTACTACCCTACCACGGCTCAAAGGAGTCGTGCAAACAGGTAGTAGTTGGGTGCAGTCCCGAAGCACTTGGAGGCAGTGACGGTTAGACAGGATTCGTCTCTCCCGGTATTGGGGGTTGATATCGCGCTGTGTCTAGGAGAGCCATTACACAAAGTCCCTGGCCAGGGCAAGCGAGATATACTGGTAGGTTTCCAGCTTTATCTTAGGGTGTTCTGGGCTACACTCCGACACGACTTGTACCGCTATTAGGGGACTGACGTTTACCGCCCTCCTAGGCCCGCCATGCGATATTCTCAGACGAACAGACCGGACTGTACGCAGATTGTCACATTCAGGCTCAGTAGGAGTTCAGATGGGTTTCACCTCGTCCGTCTTCTTATCGGCATCTACCTGGGGGCCGTTACGCATAGCTAGTACCGCTTGCGGTCTGTGGTTAAACCCACTGCCAGCGTAGTGTCGAGTCTTTAGAGTCCCACACACAGAGCTATTAGCCTTTAGGCAAAAGAGTAGAGGTCGCATGGTTTTGCGATAGGGTTCGGTCACATCCGTGCACTTGTGCACGTTTAGTGTCCGGGCAGTTATCACTAGCGGGCTTTGGTTTAAGCCAGATCCTACTGTACTTTTTAGGATTGGTTTTATCTCGTTTGTATTCGTGTTCCTCGGAACGCGGATGCGGGTGTGTATGCACAGTTGACAGAGAGACAGAGGCAGAGAATTCTCATTAGGGTTGTTGACTGTTGACTTTTGCTAAACCCTAATGAGAATAAGAAATATGATTAATGATAATATTAATTAAGTATTATTGTGCCATGGTTAGGTTGAAGGATTGACTTTGTTGATGGGTTGACTAGGTTGGACTAGTTGACCATCATCATGACAATGGCTATCATTTCTTGGCATTGACCTTGGCTTGCTTGTTGGTTCACAAATTGCATTTAATGCAAGAAATGATATGGCCATTTGATATGATAACAACCATCACATAATACTCAATTATTATTATGTGTTATGATGATTTTGGATTATGAGAGCAAGGGTGACAAAAAGTCTTGCTCATTCTTTCGTTTGCTTTCTCTCTCATGAAAGCTCTCTCATCCTCAAGCTCTCCCTCTTCCTCTTGCTCTCTCTCTAGTTCAAGGCAAAAACCTCTCATGTGTTGAGAATCATTTGCCTTGGAGATAAAAACCCAAAACACTTCTCTACTCATCCTAGTACACAATGTCTAGCAAGCCAAGTGTTCTAGTTTCCTCTAGTTTGAGGTTGAAGCCAAAGGTAGAAGCTTTCAGGTGGATCCATCTTCGGCACAAAGAGACGACGAGGAGAGAACCATCCGACCACCACAAGGATTCCAAGAGAAGGAGTTCAAGTTAAGGTATAACCCCTAACCGAGTAGGTAAAACTCTTAGTTAGGTTGTTAGATAGTTGTTTAACAAAGATCCGTATTTTGAGTCCATGTTACCACCAAAAGAAAAATCGTTTTTCATCATTTCTGCAAGCCCCGTAAGAACCGGGAGAGGTAACGTGGACTTACAGTGGTATCAGAGCCTAGTTAAACACCATCTAACATGTTAGCAAAGTAACTAGAAGTTCGATCGGAGTAAAAGTCGCGAAACATGCCCGTAATTTCAAGTTTCTGCCGATTCTATTTTCTGTTCAAAAAAATAATTAACCTGACACTAAAAATCGGCTCAGGCTTTTTAAAACCCACACAAGAAAATTGGTCCACCGACTCGGTCAAAGAGCCGCGGAAACGCGACAGGAGCATGCTCCCGCCGCGGATCCGCGGCCGAGTTGACTTGGTCGTGGCACAATTTTCCTGCAGTGTTTTTCTGGGGCTGTTTTGGGATTTTTACAATATGTTTTTCTGCCCAGATTTTACAGAAAGCAAAATTTGTTTTTGGGGTTTAAAAATCCCGTATTTTGATCGAACTTCTAAAGACTTAAGCTAACGGGTTATATCTGTGATGTGATATATGTATTGAACGTCTGCTAATCGCTATACGTCGATTAGTGGGGGTTATACATATCTGTGATCTGTAATGTTGATGGTATGTATATATGAATTCATTGGATTGTCGCGGATGAATAGCCGGGGGGTTGTGAGATGAGAGTTTTCTTTTTCTTTCAATTCATGTAATTTGTAATTGATGTAATATTATTTATATGGCCGCACAACCGGGATGGGGTTGTAGCCGTCATTGTATAATTTCTTTTACTGTTTTTGCTCCTAGGATAGACCCAAGGTGGGGTGCACAAACTATCGGGTATCTCGAAGTGTCGAGTGGCCTATTCACGGTGTTGAGAGAGGTTGCTTCGCTTTGGGTACTTGGCGGGTAGTTTGCCGCACCCGTAGGGGTCTAAGGTGTGGTCTTGGCTATTCATCGCGATCGTGTAATCCGCTCTTCGTTACAGGCTCGTATGGATTGCGGATTCCTAGTATATCCAATGTGTTCATCTGTGATCTGGAATGGCTATCATTGCATGTGACGAATGTGTATATCTATATATGATATCTATTTAGGCGTTGCTTATGTTTTGCATCCGCGCTAGTCCAGCCCCCGCTCTGTCGTTAGTTAAGTAACCTAACGGGTAATGACGGGGCCCCATGGCGAATGCGGATGGCATAAGCGTACGTCATATTTTCGTTGTTTTCTGCAATGGTAGGATTAAATGATGGGACGCATTAAATTAATGCAAGAAAATAAACCAAAGTTGAGTCGTTGGAACACTTTCAAAACCACTCGGTTTCTTTTCAAAAACAACTTTTAAACGCAGAGCTTAAGCCACTCCTTTTAAAAGCTATCTCGTTCCATCGATTATATCAAGTTCACTACGTTCACGGTTTCGCCAAAACCATTCGTAGCCCTCAGTCGTTTCACATGGATAGTCAATAGTATTCAAGCTATGTTTGTTGGCCAAAGTCAAGGCATAGTGATTGGTAGCTATTGGGTATTCATGTGCAACATAGATAGATGCGTTGGTTTGGGACAGTCGTACTGCCTTGTTGGCCAAAATCAAGGGTAGGTACGGATGGGTTCAAATTAACCTGGAGAATGACGGGTAGAACTTGACATGTGACTTATGATTTGTTGGCCAAAGTCAAGGTCATAAGAGCATGGGGCAAAAATCCACATCGGGAGTTTCAAAAGAAACTGAAACTTGCTAGCGCTGCATACCATTTGGAGTGTGATGATTCTGGTAGGATTCCTTCAGTTTTGTCACGCAATGATATTTGGATCCCGATCCTACTGTGAGTATATGCTACTCCTCGGGAAATTTCTCACTTAACGATCAATGCTATAAACCAAGTAGGTGCCTAGAAAGGTGTTAGCGGGGCTACGCCCACAGGGAAACGAGGTTATTTAATTAAGGAACTTCGCGAAAGCGTTGGAAAACCTCTCTCGAAGTACCGACACTAGCCTGGCTGAACGGTTAACCAAGTATTGTACGGTGAGATTGATCTTGACTAATTCTTCCTTTTTGCTTTGAGGAGGGATTCGAGAGACAGTGGGAGCCATCCTGTTTAGACAAATTAAAAACTACTCTAAACTTGTAAGAGCATCATGCTAAAGTGTTTCTTCTCTCTCTCCTAATTGCAGCGACCAAACATCATGACTGGACTTAAGTTACTACTAGATAAAAACATACTGACAGGGCCAAACTATAAAGATTGGCTCAGGAATGTCAAAATGGCAATCACTTTGACAAGTTGGGGTATCTCCTCACCACCAAAGCTCCCCCTGTCCCAGGTCCCAAAACCAGCGTCGCGGATAGGGAAATCCGTAAGACCTAGGAAATCGATTGCGCGAAGGCCAAGTGCCTCGTGCTTGCCTTTATGGACAATGAACATCAAAGGAGGCACGAGAATATGGACCTTGAATCCATATTTCTCCATACAAAAGAACTGTATGGAGAGCAATCCCGTATCGCCAGATACGAAGTCTCGAAAAAGATGTTTTCGGCGAGATTGGTCGTCGGATCATCGGTAGCGGAACACGTGCTTAAGATGATTGGCTTCATTGAGGAGCTCACGGACCTTGGGACCACGTTAGAGAACGAGCTCTATACGGACTTGATTCTCCAGTCCCTTCCTTCCACTTACGCCCAGTTTATCCTGAACTTCAACTTACAAGAAAAAGAAGTTAAACTTTCAGAACTCCTCAACATGCTGAGGAGTGCAGAGGGCACCCTACAGAAAGGTAGGGAAACATCCACTTTGTTTGTAGGAGGATCTTCCTCTTCTAGGTCCAAGGCGAAAGCCAAAGGAAAGAAGAAGAAAGCCCCCGCCAAACCAAGGGGCGGTGTTAGTAAAGTGGATACGAAGGGAAAGACAAAAGCAACAAAGGTAGCGGGAAAGCTTGTGGGAAAGGAAGAATGCTTTTACTGTCACAAGAGTGGACACTGAAAAAAGGATTGCAGGGCTTGGAAGGCCAGAACCCAGGATCTGAAGCAAGTTGCGGCTTCAGCTTCAGGTGTGTATGTTATTGAAAACTGTCTATCAATAAACTGTACATCCTGGGTATTGGATACCGAAACAGGATCTTATATCTGTAATTCTTTACAGGTACTGAGAAGGCGTAGGGTTTTGAAGGCAGGTGATATGACCCTCAGAGTTGCAAACGGAGCTGGCATGGATGCTAAGTCCATGGGGAACTATCACTTGGGGTTGTCAGATGAACACGTTTTGGTTTTGCGTGATTGTTATTTTGTACCCAATGCAACCTGTAATATCATATCTGTATCTTTATTATCTGAAGAAGGTTATGAATTTGCATTTGTAAGTAATGTTGTGAACATTCACCTTAATCAAGTTTTGATTGGGTCAGGTACATTAAGCAATGGTATATACGTATTAAACCAACCACAGATTTTCAATGTCCAGAATACACACAAAAGAAAGTCTCCGGAAACAAATCAGGCTTTCCTATGGCATTGTAGACTGGGTCACATCAATGAGAGAAGGTTGACGAAGTTACATACAGAAGGATATTTGGATCCGTTCGAATATGAATCATATGCAACTTGTCAATCCTGTCTCAAAGGAAAGATGACAAAGACTCCGTTCACTGGACACAGAGTCAGAGCGAGCGAGCTCTTGGGACTCGTACACAGCGACGTGTGCGGTCCAATGTCTACACATGCGCGAAGCGGTTATTCTTACTTCATTACTTTTACAGATGACTTTTCAAGGTACGGATATGTCTTCTTAATGAAACATAAATCCGAAGCCTTTGGAAAATTCCAGGAATATAAAAATGAAGTAGAAAAACAAACCGGCAAAAGTATCAAGACACTGAAATCTGATCGAGGTGGTGAATACTTGTGTGCCGAGTTCCTGGATTACCTAAAAGAGAATGGTATTCTCTCTCAACTTACTCCTCCATACACTCCGCAACATAACGGTATATCGGAAAGACGGAACCGGACCCTGTTGGATATGGTACGTTCCATCATGAGTAACGCTGAGTTACCGCGATCATTCTGGGGATATGCACTAGAATCAGCTGCATACCTTTTGAACCGAGTTCCAACTAAGACTGTGACTACTACACCATATCAGATGTGGTGTGAGAAGAAACCCTATCTTAAGCACATTAAGACATGGGGATGTCCAGCTTTTGTCAAAAAGTAGCATGCAGACAAACTCAAGGCATGCTCAGTACAGTGCAAGTTTGTGGGATATCCAAAGAATTCCAAGGGATATTTCTTCTATTGCGAAGAGGAACAAAAGGTTTTTGTTTCTCGTCATGCCCACTTCTTGGAAACTGAGTTTTTGGAAAATCAGATAAGTGGGAGCGCAATAGAACTGGAAGAAATTCCAGAACCACGACCTATTACTGAAAGCTTAGTAGAACCAGATGGTTCAAAAGATCAGGACATTCCTGCGCCGCTCCGCAGGAGTAGTAGGCAGTCTCATTCGCCCGAGAGATACTACGGTTTTCTCATAGACGGGGATAGAGAGGATTGCATCATTGATAGTGATGAGCCGACTAGCTTCCAGCAAGCCATTCAGAGCGTCGATTCGGTAAAATGGCTGGATGCAATGCGGACCGAAATGGAGTCCATGTACACCAACAAAGTATGGACGTTGGACGTTGCTCCAGATGGGGTAAAACCCGTAGGATGCAAGTGGATCTTCAAAAGGAAGATTGGTGTAGATGGACAGGTTGAGACCTATAAAGCTAGACTTGTTGCAAAGGATTTTCGTCAAAGACCTGGTTTAGACTATGACGAAACCTTTTCTCCAGTGGCTATGCTGAAATCCATTCGGATCCTTCTTGCCATTGCTGCCTTCCACGATTATGAGATTTGGCAGATGGACGTAAAGACCGCTTTTCTGAATGGAAATTTAGAGGAGTGTGTCTATATGGACCAGCCAGAGGGTTTCATTCAGAGTGGGAGCAGCGGAAAGGTGTGCAAGTTGCTTAAGTCCATCTATGGACTAAAGCAGGCATCGCGGAGTTGGAACATCTGTTTTGATGAGACGGTCAAAGAATTTGGCTTTATCAAAAATCCAGATGAACCATGCATCTATAGTAGATTTGTAGCAAGAACTGTCGTATTCCTCGTATTGTACGTGGATGACATTCTTTTGATAGGAAATGACATTTCTATGCTACAATCTATCAAGGGATTCTTGTCACACAGGTTCTCCATGAAAGATCTGGGTGATGCCTCTTACATTCTGGGGATCCGGATCTATCGTGACAGATCCAAGAGGATATTAGGACTTTCATAGTCCAGGTACATCGACACCATACTGAAAAGATTCAGTATGGAAGATTCCAAGCGCAGTAACCTACCGGCTTGTCACGGGATCACCCTCTCCAAAGAGATGTCTCCCAAGACTGATTTGGAAAGGGATCGCATGTCTATTATACCCTACGCTTCTGCGGTAGGCTCTATAATGTATGCGATGTTGTGTACCAGACCAGATGTAGCTTATGCACTGAGTGTGGTAAGCCGGTATCAGTCAAACCCTGGGGAGAAACACTGGATAGCGGTAAAGAACATTCTCAAGTACCTGAGAAGGACTAAGGAGATGTTCTTGGTGTATGGAAGAAAAGACCTCTAGATCGAGGCCTTTGCTGACTCCAGCTTCCAGAGTGACAAGGATGATTCCAAGTCCATGTCGGGTTATGTCTTTACCCTCAATGGAGGGGCGGTGTGTTGGAAGAGTTCCAAATAGGAAACCGTTGCTGACTCAACGATGGAAGCGGAATATATCGCTGCTGCAGATGCCGCAAAAGAAGCCGTCTGGATAAGGAAGTTCTTGACAGAACTTCAGGTGGTTCCGTCCATTGTTGATCTAATACTTCTGTATTACGACAACAATGGGACTATAGCTTTAGCGAAGGAACCCAGGTCCCATCAGAAGTCCAGACACATCTTGAGGCGGTATCACCTGATCAGGGAGATCATGGGCCACCAGGAGATCGAGGTTCGGAGAGTTGCTATGGAAGATAACACTGCTGATCCACTCACGAAGGCCTTACCCCAGACTCAGTTCGAGCGGCTGATCGAGATGATAGGTCTTCGATACGCCAGTACATGGCCTTAGTGCAAGTGGGAGATTGTTAGTGTATATGCCCTAGAGGCCATTACTGTATCATACTAGTTTGTATATTACTTAATGGAAGCTTGGGATATTCACCTTGTATAGACAATGTTGCTCAAAATAGTTGTATGCTACTTGGTTTGTTTCTACTTTAATGTGTACATGTGTTTATTTTAGTAAATCACCTATACACATTAGTGGAGCCCTTAGGATCTTTGCTTGATTACTAGCGTTGTGATGGCAGTCACACTCGTGGGGGCTGGGTAATCCACAAGCACATCCTTATGCAGGTCCCTAGTCGTAGGACTATCGAGACAGGGCATCGATACTCCGGAGTAGACTAGCGTATGCGCTTCTCATCCCAGCAGGGGAGACGGTCTGTCCCATAGCCGTCAGTACGTCGTACTTGAGATAGTATGCGGGTGCTCGTTAGGTTACGAGTACACTGGACATGACTCATCGGGAACTGTTGGTTGGTACTATACCTATCGTCAGTTATCAGTTCCCAGGTGACATGAGTACAGCTTAGTTCGCTGACTTGACACTGTCACTTCGCCTCGAGTGTGTTCCCACTGTACTTAGATTACTACCCTACCACGGCTCAAAAGAGGCATGCAAATAGGTAGTAGTTGGGTGTAGTCCTGAAGCACTTGGAGGCAGTGACGGTTAGACTGGATTCGTCTCTCCCGGTATTGGGGGTTGATATCGCGCTGTGTTTAGGAGAGCCATTACACAAAGTCCTTGGCCAGGGCAAGCGAGATATACTGGTAGGTTTCCAGCGTTATCTCAGGGTGTTCTGGGCTACACTCCGACATGACTTGTACTGCTATTAGGGGACGGACGTTTACCGCCCCCTAGGCCCGCCATGCGATATTCTCAGACGAACAGACCGGAATGTACGCAGATTGTCACATTCAGGCTCAGTAGGAGTTTAGATGGGTTTCACCTCGTCCTTCTTCTTATCGGCATCTACCTGGGGGCCGTCACGCACAGCTAGTGCCGCTTGCGATCTGTGGTTAAACCCACTGCCAGTGTAGTGTCGAGTCTTTAGAGTCCCACACAGAGAGTTATTCCCCTTTAGGTAAAAGAGTAGAGGTCGCATGGTTTTGCGACAGGGTTCGGTCACATCCGTGCACTTGTGCACGTTTAGTGTCCGGACAGTTATCACTAGCGGGCTTTGGTTTAAGCCAGATCCTAGTGTACGTTTTGGGATTGGTTTTATCTCGTTTGTATTCGTGTTCCTCGGAACGTGGATGCGGATGTGTATGCACAGTTGACAGAGAGACAGAGGCAGAGAATTCTCATTAGGGTTGTTGACTGTTGACTTTTGTTAACCCCTAATGAGAATAAGAAATATGATTAATGATAATATTAATTAAGTATTATTGTGCCATGGTTGGGTTGAAGGGTTGACTTTGTTGACTTTGTTGACGGGTTGACTAGGTTGGACTAGTTGACCATCATCATGACAATGGCTATCATTTCTTGGCATTGACCTTGGCTTGCTTGTTGGTTCACAAATTGCATTTAATGCAAGAAATGATATAGCCATTTGATATGATAACAACCATCACATAATACTCAATTATTATTATGTGTTATGATGATTTTGGATTATGAGAGCAAGGGTGACAAAAAGTCTTGCTCATTCTTTCATTTGCTTTCTCTCTCATGAAAGCTCTCTCATCCTCAAGCTCTCCCTCTTCCTCTTGCTCTCTCTCTAGTTCAAGGCAAAAACCTCTCATGTGTTGAGAATCATTTGCCTTGGAGATAAAAACCCAAAACACTTCTCTACTCATCCTAGTACACAAAGTCTAGCAAGCCAAGTGTTCTAGTTTCCTCTAGTTTGAGGTTGAAGCCAAAGGTAGAAGCTTTCAGGTGGATCCATCTTCGGCACAAAGAGACGACGAGGAGAGAACCATCCGACCACCACAAGGAGTCTAAGAGAAGGAGTTCAAGTTAAGGTATAACCCCTAACCGAGTAGGTAGAACTCTTAGTTAGGTTGTTAGATAGTTGTTTAACAAAGATCCGTATTTTGAGTCCATGTTACCATCAAAAGAAAAATCTTTTTTCATCATTTCCGCAAGCCCGTAAGAACTGGGAGAGGTAACGTGGACTTACAATGTTTATATATCATATAGTGCATGTATATTGATTTAGAATGCTATATCATAAATATACACACATTCCTTTTGCTCTTACTTTGATAATCATTTTTTTATTGTCTAGCTATAGGTGGTGACTCCGCATCTCGGGCAGAGGCTACATATATATCCTATGGTGCATGCATATTGATTTAGAATGTTATATTATTGATCTACACATTCTTTTTGCAATTAATTATATAATCTATTTTTAATTGTCTAATTATAGATGGTGCGTCCACATCTGACACAGGGGCTGTTAGTTATATGTATGCCCTAGAGGCCATTACTATACATAGGATGTATATTGTATTGGATGCTAGGACATATATAGGGAGGACTTTCTTGCTCGACATGATAGTATGCTATCTGGTTGCTCTTTATCTTAACGTGTATACTGATTTTCTCTCTGTTACATGTTGGTAAAGCCCTTAGGATGTGTACTTGACTACCTGGACTATGATGCGGATCATACTAGTGGGGACATGGTAGTCCATAAGTACATCCTTCAAGGTCCCTAGTCATGGGTGTATCGAGACGGGGCATCGATATACCAGAGTAGACTAGCGTATACCTTCTCGACCCATACAGATGGGCGATGGATGATCCCATATCCATTGGTGTTTGACATCAGAGATGATATACGGGTGCTTAGTGGAGACTGGGTACACTGGACAGACTCGCCGAGAACTCCCAGATGGTATTATACCTTACGTCAGATGGCAGTTCTCTGGTGACACTGGTATAGAGTAGTCTGTTGACCCGAGATCGTCATAGTGTCTTGTGTGATTCCCACTGTGCTTTGATTTCCACCTTACCACGTCCAAGAGGGCGTGCAAAACGGTGGTTTTTGGGTACAGTCCCGAATCATATGGAGGCAATGAGCAATAGGAGGGGATTCGTCTCTCTCGGTATAGGGAGTTGATGTTGCGCTGTGTTCGATTGGCTATAACCGGAAATCCCTGGCCAGGGTTGCTGAGATTTACTGGGAAGTGTTACCAGTAGTTTCTCGAACTATTATAGACCTCATATCGACACGACTTATCGAGCTATTGGGGTCTGACGTTTACCACCCCTAGGCAAGATATGCGACATATCAGACGATCAGACCGGACTGTACGGTAAGTGTTACTGGTTGGATTCACAGGAGTGTGAGCGGGCTTGCTCGTTGATCTTCTGATCGCTCAATACCCGGGTGGCCGTTACGTTTAGCAGACCGCTTGCGGCTTGTGGGTGTTTGATATGATCATCACCTGCTGTTGGCATATTGACGAGTCTTTAGAGTCCTACACAGAGGTTTCCTGGCTCAAGCGAAACGAAATAGGAGCGCATATGAGATATGTGTGGGACCGAGAATAATGCGTGGATGTGATACCGTATTCTATTCTCGCGATGAATGTATCGATTGGTTATATGCGATATAACCTAGTTATCGGATCGAGGATTGATTCGATAAGTCGATACATTGGATATTAGTCGGTCATATGTGATATGACTGGATCGTTAAATCAAGTGTTGATTTAATGATTTAATGTATAATTATATATTAGATATATTACTTTACATTAACTAGTATTTGTTCACTTAAGATGGATTTTCTCACTTGATGCGCACATTGTATATATGATATAGTTTTGTGCACTAGATTGTATCATGTTTGATGATACATGCAAACTTGGGTGTATGTTTGATTTAAACCATGTTTGGTTAATGGTTAGGGTTTCTTTTGCCTTATTTATTTATTTCATTTATTTACTTTTGGCAAGAAACAAAAACAAAAGGTGGTGGCTTTTCTCACTTTGGCTTGAAGCTTCATGAAGCTTCATAGCACCTTTGACAAAGTCTAAGCCTTTTGTTTTATTCTTAACCTAACCATCTAACTAAACCCTAGTTTATTCTCTACACTCACCCATGGTTACTAAATGATAACCATCACTTTATTTTGTTTTAAGAAAAAGATAATTCTTTTTCCTTCTTCTTCTTCATCTTGTTCAACTGAAGAAACCATTCTTGAAAAATATCAAGTGTTGAAATCAAGTGAGAAATCCAAATCCAAAGTGAACCCACTTCCTATTTCTTCATCCTCTATCACTTGCCATGTAGTATAGGGTGTTTTCTTCACAAGTTTCATGACTTGGTGAAGTTGGAGCTTGATCTTGAGTTGCCTCGACGTAGATCATCTTCGGCATCGAAGTCAACGACCTAGCCCGATCATTTCTCCGATGAAACCATCGCCAGAGTCCGGGATCCGATGATCGCAGCGGAGGGACATCATTACGGAGCCAAGGAAGTGGAAGACCGGATCTACAAAGGTTGTAGCTCCTTTCACTTAGTACTAAAGTAGTTTAGTAGCTTGTCTTTCGCCTAATCTCTAATTAACGATCTAGTTTAGGCTTTCTCGGCACCGGAAAATTTTAATTTGGAATGATTGATGCCTTGTGGAACCTCTTGAGTGTGCCTAGGAACCCTACAGTGGTATCAGAGCCTAGCTAGAGCCTTAGGTGATGCGTAGACGATGTTAGAAACCCGATCGAACCCAAAACCCTATTCCGAAATCCTTCTCTGTACATTTTTTCAGAACTGGAATTTTTGTGAATTAAAAATATGCAGAAAAATCAGCAGGGAATTTTAAGAAATACTGTGCAGCACGTGCGCCTGAATCCTCTAAAGCGCCGCGGAAGCGCGGCACGAGCATGGCTCGTTCGGCGGTTCCGCGGCCATATAGTCACTTCAGCATTTGGAAATTGCACAGTAATTCCTATATTTTAGTGCTGTATTTTCTGAGAATTTTTAACTTCTACTCAAGAGTTGAGTTTTCTGGGTTGTATTGGGAACTCGGTGTTTCGATCGGGAAGCCTAATTTCGTCTATATGTTTTTCCGGATAATTTTAGAACATGTTGAAAAGTTCGACCGGATATAAATACCTACTTTTTCCCCTATCGGGAAATTTCCAAGTGTTAGATCTTTCCGTAGTTTAAGAACGTTCGAAGTAGTGCAAGTAACGCGATGGACCCTCTAGAAGACAAAAAACCTTAACTCGATTATGTGACCGTCTTGAACTGCCCTTTGAACCTTAGGGTTTGGGGCAGTACGGCGTGCCACATGTGAGGCGTTGGCTTGACCCTTCTACGGCTGGACCGTTGGTACTGAGGCATGAAGTGAATGTTTTTAAACTTATTTCATGTGTTGAGTTGTTTCGGGAAAACTTGGGTGTTTGATTGTTCGATCGGAAAGTTTAACATTTTCTATTTATCTGGAATGTGATACAATATTTGGAATCCACATGTAGTTATGAGATAACTGATTTGGATGTTATAAACATAGCAGTTTAGTCTCACTTGATCGTTTGCCACGGAATTTTGATGTGATCAAAAGTCCGTCGCAATCACGTAGCGTACGTGGATACTCGCCGGGTAAACTTAATAGACAGCTGCACCCTATAGCCCCGACCAAGTGACTGTAGGAGAACCCCGTCGCCAAAAAGCATCCGTTCGGGTGTTCGCTGCAGCGGTGTTCCGCCTTAGTACACTTCATCGACGGTATCAGGGGTGCGGCCGTCCAATAAAGTTTGCGACGAGCATTCGTTCTGGATGTCGGGAATCTTCTTGAATTACCCGACTTTATATTGAAAAGAGTTTTCGATAATGAGACCAAAATGCAGGGTTTATAACTGTTAGGCATGCGATGTCTAAGGAATTCATTTGTTTAGGCATGCGATGTCTAAAGAGTTTGCGGATTCCAACTGTTGTAGTTTTACACTTTCTTTTCTGTGACCGTAAGTGTAATATGTGATATCGCCGGTTTCGTTGCTATTTGTCAACGACAATTGGGATACGCATGTTTACTTACGTTGATGACATGTGATGTTATGTGTTGCTGGATATGTTAAATTGGATCGTCGTGTTTGAATAGCCGGGGTTTTTTTTTATGTGAGATGAGTGTTTTTCATTTTCATTCATGTAAAAACTTGTATGTAATATTCTTTTATTGGGGCACTTCCAGGTTGCGGAAGATGTCACCTTTTGTATATTATTTACTTTTCCGCACTAGGATAGACCCAAGGAGGAGAGCACAAGTAACCGGGTTCTAGGGTCCAGTGGGAGACCATCTCGAGGAGTCGAGTCCGGGTCTCCTAACTCTAGAATTGGTAGGGTTGCTTGTCGCTCTCGTAGGGGTCTAGGGGTGTGGGTTTGGCTATTTATCGCGACCGTGGAATCCGTGTTTTATACTGGTTCGTATTGAAAACACGGACGTCCTAATATATCTAATGTTTCATATGATTCTTCTGCTGCGATATCTGTGATGTGATCATTTGATATGTTGTGATAGATACTGTATATAGTATATATGATATATTATATAGACGTTACTTATGTTTTACACCCGCACTAGCCCTGCCCCGCTCTGCCGTTAGTTACCTAACCTAACGGTGCACGAGGGGACATCGAGGAGAATGCGGATGGCATAAGTGTACGTCATATTTATCTGTGATGTTTAGGTACTTTAATTGTAGCGTCTTGAAAAGTCGTTTTGGTGTTTTCCTGAAATTCGGTGAAAATTCGGTATTTTTCCGAAAACCGTCTTTCTCGTTATTTTGCAGTTTAGGGCTAATTATACCTAAAATGGATAGGTAATTGCTTGTTTTTAGTAGCTAATGAGTTACTTATGAAATTCTGGTCGTTTAAAATTTTTTCCCTATTTTTCAATTTTTTAATATTATTTTAAGCCGGTAAGAAAATACATTAAATTAGCGATAAATACAAATTTTTCCGGGCTAATTTTAATCTTTAAAATTATGATAATTAAAATATAGTGGTAACATAAATTTTTAGTATTTTATTTTGAATTTTTACTAATTTTTATGATATGAAACGAATTTATTGAATTTTAAGCTAAAACTTGCAATTTTTGAACTTGTGGGGGGTCTTTTTGCATAAAACCTTTTTGTATCCACTCCCACTCACCCCCCACTCTCCTAGGCCGGCCCCACCTCAGCTGTTGCCCACATTTTCAGACCTTTTTTTTGACTTCTTCTATGTGAATGAATGTGAAGAATGGATTATTATATATTAATTAGAGTTTGGGTTTTAGGTGATTGATATGAGATGTTTGACTTTGAAAATTTTTCCACCTCATCCCACTTTCTCCCATTCCTCTCCTCACAGCCGAGAGCAGCTCCTGCACTTGCCCTTTTTATTTTTTTTCTTTTTCCCTTTCTCTTTTTGCTTCAAATCCATCAAAAATCCATCAAAATCAACAATTTCCTTCATAAATTCAATGCAAACCCTTAATCCATCTCTTCTCACACCCAATTTGGTTTAAATTTTGGAGAAAGGAGCCATCTTTAGAGGCAAGGCACCATGCTAGATCCATAGAAAGTGTGGTATAATCCTTACCCATTTAAATACTTATGGTTTGATTCCTTGAATGAAATTGTTTTAGTGTTAAATTTCATTGCTAGTTTCTAATCTTGTTTTTTTTAAAGTGAATGGTTTGAATTGAATTAGGGTTTAGAAAACCATTATTAGGTTAATTAATTTATTTTGCTATCTAGTGTTTTGCTAACCTAAATCTAAGAGGTGAACTTGCTATTGGGTTTCAAATTAGTGTTAGTTTAAGTTTTTCTAGTATGTTTTTTAATTGCAATTGCTATTGATAAGAATCAAGAAAGGGTTGGTTGTGGAATTTAGATTTTGGAGCATGGTTAATGTGTTGAAATTTTGTGTAGTGGCTATCTAATGGTGTGACATGGGTGATTATGCTAGATTGTAGTCTTTTGTCGCAAATCGACGATATTTGCACCGATTTTGGAATGCTAATGCTTACTAGTTTTGTTATAAAATTAGGTGATGAATTATTTTTGATATCTTAATAATTGTAATGGCTTCTCCTATGACGTTTAGGATGCGTGTGTGCGGATTTTTGAGTAGTCGGGTTTTAGTTTTGCCGGGCGACCAAATCGGCGTTTTTTGGCAGTTTTTGCGATTTTCGCGCACTTTGTGCACGTTGTACCTAGATAGCGAACATTAGTAGTTTCGTTGGGGTTTTGCGTCGTTCTTGATATGTAACCTTATGTTTGGTATTGATGTAAATTCCAGCTTCGGTCGCGGAGACGTCAGACGCGGCGCGAAAGGGGAAGGCGGTGATTGGACACAGCTAGCCAGGGATTCCGGTGAGTAGATGTAACATCTACGGGGGACTATCGTTGGATGGCGCAAGCCGCCCGATAGTTTTAGTAACTTACAAGATCCTTAGTGATGTTAGTAATTAGGGGTGAAATACTTATTTGACTATTTGCTGCATCCATGCATTATATTGACATACCTATACGAAACCATTTTATAGGACACCTGCACCATTGCCAGGGTTTTTATATGCAGCACGAGCACTATTCATGCTTACACACACACCCTGGTAATTGCCATGCCACCACACTAGATAACCTTTAAATTTAATCCTTTTACTAATTGATACTTAAACTTGTGCTATTGCCTTTAATTCCTTAAAATGAAACCGTAGGATTGCTATTCATGTGCATGTACTTCATCATATTAATTGTTCATGCTTAATCCATTAATCACACATCGCAACTTGATTATTGATACCATATGCATTCATTATCACTGATATATGCACTTATGAGGATTTCTTGAGATTTTATGATATTGCTGGATTTCGGGGGAAAGCCGCAAAATTTCTAAACTTATTATATTTTTAAAATATGTAAATTGCGGTTTTCTAGTGATGTAAGTGTCGTCCACTATGAGTTTGCTGTGGTTTTGGAAATCCGTGTCGAGGAGTGGAGGAACCGGCACGGGTACATGGTGGGCCCGGTAAGGTACCCCGGGGCAAGAGGAATGTGGTGTTGACGTTGAGCCTGGCAGGGGACAGATTACCTACCGGTGACTGTTTGGGACGGCGGATATCCAGAGGATACCGACCGTGGCCGCTAGATGATGAGATATTGATATTTGAGATGGGTCAGCCGGACAGCTGAGGCCAGAGATACATTTATGAGATTTGAGACAGCTTTTGGGTGTCGTTGCTGGACACCGGTTCTCGTCGATTCTTTGAGTATTATGCTGGCATTCTAAAAGAGTTTCAAAAACAAAAAGAGATAAATGTTTCTTATATATACCTATTGAGACCTCAGATATTCATGTTGCATACATATTCGTACACTGATGTTGTATACATACCTGCTAGTGCACCCATTCATACCTGTATTTTAGATGTTAGGATGCTTGTGTGCATGCATTCGATAGCCTGTGTAGATGTTATTTATTACTCACGAGTTGGCAACTCACCCCCGTTGTGCCATAGCCTTTTTCAGGTCCGCTCCGTCAGTACAGTAGCGGCGGCCGCACTTGTTCTTTTGCCTCCTTTGTCTGGACTCGAGGTTTTGCTCCTAGGTGGGTTATATTACTATTTTGTACCACCTTGTATATTCTTTGTATCTAGTGTACTCCATCTACTGTATTCACCAGCATTATTGTATATTGACCTAGAGGTGAGACTGTGAGATTTGTAGACTTTTATGCTGTATTTTGGGGTCGAGCTCACTTGAGTCGACATGCTGTTTTTCTTATGCTTCAGTATGATTATTTTGCTTGCTGTCGTTTTATATTGCGTGGGATTTATGACCGCCTTGTGGCGAAGAGCTAGCTCCCGCTTGGGGATGCCCTATTTTGTTGGATTCATATATATATTTTGTTGTACCTATTTTGGGGGCCAGTTTTTACAAAGGAGACTCTGCCGAAATTTTCGGAAAAATTGGTATTATTTTTATAAAGGGTTTTACATGACTTATTTGATAAACTCGCTTTCAATTGATTGGGTTTTCTTCACTCTTTTGCTTAATTGGTTTTGTTTTCTGGGCTTTGGCTTACTTATTTTACGGACGTCTTTAGACGTTTCGTAAACTTAAGTGCCAGTCACGTTCCGTACCCTGCGGGTCGTGACAAAGTTGGTATCAGAGCGGTAGGTTTTACCTTGTTGAGTGTAGGATGACCCTTGGTAGATGGAGTAAGTGACTTAAGCAGGGTAACGTAGCGTGCGTATGTCCGCGGCATACTTACGATACGGTACTCCGCCTAAGTGACTTTAGGATACTTGCTTGAAATTCCTTCTTCAATTCCGTGTATCCTATGATCCTATTGCACTGTTCTTACTATCCGTTTTTCTGTACCAGCCACTATGCCGCCAAAGGCTACGAGAGCGCAGAGGGCTGCCGCCCGTGATGATATCCGAGCAGGCTCGTCCAAGACGAGGACTGAGCAGGGTGGTATACCTATGCCTCAGGGACAGACTGATCCGCATTCCCCAGGTCTCATGGATAGGCTTGAGTCCGGTATGGAGGAGCTGCGACAGATGATGGGAGGCATGCAGGAGTTACGACAGATGGTGGAATCGTTAGTAGAGGTCAATCGAGCACAGAGATCGGATATTACTCCCCCTGCGGTCGTTTCGAGACCGAGTCGGATTCGCACTGATATGTTAGCACCTAGGAGGGTTCGCAGAGGCCGTGGTGGATTCTTTAGGGGCCAGTTATATCGCCTTCACCCATACGATCAGCAGCCATGGTTAGGATGTTTTTGGTGTGGTAGCCTGCATCATCGTAACAGAGACTGTCCGGCGAGACGACAGGGAGCGGCGACAGTTCCACATGTGACCCTACCACCATCACCACCCCCTCCTCAGAGAGCCCTACTTCCTACCCCAGGCGATGCTCCACGCCAGTTAGGTGCACCGAGAGGCCGTGGACGCAGCGGTCCTGTTCAGAGAGGACGAGGAGGCAGAGGCCGAGGTCGAGGTCAGCCCGCTATCGGTGGAGGTCAGGCCCGAGTATTTGCTTTGACACCGCAGGATGCGCAGGCATCCAATGCCGTTGTGACAGGTACCTTGCCAGTTTGTTCTTTCGATGCACGGGTATTATTCGACCCAGGTTCCACACATTCGTACGTATCTACACACTTTGCACCGATGTTGGGCCGTGAGTCATCGTCGTTAGATCAGCCGCTTGTTGTTGTTACTCCGGTAGGCGAGTCGTTTGTCGCTCGTTTTGTTTTTCGTTTGTGTTCCGTTCGTATCAGGGAGAGGGATGCATCGGTTGATTTGATTCTCCTCGATATGTTGGACTTTGATGTGCTTCTGGGCATGGATTGGCTAGCCACTTGTTATGCTTTGGTGGACTGCCGTGAGAAGGCAGTCATATTTAGATTTCCGGGAGAGCCAGTCCTTGTTATTCAGGGAGACCGCAGTGTCACCCTTCCCAGCTTAATTTCGTCTCTTCGCGCTGGTCAGCTCTTGCGGAAGGGATGTCAGGGATTCTTAACGTGTATTTGTGATACTCGAGCTGCAGAGGTTCCGTTAGACCGGGTCTCGGTAGTTTGTGAGTTCCCTGATGTTTTCCCTGATGAGCTACCTGGGCTACCGCCTGAGCGCGATGTTGAGTTCTGCATTGATTTGATTCCCGGTTCGGGGCCTATTTCTATACCGCCTTATCGGATGGCCCCGGCAGAGCTTCGAGAGCTGAAGGATCAGTTGCAGGATTTGTTAGATAAGGGGCTTATTCGACCGAGTGTTTCTCCGTGGGGTGCTCCGGTCCTGTTTGTCAAGAAGAAGGATGGAAGTTTGCGCTTATGTATCGACTACCGCCAGCTGAACAAAGTTACCGTTCGGAACAGATATCCGTTGCCGCGCATTGATGATTTGTTTGACCAGCTTCAGGGTGCGGGGTATTTTTCGAGGATCGACTTGCGATCAGGATACCATCAGCTGCGAGTTCGACAGGAGGATATACCGAGGACAGCTTTCCGCACGCGCTACGGCCACTACGAGTTTTTGGTGATGTCGTTCGGACTCACCAACGCCCCAGCAGCATTCATGGATTTGATGAACCGTACATTCAGGCCGTATCTTGACTTGTTCATCATCGTGTTATCGACGATATCTTGGTGTACTCCCGGAGCAGAGAGGAGCACGAGCAGCACTTGCGGATTACGTTACAGACTCTGAGGGAGCACCAGCTGTTCGCGAAGTTCTCCAAGTGTGCTTTCTGGCTGGACAGCGTCGGATTCTTGGGTCACGTGGTTACGAGAGACGGCATTTGTGTGGACCCGAAGAAGATTGAGGCTGTTCAGCAGTGGCCCCGACCTACATCGGTTACTAAGATCCGTAGTTTTCTAGGCTTGGCGGGCTACTACAGGCGTTTTGTTCAGGACTTCTCCCGTATAGCTGCACCGTTGACCGGTTTGACCCGGAAGGGAGTTCCTTTCATCTGGACGGAGGGGTGCGAGCGCAGTTTTCAGCAGCTGCGGACATGTTTGACTACGGCGCCGGTATTATCTTTGCCTTCGGGATCAGGCGGATTTGTTGTCTACTGTGATGCTTCGCGAGTGGGATTAGGATGCGTATTGATGCAGCATGGCCGGGTGATCGCTTATGCTTCTCGGCAGTTGAAGAAGCATGAACAGAACTACCCCACTCATGATTTGGAGATAGCTGCAGTGGTCTTTGCACTGAAGATTTGGCGACATTACCTGTACGGCGAGTCGTGTCAGATATTCACCGATCACAAGAGCTTAAAGTACATATTTCAGCAGCGAGACCTGAACCTCAGACAGCGTCGTTGGATGGAGTTGGTGAAAGACTACGACTGCGAGATCTTATATCACCCCGGCAAGGCAAATGTGGTGG
Source organism: Agapanthus africanus (assembly GCA_030015575.1). NCBI lineage: Eukaryota > Viridiplantae > Streptophyta > Magnoliopsida > Asparagales > Amaryllidaceae > Agapanthus > Agapanthus africanus. The sequence goes on along the minus strand of CM057347.1, from coordinate 137,235,767 downwards.
CAGATGCGTTGAGTAGGAGGCCCGGGGGTAGTCTATCCTTTTTGCGCGCAGTGCAGAGGCAGTCGTCAGCAGATTGGCAGATGTTATGCGACAGCCGAGTTGAGTTCGAGTTCACTCAGACAGGGGGACAGCTCGCGCATGTTCGTGCACGCCCACAGTTGCTTGACCGTATATGTGAAGCACAGCGCAGTGACGACCGTTGCTCAGAGATCATGGCACAGATGGGACAGGGCAGATTTTCCGAGTTCGTGGTTGACGATCAGGGGATTTTACGATATGGATCTAGACTGTGCGTACCAGATGCTGATGGATTGCGGCGCGACATTCTTGAGGAGGCACACCGATCAGTGTATAGTGTCCACCCCGGTTCCACCAAGATGTACCATGATATGAGAGAGACCTACTGGTGGGACGGGATGAAGAGGAACATTGCGGAGTTCGTTTCGAGATGCCTGACTTGTCAGCAAGTCAAGGCCGAGCACCAGAGGCCCGCAGGAGAGCTACAGCCGTTACCCATTCCAGAGTGGAAATGGGAAAAGATTTCGATGGACTTCGTTGTGAGTCTACCCAGGACCAGTCGAGGGTACGACTCCATCTGGGTGATCGTGGATAGATTGACGAAAGCGGCTCACTTCCTGCCAGTGAAGACGACTTTCAGCTTCGCTCAGTATGCTCAGCTCTATATTGACGAGATCGTGCGACTACATGGCGTACCGACTTGTATCGTGTCAGATCGAGGCACTCAGTTCACCAGCCGACTTTGGCAGAGACTTCAGGAGGCTTTGGGCACTCGTTTGAGCTTCAGCACAGCGTTTCATCCGCAGACAGATGGACAGTCAGAGCGGACCATTCAGACTCTCGAGGACATGCTCAGAGCGTGCGTTTAAGACTTTGGTGGTAGCTGGGATCGTCATTTACCTCTAGTGGAGTTCTCCTACAACAACAGCTTCCAGGATACTATTCAGATGGCACCTTTCGAGGCATTGTATGGGAGGAGATGCAGATCGCCCGTTTGTTGGACAGAGCTCAGCGAGAGCAGCATTTTGGGGCCGCAGCTTGTTGAGGAGACGACAGCGAAGATACAGTTGATCCGAGACCGGATGAGAGCGCCTCAGAGCAGACAGAAATCGTATGCGGACAGGCGCCGTCGCAGATTAGAGTTCGCAGTTGGCGACTATGTTTTTCTGAAAGTCTCTCCGATGAAGGGCGTGATGCGTTTTGGGCAAAAGGGAAAGCTTAGCCCTAGATTCGTAGGTCCCTTCGAGATCCTCGAGCATGTCGGCGCTGTTGCATATCGTTTGGCTCTTCCTCCCAGCTTTCCCGATGTTCACCCCGTCTTCCATGTTTAAATGCTCCGCAAGTACCTTCACGACCCTTCGCATGCGATTCAGCACCCGACAGTCCAGCTAGAGCGCGACCTTTCTTTTGCAGAGCAGCCGGTGGCCATCCTGGATCGGCAGGTGAAGAAGTTGAGGTCGAAGATTATACCAACTGTCAAGGTCCTTTGGCGTAGCCCGAGCAGCGAGGAGGTTACCTGGGAGACCGAGGGCGAGATGGGGGAGAAATATCCCCATCTCTTTGAAGGTACGCGTAGTTATATTTTTAAATTCGGGGACCGAATTTCTTTAAGGGGGGAAGATTGTAGCATCTTGAAAAGTCGTTTTGGTGTTTTCCTGAAATTCGGTGAAAATTCGGTATTTTTCCGAAAACCGTCTTTCTCGTTATTTTGCAGTTTAGGGCTAATTATACCTAAAATGGATAGGTAATTGCTTGTTTTTAGTAGCTAATGAGTTACTTATGAAATTCTGGTCGTTTAAATTTTTTTCCCTATTTTTCAATTTTTTAATATTATTTTAAGCCGGTAAGAAAATACATTAAATTAGCGATAAATACAAATTTTTCCGGGCTAATTTTAATCTTTAAAATTATGATAATTAAAATCTAGTGGTAACATAAATTTTTAGTATTTTATTTTGAATTTTTACTAATTTTTATGATAGGAAACGAATTTATTGAATTTTAAGCTAAAACTTGCAATTTTTGAACTTGTGGGGGGTCTTTTTGCATAAAACCTTTTTGTATCTACTCCCACTCACCCCCCACTCTCCTAGGCCGGCCCCACCTCAGCTGTTGCCCACATTTTCAGCCCCTTTTTTTTGACTTCTTCTATGTGAATGAATGTGAAGAATGGATTATTATATATTAATTAGAGTTTGGGTTTTAGGTGATTGATATGAGATGTTTGACTTTGAAATTTTTTCCACCTCATCCCACTTTCTCCCATTCCTCTCCTCACAGCCGAGAGCAGCTCCTGCACTTGCCCTTTTTATTTTTTTTCTTTTTCCCTTTCTCTTTTTGCTTCAAATCCATCAAAAATCCATCAAAATCAACAATTTCCTTCATAAATTCAATGCAAACCCTTAATCCATCTCTTCTCACACCCAATTTGGTTTAAATTTTGGAGAAAGGAGCCATATTTAGAGACAAGGCACCATGCTAGATCCATAGAAAGTGTGGTATAATCCTTACCCATTTAAATACTTATGGTTTGATTCCTTGAATGAAATTGTTTTAGTGTTAAATTTCATTGCTAGTTTCTAATCTTGTTTTTTTTAAAGTGAATGGTTTGAATTGAATTAGGGTTTAGAAAACCATTATTAGGTTAATTAATTTATTTTGCTATCTAGTGTTTTGCTAACCTAAATCTAAGAGGTGAACTTGCTATTGGGTTTCAAATTAGTGTTAGTTTAAGTTTTTCTAGTATGTTTTTTTAATTGCAATTGCTATTGATAAGAATCAAGAAAGGGTTGGTTGTGGAATTTAGATTTTGGAGCATGGTTAATGTGTTGAAATTTTGTGTAGTGGCTATCTAATGGTGTGACATGGGTGGTTATGCTAGATTGTAGTCTTTTGTCGCAAATCGACGATATTTGCACCGATTTTGGAATGCTAATGCTTACTAGTTTTGTTATAAAATTAGGTGATGAATTATTTTTGATATCTTAATAATTGTAACGGCTTCTCCTATGACGTTTAGGATGCGTGTGTGCGGATTTTTGAGTAGTCGGGTTTTAGTTTTGCCGGGCGACCAAATCGGCGTTTTTTGGCAGTTTTTGCGATTTTCGCGTGTGTTCCGCGCACTTTGTGCACGTTGTACCTAGCTAGCGAACATTAGTAGTTTCGTTGGGGTTTTGCGTCGTTCTTGATATGTAACCTTATGTTTGGTATTGATGTAAATTCCAGCTTCGGTCGCGGAGACGTCAGACGCGGCGCGAAAGGGGAAGGCGGTGATTGGACACAGCTAGCCAGGGATTCCGGTGAGTAGATGTAACATCTACGGGGGACTATCGTTGGATGGCGCAAGCCGCCCGATAGTTTTAGTAACTTACAAGATCCTTAGTGATGTTAGTAATTAGGGGTGAAATACTTATTTGACTATTTGCTGCATCCATGCATTATATTGACATACCTATACGAAACCATTTTGTAGGACACCTGCACCATTGCCAGGGTTTTTATATGCAGCACGAGCACTATTCATGCTTACACACACACCCTGGTAATTGCCATGCCACCACACTAGATAACCTTTAAATTTAAACCTTTTACTAATTGATACTTAAACTTGTGCTATTGCCTTTAATTCCTTAAAATGAAACCGTAGGATTGCTATTCATGTGCATGTACTTCATCATATTAATTGTTCATGCTTAATCCATTAATCACACATCGCAACTTGATTATTGATACCATATGCATTCATTATCACTGATATATGCACTTATGAGGATTTCTTGAGATTTTATGATATTGCTGGATTTCGGGGGAAAGCCGCAAAATTTCTAAACTTATTATATTTTTAAAATCTATAAATTGCGGTTTTCTAGTGATGTAAGTGTCGTCCACCATGAGTTTGCTGTGGTTTTGAAAATCCGTGTCGAGGAGTGGAGGAACCGGCACGGGTACATGGTGGGCCCGGTAAGGTACCCCGGGGCAAGAGGAATGTGGTGTTGACGTTGAGCCTGGCAGGGGACAGATTACCTACCGGTGACTGTTTGGGACGGCGGATATCCAGAGGATACCGACCGTGGCCGCTAGATGATGAGATATTGATATTTGAGATGGGTCAGCCGGACAGCTGAGGCCAGAGATACATTTATGAGATTTGAGACAGCTTTTGGGTGTCGTTGCTGGACACCGGTTCTCGTCGATTCTTTGAGTATTATGCTGGCATTCTAAAAGAGTTTCAAAAACAAAAAGAGATAAATGTTTCTTATATATACCTATTGAGACCTCAGATATTCATGTTGCATACATATTCGTACACTGATGTTGTATACATACCTGCTAGTGCACCCATTCATACCTGTATTTTAGATGCTAGGATGCTTATGTGCATGCATTCGATAGCCTGTGTAGATGTTATTTATTACTCACGAGTTGGCAACTCACCCCCGTTGTGCCATAGCCTTTTTCAGGTCCGCTCTGTCAGTACAGTAGCGGCGGCCGCACTTGTTCTTTTGCCTCCTTTGCCTGGACTCGAGGTTTTGCTCCTAGGTGGGTTATATTACTATTTTGTACCACCTTGTATATTCTTTGTATCTAGTGTACTCCATCTACTGTATTCACCAGCATTATTGTATATTGACCTAGAGGTGAGACTGTGAGATTTGTAGACTTTTATGCTGTATTTTGGGGTCGAGCTCACTTGAGTCGACATGCTGTTTTTCTTATGCTTCAGTATGATTATTTTGCTTGCTGTCGTTTTATATTGCGTGGGATTTATGACCGCCTTGTGGCGAAGAGCTAGCTCCCGCTTGGGGATACCCTATTTTGTTGGATTCATATATATATTTAACTGTACCCATTTTGGGGGCCAGTTTTTACAAAGGAGACTCTGCCGAAATTTTCGGAAAAATTGGTATTGTTTTTATAAAGGGTTTTACATGACTTATTTGATAAACTTGCTTTCAATTGATTGGGTTTTCTTCACTCTTTTGCTTAATTGGTTTTGTTTTCTAGGCTTTGGCTTACTTATTTTACGGACGTCTTTAGACGTTTCGTAAACTTAAGTGCCAGTCACGTTCCGTACCCTGCGGGTCGTGATATTAATGATGGGACTTCATTAATATGATTAATGAAAGGAAAAGAAACCTAAAGATGTTGTGGAATCGAATTTCAAAAATAAAATAGGTAGCTACAGTTCTTGCTTTGCACAGCGGTATATATGATATATCCTGCACCTTATTCGATGAGGAAAGGGCCGACGATCCCTTCACCGGGAGTGACCCCTTTAGCAATAACTGGCAGATGCTACACACTCGGTTTGTCTTTTGATAGCTTCTATAGTTTCTGCTTTGCACAGTGATATATATGATATATCCCGTACCTCATTCGACGAGGAAAGGGCCGACGATCCCTTCACCGGGAGTGACCCCTTTAGCAAAACTAGAAAAGCCTCAAAAACACTCCATTTTAAAATCATTTGATTCTACAACGATATCAAGTTCATTACGCAATAGGTTTTCAGAAAAACCTGTCGTAGCCCTCCGTCATTTCAGATAAGTTGTATATAGTATTCGTGCTACATTTGTTGGCTTTCGTCAAGGTGTAGTGTGCGGTAGCTATATGCTGCTTATCTGCTGCATACGATGTGATTGAATTAGGGTAGTCGTGCGGCTTTGTTGGCTTTCATCAAGGGTCGTGCGGGTGGGTTTAATTCAATCAAGAAATGTACGGGTTGAACTTGACTAGCGGGCTATGGTTTGTTGGCTTTCGTCAAGGTCATAGCACGTTAGGGGAAAAATTATCGGGAATTTCAATTGTTGAAATTTGCAATGAGATTGCATACCTTCTATAAGATAGTTGGATCCCGATACCCGCTGCGAGTAATTGTTACTCCTGGGAGAGTTTTACACATTACAATTAGCCGATCAAGTAGGTGTCTAGAAAGGTGTCAATGGGGTTACGCCTCTGGAAAAACGAGGTTTACTTTAATTAGGTCCGTGCGAAAGCACGGGGAACCTCCCTCAAAGTATCGACACTGGCCTGGCTGAAAGATTGGCGAACTTGTAGGGTGTAATTAATCCCGGCTAGTCTTTCCTTTTAGGGTTTGAAGGAAGATTTGATAAAAACAGTGGGAGCCATCCTGATTAGATAAAATAATAACCAATCTGATCTTGCAAGAGCGCACGCTGAGTGTTTTCTTCTCTCTCTCTCCAGGTAGCGACCATATCACGCCTTAATCAAGATAATAAAACGGATATATTGACCGAACCCGCTTGTTATACTGAGCTGGGGAACGTTGGTCCCGCTCCAACTTATAATTGTTATAAGACAGAGCAGGAAATTGGGGATTGCCAGAATTCCCGTGCCGCCCAAACGAAGAAAGTGCATACTGATGCATCATCTTCGGGTGTGTTCATTACAGAGAACTGTTTCTCAATGTCCTCTACGTCCTGGGTATTTGATACCGGATCAGGATCCCAGATATGTAATCTGTTACATACGGCTACAGAAAGGTAGAGAACTGAGAACGGGTGATAAGTTTCATGAGACAGAAAACGGTGCAAGCGTTGCAGCCAAGTCTGTTGGTCACTGTAACCCTGTATTTCAAATACATTGATTCTGAATGAATGTTATTAGATACCGAACCTGATATACAAAATTATATCAGTCTCCTTATTAGTAAAGAAATGATAAAATTTTGAATTGTTGGATAATGTTTTGAACATTTCCTATATCAAAAGTTGATCGGTTCAGGCACGATATCTAAAAGCATTGATGTTCTAAATCGAACTACAGTTCTTAGTATACAGAACACACACAAGAGGAAGAGTTCAGAAATGAACAAATCCTTCTTGAAGTATTGTAGACTGGGTCATATCAATGCGACCCGACTAGCTGAAGTTACATATAGATGCATATTTAAATTAGTTTGAATTTACATCTTGTGAAACTTGCCGGTCATGTCACAAAGATACGATGACCATAGCTCTGTTTACTGGAAACAGAGAAAGAGTTAGTGAACTCTTGGGATGATACATGTTGATGTATGTAGGTCCCCTGTCTACACATGCCAAGACCGGTTCTTTGTATTTCATTACATTCTCTGATAATCTCTCAAGATTCAGACATATGTTCCCGATGAAACACAAGTCCGAACTCTTTGAGATATTCACAGAATATAAGTTAGAAGTAGAGAGCCAAAACATGTATAAGTATTATGTCCTTTGATGTGATCAAGGAGGAGAATACTTGAGCACGGAATTCTTGGACTTTTCTAAAGGAGAATAAGATTCTCTCTCAGCATTACTCCTCCGTATACACCATAGCACGATGTAATATCGAGGCGGAGCAATCACACCCTATACGATAAGGTGTGCTCTATGATGAGTACTACTGAGTTACCTATTTCCTTTTGGGAGTTATGCACTTGAGAAGCTGCATACCTATTGAATAGGGTTCAAATCAAATCAGTTGCCTACCGCTTCATATGTGATATGGAAAGGGAAGAGCCCATATCTTAAGTTTGTTAAGATTTGGGGTTGTCCGACCTATGTCTTAAAGGCAAAATCCGGACAAGCTCGAGGCAAGGTCTGTTATCTAGAACTGGAAATGTTTCAGCTATACAAATGCAGCTGATGATTTGGTAGAACCGAAGGTTTCAACAGTTTCCAACGAACCTCAGCCTCTCTGCCGATCTAGTAGGGTTTCTTACCCACCTGAGAGATACTTTTGTTTCTCTATGACAGTGGGAGCGAGAATTGCATCATGAGATGATGACCCAACTAGTTTCGAGCTGGCCATCAGGAGTGGGACTCTATAAGAATGGCTGGATGCTTAGCGATCTTAGATAGAATCCATGTACACCAACAAAGTATGGACTTTGGTTGCTATATCTGAAGGGTTAAATTCCCATCAGGAGAAAGTATATCTTGAGAAGATTACTTGGTGTAGATGGAAAAGTTGAGACTTTCAAAGCTAGACTTGTTAAAGGTTTTCATCATCGACCAGGCGTGGATAATGATGAAACCTTTTCCAGTAGCTATGCTTAAGTCCATCCGGATCCTACTTGCCACGGCTACATACCATGACTACGATATCTGGCGGTTGGGTGTCATGACTGCTCTTCTGAATGATGTTTTAGAAGAGAGAGTCTATAAGTACACAGTCAGAGGGCTTCGTAAACAGTGGGAGCAGCGGAAACGTGTACAAGATGCTTTATAGGATAAAGCAGGCATCGCGGAGTTGGAACATCTGTTTTGATTTAGTAGTCAAATAGTTTGACTTCATCAATATGGTAGATGAACCTTGTATATACAAAAAGGTAGTAGGGAGTATGGTGGTGATCCTTGTAGAGTACGTGGATGACATACTCTTGATAGGGAAGGAGTTTCCTATGCTACGCTCGATCAATCTCCGCTTATCACAATGATTCTCCACATAGGATCAAAGTGATACCTACTAAATCCTGGATTTTGAATCTATGAGATAGATCCAAATGGATGTTAGGATACTCACTAGTTGTAGTGAGATGGTATAATCGATCCCGGGGAGAATCTCTGGAAGGGTTCCGGGTGATAAGGAAGACTGAATGTCAGTCACAGGCATTGTCTTTACCCTCAGTGAAGGGACGGTATGTTGGAAGAGTTCCAAGCTAGATACCGTGGCATACTAGACGATAAAGGCTGGATATATTGCTACTTATGATACTACCAAAGAGGAAGTCTGGGTGTATATTAGTTCATGAGATGAACTTCGTTCCTACCATTGTGAGACAATGGAGTTGTGGCTTATGCCTAGGAACGCCCGTCCCATCAGTGATCCAGACATATTCTGAGGCAGTGTCACCTGATCATGGAGATGGTTGATCTCCAAGGGATCGAGGTCAGGAGAGTAGACTCAGAGGACAACACGGCGGATCCACTCACGAAGGCCTTTTCCCAGAGAGAGACTTTTATGGGATGGTTGAATATGAGATACTACAACCACTGCTATCAGATGGCCCTAGTGCAAGTGGGAGATTGTTAGTTATATGTATGCCCTAGAGGCCATTACTATACATAGGATGTATATTGTAGTGGATGCTAGGACATATATAGGGAGGACTTTCTTGCTCGACATGATAGTATGCTATCTGGTTGCTCTTTATCTTAACGTGTATACTGATTGTCTCTCTGTTACATGTTGGTAAAGCCCTTAGGATGTGTACTTGACCACCTGGACTATGATGCGGATCATACTAGTGGGGACATGGTAGTCCATAAGTACATCCTTCAAGGTCCCTAGTCGTGGGTGTATCGAGACGGGACATCGATATACCAGAGTAGACTAGAGTATACCTTCTCGACCCATACAGATGGGAGATGGATGATCCCATATCCATTGGTGTTTGACATCAAAGATGATATACGGGTGCTCAGTGGAGACTGGGTACACTGGACGGACTCGCCGAGAACTCCCAGATGGTATTATACCTTACGTCAGATGGCAGTTCTCTGGTGACACTGGTACAGAGTAGTCTGTTGACCCGAGATCGTCATAGAGTCTTGTGTGATTCCCACTATGCTTTGATTTCCACCTTACCACGTCCAAGAGGGCGTACAAAACGGTGGTTTTTGGGTACAGTCCCGAATCAAATGGAGGCAATGAGCGATAGGAGGGGATTCGTCTCTCCCGGTATAGGGAGTTGATGTTGCGTTGTGTTCGATTGGCTATAACCGGAAATTCCTGGCCAGGGTTGCTGAGATTTACTAGTTAGTGTTACCAGTAGTTTCTCGAACTGTTATAGACCTCATATCGACATGACTTATCGAGCTATTGGGGTCTGACGTTTACCACCCCTAGGCAAGATATGCGACATATCAGACGATCAGACCGGACTGTACGGTAAGTGTTACTGGTTGGATTCACAGGAGTGTGAGCGGGCTTGCTCGTTGATCTTCTGATCGCTCAATACCCGGGTGGCCGTTACGTTTAGCAGACCGCTTGCGGCTTGTGGGTGTTTGATATGATCATCACCTGCTGCCGGCGTATTGACGAGTCTTTAGAGTCCTACACAGAGGTTTCCTGGCTCAAGCGAAACGAAGTAGGAGCGCATATGAGATATGTGCGGGACCGAGAATAATGCGTGTATGTGATACCGTATTCTATTCTCGCGATGAATGTATCGATTGGTTATATGCGATATAACCTAGTTATCGGATCGAGGATTGATTCGATAAGTCGATACATTGGATATTAGTCGGTCATATGCGATATGACCGGATCGTTAAATCGAGTGTTGATTTAATGATTTACTGTATAATTATCTATTAGATATATTACTTTACATTAACTAGTATTTGTTCACTTAAGATGGATTTTCTCACTTGATATGCACATTATATATATGATATAGTTTTGTGCACTAGATTGTATCATGTTTGATGATACGTGCAAACTTGGGTGTATGTTTGATTTAAACCATATTTGGTTAATGGTTAGGGTTTCTTTTGCCTTATTTATTTATTTCATTTATTTACTTTTGGCAAGAAACAAAAACAAAAGGTGGTGGTTTTTCTCACTTTGGCTTGAAGCTTCATGAAGCTTCATAGCACCTTTGACAAAGTCTAAGCCTTTTGTTTTATTCTTAACCTAACCATCTAACTAAACCCTAGTTTATTCTCTACACTCACCCATGGTTGCTAAATGATAACCATCACTTGATTTTGTTTTAAGAAAAAGATAATTCTTTTTCCTTCTTCTTCTTCATCTTGTTCAAGTGAAGAAACCATTCTTGAAAAATATCAAGTGTTGAAATCAAGTGAGAAATCCAAATCCAAAGTGAACCCACTTCCTATTTCTTCATCCTCTACCACTTGCCATGTAGTATAGGGTGTTTTCTTCACAAGTTTCATGACTTGGTGAAGTTGGAGCTTGATCTTGAGTTGCCTCGACGTAGATCATCTTCGGCATCGAAGTCGATGACCTAGCCAGATCATTTCTCTGATGAAACCATCGCCAGAGTCCGGGATCCGATGATCACAGCGAAGGGACATCATTACGAAGCCAAGGAAGTGGAGGACCGGATCTACAAAGGTTGTAGCTCTTTTCACTTAGTACTAAAGTAGTTTAGTAGCTTGTCTTTCGCCTAATCTCTAGTTAACGATCTAGTTTAGGGTTTCTCGGCACCGGAAAATTTTAATTTGGCATGGTTGATGTCTTGTGGAACCTCTTGAGTGTGCCTAGGAACCCTACAGGGGCAACTCCCGCCACTTCCGTACCCTCCGCTCAGTTTGTAGGTTAGTATGAATAAATATAAAATATTTATTCATTTTACATATCCACTAAAGAATAAATATGAACTTCATGGAAATTTAGCGTCAATGTTTATTTTCTAGTTGGAGGGGATGCGTCCGCATCCGGGTCACCGGCTGTTCCTCACTGGAGGAACTATCGTCCCGCTCGTGCTGCTGCCCGGGCCCAGGCTCGTGCTTTAGTCACCGGAGGTATATATCACACTTCAATTTTCGTTAAGCCTTGATTTCTTAATACAAATTTGTCTTAATATTGATTGTCTTGATATTTCTTGCAGACGCAGGGCCTCCCCATCCCTAGAGGGGGACTCGAGTCCCGAATCAGTCCCACAGGCTGAGGCCCAACAGAGTTAGGGGGGAGGCAGCATTCCCCCTCTTTTTTACCCCTGATTATTATCTCTATACCGGCGATCATGCCGAGTGGTTTTGCCGGTATATAGGGAATGAGAGCCGGCTCATGAAGAACTATGCATTTCACGTTGAGTGGGGCGACCAGCACCGGCGCTCATTCGCCCTCTTCTGGGATCAGGCTTGGGTATTAATATATATTTTCATTTGATTTATCCAATATATTTATTATTAACACTTGCAATCTAATAACAATGTTTTTTTGTCTTTTCAGTTGGATTACGATTTTCATCCTGTACCCGACCCTGATCATCCTGGGAGGGTGCTCGATCTTCACGCTCTGTACAATGGCCTGATGAAGAACATGCAGACGAAAATCCGATACAACAGGAATGAGCTGAAGACCGACAGCTACTCCCTGTGGATGGTGACCCCCGAGGCAGAGAGAGCGGCCCTCCTATCTATTCCGGCCTTTGCGAGAGTCGACGTAGAGACATGGCCTCTATTGTGCGAATATTTCGACTCTCAACGCGAACAGGTATGTATTTTAAATGTAATTCATTGTTTAGTATATAATTTATTTTTTTGTGTTGCTTAATTAGAAAACTAAATGTGAATGTGTTGTGCAGAAACAGGCCGCTCAAAATATAGAGAATAGGAAGTCAGCGAAGAGGGGTCGCCCCACTTATACAGGTGGCTCGAGGAATATTACTCGTGCCATGGAGTTATCGGTAACTTACAATAGACCTGCCTTTGTGATATAATGCAATATTAAGAGTTATTTTCTAATATATCTAATATTAAGAGTTATTTTCTAATATTGCGGAGAGCTCAGACCCTGGCGCAAGGTGGTACATCGAGCGTGCTGTCCGCATATCTTGTCGTCCACGGCATCTCGACAGATCCCGCCACGGGCGAGCTTCGATACCCCGATGCCTCTATTCAGGAGTATTGCGTAAGTGTTAATATTTATTCAACCCCTATTTGAAATTTAGTTTTGAAAGGTTCAAATTTAAATGATATACTTATATTTTACTGGTTAATGTGGGTGTAGGAGCGGGTGGTTGAGCAGGCTGAGGCATCGGGGATCGATTTTACTGGACAGAACGATCTGATGCTGCTGACCCCAGTCCTGGACGCCGCACACGGAGGGCACCACGGAGGTTGGGAGAGAGGCCGGGGACTAGGCCCTAGCAGGGCCCATATGAGGTTGGACTCTATCCCGGCGGTTACTTCCTCCGTCTTCAGTGAGCGACGTTTCCAGCAAGAAATGGAGAGCTTGAAGGCCACCGTTCAGGAGTTGAAGGAGATGTTGGTATGTATACTACTTAATAGTAAAATATTATGTCATATTATAGATAGCAACATATCCAATATTTACGTAGCCTGAGCTTATTTGGTTGTAGACTTAGCTTTGATTAATCATATATACATATCTAATTAAAATAAACTATGGTTTTCCAAACTAGATATCCAAACGAGGCCTAAGTCCCTAAGTATACATAGATTGAGATTTCGAAATAACTTGATAATGATACGAATTCGAATAATACACAGTTCTTACTCGTTTATTACACACGTAGGTCCAGACGCGACAGGGTACATCGGCCGAGCCTCCACATGCATCTCCTTCGGCTATGGCTCCGTAAGCCACTACATCGGCTGTGGTTCCGCAGACAGCTCCTATAGCTCCATTGCCCGCTCAGACTCTCGCAGCCACGGATCCGCAAGCCACTACCTCGGCGGCGGCTACGCAGACCACTCCTACAACTCCACAGCCCGCTTAGACTCCCGTACACTCCGCATTGCATGATTTATTGACTCAGGGTATATCCGAGGAGCAGGCGCGCCAGATTGTGGCGTTTATAAGAGGTGGAGCTGGACCGAGCTAGGGTAGCTTTTTGATTCTTATATTTTAAACATGTATTTATTTATATGATACATATTGTACTATATTTTGGACGATATTGATATTGATGGTGTTTGCGTGTTTATATTGATATCATATTCTGCTTGTTGATTTCTTTTGTATATTATGCGTGAGATGTGATTATGAATACTGCGATATATGTTCTGCGTTTTATATATGATGTATATATTATTGTGCACATGGCGAGAAAAAAATAGGCAGCCCTTTTTTTTAAAAAATCCTGATAATATGTACCTACGGATTAATCCGTAGGGCCCAACATTTTCCCTACGGATTAATCCGTAGGGCCCAACAATGTACCTACAGATTTATCTGTAGGGACAAAATATTAGGATATCTGATATTTTGCCCCTATGATCTCAGTATTAGGGGTTACGCTTGTCCATACGGATATATCCGTAGGGGCAAACAAATGCCCCTACACAGGTATCTGTAAGGACAAAATATCAGGATACCTGATATTTTGTCCCTACAGATTTATAACTACGCACTTATCCGTAAGTACCCAAAACTTCATATTCCTAAATAATACCCCTTAATCCTTTAAGTTGTCTAAATTAGTCCCAATATTTAGTTTTCCATCTAAATTCCATTTAAAATGATCATTTTGCCCTTATCTTTTCTTCCATGCTCCATCAACACCTTTCTTCTATTTCTTTTCAAATTCCAATATCCCACCATCCATTAGAATTACATTCATCTATAATTATGATTCTAGTTGGCCTTTTCTTAAACCATTCGGAACCCATCTTCATGAATTACAAATGATTATTTTTTCTACATAGGACCAAATACTTATAAGCAAGGATGGGTTGAAGGTTAATTAGGTTGCTAAGAGTAGATTAGGCATTTAACAGCTTAATTAGGCTAACTAATAATTACTTAACTGATAGGGGTATTTTTTAGTCAACTTAAAGGATTTATGGGTCTTATTTAGAAATATGAAGTTTTAAAGGTCTTATTTAGAAATGCGAAAGTTTTGGGGTTGAATATAGAAAAACCCCTAATTAATTTTCTTTTATCTATTTAATAAAAAAGGAAAGAAGATATTCTTTATCAGTTGCGATTTTTTTTATAAATTTTGTTATCTGAGAAATATATTTGTTCAAATTTTCGCTAAATTCTATAATTTTACTATTATAATTAGAAGTACTTAGATGATGTCATTAGTCAACAAAATAAAAAAGAAAGAAAATGACAAAATTCCATTAGCAAACTAGAGAGTTAGATATGTCCAACTCATCCACCACAAAAGTCAAAAATACGAAGATGAAAAGTCAACAACTCACTTTCTCTCTCTTTCTCATTCATTACGCATTCTTTCTCATTGTTGAGTTACGGCAGCGCCCCGGCCATCAAACCGTGGCCAAATGCGGAACAAAAATTTACTAAACTGGTGCTACCACCACCCGATACCCGGATCTACCATAAACCCTATACTAGCAAACAATATAAAGAGTATGGAATGGTTATACCGAGTTGATCCGTGTCTTTCGGTCTTCAACCTTTATCCCAAGCTCCTAGAGGCTCCTTGATCGAATTTGGTTGCCGGTCTTCCTCCATCTATGATGATCACCTGAGAGAAACGGCGCAAGCTCCAGTCTCTCCAAGCGAGGCAACCGACGCTCCAAGATTGTTAGCAATGGAGAGTGGAGGTGTATGAATGTGTCACTATAATTTTTCTCTCATCATAAATGCTCCATGAGCAACTCAAGAAGATGAAAGAGGTGAGGAAACATGTGGCATGAGCAACTCAAGAAGATGAAGGAGGTGAGGAAACATGTGGTATGAGCAACTAAAGAAATGTGGCTAAGTGTTTTCTCCAAGTGAGTGAGAAAAGAAAGTGAAGAAAAAAATAGCAATGAGCAAGGCTCACCCCAAGAAAAGTGGCTGCCACCTCTCTCTATTAATCAAGCACACAAATATCTCTTTTTATTATTCCAATAAACAAATACAAATCATATCTCTCTACATGCCATCACCCATGGTCATGCCAACTCACCCTCCACCTCATTTCCAAATTAATTTTCTAAAAAGAAAATCAATTAATGAGGTGGCCATCTTCTAGAAACTATTCCGTATAAATACGGAATACAGCCCGGTATACGTATCGAAATACATATACGTGTATTCGTACAAAAATACGAATAGCCAAGAGAGAAAATGAATAGTGAACAATAATACTAGAATATATATATATATATATTTATATAAATTATTAAATCAAAACCTGATTTAATAATCCGGGTTAATCCTAAGCCGCTGGTATTATCAACCGTCCGATTAAAGTCTGTGCAGCCTGTACACATATTTAATCGGACACATGTATGTACCAACATACGTCATCTACACCATATCGTCTGAACCGTGAAAACCCTCTGTATGGGACTCTAAAGACTCGTCAATACGCTAGCAGTGGGTTTAACCACAAGCACGTCAGCGGCACTAGTTGTACGTAACGGCTACCCAGGTATTGAGCGAAAGGAAGGACGACGAGCAAACTCATCCAAACCCCTACTGAGCCTGACAGTGACAATATCCGTATAGTCCGGTATGTTCGTCTAAGAGTATCGCATATCGAGTTTAGGGGTGTGGATAAAGTCAGACCCCTAATAATGCGATAATTCGTGTCGGTATGAAACCCATCACCACATGAGAAACTACCGATCCTAGATTAGTAATTCTCGACTACCTTGACCAAGAGTTTCTGGTGATGGTCACCCGTGCACTGCGCGACATCATCCCCCAATACCGGGAGAGACGAATCCCCGACAATCTGCTCACTGCTTCCATCTGGCTCGGGACTGTACCCAACTAAAACCTGTTTGCACGAATCCTTTGAGCCATGTTAGGGTAGTAATCAAAGCACAATGGGAACTCACACGAGACAAATGACGATCTCAGGTCGACAGACTAACCTGTACACATGTCACCTGAGAACTGCTATCTGACAATAGGTATAGTACCAACTAGTAGGTTCCCGGCGAGTCCGTCCAGTGTACTCATAACCCAATGAGCACCTATATACTATCTTAGGTGAACAAACTAACACCAATGGCTTGTGAGACCTGGCCACCGCCCCTCGTCGGGGTCTCGATCAGTATACACTAGTCTACTCTGGAGTATCAATGCCCAATCTCGAAACTGTAAGTCTACAGTAGCGCCTCGGCCGTCTATCCGAGGCCAAACGCGGAACAAATTTTTTTATAAACTGGCGCTAACGCAAAATTTCACCCGGATCGTGCCATTAACACTAAACTAGCTAACTAGAAAGAAGTTTAGAATGGCTATACCGATCGATCCGTGTCCTTCGGTCTTTAGCCATCATCCTAAGCTCCTCGCGGCATCTCCGATCTCACTCAATCTCCGATCTCCTCGTCGAAGTGGCACCACATCAAGGAATAATTTTACGGGCTCCCGCTTCTAAACCGAAGCAACTCGGACATGAAATTTGCTAGCCGACATGTTCAAGAAGAAGTAGAGAATGTGTGTGATAATTTTGTCTCATAACATCCATTGATTCTCAACACATGAGATGGTATGGATGGAGATTGAAGAAGAAGCCATGGGAGAGGAAGTTGTGAGCACAAGAAAGCTAGAGAAAAGGAAGAGCTTTGTTATTCTGTAGGATGATAATGTGAGAGCTCTCATGATCATAAACTCAAGACCAAACTCCACTCATAAGTAGCTGCCCTCTCTCTCCCAATCACAATCCCACACAATAAACAATCAAGAGAAAAGAAAATGGCACAAAAAATAATACCATGAGTCACCATAAATGCATGTGCCATAATCAAAACTCTAGGACAAAACTTGCACTCACATTTTCCTCACAATTAAACATTTAAACCAAAATATTTAATCCAAAAAGAGAATGTCAACTTCTAATGTAAACTCGTGACGGATCACAAGAATACCCCTCAACTAAATATACATACCTGCATCCGCATTCCGACTGAATACGAATGCAATGAGACAAAAGTAATCCAACAAATCTAATATTAGGATCCGGCTTAAACTAAAGCCCACTAGTATGATCCGTCCGATCATGATCCGTGCACGAGTGCACGTATATGATCGAACCCTGCCATAAAACCTTACGGCCTCTACAACGTTTTGCCGAACTTGGGAAACTTTCTGTGGGGGACTCTAAAGATTCGTCAATATGCTGGCAGTGGGTTTAACCACAAGCACGTCAGTGGTACTAGCTGTACGTAACGGCTACTAAGGTATTGAGCAAAGGGAGGCCGACGAGCGAACTCATCGTAAAACCCTACTGGCCTGTCAGTGACAATATATGTACAGTCCGGTCCGTTCGTCTATGAGTATTGCATATCGGGCTTAGGGGGCTGGTAAACGTCAGACCCCCAATAAGGGTATAAGTCATGTCGGAGTGTAGCCCAGAACACCCTGAGATACTACTGGAATACCTACCAGTAAATCTCACCTGCCTTGGCCAAGGACTTTGTGTAATGGCTCTCCTAGACGCGCGATCTCACGCCCAATACCGGGAGAGACGAAACCCCTACCGATCTGCTCACTGCCTCCATGTGGCTCGGGACTGTACCCAACTAAAACCTATTTGCACGACTCCTTTAAGCCGTGGTAGGGTAGTAATCAAAGTACAATGGGAACTCACACGAGATAAATGACGATCTCAGGTCGTTGGACTAACCTGTACACATGTCACTAGGGAACTGCTATTTGACGTCAGGTATAATACCAACTTGCATATTCCCGTCGAGTCCTGTCCGGTGTACTCATAACCCAATTAGCACCTGTATACGTCTTAGGTGAACCAACTGATACCAATGGCTTGTGAGACCGGCCATCGCACCTCTTCGGGGTCTCGATCCGTATACACTAGTATACTCATGGAGTATCGATGCCCAGTCTCGAAACTCTCATGACTAGGGACACTTTAAGGATGTGCTTATAGACTACCCAACTCTCACGTATATGATCGCCATCATACTGCTGGTAGTCAAGCAAGAATCCTAAAGGCTCTATCAACGTGTAATAGTGATCTTTAATGTCACCTAAAGCATGCACACGATGACAAAGACAAACCAGATAGCATACTATCATCTCAAGTAAGACTGTCCTACCGGCATAGGTCTTCCCTCAATCATTGCAATCACGTGTCTGCGGTCTAATAATTGACTTTGAGGGCACTATATCCAACAATCTCCCACTTGCACTTAAGGCTAATTATTGCTATGTCGCATACTCATAGCCCGTGTGATACCGAACACCCAACTCCTCTACTAATCAGTTTCACAAAGCTCGTTGGTGAAACTATTGTGTTCGAGAAATAGCCTCGTGAGTGGATCCGCCCTGATGTTTCTTTCTATGTCTCTCTTTATCTCAAGTTCGCGGAGAAAGCCATCTCCCGAATTGAGTAATAACTATCTTAGAATATGTCTGGATATTTGATGGGACCTAGTTCACAAATGAACTCCAAATCCAAACTTCTTAGACTGTATCGTCAACTGAATTTAGTAAGTATCCTGCATCATGCCTCCCTCAGTATCCGCTTAGACCACCTGTCCAAACTACTGCCCCTTGTCAGTGGGAAAACTACCACTCTGTCATCCAGGTCACCTTGGAAGCCTGGAATGATAACCGTCGCCCGAAGGAGGCTACCGTTATCATATCCCTAGAACATCTACTTAAGTTCTAGAACTGCTTCCGAACGTTTCTCCAGGATTGGATTAATATCTGAACTTATTGCAGCTAGTGCAAAAACAACATCTGGTGTGGCACTTGACATCTCATGATCGACTCAATTACCTAAACAAGTGATATGCCAATCATGCACATCCCTCTCCTCTTTAGTCTGTAAGACACCTTTAGAGAGGGTGACTCCATCACCTGCAGGTACACCACCATGTCAGGAGTCGTCCATTCTAAAACACCTTTAGAATGCTGTCTATGTACACTGATTGGGACACTTCCCAAATCTAGATCTAAAACCATAGATTTAGTAACCAGAATGCCTGATATAATATCCATATCCTGTGTGGAGAAACTGCTGTGTGACAACCACAGTATAACTGATCGTAGTATAGGAATTTTACTTCCCACTCTGTGTATGTCATTCAAATACCAGGACATCACACCCTACTACATTCTTAACAGATCTATCCCCTATTCTGATGAAGTCAAAACCTATGACTGTCACATCAAAAATAGATGATCTATCTCCGCTATATCTGCTTTAGTCTATAAATAGACACAATCTATTTGTCCACTATGCTTCCGCTGCTCCCACTGTCTACGAAAACCCTCTGGCAGAGTCATATACACGTGCACTTCTAAAGATAGTTTAGAACGATGCTATACTCATCCTCCTGCCGGGTCTCATAGTTTAGAACAACAGCAATGGCAAGTCTGGGTAAATAAGAACTTCACTGTCACTGTCCTTGAGGATACCGGAGTACCTCTCGGGCGTCTGAGGTTACCCACCATATCTGCGGAGTGGCTAATGGAATGTCAAACCTGATTGAATCTTTTGGTCCTATAAAATTTTCAGTAATTGTTTGCGGTTCTCGAATCACTTCCAGTTCTACCATACTTCCACTACTGTTTTCTGAAAAAGTTCATTTTACTAAAACTGTGGCGGGTCAAGAACAATATCACTATTAATCTTCCAGATGGTAGAAAGTCAACCCTCGTCATAGCTCGGGTTAACCCACAAACTGCCATTACAGAAATGTGCCTTGAGTTATCCGGTGTCTGGTTTTAAGCATAAGCCCGACAACTCCACATACCTTAACATTGTTAAGATATTAACTGTTCTATATCCAATATAGAAACAGAGGTACTGATTTAATTGGAACCAGATTCAAATCATGCAGCCATCTCCAGTGCATGTCAACCAAATGGAGAGAGGCTGATCAACATTACTCAACTTAGGAGTGCATCCAATTATGAGTAACCTGAAAGAGAAACAAGTTTCTCAAAATCATTACTATCAACTGAATACCTCACACAAGTATCTACATCTTTGATCACCTTGAAGAATCATGATACTTGCGACACCTGGTTCTCTTCTTTATTCTTGTACATATAACTTCTCAAAACATAGACCTTGTATTTCTACGAAACACGTGTCTAATACTAGAGAAGTCATAAGTAAATAGAATATAGTACGAGCACCAACCCCTCTGTCCTAATGGACACTGAACAACATACAACACTCTGTATAAATCCCCTGAGTTGAATAACTCAAACACTGTGCGTCATAGGTTGAAAACTGTACTATGGTTATGAAGAATTACACCGCTGTTCAATGCTCCTTACCTAACCATCAACTGATATAGGTAAATGTTATGGACATAATTTCAAAAAGTTATATCTCACTTTATAAAAATAAACGTACAGAAATGTCAGTTTAAAATTGGTGCATAACAGCGGATATTAAAATCCAAATACTTGCCGTCCGGCAAAAACCCAGGCGATTTCCTCAAATATCACCAATTACAACGAATCCCGATATAATGAGGATGATCACCTAATTCCCAATAACTTACTCCCACTCATCATCTATAAAACCATACAGATGTGAGAAGCATACCTGGTAAATACATATCCTGGAGCAAGGACCTAATTGGGAAATCATTTTTCCTTTAACAACACATAGTGAAACTGAAACATGAATATGTTTCGAAGGGTTATCCGGGTATTCCTGGTAATGCCTCTTCCATTATCAGATTCATGACTGTAACCGTTTATTTCTTTTCCATCTCTCCAAATTCCTTTATTTATCTTTACTCATTACCTTTTGTACACCCCCTTAGGCTAAATGGTTTTCTTCCTTCCCTACCGTTCGGCACCAGCCTATGGTTTGGAAGAAGACTATCCAATAAGCATAACATGTGTACTCTCCTAATCCTAGGAGTACTCGCAACCTGAGAGAAGATAAAGATAAAAGACAATTGAATAAATCTTATTCCTATTTCTTCTGAACCAGAATCCATCCTCGAACATGGAAAAAGTTCCTTCGAGTTCGTATATAACCATACGATGGATTTATCCAATGGAATTGGATGTTTGTAATGATACATGGTGTTCTGGAGAAATACAAAGGTGAAATAGGAGTGGCGATGAAATACTTGGTTTGGTCGTGAATGATAGCAGTCGCAATTTCATTTTTTCTCTTTCTAATCCCTTTATTTATCTTTACTTATTACCTTCTGTACACCACACTTAGGCTAATTGGTTTTCTTCATTCCCTACCTTTCAACACCTGCCTATGGTTTAGAAGAAGACTATCCAATAAGCGCAATAGGTGTACCCTCTCCTAATCCTAGGAGCCCTCACAACCTGAGAGAAGGTAAAAGTAAAAGACAACTGAATAGTCCTATTCAATCTCTCCAGAACCAGAATCCATCCTCGAATCTGGAACAGGTTCCTTCGAGTTCGTATATAACCATACGATGGATTTATCCAATGGAAGTGGATGTTCATAGTGATACGGGGTGTTCTGGAGAAATGCAAAGGGTAAAAGAAGGAGTGGCAATGAAGTATGCAACTCAGACAATCCAAAAGCCGGTGTTTTAAGAAAGTTCGGTTAACTTGGTCACTGAGTCATAGTCTAGGGTCGGGCCATGGTCGCTGTCAAAGAGAGAGAGAGAAAATAAACACTCTGCGTGCACTCTAACCTAGATTAGAATAGTTATCAATTTATCTAATCAGGAAACCTCCTACTGTATCCTCAAATTCTCCTCCAAACCTGAAAGAAGAATTAGTCGGGATCACTCGAGGAGTAAACCAACTCATCAGTGGGAATCGGGATCCAACTATCATCGCATGATAACTTGATGGAATCCACTCACGTTATCATACTCCAGAAGTTATGCGCATGCCTGGCAAGTTTCTTGTATGTTTGAAACTCCCGATGTGATTTTTACTCCATGCTCTTATGACCTTGACGAAGGTCAACAAATCATAAGTCACATATCAAGTTCTACCCATCATTGTCCAGGTTAATTTGAACCCACCCGTACTCGCCCTTGACGAAGGTCAACAAGGCTGTATGACTGTCCCAAAGCAACGCATCTATCTATGCAACAGAAAGGTAACAAGAAGCTACCATACACTATGCCTTGACGAAGGTCAACAAACATAGAATGAATACTAAGTGCTACCCGTCTGAAATGACGGAGGGCTACGAATGGTTTTTGGCGAAAAACCGTTAACATAATGAACCTGATATTGTTGAAGGAACCGGATAGCTTCTTACAAAAATATAGTGGCGAAAACATTTGCTAAAGAGGTCACTCCCGGTAAATAGATCTCGGCTCTTTCCTCGTAGAATGAGTTGCAGGATATTCCAACTGAATACCGCGATGCAAAGCAAAAAGTAATCGACTATAGTGAAGTTATTACCCTGACGAAAACTTCTGCCTAAGGGGTCACTTCCGATGAAGGGATCTCGGCCCTTGCCTCGTCGAATGAGGTGCTGGATATTCATAACCGAATACCTCTGTGCAAAACAAAAGAGAACGTCCTTGCAATAGCAGATTTTGAAAATTGTTCCAACAACATTGATTGTTAAGAATTCTTGTTTGTGTAGTTGGAAATTGTAAAGAAATCACAACCAAAAATAATTTGACCGCAATCAACTACGGTGTCGGATGTAGATTGTAAGTGAGTGCGGATCGTCCACAAAGATAGTGTAATAGTTCGTCTTTCGAATTAGATGAATTGAAACTTTAAAGAAAAGATAACAAACAATTCAAGATTTATATTTGAAGTTCAAGAATTAGAAAATCTAGATCTAATAACAAGAAAAAGATAGAATCAAGAATTAATAGTTTGATGATTTTTCCAAACCAAATATCAAGAATCGAAATGAGGCTCGTAGGAATTGATCGGATCTATAGATGTGATGTAATCTTACAATTATGTATTCTTATCCTTCGATGAACTGATACTAGATCGATGATGATCGATCGAGAATTAGGGATTTCTTATGAAACTAGGGTTTCATCTTATCCCTTATTCTTTCGTCGATATCATTCAAATTCTAGCCTCTAGTAAATTCAAGAAACGATCGTAGATCCCTAATTTCGAGCGATCACAATCAAGAAAGCATTGCAACGAAACTAGGTCATCGATTCTTAAACTTGCTAGGGTTTACAGAGCTCGTAGGACTCAAGAATCGTATTAAGATTTGTTACATCATCATTCTATTGATCGTCTCGACTCCTTTACGAGCGGAGTTTTACTCAAAAATCACAACAAGAACCACAATTACAAATTGAGATCGAATCATGATGCAAGAATTTAAAGAAAGCAAGATTAAAGAAATTCACCTTTTATTTATATCAACAATTTCATTACATTCGCTCAAGAGCTACAAGAGGAAGAACTCGATCGTCGATTTGGCTTCGCTCGTCTCCGTGAGTCGCGGATCGGCTTGGATCACTTGCCCGATTGAAGATCGGCTCGGCTCATAAAAGGTTGAAGGCTTCTCGCTTGATTGGTACTCAAGATCTTGAATTTGGAGTGGAATTAGGGTTAGGGTTTCGCAAAAGTCTTGTCACTAGACTTGTGGAAGAAGATGATGTAAGAGGGAATAGAATGAACTATTGATGAACTATTCATGAACTATTCATGAACAACCTCAACCCTTAGATCTAGGCTCCTATTTATAGACTTTCAAAACCCTAGATCTAGGATTAGAATTTGAAGTTTCCCTCCAAAAGTTTGTTAGATGAAATTTGAATTTCCCTCTAAAAGGTTGTTGAGGAGAAGCTTCTAGATGTGATTAGTTAGGAGGGAGCTTCTAGAAATAGTTTGTTAGGAGCTTAATTAAGATTAGCCTTGCTTAATCTTCTTTGCTGATCTGGCAGTAGCTTCGAGGTCCTTCTGGAATTTGAGGCATCTTAAATAAATGTGGGCCCTGAGAGATGAATTGTGCACCAAAAATGGGATGATGATGTGGCGAAAGCGCCGCGGTTCCGCGGCATAAGCTGGCATCCGCCGCGGTTCTGCGGCGCTTTGGGGGCTTCAAAGCTTGGGCTTTCTGTAGTGGTCTTGGACTGATGTATGGGGCTTTTATTGATATGTTGAATTTTATATTGCCTTTTGAATTGCTACCAGATCTGAAAACATGGAGTTGGTGTATTTTTTATCAGCTTCTTTTGACTTTGCTCCTGCAATTTCCTGCACAAATCTCGACACAAGTGTTGCACAAATACAGAGATGATGCGATGCCATAAAATGCAGTCAATTTCCTTTAAAGTGCCGGTTTAAAAGTCTAACACATGAAATCTGATATTTAACAACTGATTTGCTAATATGTGAAATATGAATACTGAACACTTCTAAATGAGTGCAAATGATAGGGAAATTGCCGTGTTAAGAATGCAATATTTTCGACTGATCAAATTCCCCCAAACTTAATTTCGATCGTCTCGAGCGAATGTTTTATTAAAAAGAGAAGGAGAAAATAAAGAAAGAGAAAAACTAACTAGCACACTTTTGTAGGCAACACGATTGCACTGAGCACGTGCAACAAGCCTTTAAATCTCTAGGTGTCCCTAGTAGGAGGAGTGTTGTCTCCTGAGGGTTTCAGCGGATTGCACCCACAAAATCCAATAATAAAAGAAAGATCATGAATATTACATTTAAAGAAAAGAATTGTAAAAGAAAAGCCTTGAAAATTAGGGTTTTCAACTAAGCTAGCTTTTCGGTTGTCATGAGCTCTATCTTAATGGTCATGAAAAGATGTTAGACATCACGTCCTCCCTCAATAAAACATCGTCTTATTCTTCATTCCTATCTTTCTTCCAAACATCGATCATATAACCCTACGTGTGTGTAAAGGACATCCCTACACCCGGAGAATTCAATTCAAGCTATCATACTCTTGTCCATCAGCCTCAGTACGTTTTAATTAATGAATATTTAGCTGAATTTGCTCACATACTTTCATGCGACCGTTAATACTTCTTGAGGTACTAACCGACCGATTACTCATGTGCTTGCTTATTTGGTGTATTTCCTCGTCATGCACCACCTCAGGCATAGCAGTGACTCCCAGACCAGTTGGCCTTAGGGCACTAGGTGAAGAAACACCCTCGCTATATATTTTTATTGCCCTTGGTGATAACAAAACCAGTGTCCATTTTTCTCACCATTTTATATATTTTTTTTTCTTCACTTTTTCTTTTATTTCCTTCATACATCGGCTTTAAGACGAGCATTTCAAGGTATCCTCTACTATCCCAGGCTTTAAGACGTGTGTAAGTGCGAATAGCAGGGTATCAACGTTCAAAATGTTTGGCTTCCAGAATAGAAACTATTTTTCAGACTTATTTTTATCCTCAGATTAGTGACGTCCTTCATCTTACTAACCTTTGGGACGGCTCATAACTACTTATTACTAGTTCGTATAAGAAAACTTCTAATTTTCTTGGTTTTCTTAAATTTTTCTAATCTCAAGGATGTAATTTTTCACTATCTAAACTTTTATTATCTTATTTATGTACAAAAAATATTTTTATCTTTTTGAAATTTTTTAAATTTTTATAGGTTTTCAAAAAAATGTTTTGTGCTTATGCAAAGTATGATGCAAATGATGCGAAAATAAGCACAAAGCTCCCTCAAACTTGTTTTCAACAGTGTCCTCACTGTTGCCTTCTGCTAAATCTGGAAAAAAAACCTGTAAGCTTGGGAGGAATTTATTAGTGGGGGCAAAATATTTAAGTGAAGAATCTCCCCCAAACTTATTTTTTTGCTCAAAATTTTATGTAAAAATTTTCTTTTCAAGAGCCCGATTATATCCCCCCAAACTTAAGCAATGTTAATCTTTGAAAATCACATGAGGGGGTCAAAAATCATTGGTCGATGCCAAGCTTTGCAAAGACCGAATGTCAACACCAACCATTCAAAATTTTTATCAATGCAGTGCTCGGGTTGGTGGAAGAAGAAGTGGGGAAAGGGTAAGTGGTGGAATAGAAAGTGCGTGCGTCTCATTTTAGAGAGACGATGCAGTGATTGTCATGGATTGCTCGCATTCTTTTTACAGTTCAGAAAAAGGGGTGGAGGTTCAATTTCAGTGATTGGGATATGATTCATCTCAACACCCGTGTCATTCAAAAATGCGAGTTCTTCAGCGAAGATTTCCTCAAAAGTTCCATCTATACCCCGATGAATAATGTCATCACAAAGTGCGGGGTGATCTTCAGACTCTAAAAACAGTTCATAATCCGTGTTAATTGTTGACCCGGACATCTCGGTGGAAGAGTCCGTATGTGTATGATACATAGTTGGGTCAAACAACAACATATGAAAAGAGTCTAGATCGGTATCAGGAGGATCATCAAATTCGCTGCTGTCGACATCCATTAAGTCGACAGAACAAACCTGAGCAATAGGTTCAGAGGGTACACTTCCCAACTTGTAAATGTTCAGCTCAATTGACCTATTCCCGAAGGATAGGGTCATAGAACCGTTAGGACAGTTGATGATAGCGTTGGAAGTGGCCAAAAAGGGGCGACCTAAAATCACCTGAATTTGATTCCGTGGTTTCGCTACAGGCTGTGTATCAATTACAATAAAGTCCACAGGGAATATAAACTCCCCGATTTTTATTAACACATCCTCCAGTTCACCCCTAGGTTTGGTGATCGATCGGTCAGCCATTTGGAGAGTGCAGTGAGCAGGTTTCAACTCTCCAATCCCTAATTGCTCATATACAGAATATGGAAGTAGGTTAACACTTGCGCCAAGGTCTAAAAAAGCACGATTTATGTTTTTACCCCCAATAGAAATCGATATTGTAGGACATCCTGGGTCCTTACGTTTCTTTGGTAGCTGGGGAATAAAAGCAGTGCTGATATTATTATCCATAAAGACCTTTTTCGGCACTTGAGTCTTCCTCTTTCTAGTACACAAGTCCTTAAGAATTTTCGCATAAGCGGGGACTTGTTGAATCGCATCTAGGAGAGGGATATTGATGTTAACCTGTTTGAACATTTCTATAATTTTCTCCATATGTGGACTCGTTCTATTAGCCCTTAACCGATTTGGGTAAGGTGCTTTCGCAATGAGCGTCGGGTCCATCATAGGAGAAGGAAGAGGGGGTAGACGAGGTCCCAAAAGAGGTGTGGGGACCGTCTGTGGAGAACTAGAAGGGTTATACTGAGGTGTCGAGCCTAGTTGGAAATGGAGAATAGGCTCGCAAGAAGGTGGTGGTGTAAAAGAAGAAGGATCAGAAGGAGAAGTGTGTGTGTGAGGAAAGGTCTCAGCCGGGGTATCATCGATAGATTTTTCTGTGTCATCAAACTCTTCCCCAAGGTGATGGTCAAGCACTCTTCCAGATCTCAACGTGATTGCATCCACATGATGTGAATAGCCAGGATTGGGTAAAGGTTGAGCTGGAAGTTTCTCTTTCTTTCTTGCACTCATTTCGGCTTTTAATCGTGCAATTTGTGCTTCCATCGATTTGATATTCTCATTTTGAGAGACAATGATCTTCATTACATTCTCGATAGAAGATTGCAAACTTGCCGTCCCTTGGATGGATTGTTTCATGAAAGTATCCAAGGTTTGTGCTAGTGCAGAGGTGTTATCTGTACCGGTCAATTGCAAAGAATTTTCATGTGGTGCAAAAGTATTGGCCGGGTTTTGGAAGTTTTGTGATTGGAAGGGGTGCTGACTCAATTGAAGTGGTGGATGCTGTTGTGGTGGAGGGACCCTTTGGAAATTGTGTTGGGTTGGAACCGTGTTTTGAGATTGGGATTGGTTCCAAGCAAAATTCGGGTGATTCCTCCAACCCTGATTATATGTGGAAGAAGATGGATCGTTTCTAGGTCTTTGAAATGCGGCATTGGTATGCTCATGACCTTGAAACGGAGAATTTTGTGGACATTCTTCCGTCAGATGTGATGGATCAGAACAATATCCACATACAGTTTTGGAGAGTGACATTTGACTTAGGGCGGCGGCTAAAAATTTGTTTTCCATAGTCTCGAGTTTTTTGTGTATAGCTGCAATGTCAGCTCTAACTCCTATGGAAATATCATTGCCATCCCTAGACGATTGACTCACACCCTCCCACTGTAAAGATTTTTCAGCGAAATCTTCTAGGAATTTCCATGCTTCCCCATCATCTTTGGTCATAAAGTTGCCTTGACACATGGATTCAATGGTCTGTCTTGTGTAAGGAGTAATGCCCTCATAAATGATTCGGCACAGTTCCCATCTAGGGATGCCGTGATGTGGACATTGAACTAACAGATCCTTGAAACGTTCAAGACATTTTGAAAATGTTTCATTTGGAAGCTGGGTGAATTGATAGATTTCGCTACGGACTCGAGCTGTCTTTTGATGTGGGTAGAATTTCTTCAGGAATGCTTTGACGAATTCATCCCAATTTGAAATGGAATGTGCGGTAGTGTTATATAGCCACTTCGCGGCTAAATCTCACAAGGTAAATGGGAGAAGACGAAGACGCAAAGCATCCACAGACAGCTGTGAGGTACCCATCATTGCGCATACATTTTCAAATTTTGTGATAAACACGTATGCGTCTTCAGTCTCGTGACCGTGAAATTTTGGTAGAAGGTTGATGTATTGGGGTTTAATCTGAAAATTTTCCCCGTTGGCTTGTGGAATGGAAAGACAGGTGGAAAGGGGACCTCGTGTAGGATAGCACCTCTCTTGGAGAGATATGCGAGGTGGATTCTGCGCACCAACGGACGGAGGCAGGGTAGTGGTAAAGAAGTTCGATGGAGATGGATCCATCGATGTGGGTGTGGTGGTGGGAAAAGAAAGGGTAAATGTAGAAATACCGACTTTTGGGTCGATCGAAAGGATGCGGACTAAACAGGCACTAGAATCCTGTTGTCTAGCCTATCTTGCACTAAAAAAGGTTAGTACAAGTGGCAGCGTGAATTTATAATTAGGGGAATGATGAATGAATGCGGTGTTTGCTTTGAAAAAGGGACGGATTTTTGAAAAAATGATGCAACACAACAAATGCAACACACAAAACCCTAATTCTAGGGGTCGCCTAGGTCAGATCTCTAGACCGCTCCTAACTGCCAAAAGACAAGTCGCAGGATCAATCCTCCACTGCCTCTTTGTCCCCCTGTGGCCAGGTAAGTGCCAGGTAAGTGGGAAGGTACTCCACTACGTAAGTAGTGGGCCTAATTAATAACCACTAGCCTTCGACACACTTGCCTTAGACACCACAAGAAAACGCGGATAAGCAATGAATTACCCACGGCCTTCTCTTGTCCTAAGTGAGCGCGACGGTCCTTAGAGTCATCTCTAGATTTCTTTTAATTAATGAGGGTAAATGCGGATGCAAGTTTGTGATTTTCGGGGCTTAGGAAGGGTAATGAACTCCCCACCTAATCTGGATTTGGCCGTGCCCCTTAATTTCCGTATTAATTATGCAAACAACCACAAAAATCAAAACACGCATAAATTTTTATTTTGCTTTTGCGGCGCTGCGATTATTTGCAAAGAAACCTGCACAAAATGTTAATTGGAGCAGATTTAGGAGAAGATAAGAAAGTTAGAAGATACCTGAGAAATTTTGGTGCAGGGATGACGTCAGAACGCGGCGGATCCCCGGCAACGGCGCTATTTGATTGTTTCGTGAAATTCGAGACTGTGTAAGTAAATCCACTCAAATGATCCCCGGCAACGGCGCCATTTGATTGTTAAGAATTCTTGTTTGTGTGGTTGGAAATTGTAAAGAAATCACAACCAAAAATAATTTGACCGCAATCAACTACGGTGTCGGATGTAGATTGTAAGTGAGTGCGGATCGTCCACAGGGACAGTGTAATAGTTCGTCTTTCGAATTAGATGAATTGAAACTTTAAAGAAAAGATAACAAACAATTCAAGATTTATATTTGAAGTTCAAGAATTAGAAAATCTAGATCTAATAACAAGAAAATGATAGAATCAAGAATTGATAGTTTGATGATTTTTCCAAACCAAATATCAAGAATCGAAATGAGGCTCGTAGGAATTGATCGGATCTATAGATGTGATGTAATCTTACAATTACGTATTCTTATCCTTCGATGAACTGATACTAGATCGATGATGATCGATCGAGAATTAGGGATTTCTTATGAAACTAGGGTTTCATCTTATCCCTTATTCTTTCGTCGATTCATTCACATTCTAGCCTCTAGTAAATTCACGAAACGATCGTAGATCCCTAATTTGGAACGATCACAATCAAGAAAGCATCGCAACGAAACTAGGTCATCGATTCTTGAACTTGATAGGGTTTACAGAGCTTGTAGGACTCAAGAATCCTATTAAGATTTGTTACATCATCATTCTATTGATCGTCTCGACTCCTTTACGAGCGGAGTTTTACTCAAAAATCACAACAAGAACCACAATTACAAATTGAGATCGAATCATGATGCAAGAATTTAAAGAAAGCAAGATTAAAGAAATTCACCTTTTATTTATATCAACAATTTCATTACATTCACTCAAGAGCTACAAGAGGAAGAACTCGATCGTCGATTTGGCTTCGCTCGTCTCCGTGAGTCGCGGATCGGCTTGGATCACTTGCCCGATTGAAGATCGGCTCGGCTCATAAAAGGTTGAAGGCTTCTCGCTTGATTGGTACTCAAGATCTTGAATTTGGAGTGGAATTAGGGTTAGGGTTTCGCACAAGTCTTGTCACTAGACTTGTGGAAGAAGATGATGTAAGAGGGAATAGAATGAACTATTGATGAACTATTCATGAACTATTCATGAACAACCTCAACCCTTAGATCTAGGCTCCTATTTATAGACTTTCAAAACCCTAGATCTAGGATTAGAATTTGAAGTTTCCCTCCAAAAGTTTGTTAGATGAAATTTGAATTTCCCTCCAAAAGGTTGTTGAGGAGAAGCTTCTAGATGTGATTAGTTAGGAGGGAGCTTCTAGAAATAGTTTGTTAGGAGCTTAATTAAGATTAGCCTTGCTTAATCTTCTTTGCTGATCTGGCAGTAGCTTCGAGGTCCTTCTGGAATTTGAGGCATCTTAAATAAATGTGGGCCCTAAGAGATGAATTGTGCACCAAAAATGGGATGATGATGTGGCGAAAGCGCCGCGGTTCCGCGGCATAAGCTGGCTCCCGCCGCGGTTCCGCGGCGCTTTGGGGGCTTCAAAGCTTGGGCTTTCTGTAGTGGTCTTGGACTGATGTATGGGGCTTTTATTGATATGTTGAATTTTATATTGCCTTTTGAATTGCTACCAGATCTAAAAACATGGAGTTGGTGTATTTTTGATCAGCTTCTTTTGACTTTTCTCCTGCAATTTCCTGCACAAATCTCGACACAAGTGTTGCACAAATACAGAGATGATGCGATGCCATAAAATGCAGTCAATTTCCTTTAAAGTGCCGGTTTAAAAGTCGAACACATGAAATCTGATATTTAACAACTGATTTGCTAATATGTGAAATATGAATACCGAACACTTCTAAATGAGTGCAAATGATAGGGAAATTGCCGTGTTAAGAATGCAATATTTTCGACTGATAATAATTTTTCGACCACTTTTAAATATCAGTTCAGTTCCCCAAATTTCTTCTGTAGTCTTATAAAAGCCTGCACGATTTTCTAACATTCTGAAAATAATTTTTCGACCACTTTTAAATTTCGACAGAAACTTCAAATTTGGAATTGCGGTTTTGGAAATTTTGTTCGATCGATATTTTAAACATGTTAGAACAAGCTAGTATGGGTTAAAGGCGTGGCTCTGATACCATGTAAGTCTACGGTAGCACCTCGGCCGTCTATCTAAGGCCAAATGCGGAACAAAAACTTTTATAAACTGGCGCTAATGCATACTTTTACCCGGATCGTGCCATTAACACTAAACTAGCTAACTAGAAAGAAGTTTAGAATGGCTATACTGATCGATCCGTGTCCTTCAGTCTTTAGCCATCATCCTAAGCTCCTCACGGTATCTTCGATCTCGCTCGATCTCCGATCTCCTCATCGAAGTGGCACCACATTAAGGAATCATTTTACGGGCTCCCGCTTCAAAATCAAAGCAACTCGGACATGAAGTTTGCTAGCCGACATGTCCAAGATGAAGTAGAGAATGTGTGTGAAAACTTTGTCTCACAACATCCATTAATTCTCAACACATGAGATGGTATGGATGGAGGTTGAAGAAGAAGACATGGGACATGAAGTTATGAGTACAAGTTGCTTCGGTCTTGCACTCACATTTTCCACACAATTAAACATTTAAACCAAAATGTTTAATCCAAAAAGAGAATGGCAACTTCTAAAGTAAACTCGTGACGAATCACAAGAATACCCCTGAACTGCATATACATACCTGAATCCACATTCCGACTGAATACGAATGCAATGAGATGAAAGTAATCCAACAAATTTAATACTAGGATCCGGCTTAAACCAAAGCCCACAAGTATGATCCGTCCGATCATGATCCGTGTACGAGTGCATGTATATGATCGAACCTTGCCATAAAACCATACGGCCTCTACAACGTTTCGCCCGAACTTGGGAAACTTTCTGTGGGGGACTCTAAAGACTCGTCAATACGCTGGCAGTAGGACTAACCACAAGCACGTCAGTGGTACTAGCTGTACGTAACGGCTACCAAGATATTGAGCAAAGGGAGGCCGACGAGCGAACTCATCATGAAACCTTACTGAGACTGTCAGTAACAATATTGGTACAGTCTGGTCCGTTCATCTATGAGTATCGCATATCGGGCCTAGGGGGCTGGTAAACATCAGACCCCCAGTAGCGGTATAAGTCGTGTCGGAGTGTAGCCCAGAACACCCTGAGATACTACTGGAATACCTACCAGTAAATCTCACTTGCCTTGGCTAAGGATTTCATGTAATGGCTCTTCTAGACACAGCGCGATCTCACCCCCAATACTGGGAGAAACGAATCCCCTGCCGATCCGCTCACTGCCTCCATGTGGCTCGGGCTGTACCCAACTAAAACCTGTTTGCATGACTCCTTTGAGCCGTGGTAGGGTAGTAATCAAAGCACAGTAGGAACTTACACGAGACAACTAGCATGTTCCTGGCTATCTGACGTCAGGTATAATACCAACTAGCATGTTCCCGGCGAGTCATGTCCGGTGCACTCATAATGCAATGAGCACCTGTATACGTCTTAGGTGAACCAACTGACACCAATGGATTGTGAGACTGGCCATCGCCCCTCGTCGGGGTCTCGATCTGTATACACTAGTCTACTTATGGAGTATTGATGCCCAGTCTTGAAACTCCCACGACTAAGGACACTTTAAGGATGTGCTTATAGACTACCCAACTCTCACGTATATGATCTCCATCATACTGTTGGTAGTTAAGCAAGAATCCTAAGGGCTCTATCAACGTGTAATAGTGATCTGTAATGTCACCTAAAGCATGTATACGATGACAAAGACAAACCAGATAGTATACTATCATCTCGAGTAAGACTGTCCTACTGGCATAGGTCCTCCCTCAATCATTGCAATCACGTGCCTGCGATCTAATAATTGACTTTGAGGGCACTATATCCAACAGAAACTCCCACGACTAGGGACATTTAAGGATGTGCTTATAGATCACCAGCTCACACGTATATGATCGCCATCATAATGCTGGTAGTCAAGCAAGAATCCTATGGGCTATATCAACATATAACAATGATGATAAAGACAAACCAGATAGCATACTATCATCTCGAGTAAGACTGTTCTACCGGTATAGGTCCTCTCTCAATCATCATAACCACCTGCCCGTGACTACGATAATTGCCTTGAGAGCACTATAGCCAACAGTCATGCTCCCCGAAAAGAGATATGCCTTACAAATTTTTACATGAGCACTTATTTATTTGTTATTTTGTATAACTTATAAATTTCTCAATTCTAAAATTACCACTAACTGCATTCATTTACTCTAAATTTAGAAAAACTATATATATCTTTAGAATTTTTCATGTAATATCCAAGAATTTTTTTTACACCACACGTCTTCAATATATGTAGTTCAAATACACACACGTGCATCGCATGTGTAAAAATACTAGTCTCTATCCGAGCCAAACTTGTTATCAATTCCACCATTTGAAATTTTAAATGCTCCCCCATCCCACTCCGTGGAAAAAAGAAAGAAAAAAAGCAACAAATTTATCTTTTATAAGGTTCATAAATGATCATTTAAAATGAAAAAATAAATACGTAATAATTTTTATAATTATTCGTAATTATTTTTGCTACAATAGTATTTAAAAGAGAGCTCAAGAAAATAGTTCTTATTATACCTGAACTATATAAATAAAACATCAAATTTAGCATCAAACTTAAAAATTTGTATTATTTAGCATCGTAACAACAAGAAATATAATTGGTGCATACAACATTGCTGTGCAAAGGTGCGTTGTGTGGTGTGTGATTAGGTTTCTAGTGCCAAAAAAATAAATTTGCCACTCAATTTTTATTAGGTAAATTGTCCAAAAAAATACATGGCCCACTCCGGGTTTATTAAAAATCCCTATAGTTTTCAAAATAGATGAGAAGCCCCCGATTTAAAAATTCATTGACAAAAAGTCTCTCAGACATTTTTTAATCAGGCCATTTATTACTTTTGGCTTAGAGTTCCAAAAATGCCCCTCTCTTGTTCATCCTCTCTCCCCATCCCCAAAACCTCCTTTACTTCTGCCTCCTCTTCCCCCTCTCCATCTCCTTCCTCCTTCCCTCCTCCGCCCTTCCTTCCTCCGCCGTTGCTATGCTCCTCCCCTCTTCACTCCTCCCTCCTCCACTATTGCTCCACCACTTCTCTCCTCCTCCTTCCTCTCCCCTGTTCGTCTCTCCTCTTCTTCCTCCTGTTAGTAGGTGTTAATGCTCGCGGTCAAGACAGAATAAATAATGAAAATTTTACATGCAAGCATTAGCCACTACGATCTTAAGAATCAAACCATACACTAAACTAGTTAACTACAAAGACTTTAACTACTCGGTAAAAAAGTTATACCAAAGAGATCAAGTCTTTCGGGTCTTCAAATTCTCTTCTTTAGCTCCTTGAGGCAGTGGTATCGAGCTTATAAGCCGGTCATCCCTTTGTCGAAAACGATCCACCTGAGAGATATGGTTCAAGACTCTAGCTTCACATAAGCAAGCAAGTAAAGTAACTAAAAACCCTACATTGCTAATTTAGAGTGCTTAGAGATGTAGTGAAGTGCTCTACTATTTTTTTATCTCTTTCTACCCTTAATTCTCAACTCATGAGAGTATAGGGAAGAAGATGAAGAAGGAGGAGAAGGAGCTCAAAGGAAAGAGAGAGAAAGGAAATGATGAAATGATAATCTCATGTGTGAAAAACAGAATGGCTAGCATGGTTGATATTTTCATAATAGAAAATAGCAACCATGCTTGTATAGTGCATACAAATGTAATAAACAAATACAAAGACATTTCCATCACCATTCTTTCTCCATGCCTCACCTTTACACCTCATTTCTAAATAGAAAATACTTGATGAGGTGTCCACCTTCTAGAATGTGTTTTGTATAAATAAAAAATACATACATACCCGTATTCGTATCAAAATACGAATATCTAAAGAGATGGAATAATACAATGAATATAATACTAGAATATACATATCAAAATATATATATGTAAATTATTAAATCAACACTTGATTTAATAATCCGGCTTAATCTTAAGCCGGCTAGTATTATCATCTGCTCGATTAAAGTCCGTATAGCTAGTACACGTATTTAATCGGAACCCTGCACGTATAAAATACGGCCACTTCATCATTTCTCCTGAACCAGAGAAACCCTCTGTGCGGGACTCTAAAGACTCGACAGTACACCGGCAGTGAGTTATTGGATAAATCCATAACCACAAGCACGTCGGCGGCACTAGTTGTACGTAACGGCTACCCGGGTATCAGTCGAAAGGAAGGCCGATGAGTAAGCTCATTCGAACCCCTACTAAGCCTATATGCGATAATTTTCGTATAGTCCGGTCTCTTCGTCTAAGAGTATCGCATACCAGGTTTAGGGGTGGTAAGCGTCAGACCCTAATAACCCGATAATTCGTGCCAATGTGGCTCAAAACCAATCCGAGAAACTACTAATCTAACTATCAGTATATCTCAACTGCCTTGGCCCAGGTCTTATGGTGCTGGCCAACCGAACACAGTGCAACATCGACTCCCTATACCAAGAGAGAAGAATCCCCAACAATTGCTCACTGCCTCCATGTGGTTCGGGACTGTACTCAACTAAAACCTGTTTGCACAACTCAGTAGAGCCGTGGTAGGGTAGTAATCTAAGTACAGTTGGAACTCACACGAGACAAATAACGATCTCAGATCTAAAGACTAACATGTACTCATGCCAACTGCAATATGACGATAGGTATAGTACCTTCTAGAAGTTCTCGGCGAGTACGTCCAGTGTACTCACCCCCAGTGAGCACCTGTATACGATCTTAGGTGTCAAACACCAATGGCTGTTGGACCAACCATCGCCCTTCGTCACGGTCTAGAAACGTATACACCAGTCTTCTCCGAAATATCGATGCCCAGTCTCGATACTCGCACGATTAGGGATATTTAAGGATGTGCTTATGGACTACCCAGCCCATATATGTATGACCGTAATCATAACGCTGGTAGTCAAGCAATAATCCTATGAGCTTTATCAACATGTATTAGTGATATGTAATAATAAGTAAAACATATACACATGTTAAGATAAAGACAAACCAAATAGTATACTATTATATCGAGCAAAATTGTCATGTACATACATATGTCCAAGTATCCACTACACACACAAAATAATGGTCTCTAGGACATACATATCCAACAATCTCCCACTTTCACTAAGACCATATATTGGCGTATCGAGTACCCAACGTCTGCACTAGGGCCAGTTGTTGGCGTATCGCATACCCAACATCTCAAATAGTTTCTCAAACCGTGCTTGAGGGAGGGCCTTTGTGAATGGATCCCCCGTGTTCTCTTTTGTGTCTACTCTCCTAATCTCGATCTCCCGACGATCTACGATTTCCCTGATCAGGTGATACCGCCTTAAGATGTGTCTGGATCTCTGATGGGACCGTGGTTCATTCGCTAAAACTATAGCCCCATTTTTGTCTCAATACAAAGGTATTAGATCAACAATGGATGGAATCACCTCAAGTTCAGTAATGAACTTCTTCATCCAGACTACTTCTTTTGTGACATCGTTGGCAGCAATATATTCAGCCTCCATCGTTGAGTCTGCGACGATATCCTGTTTGGAGCTTTTCCAATAGACCGTCCCTCCGTTGAGAGTAAACACAAAATCTGAAACAGACTTGATGTCATCCTTATCACTTTGGAAGCTCGAGTCGGTAAAAGACTCCACCTGGAGGTCCTCATTAGCGTACACCAAGATCAATTCCTTAGTCCTTTTCAAATACATAAGAATGTTCTTAACTGCTGTCTAGTGATTCTCCCATGGGTTTGACCGATACCAGCTCACCACGCTAAACACGTAAGCTACATCTGGTCTGGTGATTGAAGAAGAATTTGTTTTATGCGTTTTTAAAATTAAAGAATAGAATATACCGCAATCAAGACGGTGTCGCTTGGTAGCTAGCCAGTTGAGTACGGCTCGGTCCACAGGGAAAACGTGTCTTTTCTTATTGTTCTAACGAGTCAATTCCTATTTGTGGTAGGTTTTGATTTTTATAAAAACTAAGATTGAATTTGATTTGAATTAAAACCTTGCTAGGATTAGGATTAGGTAAGTTTGGAAAGTTAATTCTACCCACCGCTTCCTTTGCCCTAATTAAGAACTTAGGTGTTAAGGTAATAGTTAACAAAGGGGATTAGCACGACTAGGAAGAAACATAGTTTCTCCCTTTGGTCCTTGTCCGTCCTTTCTTAACTCTTATCCCTAAGCTCTATGTAAATCAACCACTACCGGTCTAACTAGGGAATCACCGCTATCTCGTAGGATAGGGTGCCGTAGTGAGCGGTGGGTGTTTGTTTTACATAGAGTCCTAATTTATAAAGTTATGAGGGCAAGAAAGGAGTGAGAGATTTCCATCTCTCAAACCCACCCAATCCTAACCCTAACAAGTGAGGAACTACTCACTCATTAGGGTATTAATAAAAGAGTTCGTTTTTTATTTTCTTTTTAATTACCTAATTAACGTGCAGATAATAAAAGACAGATACGAAAATTGCAGAAATTAAAAGATGAAATTAAAATTGCAAGATAGAAAAAAACTTACTTTATTGACACCTCGTGACAATTACAATGGAATTGAAAATTTAAAATCTAAGAATTAAAAAGAGGCATCTCAAAAGAGACACCCAAAAAAGGCTCACCTTATTTGGCTTTGAGCCCTCCTATTTATAGATAGTAAAAAACCCTAGGTTTACATTCTGTTCCATACATGAAATTACAAAACAACCCCAAAAACTGAGTCAAAGCACCAACACCCCACCGACAATTTGCACCGACACGTGCACTGCACGGCTACGGAACCGCGGCAGGAAGCCTTGTTTGGCCGTAGTTCCGCGGCCATCTTGAGGGATCTCTGGCTTGTTTTCTCAGGTTTGCTTCATGTTGCTTTTTACTTCTGTTTTCTTCACTTGGTTCCTCAGAGTCTCTTCTATTTTCTTCCAGATTTCCAACAGTGCAGAATTATGTGGACTTTTACCGTAAGTTTCGCGTTGAAGTCTTAAATCTTGTGCTGCTTTTGTACTTTGTGCATTTGAACTGTTTACTGATCTTCATTTGTTCCTTAAACTGTAGGCGACATCAAACAGATTCATTTATTTGTTGTTCGTAGTCTCACATTTGTAGCATCTTTTCATGAATTTCACTGAATTGTTCTGAGAACCTGTAACCTGCAACTATTTAGCAGACATGGATCAAAAGCACATATTTATTTGTAATATGATTAAGAATGGGGAATATAATAATACAAAATTCTGATATGAACAAATACCCCCAAACTTATCTTTTGCTCGTTCCGAGCAAAACTATTTTTATTCTCGAAAAATCCTAAGCTCACTTTCGTAGGGAATCGCGATTGCACTGAGCTCGTGCAACAAGCTCTAGGTGTCCCTAGTAGGAGGAGTGTTGTCTCCTGAGGATTTTCAACGGATACTACCCATAAAATCCGATCAATTTGTCCTATTGACTTTCATTCTTCAATTCGATGTTCTAGCAAGAAATTCTATTATCTTCAACTTAGAAATTATCAACCCGTATTTTTCACACTCACTTATCATTTAACATAAGATTGTATATGTTTTGTAAATTTATTTAGCTTTTAGCATCTTTTGAATTTTCCTTCTAAGCTTCCATCTCAATTTAGGAATTTTTATCATCTCTACTGAAGATATAAGTCCTATTTTTTATTCCTATCTCTCATCCAAACCCTAATCATATACCCCTACGTGTGTATATGTATCACCCTTACATTTGGAAATTCAATTCTAGCTATCATACTCTTGTCCATTGTCCAAAGTACTTGTAGTTGGTGAATTTTAAATGAAATTGCTCACACATCCTTCATGCGACCGTTACTTCTTGAGGTACTAACGACCGATTACAAAATGTATTTGCGCATTAAGGCGTAATTCTTCTTCTTGTAATACCTAAGGCTTTAGCAGTGACTCCCAAACCAGTTGGTCTAAGCCACTAGCTGATAAAGCACCCTCGCTATATATTTTTTTTATTTTTGCAGCCTTAAGTAATTACAAAAGCAGTGTTCATTTTTTTTATGTCTCTTTATTCACATTTTATACTTTATTTTATTTCCATTCATACTAAGGATTTTAAACAAGAGCATTTCAATGTATCCTCTACTATTCCAAGTTTCAAGATGTGTGTTAGTGCATGCAGTAGGGTATATATTTTCAGGATTTAGACTAAAGTTTCATAATTTATTTTTCAGAGTTACACTTCAAATAAAAATTTCAATACTTTTCCCTTATTTTGACTTAGCCCAAGAACTGAACTCAAAATTTACCTATTTCTATATAAACTACAAGGACATATATTTTGTACAGTTAAATTTTAAGAAAGGTTATTTTTAGGGTTTTTAATTTACTAAGTTTAGGATCTAGTTTTTCC
The DNA here is from genome assembly GCA_030015575.1 of Agapanthus africanus. Classification (NCBI taxonomy): domain Eukaryota; kingdom Viridiplantae; phylum Streptophyta; class Magnoliopsida; order Asparagales; family Amaryllidaceae; genus Agapanthus; species Agapanthus africanus. Next base: position 137,195,064 of record CM057347.1, on the reverse strand, counting down.
CTACTATTCAACCGTCATGTTGAACTTAAGTCAAATATGGCCAAAATTGAACTTTTCAATTTTTATAATTTTTAAAATTTTTAAAATTTTATTTGATTTTATTTTTATAATAATCTTTTTTTCATTTTTTTTCAATTTTTTATAATTTTTATAAAGATGCAATGCAGAAATAAACATGCAAAGAAAGAAAAGAAAAAATATGTATAAAAATTAAAATATGCAATGCAATGATAACTATTTACAAACCACTTCCTCCCCCAAACTTACCAAAAGTAGCGCCCTCACTGCTCAGGCCCTCGGCGTCCCCTTGAACGTGAACGGGAATGCTCCTCTCGCGCTAGTAGCATCGATACGCCATGTTCAATCTTATTTACCCGGTGATCCAAGTTGGTCACCATCCCCACCAAATTATTAATCTCCCTAATGGCTCTTCTAAGAAGACGTGCATATTCTATGGGGGTAAGCTCTTCCTCGCTCGCGGTCGAGCTAGAGCTGGGTGTTCTGGATGGTACATGATCGGCCGGTTCTCTTTGTGACCATACATCAGTCAAGCGGGTATAGGACGTGGATACGCCCTCAATGAGAGGCCTAATGGGTATACCTCCATGCATGTAGAATTTAAATTCTTCCACAGGGAGGAAATAGCGACACAGTTGTGTCACTAACATAGGGCATGGGTAATTTGCGGCCCTTTTGCCAGCACCAATTGAATTAAGCAAAACCGTGCACATGTCAAATCTAGGGTTCCTAGTCATTAAGGTGTGCACAATATGAAGAGATGGGGCGAAAAATGTTGTGTTATGTGAACTGCCAAAATGTTTTTTTGTGCCTACCGGCATACGGTTAAAACATTGGCGAAAAGGGTTCTAGCCTGTATTCCCTTCCTAGGTTCTCTCGAACAGTCATTACCCATTAAGGGCATGTAGTCTTCAAATTGAAGGGGTTGGTCGTGAACAGGTAATCTAGGAATTAAAGTGACTTCATGGATGAAGTCCCTGTCAATGATATCTCCCTATCACCCCAAAGTAGTTTAATAAAACCGTATGTGTAAGGCAGCCTTCCTCCATGCACTCGTAAAAACGAGTGACTAGATCTGGAAGAGCGTAAGAATTGGGATGATTGTAAATTAAAAAGTTCCACCCCCTCCGTATGATTTCATCACCAAAATAACTCCCGTAAATTTTGTGTGAAAAGATTTATGGAAAATCACGTTCTAACTGCATTGTTGGTGCCATTCCGAAAGTTCACAGATCTTAAAAAATTTTAACAGAGAGGGAGAGATGATGCAAACCTCCTCTGAAGATTTCAGAGGGAGAAGAGGCAGGGGCGCGGCGGAAGCGCGGCTCAATGGGGGCTTCGGCGGCGGTTTGGCGGCGGGATGGAAAGATCTCGCTGCAAAAACTTGAGCGGCGGCTAGGGTTTTCAGAGAGATGAAAAATTAGGGTTATGAAAACAGAGAGGGGTCGGGTTTTATTTATAGGGGGAATGTGTTGGTTATTTGCAAAAAACTCCTCCTGAAAAGAGGAAATTATTTGTAAATTATTGAAAAACTAGAAATTTACAAAAATACCCAAATTTTTTTCTTTCAAATTTTCACTTTTTTTTTATTTTGTTTTTATATAATTACAAATGATACATACCCCAAACTTGTTTGAAACAGTGTTTTGGCTAGATAATCGAAATTTAGGGGTAGATGGAGGAAGATCAGTCAATGTAGACCGGCTCCTGCAAAAACAGGAGCTTCTCCGAAGGGTCCGCAGTGAAGAACGGTTTAAGTCGATATCCGTTCACTTTAAACAGTGAACCGTCCTCCGGGTTTTCTAGATCGACCGCACCGTGCGGATATACGGTGCGTACCAAAAATAGCCTTTTCCATTAAGATTTGAGCATGCCGGGATGGAAATGTAACCGAGTGTCGTAAAGTAAAACCTGTTGACCAGGTTTGAAAGTTTTGCGCATAAGGTGTTTATCGTGGAACACTTTCGTTCGGTTTTTAACAACTACTGCGTTCTCATAAGCTTCATCCCGCATCTCGTTTAATTCGTTCAACTGCAGCTTTCTATTGCTGCCCGCATCTCCCAAGTATAGATTCAACTCTTTTATTGCCCAAAATGCCTTATGCTCTATTTCAACTGGAAGGTGGCAAGCCTTTCCATAAACAAGCCTATATGGAGACATGCCGAGATCGGTCTTATAGGCAGTACGGAATGCCCAAAGTGCATCAATAAGTTTTGACGACCAATCTTTATGGTTTTTGGAAACCGTTTTCTCCAATATCTGTTTAATCTGCCGATTCGAAATCTCGGCTTGCCCACAAGTTTGGGTATGATAGGGCGTTGACATCTTGTAAGTAATGGAGTATTTCCGCATTAAGGACTCGAAAGTCCTATTACAAAATTGAGATCCATTATCACTGATAATCGCGTGAGGATGCCCAAACTGAGAAAAAATGTTTTCTTTGAGAAATCTAACGACAACCTTGTTGTCATTAGTTCGGCTGGGCACAGCATCGACCCATTTTGAAACATAGTCAACAGCGAGTAGAATGTACATGTTCCCAAAAGAGTTGGGAAATGGTCCCATAAATCTATCCCCTAAACATCAAAAATTACAACAACTAAAATTGGTTGGAGCGGAATTTCATTTCTCCTAGATATCCGGCCCAAGTGTTGGCACCGGGAGCATGTCTTGCAGTACTCATATGCGTCTTTAAAAAGTTGTGGCCAGTAGAAACCACACTGCAAGATCTTTTCTGCTGTCTTTTTTGGGCCAAAATGCCCGCCACACGCTTGATCGTGATAGAATGACATCACGCTCTTAAACTCATTGTCGGGGACACACCGACGAATAATTTGGTCAGGACAGTATTTGAATAGATACGGCTCATCCCAGTAAAAATGTTTTGCCTGAGATAGAAATCTGAGTCTTTCTTATTTCGACCATTCATTTGGTATCAGTCCGGTGGCCAAATAATTTACGATATCTGCGAACCAAGGTTCGAATGACACAGTTAAGAGCTGCTCATCTGGAAAAACGCCTTTAATAGGAATTTGAAGTGTAGGCGAAGAAGGAAGGCGTGAAAGGTGGTCGGCGACTACGTTTTCGCATCCTCTCTTGTCTCTGATGACAAGGTCAAACTCTTGTAGTAAGAGGATCCAACGTATCAGCCGAGATTTAGCATCCTTCTTCGCGAAAAGATGGCGAAGAGCTGAGTGGTCAGTGTAAACGATGAATGGAGAGCCGATTAAATAGGGCCTGAATTTTTCTAGTGTAAACACAACAGCTAAGAACTCTTTTTCAGTTTTTGTGTAATTCAATCGGGCCTCGTTTAAGGTTCGGCTAGCGTAATAAATTACATGCGGTATCTTATTAATGTGCTGTCCAAGTACAACACCAATGGCGAAATCAGATACATCGCACATAATTTTAAATGGATGCGTCCAGTCAGGAGATGAAAGAATGGGAGCGGAAATAAGTGAGTTTTTCAACGACTCGAACGCCTTCATACAGCTTGAGTCGAAATAAAAAGTGGTATCCTTGGCCAACAAAAGAGTCAAGGGTCTAGCTATCTTGCTAAAATCCTTGATGAACCGTCTATAGAAACCGGCATGGCCAAGGAAGGCTCGGATGTCTTTGACGCACTTGGGAGGAGGAAGATTGGAAATGACTTCAATCTTAGATTTATCAACCTCAATGCCATTTTGCGAGATGATATGTCCTAAGACAATACCTTCTCGTACCATAAAGTGGCATTTCTCCCAATTTAAAGTGAGGTTCTTGTCCCTACACCGGGTAAGAACTGTGTCTAAATGTAGCAAACACTCGTCAAAGGAGTCGCCGGAAATGGAGAAGTCATCTATAAAAATCTCTAAGAATTTTTCCACCGTGTCTGAAAAAATGCCCATCATACACCGCTGGAAAGTAGCGGGTGCATTGCATAACCCAAAGGGCATGCGACGGTAAGCAAATGTACCGAAAGGACAAATAAATGTGGTCTTGTCTTGTCCTTTTCGGCGATGGGAACTTGATTATAGCTGGAGAGCCATCCAAAAAGCAGTAAAATTCATGCGCAGCCAATCGTTCTAGCATTTGGTCAATGAAAGGTAATGGAAAATGGTCTTTCCGTGTCGCGGCATTGAGTTTTCTATAATCGATGCATACTCGCCACCCAGTTTGGGTGCAAGTAGGTATTAACTCATCCACCTCATTAGTTATGACCGTTATGCCCGATTTCTTTGGGACAACGTGAATGGGGATAACCCACTGGCTATCAGAGATAGGGTAAATGATACCACTATCTAGACATTTTACAATCTCCTTTTTAACAGCCTCCTTCATTATAGGGTTGAAGCGTCTCTGTGGATCCCTTACTGGCTTGGCATCATCCATCATATGAATACGATGTTCAACTATTAGGGGACTGATCCCCTTGATGTCCGCCATAGTCCAGCCAAAAGCTTGCCGATTATTTTGTAAGACCATTAAAAGGGCTTTCTCTTGCTCGGGGGCTAGAGATGCCGATACGATAACAGGAAGGGTCTCATTCTCACCTAATTAGGCGTATTTAAGGTGAGACGGCAACAACTTGAGTTCGAGTTTTGGAGGCGAAACAATTGAAGGTAAAATTGGTGAAACTGTCTCAAACTCAAAGGATTCCAATAGAGGTTCGAAGCGAGTGTAAGAAACCGAGTCGGATGGTTCAGCTAACTCATCCGAAAATTCAAAGGACTCAAACTCGGGTGGTGATTCTTCAAAGTCGTTCGAAAAGGTGAAACACTCGTAATCGTTATCGGGTGTGAAAACAGTGTCAGATTCAAGGAGGAACGCACTAGTGGCGTCAAAACTGCTGTGATCGAACGGAAATTTTTCGAGCTCACAGTCCTCCTGAGCGATCTCTTGGATCGAGCAAACATCAAGTATATTAGCATTAGGCTCAGAGGGCTGATTCCCCAACTTAAAGATGTTGAGTTCAATTGTCATGTTTCAAAAAGATAGGTTCATCGAACCATTTCGACAATTGATCACCGCATTAGAAGTTGCAAGGAATGGTCGACCGAGTATCACCGAAATTTGACTCCGGAGGTTAGATACAGGCTGTGTATCCATAACAATAAAATCAACGGGGAAAATGAAGTCCTCTACTTTAATTAACACATCCTCTAACTCGCCCCTAGGATGGGTGATGGATCGGTCGGCCATTTTGATAGTACAATGTATGGGTTTCAGCTTTCCAACGCCTAATTGTTCATATACTGAATAGAGAAGCAAATTAACACTGGCACCAAGATCTAAAAGTGCGCGATTGATGTTCTTATCCCCAATTGTTATTGAAATTATAGGACAGCCAGGGTCATTGCGTTTCTGGGGTAAAGGTTGGGTAAGAGCATCACTTACTGCACTAGCTAAGAAAACTTTCTTAGATACCTGTGATTTCCTTTTCTTGGTGCATAAGTCCTTCAAGATTTTAGCGTAAGAAAGGATTTGTTGGATTGCATCCAAGAGAGGTATGTTAATGCTAATCTGTTTGAACAACTCCACAATCTTCTCCATTTATGGAGTGGGTTTATTGGATCTCAACCTGTTTGGAAATGGAATATTTTGAAAATTTGTTGAGTCCAATATTTGTGGAGTAGATTGCGGAGTTGGAACGGATCCTAGTGTTGGTGTTTTCGTGGAGTGAGATATGGGTCCGTTCGAATTAGAAGAAGTAAAGCCTTATGAAGAATGAAGAATAGGCTCTGAAGAAGAAGAAGAAGAAGAAGAAGAAGCGGCGGCCGGGGTGTCATCATTATTGCCAACGTTGTTGTGCAATACCTTTCCAGATCTCAATGTAGTCACGACACTCACATTATGATTTTGTTGTTCATGAGCAACATATGTATTTTGTGTGTGACCGGGATTTGGCAGTGGTTGAGATGGAAGTTTTCCCTTTTCTCGCTCGCTTAACGCAGCATTCAGTTGTGCAATTTGGGCTTCAATTGTTTTGATGCTCTGATCATGTGAAGCGGTGTGTTGCACTAAAGACTGAATGGAAGATTGGATGCTGGCTGAGGATTGCGTAGATTGTTTTAAAAACGCCTCCAGACTTTGTTCTAGCGAGGAAACCTTATCATTATTTGGCTGAACAAAATTGTTTTGAGAATAAGAGTTGTTTGGTACAAAATTATTCATTTAGTTTTGGTAAGGTTGGGCTTGGAAGGGTTGCTGATATTGAGTTTGTTGAGAGACTTGTTGTTGTGGAGGAGGCCTCTGAAAATTGATATTGCCTTGGAATTGTTGTTGATTTTGATTCCAAGCAAAATTTGGGTGGCTCCTCCAACCAGGATTATAAGTTGAAGAGTATGGATCATTTCTTTGTCTTTGCTGAAAGGCAACATTGACTTGATCTTGTCCTTCAACAGGTGGGTTGTAAGGACACTCTTCGGTTAGATGGGACGGATCCGAACAACAAGCGCAAATAGTGCGTGGGGGTAAAGCTGGGGCAGGAGAAGGCGATGAGAATTTGCTCTCAATTGCTTCTAGTTTTTTCGTGAGTGTAGCTATTTTGGTTTTCATTACAATGGATATATCAAGTTGATATATGCCTGCCCTAGACTGACCTGATGAAGTGGATGAAGTGGTTTTAGTGCTTTCCCACTGAAGTGTTTGTTCAGCAAGATCGTCGAGAAATTGCCAAGCTTCCTCGCTCGATTTTGTACGAAAGTGACCTTGACAAATGGTTTCCAACAACTGCTTAGTTGCTGGGTTCAGTCCTTCGTATAAAGTTTGGCAAAGTTGTCATTTGTCGATACCGTGGTGAGAGCACTGAATAAGAAGGTCCTTAAATCGTTCGAAACACTTCCAAAATGGTTCGGAAGGAAGCTGGGAAAATTTATTAATTTCATTGCAAATTCTCGCGGTCGTGTGGTGTGGGTAAAACTTTTTAAGAAAAGCCTTAACAAACTCTTCCCAATTTTTTATGGAGTACGATGTTGTGCTATATAGCCACTTTTCAGCTAGGTCACATAAAGTGAATGGAATAACACGTAGCCTTAGAGCATCATCGGAAAGTTGGGTGTTCTTCATCATTGCGCAAACATTCTGGAATTTGTTAATGAAGATGTAGGCATCTTCGGTTTCCAGCCCGTGAAATTTGGGCAACATATTGATGAAGTGGGGTTTAATTTCGAAATTATCCCCATTAGCCGGTGGAAGTGAAAGACAAGTAGGGAGTGCGGTGCGGGTTGGATAGAAAAGATCCTGGAGCGCGATTCATTGGGGCGCTTCGATAGGAGGGTGTGGTGGGTTATTCACACCCAGTTGAGGTGGAATCAGTCCCATAGTAGGTAAGGGGTTGTTAGGATTGAATCCCGGCTTCTCCTTAGAAGATGATGAATTTCAAGATGAAGGTAAAGAAGTGGAGGGAGTTTCGACTTCGGAGTCGAACGCGTCGTCAGTAGGCACTAACGAGACACGGACTAAACGGGCGCTAGTGTCCCTAGTCCAACCGGACATACACTAACGAGGTGTAGTGCAGTCAAAAAAAAGTAGAAGGTGGGGGTAAGAAAACGTCAATGAGAGAATGTGGGTGCAAGTGCGGTGCAATGGATTTCTAGCGACAAAATGGTAAGTTTTTTTTTTGTAAAAATTTTGTTTTCTGGTTTTTTTATAAGGAGTTTTGCAAAAGATTTTTTATAAGGAGCTAGACACATTTTCAAGCAATCGCAATATGCACAATCAACCCTAGAGCTAGGGTCTCCTAAGTCAACTAGACTGCTCCTAACTGTTCCAAAAGGCAAGTTATGAGATATCCTCGAATCGCCTCTTCACCGCCAATTGTGGCCAGGTAAGCACAAGTAAAGAAAGGAGGGATCCACTCATGAATCACCGTGAGACGGGCCTTTTAAAATTACCTTTCCCACTTGTCTAGCCTAAGCACCACAAAGTCAGGTTTAGATGAACGACCGATGCCCACAACCTTCCTTTGTCCTAATGAGTGCGACAGTCCTTATTGGCTGAGTCTAAATATTTTTTAATTAACTCGAGGGTTGATGCAAATGCTTTTTGTGATTTTTGGGGTCCTAGGAAGGGTAATGAAATCCCCACCCAATCTGGATTGGTGTTATAGCTCCTTAAAAGTCCGTTTTAAAAAATGTAAAGCAGTAAACACACAAAAATCCAAAACACTTGCCAAATTTTTTTTATTTGCGGCGCAAAGAATCCTGCACAAGATTGATTTATTGGAGAGGGGGAAGAAGTTTTTGCGCAAAGAACCCTGCAGGAAAATTTTTATGAAAAAATCATAGGGCAGAAGAGAGGAAAAAAACTTACAGAGAATTTTTTTTTGGAAAGCTGACGTCAGCAACTTGCCGCGGTTCCACGGCCAAATGTCTGTTACTGCCGCGTTTCCGTGGTGGAAATGTTGGTTCAAGCCTCCAAAATTCTTCTGTTGTCTGTTGTGGTTCTCCTCTGTTTGTTCAGATTCTCTGTTTGCTGATTTGTTCACTGGATTTTTCCTGATCTGAATCTATCCTTCTTTCCATTCCTGCATAATTCGCACAAAAACCCTTCAAAAACAACAAGATGATAATTTTTTTGTTTTTATATTTTTCAGTTTTTATGATTATTTTTAATTAACCCGAAATTACAAAAAGAAAATAACTACCGTCATCCCCGGCAACAGCGCCATTTGATTGAAGAAGAATTTGTTTTATGCGTTTTTAAAATCAAAGAATAGAATATACCACAATCAAGACGGTGTCGCTTGGTAGCTAGCCGGTTGAGTACGGGTCGGTCCACAGGGAAAACATGTCTTTTCTTATTGTTCTAACGAGTTAATTCCTATTTGTGGTAGGTTTTGATTTTTATAAAAACTAAGATTGAATTTGATTTGAATTAAAACCTTGCTAGGATTAGAATTAGGTAAGTTTGGAAAGTTAATTCTACTCACCGCTTCCTTTGCCCTAATTAAGAACTTAGGTGTTAAGGTAATAGTTAATAAAGGGGATTAGCACGACTAGGAAGAAACATAGTTTTTTCCCTTTGGTCCTTGTCCGTCCTTTCTTAACTCTTATCCCTAAGCTCTATGTAAATCAACCACTACCGGTCTAACTAGGGAATCACCGCTATCTCGTAAGATAGGGTGCCATAGTGAGCGGTGGGTGTTTGTTTTACATAGAGTCCTAATTTATAAAGTTATAAGGGCAAGAAAGGAGTGAGAGATTTCCATCTCTCAAATCCACCCAATCCTAACCCTAACAAGTGAGGAATTACTCACTCATTAGGGTATTAACAAAGGAGTTCATTTTTTATTTTCTTTTTAATTACCTAATTAACGTGCAGATAATAAAAGGCAGATACGAAAATTGCAGAAATTAAAAGATGAAATTAAAATTGCAAGATAAAAAAACTTACTTTATTGACACCTCTTGACAATTACAATGGAATTGAAAATTTAAAATCTAAGAATTAAAATGAGGCATCTCAAAAGAGGTACCCAAAAGAGGCTCACCTTATTTAGTTTTGAGCCCTCCTATTTATAGATAAGAAAAAACCCTAGGTTTACATTCTGATCCATACATGAAATTACAAAACAACCCCAAAGACCGAGTCAAAGTACCGACACCCCACCGACAATTTGCACCGACACATGCACTGCACGGCCGCGGAACCGGGGCAGGAAGCCTTGTTTGGCCGCGGTTCCGCGGCCATCTTGAGGGATCTCTGGCTTGTTTTCTCAGGTTTGCTTCATGTTGCTTTTTACTTCTGTTTTCTTCACTTGGTTCCTCAGAGTCTCTTCTATTTTCTTCCAGATTTCCAACAGTGCAGAATTATGTGGACTTTTACCGTAAGCTTCACGTTGAAGTCTTGAATCTTGTGCTGCCTTTGTACTTTGTGCATTGGAACTGTTTACTGATCTCCATTTGTTCCTTAAACTGTAGGTGACATCAAACAGATTCATCTATTTGTTGGTCGTAGTCTTACATTTGTAGCATCTTTTCATGAATTTCACTGAATTGTTCTGAGAACCGGTAACCTGCAACTATTTAGCAAACATAGATCAAAAACACCTATTTATTTATAATATGATTAATAATGGAGAATATAATAATGCAAAATTCTGATATGAACATCTGGTACATAGCATTGCATACATTATAAATCCTACCGCCGAAGCATAGGGTATAATGCTCATGCGAGCCCTCTCCTCATCAGTCTTGGGAGACATATCTTTGGAGAGGGTGATTCCGTGCAAAGCGGGTATATTACCGTGTTAGGAATCTTCCATACTAAACCTTTTTAGTATGGTGTCTATGTACCTAAACTGTGAAAGTTCCAACAATCTCTTGGATCTATCTCTGTAGATCTTAATCCCCAGAATATAGGAGGCATCACCCATGTCTTTCTTAGAGAATCTTTGTGACAAGAACAGCTTGATCGATTGCAGCATAGGAATGTCATTTCCTATCAGGAGAATTGTTGGAGTTTCTTAGCAGGACCACTAGGTTTTAGCAAGCATCGAGTATGCAATTTTTAAAAAATCTAGAGTGCAAAGGAACACAAACCTAGAATCGAACTAGAGGCTTAAGGTTTTATAAAGCATCTATACAAACTTTACACTAAGTAAATAAGGAATACAACCTTTATAGACCGGTCCTTCACTTCTAAAGCTCCGTGTAGTAGTCCTTTAGCTCCAAGGAGTGGCCCCCGAACTCTTCTTAGGCTCCACTAGGCGAAAGGAACGAGCTTGCTTAAGGATTTTCGAGCCCGAAGATGATCTACCTTGAAGAATCTTTAACTCAAGCTATCTCTTCACTAATTGAGGAATTAGTGAAGTAAACAACCTATACTAAACGGCTAGTTTGGTATAGATTGATGAAGTAGGAATTTTGCTCACTTTAGTATTATTTCTCTCTTTTTTTCTTCACCTCATCAAAAGCTAGAAAAAGAAAACGAGATGAAGAAGATAATCAAGTGATGAACCATGGTGTAAAAATATCTCAATTGATATTTGTAGAGATTTAATCATGGCTAAACATAATGGTTGGGTTAATAAATATCGAGAGTAAAACAAAATTAGTGGACTAAGTCAAGGCTTCTACATGCTTCCACAAGCATCTTAAGCCATCGCATTTTCCACCTAATTTTGATTTATCCCTTAATTATTAATCACCCAAATTATCTTTAGTTTGGTATGAGTCTCATACACCCATGTCTAATGTATCATCTAGCATGATACAAAAATAAATACATTAATCTATATCTCATATATATTTATATCTATTTGTAGAAGAGAAATTCTTAAGTGAGCTAATATTAGTTAATAAATATTAATATATCAAATATATAATTATATATTAAATTATTAAATCAACACTTGATTTAATAATCCGGCTATATCACATACAACCGACTAATATCATTTATATGTATATCAAATATACATATAACAAATTATTGAATCAACACTTGATTCAATAATCCGGTTATATCACATATAACCTATATCGCGAGATTAGAATACTGTATCACATACACGTATTAATCTCGGTCCCGCACATATCACATATGTAACACCCGAGCCTAATAATACTATTTATATTACTAGTTGAGGGTTATATATTGCTCATTTCCAATTATTCTGTTTTTCTGGGATTTATTGCTAAATTTTAACCGGTTAAGTCATTTTGGCACATAACAAATTTTAACTCCTAAAATGAAATTTAAAATGTCCATGTTGGCCTACTCGTCGCCACTAGTCGCGTGGTAGCGTCCGCGTGTCGAGATTTCGTCCCGTTCGGCTAAACGGGCAAGTTTGGACGACTACGCGCGCGTGCAAGTGTCCGACTTGGGGGCATGCATTTTAATCATTAAACACCTCTTTTCAAAATTTGGAACCCGCTTAAAATCCTATAATTTGAATTTGGAGCATTTGGGCGCAACCCGGGCGCGATTTGGAAATGTTTCATTTAGCGCCAAAAAGGCCCGTTTTAATTTATTATCGTAAACTAATATATATACGAAAATAATTTCTTTCACAGCAAATCTTTCCAAAATCCTTCCAAATTCCTCCTTATATCTCGCCTCAGCCAATCACAGGGAAGATTGTACCCTCGTGGGGCCCTCTTCAAACCGCCTCTCTCTATCTCTCTCTTCCCTCAATCTCTCTCTCCAATCTCTCTCTCTCTCTTCCTATATTATTAACCCCATGCAGCCGCCTCCCCACTCATCTTCTCCCATCACGAACCCACGAAACCCTAACCCTAGCTCCTCGCAACCTCACTGCCGATCTCCCCGCGACCTCGCCGTCGCCGCCCTCGCCACCGCGAGCCCAGTCGCACCTCCTACCTCCTTCCTCCGTTCCTCTTCCCGTGCCTGCAACCAACCCCGACGCCTCCAACCACTGCAGAGCCGACGTCGACGCCGCCTCTCGTCGCCGACGACTCCCGTGACTCCCTCTCACCATCCTCGTCCCGACCTCGTCGTCGCTTCCTTCCTCCCCTCGCCGGACCACCAACCCGAGCCCTTAACCCATCACCTACCCTCCGCTGTTCGCCGGAGAACGCGCCGGAGATCCTCGCCGTCGTCACCAGAGCCACCTCCGTCTCCCCCTCGGCCACCAGAGCCGACCACCCTCTCCCCCACTCGTCGCAGCACCCTCTCCCGCGAACCCCGAGGCCGTTCAGGCCTTTGCTGCCGCCGTCGTTGCCTCGCCGGCGTCCCAACGCCGTCGAGATCGCCGGGGTAACCCCTGGTATCTCCCGGTAAGACTTCCTCACCTTTCCTTTGTGCAGTAAACCCCCCCCGCTGATCGCTTTAAGTTTATCGTGTGTTGCTAACTCGTTGCCGTGTTGTTGCCGGAATCCGACCGTGCCGTCTTGGCGAACCCGACGCTCCAGCGAAGCCCCCTGGTCCGTGTGATCCCGTTGTTCTCTGTTGGGACTCGATCCGTGACCCGTGCTATCATATCGCGTTTTCTGCCGACATCGCATCCGTGTTCCGGTTTGCAAAACCGTCGAGGCAAGTATCTGAATACTTGCTCTAACATGCTAGCGTGCGAGATCTAGTCTTGCCACGCAATTGAATTCATACTATAAGACAACTTAATAATGGTAATTGATAAAATGTTATAAGTTAGAATTGACAGTTGCGGTTATCTTTAACATGGAATCGTTATAATAGTTCTCGTAATTAATCAACCCAACATCAATCCATATTTCAACTAAATAAAACGACTGGATCATATCTGCTTTAACTGTTAAATCATTCACGAGACCATTATTATACTTAGTGTAAATTCCTGTAGCTTCATTACTTCATGATTGTGGATATTGCTTCACCTTGTGGCTATTGCACCCTAAAGGTGCGTGAACCTGTTAATAAGAGAATACAAACATCACTGTGGTTACATGGAATATTATGGTTATTTACTGTTTCCTGCTGCTGTTCATTATTGATTGTATACCTGTTGTGAGCACATACCCGATTGCACTACATATTGGCCTGACCCTGCTACACATGACATATACATACATACCGACTCATCCTGTTGTACCATGACATGACTTGTTTCATGATTTCATGCCTAATGCCGACAAACCCGACCATCCCTGCTGTCTATCCAGACAGACCTACTTTTACCGGATTTTCTGTTGGCATTAGTCCGTGACTACTGAATACCTGACCTGACATACATAACTTGGGGGTATGGGGAAATCAAAGGTGAAACCGACTTGTAACTCAACAGTTCGATACTTGTTCTGATCAGTCTTACGGGCTTGGCCAGCTCCGGAGTGGTGATGCTGACATCACTCGTCCATCTTGCTACCTTTTACTGCTTAGCGGCACGTCTCGGATTCAGCCCCGAGGGCTTTGACCGTGGTCCCGGGCACGCACGGGATACTATTGAGTTACATCGACGATTCATCAATTGATTTCAAAGACTATAGAGTAGAAACCTGATAGGACAGTTTAGTCACCATTGCACATTACCCTGCTCTGTTATTTCTTAGTACTGCTTATTTCATGTTCATACTTGCATTGCTTATTACCATGTTTATACTATATGCTTGATGTCATGACGCGCTGACGTCTGGGTTTTGCATGGCCCAGATTCCGTACCATTGTCGACGACCGAGCAGGAGTACTTCAGCCAGCAGGCTGAACTGTGAGTTCCTTAGGATTTAGTTTATTTATTTCATTTCATTTCCAGATGTGAGCCCGCATTATGGGATGTACGGTTTATTCATTGTATTGGATCATTAGCTTCCGCACTTATTGTTTATTGATTCTTGTTATTATGGATTTGGACATGTATTAGATTAGTTTATTATCTTGTTCTTGATATCCTTACAACCGTAATGTGACTGTGGATGGATACTTCCTACCCACAGGTAGCATGGTTGGCTATGTCACGTGCCCAATCTTGCGTACTCTGGGAAGCGGGGCATGACATGGTTCTTTTGGTATCAGAGCCATAGGTTAATTGGGTTGATTCTTTGTAGTTGGGTATTGCACCCGATACACGAATCAGGATACCCGTGATTAGGAAACATGTCCTGCCACTTTGACCGTTTTACCATCCTTGAATCATTCTTCCGGATCATGTCGACATGCAAACTTACTTTGCATTGTTAACTCGAAAACCTAACTTCTTGTTATCTCTAGGACTTAGGCGACTTGGGTGGAGTTAAGTAATTGCGGCTATGATACCGCGGCATAGCTACAATGCAGCACTCTATTTAAGTATCTTGGAGTTCTAGCCTTGATTTATATATTGAATCTATCATCATGCTAATGTTGGTTGTTTTGATTTCAGGACCATGGCAGATAAGAATTTCAAGACGTATCAGAGGCGTGTGGATGAAGCCGCCATGTTAGGAGTGATACGTGGGATGTTGGAAAATCAGAAGAGGCAAACTGAGCTGATCCAGCAGCAAGCGGATACATTTCAGGAGAGTTTGCAGGCTATTCAGCAGTCTGTAAACACCGCTGTGGCGAAGCCAGTCGACCGAGTAGGGACCGTGGCAGATTTCAGACGTTTGGGTCCTACTACTTTCACTGGTCTGGAGGAGCCGTTACCAGCCGAGCAGTGGCTAGTGGACACGGAGAATTTACTGATTGCGGCACAGATCCCAGACGACAAGAGAGTTGATGTGGTGCGCATTCAGCTGGTGGATTACGCCCGAGAGTGGTGGCTTGTGGAGGAGACCCGCTTGTCCAAGCCAATCAGTTGGGCGGATTTCTCCAAAAGTTTCTTGGAAAAGTTCTTCCCGCGGACTGCACGGGAGGAAATGGAGGAGAAATTTATTGGGCTGAGACAAAATGGAGCAGCTGTGGATGTACATGCAGCGGAGTGGACAAGACTCAGCCGTTTCGCTGGACCCTTAGTCGCCAAGGAGGCAGACAGGGCACGAAGATTCTTGCACAGTTTGGATGTGGAAATCCAGAGGCAGATTGTCTCCCTGGGTTTGACCACTTTCTCGCAGGTTCTTACGGCAGCCAGAGAGCAGCAGAGTTTATCAGGATCGAAAGGGAACCTTCACCAGACAGCAGTTGCGGCCAGGAAGCCTGCATTTGTGCCTAACCGAGATCATGGGCGCAGAGGTATTCCAGTGGACCGTCGAGGTGTAGCGCCAATGAAGAAGCCTGTGATCGTTGATCGAAGGAAGAGCGTGACTTGTGATTACTGCCGATTACCTGGGCACGTGCAGAAGGAGTGTCGAAGGAGACTGGGACTTTGTCTGGTTTGTGGAGCAGCCGATCACGCAGTTGGTGCTTGTCCGTCGAAGCTTCGCACGAGAGATGATATACGGAAGCCTCCGCAGAGACCGTTCCAAGGGCAGAAGCAGCTGACACAAGGACCCAACCAGGGTCGAGCTTTCACATTGACAGCTGAGGAAGCCAAGGCATCAGGAGAAGTGGTTTCAGGTACTGTACTCGTTCGTGGTTTTCCCGCATTGGCATTATTTGATTCCGGAGCATCCCACTGTTTTATGTCATCCAAATTTATAACTACACACTCGATCACCTGCACGACCCTGTCTAGTTTCTGGGACATACACACTGGGAATGGGAAAATCATAGCTAGTAAGGAATGTAAAGATTGTACGGTTGTTGTTTGTGGACGGGAGCTTTTTGCAGATTTCTTGGTGATTGATACGGGCAGTTATGAAGTAGTCTTGGGAATGGATTTTCTTGGCACTTTCCACGCACACATTGATTGTAGGGCAAGGAAAGTAATTTTCCAGATTCCCGGACATCCTGCGTTTACTTTCATTGGAGGAAGCAGTTCTGTCGGGCCAGTCGAGTTTAGGGCTAGGCCGACGAACAGTGTTCTTGCGGCTATGGTAGTGGATAGTAATGAAGAGCCGGCAGTTGTCCGCGACTTTATGGATGTGTTTGAAGATATTTCGGGCTTACCGCCGAAGCGAGATGTGGAGTTTGCGTTTGACCTTATTCCTGGTGCAGCGCCAGTATCAAAATCTTATTATCCGATGGCACCGGTGGAATTGGAAGAAGTTAAGAAACAAGTTGGTGAATTACTCGAGAAGGGATGGATTCGAAGCAGCAACTCACCTTGGGGAGCTCCAGTTCTTTTAGTAAAGAAGAAGGATGGCACGAGAAGGATGTGCATTGATTATCGAGAATTGAACCGGGTGACTATTAAGAACAAGTACCCGATCCCTCGCATTGGAGAACTTTTTGAGCAGCTTAGTGGCGCGAGGGTATTCTCGAAACTGGACCTGCGATCAGGATATCATCAAGTCCGAGTGAAAGCAGAAGACATTTGCCAGACGGCGTTTCGAACTCGGTATAGGCATTTCGAGTATTTAGTGATGCCCTTCGGAGTGACTAATGCGCCGGCAATATTCATGGATTTGATGAACAGGATCTTTTCACCGTTCTTGGACCAGTTTATTGTGGTATTCATTGACGATATTCTGGTGTACTCGAGGAGTCCAGAGGAGCATGCTGAGCACTTAAGGATCGCACTGCAAACGCTGAGACAAGAGAAGTTATTTGCGAAGATGAGTAAGTGTGAATTTTGGCTGGAGGAAGTGAAGTTTCTGGGGCATGTCGTGTCGGGCGATGGAATCACCGTCGATCCCGAAAAGATTGCAGCAGTTCGAGATTGGCCTATTCCAAAGAATGTTGCGGAGATAAGAAGTTTCCTTGGACTCGCCGGATACTACAGGAGATTTGTGGAGAACTTCGCTCGTTTAGCTGAGCCGTTAACCAAGCTCACGCGTAAGGAGGTACAGTTTGTTTGGACGGATGGATGTGCATTGGCCTTTGAGACGTTGAAGCAGAAATTGATAACCGCCCCTATCCTGACCGTACCGGATAATTCAGGAGGACTGGTGATTCATAGCGACGCATCCGGAAAGGGATTGGGATGTGTTTTGATGCAGAATGGGAAAGTCGTCGCTTACGCATCGAGACAACTGAAGACTCATGAGAAGAACTATCCGACTCATGACTTAGAGCTTGCAGCCGTGATCTTCGCCCTGAAGATTTGGAGACACTACCTTCTGGGCGAGAGAGTTGAAGTCTTTACGGATCACAAGAGTTTGAAATATGTGTTCACTCAGAAGGAGTTGAACATGAGGCAACGCAGATGGTTGGAGCTGATGGCCGACTACGACCTTGATCTTAAGTACCATCCGGGAAAAGTTAACGTCGTGCCAGATGCGCTGAGTCGGTTACCAGCAATTCAGGTTTTGACCGCACAAAGGGAGATCATTGCGGATTTTCAGAGATTTGACTTGGAGGTTGTGCTACCACATGCTACAGGACAGTTGATGCAGTTGCAAGTACAGTCGTCCTTAGTTGAGAAGATTAAAGCGGCACAATCGCAGGATCCTAGACTGCAAAAGTTTCGAGAGCAGGTTGGAGCCGGACTACGAACCGATTTACTGATCCATGAAGACGGTTCGTTGAGATATGGTAGCCGTGTGTGTGTGCCAAAAGGAGATGTGCGTGAAGAGCTTATGAGGGAGGCACACAATTCAGCTTACTCTGTACATCCAGGAGGGACAAAGATGTACCGAGATATTCGACAGCACTTCTGGTGGGAAGGTATGAAACGGGAAATTGCTCGCTTCGTGGCTAAGTGCTTGGTGTGTCAGCAAGTCAAGGCCGAACACCAAAGGGTTGCTGGTTTGTTGCAACCACTTCCGA
Organism: Agapanthus africanus; assembly: GCA_030015575.1. Lineage (NCBI taxonomy): Eukaryota > Viridiplantae > Streptophyta > Magnoliopsida > Asparagales > Amaryllidaceae > Agapanthus > Agapanthus africanus. Next base: position 137,176,902 of record CM057347.1, on the reverse strand, counting down.
TTCCTCAGTGGAAGTGGGAACATATAACCATGGATTTCGTGACAGCTTTACCGCGGAGGCCAAAGGGCAACAATGCCGTATGGGTGATTGTCGATCGTTTGACCAAGGCAGCTCACTTTATTCCTTTTCGGGTTGGTCAATCGACGGAGACTTTGGCAGAGCGATACATGCAGGAGATTGTCAGATTGCATGGAGTGCCAGTAAGCATATTGTCCGATCGGGACACTCGATTCTTGTCGCACTTTTGGAGGAGTTTACAAGATAGTTTGGGGACTCGACTGAAGTTTAGCACAGCTTATCATCCTCAGACTGATGGACAATCGGAGAGAACGATCCAGACCCTTGAAGATATGCTGAGGGCTTGCATGTTGGACTTTAAAGGTTCTTGGGAGGATCATCTACACCTGGTGGAGTTTTCGTACAACAATAGCTTCCAAGCGACAATTCAGATGGCTCCGTTTGAAGCGTTGTATGGTCGTAAGTGCCGTTCGCCGGTTTGTTGGGATGATGTTGGTGAACGAAGGTTACTAGGACCAGATTTGGTGGTACAGACAGTCGAGAAGGTGAATACCATCAGGAAGCATATGAAGGCAGCTCAAGACAGACAGAAAAGTTGGGCCGACACGTCAAGAAGACCTCTAGAGTTCACCGTGGGTGATTTGGTATTCCTGAAGATATCACCGACTAGAGGGGTGATTCGCTTTGGCAGTCGGGGAAAGCTTAGTCCTCGATTCGTTGGACCCTTCGAGATTTTGGAGCGTGTTGGAGAGGTATCGTACCGGTTGGCGTTACCACAGTCATTAGCAGGAGTTCACGATGTGTTTCATGTGTCTCAACTACGGAGGTATGTTCGTGATGAGACCATGTCTTGGATCATTCGGAGTTGACCGTACGGGAGGACCTGACTTTTGAAGAGCGACCAGTTGAAATCAAGGATCGGAGAGAAAAGGTTCTTAAGAACAAGGTTATCCCTCTTGTGCTAGTTTCTTGGGGTAATCGATCGCATGGAGAATCCACTTGGGAGCGAGAAGACGAGATCCGACAGAAATTCCCTCACCTTTTCCAGTAGTTAGCTATCTTGTATCCTTGGAATTTCGAGGACGAAATTCTTTTGTAGTTGGGTATGATGTAACACCCGAGCCCAATAATACTATTTATATTACTAGTTGAGGGTTATATATTGCTCATTTCTAATTATTCTGTTTTTCTGGGATTTATTGCTAAATTTTAACCGGTTAAGTCATTTTGGCACATAACAAATTTTAACTCCTAAAATGAAATTTAAAATATCCATGTTGGCCTACTCGTCGCCACTAGTAGCGTGGTAGCGTCCGCGTGTCGAGATTTCGTCCCGTTCGGCTAAACGGGCAAGTTTGGACGACTACGCGCGCGTGCAAGTGTCCGACTTGGGGGCATGCATTTTAATCATTAAACACCTCTTTTCAAAATTTGGAACCCACTTAAAATCCTATAATTTGAATTTGGAGCATTTGGGCGCAACCCGGGCGCGATTTGGAAATGTTTCATTTAGCGCCAAAAAGGCCCGTTTTAATTTATTATCGTAAACTAATATATATACGAAAATAATTTCTTTCACAGCAAATCTTTCCAAAATCCTTCCAAATTCCTCCTTATATCTCGCCTCAGCCAATCACAGCGAAGACTGTACCCTCGTGGGGCCTTCTTCAAACCGCCTCTCTCTATCTCTCTCTTCCCTCAATCCCTCTCTCCAATCTCTCTCTCTCTACCTATATTATTAACCCCATGCAGCCGCCTCCCCACTCATCTTCTCCCATCACGAACCCACGAAACCCTAACCCTAGCTCCTCGCAACCTCACCGCCGATCTCCCCGCGACCTCGCCGTCGCCGCCCTCGCCACCGCGAGCCCAGCCGCACCTCCTACCTCCTTCCTCCGTTCCTCTTCCCGTGCCTGCAACCAACCCCGACGCCTCCAACCACTGCAGAGCCGACGTCGACGCCGCCTCTCGTCCCCGACGACTCCCGCGACTCCCTCTCACCATCCTCGTCCCGACCTCGTCGTCGCTTCCTTCCTCCCCTCGCCGGACCACCAACCCGAGCCCTTAACCCATCACCTACCCTCCGCTGTTCGCCGGAGAACGCGCCGGAGATCCTCGCCGTCGTCACCAGAGCCACCTCCGTCTCCCCCTCGGCCACCAGAGCCGACCACCCTCTCCCCCACTCGTCGCAGCACCCTCTCCCGCGAACCCCGAGGCCGTTCAGGCCTTTGCTGCCGCCGTCGTTGCCTCGCCGGCGTCCCAACGCCGTCGAGCTCGCCGGGGTAACCCCTGGTATCTCCCGGTAAGCCTTCCTCACCTTTCCTTTGTGCAGTAAACCCCCCCCGCTGATCGCTTTAAGTTTATCGTGTGTTGCTAACTCGTTGTCGTGTTGTTGCCGGAATCCGACCGTGCCGTCTTGGCGAACCCGACGCTCCAGCGAAGCCCCCTGGTCCGTGTGATCCCGTTGTTCTCTGTTGGGACTCGATCCGTGACCCGTGCTATCATATCGCGTTTTCTGCCGACATCGCATCCGTGTTCCGGTTTGCAAAACCGTCGAGGCAAGTATCTGAATACTTGCTCTAACATGCTAGCGTGCGAGATCTAGTCTTGCCACACAATTGAATTCATACTTAAGACAACTTAATAATGGTAATTGATAAAATGTTATAAGTTAGAATTGACAGTTGCGGTTATCTTTAACATGGAATCGTTATAATAGTTCTCGTAATTAATCAACCCAATATCAATCCATATTTCAACTAAATAAAACGACTGGATCATATCTGCTTTAACTGTTAAATCATTCATGAGACCATTATTATACTTAGTGTAAATTCCTGTAGCTTCATTACTTCATGATTGTGGATATTGCTTCACCTTGTGGCTATTGCACCCTAAAGGTGCGTGAACCTGTTAATAAGAGAATACAAACATCACTGTGGTTACATGGAATATTATGGTTATTTACTGTTTCCTGCTGCTGTTCATTATTGATTGTATACCTGTTGTGAGCACATACCCGATTGCACTACATATTGGCCTGACCCTGCTACACATGACATATACATACATACCGACTCATCCTGTTGTACCATGACATGACTTGTTTCATGATTTCATGCCTAATGCCGACAAACCCGACCATCCCTGCTGTCTATCCAGACAGACCTACTTTTACCGGATTTTCTGTTGGCATTAGTCCGTGACTACTGAATACCTGACCTGACATACATAACTTGGGGGTATGGGGAAATCAAAGGTGAAACCGACTTGTAACTCAACAGTTCGATACTTGTTCTGATCAGTCTTACGGGCTTGGCCAGCTCCGGAGTGGTGATGCTGACATCACTCGTCCATCTTGCTACCTTTTACTGCTTAGCGGCACGTCTCGGATTCAGCCCCGAGGGCTTTGACCGTGGTCCCGGGCACGCACGGGATACTATTGAGTTACATCGACGATTCATCAATTGATTTCAAAGACTATAGAGTAGAAACCTGATAGGACAGTTTAGTCACCATTGCACATTACCCTGCTCTGTTATTTCTTAGTACTGCTTATTTCATGTTCATACTTGCATTGCTTATTACCATGTTTATACTATATGCTTGATGTCATGACGCGCTGACGTCTGGGTTTTGCATGGCCCAGATTCCGTACCATTGTCGACGACCGAGCAGGAGTACTTCAGCCAGCAGGCTGAACTGTGAGTTCCTTAGGATTTAGTTTATTTATTTCATTTCATTTCCAGATGTGAGCCCGTATTATGGGACGTATGGTTTATTCATTGTATTGGATCATTAGCTTCCGCACTTATTGTTTATTGATTCTTGTTATTATGGATTTGGACATGTATTAGATTAGTTTATTATCTTGTTCTTGATATCCTTACAACCGTAATGTGACTGTGGATGGATACTTCCTACCCACAGGTAGCATGGTTGGCTATGTCACGTGCCCAATCTTGCGTACTCTGGGAAGCGGGGCGTGACAACATATGTGCCCTATTTCGTTTCGCTTGAGCTAGGAAACCTCTGTGTAGGACTCTAAAGACTCGTCAATACACCAGCAGTAAATAATGATCATATCAGTCACCCACAAGCCGTCAGCGGTACTAGCTGGATGTGACGGCTACCCAGGTATTGAGCAATCAGAAGATCAACAAGCAAGCTTGTCCAAACTCCCGTAAAGCCTATAAGTAACACTACCGTATAGTCCGGTCTCTTCGTCTGATACGTCGCATATCGAGTTTGGGGGTGGTATACGTTAGACCCCAATAACTTGATAAGTCATGCCGATGTAAGGCTCATAACGGGTTGAGAAACTACTGATAACACTTACCAATAAATCTCATCATCGGCCCTGGCCAGGGACTTCCTGTTATAGACAATCGAGCATAGCGCAACATCAATTCCCAAGACCGGGAGAGACGAAACCGCTCCTATCGCTCATTGCCTCCATGTGACTCGGGACTGTACCCAAAATTCACCTGTTTGCACGCTCTCTTGAGTGTGGTAGGGAGGAAATGAAAGCACTGTGGGAATCACATAAGACTCTATGACGATCTCGGCTCTATAGACTAACCTGTACCAGTGTCACCAGAGAACTGCTATCAGACGATAAGTATAATACCATCTAGGAGTTCTCGGCAAGTCCTGTTTGGTGTACCCATTCTCCAATGTGCATCTGTGTACAATCTCTGATGTCAAACACCAATGGCTGTGGGATCAACCATCACCCCATACAGGGTCAAGAAACGTACACACTAGTCTACTCTGTAATATCGATGCCCTATCTCGATACTCTCTCGACTAGGAACAATTAAAGGATGTACTTATGGACTACCCTGGCCTCACTAGTATGATCTCCATCATAGTCTTGGTAGTCAAGTATACATCTTAAGGGCTTTATCAACATGTAACGGAGAGACAGTATAATCATACAAGTGTACATGTTAAGATGAAGAGCAACCAGAAAGTATACTATTATTTTGAGAAAAGAAGTCCTATCTATATATGTCCAAGCATCCACTATAATATACAATCATGTACAATAATGGCCTCTAGGGCATACATATAACTAACAATCTCCCACTTGCACTAAGGCCGGTTGTTGTAGTATCTCATACCCAGCATCCCAAAAAGTCTCTCAAATGGCCTTCGTGAGTGGATCCGCCGTGTTATTCTTCGTGTCAACTCTCCTGACCTCGATCTCCCGGAGATCAACTATCTCCCTGATCAGGTGATACCGCCTAAGAATATGTCTGGATCACTGATGGGATGGGGGTTCCTAGGCCAAAGCCACAGCTCCATTGTTATCACAATACACAAGTATTGGATGCTTAATAGTAGGAACCCCACTAAGTTAATCTCATAAACTTATTCATCCAGACAACCTCTTTGGCAGCATCGTTGGTAGCGATATATTCAGCCTCCATCGTCGAGTCTTCTATGGTACTTAGCTTGGAACTCTTCCAACATACCGCCCCTCCATTGAGGATGAAGACAAAACCCGAGATCAACTTACAGTCATCCTTATCACTCTGGAAGCTCGAATCGGTAAAGGACTCGACATGGAGTTCATCGTTACCATACACCAAGAACAATTCTTTAGTTCTTCTCAAGTACTTAAGAATGTTTTTCACAGCTGTCCAGTGATTCTCCCCAGGATGTAAGAGGCATCACCAAAATCTTTATGAAGAGGCTTTGTGATAAGAAGAGCTTGACCGAGTGTAGCATATGAACATCGTTTCCTATCAAGAGTATGTCATTCATGTACAATACGAGGAAGACAAGCTTACTTTCTACAACCTTCTTGTATATATAAAGTTCATCTACGTTTTTGATGAAGTCAATCTCTTTGACTGCCACATCAAAACAGATTTTCCAACTCCGCGATGCCTGCTTTAATCCGTAGATTGATTTAAGCAGCTTGCACACCTTTTCACTGCTCCCACTATCTATGAAGCCCTTTGGCTGTGTCATGTACACGCTTTCTTCTAAATCACCATTTAGAAAAGCGGTCTTGACGTCCATCTGCCAAATTTTGTAGTCATGGTATGCAGCGATGGCAAGTAGAATCCGGATGGACTTAAGTATAGTCTCTGGAGAAAAGGTTTCATCATAATCGACACCTGGTCGTTGACGAAAACCTTTTGCTACAAGTCTAGTTTTGAAAGTCTCAACTTTTCTATCTACACCAAGTTTCTTCTTAAAAATCCATTTTCTCCCAATGGGTTTTACTCCTTCAGGAGAAACCTCCAAAGTCCATACTTTGTTGGTGTACATGGATTCTATCTCAGATCGCATTGCATCCAGCCATTTCACAGAGTCCCCACTCATGATGGCTTGCTCGAAACTAGTTGGGTCATCATCTTCCATGATGCAATCCTCGCTCCCACCGTCAATGATAAAACCGTAGTATCTCTTAGGTGGATGGGAACCCTACTAGATCTGCGGAGAGGCTGAGGTTTGTCGGGGACTATTGAATCCTCCAGTTCTACCAAATCATCAATTGTAGTTTGTGGAGCTGGAGCTGGAACTTCTTCCAGTTCTACCTCATGACCACTAATTTCTTTTACAAGAAATTTCTTTTCTAAAAAGGTGGCATGTTGAGCAACAAACACCTTTTGTTTCTCACTGTGGTAGAATAGATATCCATATGATTTCTTTAGATATCCCACAAACTTGCAAAGAACTGATCTTTCCTCGAGTTTGTCCGGATTTTTCTTTTTTACATAGGCCGGACAACCCCATATCTTAACTCGTTTAAGAGATGGTCTCTTCCCATTCCATATCTTATATGGAGTGGTAGGCTCTGATTTGGTTGGAGCACTATTCAATCGGTATGCGGCTGTCTCAAGCACATAACCCCAAAAGGAAATAGGTAACTCAGCAGTACTCATCATAGAGTGCACCATATCTAATAGGGTGCGATTTCTCCGCTCCGATACACCGTTGTGCTATGGTGTATACGGAAGAGTAAGCTGAGAGAGAATCCTATTCTCTTTTAAATAATCCAGGAACTCCTTGCTCAAGTATTCTCCTCTCCGATAAGATCGAAGGATTTTAATACTTCTACCCGTTTGGTTCTCTACTTCGCACTTATATTCCTTGAATTTCTCAAAAGCTCCAGATTTGTGTTTCAATAAGAACACATGTCCGAATCTTGAGAAATCATCGGTGAATGTGATAAAGTACGCGGAACCATTTCCGGCATGTGTAGACATGGGACTGCATACATCATTATGTATTAGTCCCAAGAGTTCAGTAGCTCCGTGTCCAGTAAACGGAGTTTTGTTCATTTTTTCTTTGAGACATGACTGGCAAATTTCATAAGATGTAAATTCGAACGGATTCAAATATCCATCATTATGTAACTTAGCTAGTCGTGTCGCATTGATATGACCTAGTCTACAACGCTACAAGAAGGATTCGTTCATTTCTGAACTTTTCCTCTTCTGTGTGTTATGTATATGAAGAATTGTAGTTTGATTCAGAACATATAAACCGTTATATAACATACCAAAACCGATCAACACTTGATTTAGAAAAATTTTCATAATATTATCCTGTAATACAAAATTATATCCATCTTTATGTAATAAAGCGACTGATATAATATTGCACAACATTTTTGGTACGTAATAACAGTCGTTCATAATCAATGTATTACTTTTAGGTAATACTAGGTGATATACGCCAACTGCTTTGGCTGCAACTATTGCACCATTCGCTACTCTGAAAGAATTATCACCTATTCCCAGTTCTCTACCTTTCTTTAGCCCATGTAATATATTACAAATGTGGGATCCTGATCCGGTATCTAATACCCAGGATGTAGAGTAAACTGAGAAACAATTCTCGGTAACGAACACATCCGAAGAAGATTCATTATCATGCTCATTCCTCATTCGGGTCGCCTGGGAATCCGGGTATTCCCCTATTTCCTACTCAGACTTATAACAGTTATAAGGTTGAGCAGAACCAGCGTTCCCCAGCTCATTATAACAAGCGGGTTCAATCAATACATCAATATTATTATCTTGATTAAGGCATGCTATGGTTGCTACCAGGAGAGAGAGAAGAAAACACTGTGTGCGCTCTTGCAAGATTAGATTGGTTATTATTTTATCTAATCAGGATGGCTCCCACTGTTTTTATCAAATCTTCATTCAAACCTTAAAAAGTAAGACTAGCCGAGATTAATTACACCCTACAAGTTCGCCAATCGTTCGGCCAGGCAGGTATTGTTACTTCGAGGGAGTCTCCCCATGTTTTCGCATGGAAATAATTAAATAACCTCGTTTCCGCAGGGGCATAACCCCGTTAACACCTACTGGATCGGCTAATTGTAAAGTGGAAAACTCTCTCAGGAGTAACACTTACTCATAGTGGGTAACGGGATCCAACTATCTCATAGAAGGTTTGCAATTTCATTGCAAATTTCAAAACTTGAAATTCCCAATATCTTTTTCCTCTAATGTCCTATGACCTTGACGAAGGCCAACAAGCCATAGGCCGCTAGTCAAGTTCAACCCGTACATTTCGTGATTGAATTAAACCCACCCGCATGACCCTTGACGAAAGCCAACAAAGTCGCACGACAACCCTAATCCAATCATATCATATGCAGCAGATAAGCATTAATCAGCTACCACACACTACGCCTTGACGAAGGCTAACAAATGTAGCATGAATACTAAATAGCACTTATCTGAAATGACGGAGGGCTACAACAGGTTTTTAAGAAAACCTTTTGCGTAATGAACTTGATATCGTTGTAGAATCGAGTGATTTGAAAAGGAGTGGTTTAAGCTCCGCTTTTTAAAATCGAATAGTTTTCAAAACAAACCGAGTGGGTTGTAGCATTTACTAGCTTTTTCTAAAGAGCTCATTCCCGGTGAAGGGATCTCGGCTCTTTCCTCATCGAATAGGGTGCTGGATATTCATAAAAGAATACCGCTATGCAAAGCAAGAACTAGAGCTACCTTTTTAAAAATTTGATTCTACAACATCTTTAGCTTTCTTTCCTTTTCATTAATCTCATTAATGAAGTCCCATCATTTATGTGTCCTAAACATCACAGAAGAAACGAAAATAGAACGAACGCTTATGCCATCCGCATTCGCCATGGGGTCCCGCCATGCACCGTTTGGTTACTTAACTAACGGCAGAGCGGGGGCAGGACTAGCGCAGATGCAAAACATAAGCAACGTTTATTATATATCATATATATAATAAAACATTCGTCTCACGCAGTTATATGATCTCATCACAGAACATTGCAGCAGAAGTCAACATATGAAATATAGGATATACTAGGAGGTCCGTGTTTTAAATCAAGCCAGTAAAAAACACGGATTCCACGATCGTGATGAATAGCCAAACCCACATCCCTAGACCCCTATAAGAGCGGCAAGCAACCCTGCCAATTCTAGAGTTAGGAGACCTGGTCTCGACTCCTCGAGTTGGTCTCCCATTGGACTTTAGAAACCGGTTACTTGTGCTCCCCGCCTTTGGTCTATCCTAATGCGGAAAAGTAAATAATATACATCAATGGTGACATCATCCTCAACCCGGAAGTGTCCTAATAAAAGAATATTACATACAAATTTTTACATGAATGAAAATGGAAAAACTCTTATCTTACGCAAAAACCCCCGGCTATTCAAACACGACGATCCAATATAACATATCACAGCAACATATAACATCACATGTCATCAACGTAAGTAAATATGCGTATCCTAATTTTCGTTGGCATATAGCAAAGAAACCGGAGATACACCACATATTACACTTACGGTCGTAGAAAAAAAATAAAAACTACAATAATTAGAATCCGCAACCACCTTAGACATCATAAACTAGGAATATCTCATACTCCGGATTTCATGCCTAACACTATAAACCAGGCATTTTAGTCTCAAATTGAAAACACTTTTCAATATCCAGTCGGGCAATTCAACAAGATTCCCAACAAATGATCGAATGCTCGTCAGAAACATTCATGGACGGCCGCACCCCCGATACCGTCGACGAAGTGCACTTAGGCGGAACACCGCGGCCGTGAGCACCCGAACGGATGCTTTTGGCAACGGGGTTCTCCTACAGTCACTTGGTCGGGGCTATGGGGCGTGGCTATCTAGTAGTGTTACGCAGTGAGCGTTTGCGTACTATACGAGATTGCGATGGAGTTTTGATCCGAATCAAAACCCCATGGCAACCGATCAAAAGAGACTAAATTGCTAAATTTACAAAACACTAATTAATTTTCACAAAACTAATTATTATGGATTCTAAATATTCTATCACAAATCACAGATATACTAGATGATGTTAAACATTTCGATCGATTCATCAAACACCCAGAAATCTCAGTTCAACACTTGAGTCTCAGTTAAAAATACCCAGAAAGTGCCAAATGTACCTACGGAGCAGCACAAGAAGGGGGAGTCCCTGCTTCACCAACTGTGCCACGGAACCATAGCTAAACCCATGGTTTTGCCGCAGTTGCGCGGCCGTTTGGTCGAGTTGGGCACTCGTTCTTCTTGGGGATCCATAGAAAACCTTGCACATTTTTCTGCATATTTTTAATTTCAAAAATCCTAACTTTTGAATTTTTTTTCCAGAAACCCGGATTTTATGGTTTCAAAAAGTTGACCGTACACTTTAATTTCGCCTAGACCACTCCTAATACTCTAGCTTGGCTCTGATATCATGAAAGTCAGGCAGCTACCCGATCCAATGGGATTGCCGTAGCACCTACAGGTCACTCAGCAGCTACTTTTTACGCATGCCCCCTCGTGAGGACTACAACCCGCCGGAATACCTTCCGGTCTCGGGACACCCTGGGGGTAAGAGCCTATGTTTCACCACACTGTCACACAGTGAGAACCCTCCTGTCACGCCCCGCTTCCCAAAATACGGAATACGAGGGGTTGACAAGCCCAGCCATGCTCCTACGGTCGAGGAAACATCCTGCCGTAGTCACACTTCGGCTTCTAGCTTTACGTGGTAATCAGTAATCAAAGCTCAGGTAATGAGAAATGCAGTCACTAAATCAAAACAGATATAAAACTAACCGGATAGTGTCAAAGGAAAGATAGCACCGACGTTGCTGATCTAGCTGTCCGCAATATCCTCAAGGTACGACAGGTGCTGATCCGAGCTAAGTCCACTTCTCACTCTGTCGTCAGAGCGACACAATAGCAATAGATAGAAATACATTTGTAACATGTGCAATAATGATGAATATGAAGCAGTAAATATAGAATGATGACGTGCATGAAATAATCAATACAGGTAAACAGTAAAGTAGGTATATCAAATCAGTAACCAATGCATGTCTATGTCACTAAACCTATCAGTCTCTAAGTCTCACTATTCAGATCGCTAAACCTATCGTCAGTCCAAGTGTGAGAGTCAACCACGCAGGAGTATCCCCAACCCAAGGGTAGGGTCCCAGGGGTAAGGGAACACGGGCCCGAATCGCGCACGATAATAATCAGTAACACCATCTATACAACTCCCAAAATCATGTTAAATACCGGCAATGGGACTCCCGAGATTTCGTTGAACTCACCCCACACCCCGTGGTCTACATCAAACCCCGACCATAGACCCAAATACTAGTCGGTCCATGACAAGTCTACACGAGAACCGGAGACAGGATCTCCATCAAGTATGTCTCGACTGGTACCCAAGATAAATGGACAGTGTTTGACGCCTTATCTATGACACTAATTTAAGTGCTCCATAACCGTCCCATTTCAGTTATAGTTACACTTATATATGTCCCTAGACGTCGACAATGCAATAAATTAACTGGGTCCGCTAATTGTGTACAAGTACGTGTCACTTCATAACTCAATCACGCTTTAACACTAACGTACTTGCCACAATCCAAACACTAATATCTAACACTGGGTAATGTACACAATCACTAGGTTACCAATGTATATGACCTCTACATGATATGATGAGAATGCAATAATTATGATATGAATAAAATATCATCAGCCAGTGTCCTACCACTTTCATAATTTACTATAAATCATACATGCAGAATTAAGTGAAACAATGTAAAAGGGGTAAGAAGTATGTTTAATTATCTATCCGTAAAAATTAGTTTCGCGTCAATCGGATTTCAGGTTTGCTAGTTATGGCCATTTCAATTTAAGTGTTCACTGCTGGAAATCCTGTTTCAGAACTGGAAGTCCATTTCGTAACACGTTTTACTCCCAGTTAGGAGCATAATTAGGTGAAACTACAGTTAAACCAATTGTATATTTTTCTGTTATGTTTTTAACACATCAAACTGATTATCAATAGGATTCCTGTATTAGAAGTTAGGTTATGTTCAAGGTGCTGGTGTAAGAGAGGTCACTGCAGAAACTGCAGAACACCATGGTATTCTAAAATACGAATTAAATATCAAACGATGGTGAAACGACATGGGACCAGATCCATGGGTTAGATAACTAAACTATCTACGTTATCATAAGGGGTTATGCTCATTTTCAGTTTAGGGAAGGGGTGTACAGGTGTTCCCAAGGCCAAGTATTCAAAACGAACGCTGCCCCGGACTGCAGTCCAGAGTTGCGTTCCCCCTCACTTTTCAGGGTCATGAAATTGTATTATTCCTAAATTAATTACATAGGGTTATAGGTTATATAGTTAGGTTCGATACGAGCCTTGTAACACCATGATTAGATTTATATTCAAATAACTACAAATTTTACAACGTGACACATTTGGTGATTTTCAGAATTGACATAACCAGTTGGATGACCTTTTTCATTTGATGTCTCAATTATTTAATCCCAACTTCCTACACGCCACTAGTTAACATCAATCGAATCTTCCAATAGGTAATTTGGGTATTTTTAATAGGGTGATCGCATCGAGCACTCGGTGCGTGTATGTGAATGTTATCTATTTTGTTTACACACACACACCTCATACATTTTCCGATCAATTAAGTTACTAAACTGGGTTTATTAAATTAGATATACACATAGAATGATTTGAACAAGTGAAGGAGGTTCACTTGCCTAATACGACGGCAGAACGACGACGATGGCACGGACACGAACACGGCACGATCACGACAAAGCCATGGCCACAAGCACGGCAATTCACTGCTGCGACAGCGATCAACTGGCTCGGCCACGGGCTCTAGCGAAGAGGGTGCTGGGCTTTGGCTCTGGGGAAGGTTGACGGTGAGGTAGGCAGCCGGAGGTGTTCGTCGTGGCGACCGTAGTGGGTTTGGGTGTCGGCTGGAGGCAGTGGGTGCAGGGGAACTTGAGGCTACAGGGGATCGGTGCAGTGGGCTCTGGCGAGGTTGGCTGAGGCGCGGAGGCGATGGCGTCGGAGCTCAGGTGAGGGCGCAGGGAACGGGGGTGTTCATTGCTCAGAGCTCGCAGCTCGGAGGTGGGGAGCATAGGAGGTGAGGAGGCGGTGACGAGGGGTGAGGCGACGACGAGGGATCACCGGCGTCGAGGTGGTTGCTCGGGCGAAGGTGGTGGCCTGGTGATGGGTTCGTCAGGAGTTGTAGTCGTGGTGGTGGCATGGAGTGACGGCGACGTGCAGGCGAGGTCGGGGTTGTAGGTTGGAGGTGCTCTGGGGTCAGAGAAGGTGGCAGGGTCGACGGAGGCGATGGGTCGGAGCTCCAGTGAGGCGTGCAGGTGAGGGTTGTAGCGAGGTCGGGCTCTTGTCGTCGGAGGGTGAAGGGAAGGTGGAGGAAGGAGAGGAAGGTGATCGGGGGTGCAGGCGACGGGGTGAGGAGTTCGACGGCGATGAGCTTCGGCGGTGTGCAGTGTTGGGTTTGGGTGTTGGGTTATGTGCAGGGATGATGTAACATTTCAGAAAAATAAAATATTATTTTTGGGGAATTTTATAATTTAATAATAAATATTATGAATATTTTGATATTGCGGTAAAATTAAATACCGATAAATTGGAAAATATTTGGAAAATTATACAAATTACTGAAATGAGGATGTTTTATGTGATTTAGGCAAATTATGAATTTTTATAATTAATTATATACAATTTTAATGCTAATCGCGATTAAATATCACTAATCGTGCATTAAACCGGATTTATGCACATGACATGCACCATGTCATTTTTCACACTTGTTATATTTTCCTACCATGATTCTTTTGTGTATGGTTTATTTGTTTTGGGGTTTTTAAAAGAAAAGAAAAGATAAAGGAAAACAAAAGAAAAGAAAATGAAAACATTAAAGAATGTGGCATGGTGATGGGTATGGGCAAGAGAGAGAGAGAGTGAGAGGGGTTCCTTTGACCTTAGCCATTCTTCTTCATTTCTTCATCATTTCTTCTTCTTCTCCTCTCATGGCAGCCCACTTCCTCTCACCTTCTCTACCTCCACACTACTACACTAAAAATCCATCAAAACATCATCCCCACTTCATTAAAAACATACACAAGCTCCCCATATGCACTTTGGACAAAGAAAGCAAGAATTTTGAGCACTTGGGGCAACTCAAGAAATTTCTTGAGTTGCCAAATGAGGTATATTCATCACCTTTATTGTAGTATTTCATTTATTTTAGCGCTTATGAATGTTTAGATGTGTTAAAGTGAGGTTTTGTGAGCTTAGAAAATTCCCAGAGAGGGTTAGGGTTTTTTTTGAGTTGTGTTGTGCTAATGGGCTTTAGTTGTGACCTTAACCCCCCTAATGTCTAAAACACAGACCAATCACGAACTAAAACCTGAAACCAAAATCTAAAACTTTTCATGTCGGTTTTGTGTGTAAAGTAAGGGTGCAGGGAATCTGGAGTGACCCGAGACCAATACTAGAAAAGCAAACAACACTAATAGCCTAGATGGACCACCACGAGACCACCCTGCCAAAACGAGACCCCAACTCCCCTGCAGAACCGAGCTGGCCGGATTTCCTGTGTTTGTGGCCGGCCAATTTGTAGAATTAGGTGCCCTGTTTGCTTCTGTAGCTTATATACACCCTATATATCACCCCAGTACTGTTTGTACACCTTGTTTTCACTTGAACCAAAATTTGGAAGTGAATTCATGAGTTGCTGTTTTGATTCGGGGGTTATGTTTTACGTATTTTGAATTCTGGTTTTAGTAATTGTGTTTTGTATCGTTCACTTGACGTTTGTACGTCTATATCGTATGTTTTTAGGCTCTTTTGTGTGAGTAAACCATAGGATTTGACCTATGTGAGATTCGTGTGTCGTTTTGGTTTTGAATTGGATTTTAATACGGCACGATACGTTATAATATGTAGGTACCGTCACGAGGACTTCGAGATGACAAGCAAGCGCGTGGCGACACAGGCATCGGCAAGCGAAGATCAAGGTGAGTAGATATATATCTACGAGGGAAGTCGGGTGGATGGTGTATAGCACCCCCGCAGTTCGTAGTGTAGTGTACTATATATATTATATAAATTATGTGTTTTGTGAGACTAAATGACTATCGAGATTGATCTTAGAAGATCATAAGTTAATTTTAGTATTTGGATGATAGTGTTGTAGTTGGTTTTTTAGTTGCGAACCCTAGAATAAGATTACACTACACACACACACGCATACATTTAATTACTTGTGCGTATATGGGGATATGTATATGTATAAAAATACACATAGGTATGGAACTATGTATATATATATATATATATACGTATACATATACATGGATGATGAGGATAGTATGTGGTATTTAGAGATGAGTCGATGAGATTGGGCATGGTGCCACGAGATCGGTGATATGATATGGTTCGTATTATGAGATACGACATGATTGTTATAGCGGGTCCTTAGGCGATGTGTTTTCATACACACGCACATATATATGTAGATGGTATCAGTATTGTACTAAACTTAGATCAGTACCCCCAGTTCACGATATATGATGATAAGGATACCAGATGATTATTGAGATAAATGTGATATTTGACCCGTACCCAGATTTGGGATGCCGTACGATCGATTTACCGTACGAGCTATATATTGATGATAGATCCTCACTCTTGACCCGAGAATGTCATATTATATATATTGTATCGTATGTGATACTATTGAGACGGGATCACCGACTATTATATGTATATATATCGACTCAGACTTAGGTGGTTTTCCTTACCCTTTCGATCAGTCAGTCAGTTTAGCCCAATAGTTTACTTGTAGATGTTAGACTAGACTCAGGTCATACCTATTTTAAAACTAACGAATCGTGAGTATTTTAAAGACATGCCAAGGGATTTTACGGATATTTCAAAGGACGTACGTTTTCTTAAAAACACCGTAGCCCTATTTTTCTAAACACCCTGATTCGTGTTATTTCAAACGGCAAAACTGTATGACCCATATATGTTAATGTAGATTCCTTATTGTAGCATTTACTATTCATTTCTCTATATTCTTACATGTTGCGTCGCTATTCATGTTCTATATATTCTTGCTACTCGCATAGCATTGCATGCTTATATTGTGTTTTCATCAGTTATTATTAAAATCATGCTGTTACGACACCAGCACCATTACCGATGATGTGTATGCTCCACATACACCTGCTTGCCGGCCCACACACATCATCATCGGTAATTGCCATGTCACGTACATTTTAGAGAATATTACTCTATTGATATCGTTTGCTAGCTGATAGTTCTAATATGTTATTGTTTCATATGCTAGTTCATTATTGCATTCATTGCTTGATATTTCATGCATATTATATATTCACTGTCATGCAATATTATAAGGGCCAGTCCGGATGGCCGGAGCCCAGTATTCATTATTATTGACTTTTCATTTATGATTTCGGATTTCCATGAGATTTCTGGATTTAGAGAAACCGCAAAGATTTTATAAACTGATTATCATAATTTTTAAGATAAAATTGCGGTTTTCTCATGATATGATTTGAGATTTGTCCACCATGAGTTTTCTCGGCTCTTGAGCGAAATCATACACCCGATTCGAGGAGGAGGAGGAACCGTCTGTGGGTGCATGGTGGACCCTGTGCGGTACCCCGGGACGAGAAGGTCGCAGATGATGGCGTTGAACCTGAGATAGGGGAGCACTACTAACTGGTGATTTTAGTGTGACTCGACGGATATCCGGAGGATACCGATCGGAGTCAGGCCAGTCCAGATAGCCGGAGCCTAAGGGCCAGTCCGGATAGCCGGAGCCCTACATTTTGAGATTTGAGGTATTGAGATTTTATGATATGGGTCAGTCCGGATAGCCGGAGCCCGAGATATTGGATATTTGGATATATGTTTTGTGTCGATGCTAGACACTAATTTATGTTGATTTCATTGATGATACCTCGTTTTAAATATACAGAAATCTCACTATATTATGAAAACAGTTTTTCCTTTCATGATGTATTCTGTTTTCATTTCGATGCATTCATACATCATATATATGATATGTTGCTATCTGAGGCACTGACACGAGCACTTGGTATTACACTTATGTATAGATGTTTACCCTTACCACCTTATCATGCTTCAGACCTTATCATATTGAGGATATAAATATTTTACTGATCATATTGACCTAGGATTGAGCATACATACGATTTCTGCTCTGTGATGTTTTCTACTCACGAGTTGGCAACTCACCCCCGTTGTGCCACAGTTTCTTGCAGGTTTTGCCGTACAGGTTTCTTGACGGCTTTGCTGGCACACTGCTTCTTCTGAGTGATTGCTTTGGTAGGTGGGTTCACTTGCATCGTGACCACCATTGTACCTTTTATTTATTTCAGTTGTATCTAAAAACTCGATCAACCAGACTTATATATTTTATAACCTTAGAAGACCAGTTGTATATTATTTCGACCTTAGAGTCGCGCGTTGTATTATCATGGTTTTCATGTTGATTTTGAGTTTCCTTTCGAGTTTTGATCCTCGCCCTTCGGCGTTGTATATTATATTGCTTGCGTGGTTGTGACCGTCAATTGACGAAGAGCTAGCTCCCGCTTGGGGATGCCTTTTATCATTCATGTATATATTATTCATGTTGTACCCTTTTGGGGCCAGTATTTACAAAGGAAACTCTGCCGAAATTTTCAGAAAAGACTTGAGATTTCAAAAATGCATACTTTGGCTTATTTCGTTAAAACCACTTGCTTTAAAATAAGTTTTCTTCACTTCTTCTTAAAAATGGTTTAGATTTCTGGGCTTTTGGCTTACTTGAATTAGATGGGGTCCTATAGATTTCATATGATTCAAGTGCCAGTCACGTGCTATTTCGGGTCGTGACAAGTTGATATCAGAGCGCTAGGTTAACCTTGGTTCGAGTCTATGTTTAACTATGCGGAGCCTAGGCGTTTGTATATATACGGAATGTAGGCTTGACCTTACGGAACTTAGACATAGTCGAGGCGGTATTAGACCCGAAATTTCGTCGCATAGGTTGACCTTGGTTGATGGAGTAAATGACTTAAGAAGAGTGACGTACCGTATGTATGTTCCGCGGCATACTTACGATACGCTACTCCGCTTAAGAAGCCTTAGGATGTACATTTCATTGCACAGCATTATATTCATTCCTATGATCTACCCTCATCGATATTGGTTTATGGTTTTGCTGCTACGATTACACGGGTAGAGAGCTACGGCTAGAGTTGAGTCAGCACGAGCTCATCACGGAAGAGGACTGACCAGGACGTGATTCCAGAGACACACGATTTGCATAGATGTATCGTCCTATTATGTTTTCGTGCCATGAGCGTTTGATGGATCACTTTTACGAGATTTCTCGAACGTACAGATCAGCACCAGAGAATTGGGCCACTGTTAGAGGCCAGCCAGAATGTGATGACCGTCAATGCACCGATTACTTGATGATTAAGGCACCGTTAAACGTGCGGATAAATGAGCCATTTGTTGCTGCGAATGACGAGATATCGCCCCAGATGTTTGGAGCTTTTTCCGCACGAGTTGTACTTAGAAATATGATAGAAGGTCGCTAGTCACCCAAGGAGGAATGACTAGGACATGGGATTCGTTTCCTACCCCGATGCGAGGTCATCAGATTGATTGCTTCCAGCTAGAGATGACTTCACGCAGGTACGTTGAGAGTCGATAGAAGACGATCGAATGTCAGAAACCCATTTTTCCAAGTTTAAAGTATTTGGTGATACATGCAAGTAATTCCGTGGACCCTCTAGAAGAATGAAACCCTAACTCGATATAATGACCATGAGAACGCTATGAAACCTTAGGGTTTGCAGTAGTTCAGCAGTGCCATTGATGAGGCTTGGGTTTGCCCTTCTACGGTTGGTCCATAGGTACTGTGGCATGTACTAGAATACTATTAAACTGTACTCAAGATGTTGAGCTCTTGGGGGGTTATGGAACTTTGACGAATCGATCGAAAAGTTCGACGTCATTCGGATATCATGTGATAGGATACATTGTTTGGGAGACTCCAGATACAAGTATAGCCGTTGGAGCGCAGTCCATGCAGCTATGAAGAGACGAGTCCGAATCAGTCGACATTAGAGAAAAGTGGAGAAGAGGTTCGTGCGAGATCTTGATGAGATGACGTTCCACTCCGCTGACATCAGAGATGGGATACACATGCAGAGGCGTTGTATATGGATATATCTTTCAGAAGGAGTCGCGATGAGTATGCAGCCGTTCCGGAATAAGAAGTAGATCTAGAAACAGATAATAACTTTTGGGCAGTTCGGCAGAAACGAGATTTGGGAGAGACTTCGATAGAGTCTTTCTGGAATACTATACGAGAAGACTTGGACCCAGGATCGGTCATATCGTGCACACCCAGCAGGCCAGAGTTCGACATCGTCGACGAGACATGTTATGAGTGACTGTAATACCCGGTTCCTTTATATACACCAATATCCGTATTTTATAAAATGGGTTACTTACAAATCTATTTATTTATATCTACAAATTATTTATAGTATTTTAAATCCCCAATCCTTTTTATTTTCCATATATATATTTTCCCTCTCCCTTAACCCAAATCCCACAGCCCAATCCAAATTAATTTTATTAACATTAAAATCCCCTCCCCGTCCCACTTCAATTTCCCATTCATTTAATTTCCTCAGCCCAACACTCCATTTTCCCTTTTAATTAATAAATCCCCGGCCTAACTTCCCCCTCAGCCCAACACTTCTTTATTCCCAAATAAATTGAACATTTAATTTCCCCGGCCCAATTTCCTCAGCCCACGCCCGCCTAAACCTTACCCGGCCCGCTCTCTTTCTCCTTCCCCACTCCACTCATCTTCCCGCTCGATTCCCCACTGCCCCACGTCTCGCGCCACGCCACGTCGCCGCCCACTTCGCGCACGTCCCCGAGCCCGCTCCCTTACCCACGACCATGCGTGCATTCTCACTTCCATTTCCCTATCGATCTCATCACTTTCTCCCCTCACTGCACCCCTCGACGAGTTTCCCTCACTGACCTCACCGGATCACCGCCGAACACCTCCTTTACCACCAACGAACTCTCACCTACATCAAACACAACGCCACCACTTCCTTCCCTTCTCCTCTCCTCTCTCCCAACTCCTAACTGCACACCCTCCTCGCCACGAGCCTCCCCTGCACGACACCTATCACCTCGAGCCCTACCCCATCGCCGACGAACACGTCCTCACCGTTCTCCCTACACCGCCAACGACCCGAGTCGAGCACCCCACTACACCTCGACGAGCTCCTCTCGCTGCTGATCCGAGCGCACCCCTGCAGGCCCTCGACGGCGCCTCCGCCGACCCCTCGCGCTCAGTAAATCTCTGTCTCTCTCTGTTCTCCGTCTCTCTCTCTCTCTCTGTTCTCTCTCTCTCACTCTCTCTCTGGTTCTTTCTCTCCCTCTCTCTATCTCTCTGTTTCTCTCCCTCACTCTCTCTCTCTCTCTCTGTTTCTCTCTCTAAATCTTTCTCTCTGTGTCTCTAAGGATCTCTCTCTCTCTCTTTCAACACCTCTACCTCGCTCACACCAAAACAAGAAACAACCTGGAGCAGTGCGGAGAACGAATGTACGGAGATTAACTGGATTGAGTACAATTATCTGATTCCAAAGGCTGAACCCGTGCTGCGCCCGTGACATGATCGTGCAATTGCTGCTGCCGGACTATCGCCAAAGCGTCTCCAGGAAAGTGCCCTACTTGCTGCATGCTATATTATATCCGTTACATTTCATAATGCTATAAATTCCACGTTTACGTTTACGTTTCGTGAAACCTTATATAACATCAGTGTTCGATGCAAGATCTGAAAGAAAACCTTCATTTAATTTGACGGAACTTGATTGCATATTTTGGCCCGTGTGGCAATGAGTACGGTGTAGAAATTTCACTGAAAGATATGACTGTTAACCACTTAAACGAACACCTCCAATTACACCCGTAAAAACTGGAATTTTCCCGCACCTGAAACTTGCTTAAATCATAATTAATTGTATACATATTGAAATGATGCGTTCGAGGGTTCAAATCGAAGCCGACTTGATGAGCTGTAACCCGGTATAGGTTTTTAATTGTTTCTGAACTAATATTATGACGAGAATTGGTTCGGAGAGCGGCTCTGGACTGCAGTCCAGAGCAACTCTGGTTATTGTTTCTGTCCCTTAATGTTTACTAGCTTGTTCCCTGAGCTCGTGTGTTGTGGAACCCTGCACCTTATTGAATATGATTCTGTTAGATAAATAACGCAAATGATTTCACCCTGTTTCACTATCGTTTACTATTTAAAATGCAATTTAAAAGATCAGGACGTCTAGCAGTCCCAAACTGAAACAGAATTGACATACTAGTGTTGAACAGTGCATAACTTTTGACGTACAGTGGAGATTGAGAATCCATCAGTTGTGTTGAAAACCCTATTGAAAACCCTAAATTTCATTCAACTGTAACGTCGCTAAATTCTGATCCCAACTGGGATTAAAACGCATTACGAAACGGACTTCCGATTCTGAAACCGGATTTCCAGCAGTGAACGTTTAAAATGAAATGGCCATATCTAGTGATCCTGAAACCCGATTAACGTGCAACCAATTTTGATGGTTAGATAATCAAACACACTACTTATCCTTTGTACATGGTTTTGCTAAATTGTGCATGTATGATTTATGATAAATTATGCAAGTGGTAGGATACCGACATATGACATCTTAATCATGCCTTACATTCTGTTTTCTCATCACATCATATATATTTCATTGCATTGGTAACCTAGTGATCATGTGCATTACCCAGTGTTAGGTTTTAGTATTGATTATGGCAAGTACGTTAGTGTTCGTGCATGAATGGATAAGTGAAAGTGACACGTATCTGAACAAAATCAGTGGACCCTATCGATTTATTGCATTGTCGAGTCTGTGGGACGCGTATAAGTGTGACTATAAGTGGTATGGGACACTTATGGAAGTACTTGTATGGGTGTCACAGGTAAGGCACCAAACACTGTCCATTTATCTTGGGTATCAGTCGGGACGTGCTTAATGGAGATCTTGTCTCCAGTTCTCGCGCAGACTTGTCATGGACCGACCGGTATTTGAGGTTATGGTTGGCGTTTAATGTAGACCACGGGGTGTGGGGTAATTTGAGTGTGAGTTCAACAGAATCTCGGGAGTCCCATGCCGGCATATATATGGAGATATATGGAGATTTACAGGGATATTACGTGATTATTACCGTGAGTTATATTTTGAGCCCGTGGTCCCTTGCCCTTGGGTGCTACCCTTGGACGGAGGACACTCACGAGTGGTTGACTCTCACACTTGGACTGACGATAGGCTTAGTGACCTGTACAGTGAGACGTAGAGACTGATAGGGATAGTGACATTGATATGTATTACTTACTGTACTGACACACCTGACATACTATTTTTTTACTGCTTTACTGCTCACCCGCTCATTTAGACAGCCGCATTGGATACTTCACGTTCATATCTCTACTATCTTGATTTACTGTTATATATCCATTATTACTGTATGAGTTACCACTTGCACCTATGTTTATATTGCTATCGTGTCGCTCTGACGACCTGAGTATGCATGCTCAGAGTGAGGAGTGGATCTAGCCTGGACCAGGACCAGACGTACCTCGAGGACGTTGCGGACAATTTGATTAGCTACCCAGAACCACACTCTCTTGATTCCCATCTGGTTAGTTCTTGGTATTTGTTTTGACTTATATACTGCATTTCTCATTACCTGTACGTTTTTTACTGATTACCACGTAAAGCTAGAAGCCGAAGTGTGACTACGGCGGGATATTTCCTTGACCGTAGGAGCATGGCTGGTCTTGTCAACCCCTCGTATTCCGTATTTTGGGAAGCGGGGCGTGACATGGTTTTGTTGGTATCAGAGCCAGGTTTTGCTTCGATTGGGATTGCAGTTTCCATGTAGTGCTTGACAATCTAGGACATCCTTCGGTCTAGATTGTAAACTTGTTATTCTTAATCTTTATTCACATAGTGTATTCTGCTGTCTATCCGCCAGGGTTTCGGGTAACTTGGCAGAGCTACGTGGTTGTAATTGTGAACTGCATCATAGTCACAATACTGTACTCTGTTTGAGTGACTTAGAGTCCTGTAGTTGATTCCCACTTGTTTGAATTTCATAGCACCCTATATTCTTGATTCCTTGCCTAATCCGTATTGTATTTCAATTCTTATAGCTTGTGCCTTTTCGTCCTCAAATTGTTATTTTAGGACCATGTCTTCCAACGACTCTTCTTCTACCTCCACTCCCCAGAATTAGACCGTAGAGATCCTGAATGCACTGCAAAGTCTGAAGGAAGCCTAGGAGCGAACAAACAACCTGTTAGCTGAAGGGCTAAGAAGGCAGATGACTCAGGCACCAGCGGAAGCCTCCAATCGTAAAGGGATCCCCGTTAGACGAGAAAAAGAGGTGAAGATGAAGCGCCCACTTGTTCCCCCGCGACAGAAGCAGCAGAAGACCCAACATTGTGGATACTGCAAGATGCCAGGACACCTTCAGAGGGAGTGTCACCGCGCCAAAAGAAAATGCCTGATTTGCGGATCCAGCGAACACTTTATCAATAGTTGCCCTAAAGGGAAGGAGCTACAAGGAGGCAGTTCGTCCACACCCTCCACTTCGGCTAAGTGATGGTTATTGTGTAGTTCGACCTTCGAGGATAGTGAGGACCCCGCGCAGGATTCAACTCGCGAGACAGGAATGTGGCAGTCCAGAAATCAAAGAAGAATTATCACGTTTTCTACTTTCAATAAAAATGTTGTCACTCCTTTGTAAATATTCCTTTCGTTTGAAATCTTGTATCCGTCGAACTTTTAGCTAAATGCTATAAAACTCTAAGTGGTGATGTATGTACCGTTCTCTTGCTTCTCACTTTATTCTATACTATTCATTGCATCAGCATCTTTACATTTTAATTTTCCTTCCTTGCCTCCAGCAAATCCTCTCTGTGCTACTGTATCTTTGGATATCTTCTTAACGTGCCCTACTGTCTGATCACGACTCTCTCTTTTCAGATCATGGCCCACTTTGGAGAAGCGCCGCCTCTAGATGAGGACACACGGTCGTGCGTTTCCTCGGACTACATGCTGGTAATATCAGATGAAAAGATTAACGGCCCGTGGCTTATTTTCTGAAACAGTGATTCCGAGGGTGAGGGATTCGCAGCCCCAGAAGTTAACTTAATCAGCGACTCGTACGACGAAGAAGAGGATCTCAGGGAAGACCCATTAGAGGAAGATTCCGAGGAGGACCCGATAGAAGAAAATCCAGTGGAAGGAAACCCTATGGAAGGGAATCCAGAAGAAGAGAATCACAAGGAAACAGACCTCGATGAAGAAGCTCTAGTCGAGACTGAAGGACCAGAAGGACAAGACCCGCGGCAGAAGAACCTCCGATGGCGATCCCTGCGAGGCACTATGGAAATAGACGTCCCTACCTGAGCGCGCGAGCCTAACGTAACCTGCTGAACCTCCGTAACCGCGACGGACGTGACTTAGCTTTCGTCTCCTCTAGCCAAATAAAATCTGTGTATAGTTTAGGGCTATCTTTTCGTCATGGATGCCTTGTTCGGACTTTTCTGAAACGAGATAATTGCTGAGTTCGCTAATCTTTCGATCCTCTTGGTTCACTTGATGCTTGATTGTTTCCTATATACATTTAATTTCCTCCTGAGGTCCCTGACTGTCCACCCCTACTCCTTGTGCTGTGTTGACCCTCGCTTAGAATAAACATTACCGCACCCCGATCTTTTGAGTGGGCCACCCTTCATCCTTTGTATGCACCTTGTTTGAGATCTTTCTAGAGGAGAAATTGATAGTGAAATTTCCAAGTTCACTAACCTTTCGGATTTTTGATTCACATGATGTATCGACCGTTTTCCTTCCCATACATCCTTTCCCCTCCTGAGGTCCTTTGCTGCTCACCCTTACTTCCCGTGCTGACCCGACCACAATCTCTTTGACCTTCAGCCTAAAGTCGTCACATTCCAACCTTTTGAGTGAGCCATACTCCATTGTAACCCCTATCCTAGCTAGCCCTATACATTTTGTGCTATTCCCTATTACCCTAACTATATTTAGGGACATCGTTATTCAAAAATTTAGTTTTCATTATTTTGTGCTTATCGAAAAGTGCGCGTTACTGACTACTCCGTTTTATGCATTTTGAGTGCACTACTATTCTTCCCATTTTTCGGTAGCGCAACCACATATTGCGCATATTATTCTATGCTATGTTTCTTACTTTCACCATGTGGATTTTCTAAGATTTATTTTTCTTTTGATCGATACATTATACTAGGGTGTTTTAACTTATCGACAAATCCTTCACCATTTTAATATTGTTACTTTAGTTTTCTCAGGTATTATACTTATAGGCTGTTATTATAGATGGTTATGTCTGATGCTATTATCTTAGCTGCGCTGGTTCGATATATATATGTATACTTATAGGGTTTCGATTTTATCGAGCACGCCTCGAATATTATTGTTCGTTATTGCTATTTTTATTCTCTTATACATGTAATTTGCTCTTATGATTGAGTCTGCCTTGTACTTACTTAGACTTGCCCTTCAGCTACATTAGTTGTTTATATATATATAGACTTTCAAAAAATTTCTATCTGACCTTCTTGTATACCACTAGGTATTAGTGTTCGATGTAGTAGTTTTCCGCTTATGATTTTATAACTTATCGTTTATTTTAAATTTCGAGGATGAAATTTTTGTAAGGGTGGTATGATGTAATACCCGGTTCCTTTACATACACCAATATCCTTATTTTATAAAATGGGTTACTTACAAATCTATTTATTTATATCTACAAATTATTTGTAGTATTTTAAATCCCCAATCCTTTTTATTTTCCATATATATATTTTCCCTCTCCCTTAACCCAAATCCTACAGCCCAATCCAAATTAATTTTATTAACATTAAAATCCCCTCCCCAGCCCACTTCAATTTCCCATTCATTTAATTCCCTCAGCCCAACACTCCATTTTCCCTTTTAATTAATAAATCCCCGGCCCAACTTCCCCCTCAGCCCAACACTTCTTTATTCCTAAATAAATTGAACATTTAATTTCCCTGGCCCAATTTCCTCAGCCCACGCCCACCTAAACCTTACTCGGCCCACTCTCTTTCTCCTTCCCCACTCCACTCATCTTCCCGCTCGATTCCCCACTGCCCCACGTCTCGTGCCGCGCCACGTCGCCGCCCACTTCGCGCACGTCCCCGAGCCCGCTCCCTTACCCACGACCATGCGTGCGTTCTCACTTCCATTTCCCTATCGATCTCATCACTCTTCCCTCATTGCACCCCTCCACGAGTTTCCCTCACCGCCCTCACCGGATCATCGCCGAACACCTCCCTTACCACCGACGAACTCTCACCTCCATCAAACACAACGCCACCACTTCCTTCCCTTCTCCTCTTCTCTTTCCCAACTCCCAGCTGCACACCCTCCTCGCCACGAGCCTCCCCTGCACGACACCCATCACCTCGAGCCCTACTCCATCGCCGACGAACACGTCCTCACCGTTCTCCCTGCACCGCCAACGACCCGAGTCGAGCACCCCACTACACCTCGATGAGCTACCCTCGCTATCGATCCGAGCGCACCCCTGCAGGCCCCTGACGGCGCCTCCGCCGACCCCTCCGCTCAGTAAATCTCTGTCTCTCTCTGTTCTCTCTCTCTCTCTGTTCTCCGTCTCTCTCTCTCTCTGGTTCTCTCTCTCTCACTCTCTCTCTCTCTATTTCTCTCTCTCTAAATTTCTCTCTCTAAATCTTTCTCTCTGTGTCTCTAAGGATCTCTCTCTCTCTCTCTCAACACCTCTACCTCGCTCACACCAAAACAAGAAACAACCTGGAGCAGTGCGGAGAACGAATGTACGGAGATTAACTGAATTGAGTACAATTATCTGATTCCAAAGGCCGAACCCGTGCTGAGCCCGTGACACGATCGTGCTATTGCTGCTGCCGGACTATCGCCAAAGCGTCTCCAGGCAAGTGCCCTACTTGCTGCATGCTATATTATATCTGTTATATTTCATAATGCTATAAATTCCACGTTTACGTTTCGTGAAACCTTATATAACATAAGTGTTCGATGCAAGATCTGAAACAAAACCTTCATTTAATTTGACGGAACTTGATTGCATATTTTGGCCCGTGTGGCAATCAGTACGGTGTAGAAATTTCACTGAAAGATATGACTGTTAACCACTTAAACGAACACCCCCAATTACACCCGTAAAAACTGGAATTTTCCCGCACCTGAAACTTGCTTAAATCATAATTAATTGTATACATATTGAAATGATGCGTTCGAGGGTTCAAATCGAAGCCGACTCGATAAGATGTAACCCGGTATAGGTTCTTAATTGTTTCTGTACTAATATTATAAGGAGAATTGGTTCGGAGAGCGGCTCTGGACTGCAGTCCAGAGCAACTCTGGTTATTGTTTTCTGTCCCGTAATGTTTACTACCTTGTTCCCTGAACTCGTGTGTTGCGGAACCCTACACCTTATTGAATATGAATCTATTAGCTAAATAACTCAAGTAATTTTACCCTGTTTCACTGTCGTTTACTATTTAAAATGCAGTTTAAAAGATCAGGACGTCTAGCAGTCCCAAACTGAAACAGAATTGACATACTAGTGTTGAACTGTGCATAACTTTTGACGTACAGACGCGATTGGGAATCCATCGGTTGTGTTGAAAACCCTATTGAAAACCCTAAATTTCATTCAACTGTAATGTCGCTAAATTCTGATCCCAACTGGGATTAAAATGCGTTGCGAAACGGACTTCCGATTCTGAAACCGGATTTCCAGCAGTGAACGTTTAAAATGAAATGGACATATCTAGTGATCCTGAAACCCGATTAACGTGCAACCAATTTTGATGGTTAGATAATCAAACACACTACTTATCCTCTGTTCATGGTTTCTCTTAATTGTGCATGTATGATTTATGATAAATTATGCAAGTGGTAGGATACCGACATATGACATCTTAATCATGCCTTACATACTGTTTTCTCATCACATCATATATATATCATTGCATTGGTAACCTAGTGATCATGTGCATTACCCAGTGTTAGGTTTTAGTGTTGATTGTGGCAAGTACGTTAGTGTTCGTGCATGAATGGATAAGTGAAAGTGACACGTACCTGTACACAATCAGTGGACCCTATCGATTTATTGCATTGTCAACGTCTGTGGGACGCGTATAAGTGTGACTATAAGTGGTATGGGAAACTTATGGAAGCACTTGTATGGGTATCACAGGTAAGGCACCAAACACTGTCCATTTATCGTGGGTATCAGTCGGGACGTGCTTGATAGAGATCTTGTCTCCAGTTCTCGCGCAGACTTGTCATGGACCGACCGGTATTTGAGGTTATGGTTGGCGTTTGATGTAGACCACGGGGTGTGGGGTAGTTTGAGTGTGAGTTCAATAGAATCTCAGGAGTCCCATGCCGGCATATATATGGAGATATATGGAGATTTACAGGGATATTACGTGATTATTACCGTGTGTTATATTTTGGGCCCGTGGTCCCTTACCCTTGGGTCCGACCCTTGGGTAGAGGACACTCACGAGTGGTTGACTCTCACACTTGGACTGACGATAGGCTTAGTGACCTGTACAGTGAGACTTAGAGACTGATAGGGATAGTGACATTGACATGCATTACTTACTGTACTGACACACCTGACTATTTTTTTACTGCTTTACTGCTCACCTGCTCATTTAGACACCCGCATTGGATACTTCACGTTCATATCTTACTATCTTGATTTACTGTTATATATCCATTATTACTTTATGAGTTACCACTTGCACCTATGTTTATATTGCTATCATGTCGCTCTGACGACCTGAGTATGCATGCTCAGAGTGAGGAATGGATCTAGCCTGGACCAGGACCAGACGTACCTCGAGGACGTCGCGGACATTTTGATCAGCTACCCAGAACCACACTCTCTTGATTCCCATCTGGTTAGTTCTTAGTATTTGTTTTGATTTATATACTGCATTTCTCATTACCTGTGCGTTTTTTACTGATTACCACGTAAAGCTAGAAGCCGAAGTGTGACTACGGCGGGATATTTTCTTGACCGTAGGAGCATGGCTGGCCTTGTCAACCCCTCGTATTCCGTATTTTGGGAAGCGGGGCGTGACAGTGACCATAACAGTTGGCCAGAGATTTTAGAGGATGTTCCAGAGCGGGACTATTTCCGCCACCTTTGATTTCAGTATTTTGGGCGACTTATTTGCATGATTGGGCTTTTGTGCACCACAGTTGCACCTGACTTTGATTTGATGTCATTCGAGATGTTGATTTTGATTTCTTGCTTATGGTATGTATGTGATTTGACTTATACTTTCGGCATAGTTTTCATGCACTTTTAGTATTTTGATTCGATTTTGTGCATGCTGATGCACATAGTTGTGAGATTATATACCATGGTATACCTGATTTAGATTTGGATTGAGATATGTTGTATACCGTCGATTTTGATTGTGATATTCGATATTTTTTTTCGTGCACCTTGTGCACTTGATTTGGATTCTTGCGCATACTTGGGCACTTGAGGCGATTTTGGTGCACACCAGATACACTAAATCGAGATTCTTCGTGCATATCAGATGCACCTGATATTGCTGTCAGGCACACCCGTTGCCGTTGACAGGTGTTTCGTGCACACCCATTGCACTTAGATTTTATTTCTGTGCACATGTATGACACATTCATGGATTTCGTTTTCCATGCGCACCAGATGCACGTGGCATCCTTATATACATTTTGGGATTGGTTTCTTTTGGAACAGTATGTTTTATGATATTTGCTATATGGTATAGTAGCTGAGCAGGACTAGTCCGAGGATAGTACCTGAATATATTTTTGCATGCATTGATAGTTATCGAAGAGATTTCCAAAAAGGAGTTATAGTCTCAGTATTTACTTACGCGTCCGAGATGATACAAGATATTTAACAAAGGAAACCCTTCTAAATAATTTTCAAAACGGCGGGACGTATATGTTAAACAAAGGATATATATATACATATATATAGTTATTTTCTTACAATAGAAGTCTGCCACTGTGCAGTGATAGGCGCATTGCACAGCGATTGGAAAAGAGTTTGGCATGCATTCTTTTCAGATATTTTAATGATGTTTACATGTATAGTTTTGATGTATATCATATTGGTTTTCGTATTGGATTTAGACGTTGGTGTCTTCACCATAACTCCGATGATTGCGGGATACTTGACGGAGTTTGGATTTTGGTTTATATACTCATTTTTCATGCGCATGCATTGCGCTACGATGTGATTTTATGTATTGATGATTTCGAAGCCCCGTCGACATGACCTTTTTACTGAAATGTTTTAGAAATTGGGGGAGTTTAAATTTAAATTCGGGGATCGAATTTCTTTAAGGGGGAAAGACTGTAACATTTCAGAAAAATAAAATATTATTTTTGGGGAATTTTATAATTTAATAATAAATATTATGAATATTTTGATATTGCGATAAAATTAAATACCAATAAATTGGAAAATAATTGGAAAATTATAGAAATTACTGAAATGAGGATGTTTTATGTGATTTTGGAAAATTATGAATTTTTATAATTAATTATATACAATTTTAATGCTAATCGCGATTAAATATCACTAATCGTGTATTAAGCTGGATTTTTGCACATGACATGCACCATGTCATTTTTCACACTTGTTACATTTTCCTACCATGATTCTTTTGTGTATGGTTTATTTGTTTTGGGATTTTTAAAAGAAAAGAAAAGATAAAGGAAAACAAAAGAAAAGAAAATGAAAACATTAAAGAATGTGGCATGGTGAGGAGTATGGGCAAGAGAGAGAGAGAGAGTGAGAGGGGTTCCTTTGATATTAGCCATTCCTCTTCATTTCTTCATCATTTCTTCTTCTTCTCCTCTCATGGCAGCCCACTTCCTCCCACCTTCTCTACCTCTACACTACTACACCAAAAATCCATCAAAACATCATCCCCACTTCATTAAAAACATGCACAAGCTCTCCATATGCACTTTGGACCAAGAAAGCATGGATTTTGAGCACTTGGGCAACTCAAGAAATTTCTTGAGTTGCCAAATGAGGTATATTGATCACCTTTATTGTAGTATTTCATTTCTTTTAGCACTTATGCATGTTTAGATGTGTTAAAGTGAGGTTTTGTGAGCTTTGAAAATTCCTAGAGAGGGGTAGGGTTTTCTTTGAGTTGTGTTGTGCTAATGGACTTTAGTGGTGACCTTAAACCCCCCTAATGTCTAAAACCTAGACCAATCACGAAATGAAACCTGAAACCCAAATCTGAAACTTTTCATGTCGGTTTTGTGTGTAAAGTGAGGGTGCAGGGAATCTGGAGTGACCCGAGA
Source organism: Agapanthus africanus (assembly GCA_030015575.1). Lineage (NCBI taxonomy): Eukaryota > Viridiplantae > Streptophyta > Magnoliopsida > Asparagales > Amaryllidaceae > Agapanthus > Agapanthus africanus. Next base: position 137,144,971 of record CM057347.1, on the reverse strand, counting down.
CCAATACTAGAAAAGCAAACAATACTAATAACCTAGATGGACCACTACGAAACCACCCTGCCAAAACAAGACCCCAACTCCCCTGCAGAACCGAGCTAGACGGATTTCCTGTGTATGTGGACGGCCACTTTGTAGAATTAGGTGCCCTGGTTGCTTCTGTAGCTCATATACATCCTATATATCACCCCAGTACTGTTTCTGCACCTTGTTTTCACCTGAACCTAAATCTGGGAGTGAATTCTTGAGTTGTTGTTTTGATTCGGGGTTATGTTTTACGTATTTTGAATTCTGGTTTTAGTATTGTGTTTTGTATCGGTCACTTGACGTTTGTACGTCTATATCGGGTGTTTTTGGGCTCTTTTGTGTGAGTAAACCATAGGTTTTGACCTATGTGAGATTCGTGTGTCATTTTGGTTTTGAATTAGATTTTAATGTGGCACGATACGTTATAATATGTAGGTACCGTCACGAGGACTTCGAGATGACAAGCAAGCGCGTGGCGACACAGGCATCGGCAAGCGAAGATCAAGGTGAGTGGATATATATCTACGGGGGAAGTCGGGTGGATGACGTATAACAGCCCCGCAGTTCGTAGTGTAGTATACTATATATATTATATATAAATTATGTGTTATGTGAGACTAAATGACTATCGAGATTGATCTTAGAAGATCATAAGTTAATTTTAGTATTTTTATGATAGTGTCGTAGTTAGTTTCTTAGTTGCGAACCCTAGAATAAGATTACACCCCCCCACACACTCGCATACATTTTATTACTTGTGCGTATATGGGGATATTTACACACACACACACACACATAGGTATGGAACTATGTATATATATATATATATACGTATACATATACATGAATGATGAGGATAGTATGCGGTATTTGGAGATGAGTCGATGGGACTGGGTATGGTGCCACGAGATCGGTGATATGATATAGTTCGTATTATGAGATACGACATGATTGTTATAGCGGGTCCTTAGGCGATGTGTTTTCATACACCCACAGATATATATGTAGATGGTATCAGTATTGTACTAAACTTAGATCAGTTCCCCTAGTTCACGATATATGATGATAAGGATACCAGATGATTATTGAGATAAATGTGATATTTGACCCGTACCCAGATTTGGGATGCCGTACGATGGATTTACAGTACGAGCTATATATTGATGATAGATCCGCACTCTTGACTCGAGAATGTCATATTATATATATTTTTTCGTATGTGATACTATTGAGGCGGGATCACCGACTATTATATGTATATATATCGACTCAGATTTAGGTGGTTTTCCTTACCCTTTCGATCAGTCAGTCAGTTTAGTCCAATAGTTTACTTGTAGATGTTAGACTAGACTCTGGTCATACCTATTTCAAAACTAACGAATCGTGAGTATTTTAAAGACAGGCCAAGAGATTCTACAGATATTTCAAAGGACGTACCTTTTCATAAAAACACCGTAGCCCTATTTTTCTAAACACCCCGATTCGTGTTTGTCACGACCCGAAAGGTACGGAACATGACTGGCACTTAAATTACAAACGTATCAAGGCGGACGTAATCTAAGTAAGCCAAAGCCCAGAAATCAAAACCAAATAAGCAGTAGAGTGAAGGAAAACCAATTTATTGAAAGCTATTTAAATCAAATATGTCACATCAAGCTTTTTAAAAGCAACTTCCAATTTTCCGAAAATTTCGGCAGAGTCTCCTTTGTAAATACTGGCCCCCAAACGGGTACAAAACAGGAATATATCAATAACATTAAATAAGGCATCCCCAAGCGGGAGCTAGCTCTTCGCCCCAAGGCGGACTCAATTCTCACGCAATATAAATCAGCAATGTGCAAAATAAGCATAAAAAGGCACAAGTAATAAGCAACACGTCGGCTCAAATGAGCGCGACCCAAAGAAACAATATACATGCCCATAAATCTCACTGTCTCGTCTCTAAGTCAATATACATCAGTACTGGCAGATGATACAGTAGATGGAGTACACTAGATACAATGAATATACAAGGTGGAAAAACAAAATTAACACATAACCCACCTACGAGCAAAAATTCTCAAATCCATGCAAAAAGAGGAAGTGCGTCCGCCGCAACAGTACTGACGGATCGGACATGCAAAAAGTCTGTGGCACAACGGGGGTGAGTTTCCAACTCGTGAGTAATATGTATCATCTATAAAGACTATCGTAAGCATGTACGCAAAGTGTCACAATTCTATAATATTGATATGGTATGAAGTACTAGCATGTATACGGCATGAATGCAATGTAACACATGATCTGAATATGCTGATATGAGGAAATCATTATTTTCATCTTAGGAAAATTTCTGTGAAATATTTGTGGAAATATCATATGAAATCAATAGAAATCCGTGCCCAGCATCGGCACCTCAAATAAATATCTCAGTGTTCCAAATTATCTGTATCCAATATCTCGGCCCCAGCCGTCCGGCTGGTCCATCTAAAAATATCAATATCTCAATATCTCACGACCACGGTCGGTATCCTATGGATATCCGCCGCGCTAACAATCACCGGTAGGTAGTCTGCCCCTGCCAGGCTCATCGTCTACTACTCGAACTTCTTGCCCCGGGGTATCTTACCGGGCCCACCATGTACCCGAGATGGTTCATCCAACTCCTTGAAACGGGTCTCGAAAACCAATAGAAAACTCTTGGTGGACGACACATGTATCATATCACGAGAAAAACGCAACTTCAATGTTTAAAAATAATATCAGGTTTATTAAATCCTTGCGGCTTTTTCCCAAAATCTCATAAATCTCAAGTGCTGAAATCCTTAAGATAATCATCTTAAGTGCAAATGTCAATGATAATGAATACCTATGGTATCAACAATGCGAACTGCAATATATGACATAAAAGACTATGTATGATCGAATGATGTAATGAGGTACATGCATCTAACTAGCAATTCTACATGTTCATCTGGAGGAATTTATTATATTAGTACTGGTTTATACGTCTTATATGGTGAAATTATTCTAAATTCCGGTTTAAACAAGTTATCTAGTGTTTGTGGCATAGCAATTACCAAGGGCGTGTGTGTTCGCCTGAATAGTGCTCGTGCAGCATAAAACCCTGGTAATGGTGCAAGTGTCCTATGAGATGAAGTTGCACAATTATATATAATGAATTAAGCAAGCCAATTATTTACTATGTTGCATATCTCATTTAATGGTTTCAATGGTTTTTATACGATGAATTTAACACAAATATAGATATACAGGTCATGCAGTGCCATAAAAAAGGTAACTAGGGACTACATGCAACAAGCTGGTATTACTAGAAATTCTAAATTTATCGGGCGCCTCGCGCCATCCAAACGATTCTCCCCGTAGATGTATACATCTACTCACCGGAAATCCTCAGCTAGCTTGATCCAATCACCGCTTTCCCTTTTCGTGCCGCGTCCGAAGTCTCCGCGACCGATCCTGGAATTTGCACAACACAAAATATAAGGTTACAAATCATGAAACGACGCATGTCACAAAATGAAAGGGTCAACGTCAACGAGTTTGGCACATTGTGCACAAGGTGCGCGGAACACACACGAAAAACACTACAACCTTAACTAAAATTGTCGTTTCGGACCAACTGCCAAAACAAAACCCAATCAAACCAAGTTTCGCATTCATATACTCTAAAAGTCGTAGGAGATGCCAATAATATCATCAAGATATCACAAATAATTCATCACATAATTTTATAAAAAACCTAGTAAGTGCTAACATTCCAAATTTGGTGCAAACATCGCGGATTTGCGACAAAAGACTACTATCAAGCATAATCACCCAAGTCAAACCATTAGATAGCCACTACACTAAATTTCAACACATTAGAAATGCTTCAAATCCTATTTTTCATAAACAAACCCTTTCTTGATTTTATAAACTATCAATTCCAAACAAATATCACACTAGAAAAACCTAAATTAACACTAATTTGAAGCCCAAATAGCAAGTTAACCTCTTAGATTAGGTTAGAATAACAAGTAGATAGCAAAATAGAATTAATTAACTTAGTAATGGTGTGCTAAAATCCTAGTTTAAATCAAACTACTCTCTTTAAAAACCTAGAATGAGATTAGCAACAAAATAACACTTTAAAGTTCTAATTTCGCAATATTTAAACTGCTAATTAACCATAGATTGAAATTATACCTCACAAGTCCAAACCTTAGCTTGCTCTAGCCTCCCAAGACACCTCCTTTCTCCAAGTTTTGAACCAAATTAGGTTTGAGAAGAGATGGATTAAGGGTTTGCTTTGAATTTGTGAAGGAAATTGTGGATTTTGATGTGTTTTTTTGATGAAATTGAAGAGAAAAAAGAAGGGAATTTTGGGGACAACAGCTGGGAGGGGGTTTTGGCCAGAGGAAGATGGGGAAAGTGAGGGTGTGTTGTGTGCAAAATGTCAAAGGTCAAAGCCCCCATACATCCTAAACCCATACCTCAATTTAATATATTAAAACCCTTTTTTTAAAACACTTTAAAGGAGTTGAAGAACACAAATTGGAGGGGGGAAAATTATGGGCTGCTTCCTTGGTGGTGAGGCCGGCCAATATGAGGGGTGAGCTTGTGAGAGAGTGTACAAAAAAAATTCTATGCAAAAAGTGTTAGTTGTATGTATGCCCTAGAGGCCAGTATTGTACAGATTATGTATATTATATTGGATGCTTGGACATATATAGAGATGACTTTCTTGCTCGACATGATAGTATGCTATCTGGTTGATATTTATCTTAACATGTACACTAGTCTCTTTATACTGTCTTATAGTTACATGTTGGTAAAGCCCTTAGGATTTGTACTTGACTACCTGGACTATGATGCAGATCATACTAGTGGGGACATGGTAGTCCATAAGTACATCCTTCAAGGTCCCTAGTCGTAGGTGTATCGAGACGGGGCATCGATATACCAGAGTAGACTAGCGTATACGCTTCTCGACCCATGTGATGGGCGATGGATGATCCCATATCCATTGGTGTTTGACATCAGAGATGGTATACGGGTGCTCAGTGGAGACTGGGTACACTGGACGGACTCGCCGAGAACTCCCAGATGGTATTATACCTCACGTCAGATGGCAGTTCTCAGGTGACACTTGTACAGATTAGTCTGTAGACCCGAGATCGTCATAGAGTCTTGTGTGATTCCCACTGTGCTTTGATCTCCACCTTACCACGTCCATGAGGGCGTGCAAAACGGTGGTCTTTGGGCACAGTCCCGAGTCACATGAAGGCAATGAGCGATAGGAGGGGTTTCGTCTCTCCCGGTATTGGGGGTTGATGTTGCGCAGTGCTCGATTGGCCGTAACAGGGAAGTCCCTGGCCAGGGCTGATCAGAGATTTACTGGTAAGTATTACCAGTAGTTTCTCGACCCGTTACGAGCCTCACATCGGCACGACTTATCGGGTTATTGGGGTCTGACGTATACCACCCCTAGACTTGATATGCGACGTATCAGACCAAGAGACCGGACTGTATGGTAAGTGTTACTGGTCGGATTCGCAGGAGTGTGAGCGGGCTAGCTCGTCGATCTTCTGATCGCTCAATACCCGGGTGGCCGTTACGTTTAGCAGACCGCTTGCGGCTTGTGGGTGCTTGATATGATCATCATCTGCTACCGGCGTATTGACGAGTCTTTAGAGTCCTACACAGAGGTTTCCTAGCTCAAGCGAAACGAAATAGGAGCGCATATGAGATATGTGCAGGACCGGGAATGATGCGTGTATGTGATACCGCATTTCATTCTCGTGATATATGTTTCGATTGGTTATATTTGATATGACCTAGTTATCGAATCATTGATTCGATAAATCGATACATTTGATTCTAGTCGGTTATGTGCGACATGACCGGATCATTGAATCAAATGTTGATTTAATGATTTAATGCATAATTATATATTTGATATATTGCATTGCATTAACTAGTATTGGTTCACTTTAAACGGATTTTTCTCACTTGATGCACATTGTATATGTGATATGCTTTAGTGCACTACTTTGTATCATGTTTGATGATACTTGATAATGTGATTAAGTGTAAAGGGTTAAACCATGGTTAAGTGATGATTAGGGTTTTGGTTTTTCATTTATTTATTTGTTTATTTATTTGAAAGGATTAAGTTAAGAATGGTGGCTTATTTTGGAGCTATGTTGAAGCTTCATGAAGCTTTGACAAAGTCCACCATCCTTATCTCATCCTTAACCCTAACCACACTTACTAACCTTGGTTTAATCTCTACACTTGACCATGGTCAAGATATGATAAGTATTCATATTAGTTTTATTTTAAAATATGAAGACTTATCTTTCTTTCTTGATCTTCATCTTCTTCTTCTTCTTCAAGCTCAAGGTCCATCAATGGCAACTTGAGTTAAAGTGAGATAAATCCAATTCTAAAGTGAACCCACCTCCTATTTCTTCACCCTCTACCTCTTGCCAAGTTGTTTTGGGTGTTTACTTCACAAGTTTCACAAGTTTGTGAAGTCGGAGCTTGAGTTTGTGCAACCTCGACGTAGATCGTCTTTGACACGAAGCCGACGACCTATTCCGCACGTTTCTCCGATGAAGCCGTCACGAGAGTTCAAGCTTCAAGATGGACAGCGAGAGGACGCCCTTGCGGAGCCGTGGAGGTGGATATCCGGATCTACAAAGGTTGTAATTTCCGTATCCCAGTAGTTAACTGTTAACTAGCTTTTAGTTTCGCCTAGAATTCTAGCAAACGATCTGTAGTCGGGTCTCTCGGCACCGTTAAAATTTTAATATGGCATGTTCGATGCCTTGTGTGACCTCATTAGGGTGCCTAGGAACACTACAAAAAGACCCCCCACAAGCTCAAAATTGCAAGTTTTAGTTTAATTATTTAAAATTTTAATTTCCTTTGATTATAACTAATTAGAACTAGGAAATAACATACTAAAAATTTATACTACAAACTAGATTTTTGGTTCTCATGGTTCTAAAGCAAGTAATTAGCCCATTCAAATTTGTATTTATCGCTAATTTAATGTATTTTTAACAGCTTAAAATAATATTAAAAATAGTAAATTAGGGAAATTTTTTTAAACAACTAGAAATTTATAAGTAACTCATTAGCTCCTAAAATCTAGCAATTACCTATCCAAATTAGGTATAAATGTAGGGTTGCTAGGCACGGGCACAAGGGTCTACGAGGCATGAACCATGCCCGATTAAAATTTTAGCCGTGCCGAACAACCCGAATACGGATCTTTAAACTAGGGTTTAGGCGAAAACAAGTATGCTAAACACTTTAACACTAAGTGAGAGGGATTACAACCTTTGTAGATCCGGTCCTTCACTTCATATGCTCCGTGTTGAGGTCCCTTCGCTGCGATCATCGTATTCTGGACTCTCGAGAGGCTTCACGAAGAGAATGATGCAACCTTTTCTTCCGATCTTCGATACAAAGATGATCTACCTTGAAGTTTCGTTAACACAAGCTATCACTCATGAAATGATGTGAACACTCTCATCTAAACGGCAAGAGAAGATAAGGATGATGAAGTAGGATTTTTGCTCTCTTTATTTATCTTTTTCTCACATATTTTCATCATAAATATCAAAGCAAGAAAGTTTTGCATGAAAAACTCAAGGAAGAAGAAGAATAGTGATCCATTTTCTTTTTGTGATGAATAATGAAAGGATTAATATGATAAATAATGCAACCATGGTTGACTTAACCATTGTAGAGAATTAACCAAGGGTTAGGGTTTGGGTTGAGTTAAGAATGAATCATAGATAAAAATCTACACAAATATCTTTATCATGACAAAAGAAAAGCTTCTAGAATCAACTAGAAGTGTTAACCCTAATCCAAACCCTAATCATGTTTAAACTCCACTAAACATGTTGCATTAGTTATCATATCATGTTACAATATTATATATCACATATATAATATTTATTATAACAAAATAAAATAATACAATTAACATATATCGCATATATATCAATGTATTACCCGAGTGAGAAAAAGAATCTTTTAGTGAGCTAATATTAGTTAATGCAATTTAATATATCATATATATTATTGTATATTAAATTATCGAATCAACACTTGATCCGAAAATCCGGCTATATCGCATATAACCGACTAATATTTATCCGTACCGATTCATCGAATCAACACTTGATCCGATGACCCGGCTGATATCAAATATCGCAAGAATAGAATACGGTATCTCATATCGCATTATCCTCGGTCCCCCACATATCACATATGTGCTCCTACTCCGTTTTGCCTGAGCCAAGAAACCTCTGTGTAGGACTTTAAAGAATCGTCAATACGCCGGCAGTGGGTGATGATCATATCATACACCCACAAGCTGCGAGCGGTCAGCTAAACGTAACAGCTACCCAGGTATTGAGCGCTCAGAAGATCAACAAGCAAGCCTGTACATTCTCCTGTGAATCAAAACAGTAACACTCCCGTACAGTCCGGTCTCGTCGTCTGATATGTTGCATATCTCGCCTAGAGGTGGTAAACGTCAGACCCCAGTAGCTCGATAAGTCGTGTCGATATGATGTCTATAACAGTTCGAGAAACTACTGATAACACTTACCAGTAAATCTCAGCAACCCTGGCCAGGGATTTCCGGTTATAGCCAATCGAACACAGCACAACATCAACTCCCTATACCGGGAGAGACGAATCCTCTCCTATCGCTCATTGCCTCCATGTGATTCGGGACTGTACCGAAAAGCCACCTTTTTGCACGCCCTCTTGGACGTGGTATGATGGAAATCAAAGCAAAGTGGGAATCACACAAGACTCTATGACGATCTCGGGTCAACAGACTACTCTGTACTAGTGTCACCGGAGAACTGCCATCTGACGTGAGGTATAATACCATCTGGGAGTTCTCGGCGAGTCCGTCCAGTGTACCCAGTCTCCACTGAGCACCCATACACCATTCTTGATTTCAAACACCGATGGATATGGGATCATCCATCGCCCATCATATGGGTCAAGATGCGTATACGCTAGTCTACTCTGGTGCATCGATGCCCTGTCTCGATATACCCTCGACTAGGAACAGTTATAGGATGTAATCGTCGACTACCGTGGCCCCACTAGTATGATCTCATCATAGTCCCAGTAGTCGAGTACACATCCTAAGGGCTTTATCAACATGTAACATAGAGACAATCAGAATACATGTTAAGATAAAGTACAACCAGATAGCATACTATCATGTCGAGCAAGAAAGTGCTCCCTATATATGTCCTAGCATCCACTACAATATACATCGTATGTACAGTAATGGCCTCTAGGGCATACATATAACTAACAATAAATAGGCCTATATTGAAAAAATAATTATAATGACGATTTACGGAAAAATACCAAATATTTATCGATTTTCGAGAAAACACTAAAACGACTTTTCAAGGCGTTACAGTGTTATTTCAAATGGCAAAACTGTATGACCCATATATGTTAATGTAGATTCCTTATTGTAGCATTTACTATTCATTTCTGTACATTCGTACATGTTGCGTCGTTATTCATGTTCTGCATATTCTTGCTGCTCGCATCGCATTGCATGCTTATATTGTGTTTTCATCAGTTATTATTAAAATCATGCTGTTAGGACACCAGCACCATTACCGATGATGTGTTTGCTCCACGTACACCTGCTTGCCGGCCCACACACATCATCATCGGTAATTGCGATGTCACGTACACTTTAGAGAATATTACTCTGTTGATATCGTTTGCTAGCTGATAGTCTAATATGTTATTGTTTCATATGCTAGTTCATTATTGCATTCATTGCTTGATATTTCATGCATATTATATATTCATTGTCATGCAATATTATAAGGGCCAGTCCGGATGGCCGGAGCTAAGTATTCATTATTATTGACTTTTCATTTATGATTTCGGATTTCCATGAGATTTCTGGATTTAGAGAAACCGCAAAGATTTTATAAACTGATTATTATTTTTAAAGATAAAATTGCGGTTTTCTCATGATATAATTTGAGACATGTCCACCATGAGTTTTCTCGGCTCTTGGGCGATATCATACACCCGATTCGAGGAGGAGAAGGAACCGTCTGTGGGTGCATGGTGGACCTGGTGCGGTACCCCGGGATGAGAAGGTCGCAGATGATGGCGTTGAGCCTGAGACAGGGAGCACTACTGACCAGTGATTTTATGTGACTCAACGGATATCCGGATGATACCGATCGGAGTCTGGCTAGTCCGGATAGCCGGAGCCCAGGGGCCAGTCCGGATAGCCGGAGCCCTAGATTTTGAGATTTGAGGTATTGAGATTTTATGATATGGGTCAGTCCGGATAGCCAGAGCCCGAGATATTGGATATTTGGATATATGTTTTTTATCGATGCTAGACACTGATTTATGTTGATTTCATTGATGATACCTCGTTTTAAATATACAGAAATCTCACTATATTATGAAAACGGTTTTTCCTTTTATGATGTATTCTGTTTTCATTTCGATGCATTCATACATCATATATATGATATGTTGCTACCTGAGGTACTGACACGAGCACTTGGTATTACACTTATGTATAGATGTTTACCCTTGCCACCTTATCATGCTTCAGACCTTATCATATTGAGGATATATATATTTTACCCATTGTATTGACCTAGAATTGAGTCATACATACGATTTCTGCTCTGTGATGTTTACTCACGAGTTGGCAACTCACCCTCGTTGTGCTACAAATTCTTGCAGGTTTTGCCGTACAGGTTTCTTGACGGCTTTGCTGGCACACTGCTTCTTCCGGGTGATTTCTTTGGTAGGTGGGTTCACTTGCATCGTGACCACCATTGTAACTTTTACTTATTTCAGTTGTATCTAGAAACTCCAACAACCAGACTTGTATATTTTATAACCTTAGAAGACCAGTTGTATATTATTTCGACCTTAGAGTCGCGTGTTGTATTATCATGGTTTTCATGTTGATTTTGAGTTTCCTTTTGAGTTTTGATCCTCGCCCTTCGGCGTTGATTATTATATTGCTTGCATGGTTGTGACCGTCAATTGACGAAGAGCTAGCTCCCTCTTGGGGATACCTTTTATCATTCATGTATATATTATTCATGTTGTACCTTTTTTAGGCCAGTATTTACAAAGGAAACTCTGCCGAAATTTTCAGAAAAGACTTGAGATTTCAAAAATGCATACTTCGGCTTATTTCGTTAAAACCACTTGCTTTAAAATAAGTTTTCATACTTCGGCTTATTTCGTTAAAACCACTTGCTTTAAAATAAGTTTTCTTCGCTTCTTCTTAAAAATTGTTTAGATTTCTGGGCTTTTGGCTTACTTGAATTAGATGGGGTCCTATAGACTTCATATGATTCAAGTGCTAGTCACGTGCTATTTCGGGTCGTGACAGAAGAGGAGCTCTGGTGTAGGGGATCTCATCGTGTGGTAGAGGAGGAGAGGTGGAGAATGCGAGTGAAAGAATGAGAACGAGAGAGGGGTCGGTGGGTTGAGAGGAGGTCATGGGAAGCGTGCGCGGCCGTTGGAGCATGGGCGCGGGTCGTGGGGGAGTGAGCGAGAGAAGCGGGGGCGTTGAGGAAGTGGGCATGAGTCGTGGGGAGAGCGAGTCGTGCGGGGGAAGCAGGGGAAATGGCGAGAAAGAAAAGCGAGGAGATAGAGAAGAAGGGGGTTTGGGTCGGGTCGGGTGTGCTCGGGTCGGGTCAGGTGAGGGAAAAGGATTGGTGGGCTGGGCTGGGCCGGCTGGGTTTGAAAAAGAATTTTAAAAGAGAGAGTGGGAAAGAATGGGCCGGGCTTGGTAGATTAGGAAATTAATTTGAAAAATAGAAAAATGTTTGGTTTTGGTTATGGGTTTAGAAGGTAATAATTTGGGAGATATAAAAAGGGAATAGGGCTTGGGGGTAGAAAATTAAATTTTGAAATTAAATGTAGAAAATTTAGGAACTAAAAATTGTAAAAATTAGAAATAGAAATATTTCGGGGAAAGTATTTAATCTAAAAATACGGAAGGTATTTATAGTGAAACTGGATATTACATCATACCCCACTTGCATAAAATTTCGTCCTTGAAATTTAAAATAAACGATTAGCTATAAAACACTATGCGAAAAAGCCATAAAATCAAATACTACTATATAGCGATTTATGAAGAAGCAAATAGATAGAAATCCAGATTTATATATAAGGATTTGCGCAGCTAAAAGGGTAGTCATAAGTAAGCACAAGGAGTAACTGTTCGTATTAACAAACTATACACACACACACACACAAAATACATTTTTAATGAAAGATATAATAACATTGGTAAACAATAGTGAAGGATTTGCCGATAAGCCAAAAATGTTTTAGTAAAAATACCGATCAAGCAATTTAGAATAACTTGAGCAACCCATATGGTGAAATAAGAAAAATAAAACGAAATAGTATGTGCGATATATGTTTGCGCTATTGAAATGTGAAGAATGGCAAAGCATTTAGAATAAGTAAAACGGGAGTAGTTAATAACACGTAATTTTTCAATATACACAAAATAACGAAAATTATATTTCGAATAACGTTACTGAATGTAATTTAGTAAGAAAAGATAGCACAAATAATGTATAAGGGCTAGTCAGGGTATGAATTATAATAGAGTATGGCCCATTCAAAAAGGTCAGAGTGCGGTACTTTAATCTGAATGTTGAAGAGGCTGGAGTCAGGTCAACACAAGGTGAAAGGGTGAATAGTAATGAATCTCAGGAGGGAAGGAAATTTATTGGGGTGGGAAAACAGTCAATGCATCATGCGAATCAGTACTCAAAAGACTTGCGCACTCAGAACTTTATTATTATTATTTTTCCAGAAAATTTTTCAAACAAGGCATACTCGAAAGATAAAAGTGGCCCTAATCTATACTTAGATTTATTTGGCCAGAAGAAACAAAGATAAGTCGTGTCAGTCGCGATTACGGAGGCTCAACAGGTTACGGTAAGCTCTTGCGCTATGATAGGGACGTCCATTTCCATAGCGCCTGGCAGGAATTGCTACTGGAGGTTCTTCCGCCTCGAATTCCTCCTCGCTCGAGGTTTCATCCTCCGACTCTTCCTCGGCTGGGGCCTCGTTGTCGGGTTCTTCTCCCACATGGTTTTCTTCTCCTGGTCCATCTTCCTCGGCTGGAGCTTCTTCATCGTGGTCTGCTTCCACGTGATTCACCTCTTCTGGATCTTCTTCCACTGGATTTTCCTCAGGATCTTCCTCTTCTGGATTCTCTTCTACTGGGTTCTCCTCAGGATCTTCCTCCATCGGATCCTCTTCGCATTCCTCTTCTTCCTCGTCAGAGTCACTGATCATGTCGACTTCTAGGGCTGCGACTGCTACTCTCTCGTCCTCGGAATCGCTGTTGCCGAAAAAAATCTGTGGGCCGTCGACCTCGTCATCTGAACTCACCAGCATGCAGTCCAAGGAAACGCAGGACCGAGTATCCTCATCGATAGGCGGCGGTGCTCCAGGATTGGCCATGGCCTGAAAAGAGAAGGTCATGATCAGATAGTGGAACACACAAAGAAAATAACTAAAGATGTTGAGCATGTGGAAAGTATACGGCAGGTAAGGACTGAAAGATCAAAATTTTGAATAATGATGCAGTAAGCAGTATCTGGAGAATGAGTGGCAAGGGAACGATACACAATTCACAACTCACATTTTATTGCATTCAAACTAAGAAGTTCAACGGATACAAGATTTTTAAACGAAAGGGAACATTTACTAAAGAGTGACAATATTTTTTTATTGAAAACAGAAAAGGTGATAACTCTGCGTCGATATCTATCTCTGCAATCTCGTAAGACAAGTCCGAGTCTTGTGCTGGGTCTATATCATCCTCGAACTCGAACTATGAAGCAACCAAGTCGCTCAAGTATATGTGGAGGTGTTGACGAATCTCCTCCTTGTAGCTCTTTCCTTCGAGGGCAACCATTGATAAGGTGCTCGTTGGATCCACAAATCAGGCATTGCCCTTTAGCCCTGCGACAGTCTCTTTGAAGGTGTCCGGGTCTCCCGCAATAACCACAACGTTGGGTTCTCCACTGCTTCTGTTGCTGAGGAACAAAGGAGCGCTTCATCCGTACACCACTTCTTCGTCTAACAGGGATTCCCTTCCGATTGTGGGCTCCCGCTGGTGTTCGAGCCTTTTTCCTTCTTAGTTCTTCAGCTAAGAGATCGTTTGTTCGCTCCTGGGATTCCTTCAAGCCTTGCAGTACACTGAAAATCTCGACGGTCTGATTCTGGGGAGTAGAGTTGGAAGAAGAGTCGTTGAAAGCCATGGTCCTGAAAAAACAAATTTAAGGACGATATAAGGTACAAGGAATAAGAATCAGAATAAGATATAGGACAGACAACGAAACAAGAATATCGGGTGAGATGAAATTCAAACGAGTGGAAATCAAATGTAGAACTCCAAGTCACTCAAACAGAGTAAAGTATTGTAATTATATTGTAGTTCATAATTACAATCACATAACTCTACTAAGTCACCCAAAACTCTAGCGGATGGAGTCAAAATATAGCTTGACGAACAATAGGGATTCTAGTCAAGGATAACAAGATCACAATCTGGACCGAAAGAGTGACTTAAATTGTCAAGCCCTACTCAGAAACTGCAATCCCAATCGCAGCTAACCTGGCTCTGATACCAACAAAACCATGTCACGCCCCGCTTCCCAAAATACGGAATACGAGGGGTTGACAAGGCCAGCATGCTCCTACGGTCGAGAAAACATCTTGCCGTAGTCATACTTCGGCTTCTAGCTTTACGTGGTAATCAGTAATCAATGCTCAGGTAATGAGAAATGCGGTCACTAAATCAAAACAGATATAAAACTAACCGGATAGTGTCAAAGGAAAGATAGCGCTGACGTCGCTGATCTAGATGTCCGCAATATCCTAAAGGTGCAACAGGTGCTGATCCGAGCTAAGTCCACTTCTCACTCTGAGCATGCATACTCAGGTCGTCAGAGCGACACAATAGCAATAGATAGAAATAAATAAGTAACATGTTCAATAATGATGAATATGAAGCAGTAAATATAGAATGATGACGTGCATGAAATAATCAGTACAGGTAAATAGTAAAGTAGGTATATCAAATCAGTAACCAATGCTTGTCCATGTCACTAAACCTATCAGTCTCTAAGTCTCACTGTCCAGGTCGCTAAACTTATCGTCAGTCTAAGTGTGAGAATCAACCATGCAGGAGTATCCCCAACCCAAGGGTAGGGCTCTATGGGCAAGGGAACACTGGCCCGAATCATGCACGATAATAATCAGTAACACCATCCATACAACTCCCAAAATCACATTAAATGCCGACAATGGTACTCCAGAGATTCCGTTGAACTCACACTCAAACTACCCCACACCACGTGGTCTACATCAAACCTCGACTATAGACCTAGATACTAGTCGGTCCATGACAAGTCTACACGAGAACTGGAGACAGGATCTCCATCAAGCATGTCTCGACTGGTACCCAAGATAAATGAACAGTGTTTGACGCCTTACCTATGACACTAATATAAGTGCTCCATAACTATCCCATTTCAGTTATAGTTACACTTATATATGTCCCATAGACGTCGACAATGCAATAAATTAACCGTGTCCGCTGATTGTGTACAAGTACGTGTCACTTTCACTACTCAATCACGCTTTAACACTAACGTACTTGCCACAATCCAAAAACTAATATCTAACACTGGGTAATGTACACGATCACTAGGTTACCAATGTATATGACCTCTACATGATATGATGAGAATGCAATAATTATGATATGAATAAAATATCATCAAGCAGTGTCCTACCACTTTCATAATTTACTATAAATCATACATGCAGAATTAAGCGTAAAAATATAAAAGGCGTAAGCAATATGTTTAATTATCTATCCATAAAAATTTGTTTTGCGTCAATCGGGTTTCAGTTTTGCTAGTTATGGCCATTTCAATCTAAGTGTTCACTGCTGGAAATCCTGTTTGAGAACTGGAAGTCCGTTTCGTAACATATTTTACTCCCAGTTGGGAGCATAATTAGGCGACACTACAGTTAAACTAATTGTATATTTTTCTGTTATTTTTCCAACGCATCAAACGTATTATCGATAGTATTCCTTTCTTAGAAGTTAGGTTATGTTCAAAGTGCTGGTGTAAGAGCGGTCACTACAGAAACTTCAGAACACCACGGTATTCTAAAATACGAATTAAATATCAAACGATGGTGAAACGACACGGGACCAGATCCATGGGTTAGCTAACTAAACTATATACGCAATCATATGGGGTTCCATGCATTTTCAGTTTAAGGAAGGGGTGTACAGGTGTTCCCAAATCCAGGTATTCAAAACGAACGCTGCCCCGGACTGCTGTCAAGAGTTGCGTCCCCCCTCACTTTTCAGGGTCATGAAATTGCATTATTCCAAAATTAATTACATAGGGTTATAGGTTATATAGTTTGGTTCGATACGAGCCCTGGAACACTATGATTATATTTATATTGAAATAACTACAAATTTTACAACGTGACACGTATGGTGATTTTCAGAATTGACGTAACCAGTTGTTTGCCCTTTTTCATTTGATGTCTCAATTATTTAATCCTAATTTCCTATACGCCACTAGTTAACATCAATCGAATCTTCCAATAGAAAATTTGGGTATTTTTAATAAGGTGATCGTATCGAGCACTCGATGCGTGTATGTGAATGTTATCTGTTTTGTTTACACACACACACACCTCATACATTTTCTGATCAATTAAGTTACTAAACTGGGTTTATTAAATTAGATATACACATAGCATGATTTGAACAAGTGAAGGAGGTTCACTTGCCTAATACGACAGCAGAATGACGACGATCGCACGGACACGAACACGGCACGATCACGACATGGGCATAGCCACAAGCACAGCAATTCACGGCTCCGATAGCGATTAACTGGCTCGGCCACGGGCTCTGGGGAAGAGGGTGCTGGGATCTAGCTCTAGGGAAGGTCGACGGCGAGGTAGGCAGCCGGAGGTGTTCATCGTAGCGACCGCAGTGGGTTCGGGCATCGGCTGGAGGTAGTGGGTGCAGGGGAGCTCGGGGCTGCAGGGGATCGGTGCAGTAGGCTCTGGTGAGGTCGGCTGAGGAGTGGAGGCGACGGGGTTGGAGCTCAGGTGAGGGCGTAGGGAACGAGGGTGTTTGTTGCTCGGAGCTCGCAGCTCGGAGGTGGGGAGCAGAGGAGGTGAGGAGGTGGTGACGAGGGGTGAGGCAACGACAAGGGATCATCGGCGTCGAGGTGGTTGCTCGGGCGAAGGTGGTGGCCTGGTAATGGGTTCGTCGAGAGTTGTAGTCGTGGTGGTGGCATGGAGTGACGACGATGTGCAGGCAAGGTCGGGGCTGTGGGTTGGAGGTGCTCTGGGGTCAAAGAAGGTGGCAGGGTCTACGAAGGCGATGGGTCGGAGCTCCGGTGAGGCATGCAGGTGAGGGTTGTAGCCAGGTCGGGCTTTTGTCGTCGGAGGGTGAAGGGAAGGTGGAGGAGGGAGAGGAAGGTGATCGGGGGTGCAGGCGACAGGGTGAGGAGTTTGACGGCGATGAGCTCCGTCGGGGTGCAGTGTTGGGTTCGGGTGTTGGGTTATGTGCACGGAAGAGGAGCTCGGGTGTAGGGGATCTCTTCGTGGGGTAGAGGAGGAGAGGTGGAGAATGCGAGTGAAAGAATAAGAATGAGAGAGGGGTCGGTGGGTTGAGAGGAGGTTGTGGGAAGAGGGCGCGGCCGTTGGAGCGTAGGCGCGGGTCGTAGGGGAGCGAGCAAGAGAAGCAGGGGTGTTGAAGAAGTGGGCGCGGGTCATGGGGTGAGCGAGTCGTGCGAGGGAAGCAGGGGAAATGGCGGTGAAGAAAAGCAAGGAGAAGGAGAAGAATGGGGTTTGGGTCGGGTTGGGTGTGCTCGGGTCGGGTCGGGTGAGGGAAATGGATTGGTGGGCTGGGCTGGGCTGGCTGGGTTTGAAAAAGAATTTTAAAAGAGGGAGAGGGAAGGAAAAGGCTGGGCTTGGTAGATTAGGAAATTAATTTGAAAAATAGAAAAAGGTTTGGTTTGGGTTATGGGTTTAGATGGTAATTATTTGGGAGATATAAAAAGGGAATAGGGCTTGGGGTTTGAAAATTAAAATTTGAAATTAAATGTAGAAAATTTAGGAACTAAAAATTGTAAAAATTAGAAATAGAAATATTTCGGGGAAAGTATTTAATCTAAAAATACGGAAGGTATTTATAGTGAAACTGGGTATTACACCTCCATAGGTCGACATCCAATGCCTAGTAGCTCTGATACCATGTTGGAGTTTCTTAGCACGACCACTAGGTTTTAGAAAATATCGAGTATGCAATTTTTTAAAAATCTAGAGTGCTAAGGAACACAAACCTAGAATCGAACTAGATAATTAGGGTTTTATAAAGCATGTATACAAACTTTACACTAAGTGAACAAGGAATACAACCTTTGTAGACCGGTCCTTCACTTCTAAAGCTCCGTGTAGTTGTAATACCCCAGGTATTATCTGGTATACCCATTTATACCAGATAAGCATGGGGACCCACTGTAGAACATGGGGAATCTTCGGAATACATTCCGAAAGAGGTCAAGACCTGTACTATAAATGGAATGATACCCCTCTTCAATACAGATGTGCCTTTTGGATGAATCGGAACTCCGGAGTTTGAAGAACTCCGTAGTTAAGCGTGCTCGGGCCAGGGAAGTCCTGGGATGGGTGACCTCCTGGGAAGTGGCCCCTGGTCGGGTCCGATTCACTCCGAAGGACAAAATCGTGCCGCTTCGGCCAGAGCGGACAATACTCTCTGTATTGGGGGCGGGTCGTGACAGAATGGTATCAGAGCTGGTTCCTCAATAGTAGGTCTGTGGTTCGAGGACGAACCATTGTTCTAAGTGGGGGAGAATGTAATACCCCAGGTATTATCTGGTATACCCATTTATACCAGATAAGCATGGGGACCCACTGTAGAACATGGGGAATCTTCGGAATACATTCCGAAAGAGGTCAAGACCTGTACTATAAATGGAATGATACCCCTCTTCAATACAGAGGCGCCTTTTGGATGAATCGGAACTCCGGAGTTTGAAGAACTCCGTAGTTAAGCGTGCTCGGGCCAGGGAAGTCCTGGGATGGGTGACCTCCTGGGAAGTGGCCCCTGGTCGGGTCCGATTCACTCCGAAGGACAAAACCGTGCGGCTTCGGCCAGAGCGGACAATACTCTCTGTATTGGGGGCGGGTCGTGACAGAATGGTATCAGAGCTGGTTCCTCAATAGTAGGTCTGTGGTTCGAGAACGAACCATTGTTCTAAGTGGGGGAGAATGTAATACCCCAGATATTATCTGGTATACCCATTTATACCAGATAAGCATGGGGACCCACTGTAGAACATGGGGAATCTTCGGAATACATTCCGAAAGAGGTCAAGACCTGTACTATAAATGGAATGATACCCCTCTTCAATACAGAGGCGCCTTTTGGATGAATCGGAACTTCGGAGTTTGAAGAACTCCGTAGTTAAGCATGCTCGGGCCAGGGAAGTCCTGGGATGGGTGACCTCCTGGGAAGTGGCCCCTGGTCGGGTCCGATTCACTCCGAAGGACAAAACCGTGTGGCTTCGGCCAGAGCGGACAATACTCTCTGTATTGGGGGCGGGTCATGACAGTAGTAGTCCCTTAGCTCCAATTAGTGGTCTTCGAACTCTTCTTAGGCTCCACTAGGCGAAAGGAACGAGCTTGCTTAAGGATTTTCGAGGCCGAAAATGATCTACCTTGAGAAATCTCTAACTCAAGCTACCTCTTCACAAATTGAGGAATTAGTGAAGTAAACAACCTATACTAAATGGTTAGTTTGGTATAAATTGATGAAGTAGGAATTTTGCTCACTTTAGAATTATTTCTCTTTCTCTTTTTCTCCACATCATCAAAAGCTAGAAAAAGAAAATGAGATGAAGAAGATAATTAAGTGATGAACCATTGTGTAAAAATATCTCAATTGATATTTCTAGAGACTTAACCATGGCTAAAGATAATGGTTGGGTTAATAAATATCTAAAATAAAAATAGTGGAATAAGTCAAGGTTTCTACATGCTTCCACAAGTATCTTAAGCCATCGCATTTCCACCAAATTTTGATTTATCTCTTAATTATTAATCACCCAAATTATCTTTAGTTTGGTATGGGTCTCATACACCCATGTCCAATGTATCATTTAGCATGACACAAAAATAAATACATTAATATATATCTCATATATATTTGTAGAGGAGAAATTCTTAAGTAAGCTAATATTAGTTAATATATATTAATATATCAAATATATAATTATATATTAAATTATTAAATCAACACTTGATTTAATAATCCGGCTATATCACATACAACCGACTAATATCATTTATATGTATATTAAATATACATATAACAAATTATTGAATCAACACTTGATTCAATAATCCGGTTATATCATATATAACCTATATTGCGAGATTAGAATACTGTATCACATACACGTATTAATCTCGGTCCTGCACATATCACATATGTGCCCTACTTCGTTTTGCTTGAGCTAGGAAACCTCTGTGTAGGACTCTAAAGACTCGTCAATACGCCAGCAGTAGGTAATGATCATATCAGTCACCCACAAGCTGTCAGCGGTTCTAGCTGGACGTAACGGCTACCCAGGTATTGAGCGATCAAAAGATCAACAAGCAAGCTTGTCCAAACTCCCGCAAAGCCTATAAGTAACACTACCGTACAGTCCGGTCTCTTCATCTGATATGTCGCATATTGAGTCTGGGGGTGGTAAATGTCAGACCCCAATATCTTGATAAATTATGCCGATGTGAGGCTCATAACAGGTCGAGAAACTACTGATAACACTTACCAGTAAATCTCATCATCAGCCTGGCCAGGGACTTCCTGTTATAGCCAATTGAGCATAGCGCAACATCAACTCCCAATACCGGGAGAGACGAAACCCCTCCTATCGCTTATTGTCTCCATGTGACTCGAGACTATACCCAAAATCCACCTGTTTGCATGCTCTTTTGAGCATGGTAGGGAGGAAATCAAAGCACTGGAAATCACACAAGACTCTATGACTATCTTGGGTCTACACACTAACCTGTATCAGTGTCACCAGAGAACTGCTAACTGACGATAGGTATAATACAATCTATGAGTTCTCGGCGAGTCCTGTTCGGTGTACCCATTCTCCAATGAGCACCTGTGTACAATCTCTGTGTCAAACACCAATGGCTGTGGGATCAACCATCGCCCAATACAGGGTCAAGAAACGTATACACTAGTCTACTCTGGAATATCGATGCCTTGTCTCGATACTTCCTCGACTACGAACAATTAAAGGATGTACTTATGGACTACCCTGGCCCCACTTGTATGATCTCCATCATAGTTCTGGTAGTCAAGTACATATCCTAAGGGCTTTATCAACATGTAACAGAGAGACAGTATAATGATATAAGTGTACATGTTAAGATAAAGAGCAACCAGATAGCATACTATCACGTTGAGAAAGAAATTCCTCTCTATATATGTCCAAGCATCCACTATAATATACAATCATGTACAATAATGGCTTCTAGGGCATACATATAACTAACAAGAATTTCATCGACGTACAAGACGAGAAATACGACAGCTCTCCTTACAATCTTCTTGTAGATACAAGGTTCATCCTCGTTTTTGATGAAGTCAAGTTCCTTGACCGTTTCATCAAAACAGATGTTCCAGCTCCGTGATACCCGCTTTAATTCATAAATGGATTTAAGCAACTTACACACTTTCCCGCCGCTCCCACTGTCTTTGAATCCTTCCGGATGATCCATATAAACGCATTATTCTAAACTTCCATTTAGAAAAACCGTTTTTATATTCATCTGCCAGATATCATAGTCATTGAAGGCAGCAATGGAAAGTAGGATCCGAATGGATTTCAGTATAACCACTGGAGAAAAGGTTTCGTCATAGTCCACACCGGGTCTTTGACGAAAACCCTTTGCAACAAGTCTAGCCTTATAGGTCTTTATCTGTCCATTTACACCAAACTAATTTTTGAAGATCCATTTGCATCCAACGGATTTTACCCCAAGAGGAGAAATATCCAAGGTCCAAACTTTGTTAGTGTACATGGACTCCATTTCGAATCGCATAACATCCAGCCATTTACCAGAGTCCCTACTGGTAATGGCCTGCTCGAAACTAGTAGGATTATCTTCTTCCAAGATGTAATCTTCTCGATCCGCATCTATGAGAAAACCGTAGTATCTCTCGGGCGGATGAGAAATCCTACTAGATCTTCGGAGCGGCTGAGGGTCATCAGGAACTATCAAATCCTGAGGTTCCACCAAATCCTCAGTTGTAGTTTGTGTTTCTGGAGTTTCTTCTAGTTCTACCATACTCCCACCGGTTTCTTTTGCAATAAACTTCCATTCTAAAAATTTGGCATTCCGAGAAACAATAATCCTTTGTTCCTCTGAGTTGGTAGAATAGATATCCATTCGAATTCTTTAGATATCCCACAAATTTACACAAAACTGATCGTGCCTCGAGTTTATCTGGGTTTTGTTTTTTAACATAAGCAGGGCAACTCCATATCTTAACACGTTTAAGATATAGACTTTTACTACTCCATATTTTATATGAAGTTTTAGGCACGGATTTAGATGGAACTTGATTCAATAGATATGCTACTGTCTTAAGCGCATATCCCCAGAATGAAAGAGTTAACTCGGCATTACTCATTATGGAGCGAACTATATCTAATAGGGTACGATTCCTCCGCTCCGATACACCGTTGTGCTATGGTGTATACGGATCGGTAAGTTGAGAGAGAATACCATTCTCTTTTAGAAAGTCATGAAATTCCGTACTCAAGTACTCCCCTCCACAATCAGATTGAAGGATATTGATACTTTTTCTTGTCTGGTTCTCTACTTCGCTTTTATACTCTTTGAACTTCTCAAAAGCTTCAGATTTGTGTTTCATAAGAAATACATATCCGAACCTAGAGAGATCACCAGTGAATGCATTGAAGTACGAGAACCCACCCCTTGCATGCGTAGATATTGGACCACATACATCACTATGTATAAATCCCAAGAGCTCTGTAGCTCTTTCTCCGTGTCCCATAAACGGAGCTTTGGTCATCTTTCCATTGAAACAAGTCTGACAAGTTTCATATGTTGAAAATTCGAACGGATCCAAATATCCATCCTTATGAAACTTAGCTAGTCTTTTCTCATTGATGTGACCAAGTCTACAATGCCATAAATAGGCTTCGTTCACTTTTGAACTTTTCCTCTTGCGTGTGTTGAAAACCGTGTTTTGATTAAAAACATAGATACCATTGCATAATATACTTTCAGTAACCAATACCTGAGTTAGGTAAATTTTCATGATATTTCTATCTACAACAAACTTATATCCATCTTTATCAAGTAAACAAACTGATATGATGTTGCAAAGCATGGAAGGTACATAGTAGTAGTTGTTCAAAATCCGAGTATTGCCGCTTGGCAATACTAGGTGATATTCACCGACGACAGCAGCATCAACTTATGCTCTGGTCCATACTCTAAGGGATATATCACTAGGTCCAACCATCCTACTTTTTCTCAGTCCCCATAATAAATTACAGATATGATCCTGATCTGGTATCTAGTACTTAGGAGGTAAGACTGACCGAAAAACAATTCTCAATAACAAGAACACCCGAAGAAGATGCATTAAAATACTTCTCCTTTATTAGGTCATGTGGAAGTCCATGCAAATCTCTTTTCTTTGCTCATACATGTGACAATTGTCACAAATTAAATCTGAAACGATGTTCCCCAGCCCCGAATGAGAATTCGGGTCGGTCAAGTTATAAATTTTATTATCTTGTTTAAGGCATGACATGGTTGCTACTTAGAGAGAGAGAGAAAAGAAACACTTAGCACGTGCTCTTTCAAGATTAGATTGGTTATTAGTTTATCTAATCAGGACGGCTCCCAATGTTTTCTTCAATTCTCCTTCAAACCTTAAAAGGAAAACTAGTCGGGAAAATTTACACATTACAAGTTCGCTAACCGTTCAGCCAGATAGGTGTTGGTACTGCGAGGGAGGTTCTCCATGCTCTCACACAGACCTAATTAAAATAAATATCGTTTTCACAGAGGCGTAGCCTTGTTAACATGTTTCTAGACACCTAATAAGTTAGCTAATTGTGAAGTGAAAAATATCTCCCAAGAGTAATTCTACTCATCAGTAGAATTGGGATCCAACTATCATCATATGATAACCAAGATGAAAGCCACTCTAGTCACCACACTCCAGAAGGTATGCGACACTAGCAAGTTTCCTATATATTTGAAACTTCCGATGTGGTTTTTGCCCATGACGGCTTATGACCTTAACACAGTCAACATATCATAAGTCGCTAGTCAAGTTCAACCTGTCATTGTCCTAAATTGCATTAGACTCACCCGCATGACCCTTGACATAGTCAAAATGGTTATACAAGTGTCCTAACCAATCATATCAAATGCTACAAACAAGCACCACTTAGCTACCGTACACTACGTCTTGACACAGTTAACATACATAATATGAATACTAAGTAATTTTTGTAAGAAATGACGGATGGCTATGGCTGGTTTTGGCGAAAATCCTTTAACGCAATGAAATTGATATCGTTAAAGGAACCGAGCAGTTTTGAAAAGGAGTGGTTTAGGATCCATTTTTAAACGAGAGGTTTTGAAGAAAACTGAGTAATCTATAGTAACACAAACTTTTGCTTAAGAGTGAAACCTCCATGAAGAGATCAAGGCTTTTCCCTTGTCGAATGAGGGGCAGGATATTCCTAATCAAATATCTCTATGCAAAGCAAAAGAATACGACTATAGTTTTTCGAAAAAATTTGTTCCGACAACATCAATTTAGGTTTATTTTACATTTGCATTAATCAAAATTAATGCGGTCCTATTAATTAAAATCTATTACACCAGAAAAGAACGAAAATAGAATGTACGTATATGTCATCCGCATTCGCCACGGGCCCCGTTATACACCGTTAGGTTACTTAACTAATGGCAGAGCGGGAGCAGGGCTAGCGCAGATGCAAAACATATACAACACACACACACACACACAGATATATATATATATATATATCCATTCGTCACAGGCATGATATAAGTAAGATCATAGAAAATCAATAAGCAATATGGAATGGCGGATAATCAAGGAGCCCTGGGTTTCATTTGAGGCGCAAATGAAACTCGACGTTTTCCGGTCGTGTGGATAGCCCGTACAATATAGAACCAAGACCCCTACGCATGCGGCAAGTCACCCGCCAATTCGAGAAGTGAGGCAACCCGCACTCTAGGTAATGAGTGGGTCACCCGAAACTTCACGGAATCCGGTAACTTGAACACTCCACCGTGGGCCATCCTAAAACCCCTACAAGTGCGGCGAATAGCCTTCCAATTCCAGAGCGAGGTGGCTCGAACTCGCTACTGCGAGGCGACCACCTATCACACTCTAGAACCCGGCTATTCGAGCACTTCTCCGTGGGGTTTATCCTAGTACAGAAAAGAAAAATTATACAATGGTTATATCGACCTAAACCCAGCTGTGTGCCAATAAAAGAATATACAATCAGGCAGAAACTGTAGTCCACAAGTCAGATGCTCTCCCCACAATAATGAATATACAAATGACATAAACTGTACTAATCACATTGCACGAGGTCTATCCAACACAAAACTCCTGCTAAATCATCACAGAGATATATAAATAAACATCTCAAGCAAATATGTGCAACCCCGTCTAATCTATCTATAGCAATTAGATGACGTTTCCCAACACATATACAAAAAACAAGAAAACCATGATCATATAATTCATCACCCGCGAAGCTAACACTCGAATTTTCCAAACGGCGAAAATCAAGTGCACTCCGCCATCCAAAAACTAATCATATTGCCAAACTAGAATCCCTAAACATCCCAAACTTGCTCGAAAGCCCGGTAGGGCGTTCAAGCACATCCCGGAGTCCCGGGGTACCCTCGATCCCTTGCGCGGGCTCTCGGTTTGAACCAAGAACCCGCAGGGATCGAAAACATCGCAATATTTTCAGTTTTGGGCAACCACTTTTAAAACAGTTTTGCATCTTCAAAAAACAGCCCCTATTGCTTAAAAATAGTTTAGAAAATGGATTCCCGAGACCCTATGGGTCACCCTCAATACCCTACAGAGTCCCCATTCCAAAATGAGAGATCCGGGCATCGAGTACAAGCTTTAAAAGTCGGTTTTATAACACAAACAGTTGCTGATTTTTGCTTGACAGCCAAGGCAGTTTCAATCCCTTAAAAAACAGCCGTAATCTTCGAAAAAAAGTTTAGAAAAAAGGTTTCCAAGACCCTACGGGTCACACACAATACCTTGCGGATTCTTTGTTCCCAAACGAGAGTTCCGGGCATCGAGTATATGCTTTAAAAAACAATTTTGAAACCGAAACGCCGGCTGATTTTTTGGACAGAAATTAGACAGTTTTTGTAATGGTTTTTGTGATGAAATTCAACGGTCATGAAGCTAGTTTAAGGGTATGGAATGGCTCTGAAACCATGTTAGTAGGTGCTAATGCTTGCGGTCAAGGCGGAATAAATAACGAAAATTTTATGCAAGCATTAGCCGCTACGATTTTAGGAATCAAACCATACACTAAACTAGCTTACTACAAAGAGTTTAACTGCTCGGTAAAGAAGTTATACCAAAGAGATCATGTCCTTCGGGTCTTCAAATCATCTTCTTTAGCTCCTTGAGGCAGCGAGATCGAGCTTGTATGTTGGTCTTCCTTTTGTCGAAGATGATCCATCCGAGAGATATGTTTCAAGGCTCTAGCTTTACACAAACAAGCAAGTGAAGCAACTAAATACCCTAAATTGCTAATCTAGAGTGCTTAGAGATGTAGTGAAGTGCTCTAGTATTTTTCTACTTTTTTCTACTCTTGATTTTCAACTCATGAGAGTGTAGAGAAGAAGATGAAGAAGAAAGAGGAGGAGCTCAAAGGAAAGAGAGAGAAAGGAAATGGTGAAATGTTAATCTCATGTGTGAAAAACAAAAAGGCTAGCATGGTTTTGTCTAGTTATTTTCATAATAGAAAATAGCAACTATGCTTAGAATAGTGCATACAAATACAATAAACAAATACAAAGCCATTTCCATCACCATTCTTTCTCCATGCCTTACCTTTATGTTAGTTATATGTATGCCCAAGAGGCCATTATTGTACATGATTGTATATTATAGTGGATGCTTGGACATATATAAAGATGACTTTCTTGCTTGATGTTCATATCATAATTTTGCATTATTATATTCCCCATTCTTAGTCATTTTACAAATAAACAGATGCTTTTGATTCATGTCTGCTGAATAGTTGCAGGTTACAGGTTCTCGGAACAAAAACAGCGAAAAAGATGAAAAGACGATACAAAAGTGAGACTACGACCAACAAATGGAAGAATCTTGATCAAGTCTACAGTTGGAGAATAAACGAAGATCAATAAACAAGTTCACAAAGTACAAAGGCAGCGTAAGGTTCAAGACTTCGACACGAAGCGAACGGTAAAGTCCACTACATTATTCACTGTGGAAATCTGGAAGAGAACTAGAATACATTCTGAAGAACCAACTGAGAAAAACAGAGGAAAATAGCAACAGACAATAGACATAGAAAACTGAGCCATCAAGCCTTCTATATGGCCGCGGATCCGCGGCCAAACATGGGTTTTGGCCGCGGTTCCGCGGCCATAAGGAGTCCGTGTCGGTGCAATTTCGTGTCGGTGCGGCGGTGCGTTGACTACGCTTCTTAGGGGTAAATTTGTAAATGCAGATATGAATCGATTGTAACCCTAGGATTTCTATGCTCTATAAATAGAAATTCTAAACCTCTTTTTGAGGCATGCCTCTTTTTATTTCATCTATTCAGAATTTTAATTCGGTGTAAATATTTGGAGAGAGCCATCAAATAAAGTAAGAATTTTATTATCTGCCCTAGTTCTTAATTTTATTTCTGCCTTAGTATAATTTTTATTATCTGCCCTAGTTAATTAGTTTAGAACATGTTAATCAATTCCCTAATGAGTGAGTAGTTCCTCACTTGTTAGGGCTAGGAATAGGGAAGGCTTGAGAGATGAAAATCTCTCACCCCTTTCTTACCCATCACATATTAATTCATAGGACTCCATGCATACATACATACACCGTTCCCTACGGCACCCTACCCCACGAGGTAGCGGTGATACTATAGTTTAAAAGGCCGGTTGTATATGTTTTCCATGGAAGTTAGGGTAAGAATTAAGAAAGGAAGGAGAAAAACCTAGAGGAAGAAACATCGTTTCTTCTCGATGGTACTAATCCACTTTATTAATTATTACCATAACACCTAAATAGATCTAAATTAGGGCATTGAAAGCGGTGGGAAATCTTAAATTTCCAAAATCAACCTAAATCTAACCCTAGCAAGATTTTAATCCCAGTCTAAATCAACTTTAGTTTTTAGTGATAATAAACCCAACACCGTTTGGAATTAACTCGTTAGAACAATTAGGAAATACACAACATCCCTGTGGACCGACCCATACTCACCGGCTAGCTACCAAGCGACGCCGTTCTTGATTGCGGTAACTATTTTTTGATCGTAAAACCCAGCATACAAATCAAATGGCGCCGTTGTTCTTAATTTTATTATCTTTTCTACCCTATTCGCACCGTCTTACCTACTTGTCTTTCACTCCCACCGGCAAATGGGGATAACTTTGAGATCAAGCCCCACTTCATCAACATGTTGCCAAAATTTCACGGAAGGAATCCGAAGATGCCTATATCTTCATAAACAAATTCCAAAACGTTTGCGCAATGATGAAAACAACCCAATTTTCAGATGATGCTATAAGGCTAAGGGTCATTTCTTTCACCTTATGTGACTTAGCAAAGAAATGGTTATACAGCATAGCATCACACTCAATTAAAAATTGGGAAGAGTTTGTTAAAGCTTTTCTTAAAAAGTTTTATCCACATCAAAAGACCGTGAGAATTCGCAATGAGATAATTTAATTTTCCCAGCTTCCTTCCGAACCATTTTGGAAGTGTTTTGAAAAATTTAAAGACCTACTTGTTCAATGCCCTCACCACGGTATCAAGAATTGGCAACTTTGCCAAACTTTGTACGAAGGATTGAACCCAGTAACGAAGAAGTTGTTGGAAACCATTTGTCAAGGTCACTTTCTAACCAAATCTAGTGAGGAAACTTGGCAGTTTCTCGACGATCTTGCTGAACAAACACTTCAGTAGGAAAGCATAAAGACCACCTCATCTTCTTCTGTTGGTCAGTCTAGGGCAGGCATACATCAATTAGATATGTCGATTGCAATGAAGGTCGAGATGGCCGCACTTATGAAAAAGCTAGAAGCAATTGAGACCAAAATCTCATCACCTTCTCCTGCCCCTGCTTTACCCTCACGAAATGTTTGTGCTTGTTGTTCGAATCCATCACATCTTACTGAAGAGAGTCCTTACAATCCACCTGTTCAAGGACAAGATCAAGTCAATACTGCCTTTCAGCAAAGACAAAGAAATGATCCATACTCTTCGACTTATAATCCGGGTTGGAGGAGCCACCCAAATTTTGCTTGGAATCAAAATCAACAATTCCAAGTCAATAACAACTTTCAAAGGCCTCCTCCTCCACAACAACAAGCACCCCGACAAACTCAATACCAGCAACCTTTCCAACCACAACCTTACCCAAAACAAATGAACAATTTTGTGCCCAACAACTCTTACCCTTCAAACAATTTTGTTCAACCCAATGACGATAAGGTTACCATGCTAGAAAGAAGTCTAGATGCGTTTCTAAAACAATGTACACAATCCGCAGCAAGGTTGGAGACTTTCATTCAGTCTTTGGTGCACAACAGTGCTTCACATGATCAAAGTATCAAATCAATCGAGGCCCAAATTGCACAACCAAATGCTGCGTTGAGCGAGCGAGAAAAGGGAAAGCTTCCATCTCAACCATTGCCAAATCCCGGTCATGCATACAATGCACATGTTGCATATGAACAGCAAAATCATAATGTGAATTCTGTGACCACGTTAAGATCTGGAAGAGTGTTGCATAATAACATGGGTAATAGTGATGATACTCCTGCCGGTGCTTCTTCATCATCTTCATCTTCATTTTCTTCGTCAGAGCCTATTCTTCATTCTTCAAAAGGCTCTTCTTCTTCTAATCCGAACGGACCCACATTTCACGTCACGAACACACCAACACTGGGATCCGTTCCAACTCCACATTCTACTTCACAGACATTGGACTCAACAAATTTTCAAAATGTTCCTTTTCCAAACAGGTTGAGATCCAATAAACCAACTCCTCAAATGGAGAAGATTGTGGAGTTATTCAAACAGGTTAGCATAAACATACCTCTCTTGGATGGAATCCAACAAGTCCCGTCTTGCGCGAAAATCTTAAAAGGCTTATGCACTACGAAGAGAAAGTCTCAGATATCCAAGAAAGTGCTAGTAGCTAGTGCCGTGAGCAATGTTATTAACCAACCTCAACCCTTACCCCTACCCCAAAAACGAAAGGACCCTGGCTGTCCTACAATTTCAATAACAATTGGGGATAAGAACATCAATCACGCACTTTTAGATCTTGGTTCTAGTGTAAACCTGCTTCCCTACTCCATGCATGAGTAATTAGGTGTCGGAGAGTTGAAACCCACTCATTGTACTCTCCAAATGGCTGATCGATCAATCACCCATCCTAAGGGTGAGTTAGAGGATGTGTTGATCAAAGTAGGGGACTTCATATTCCCCGTTGATTTTATTGTTATGGACACACAACCTGTTGCTAACCTACGGAACCAAATTCCGGTGATTCTCGATCGACCATTTTTGGCCACTTCCAATGCCGTAATCAATTGTCGCAATGGCTCTATGACTCTATCCTTCGGGAAGATGTCTAGTGAGTTCAATATTTACAAGATAGGAAGTCTGCCCTCTGTGCCTAAAGCTAGTATACGTGAAGTTTGCTCGATCCATGAAATCACACAGGAGGACTGCGAGCTTGAAAAATTTCTGTTTGATCACAACAGTTTTGACGTCACTAGTGCGTCCCTCCTTGAATCTGACACAGTTTGCACAACCGATAACGATTATGAGTGTTTCACTTTTCGGACGATTTAGACGACTCACTGCCCAAGTATGAACCCTTTGTATTTTCGGATGAGTTAGTTGAACCATCCGACTCGGTTGCTTACAGTGATTTCGAACCATTGATGGAATCCTTTGAGTTCGAGATAGCTTCCCCAATTTTTTCGCCTCCGAAACTCAAACTCAAGCCTTTGCCGTCTCACCTTAAATACGCTTACCTAGGTGAGACTGAGACCTTTCCCGTTATCATATCGGCATCTCTAGCTCTCGAGCAAGATAAAGCCCTTTTAATGGTCTTACAAAATAACCGGCAAGCTTTCGGCTGGACTATGGCGGATATCGAGGAGATAAGTTCCCTTATAATTAAATATAATATGCATATGATGGATGATGCCAAGCCAGTGAAGGATCCACAGAAACATCTCGGGGATTTTATGGTTAATCAACCTCACCCTATAGAAGTTGAACAACCCCCTTTTTTTCTAATAAACTATGAGAATACCAATATTCCACTGATTTCTGATCATTCACATTCTCGTTTTTATTCATCATTACCTCCTATCTCTTCACTTCCACGTACATGCAGACACTTTTCATACCACCACTTATCTCTTCCCCACTTCTTCTTGGCTCTGTACAACATGTTCTTCCACCGACCGATACTTTACACAGATAAATTTTTCAACTGGTTGGTGTTAACTTTTGGTCTTTGCAAAGTTTGGCATTGACTTGTAACATCGTTTAACTCAAGTTTGCGCGGGGGGGGGGGGGGGGAGGACCTTTTTGTATATATATTTGTTTTCTTTTTCAGTTAACAGTAATAAAAAATAAAAAATAAACGGGAGATTGCCGACAATTTTGACCTTCTTGGTGTAGTATGACAGTGAGGACACTGTCAAGTTTAAGTTTGGGGGGTGCGGTAAGTTTTCTTCCTTCGCATTCATATGTATATATTTGCATTTGCATATTTATTTTAAAACCCATAAAAATTGAAAAATTTCAAAAATTATAAAAATTGAAACATTCAATTTTGGCCTTAATTGACTTGAGTTTGACAAATAGGTTAACTAGTTAGGAACAACTAGATCTTAGACTTAGTAAATTAAAAACCCTAAAAATAACCTTTCTTAAAATTTAACGGTAGAAAGTATATGTCTTTGTAGTTTATTTAGAAATATGCAAATTTTGAGTTCACTTCTTGGGCTAAGTTAAAACAAGGGAAAAGTATTGATATTTTTATTAAAGTATAAGTTTGAAAAATAATTCCTAATCTTATGTCTAAATTCTGAAAATATATACCCTACAAATTGCACAAACACGAAGCTTGAAACTTGGAATAGTAGAGGAGACCTTGAAATGCTCTTGTTTAAAGTCCTTAGTATGGAGAAAAATAAAATAAAAATACAAGTGTGAATAAAGAGATAAAAAAAATGAACATGGGTTTTTGTAATTACTTAAGGATGCATAAATAAAAAAAATATTTAGCGAGGGTGCTTTACCACCTAGTGCCTTAGACCAACTGGTTTGGGAGTCACTGCTAAAAGCCTTAGGTATTACAAGACTAGAAATTATGCCTTAATATGCAAACACATTTTGTAATTGGTCGTTGGTACCTCAAGAAGTATTAACGGTCTCATGAAGAATGTGTGAGCAATTTCATCTAAAAATTCACCAATTGAAAAGTACTTTGGACGATGGACAAGAGTATAATAGCTTGATTTGAATTTCCAAGTGTTTGGGTGATACACACACGTAGGGGTATATGATTGGGGTTTAGATGAGAGATAGGAATGAAAAATAGGACTTATATCTTTAGTAGAGATGATAAAAACTCCTAAGTTGAGATGAAACCTTAGAAGGAAAACTCAAAAGATGCTAAAAGCTAAGTAAATCTACAAAGCATATATAATCTTAAGTTAAATAATAAGGAAATGTGAAAAATACGGGTGGATAATTTCTGTGTCGAAGATAATAGAATTTCTTGTTAGAAAACCTAATTGGAGAATAAAAGTCTATAGGACGAATTGATAGAATTTTTTGGGTAGTATCCGCTGAAAACCCTCAGGAGACAACACTCCTCCTACTAGGGACACCTAGAGGTTTAACGGCTTGTTGCACGAGCTCAATGCAATCGCGTTTCCCTGCGAAAGTGAGGCTAGGTCTTTTTCGAGAATAAAACTAGGTTTGCTCGAGGACGAGCAAAAGATAAGTTTGGGGGTATTTGTTCATATCATAATTTTGCATTATTATATTCCCTATTCTTAGTCATTTTACAAATAAACAGGTGCTTTTAATCCATGTCTGCTACATAGTTGTAGGTTACAGGTTCTCGGAACAAAACCAGTGAAAAAGATGAAAAGACGATACAGAAGTAAGACTACGACCAACAAATGGAAGAATCTTGATCAAGCCTACAGTTGGAGAATAAACGAAGATCAATAAACAAGTTCATAAAGTACAAAGGCAGCGCAAGGTTCAAGACTTCGACACGAAGCGAACGGTAAAGTCCACTACATTATTCACTGTGGAAATCTGGAAGAGAACTAGAATACATTCTGAAGAACCAACTGAGGAAAACAGAAGAAAATAGCAACAGACAGAAGACATAGAAAACTGAGCCATCAAGCCCTCTATATGGCCGCGGATCCACGGCCAAACATGGGTTTTGGCCGCGGTTTCGCGGCCATAAGGAGCCTATGTCGGTGCAATTTCGTGTCGGTGCGGCGGTGCATTGACTAGGCTTCTTAGGGGCAAATTTGTAAATGCAGATGTGAATCGATTGTAACCCTAAAGTTTCTATGCGCTATAAATAGAAATCCTAAACCTCTTTTTGAGGCATGCCTCTTTTTATTTCATCTATTCAGAATTTTAATTCGGTGTAAATGTTTGGAGAGAGCCATTAAATAAAGTAAGAATTTTATTATCTGCCCTAGTTCTTAATTTTATTTCTGCCTTAGTATAATTTTTGTTATCTGCCCTAGTTAATTAGTTTAGAACATGTTAATCAATTCTCTAATGAGTGAGTAGTTCCTCACTTATTAGGATTAGGGAGATGAAAATCTCTCACCCCTTTCTTGACCATCACATATTAATTCATAGGACTCCAAGCATATATACACACACCGTTCCCTACGGCACCCTACCCCATAAGGTAGCGGTGATACCGTAGTTTAAAAGACTGGTTGTACATGTTTTCCATGGAGGTTAGGGTAAGAATTAAGAAAGGAAGGACAAGAACGTAGAGGAAGAAACATCGTTTCTTCCCGATGGTACTAATCCACTTTATTAATTATTACCATAACACCTAAATAGATCTAAATTAGGGCATTGAAAGCGGTGGGAAATCTTAAATTTCCAAACTTAACCTAAAGCTAACCATAGCAAGATTTTAATCCTAGTCTAAATCAACTTTAGTTTTTAGTGATAATCAACCCAACACCGTTTGGAATTAACTCGTTAGAACAATTAGGAAATACACAACATCCCTGTAGACCGACCCGTACTCACCGGCTAGCTACCAAGCGACGCCGTTCTTGATTGCGGTAACTTTTCTTTGATCGTAAAACCCAGCATACAAATCAAATGACTAAGAATGGGGAATATAATAATACAAAATATGGTCTTGGGAAGAATGTGAAGGTGAAGGTAAGGCAGTGGAAGGAATTTCGACTTCGGAGTCGAAAGCGTCGTCGGTTGGTACCACCGAGACACGGACTAATCGGGCACTAGTGTCCCTAGTCCAACCGAACATACACTAAAGAGGTAGTGTAGTCAAAAGGTGAAAAACAGAATGTGGGGGGTAAGAAAACGTCAATAGAAAGAAAGTGGGTGTAAGTGGGGTGCACGGATTTCTTAGCGACAAGTTGCAAGTTTTTGTAAATTTTTTTTCTTTTTCTCTTTTTGTGTTTTTTTATGTGGAGCTTGTTGCAAAAAGATTTTCGATAAAAGGCTTAGACACACGTTCAATCAATCACAAATGCACAATGAAGCCTAGATCTAGGGTCACCTTGGTCAGCCAGACAGCTCCTAACTGTTCCAAAGGGCAAGAAGTAGGACCTCAAACCGTCTCTTCACCGCCAATTGTGGCCAGGTAAGCACAAGTAGAGAAAGGAGGGATCCGCTCACGAATCACCGTGAGACGGGCCTTTTAAAGTTACCTTTCACTACCTGTCTAGCCTAGGCACCACAAAGTCAGGTTAGGATCAACGGTCGATGCCTACAACTATTCCTTTGTCCTATTGAGCGCGAAGTCCTTAGGGCTGAGTCTAATCTTTTTTAATTAATTGATGGTCAATGCAATATGCCTTATGTGATTTTTGGGGTCCTGGGAAAGGTGATGAAATCCCCACTCAATTTGGATTGGTGTTCAAGTCACTTAAAGTCAATTAAAATATGCAAAGCAGTAAACACAATCACTTGCAAACAATTTTTTTTAGCGCGACGCAAAGAATCCTGCACAAG
Organism: Agapanthus africanus; assembly: GCA_030015575.1. NCBI lineage: Eukaryota > Viridiplantae > Streptophyta > Magnoliopsida > Asparagales > Amaryllidaceae > Agapanthus > Agapanthus africanus. Next base: position 137,109,162 of record CM057347.1, on the reverse strand, counting down.
ATCAATTAATGGAGAAGGGGGAGAAATTTTTGGTGCAAAGAATCCTGCAAGCAAATTTTACAGAGGAGATATTGGGATTGCAGAGAAGAAGGAAAGAAAACTTACAGAGGGATTTTGGGTCCACTTCTGACGTCAGCAGACCGCGGATGCGCGGCCAAAAGGTACTTTGCGCGGCGGAAACGCGGTGGACTAGACGGTTCGGTTCCCGAGAATTTTTCTGCTCCTCTTTTGTTGTAATCCTCTGTTGTTCAGATCTTCAATTTTCTGTTTTGCTCTCTGGATTTTTCCAGATCCGAACTTGTTCGTCGATCCTGCAAAATTCCAACGAAACACCCTTCAAACAAAAACAAGATGATAAATTTTTTATATTTTTTAATTTTTCAGATTTTTATGAGATTTATGAATTTATATTAACCCGAAATTGCAAAAAGAAAATACTACGCCATCCCCGGCAACGGCGCCATTTGATTTGTATGCTGGGTTTTACGATCAAAGAATAGTTACCGCAATCAAGAACGGCGTCGCTTGGTAGCTAGCCGGTGAGTACGGGTCGGTCCACGGGGATATTGTGTATTTCCTAATTGTTCTAACGAGTTAATTCCAAATGGTGTTGGGTTGATTATCACTAAAAACTAAAGTTGATTTAGAGTAGGATTAAAATCTTGCTAGGGTTAGGTTTAGGTTAAATTTGGAAATTTAAGATTTCCCACCGCTTTCAATGCCCTAATTTAGATCTATTTAGGTGTTATGGTAATAATTAATAAAGTGGATTAGTACCATCGAGAAGAAACGATATTTCTTCCTCTAGGTTCTTGTCCTTCCTTTCTTAATTCTTACCCTAACCTCCATAGAAAACATATACAACCGGTCTTTTAAATTACGGTATCACTGCTACCTCGTGGGGTAGGGTGCCGTAGGGAACGGTGTGTGTATGTATGCATGGAGTCCTATGAATTAATATGTGATGGGCAAGAAAAGGGTGAGAGATTTTCATCTCTCAAGCCTTCCTTATTCCTAACCCTAACAAGTGAGGAACTACTCACTCATTAGGGAATTGATTAACATGTTCTAAACTAATTAATTAGGGCAGATAATAAAAATTATACTAAGGCAGAAATAAAATTAAGAACTAGAGCATATAATAAAATTCTTACTTTATTTGATGGCTCTCTCCAAACATTTACACCGAATTAAAATTCTGAATAGATGAAATAAAAAGAGGCATGCCTTAAAAAGAGGTTTAGGATTTCTATTTATAGCGCATAGAAACCCTAGGGTTACAATCGATTCACATCTGCATTTACAAATTTGCCCCTAAGAAGCCTAGTCAACGCACCGCCGCACCGACACAAAATTGCACCGACACGGGCTCCTTATGGCCGCGGAACCGCGGCCAAAACCCATGTTTGGCCGCGGGTCCGCGGCCATATAGAGGGCTTGATGGCTCAGTTTTCTATGTCTTCTGTCTGTTACTATTTTCTTCTGTTTTCCTCAGTTGGTTCTTCAGAATGTATTCTAATTCTCTTCCAGTTTTCCACAGTGAATAATGTAGTGGACTTTACCGTTCGCTTCGTGTCGAAGTCTTGAATCTTGCGCTGCCTTTGTACTTTGTGAACTTGTTTATCGATCTTCATTTATTCTCCAACTGTAGGCTTGATCAAGATTCTTCCATTTGTTGGTCGTAGTCTCACTTTTGTATCGTCTTTTCATCTTTTTCACTGTTTTTGTTCCGAGAACCTGTAACCTGCAACTATGTAGCAGACATGGATCAAAAGCACCTGTTTATTTGTAAAATGACTAAGAATGGGGAATATAATACTCGATATGATAGTATGCTATCTGGTTGCTCTTTATCTTAACATATATACTAGTATTATTATACCGTCTCTCTTTGATACAAGTTGGTAAAGCCCTTAGGATGTTAGCTTGACTACCAGGACTATGATGCAGTTCATACTGGTGGGGCTTGGGTAGTCCATAAGCACATCCTTTAACTGTTCCTAGTCGAGAAAGTATCGAGACACGGCATCGATATTCCAGAGTAGAATAGTGTGTACGTTGCTTGACCCTGTATGGGGCGATGGATGATCCCACATCCCTTGGTGCTTGAAATCGAAGATTGTACACATGTGCTCATTGGAGAATGGGTACGCCGAACATGACTCGCCGAGAACTCCTAGATGGTAATATACATAACGTCAGATAGCAGTTCTCTGGTGACACTGGTACAGGTTAGTCTGTAGACCCGAGATCGTCATAGAGTCTTGTGTGGTTCCCACTATACTTTGATTTCCTTTCTACCACGGCTCAAAAGAGTCATGCAAATAGGTGGATTTTGGGTACAGTCCCGAGTCACATGGAGGCAATGAGCAAGAGGAGGGGTTTCGTCTCTCCCGGTATTGGAAGTTGATGTTGCGCTATGCTCGATTGGCTATAACAGGAAGTCCCAGGCCAGGGCTGTTGATGAGATTTACTGGTAAGTGTTATCAGTAGTTTCTCGACCCGTTATGAGCCTCACATTGGAATGACTTATCAAGTTATTGGGGGCTGACATTTACCACCTCTAGACTCGATATGCGACATATCAGACGAAGAGACCAGACAGTACGGTAATGTTACTTGTAGGATTCATGGGAGTTTGGACAAGCTTGCTTGTTGATTTTCTATTCGCTCAATACCTGGGTAGCCGTTACGTCCAGCTAGTACCGCTGACGGCTTGTGGGTGACTGATGTAATCATCTCCTACTGCTGGCATATTGACGAGTCTTTAGAGTCCCACACAGAGCTTTCCTAGCTCTAGCGAAACGAAGTAGGGAACATATGTGATATGTGCGGGACCTTGATTAAATACGAGTATGTGATACCATATTCTAATCTCGCGATATAGGTTATATGTGATATAACCAGGATTATTGAATCAAGTGTTGATTCAATGATTTGTTATATATATATATATATTTGATATACATATAAATGATATTAGTCGGTTATATATGATATAGCCGGATTATTAAATCAAGTTTTGATTTAATAATTTGATATATATTAATATATTTGATATATAAATATATATTAACTAATATTAGTGCACTAAAGAATTTCTTCTCTTGATTTGTATATATGATGATATATGCATTTATGTGATATATATATATTTGTGTATATATATTACAAATACTATTGTGTCATGTTAGATGATACATTAGACATGGGTGCATGAGACTCACACCAAACTAAAGATAATTTGGGTGATTTAATTATTAAGGGATAAATCAAAATTAGGTGGAAATTGGCATAGCTTAAGATACTTGTGGAAGCATGTGGAAGCCTTCACTTAGTCCACTAATGTTGTTTTACTCTAGATATTTATTAACCCAACCATTATCTTTAGCCATGGTTAGCTCTTTACAAATATCTATGTAATATTTTCATTGTTCGCTACTTGATCATCTTCTTCATCTCATTCTTTTGCTCTCTAGCTTTTCATGAGTTGAAAAAGAAAAAGAGAAACAAAATTCTAAAGTGAGCAAAATTCCTACTTCATCGATCTATACCAAACTAGCTCTTTAGTATAGATTGTTTCCTTCACTAATTACTTAGTTAGTGAAGAGGTAGTTTGAGTTAGAGATTTCTCAAGGTGGATTGTCTTCGGCCTCGATGATCCTTAAGAAAGCTTGTTCCTTTCGTCTAGTGGAGCTTAAGAAGAGTTCGAGGGACCACTACTTGGAGCTAAGGCACTACTACTTAGAGCTTTAGAAGTGAAGGACCGGTCTACAAAGGTTGTATTCCTTGTTTACTTAGTGTAAAGCTTGTTTACTAGTTTAAAATCCCCTAATTCTCTAGTTCGAATCTAGGATAGCATGCAATAGCACACTAGATTTTTTGAAATTGTATACTTGATACTTCTAAAAACCTAGTGGTGGTTCTAAGGCATACTCACATTGTATCAGAGCCAAGTTAGAGCATTTGGAGTGGTCTAGACCAAGTTAAAGTGTTCGATCGACTTTTCGAAACTCGTAAATCCAAGTTTCTGGAATTTTTTTCAAAAGTTGGAATTTTTTAGATTAAAATTTCTCAGAAAATTAAGCAGGTTATTTGATGGAGCCCCAATAAGTTCGACGCCATAATTCCATCATCTTGCTGCGGAACCGCCGCCAAACACATCGTTTGGCCGTGGTTCCGCCGCAGTAATGAGGAATTGTTTGGTCGTCTTTCTTGTGCTGCTCCATCTTGTTATTTTGCATTCTCTGGGAATTTTTAATGAGACTCAAGTGTTGAGGTCTCTGTGATTTGTGGGTGTTTGAGATATCGATCGAAATTTTTAACACCGTCTAAGTATATTTGATATGTGATACAATATTTAGAATCCACAATAATTAGTTTTTTGAAAACTAATTACTGTTTTGTAAATCAAGCAATCTCGTATCTTTAGATAGATTGCCTCAGAGTTTCAATTCAGATCAAAACTCCGTTGTAATCTCGTATCGTACACGGATAGTCACCGGATAACACTACTAGATAGCCATGCCCTATAGCCCCGACCATGCGACTGTAGGAGAACTTCGTTGCCAAAAGCATCCAGTTGGGTGCTTGCGGCCACGGTGTTACGCCTAAGTGCACTTCATCGACGGCATCGGGGGTACGACCATCTACTAATGGTTCCGACGAGCATTCGATCAGGTTGTCGGGAATCTTATTGAATTACCCGACTGGTTATTGAAAAGTGTTTTCAATTCGAGACTAAAGTGCAAGATTTATTTGGTTAGGCATGAAATCTGAAGTATGAGATATTCCGGGTTTATGATGTCTAAGGCGTTCGGATTCTAATTGTTATAGTTTTCATTTCTTTTCTGCGACCGTAAGTGTAATATATGGTGTATCGCCGCTTTCGTTGCTATACGTCAACGAAAATTGGGATACGCATATTTACTTACGTTGATGACATGTGATGTTATGTATTGCTGTGATATGTTATATTGGATTGTCGTGATTGAATAGCCGGGTTTTTTTGCGTGAGATGAGAGTTTTTCATTTTCATTCATGTAAAAATTTGTATGTAATATTCTTTTATTAGGATACTTCCGGGTTGAAGATGATATCACCATTGATTTATATTATTTACTTTTCCGCATTAGGATAGACCCAAGGTGGGGAGCACAAGTAACCGGGTTCTAGAGTCCAGTGGGAGACCATATCGAGGAGTCGAGACCGGGTCTCCTAACTCTAGAATTGGTAGGGTTGCTTGCTGCTCTTGTAGGGGTCTAGGGATGTGGGTTTGGCTATTCGTCACGACCGTGGAATCCGTGTTTTTTACTGGCTTGATTTAAAACACGGACCTCGTAGTATATCCTATATTTCATATGTTAACTTCTGCTGCAATGTTCTGTGATGAGATCATATAACTACATGAGACGAATGTTTTATATTATGTATACGATATATAATAAACGATGCTTAAGTTTTGCATCCGCGCTAGTCCTGCCCCCGCTCTGTCGTTAGTTAAGTAACCTAACGGTGCAAGACGGGACCCCGTGGCGAATGCGGATGGCATAAGCATACATTCTATTTTTGTTTCTTCTGTGATGTTTAAGATGTTAGTTTTACCTAGCACCCTATGAAAGGTTTGGAAGCATCACATGTACCAAAGATTAGATTTTTATGGTGCTAAGTAAGCATACAAAGGATCTATCCTAGAAAATCAGGGTTTCAAATCATTAACCAACATCATAAGTAACAAAGACTAGGGTTTTGAGAGTACAACCTTTGTAGCTCCCTACGCTAGACTCCTTGGCCACTTGAGGGTTGGAGAACGGTTAGCTTGAAGTCTTCTAGTGTCCACGACGATCCACCCGAAGCTCCTTTGTCCAAGTTAGCAACTTCACTTGATCAAAAGAAAGAAATGAAGATAACACTCTAAACAAGTGGGCAAGACTTGTATAGAATGATGTTGTGGTGGCTTTTCTCACTTCAAAAACCTAACTTGATGAGTATTTTGCTCACTACAAAAGTCTAGAGAGCAAAAGAAGAAGGAGGAAGAAGATGATGGCCTTTTAGAACAAGAGTGAAAGAAAAACTCCTATGAAGAAAATGGAAAATATATGTATATATATTTTTCACCCTTCATCTCAAACCATGGTTAAATGATAAAGATATTATTGTATTTGAGATTAAAACACAAAAGAAAGATTAACCCATGGTTAATAAGTAGGTGAACATGGTTAGGTGAAGAAGAGTGTAGAAACCATGTGTTAATCTTTATATTTTCTTTTCTTTTTTAAAACAAATACAAATGTAATAATAATCCATATATAAAACTATGGTGTGAGTCTTATATTGCCACCATTTTCAATGTATATACAACCATGAAAGATGATGTATGTATGTATGTGTGCATGCACATCCATATGTGCATGAATCATGAAAGAATGCATACATGCATGCATACATCAAATATACAAGAAAGGATTTCTAGTGATAAAATAATGGTTAAATGATAAATCAACACTTGATTTATCAATCCGGCCATATCACATACGACCCAACCAAAAGCAAGCCGCCCGATTAATATACGGTATCTCATACGTGCATTTTAACCGGGTCCATGCGCATATCGCATACGCGCACCACAACGTTTCGTCTGGACTAGGTAACTCCTTTGTGGGACTCTAAGACTCGTCAATACACCGGCAGTGGTTGATGATCATATCAAGCACCCCCAAGCCGCAAGCGGTCAGCTAAACGTAACGGCCATCCGGGTATTGAGCGATCAGAAGAAAACAAGCGAACCTGCTACAACTCCCGTCGAGCCAACCGGCAACACTACCGTACAGTCCGGTCTCTTCGTCAGATATGCTGCATATCGAGCCTAGGGATGGTCACGTCGACCCCAATAACTCAATAAGTCGTGCCGGTGAATGGTCTATAACAGATCGAGAAACTACCGATAACACTTATCAGTGAATCTCAGCAGCCCTGGCCAGGGACTTACTGATATAACCAGTCGAGCACAGCACAGCATCAACTCCCAATACCGGGAGAGACGAAACCCCTCCTATCGCTCGTCACCTTCGTGTGTCTCGGGACTGTACCCAACGGCCACCTGTTTGCACGACTCAGTAGAGCCGTGGTAGGGTGGTAATCAAAGTACAGTGGGAGAGCACACAAGACTCTATGACGATCTCGGGTCTACAGACTAACCTGCACCAGTGTCACCTGAGAACTGCTATCCGACGATAGATATAATTCCATTTAGGAGTTCTCGGTGAGTCCGTCCAGTGTACCCGGTCACCACTGAGCACCCGTACACGATCTCGATGTCAAACATCGATGAATGTGGGAACATTCATCGCCCATCATATGGGTCTAGTATCATATACGCTAGTCTACTCTGGTATATCGATGCCCCGTCTCGATATACCTACGACTAGGGACATTCCAGGATATGCTTATAAACTACAGATGTCCTACTAGTATGATCTACATCATAATCACAGTAGTCAAGCCGATATCCTCAGGGCTTTATTAACATGTTTGAATGAATAAAAGCATGATCAAATCAACATGTCAGATGAAGAAGAACCTGTTAGTGTATATGTCCTAGGGGCCATTATTGTATCATACTAGTTTGTATATTACTTAATGGAAGCTTGGGATATTCACATGTATATAACAGTCTTGCTAAACATGGTAGTATGCTACTTGGTTTTTCTATCTTAATATGTGAGTATACGTATTGATAGAGCTCTTAGGATCTTTCTTGACTACCAGCGTTGTGATGACAGTCATACTAGTGGAGGCTGGGTAGTCTAAAAGCACATCCTTATTCAGGTCCCTAGTCGTTGGATTATCGAGACAGGGCATCGATACTCCGGAGTAGACTAGTGTGTACGCTTCTCATCCCAGTTGGGGAGATGGTCTGTCCCACAGCCGTCAGTACGTCGTACTGGAGATAGTATGCAGGTGCTCGTTGGGTTATGGGTACACCGGACAGGACTCACAGGGAACTGTTGGTTGGTTTTATACCAGTCGTCAGTTAACGGTTCCTAGGTGACATGAGTATAGCATAGTCCGCAGACTTGACACTGCTACTTCGCCTCGAGTGTGTCTCACTGTTCTTAGATTGCTACCCTACCATGGCTCAAAGGAGTCGTGCAAACAGGTAGCAGTTGGGTGTTGTCCCGAGCACTTGGAGGCAGTGGCGGTTAGACAAGATTCATCTCTCCCAGTATTGGGGGTTGATATCGCGCTGTGTCAGAGAGCCATTACGCAAAGTCCCTGGCCAGGGCAAGCGAGATTTGCTGGTAGGTTCCAGTAGTTTCTCAGGGTGTAATGGGCTTCGCTCAGACACGACTTATACCGCTATTAGGGGACTGACGCTTGCCGCCCCCTAGGCCCGATATGTGATAGTGTTAGACGAACGGACCGGACTGTATGGAGATTGTCACATCAGACTCAGTAGGAGTTCGGATGGGTTTCCTCATCGACCTTCTTATCGACATCTACCTGGAGACCGTTACGTACAGCTAGTGCCGCTTGCGGTCTGTAGTTAAACCCACTGCCAGCGTAGTAGTCGAGTCTCTAGAATCCCACACAGAGAGTTTCCCTACTCTAGGCAAAACGATATAGAGGTCGTATGGTTTTACGACAAGGGTTCGGACGCATACGTGTGTTTACGCACGTACGACTTTCGGACAGTTTTTACTAGTCGGCTTTGCTTTAAGCCAGTTACTAGTATCCGGTTATTGGATTTATACAGTCTAAAATTTTTCCGTGTTTTCACGGATAGGAGGGGCGTTCTCGTAATTGAGCGAGAAGCTTCTAGAAGATGGTGACTAAGGGGGTTAAGGCGGCATATACATTAAATGAGATTAGTGAGTCATATGGATGATTCATCCATGTCATTAATGCATCATAAATACTTAATGACTCATGGAGATGAATCACCATTAGATATTTATCAAGCATGGTTGTAAATCATTTTCTTTTCTTTTCTTGAAAAACAATAATGCTTGATATATATTATGATAGCTCATTTTCTCATTTCATTTATTATTCTCACCTTCTCTCTCCTCAAGCTTCCTCTCTTCAAACCCTAATCCTCCTCTCTCATGTGTTGAGTACAAGGATTAGTTAGACTACTTAATCCATAACCCTCACTCTATATCATCTAGGTACTTTGATTAGCACTTAAAGAAACCTAGTTGCCTCAAGTTTAGAGGCAAATCTTGGAGTAAAGCTCTCGTGGTGGATCGTCTACTACTTGGAGAAGGCCGAGGAGGAGGTGGAGTTCGTAAAGACGAAGGATACAGTTCTTTAGGTATTATCACTTCACATGGTAGTTTAGAACTTCTATGATAGTTGTTAGTTATCGTTTAGCTTCGATTCATGCGGTTAGTCGATGTTTAAGCAAAGAACAAGATCGTTTTTCATTTTTCCGCCTCCCCGCAAGTCGTGGGGTGTTGTACATCGACTTACAGTGGTATCAGAGCCTCGCTAAACAATAATTAACTCATTAGCAAAGTCGCAAGAATTTCGAACGCAAAAAGAACCGGAAACATCGTCGCATTAACACAGTTTCTGTCCAAATTAAAACAGGCCCTAAAAATTTTTCAGGGACCTGCAGAATAATAAGGAGGAAATTATAGGGGTACTCAAGAAATTTGGTCGCGTAACTCGGATAACTTGCCGCGGAACCGCGGCGGATCCATGCGATTCGCCGCGGATCCGCGGACGAGTTAGGGCCGAGTCGGCCCAAATTTCTTCAGTGACCTTCTCGTGTTAACAGTGATATTTCTGGATGTTTATTTTTCTGCTCAAGTCTCAGGTGCACAGAGAAGTATTGGAGTAGAATCTAATGTGTTTGCACGATCGAAATTTTACGATGTTTGCTAATATGATTATATCTGTGATTGTATAATGTGTTTGTAAACCTCCCCTAACAACTAGTATGTCCGTTGGCAGGGGGTTGCACATTTCTGTAATGGATTTTATCTGTTTGTGGATGTGAACTGTATTAGACTGTTGTGATGTTTAGCCGGGGTTTTGTGATGGGTTATTATTTAATTCATTTGATGTAAATGTAATTTGTTGTAATATTATTTTTGCGGGGCACATCCAGGTTGTGGTTGTAGCCACCGTTGTATTATTTCATTTTACTGTTTTTGCTCCTAGGATAGACCCAAGGTGGGGTGCACAAACTACCGGGTACTTTGAAGTGTTTAGTGGCCTACTCACTTTGTTGAGGGGGACCGCTTCACTTCGGGTATTTGGCGGGTAGTTTGCCGTACCCGTAGGGGTCTAGGGTGGGGTATTGGCTATTCATCATAACTGTGTAATCTGTCTTTTGTTGCAGGCTCTAAACAAACGCGGATTGCTTGCAAATCCAATAAAGTTCATATGAGATCTGGAATGCCTATTATTGCGTCTGACGAATGTACAATATCTATATATGATAGCTATTTAAACGTCACTTATGTTTTACACCCACGCTAGCCCAGCCCCCGCTCTGTCGTTAGTTAAGTAACCTAACGGGTGATGACGGGACCCAGAGGCGAATGCGGATGGCATAAGAGAACGTTGTATTTTCGTTGTTTTCTGCAATGATAGGTTAATGATGGGACGCATTATTTATAATGCCAAGAAAATAAACCAAAAGTTTAATCGTTGGAACAATTTAAAAGAAACCACTCGGTTATTTTTAAATAGATGATATTTTTTAAATTGCGGAGCTTTAACCACTCCTTTTAAAAGCTATCAGGTTCCTTCGGTTATATCAAGTTCACTACGTTCACGGTTTCGCCAAAATCATTCGTAGCCCTCCGTCATTTCATCTAGGTATTCAGTAGTATTCAAGCTATGTATTTTGACCTAACGCCAAGGCATAGTGTTTGGTAGCTACTGGGTATTCATTTGTTGCATAGATAGATGAGTTAGTTTGGGACAGTCGTATTATCATTTTGGCCGAACGTCAAGGATATATACGGATGGGTTCAAATTGACAAGATAATGATGGGAAGAACTTGACATGTGACTTATGACATTTTGACCTAACGCCAAGGTCATAAGAGCATGGGGCAAAAAATTCATATCGGGAATTTCTAAAGAAACTGAAATTTGCAAAGAGATGCATACCATTTGGAGTTTGATGAATGTTGGTAGGATTCCTTCAACATTATCATACGATGATATTTGGATCCCGATCCTACTGTGAGTATATGCTACTCATCAGGATATTCGTCACTTAACGATCAATGCTATAAACCAAGTAGGTGTCAAGAAAGGTGTCAGCGGGATTACGCCCCTGAGAAAAGAGGTTATTTAATTAAGGAACTTCGCGAAAGCGTTGGAAAACCTCCCTCGAGGTATCGACACTAGCCTGGCTGAACGGTTAAGCAAGTATTGTACGGTGAGAATAGTCCTGGCTAATTCTTCTTTTATGGTTTGGGGAAGGATTCAAGAAACAGTGGGAGCCATCCAGTTTAGATAAACTAAAAACCACTCTAAACTTGCAAGAGCATCATGCTAAAGAGTTTTCTTCTCTCTCTCCTATTTGCAGCGACCCTGATAATGACTGGACTTAAGTTACTTTTAAAGAAAAATATACTGACAGGGCCAAACTATAAAGATTGGCTGCGGAATGTCAAAATGGCTTTGACCTATGACAAATTGGGGTACGTCCTCACCGCTACGGCACCTGCTGTCCTTGGTCCCAAATCCAGTAATGCGGATAAGGAAATCCGCAAAACCTGAGATTTCGATTGCGCGAAAGCCAAGTGCATCGTGCTTGCCTCAATCAACAATGAACATCAGAGGAGGCACGAGGATATGGAACTAGATGCCATATTTCTCCATACAAAGGAACTTTATGGAGAGCAATCTCGTATAGCAAGATACGAGACCTCTAAGAACTTATTTCGAGCGAGGTTGGCTGTCGGGTCATCGGTAGGAGAACATGTCCTAAAGATGATCGGCTATATAGAAGAGCTCGCAGACCTTGGGACGACTTTGGATAATGAGCTCTATACAGACCTTATTCTCCAGTCCCTTCCTCCCACCTACGCCCAGTTTATCCTGAACTTCAACATTCAAAGAAAAGAAGTTGAACTTCCGGAACTCCTGAACATGTTAAGGAGTGCAGAGGGCACCTTGCAAAAGGCAAGGGAAACACCCGCTATGTTTGTTAGCGGTGCTTCTTCTTCCAGGTCCAAGGCTAAGGCCACAGGAAGGAAAAAGAAGGCCACCCCCAGACCTAGAGGAGGTGTAAGTAAGGTGGGAGGGAAGGGAAAGAAAAAGTTTGCGGTACCGGTAGTGGGCCAGGATGAGTGCTTCCATTGTCACAGGAAAGGGCACTGGAAGAAGGATTGCAAGGCGTGGAACGCCAAGAACCAGGAACCGAAGAAAGCTGTGGCTTCGACTTCAGGTGTGTTTGTAAATCAGAATTGTCTATCAATCAACTCTACTTCCTGGGTATTGGATACCGGATCAGGATCTCATTTATGCAATTCATTGCAGGCACTGAGAAACCGTAGAGTGCTGAAGGAAGGTGATATGATCCTCAAGGTTGCTAATGGAGCTAGCGTGGGAGCTGTGTCTGTCGGGGATTATCACCTGGGATTGACGAGTGGACATATTTTAGTTTTACATAACTGTTTTTATGTACCTAGTTTAACGTGTAATATCATATCAGTTTCTTTGTTATCAAATAAAGGTTATGATTTCACATTTGTAAGCGATGTTGTTAACATCCACCTTAATCATGGTTTGATTGGGTCCGGTACACTAAATAACGGTATATATGTCTTAAACCAACTCCAGATTTTCAATGTCCAGAACACACTAAAAAGAAAGTCTCCAGAATTAAATAAGGCTTTCTTGTAGCATTGTAGACTATGTCACATCAATGAGACAAGGTTAACTAAGTTACATAGAGAAGGATATTTGGACTCGTTCGAATATAAAACTTATGCCACTTGTGAATCATGTCTCAAAGGAAAGATGACAAAGACTCCATTCACTGGACATGGAGTAAGAGCGAGCGAGCTCTTAGGACTCGTACACAGCGATGTATGCGGTCCAATGTCTATACATGCAAGAGGTGGTTTTTCCTATTTCATTACTTTTATGGATGATTATTCAAGGTACGGATTCATTTATCTGATGAAACATAAATCCGAGGCTTTTGAAAAATTCCAGGAGTATAAAAATGAAGTAGAAAACCAAACCGGCAAAAGTATTAAGACACTAAGATCTGATCGAGGTGGTGAATACTTAAGTGCCGAGTTCCTAGGTTACCTAAAAGAGAAAGGAATTCTCTCTCAGATTACTCCTCCATACACTCCACAGCATAATGGTGTATCGGAAAGACGGAATCGAACCCTATTAGATATGGTACGATCCATGATGAGTAATGCTGAGTTACCGCGATCTTTCTGGGGTTATGCGCTAGAGTCAGCGGCATATCTTTTGAACATGATTCCTACCAAGACTTTGCCTACCACGCCATATCAGATGTGGAGTGGGAAGAAACCCCATCTTCAGTATATAAAGATTTGGGGAAGTCCAGCTTTTGTTAAAAAGCAGTATGTCGACAAGCTCGATGCACGATCAGTAAAGTGTAAGTTTGTGGGATATCCAAGAACTCCAGGGGATATCTATTCTATTACGCAGAGGAACAAAAGGTATTTGTTTCTCGTAATGCCCATTTTCTAGAACATTTGTTTTTAGAAAAGGAATCAAGTGGGAGCGAAATAGAACAGGAAGAAATTCCAGAACCACAAACTAATACTGAAAGTTTGGTAGAACAAGTAGTTCAAGAAGAACAGGACATTCCCGCACCCCTCCGCCGAAGTAGTAGGTCGTCTCATCCGCATGAGAGATACTACGGTTTTCTCATAGATGGGGATAGAGAAGATTGCATCATAGATGATGATGAACCTACTAGCTTCCAGCAGGCCATCCAGAGCGGCGACTCGGTACGATGGCTAGATGCAATACGGACCGAAATGGAGTCCATGTACACCAACAAAGTATGGACTTTGGACTTTGCTCCAGATGGGGTAAAACCCATAGGATGCAAATGGATCTTCAAGAAAAAGATTGGTGTAGATGGACAGGTGGAAACCTATAAGGCTAGACTTGTTGCAAAGGGTTTTCGTCAAAGACCTGGTTTGGACTATGACGAAACTTTTTCTCCAGTGGCTATGCTCAAATCCATTCGGGTCCTTCTTGCTATTGCTGCCTTCCATGATTATGAAATCTGGCAGATGGACGTAAAGACGGCTTTTCTGAATGGTAATTTAGAAGAGTGCGTCTATATGGATCAGCCAGAGGGTTTCAATCAGAGTGGGAGCAGCGGGAAAGTATGCAAGTTGCTTAAGTTCATTGATGGACTAAAACAGGCATCGCGGAGTTGGAACATCTGTTTTGATGAGACAGTTAAAGAATATGACTTTATCAAAAATCCAGATGAACCATGTATATATAGTAAAGTTGTAGCCAGAAGTGTCGTATTCCTCGTCTTGTACGTGGATGACATTCTATTGATAGGAAATGACATTCCTATGCTACAATCTGTCAAAGGATTCTTGTCACACAGGTTCTCCATGAAAGACCTGGGTGATGCCTCTTACATTCTGGGGATCCGGATCTATCGTGATAGATCCAAGAGGATGTTCGGACTTTCGCAGTCCAGGTATATCGACACTGTACTGAAAAGATTCAGTATGGAAGATTCCAAGCGCGGTAATCTACCGGCTTGTCACGGAATCACCCTATCCAAAGAGATGTCTGGCAAGACTGATTTGGAAAGGGAACGCATGTCTATTATACCTTATGCTTCTGCGGTAGGCTCTATAATGTATGCGATGTTGTGCACCAGACCAGATGTAGCTTACGCACTGAGCGTGGTAAGCCGGTATCAGTCAGACCTAGGGGAGAAGCACTGGATAGCAGTAAAGAACATTCTCAAGTACCTGAGAAGGACTAAGGAGATGTTCTTGGTTTACGGAGGAAAAGACCTCAGGTTGGAGGCCTTTGCTGATTCTGGCTTCCAGAGTGATAAGGACGATTCCAAGTCCATGTCGGGTTATGTCTTCACCCTCAATGGAGGGGCGGTGTGCTGGAAGAGTTCCAAGCAGGACACCGTTGCTGACTCGACGATGGAAGCAGAGTATATTGCTGCTTGCGATGCCGCAAAAGAAGCAGTCTGGATGAAGAAGTTCCTAACAGAACTTCAAGTGGTTCCTACCATTGTTGATCCAATACCTCTGTATTGCGACAACAACGGAGCTATAGCTTTAGCGAAGGAACCAAGGTCCCATCAGAAGTCCAGACACATCTTGAGGCGGTATCACCTGATCAGGGAGATCATTGATCGTCAGGAGATCGAGGTTCGGAGAGTTGCTTCTGAAGAGAACATTGCTGATCCATTCACGAAGGCCCTACCTCAGATTCAGTTTGAGAGGCTACTCGAGATCATCGGTCTTCGATACGCCAGTACATGGCCCTAGTGCAAGTGGGAGATTGTTAGTGTATATGCCCTAGGGGCCATTATTGTATCATACTAGTTTGTATATTACTTAATGGAAGCTTGGGATATTCACATGTATATAACAGTCTTGCTAAACATGGTAGTATGCTACTTGGTTTTTCTATCTTAATATGTGAATATACGTATTGATAGAGCTCTTAGGATCTTTCTTGACTACCAGCGTTGTGATGGCAGTCACACTAGTGGGGGCTGGGTAGTCTACAAGCACATCCTTATTCAGGTCCCTAGTTGTTGGATTATCGAGACAGGGCATCGATACTCTGGAGTAGACTAGTGTGTATGCTTCTCATCCCAGTTGGGGAGATGGTCTGTCCCACAGCCGTCAGTACGCCGTACTGAAGATAGTATGCAGGTGCTCGTTGGGTTACGGGTACACCGGACAGGACTCACAGGGAACTGTTGGTTGGTTTTATACCAGTCGTCAGTTAACAGTTCCCAGGTGACATGAGTACAGCATAGTCCGCAGACTTGACACTGCTACTTCGCCTCGAGTGTGTCCCACTGTTCTTAGATTGCTACCTTACCACGGCTTAAAGGAGTCGTGCAAACAGGTAGCAGTTGGGTGCAGTCCCGAGCACTTGGAGGCAGTGGCGGTTAGACAGGATTCGTCTCTCCCGGTATTGGGGGTTGATATCGCGCTGTGTCAGAGAGCCATTACGCAAAGTCCCTGGCCAGGGCAAGCGAGATTTGCTGGTAGGTTCCAGTAGTTTCTCAGGGTGTAATGGGCTTCGCTTCGACACGACTGATACCGCTATTAGGGGACTGACGCTTGCCGCCCCCTAGGCCCGATATGTGATAGTCTTAGACGAATGGACCGGACTGTATGGAGATTGTCACATCAGACTCAGTAGGAGTTCGGATGGGTTTCCTCATCGGCCTTCTTATCGACATCTACCTGGGGATCGTTACGTACAACTAGTGCCGCTTACGGTCTGTGGTTAAACCCATTGCCAGCGTAGTAGTCGAGTCTCTAGAGTCCCACACAGAGAGTTTCCCTACTCCAGGCGAAACGATATAGAGGTCGTATGGTTTTACGACAAGGGTTCGGACGCATACGTGTGTTTACGCACGTACGACTTTCGGACAGTTTTTACTAGTCGGCTTTGGTTTAAGCCAGTTACTAGTATCCGGTTATTGGATTTATATAGTCTAAAGTTTTTCCGTGTTTTCATGGATAGGAGGGGCGTTCTCGTAATTGCGTGAGAAGCTTCTAGAAGATGGTGACTAAGGGGGTTAAGGTGGCATATACATTAAATGAGATTAGTGAGTCATATGGATGATTCATCCATGTCATTAATGCATCATAAATGCTTAATGACTCATGGAGATGAATCACCATTAGATATTTATCAAGCATGGTTGTAAATCATTTTCTTTTCTTTTCTTGAAAAACAATAATGCTTGATATATATTATGATAGCTCATTTTCTCATTTCATTTATTATTCTCACCTTCTCTCTCCTCAAGCTTCCTCTCTTCAAACCCTAATCCTCCCCTCTCATGTGTTGAGTACAAGGATTAGTTAGACTACTTAATCCATAACTCTCACTCTATATCATCTAGGTACTTTGATTAGCACTTAAAGAAACCTAGTTGCCTCAAGTTTAGAGGCAAAGCTTGGAGTAAAGCTCTCGTGGTGGATCGTCTACTACTTGGAGAAGGCCGAGGAGGAGGTGGAGTTCGTAAAGACGAAGGATACGGTTCTTTAGGTATAATTACTTCACATGGTAGTTTAGAACTTTTATGATAGTTGTTAGTTATCGTTTAGCTTCGATTCATGCGGTTAGTCGATGTTTAAGTAAAGAACAAGATCGTTTTTAATTTTTCCGCCTCCCTGCAAGTCGTGGGGTGTTGTACATCGACTTACAGAACCAGATAGCATACTATCATGTCGAGCAAGAATGTACACTGAATATATATATATATACATGTATAAATACATCCACTATCATATAATGGCCTCAAGGGCATACATATATCCAACAATCTCTCATTTGCACTAAGGCCAGTTATTGGCGTATCTCATACCCAACATCTCAAAAAGTCGCTCATGCTGCGGCTGAGGGAGGGCCTTGGTGAGTGGATCCGCGGCGTTATTCTTTGTGTCTACTCTCTTAATCTCGATCTCGCGGCGATCTACAATCTCCCGGATCAAATGAAAGCACCTCAGGATGTGTCTGGAGCGGTGATGGGACCTGGGCTCCTTGGCTAACTCCATAGCTCCATTATTATCACAATACAAAGGTATTGGATCAATAATGGTTGGAACTACTTCTAGCTCCGAGACGAGCTTCTTCATCCAGACGGCTTCCTTGGCGGCATCATTCGCAGCAATGTACTCAATTTCCATCGTAGAGTCTGCAATGGTATCCTGTTTGGAACTCTTCCAACTTACCGCCCCTCCATTGAGGGTAAATACAAACCCAGATATAGATTTGCTGTCGTCCTTATCGCTCTGGAAGCTCGAATCGGTAAAGGCCTCCATTTGGAGATCTCCATTACCATACACCAAGAACAATTCTTTAGTCCTTCGTAAGTACTTAAGAATGTTCTTCACAGCTGTCCAGTGGTTCTCCCCTGGGTTGGATTGATACCTGCTTACAACACTAAGTGCATAAGCTACATCTGGGCGTGTACATAACATCGCATACATTATAGATCCTACTGCCGAAGCATAGGGTATAATGCTCATGCGAGCTCTCTCTTCATCGGTCTTTGGGCAAGAGTCTTTGGAGAGAGTGACCCCATGGCAAGCGGGTAAGGCACCCCGCTTGGAGTCTTCCATACTAAACTTTTTTAGGATGGTGTTAATGTACCTGGTTTGGGACAATCCCAATAACCTTTTGGATCTATCCCTATAGATCCTTATGCCCAGAATGTATGTGGCATCACCCAGGTCCTTCATGGAGAACCTTAATGATAAGAAGGATTTGACCGAATGTAGCATAGGAATATCATTTCCTATTAGAAGAATGTCATCCACATACAATACGAGGAATGTGAAAGCTCTCCCTACAGCCTTCTTATAAACACAAGGTTCATCTGGATTTTTGATGAAATCAAACTCTTTGATGACATCATCGAAATAGATGTTCCAACTCCATGATGCCTGCTTTAACCCATATATGGATTTAAGCAACTTACATGCTTTCCCGCTGCTCCCACTGTCAATGAAGCCCTCTAGCTGATCCATATAAACGCATTCTTCTAAATTTCCATTTAGAAATGCCGTTTTAACGTCCATCTGCCTGATTTCATAGTCGTAGTGAGCAGCAATAGCAAGTAGGATCCGAATGGATTTAAGCATGGCTACGGGTGAAAAAGTCTCGTCATAGTCCAAACCTGGTCTTTGACGAAAACCCATCACCACAAGTCTTGCCTTATAGGTCTCCACCTGCCCATCTACACCAATCTTTCTTTTAAAGATCCATTTGCACCCCACAGGCTTTACCCCAGGGGGTACACGTCCAAAGTCCATACTTTGTTGGTGTACATAGACTCCATTTCGAATCTCATGGATCCAGCCACTTCACAGAGTCTCCACTCGTGATAGCTTGCTGAAAACTGGTAGGATCATCATCATCCATGATGCAATCTTCTCCGTCACCATCAATGAGGAAACCGTAGTACCTCTCCGGTGGGCGAGAAGTCCTACTAGACCTACGGAGTGGCAGAGGTTCCTCAGTTTCTATTGCAACAGCCGGTTCAACAAAGTCGTCATTTGTAGTTTATGTCTCTAGAACGTCTTCTAGATCCACCACCTTGCCATCATCTTTATCTGTAAAAAACTCTTTTTCCAAGAATGTAGCATACTGAGAAACAAACACTTTTTGTTCCTCTTTGTGGTAGAATAGATATCCATAAGAATTCTTTGGATACCCCACAAAATTACACATGACTGACCATGTCTCGAGTTTGTCCGGATTTTGCTTTTTAACATAGGCCGGGCAACCCCAAATCTTAATTCTCTTAAGAGATGGTCTTTTCCCATGCCATATCTCATATGGCGTGGTAGACACGGTTTTGGTTGGGACCTTGTTCAGTTGAAACGCTGCTGTCTCTAATGCATGTCCCCAAAACGAGACAGGTAACTCAGCATCACTCATCATGGAACGGACCATATCTAATAGGGTCCGATTCCGTCGTTCTGACACACCGTTGTGCTGTGGTGTGTAAGGAGGAGTGAGCTGAGAGAGAATCCCATTCTCTTTTAGGAAGTTTGCAAATTCTGTACTGAGATATTCTCCACCTCGATCTGATCGAAGCATCTTGATACTCAAGCCGGTTTGTTTTTCTACTTCTAGTTTATATTCAGTGAATTTCTCGAAAGCTTCAGACTTTTGCTTTAATAAAAATACATGACCGAATCTTGAGAAATCGTCAGTGAACGTAATGAAGTATGAAAAACCGCCTCTAGCCTGTGTAGACATTGGCCCGCATACATCACTATGTATGAGGCCTAGGAGCTCAGTAGCTCTTTCTCCGTGTCCGGTAAACGGAGTTTTGGTCATTTTACCCTTGATACAAGACTGGCAAGTTGCATAAGATTTATATTCAAAAGGGTTTAAATATTCATCTTTGTGTAACTTGTTTAGTCTTGTTTCGTTAATATGACTAAGTCTACAGTGCCAAAGAAAAGCTTCATTTATTTCTGAAAGTTTTCTTTTATTAGTGTGTTGTATACTGAAAACTGTATGTTGATTTAGGACGTATATCCCGTAATTTAGCATACCATACCCAACCGACATTTGGTTCAGGTGAATGTTCATAACATTGTTCTGCAATACAAAATTATATCCTTCATTGTCTAACAAAGAAACAGATATTATATTACAAAGCATACTTGGTACAAAATAACATGGGTTCAAAACCAATATACATCTAGATGGCAACCCCAAGTGATACTCTCCCACTGCGACTGTATGTACATTGGAACCATTTCCAACGCGGAGAGTATGGTCACCTGTCTTCAAAACCTTGCTATTTCTCAACCCCTGCATAGAATTGCAAATGTGAGAAGCTGAACCGGTATCTAATACCCAAGAAGCAGAGTTTATTGAAAAACAGTTTTCTGTCACAAACACACCTGAAGCGGAAGCATCCCCATGATTCTTCTTGAGATTCAAGTACTCGGTGCAGTTGCGCTTCCAATGTCCTGTCTTTTGGCAATGAAAACATTCCCCTTTCCCCGAGTCTCCAGCTTTGGACTTTTCCTTTCCCTTCCCTTCACCTTTTTAACTCTACCCTTAGGATTGGTGGGCTTCTTCTTTTTCTTTCCCTTGGCCTTAGCCTTTGGGCGAGAAGAGGAAGACTGTCCAACAGTCATAACGGGAGTTTTTGCTGATTTCATAGTGCTCTCTGCACTCCTTTAGAGTTCAGGTAGTTCCTTCTCCATGCCGTGCATTTTGAAGTTAACTATGAATTGAACAAAGGTGGAGGGGAGGGACTGCAGAATAATATCCGTATATTGTTCATTGTCCATAGTCCATCCAAGGTCCTCAAGCTCTTCTATAAGAGCTATCATCTTCAGAACATGGTCTCCTACTGGTGTGCCAGGGGCCATTCGCATCTGAAACAATTTCTTTGATGCTTCGTATTGTAATACACGGGATTGCTCTCCATACAACTCCTTTGTATGGAGCAATATGGTTTGAATGTCTATATTCTCGTGCTGCTTTTGATGTGTATTGTCCATCGATGCAAGCGCGAGGCATTTGGCCGTGGCACAGTCAGCGTCCCATGTCTTGCGGACTTCAATATCCGCAACAGAGGATTTTGGACCTGGGGTGGGCGGGGCTAAAGCCGTGAGGACATATGATACTTTATGATAAGTCAAGGCTATTTTCAGATTCCTCAGCTAGTCTTTATAATTGGTCCCATTCAGTTTGTTTTTATCTAGTAGAAGCTTGAGTCCAGTCATGGGTATCTGCCATTAAGAGAGAGAAAAGAATACACTCAGCGAAAGCTCTTGCATAGATCAGATTGGTTATTATCTTGTCTAATCGATGTTTCCTACTGCTTTAATCGAATTTTCTTTCAAACCTTAAAAAGAAAAACTAGCTAGGATTAATTACAGTCTACAACTTCGCTAACCGTTCAGCCAGGCCAGTGTCGGTACTTGAGGGAGGTTCCCCGTGCTTTCGCACGGACCTAATTAAAGTAAACCTCATTTTCCCAGAGGCGTAGCCCCGTTAACACCTTTCTAGACACCTAATGAGTTAGCTAATTGTAAACTGTAAAACTCTCCTAGGAGCAACTATTGCCCACAGTGGGATCGGGATCCAACCATCACATGGAAGGTATGCAATCTCATTGCAAATCTCAACACTTGAAATCCCCGATGTGGTTTTTACCCCTAGTACTTATGACCTTAACTAAGGTCAACAAATCATAAGTACCAGTCAAGTTCTACCCGTCATTTCTTGATTAATTAGACCCACTCATATGACCCTTAACTATGGTCAACAAAGTCGTATGAATGTCCTAATTAATCTGCATCATATGCATTGTAGGAAGACATCACTTAGCAACCATACACTACGCCTTAACTATAGTCAACAAACGTAGCACGAATACTAAGTACTCTACATCCTAAAATGACGGAGGGTTGCGGATGATTTTTAAGAAAATCTTTAACGCTTTGAACTTGATATCATTATAGAATCAAATGGTTTTCAAAAGGAGTGGCTTAAGCTCCGCAGTTTTGAAATGTAGCTTTTTCATAAAAGGCCGAGTGGTTTTCAAATCCGATTCTACAATATCTTTTTAGGTTTATTTTCTTTACATTAATCATATTAATGTAATCCCATCATTTAAGTCCTTAAGCCAATCACAGAAAAGAAACGAAAATAACACGTACGCTTATGCCATCCGCATTCGCCGCAATGTTCCGTTATGCACCGTTAGGTTACTTAACTAACGGCATACCAGGACGGGACTAGCGCGGGTGTAAAATATAAGCAACGTCTACTATATATCATATATATAATATGTCATTCGTCTCAGATATCATAGAACACAGGCAGCAGAAACATAGATATAATGTGGGATACGCTAGGACGTCCGTATTTAGTATTTAGCCAATAATAGAAAATACGGATTCCACAGTCGCGATGAATAGCCAATCCCATACCCTGGACTCCTACGAGAGCGGCAAGCGACCCTACCTATTCTGGAGTTTAGGAGACCCGGTCTCGACTCCTCGAGATGGCCTCCCACTGAACCCCAGAACCCGGTCACCTGTGCTCCCCTCCTTGGGTCCATCCTAATGCAGAAAAGTAAATAATATACAACATTGGTGGCATCAACCTCAACCCGGAAGTGCCCCGAATAAAGGAATATTACATTACATTTGAATTTACATGAATGAAAATATAAAACTCTCATCTCACATAAAAAAAACCCCGGTTATTCAATCGCGACAATCCTGCACATCATATCTCAGCAACACATAATATCATATATCATCAACGTAAGTAAGTATGCGTACCCCGATTGTCGTTGATATATAGCAACGAAACCGGCGATATCGACATACTACACTTACGGTCACAGAAAAGAAAGTGTAAAACTGCAATATCTGGAATCCACATTCTCTTTAGACATCGTAAATGCGAAATATCACATACTTCGTAATTTATGTCTAGCTATATGAATTCCACACATTGCATCACATTCCAGATAAATAGACAGTATTAAAGTTTTCGAACGAATAATCAAATACCCAAAGTTCCCTAAAGCTCAACTCTTGAGTGGAGTTCAAAAGTCCCGGAGTGTGTCACAGTAGTAGCGGTCCAGCCGTAGAAGGGTCAAGCCAACGCCTCACATATGACACGCCGTACTGCCCCAAACCCTAAGGTTCAAAAGGCAGTTCAAGACGGTCACATAATTGAGTTAAGGTTTGTTGCCTTCTAGAGGGTCCACCACAAAACTTGCACAAATTTCCTAAAGATTTGAACCCCGTGAAAAGGTGAGTTAATGATACCCGTTCGAACAATTCAATACTTTCTAAATTACCCGGAAAGAGAATGAAGTTAAAATTCTGATCGAATCAATGAACTCAAAACCATCCCCAGAACATTCATCACTGAAAACAGATTAAAAATACCCAAAAATATCAACAAGCAGTTATAGGTATTACTGTATAAAAACCATGCAATGACTCACCTGTACGGCCGCGGAACCGCGGCCCAAGCAAGCTTTGGCCGCGTTTCCGCGGCGGAAATGACTGTTCACTGCATCGTTTTTTACAGTGTTTCTTAGATTTGCCTGCTGAATTTTTTACATATTTTTAATTCTGAAAATAACCGGGTTTGAAAAAATGTCCAGAGAGGGTTCCAAAAACCCGTATTTCGGTTCGATCGGAGATTTTACTTCGCTAAAGTGTTGCCTAATGTTCTAGGTCGGCTCTGATTCCAATGTTAGTTTTACCTAGCACCCTATGAAAGGTTTGGAAGCATCACATATACCAAAGATTAGATTTTTATGGTGCTAAGTAAGCATACAAAGGATCTATCCTAGAAAATTAGGGTTTCAAATCATTAACCAACATCATAAGTAACAAAGACTAGGGTTTTGAGAGTATAACCTTTGTAACTCCCTATGCTAGACTCCTTAGCCACTTGAGGGTTGGAGAACGGTTAGCTTGAAGTCTTATAGTGTCCACGACGATCCACCCGAAGCTCCTTTGTCCAAGCTAGCAACTTCACTTGATCAAGAGAAAGAAATGAAGATAACACTCTAAACAAGTGGGCAAGACTTGTATAGAATGATGTTGCGGTGGCTTTGCTCACTTCAAAAACCTAACTTGATGAGTATTTTTCTCACTACAAAAGTCTAGAGAGCAAAAGAAGAAGGAGGACGAAGATGATGGCCTTTTAGAACAAGAGTGAAAGAAAAACTCTTATGAAGAAAATGGAAAATATATGTATATATATTTTTCACTCTTCATCTCAAACCATAGTTAAATGATAAAGATATTATTGTATTTGATTTTAAAACACAAAAGAAAGATTAACCCATGGTTAATAAGTAGGTGAACATGGTTAGGTGAAGAAGAGTGTAGAAACCATGTGTTAATCTTTATCTTTTCTTTTGTTTTTTTAAAACAAATACAAATGTAATAATAATCCATATATAAAACCATGGTGTGAGTCTTATATTGCCACCATTTTCAATGTATATACAACCATGAAAGATGATGTATGTATGTGTGCATGCACATCCATATGTGCATGAATCATGAAAGAATGCATACATGCATGCATACATCAAAAATACAAGAAAGGATTTCTATTGAGAAAATAATGGTTAAATGATAAATCAACACTTGATTTATCAATCTGGCCATATCACATACGACCCAACCAAAAGTAAGCCGCCCGATTAATATACGGTATCTCATACGCGCATTTTAACCGGGTCCATGCGCATATCGCATACGCGCACCACAACGTTTCGCCTGGACTAGGTAACTCCTTTGTGGGACTCTAAGACTCGTCAATACGCCGGCAGTGGGTGATGATCATATCAAGCACCCCCAAGCCGCAAGCGGTCAGCTAAACGTAACGGCCACCCGGGTATTGAGCGATCAGAAGAAAACAAGCGAACCTGCTACAATGCCCGTCGAGCCAACCGGCAACACTACCGTACAGTCCGGTCTCTTCGTCAGATATGCTTCATATCGAGCCTAGGGATGGTCACGTTGACCCCAATAACTCAATAAGTCGTGCCGGTGAATGGCCTATAACAGATTGAGAAACTACCGATAACACTTATCAGTGAATCTCAGCAGCCCTGGCCAGGGACTTACTGATATAACCAGTCGAGCACAGCACATCATCAACTCTCAATACCGGGAGAGACGAAACCCCTCCTATCGCTCATCGCCTTCGTGTGTCTCGGGACTGTACCTAACGGCCACCTGTTTACACAACTCAGTAGAGCCGTGGTAGGGTGGTAATCAAAGTATAGTGGGAGAGCACACAAGACTCTATGACGATCTCGGGTCTACAGACTAACCTGCACCAGTGTCACCTGATAATTGCTATCCGATGATAGATATAATTCCATATAGGAGTTCTCGGTGAGTCCCTCCAGTATACCCAGTCACCACTGAGCACCCGTACACGATCTCGATGTCAAACATCGATGAATGTGGGAACATTCATCGCCCATCATATGGGTCTAGTATCATATACGCTAGTCTACTCTGGTATATCGATGCCCCGTCTCGATATACCTACGACTAGGGACATTCCAGGATATGCTTATAAACTACAGATGTCCCACTAGTATGATCTACATCATAATCACAGTAGTCAAGCCGATATCCTCAGGGCTTTATCAACATGTATGAATGAATAAAAGCATGATCAAATCAACATGTCAGATAAAGAAGAACCAGATAGCATACTATCATGTCGAGAAAGAATGTACACTGAATATATATATATATATATATATATATATATACATGTATAAATACATCCACTATCATATAATGGCCTCTAGGGCATACATATATCCAACATAAGAAACATAAATGATGGGATTTCATTAATGAGATTAATGAAAAAGGAAAGAAACCTAAAGATGTTGTAGAATCAAATTTTCAAAAAGGTAGCTCTAGTTCTTGCTTTGCATAGTGGTATTCTTTTTGAATATCCCGCACCTCATTCGATGAGGAAAGAGCCGATATCCCTTTACCGGGAATGACCTCTTTAGCAAAAGCTAGCAAATGCTACAACCCACTCGGTTTGTTTTGAAGACTATTCGATTTAAAAAAGCGGAGCTTAAACCACTCCTTTTCAAATCACTCGATTCTACAACGATATCAAGTTCATTATGCAAAAGGTTTTCTTAAAAACCTGTCATAGCCCTCCGTCCAGATAAGAACTATTTAGTATTCGTGCTGCGTTTGTTGGCCTTCGTCAAGGCGTAGTGTACGGTAGCTAATTAGTGCTTATCTGCCACATATGATGCGATTGGATTAGGGTAGTCGTACGAATTTGTTGGCCATCGTTAAGGGTCGTGCGGGTGGGTTTAATTCAATCACGAAATGTACGGGTTGAACATGACTAGCGGCCTATGGTTTGTTGGCCTTCATCAAGGTCATAAGACGTTAGGGGTAAAAACAGATATTTGGAATTTCAAGTGTTGAAATTTGCAATGAGATTGCATACCTTCTATGAGATAGTTGGATTCCAATACCCACTGCGAGTAAAAGTTACTCCTGGGAGAGTTTTGCACTTTACAATTAGCTAATCCAGTAGGTGTCTAAGAAAGGTGTTAACGGGGTTATGCCCCTGCGGAAACAAGGTTATTTAATTAGTTCCATACAAAATCACGGGGAGACTCACTTGGAGTACCAATACCTGCCTGGCTGAATGATTGACGAACTTGTAGGGTGTAATTAATCCCGGCTAGTCTTACCTTTTAGGGTTTGAAGAAAGATTTGAGAAAAATAGTGGGAGCCATCCTGATTAGACTAAATAATAACCAATCCAATCTAATCTTGCAAGAGCATACGCTAAAGTATTTTCTTCTCTCTCTCTCTCTAGATAGCGACCATGGCACGCCTTAATCAAGATAATAATATTGATGTATTGACCGAACCCGCTTGTTACACTGAGCTGGGGAACGTTGGTTCCGCTCTACCTTATAACTGTTATAAGTCTGAGTAGGAAATAGGTGAATACCCGGATTCCCATGCGACCCGAATGAGGAATGAGCATGATGATGAATCTTCTTCGGGTGTGTTCGTTACCGAGAATTGTTTCTCAGTTTGTTCTACGTCCTGGGTATTAGATACCGGATCAGGATCTCACATTTGTAATATGTTACATGGGCTAAAGAAAGGTAGACAACTGGGAATAAGTGATCATTCTCTCAGAGTATGGAATGGTGCAATGGTTGCAGCCAAAGCAGTTGGAGAATATCACTTAATATTACCTGAAGGTAATACATTGATTCTGAACGATTGTTATTACGTACCAAAAATGCTGTGCAATTTAATATCAATTTCTTTATTAGATAAAGAAGGATATAATTTTGTAGTAGCGAAAAATGTTATGAACATTTTCCTAAATCAAGTGTTGATTGGGTTTGGTACGTTATGTAACGGTTTATACGTTCTGAGTCAAACCACAGTTCTAAACATACAGAACACACACAAGATGAAAAGTTCAGAAATGAACGAAGCCTTCTTGTGGCATTGTAGACTAGGTCATATCAATGCGACAAGACTAGCTAAGTTGCATAAAGATAGATATTTGAACCAGTTCGAATTTACATCTTATGAAACTTGCCAGTCATGTCTCGAACCCAAGATGATCAAAACTCCGTTTACTGGACACAGAGAAAGAGCTACTGAACTCTTAGGACTGATACATAGTGATGTATGCGGTCCTATGTCTATACATGCCAGAAATGGTTCTGCGTACTTTATTACATTCACCGATGATCTCTTAAGATATAGACATGTGTTCATGTTGAAACATAAGTCTAAAGATTTTGAGAAATTGAAGGAATATAAGTGCGAAGTAGAGAACCAAATGGGTAAAAGTATTAAAATCCTTCGATCTGATCGGGGAGGAGAATACTTAAGCACAGAGTTTCTGTAATGTTTAAAAGTGAATGGGATTCTCTCTGAGCTTACTCCTCCGTATACACCACAGCATGATGGTGTATCGAAGCGGAGAAACCGCACCCTATTAGATATGGTGCGCTCTATTATGAGTATTGCTGAATTACTTATTTCCATTTGGGGTTATGCGCTTGAGACAGCCGCATACCTATTGAATAGGGTTCCGACCAAATCCGTGCCTCTTACTCCATATGAGATATGGGAAGGGAAGAGACTATGTCTTAATTTCATTAAGATGTGGGGTTCTTCGGCCTATGTTAAAAAGCAAACTCCGGACAAGCTTGAGGCAAAGTCAGTTCTGTGCAAGTTTGAAGAATATCCCAAGCATTTGCGAGGGTATATCTTTTACCACACTGAGGAACAAAAGGTGTTTGTTTCTCGGAATGCCACCTTTTTAGAAAACGAATTTTTTATGAAAGAAATTAGTGATCATGAGGAAGAACTGGAAGAAGTTCCAGCTACACAAACAATAGCTGATGATTTGGTTGAACCAGAGGATTCGATAGTCCCAAACGAACCTCAGCCACTCCGCAGATCTAGTAGGGTTCTTTATCCACCTGAGAGATACTACGGTTTTCTAATAGATGGTAGAACTAAGGATTGCATCATGGAAGATGATGACCCAACTAGTTTCGAGCAGGCAATCACAAGTGGGGACTCTGTGAAATGGCTGGATGCAATATGATGTGAGATGGAATCCTTGTACACCAACAAGTATGGACTTTGGAAGTTGCTCCGAAGAGGTAAAACCCATCGGGAGCAAGCGGATCTTTAAGAAGAAACTTGGTGTAGATGGAAAAGTTAAGACTTTCAAAGATAGACTTGTGGCAAAAGGTTTTCGTCAACGATTTGATGTCGATTATGATGAAACATTTTCTTCAGTGGCTATGCTTAAGTCCATCCGGATCCTACTTGCCATCGCTACATACCATGACTACGAAATCTGGCAGATGGATGTCAAGACCGCTTTTCTAAATGGTGATTTAGAAGAGAGCGTGTACATGACACAGCCAGAGGGCTTCATAGATAGTGGGAGTAGAAGAAAGGTGTGCAAGCTGCTTAAATCAATCTACGGATTAAAGAAAGCATCACGGAGTTGGAACATCTGTTTTGATGTGGCAGTCAAAGAGTTTGACTTCAT
The DNA here is from genome assembly GCA_030015575.1 of Agapanthus africanus. NCBI lineage: Eukaryota > Viridiplantae > Streptophyta > Magnoliopsida > Asparagales > Amaryllidaceae > Agapanthus > Agapanthus africanus. The sequence goes on along the minus strand of CM057347.1, from coordinate 137,079,828 downwards.
CAAAAACGTAGATGAACCTTGTATATACAAGAAGGTTGTAGAGAGTAAGGTTGTCTTCCTCGTATTGTACGTGGATGACATACTCTTGATAGGAAATGATGTTTCTATGCTACAATCGGTCAAGCTGTACTTATCACAAAGGTTCTCCATAAAAGATCTAGGTGATGCCTCCTACATCCTGGGGATTAAAATCTATAGAGATAGATCTAAGTGGATATTGGGATTGTCCCAATCCAGGTACATTGACACCATACTAAAGATGTTTAGTATGGAAGATTCTAAGCGAGGTAATTTACCCGCTTGCGCAGGAATTACTCTCTCCAAAGAGATGTCCCCTAAGACTGATTTAGAGAGGGCTCGCATGCAAGGGATATCCTATGCTTCGGTAGTCGGGTCTATCATATATGCGATGTTATGTACCAGAGCGGATGTAGCTTACGCACTTAGTGTGGTAAGTAGGTATCAATCAGATCCTGGGAAGAAACACTGGACAGCTGTGAAGAACATTTATAAGTATTTGAGAAGGACTAAAGAAATGTTCTTGGTGTATGGTAACGGTGAACTCCAGGTGGAGTCCTTTACCGATTCAAGCTTCCAGAGTGATAAGGACGATAGTAAGTTGGTCTCGGGTTTTGTCTTTACCCTCAGTGGAGGGACGATATGTTGGAAGAGTTCTAAGTTAGATACCATAACAGACTCAACGATGAAGGCTCAATACAACGCTACCAACGATGCTGCCAAAGAGGCTGTCTGGATAAAAAAAGTTCATAGATGAACTTGGTGTGGTTCCTACCATTGAGCATCTAATATATGTGTATTGTGATAACAATGGAGCTGTGGCTTTGGCCTAGGAACCCCGGTCCCATCACCGATCCAGACATATTCTTAGACGGTATCACCTAATCCGGGAGATAGTTGATTGCCGAGAGATCGAGGCCAGGAGTGTTGACACGAAGAATAACACGGCGGATCCACTCATGAAGGCCCTCCCCCAGATACAATTTGAGAGGCTTTCTGGGATGTTGGGTATGAGATACTACAACAACTGGCCTTAGTGCAAGTGGGAGATTGTTAGTTATATGTATGCCCTAGAGGCCATTATTGTACATGATTGTATATTATAGTGGATGCTTGGATATATATAGAGAGGACTTTCTTGCTCGACATGATAGTATGCTATTTGGTTGCTCTTTATCTTAACATGTATACTAGTATTATTATACTGTCTCTCTCTGATACATGTTGATAAAGCCCTTAGGATGTTAGCTTGACTACCAGGACTATGATGCAGATCATATTAGTGGGGCTTGGGTATTCCGTAAGCACATCCTTTAATTGTTCCTAGTCGAGAGAGTATCGAGACAGGGTATCGATATTCCAGAGTAGACTAGTGTGTACGTTTCTTGACCCTGTATAGGGCGATGGATGATCCCACATCCATTGGTGTTTGACATCAAGATTGTATACAGGCGCTCATTGGAGAATGGGTACACCGAACAGGACTCGCCGAGAACTCCTAAATGGTATTATACCTAACGTCAGATAGCAGTTCTCTGGTGACACTGGTACATGTTAGTCTGTAGACCCGAGATCGTCAAAGAGTCTTGTGTGGTTCCCACTGTTCTTTGATTTCCTTCCTACCACGGCTCAAAGGAGTCGTGCAAACAGGTGAATTTTGGGTACAATCCCAAGTCACATGGAGGCAATAAGCGATAGGAGAGATTTCGTCTCTCCCGGCATTGGGAGTTGATGTTGCGCTATGCTCGATTGGCTATAATAGGAAGTCCCTGGCCAGGGCTGTTGATGAGATTTACTGGTAAGTGTTATCAGTAGTTTCTTGACCCGTTATGAGCCTCACATCGGCATGACTTATCAAGTTATTGGGGTCTGACATTTACCACCCCTCGACTCGATATGCGACATATCAGACAAAGTGACCGGACTGTACGGTAGTGTTACTTGTAGGATTCATGGGAGTTTGGACAAGCTTGCTTGTTGATCTTCTATTCGCTCAATACCTGGGTAGCCGTTATGTCCTGCTAGTACCGCTGACGGCTTGTGGGTGACTGATGTGATCATTACCTACTGCTGGCGTATTGACGAGTCTTTAGAGTCCCACAGAGAGGTTTCCTAGCTCAAGCGAAACGAAGTAGGGCACATATGTGATATGTGCGGGACCTTGATTAAATACGTGTATGTGATACCGTATTCTAATCTCGCGATATATGTTATATGTGATATAACCAGGATTATTGAATCATGTGTTGATTCAATGATTTGTTATATGTATATTTGATATACATATAAATGATATTAGTCGGTTATATATGATATAGCCGGATTATTAAATCAAGTGTTGATTTAATTATTTGATATATATTAATATATTTGATATATAAATATATATTAACTAATATTAGCTCACTAAAGAATTTCTTCTCTTGATTTGTATATATGATGATATATGCATTTATGTGATATACATATTTGTGTATATATATTACATATACTATTGTGTCATGTTAGATGATACATTGGACATGGGTGTATGAGACTCATACCAAACTAAAGATAATTTGGGTGATTTAATTATTAAGGGATAAACCAAAATTAGGTGGAAATTGGCATGGCTTGAGATGCTTGTGGAAGCATGTAGAAGCCTTGACTTAGTACACTAATTTTGTTTTACTCTAGATATTTATTAACCCAACCATTATCTTTAGCCATGGTTAACTCTCTACAAATATCTAGGAGATATTTTCTTCAACAAGGTTCACTACTTGATCATCTTCTTCATCTCATTCTTTTGCTCTCTAGCTTTTCATGAATTAAAAAAGAAAAAGAGAAATAAAATTCTAAAGTGAGCAAAATTCCTACTTCATCAATCTATACCAAATTAGCCTTTTAGTATAGGTTATTTCCTTCACTAAATCCTTAGTTAGTGAAGAGGTAGCTTGAGCTAGAGATTCCTCAAGGTGGATCATCTTCGGCCTCAAAGATCCTTAAGTGAGCTTGTTCCTTTCGCCTAGTGGAGCCTAAGAAGAGTTCGGGGGACCACTACTTGGAGCTAAGGGACTACTACTTGGAGCTTTAGAAGTGAAGGACCAGTCTACAAAGGTTGTATTCCTTGTTCACTTAGTGTAAAGCTTGTTTACTAGTTTAAAAACCCTAATTCTCTAGTTCGATTCTAGGATAGCATGCAATAGCACACTAGATTTTTTTAAAATTGTATACTTGATACTTCTAAAAACCTAGTAATGGTGCTAAGGCATACTTTCACTTTATACCTCATTTCTATTTTTAACAAAAATAGAAAATGCATGATGAGGTGTCCGCCTTCTTGAATGTGTTTTGTATAAATACAAAATACATTCCCCGTATACACCCATATTCGTATAAAAATACGAATACCCAAAAAGATGTAATAATACAATGAATATAATACTAGAATATGCATATCGAAATATATATATTTAAATTTTTAAATCAATACTTGATTTAATAATCCAGCTTAATCCTAAATCGGCTAGTATTATCATCTACTCGATTAAATTTCGTATAGCTAGTACACGTGAGAATATTTTTTATGAAGTCCTGGCATATGAGCATGAAGTAAATCCGCCAAGTGAGAATGTTTTTGATAAATTTCCGGTAAGTGAGCATGTCGTATCACTAGCGCATGCTGGCGGTGAAGGTGGTGGTATGATAACGTTTATGAGTTCGTTGATTAAGGATCCTTCTGAATTATTTTCAACTGTCTACCTGAACAATGAATTGATATACAATGATGACGACGAGGACATTCATGAAATAGGTGATGATGATGATGAGGATGATTCAGTTGCGCAGAACACGGTGAATATGACTTATCAAAGTGCACCAGCAGCCGCGTTTATTTCCACAGATTGGATTGGAGATACTATAATGAACAATAGCGAAGCACACGATATTACCAGAGGAAACGGTCTGGAACTGTACAAAGGTCAACAGTTTCAATGTGAGGAAAATTAGAAACATACAGTCGCGATTTATTTAGTTAGAAAGCATCAGCAATATACGGTTATAAAGTCAAACCCATCAGCCTGGAGGGTCGTGTGCAAGATCGGTAGAGGTTGTTTGTGGATGCTCCATACTTCTAGGCAGAATATTGACGAGCCATTCACGATCAAGATACTCAAAGAGTCTCACACATGTGTCAAATTCTATTCTTAACAAAGATAACTTAAAAATTGACTCAAATTTTGTTGCAAAAGCAGTTATTGATATTGTGAAGGTGAATTTGAACATAACGCCCAAGTCATCATTGAAATCATTAAAATCATGTTCGGTTATGTTATAAGCTATAAAAAATCATGGTGGGCTAGGTGTAAAGCCATGGAAATGCTGTTTGGGGACTTCACTATGTCTTATTTGAATTTCCTAAGTTCATGGTAGTATTGCAGGCCGCTGACCCTTATACTGTTGTTTTGTGGGTGACTGTAACTGTTAAGTAGGGAAAGGAATAGTTTAGAAGGGTGTTTTGGGCATTCAGTCCTAGCATCGAGGGTTTCAAATTCTGCCGGCCAGTCATTAGCATGTTAGTTATATGTATGCCCTAGAGGCCATTACTGTACATGCGATGTATATTGTAGTGGATGCTTGGACATATATAGGGAGGATTTTCTTGCTCGACATGATAGTATGCTATCTGGTTGCACTTTATCTTAACATGTACTCTGATTGTCTCTATGTTACATGTTGATAAAACCCTTAGGATGAGTACTTGACTACCAGGACTATGATGCAGATCATACTAGTGGGGACTACGTAGTCGCTAAGTACATCCTTCAAATGTTCCTAGTCGTAGGTGTATCGAGACAGGGCATCGATATAACAGAGTAGACTTGCGTATAGCTTCTCGACCCATACCGATGCGTGATGGATGATCCCATATCCATTGGTGTTTGACATCAGAGATAGTAAATGGGTGCTCAGTGGAGACTGGGTACACTGGACGGACTCGCCGAGAACTCCCAGATGGTATTATACCACACGTCAGATGGCAGTTCTCTGGTGGCACTAGTACAGGTTAGTCTGTAGACCCGAGATCATCATAGAGTCTTGTATGATTCCCACTGTGCTTTGATTTCCACCTTAACACAGTCAAGAGAACGTGCAAAACGGTGGCTTTTGGGTACAGTCCCGAGTCATATGGAGGTAATGAGCGATAGGAAGGGTTTTGTCTCTCCCGGTATTGGGAGTTGATGTTGCGTTGTTCTCGATTGGCTATAACAGGAAGTCCTTGGCCAAGGATGCTTCAGAGATATACTGGTAAGTGTTATCAGTAGTTTCTCGACCCATTATGAGCCTCATATCGACATGACTTATCGAGTTACTGGGGTCTGACGTTTACCATCCCTAGATGAGATATGCGACATATCAGACGAAGAGACCGGACTGTATGGTAGTGTTTCTTATTGGATTCACAGGAGTGTGAGCAGGCTTGCTTGTTGATCTTATGATCGCTCAATACTCGGGTGGCCGTTACGTTTAGCAGACCGCTTGCGGCTTGTAGGTGTTTGATATGATCATTACCTACTTCCGGCGTATTGACGAGTCTTTAGAGTCCTACACAAGGGTTTTCTGGCTCAAGCGAAACGGAGTAGGAGCGCATATGTGATATGTGCGGGACCGAGAATGATACGATATGAGATACCGCATTCTATTCTCGCGATGTGTGACATGGATGGTTATATGTAATATAGTCGGGTTACTGGATCAAGTGTTAATTCAATAAGATGTTACATTATGATATTAGTCGGTTATATGTGATATAGCCGGATTATTAAATCAAGTGTTGATTTAATAATTTAATGTATAATTATATATTTGATATATTATATTACATTAACTAATATTAAGCTCACTTATGATTTCTTTTCTCACTTTGGATACATTGATGTATATATGATATATGTTAAATGTATCATGCAAGGTTACAAATGCAACTAGGGTTAATGAGGGTTAAACCATGCTAGGGTAAAGATTAGGGTTTGTATTTATCATTAAGTTATTCAAATAATGTGGATATTTGTGATGAAGGATATTTGATGAAAGCTTGTAGAAGCTTCAAGTCTTCTTTGACTTTATCCACTCCTTTTGTCTAGCTTAAGATATTTTTGACCTAACCTTTAACCATAGCACATGGTTAACTCTCTACAAGGGTTAAGCATGACATGCTTAACCCTTGGTTGCATTATTAACCAAAAGAATTAATTCATTTGATGAGTTAGTTCTTCATCTTCTTCTTCCTCCTCCAAGCTTACAAGTTTCATTGGAGTTGTGAGAAAAATGAGTGAGAGAATGATTTCTAATGTGAGCAAACTTCCTACTTCATCATCCTCTACTACTTTCCATTTAGTAGAGGGTGTTCTCTTCATAAAGTTTTTGACCTAGTGAAGAAATAGCTTGGGTTAGTGTCTCCCCGACGTAGATCATCTTTGGCCTCGAAGTCATCGAAGCAAGCATGTTCGTTTCTTCGTGGAGCTTCTCTAGAGTCCGGAGTTTATGATTTCAGCGAAGGGGACTTCTATACGGAGCTATTGAAGTGAAGGACCGGTCTACAAAAGTTGTATTCCTTGTTCACTTTTCATTTGCAAAGTGTTTGCTTTTGATTCCGTATTATTTCTAGTAAACGATTCAAGTTAGGGTTAGCTAAAAAGGCAAAATTTTAATTTGGCATGGACGATGCCTCCCGAAACCTTGCTGCCGTCTTGGGTAACCCTTCAGTGGTATCAGAGACATGCTAGAAATTTATACGGATTTTGTTAAGATTGCGAAACCAAAATACTCCGAAATCTGCATCGTCAAAACCTGCTTGCTGTCGATTTTAAGAAGTTATCAAAAAAATTTTCAAACAAGTACAGAGTGATGTATGGGATATATCATGAACACACACAAAATTTCAGGGCATTTGGTGAAAATTGGGCCGAGCCCCCACCCTTGAAATTTTGCCTGTGTTCTAGTGACTTGGTTTTGATGTTTCATGTGTTGTTTGTTTTTGCTAATTTTGCATGTGATGTAATCTTACACTATAAACAATTTGGAGTGTTTCGTATTCGTAGTTTTAACATTGTTTCGGGTTTTTCACATATTGTCTAGGAGAAGTTTAAAAGTTCGATCGATTATCAAAAACCCATTTTTCTAAGTTTAACGTATTCGGAAAAATATGCAAGTGATTCTTTGGACCCTCTAGAAGAAGGTAAACCTTAACTCGATTATGTGGCCGTCAAAACCGCCACTTGAACCCTGGGATTTGTGGTAGTTTAGCGTTGTCACATGTCAGGCGTTGGTTTGACCCTTTTACGGCTGGTTCATAGGTACTGTGGCATCTTCTGGGTATTACTAAAACTATGCTCAAGTGTTGAGCTGTCGGGATATTGTGGGACTTTGATGAATCGATCGAAAAGTTTAACGTTCGTCCAGATATTATGTGATGGGATACAATATTTGGAATCCATAAGTAGTTATGAGATAGCTAATTTGAATGTTATATATCTAGCAATTTAGTCTTAGATGATCGGTTGCCACGGGATTTTGATGTGATCAAAAGTCCGTCGCAATCACGTAGCGTACGTGGATAATCGCCGGGTAAACTTAATAGATAGCCACGCCCCATAGCCCCGACCAAGTGAATGTAGGAGAACCCCATCGCCAAAAGCATCCGTTCGGGTGCTCGCGGCAGCGGTGTTCTGCCTTAGTGCACTTCATCGACGGTATCGAGGGGTGCAGCCGTCTACTAAAGTTTCCGAAGAGCATTCGATCAGGATGTCAGGAATCTTGTTGAATTGCTTGACTAGATATTGAAAAGTTTTTTCGAGATCGAGACTAAAATGCGGGGTTTATAATTGTTAGGCATGCGATGTCTAAGGAATTCATTTGGTTAGGCATGAAATCCAATATATGTGATACATTGGGTTTTTAATGTCTAAGGTGGTTGCGGATTCCAACTGTTGTAGTTTTTCACTTTCTTTTCTACGACCATAAGTGTAATATGTGGTGTATCGCCGGTTTCGGTGCTATATGTCAACGACAATTGAGATACGCATATTTACTTACGTTGATGACATGTGATGTTATGTGTTGCTTGGATATGTTATATTGGATCGTCGTGTTTGAATAGCCGGGGTTTTTTTGTGAGATGAGAGTTTTTTATTTTCATTCATGTAAAATTTATTGTATATAATATTCTTTTATTGGGGCACTTCCGGGTTGAGGATGATGTCACCATTGTATATTATTTACTTTTCCGCATTAGGATAGACCCAAGGGGGGAGCACAAGTAACCTGGTTCTGGCGTTCAGTGGGAGACCATCTCGAGGAGTCGAGACCGGGTCTCCTAACTCTAGAATTGGTAGGGTTGCTTGCCGCTCTCGTAGGGGTCTAGGGGAGTGGGATTGGCAATTCATCACGACCGTAGAATCCGTGTTTTATACAAGCTTTAAATAAAACACGGAAATCCTAGTATATCCAATATTTCATATGTTGTTCTTCTTCTGCGATATCTGTGATGTGATCATTTGATATGTTGAGATGGATGCAGGATATAGTATATGTGATATATTATATAGATGCTGCTTATGTTTTACACCCACGCTAGCACTGCCCCGTTCTGCCGTTAGTTACCTAACCTAACGGTGCATGAGGGGACATCGAGGCGAATGCGGATGGCATAAGCATACGTTTTATTTATCTATGATGTTTAGGTAACTTAAAATGATGGGACTTCATTAATGAGATTAATTAAATAAAATAAACCTAAAGATGTTGTGGAATCGAATTTTCAAAAACAGGTAGCTCTAATTCTTGGTTTGCATAGCGGTGTTCCGCAGGGGGCTATTCGCCCTACTTAACTTAGTTGACTGACAATGACAAAGCGAAACAAGGTGCCGAAGGCGAATCCCTGTAGCTATGCAGCCTAGAACATCCAGCACCTTATTCGATAAGGAAAGAGCCGAGATCCCTTCACCGGGAGTGACCTCTTTAGCAATAACTGGCAGATACTACAACCATCGGTTTCGTATTTTGATTGCTTTTCTAGTTCTTGCTTTGCATAATGGTATTGTGAATATCCGGCACCTTATTTGATAAGGAAAGAGCCGACAAACCCTTTACCGGGAGTGACCTCTTTAGCAAAACTAGTAAAAGCCTCAAAAACACTCCATTTTAAATCATTTGATTCTACAACAATATCAAGTTCATTACGTTCATGGTTTTCTTAAAAACCTGCGTAGCCCTCCGTCATTTCAGATAAGGACTACTTAGTATTCGTGCTGCGGAAGTTTGGCATGCGTCAAGGCGTAGTGTACGGTAGCTAACTAGTGCTTATCTTCTAGCATACGATGCGATTGGATTAGGGCATATCCATTGGTGTTTGACATCAGAGATAGTATACGGGTGCTCAGTAGAAACTGGATACACTGGACGGACTCGCTGAGAACTCCCAGATGGTATTATACCTCACTTCAGATGGCAGTTCTCTGGTGACACTGGTACAGGTTAGTCTGTAAACCCGAGATCGTCATAGAGTCTTGTGTGATTCCTACTGTGCTTTGATTTCCACCTTACCATGTTCAAGAGAACGTGCAAAACGGTGGCTTGTGGGTACAGTCCCGAGTCATATGGAGGTAATGAGAGATAGGAGGGGTTTCGTCTCTCCCAGTATTGGGAGTTGATGTTGCGCTATGCTAGATTGGTTATAACAGGAAGTCCTTGGCCTCGACCTGTTATGAGCCTCATATCGACACGACTTATCGAGTTACTGGGGTCTGACGTTTACTACCCCTAAACGAGATATGTGACATATCAGATGAAGAGACCGGACTGTACGGTAGTGTTACTGATTGGATTCACAGGAGTGTGAGCATGCTTGCTTATTGATCTTCTGATCACTCAATACCCGGGTGACCGTTACGTTTAGCAGACCGCTTACGGCTTGTGGGTGTTTGATATGAACATCACCTACTGCCAGCGTATTGACGAGTCTTTAGAGTCTTACACAGGGGTTTTCTGGCTCAAGCGAAACGGAGTAGGAGCGCATATATAATATGTGCGGGACCGAGAATGATACGTATGAGATACCGCATTCTATTCTCGCGATGTGTGACATGGATGGCTATATGTGATATAGCCGGGTTATTGGATCAAGTGTTGATTCGATAAGATGTTACATTATGATATTAGTCGGTTATATGTGATATAGCCGGATTATTAAATCAAGTGTTGATTTAATAATTTAATGTATAATTATATATTTGATATATTATATTATATTAACTAATATTAAGCTCACTTATGATTTCTTTTCTCACTTTGGATACATTGATGTATATATGATATATGTTAAATGTATCATGCAAGGTTACAAATGTAACTAGGGTTAATGAGGGTTTAAACCATGCTAGGGTTAAGATTAGGGTTTGTATTTATCATTAAGTTATTCAAATAATGTGGATATTTGTCATGAAAGATATTTGATGAAAGCTTGTAGAAGCTTCAAGTCTTCATTGACTTTATCCACTCCTTTTGTCTAGCTTAAGATATTTTTGATCTAACCTTTAACCATAGTACATGGTTAACTCTCTACAAGGGTTAAGCATGACATGCTTAACCCTTGGTTGCATTATTAACCAAAAGAATTAATTCATTTGATGAGTTAGTTCTTCATCTTCTTCTTCTTCCTCCATGCTTACAAGCTTCAATGGAGTTGTGAGAAAAATGAGTGAGAAAATGATTTCTAATGTGAGCAAACATCCTACTTCATCATCTTCTACTACTTGTCATTTAGTAGAGGGTGTTCTCTTCATAAATTTTTTGACCTAGTGAAGAAATAGCTTGGGTTAGTGTCTCCCCGACGTAGATCATCTTCGGCCTCGAAGTCATCAAAGCAAGCATGTTCGTTTCTTCGTGGAGCCTTTCTAGAGTCTGGAGTTTACGATCGCACCGAAGGGGACTTCTACACGGAGCTATTGAAGTGAAGGACCGGTATACAAAGGTTGTATTCCTTGTTCACTTTTCATTTGCAAGGCGTTTGCTTTTGATTCCATATTATTTCTAGTAAACAATTCAAGTTAGGGTTAGCTAAAACGACAAAATTTTAATTTGTCATGGACGATGCTTCCCGAAACCTTGCTGCCGTCTTGGGTAACCCTTCATAGCATTGATGGGACGTTTTTATATGGGAAATATAAAGGCACGTTGTTGATTGCAGTCGTTCCAGATGCAAATGATCAGTTATTTCCACTCGCATTTTCCATAGTTGAATCATATAACACAGACAGTTGGAGTTAGTTTATGAGCTGTATATGGGTATTCGTAACAAACCGTTTAGGTCTTTGTATCATATCTGATCATCACGCTGGGATTTTAAACACGATGAAGGATCCACATCTCGGATGGACTGAGCCACTTGCTTACCACCGAATCTGTATACGACACAATGCAGCGAACTTTTACACAAAGTTTGGCAATATGCAGATGATACGTAAATTGATGGCCGTTGCTAAGGAGAATCAAATAAGAAAATTTGAAAAGGGAGTTAAAAGGATTAGAGATGTAAACCAAGAAATGGTTGGTTTGTTTGACAAAGAACCTCGTGAAAAGTGGGCCCTTGCATTCGATGAAGGCGGACAATATGGCATGATGACTATAAATTTATTGGAGATATTCAACTCCGTATTCAAAGGGGTTCATAGTTTTTTGATTACGGCAATTGTACAGTTTACATTCTACCGATTAAACACCTATTTCAACTAGAGAAGGCACGTGGCTCAACAGTACATTGATGATGGACAAATGTTGCCTCCAAGAGTTCGAGCAATCCTAGACCACCGGCAAGCCAAAGCAAACTGTCATGAGGTGATAAAGTTTCATGATCAACCAGGATTATTTTCAATTAAGACCGAAACGCGGCAAGTAGGCGGCCGAGTCAGAGGTAGCAGGATACAGATTGTTAACCTTTCTAACCAGCCAATGTGTTCATGTGGGAAAATGCAACTTCACCACCTTCCTTACTCGCATATTATGGATACTTGTGCATCATGGGAATTAGATTATCGTGCTTACGTCAATGTACACTATTCATCAAATTACTTGGCATCCACCCGGGCACACAATTTCTTTCTGATTCCCGACAAAGATTACCGGATTGATTATCAGGGTCCACTTATTATCCCTGACAAGTCTTTGCGAAAGAACAAGAAAGGTCATCCGAAGTCATCATGGATTCGCAATGACATGGATGCGAGGTAGGATAAAACATCGGGTGCACGATGCAATATTTGTCATCAGGAGGAGAACAACATGCGTCGTTGTCCAAAACATAGCGAAGCATGCATTTATATTGAATATCTTAGTCATATATGCTTCTTTATAGTATAACTACTTATAAAATCCTATTCATAGGTGTTGTTTTATATTGTTAACCTATATACTGTTAATCCATGTACAATAATATTCGTTGATGTTTATTTTATATATTCATTATAAATTTTCCATGCAAATATTGGTAATCGTTGACATTGTTTTTCAGGTCCGTCGTGCACGAATGCGTGGTGCCGGAGCTCTTGTTGGTGGAGATGCTGGTGGTCGAGGGGGTTATGGACCTCCTGTTGTTGGTGGAGCCACTATACGTGGTCGTGGAGATTCAATTCGTGTTTGTAGTAGGGATCAGCCCACAGAGCTGTTGGCTATAGTTCCCTCAAGTAAATTATTATAATCTCAGGCACGCGATTGTGATGATTGAGGGAGAACCTATACGGATAGAATAGTCTTACTCGAGATGATAGTATCCTATCTGGTTTGTCTCTGTCCTCATGTACATGCATTATGTGGTATTACAGATCACTATTACATGTTGATAGAGCCCATAGGATTCTTGCTTGACTACCAGCATTATGATGGCGATCATATACAAGGGAGCTGGGTGGTCTATAAGCATATACTTAAATGTCCCTAGTCGAGAGAGTATCGAGACTAGGCATTGATACTCCGGAGCAGACTAGTGTATACTTTTCGAGACCCCGACGAGGGGCGGTGGCCGGTCTCACAAGCCATTGGTGTCAGTCAATCACTTAAGATAGTATACAGGTGCTCATTGGGTTATGAGTACGCTGGACGAACTCGCCGGAAACTTGCTAGTTGGTATTATACCTATTGTCAGATAGGAGTTCCCAGGTGACATGTGTACAGGTTAGTTTGTCGACCTGAGATCGTCATTTGTCTCGTGTGAGTTCCTACCGTGCTTTGATTACTACCCAATCATGGCTTAAAGGAGTCGTGCAAACAGCTTTTAGTTGGGTGTAGTCCCGAGCCACATGGAGGCAGTGAGCGGATCCTCAGGGATTCGTCTCTCCCGGTTTTGGGGGTTGATGTCGCGCGGTGCACGGGTGGCCATCACTAGAAATCCTTGGCCAAGGTAGTCGAGAATTACTGATTTGGATCAGTAGTTTCTTAGTGGGTGACGGGCTTCATACCGACACGAAATATTGCGTTATTAGGGGTCAGAATTTATCCACCCCTAGACTCAATATGCGATAGTCTTAGACGAACAGATCGGACTGTACGGAGATTTTCACTGACAGGCTCAGTAGGGGTTCGGATGAGTTTGCTCGTCGGCCTTCCTTTCGCTCAATACCTGGGTAGCCGTTACATACAGCTACTGCCGCTGACGTGCTTGTGGTTAAACCTACTGCCAGCGTATTGACGAGTCTTTCGAGTCTCACAGAGAGGGTTTCCCTGGTTCTGGCGAAACGATATAGTAGCCGTATTGCATACATGCAGGGTTCCGATTGAATGAATGTACTTGTTACCCGGACTTTCGATCGGACGGTTGATAATACTAGCCGGCTCGGGTTTGAGCCGGATTATTAAATCAGATATTGATTTAATAATTTAAGTATATATATTTCGATATGTATATTCTAGTACTATGTTCTTTGTTTTATTCTATCTCTTCAAATATTCGTATTTCGGTACGAATACAGGTATGCATATACAGTAGAATGTAATCCGTATTTTTTACAGATAACATTCTAGAAGGTGGACACCTCATTTAGTTTTTATCCATTTATTTATAAATGGAAATGAGGTGGAAATAAAGAGAGGGGAGTATGGTGAGAGCCATGCTTGCATTGTGTTGCACAATTGAATTGTTAATTCATTTGTGCAAAATATTCAAGCTTGGGCTTGTTTTTTAATTGAAAGAATTGGTTTTAAAAAACCTAGCATGAGATTTTCTTTGTCTAAGGATGGCTCATTATTTTGAGAGATGAGCTTTCTTTGCTCACCATCATGCTTCACTCCCTCTCAAGACTTTCTTGAGTTCCTCCACCTTCATGCTCAACCTTCTCTCTACAATCTTATGAGTTGAGAATCAAGAGAGGTGGTGAAATGGATAAACACTTAGAACACTCACTACATCCTAGGCATTCTAGATTAGCAACCTAGAATCCCTAGTTGCTTCACTTTCTTTTGATGTGGAGCTATAGCCATGAGCTATATCTCTCGGGTGGATCATCTTCGACGAAGGAAGACCGGCAGCCAAGTTCAATCGAGCACGCCTCAAGGAGCTATGGAAGATGACGGAAGACCGAAGGACTTGGTTCGTTCGGTATAACACTCTATCTTAGTAGATTAGCTCTTGTTAGTTAGGTAGTATAGGTTTATGGTTCGATCTTTTGGTCGGGTTCGCTAGCGCTAAGTTTTTTAAACGCCAATTTTGTTCCGCACCAGCCACGGTTGATGGCCAGGACGCTGGCGTACCCCATCATGGTATCAGAGCCACCCCATAAACCATTACTAGCTAGTTTTCATAAGGTTGAAATCTCGATCGACCCAAATTTCCGAATCATTTTTCCAATTTGCCTAGCTTGCTGTCGATTTTAAAAGTTGTTCAAAAAATCTTTCAGAGTATCTTAAAAATACGTGCAGGCAAATTTAGAGCACCACAAGAAATTTGGGCACGAGAGCCCACAATGTTGCCGCGGAACCGCCGCGTTTGATGCCTATTGGCCGCGGTTTCGCGGCTCTTTTGAGGCCACATTGCGCCAAATTTCTTTTGGCACTATACAAGTTGGAAATATGATTTTTGGTACGTATGTTTTAGCCCAGATTTGTTTGAGTGCTGGTTTGCATTTGAGACCAATTTAGAAATGTTTAGTCAATCAAAAATTTAATTTTGTGTTTATCAGTGCGTGTGAATATATCTGCGACCGTGAATATCATTGAGCGGTATAACCCGACTAGTTGCTATATGTTCGACTAAATGAGTTTGCGATCGTGATATTCATGTTGATGTTCTGAGTTGTGCTAATATTGTGGTTGGATTGTCATGGTGGATAGCTTACAGTGCAATGGTAGTAGTACAATTCAGATTCATTTGAATATTCGATATCGCGGGCCAAGCATCCGACATGTGGACAGCCGTCTCTACCAGATTGTATATTCTTTTATTGGGGCACGACCGGCTTGAGGTCGATGTCACCGTTGTATATATATTTCTTTTCTATACTAGGATAACCCTGTGGTGGAGTGCACGAATAGCCAGGTTCTAGAGGGCAACGGGCCCGCATCTCATTGCGTTGAGACAGAGGGGGCCTTACTCTAGAATTTGCAGGTTATTCACCGCACCCGTAGGGAGTATAGGATGACCAACGGAGGGGTGCTCAAGTTACCGGATTCCGTGAAGTGCTGGGTGGTCCATTCACTTTGTTGATTGGGGTTGCCTCACTTCTGGGATTAGCAGGTAACTTGCCTTGCTCGTAGGGGTCTAGGTTTTCATTGCACAGGCTATCCACACGATCGGAAATGTCGGGTTTCATTTGTAGCTCAGAAGAAACCCGATGCTACAAGATTATCCACCATTCAGTGTTGCTTGTTGATGTTCTGTGATGTTGCTTATATCATGCTTGGGACGAATGTTATATATATATTTATATATACTAGTAGATGTTGTATATGTTTTGCATCCGCGCTAGTCCAGCCCCCGCTTTGCCGTTAGTTAAGTAACCTAACGGTGCATGCGGGGCCTCATGGCGAATGCGGATGGCATATACGTACATTGTATTTTCGTTCCTTTTTCTGTTGTGATATGGATTACTTGATGGGACTGCATTAATTCTGATTAATGCAAGGAAAACAACCTAAATGATGTTGTTGGAACCAATTTTTGAAAACCGTTATTACAAAAGTTTCTTTTTGTTTTGCACAGTGGTATTCGGTTATGAATATCCAGCACCTCATTCGACGAGGCAAGAGCCAAGATCCGTTCATAGTGAGTGACCTCTTGGGCAAAAGTTTGCGTCAGTGTAAAAAATTCACTATAGTTGATTCTTTTGCTTTGCATCATGGTATTCAGTTAGGAATATCCTGCACCTCATTCGATGAGGAAAGAGCCGAGATCCCTTCACAGGGAGTGACCTCTTTAGCAAAAGTTTGCGCCACTATATATTTGTAAAACCGCTTGGTTCCTTCAACGATATCAAGTTCATTACGTTAAAGGTTTTTTGCCAAAAACCAGCCGTAGCCCTCCGTCGTTTCGAATAAGTAGCACATAGTATTCATGCGGTGTTTGTTGGCCAAAGTCAAGGCATCGTGATGTTAGTTATATGTATGCCCTAGAAGCCATTACTGTACATGCGATGTATATTGTAGTGGATTCTTGGACATATATAGGGAGGACTTTCTTGCTCGACATGATAGTATGCTATCCGGTTGCACTTTATCTTAACATGTACACTTATTGACTCTCTATTACATATTGATAAAGCCCTTAGGATGAGTACTAGACTACTAGGATTATGATGCAGATCATACTAGTAGGGTAGAGGTAGTCGGTAAGTTCATCCTTCAATTATTCCTAGTCGTGGGAGGATCGAGACAGGGCATCGGTACTCCAGAGTAGACTAGCGTATGCGCTTCTTAACCCATATGATGGGAGATGGATGATCCCACATCCATTGGTGTTTAACATCAGAGAAGGTATACGGGTGCTCAGTGGAGACTGGGTACACTGGACGGACTTGCCGAGAACTCCTAGATGGTATTATACCTATCGTCAGATAGCAGTTCTCTGGTGATACTGGTAAAGGTTAGTCTGTCGACCCGAGATCTTCATAGAGTATTGTGTGATTCCCACTGTGCTTTGATTTCTACTTTACTACGTTCAAGAGATCGTGCAAAATGGTGGTTTTTGGGTTCAGTCCCAAGTCACATGGAGGCAATGAGCGATAGGAGGGGATTCGTCTCTCCCGGTATTGGGGGTTGATGTTGCGCTATGCTTGATTGGCCATAACAGGAAATCTTTGGCCAGGGTTGCTGAGATCTACTGGTAAGTATTATCAGTAGTTTCTCGAACCGTTATGGACCTCACATCGGCATGACTTATCGGGCTATTGTGGTATGAAGTTATACCACCCCCAGGCTGTGATATGCGACATATCAGACGAAGAGACCGGACTGTACGGTAGTGTTACTTGATTGGATTCACAGGAGTATGAGCATGCGTGCTTGTTGACCTTCTGATCGCTCAATACCCAGGTGGACATTATGTTTAGCAGATCGCTTGCGGCTTGTGGGTCACTGATATGATCACCACCTATTGCCGGCGTATTGACGAGTCTTTAGAGTCCAACACAGAGGTTTCCTGGCTCAAGCGAAGCGAAGTAGGAGCACATATGTGATATGTGCGGAACCGAGATTAATACGCGTATGAGATACCGTATTCTGTTCTCGCGATATGTGATATCGGTCGATTATATGTGATATAGCCAGGTTTTCGGATCAAGTGTTGATTCGATAAGTTGATACATTTGATATTAGTCGTTTGTATGTGATATAACCGGATTATTAAATCAAGCGTTGATTTAATAATTTAATGTATATATATTTGATATATTATCTTACATTAATTAATATTAGCTCACTTAAACATTTCTTTTTCTCACTTGGGTACACTTAGTATATATGTGATATATATTAATGCACATTATTTTGTGTCATGCTTGATGATACATATTACATGGGTGTATGAGACTTACACTATGCTTATGATAATCTAAGGTTTTTATTAATTTAAGAAATTCAAAATTGTTTGGAATTTTGTCATGGCTAGAAGCTTTGAGAAGCTTGTTGAGCCCATTGACTTAGTCCACTAGTTTTGTTTTTCTTAAGATATTTATTAACCTAACCATTATCCTTAGCCATAGTTTAGTCTCTACATGTGTTAGTGTATGACATAAACTCACCCATTGTCACGACCAGAAGGTACGAAACGTGACTAGCACTTAAATTACGAAACGTCTCAAGGCGTACATAATCTAAGTAAGCCAATGCCCAGAAATCAAAACCATGTAAAGAAATAGAGTGAAGGAAAATTTATTTAAAGAAGTCAATTTTTACCATATAAGTTGCATTAAACATTTTTAACAAAACATCAAAATTTCCCGAAAATTTCGGCAGAGTCTTCTCTGTAAATACTGGCCCCCAAACGGGTACAACATATGAAAATACATATAAATAATGAATAAGGCATCCCCAAGCGGGAGCTAGCTCTTCACCAATGGCGGAATCACAACCACATGCAATATGTATATCAAAAGTGCATAATAAGCATCTGAAAGCAAGAAATAAGAAAATACCACGTAAGCTCAAGTGAGCATCGACACCAAACACCACAAATACAAGTCTCACGAGTCTCACCGTCTAGTCCAATATACAAGGGTAGATGGAGTATATTAGATACAAAATAATATACATGATGGAATAAAATATCCTCGCAACCCACCTACGAGCAATGCCGCAAGTCCAAGCAAAAGGAACGAAATGAGGAAGTGCGTCCGCCGCTACTGTGCCGACGGGTCGGACCTGCAAGATACTGTGGCATAACGGGGATGAATTGCCAACTCGTGAGTAGTAAGTAACATCTAATAAGGCTATCGTAAGCATGCACACAAATGCGTCACAGCCAACACATACCAATATGATACGATGTCTAGAATGAATTTAACATGAATGCATAATCAAACACAAAAACTGAACAAGTCTGGTATGAGAAAATCTTTCTTCCTATCTTAAAAAAACCTCCGTGCAATAAAATGATGTATCATCAATGAAATCAACAGAAAATCCGTGTCAAGTATCGACACCATATATACATATCACAATATCTCAATGTCTCAATATCTCAATATCTCAAAGTCTTAATATCTCAATATCTCGGGCTCCGTCAGTCCGGATCGGCCCATATCATCAAATCTCACGATCACGTCGGTATCCTTCGGATATCCGTCGCGTAAGACATCACAAGTAGGTAGTCCGCCCCTTCCAGGCTCATCGTCATACCCACAAAAACACTCTCGTCCCCGGGTATCATACTGGGTCCACCATGTACCCGAGACGGTTCATCCTCCTCCTCGAATCGGGTCTCGACAACCAACAGAAATTAGGAAAACTCATGGTGGACGACATATACATCATATCACGAGAAAACCGCAACTTACATTTTTAAAAGGATAAGAAGTTTATAAAATTCTTGCAGTTTTCCCCAAAATCAAGAAATCTCATAAGTACTGAAATCCTCAAGAAGAATCACAATTTGTAAACATGTCGGTGATGATGAATGTCTATGGTATCAATAATAAAAAATACGATGTGTGACTTGAAAACTATGCATGAATGATGATGCAATGAGGTATATACAATTGACTAGCAATCCTACGTATCCATCCTGATGAAATGAATATACAAGTACATGTTTACAGATCATATATAGTGCAATTGTTTTAGATTCTGATTTAAGCAAGTTCTATAGTGTTCGTGGCATAGCAATTACCAAGGCATGTATGTTCGCATGAATAGTGCCCGTGCAGCATGAACTAATAGTAATGGTGCAAGTGTTGTATGAGATGATATCACACACACACACACACACACACACAAGATGGTGCGATGCAATGAGATTGATAATTAGGAAACTACGCATATAAAATGCAAGTACTATAAGTAATCCTAAACCATTGGGCGCTTCGCACCATCTAGACGATCCCGCCGTAGATGTGTACATCTAGTCACCGGTACGCCCCGGCTAATATGATCCGATCTCAGCCTTGCCTTTTCCGCGCCACATCTGACGCCTCTGCACCAGATCCTAGAAACGCAGACAAGTAAATAAGAGAATAGATATATAAATAGTTGCGAACACAAACGATAAAAATCAACCACGCGCACTAACTAGACACGCACGCACTTGGTGCACAAAACGCGCTCGCGAGAACGCCACAAACCACAACTAGGGTCACTATACGTGGCAACTACCAAGCCTAAAACCCAATCGCACCAATCGCGCATTTACAACACACTAAATACATTAGGAAATAGGTTGAATAGCATCAAAACCTCAACTTAATTAAAATCGATTTATTCCAAAAATCTAGTAAGCATCAATTTACCATTTTAGTTCAAATCTTGATGTTTTAACAAAACTAGTGGTCACAATAGTCACTTAACAACTTAATTAAGCCACACAAATCCTAACTAAATTTTAATCTCACCTAAATTACACTAATCATAAAAATTAGTTTGCAAGAATATATAATTATGATAATTTAAAAAATAATAATTAGCAAATTAACAACTAGTTTAGATTTTGCATGACTTAACATGTTAAACTACACATTGCTAACTAAATCAAGTGAAGTAAAATTTAATTTAATCTCAAACCCTTCTCCTTAAAATTTTATTTTGCAATTAAAGTTATATTAACATCTAATTAAAATTAGATTTAAGCATATAATTAACAAGTAACAATTTGGATAAAGTTTTATACCTCAAGATTTTTGGAAAGATCAACTTGCTAACTTTGGCCATCCAAAATGCTAACTTGCTATCAAGAAACATGCTAAGTTTTTAAAAGAAATTTTGTGATAATTTTAGTAGGGATTTTTGTTGGATTTGTGATGAGGAAAATGAGGCTTTTTTGGATGAAAGGAAGAAGAAAATGGGAGGGGGCTGCCTTGGCCGAGCCTTGGAGGGGTGCTGCACATTTTGTGTCAGGGGAGGAGGGGAAAGAGTGTGTTTAAGTCACATACACCATACCTAATATAATAAGAACCATACCTCTTTGTTTTATATATTTTCTTTTAGTTTTAATTTGTTTAAGCTTCCATGAAATATCTAGAACTATTTTGACCATTTTTTTTTAAAGTGGGCATGCTACAACATGGGTTTTAGTTCTGTCATGGTGCACAAAACCTGTATTAACCCATTCCAATTTGTAATTATCACTAATTAAATGTATAAGTGAAAGCTCGAAATAATAATTAAAATAATTAATTTGGAAAAATATTTAATTAAACTAGCAATTTATAAGTGACCAATTAAATACCAAATACCAGCAATTACATTGCTAGAATAGGTATATTTAAGTTTATGTTGAAAAAATAATTATATCATGGTTTTACGGAAAACACAAGTTATATTTCACCAATTATCGGAAAATTCTCCTAAACAATTTTCAAAACGTTACAGTCTTCCTCCTTTAAAGAAATTCGGTCCCCGAATTTAAAAATCTAACTGCGCTTATCCTCGAAGAGATGGGAATAGTTTCCTCTTATCTCATCCTCGGCTTCCCACGTGACCTCGCCAAAGAACCTTTACGGTCGTTATGTCCTCGGACCTCGGTTTCTTCACTTGCCGATTTATAATGACTATCGGCTGCTCGGTGAAAGAAAGATTGCGCTCCATTTGGACCATCTATTATTGTATCGTATGAGAGGGGTCATGAAGGTACCCGCGGAGTATCGATACATAGAACACGGGGTGAACATCTGGAAAGCTGGGTGGAAGAGCCAACCGATAAGCAACTGCGCCGACTCGCTCGAGAATCTCAAAGAGAGCCACATATATGGAACTAAACCTTCATTTCTTTCCGAAACTCAACACGACTTTCATCAGAGAAACCCTTAAGAAAACATGATCGCCTACTATAAACTCAAGTCTGCGCCAACGTCAGTCTGCTCTGGGCCGCTCTCATCCTATCCCGAATCAACTGAATCTTTTCGGTCATCTCCTACACAATCTGCGGCCCCAAAATACTGCTATCACTGAGCTCTGTCTAACATACGGGTGAACGGCATCACCTCCCATATAACGCCTCGAAGGGTGCCATCTGAATCTCCTCCTGGAAGCTGTCAATGCAGGAGAACTTTATTAAGGGCAAGTAGCGATCCCAACTACCACCGAAAACTAGAACGCAAGCTCGGAGCATGTCCTCACGAGTTTGAAAGGTCCACTCTGATTGACCGTCGGTATGCGGATAGAAAACTGCACTGAAACTCAATCTGGTGCCCAAAGCCTCCTGAAGTTTCTGCTGTAGTCGGCTGGTGAACTGGGTGTCCCGGTCGGACATAATACGCCGGAGACCACTCTATGTAGTCGCACAGTCTCATCAACATATATCTGAGCATACTGAACGAATCCGAAAGTGGTCTTACTGGCAGAAAGTGAGCTGCTTTCGTCATTCGGTCTACGATCACTCAAATAGAGCCATACTCTCGACTGGTCCTAGGTATACCCATAATAAATTCCATAAAAATCTGCTCCTATTCCTACTCTGGAATGGGCAAAGGTTGTAACTCTCCTGCCGTCCTTTGATGCTCAGCCTTGACTTTGTTGACAAGGCAGCATCCCGAAACAAAATCTGTGACATCTCTCTTCATCCTTTCATACTAGTAGACTTCTCTCAAATCATAATACATCTTAGTGGAACCCGGATGAACACTATATACCGACTGATGCGCCTCCTCTAATATCTTGCGTCTCAATCCCTTTGAATTTGGCACACATAGTCGAGTCCCAAATCATAGTACTCCCAGATCATCAATCACGAATTCTGAATCTCTGCCCTGTCGAACCTGCTCCATGATCTCTGACAAACGAACATCATCGGACTATGCCTCACGGATATAATCAAATAACTGTGGATGTGCAGGGACATGGAAAAGTTGTCCCCCGGTTGACGTAAACTCGAACTGTACTCGGCTGTCATATAGTATCTGCCAATCTGCAGCCGACTGTCTCTGAACCGTGCTCAACAAGAAAAGCTACCTCCGGGCTTCCGACTCAAGCATATGCCACAACATTCGCCTTGCCTGGACGATAAAGAATCTCGCAGTCATAGTCTTTCACTAGCTCCATCCATTTGTGCTGTCCTAAATTTAGATCTCGTTGCTGAAAGATATACTTTAAGCTTCTTAGGGTCCGTATATATCTAGCATGACTTGTCGTATAAGTAGTGTCTCCAAATCTTAAGTGTAAAAACTACCGCAGCTATTTCTAAGTCATGCATGGAATAGTTCTGCTCGTGCTTCTTCAACTGCCGAGAAGCATAGCAATAACTAACAAAACCGCCTGATCCTAAAAGCAAAGATAATACCGGCGCCGTAATCAAACGAATTTTCAACTGCTGAAAGCTCTACTCGCATGCTTCGGTCCAAAGAAAAAGGAACTCCCTTCTAGATCAACCCGGTCAACGTTGCAGCGATCTGTGAAAAATCCTGTACGAAATATCAATAGCATCCGTCCAAACCCAAAATGCTGCGAACCTCCGTCAGTGCTGAACGGCCTCGATCTTTTTCGGTTCCATATTTATCATCTCTCGTAACTACGTGATCCAAGAAGTCAACATCATCCAACCAGAAAACACACTTGGATAATTTAGCGAATAGCTGGTGCTCCCTCAAAGTCTGCAACGAAATCCTCAATTACTGTCCAGGCTCCACTCGGTTCCAAAAGTAAACTAGGATGTCCTCAATGAACACGATGATATACGGATCAAGAAACGGCATGAATATACGGTTCATCAAATCCATAAACGCTGCTGGGGCATTGGTGAGCTCGAACGACATCACCAAGACTCATAACGCCCATGACGTGTGTGAAAATCGGACTTCGGAATATCATCATCTCGAACCCGCAACTAATGGTAACCTGATCGCAAGTCAATCTTCGAGAAATGTCCCGCACCCTGGAGCTAATCAAATAAATTGTCGATGCAAGGTAGGGCATATCTATTCCGCACAGTAACCCGATTCAACTTGCGATAATCAATGCATCAACGCAAACTGCTGTATTTCTTCTTGATGAACAGGACAGGAGCTCCCCAAGTGACGCGCTCGGACGAACAAGCCCTTTATCCTACAAATCTTGCAATTGATCCTTCAGTTCTTTACGCACCGCCGGATCCATCCGATGTGGCGGTAGATAAAAAGGCTCCGTGCCAGGAATCAAGTCATAGCAGAACTCAATATCGTGCTCTGGCAACAAACCAAGCAACTTTTCAGGAAAGACATCTGGAAATCTCTCATAATCGGGACCTCTGCGGCTCTAACATCACAAACATACGTCAAGAATTCTTGACATCCCTTTCTCAAAATCTACCTAGCGCGAAGAGAAGAATTCAAATCGGGAAGGGTGGCGCTGAGGTCTCCCTGAAAACAAGAACTGGCTTACCCGGAAAACTAAATCTGACTGCCTCCTTACGGCAGTCCACGGACGCATAACACATGGCTAACCAATCCATGCCAAGAAGAACTTCAAAGTCTAACATATCGAGGAGAATCAAATTGACAGAAGAATCCTTATCTCCGATACGAACAAAACAAACACAAATGAGAAACATATCTGGAGACAAAAGATCAGCCTACGAAAGAATAACAACAAGCGGCTGATCTAGCAAGGACTACTATCGGCCAGACATCGATACAAAATATGTGGATACCATTTCAAACAACACCCGAAAGAAATACACCTCGGAAGAAAACACCGAAAGAATACCTGTCAAAACGGCGTCTATCTAACTGCCTTTGAGCTAGCATACCGGTACAAATCCGCTTTGGTCCAGAAATGATCGAAGTCTCAGAAATGCGCTCCTCCAACAGTAAGGTTGCGTTCATAGCAGCGGCGTAAGTGTCAAAATGCTGGGCACCAAAAGCAAGAATAACTGCATGTCCAATCTCCACACGAACCTCTTTATGCATTTCTTTTCAGTGTCCACCAGGTAAGTGTAGGGTTGCTAGGCACGCTCACAAGTGTCTACGAGGCATCAACCATGCCCGATTAAAATTTTAGCCGTGCCGAACAACCCAAAGCTGGATCTTTAAACTGGAGTTTATGCGAAAGTAAGCGTGTTAAATACTTTAACACTAAGTGAGAGGGATTACAACCTTTGTAGATCCGGTCCTTCACTTCAATAGCTCTATGTAGATGTCCCCTTCGCTGCGATCATGAACTCCGGACTCTAGAGAAGCTCCATAAGAAGAACGAACGTGCTTGCTTCGATGACTTCGAGGCCGAAGAAGATCTACGTCGGGGAGACACTAACTCTAGCTATTCCTTCACTAGGTCATGAACTTTATGAAGAGAACACACTCTACTATATGGCAAGTGGTAGAGGATGAAGAAGTAGGAGTTGGGCTCACTTTAGAATTGATTTTCTCACATTTTTCCTCATAGCACCATTAGAGCTTGAAAGCTTTTTCAAGGAGCTTGATGAAGAAGAAGAAGAAGGAATAATATCATCATATGAATTATTTTCTTCAATAATGTAACTATGGGTGAGTTAAACAATCATGCTTAACTCATGTAGAGAATTGACCAAGGTATATGGTTAAGGGTTGGGTTAACTAAATATCCTTAAGAATGACAAAAGAGTTGACTTTGTCATTGTTTCCACAAACTTCATGAAAGCTTGAGAACTTTGACAAAGTCTTTCTCTTTTGTCATTCTTAAGATATAAACAAAACCCTAATCTTTACCCTAATCTTGGTATAAGTCTCATACACCCATCTTTGATGTATCATCAAGCATGACACAATCATATGTACACAAATATATATCACATATACACTTATGCACAATCAAGTGAGAAAATAAATCTTAAGTGAGCTAATACTAGTTAATGTAATGTAATATATCAAATATATAATTATATATTAAATTATTAAATCAACTCTTGATTTAATAACCCGTCTATAACCGACTAACATCATGTGTAACAACTTATCGAATCAACACTTGATCCGATAACCCGGCTATATCGCATACAACCGATCAATGTTACAAATCGCGAGAATAGAATATGGTATCTCATATCGTATCAATCTCGGTCCCGCACATATCACATATGTGCTCCTACTCCGTTTCGGTTGAGCCAGGAAACCCCGGTGTAGGACTCTAAAGACTCGTCGATACGCCGGCAGTAGGTGATGATCATATCAAACAACCATAAGCCGCAAGCGGTCTGATAAACGTAACGGCCACCCGGGTATTAAGCGATCAGAAGATCAACAAGCAAGCCTGTACATTCTTCTGTGGATCCAAACAGTAACACTCCCGCACAGTCCGGTCTCGTCATCTGATATGTCGCATATCTCGCCTGGAGGAGGTAAACGTCAGACCCCAGTAGCTTGATAAGTCGTGTCGATATGAGGTCTATAACAGTTTGAGAAACTACTGATAACACTTACCAGTAAATCTCAGCAACCCTGGCCAGGGATTTCCAGTTATAGCCAATCGAACACAGCACAACATCAACTCCCTATACCGGAAGAGACGAATCCCCTCCTATCGCTCATTGCCTCCATGTGATTCGGGACTGTACCCAAAAGCCACCTTTTTGCATGCCCTCTTGGACGTAGTATGATGGAAATCAAAGCACAGTGGGAATCACACAAGACTCTATGACGATCTCGGTGTTAGTGTATATGCCCTAGAGGCCATTACTGTATCATACTAGTTTGTATATTACTTAATGGAAGCTTGGGATGTTCACCTTGTATAAACAATCTTGGTCAATATAGTAGTATGCTACTTGGTTTGTTTCTACTTCAATGTGTACATGTGTTTATATTAGTATATCACCTATACGCATTAGTGGAGCCCTTAGGATCTTTGCTTGATTACCAGCGTTGTGATGGCAGTCACACTAGTGGGGGCTGGGTAATCTATAAGCACATCCTTATACAGGTCCCTGGTCGCAGGACTATCGAGACAGGGCATCGATACTCCGGAGTAGACTAGCGCATGCACTTCTCATCCCAGTGTGGGAGATGGTCTGTCCCACAGCCATCAGTACGTCGTACTGGAGATAGTATACGGGTGCTCGTTGGGTTACGTGTACACTGGACAGGACTTGTCGGGAACTGACAGGTTGGTATTATACCTATCGTCAGTTATCAGTTCCCAGGTGACATGAGTACAGCTTAGCTGACTTGACACTGGCACTTCGCCCCGAGTGTGTTCCCACTGCACTTTGATCACTACCCTACCACGGCTCAAAGGAGTCGTGCAAACAGGTGGTGGTTGGGTGCAGTCCCGAAGCACTTGGAGGCAGTGACGGTTGGACAGGATTCGTCTCTCCCGGTATTGGGGGTTGACATCGCGCTGTGTCTAGGAGAGCCATTACACGAGTAGTCCCTGGCCAGGGCAAGCGAGATATACTGGTAGGTTTCCAGTGTTATCTCAGGGTGTTTTGGGCTTCACTCCGACATGACTTGTACCGCTATTAGGGGACTGACGTTTTACAGCCCCCTAGGCCCGACATGCGATGTATTAGACGAACAGACCGGACTGTACGGAGACTGTCACATTCAGACTCAGTAGGAGTTCAGATAGGGTTCACCTCGTCAGCCTTCTTGTCGGCATCTACCTGGGGACCGTTACGCACAGCTAGTGCCGCTTGCAGTCTGTGGTTAAACCCACTGCCAGCGTAGTGTTGAGTCTTTAGAGTCCCACACAGAGGGTATTCGCCTCTGGGCAAAACAGAGTAGAGGTCGCATGGTTTTGCGACAGGGTTCGTTCTCATCCGCGCACTTGTGCACGTTTAGAGTCCGGACGGATATTACTAGTAGGCTCTGGTTTGAGCCAGATGCTGGTATATGTTTTGGGGTTGCTTTTATCTCTCAGTATTCATGTTCCTCGGAACAAGAATGCAGGTGTGTATGCACAGTTGTTTGAGGAGGAGGAAGAGGACTTTCATTAGGATTTCGGAACGGGTGCGTATGCACAGTTGACAGTCGTCTTTTTCCAAACCCTAATGGATTTATGTTATATCAATTAATAATATTAATAAAATGAAATTGTGTCATGGTTGGATTTTGTTGACTAGTTGACCATGGTTGACTTGTTGACCATGGTTGAAGTTTTGACCATCATCATTACAAAAGAAAGATGCTTTTTGATTCTTGCAAAACCATTTAATGTTTGAAATAATAATGGTCATTCCTAAACCTTCCATCAACTATTTCATTTTCATTATTATTATTAATTTGATAATTCTTTTTCTTTTGTGATATGGTTGCAAGAAAGAAAAAGAGAGAGCTCATTCTATCATTTAGCTTCTCTCTCCTCACTTCATCTTCTTCTTCCTCTAGCTCAAGGAGAATCCTTCTCATGTGTTGAGAATCCCTCTCCTTGAAAGATAAACACCCCTTAGACACTCTCTACTCACTCTAGGATCAAAGGTTTAGCAAGCCGAAGATTCTAGTTCTCTCCAAGTTCGAGAAAGAGCCCGAAGGTTGAACCCTCAGGTGGATCCATCTTTGACGGAAGAAGGCAACGAGGAAAGCACCATCAACCTCTACAAAAGTTTGAAGACGAAGGAGTTCAAGTTAGGTATAACCATCTTTCCGAGTAGCTAATTCTCTTTAGCTTGTTTGCTAGTTTAGTTTAGAAAAGATCCCGACTTTGTTAGTCCATGTTGCCCTATGCGCTAAAAATTTGATTTTTATACCGTTTCCGCCTCCCCATAAGAACCGGGGGTCGCAACGTGGACTTACAGTGGTATCAGAGCCTAACTAAACTTAAACTAGCTAGGTAGTGAAGTGTAACGAAGTTCGGAACCGAAAAATCCAAAAACCAAACTTTTCAAAAACCCTATTTTCTGTTAAAATTTTTTCTGGTCAAAACAAAATTTGTTATATACCAAAAATTATCTCAGGGTTTTTTAAAGATAACCACCAAAAATGAGCCAGAGATCTGACCAAACGACCGCGTTTCCGCGGCGACAGCAAGCTATGTCGCCGCGGATCCGCGGCCGTCTTGTCTCCTCTCTGCCTCGATTTTGGTGCAGTGTATCTCTGTATTGGTTTTAGGATTTTTAAGATATATTATATATGCCCAGATTTTCCAGAATAGTGATTTATTTTTGGGGGCCTATAATTCCGTTTTTTTTTCCGGACTTCACTACACTTTGACTATGATGGTTATATCTGTGATGTTTGTATGCATTGAACGTCGGGTAATCGCTATAAGTCGATTAGTCGGGGTTATACATCTCTGTGATCTGTGTTTGATATTGGAATGTGTAAATGAATGTGTTGGACTGTCGCGGGTGAATAGCCTGGGTGGATGTGAGATGAGCTTTTGTTTTTCTTTCATTCATTTGTAACATGTAAATTGATGTAATATTATTATTTGTTTGGCCGCACAACCGGGTCGGGGTTGTAGCCGTCATTGTATAATTCTTTTTACTGTTTTTGCTCCTAGGATAGACCCATGGAGGGGTGCACAAACTGCCGAGTACTTGGCGGGTAGTTTTCCGCACCCGTAGGGGTCTTGGGTGGGGTATTGGCTATTCACCGCGACCGTGTAATCCGCTTTTCGTTGCAGGCTCGAACGGATTGCGGATTCCTAGTATATCCAATGTATTCATCTGTGATCTGTAATGTCTATCATTGCTATATTTATAACTATTTAGGCGTTGCTTATGTTTTACAGCCGCGCTAGCCCAGCCCCCGCTCTGTCGTTAGTTAAGTAACCTAACGGGTGATGACGGGGCCCCGTGGCGAATGCGAATGGCATAAGCGTACGTCATATTTTGGTTGTTTTCTGCAATGGTAGGATTTAAATGATGGGACGCATTAAAAGAACTAATGCAAGAATATCACGCATTAAAAGAACTAATGCAAGATAATAAACCAAGTTAAAATCGTTGGAACACTTTCGAAAAACCACTCGGTTCTTTTCAAAACCAACTTTTAAATGCGGAGCTTGAGCCACTCCTTTTAAAAGCTATCTCGTTCCAATCGATTATATCAAGTTCACTACGTTCACGGTTTCGCCAAAACCATTCGTAGCCCTCCATCATTTCAGTTAAATGTACGGTAGTATTCAAGCTATGTATTTTGACCTCACGCCAAGGCATAGTGATTGGTAGCTGCCGGATATTTATCTGTTGCATAGATAGAATGAGTTGTTTTGGGACAACCGTATCACCATTTTGGCCTACGTCAAGGGTAGGTACGGGTGGGTTCAAATCAACCGGGATAATGATGGGAAGAACTTGACATGTGACTTATGACATTTTGACCTCACGCCAAGGTCATAAGAGCATGGGGCAAAAATCCACATCAGGAGTTTCATAAGTACTGAAACTTGCTAGATTTGCATACCATTTGGAGTGTGGTGATTCCGGTAGGATTCCTTCAGTTTCGTCACGCAATGATATTTGGATCCCGATCCTACTGTGAGTATATGCTACTCCTCGGGAAATTTCTCACTAAACGATCAATGCTATAAACCTAGTAGATGCCTAGAAAGGTGTTAGCGGGGCTACGCCCCCAGGGAAAAGAGGTTATTTAATTAAGGAACTTCGCGAAAGCGTTGGAAAACCTCCCTCGAAGTACCGACACTGGCCTGGCTGAACGGTTAAGCAAGTATTGTGCGGTGGGATTGATCCCGACTAGTTCTTCCT
Organism: Agapanthus africanus; assembly: GCA_030015575.1. NCBI lineage: Eukaryota > Viridiplantae > Streptophyta > Magnoliopsida > Asparagales > Amaryllidaceae > Agapanthus > Agapanthus africanus. The sequence continues at coordinate 137,049,044 of CM057347.1, read as the reverse complement.
TTATGGTTTGAGGAGGGATTCGAGAGACAGTGGGAGCCATCCAGTTTAGAAAAACTAAAAACCATTCTAAACTTGCAAGAGCATCATGCTAAAGTGTTTCTTCTCTCTCTCCTAATTGCAGCGACCATTCGACATGACTGGACTTAAGTTACTTCTAGATAAAAACATACTGACAGGGCCAAACTACAAAGATTGGCTCAGGAATATCAAAATGGCAATCACTTACGACAAGCTGGGGTATCTTCTTACCACCAAAGCTCCCCCCGTCCCAGGTCCCACCTCCAACGTCGCAGATAAGGAAATCCGTAAGACTTGGGAGATTGATTGCGCGAAGGCCAGGTGCCTCGTGCTTGCCTCTATGGACAACGAACATCAGAGGAGGCATGAGAATATGGATTTGGAATCCATATTTCTTCATACAAAAGAACTGTATGGAGAGCAGTCTCGTATCGCAAGATACGAAGTGTCGAAAAAGTTATTTTCGGCAAAGTTGGCCGTCGGATCATCGGTAGCGGACCACGTGCTTAAGATGATTGGCTACATTGAGGAGATCGCGGAACTTGGGACCACGTTGGAAAGTGAACTCTATACGGATTTAATTCTCCAGTCCCTTCCATCCACTTACGCCCAGTTTATACTGAACTTCGACTTACAAGAAAAGGAAGTTGAACTTTCAGAAGTCCTCAACATGCTGAGGAGCGCAGAGGGCACCCTACAGAAAGGTAGGGAAACACCCGCTTTGTTTGTAGGAGGATCTTCTTCCTCTAGGTCCAAGGCAAAAGCCAAGGGAAAGAGGAAGAAAGCCCCCGCCAAACCAAGAGGCGGTGTTAGTAAAGTGGGTACGAAGGGAAAGGAAAGGCAACAAAGATTGCGGGGAAGCTTGTGGGAAAGGAGGAATGCTTCTATTGTCATAAGAGTGGACACTGGAAGAAAGATTGCAGGGCTTGGAAGGCCAGGACACAGGAACTGAAGCAGGTTGCGGCTTCAGCTTCAGGTGTGTATGTTATTGAAAACTGTCTTTCTATAAACTCTACTTCCTGGGTATTGGATACCGGATCAGGATCTCATATCTGTAATTCTTTGCAGGCGTTGAGAAACCGTAGGGTTTTGAAGGCAGGTGACATGACCCTCAGAGTTGCGAACGGAGCTAGCATGGATGCTAAAGCCGTGGGGGACTATCACCTGGGAATGTCAGATGGGCATGTTTTTGTTTTGCGTAATTGGTTTTTTGTACCCAACGCAACTTGTAATATCATTTCTGTATCTTTGGTTTCTAAAGAAGGTTATGAATTTGCGTTTGTAAGTAATGTTGTAAACATTCACCTTAATCAAGTTCTGATTGGGTCAGGTACACTGAGCAATGGTAAATACGTGTTAAACCAACCACAGATTTTCAATGTCCAGAATACACACAAAAGAAAGTCTCCAGATATTAATCAGGCTTTCTTATGGCATTGTAGACTGGGTCACATCAATGAGAGAAGGTTGACTAAGTTACATACAGAAGGATATTTGAATTCGTTCGAATATCAATCGTATGCCACTTGTCAATCCTGTCTCAAAAGAAAGATGACAAAGACTCCGTTCACTGGACACGGAGTAAGAGCGAGCGAGCTCTTGGGACTCGTGCACAGCGACGTGTGCGGTCCAATGTCTACACATGCGCGAAGCGGTTTTTCTTACTTCGTTACTTTTACGGATGATTTTTCAAGGTTCGGACATGTCTTCTTAATGAAACATAAATCCGAAGCCTTTGGAAAATTCCAGGAATATAAGAATGAGGTAGAAAAACAAACCGGCAAAAGTATCAAGATTCTAAGATCGGATCGAGGTGGAGAATACTTAAGTGCCGAGTTCCTGAATTATTTAAAAGAGAACGGAATTCTCTCTCAGCTTACTCCTCCATACACTCCGCAACATAACGGTGTTTCGGAGAGACGGAACCGAACCCTATTGGATATGGTACGGTCCATGATGAGTAACGCTGAGTTACCGCGATCATTCTGGGGGTATGCACTAGAATTAGCTGCGTACCTTTTGAACCGAGTTCCCACTAAGACTGTGCCTACCACACCATATGAGTTATGGAGTGGGAAGAAACCCTATCTTCAATATCTGAAGATCTGGGGATGTTCAGCTTATGTCAAAAAGCAGCATACGGACAAGCTCGAGGCACGCTCAGTACTGTGCAAGTTTGTGGAATACCCAAAGAACTCCAGGGGGTATCTTTTCTATTACGCAGAGGAACAAAAAGTCCTTGTTTCTCGCAATGCCCATTTTCTGGAACATCAGTTTTTAGAAAAAGAAATAAGTGGGAGCGCAATAGAACTGGAAGAAATTCCAGAACCACAGACTATTACTGAAAGCTTAGTGGAACCAGAGGGTTCAAAAGAACATGACATTCCTACGCCGCTCCGCAGGAGTAGTAGGCAGTCTCATCCGCCCGAGAGATACTATGGTTTTCTCATAGACGGGGATAGAGAGGATTGCATCATAGATTATGATGAGCCTACTAGCTTCCAGTAGGCCGTTCAGAGCGTTGACTCGGTAAAATGGCTGGATGCAATGCGGACCGAAATGGAGTCCATACACACCAACAAAGTATGGACGTTGGACATTGCTCCAAACGGGGTAAAACCCGTAGGATGCAAGTGGATCTTCAAAAGGAAGATTGGTGTAGATGGACAGGTCGAGACCTATAAAGCTAGACTTGTTGCAAAGGGTTTTCGTTAAAGACCTGTTTTGGACTATGACGAAACCTTTTCTCCAGTGGCTATGCTGAAATCCATTTGGATCCTTCTTGCCATTGCTGCCTTCCATGATTATGAGATTTGGCAGATGGACGTAAAGACCGCTTTTCTAAATGGAAATTTAGAGGAGTGTGTCTATATGGATCAGCCAGAGGGTTTCATTCAGAGTGGGAGCAGCGGAAAGGTGTGCAAGTTGCTTAAGTCCATCTATAGACTAAAGCAGGCATCGCGGAGTTGGAACATCTGTTTTGATGAGACGGTCAAGGAATTTGGCTTTATCAAAAATCCAGATGAACCATGCATCTATAGTAGATTTGTAGCGAGAACTGTAGTATTCCTCGTTTTATACGTGGATGACATTCTCTTGATAGGAAATGACATTCCTATGCTACAATCTGTCAAGGGGTTCTTGTCGCACAGGTTCTCCATGAAAGACCTGGGTGATGCCTCATACATCCTGGGGATCCGGATCCATCGTGATAGATCCAAGAGGATATTAGGACTTTCTCAGTCCAGGTACATCGACACCATAGTGAAAAGATTCAGTATGGAAGATTCCAAGTGCGGTAACTTACCGGCTTGTCACGGGATCACCCTCTCTAAAGAGATGTCTCCCAAGACTGATTTGGAGAGGGATCGCATGTCTATTATACCCTACGCTTCTGCGGTAGGCTCTATAATGTATGCGATGTTGTGTACCAGACCGGATGTAGCTTATGCACTGAGTGTGGTAAGCCGGTATCAGTCAAACCCTGGGGAGAAACACTGGATAGCGGTAAAGAACATTCTCAAGTACCTGAGAAGGACTAAGGAGATGTTCTTGGTGTATGGCGAAAAAGACCTCCAGATCGAGGCCTTTGCTGACTCCAGCTTCCAGAGTGACAAGGATGATTCCAAGTCCATGTCGGGTTTTGTCTTTACCCTCAATGGAGGGGCGGTGTGTTGGAAGAGCTCCAAACAGGAAACCGTTGCAGACTCGACTATGGAAGCGGAATATATCGCTGCATCTGATGCCGCAAAAGAAGCTGTCTGGATGAGGAAGTTCTTAAAAGAACTTCAGGTGGTTCCGTCCATTGTTGACCCAATACCTCTGTATTGCGACAACAACGGGGCTATAGCTTTAGCAAAGGACCCAGGTCCCATCAGAGATCCAGGCACATCTTGAGGCGGTATCACCTGATCAGGGAGATCGTGGATCGCAAGGAGATCGAGGTTCGGAGGGTTGCTTCAGAAGAAAACACTGCAGATCCATTCACCAAGGAACTGCCCCAGACTCAGTTCGAGCGGCTGATCGAGATGATAGGTCTTCGATACGCCAGTACATGGCCTTAGTGCAAGTGGGAGATTGTTAGTGTATATGCCCTAGAGGCCATTACTGTATCATACTAGTTTGTATATTACTTAATGGAAGCTTGGGATATTCACCTTGTATAAAAAATCTTGCTCAATATAGTAGTATGCTACTTGGTTTGTTTCTACTTCAATGTGTACATGTGTTTATATTAGTATATCACCTATACGCATTAGTGGAGCCCATAGGATCTTTGCTTGATTACCAGCGTTGTGATGGCAGTCACACTAGTGGGGGCTGGGTAATCTATATGCACATCTTTATACAGGTCCCTAGTCGCAGGACTATCGAGACAGGGCATCGATACTCCGGAGTAGACTAGCGCATGCGCTTCTCATCCCAGTGTGGGAGATGGTCTGTCCCACAGCCATCAGTACGTCGTACTGGAGATAGTATACGGGTGCTCGTTGGGTTACGAGTACACTGGACAGGACTCGTCGGGAACTGACAGGTTGGTATTATACCTATCGTCAGTTATCAGTTCCCAGGTGACATGAGTACAGCTTAGTCCGCTGACTTGACACTGGCACTTCGCCTCGAGTGTGTTCCCACTGCACTTTGATCACTACCCTACCACGGCTCAAAGGAGTCGTGCAAACAGGTGGTGGTTGGGTGCAGTCCCGAAGCACTTGGAGGCAGTGACGGTTGGACACGATTCGTTTCTCCCGGTATTAGGGGTTGACATCGCGCTGTGTCTAGGAGAGCCATTACACGAGTAGTCCCTGGCCAGGGCAAGCGAGATATACTGGTAGGTTTCCAGTGTTATCTCAGGGTGTTTTGGGCTTCACTCCGACATGACTTGTACCGCTATCAGGGGACTGACGTTTTACCACCCCCTAGGCCCGACATGCGATGTATTAGACGAAACAGACTGGACTGTACGGAGACGGTCACATTCAGACTCAGTAGGAGTTTAGATGGGGTTCACCTCGTCAGCCTTCTTGTCGGCATCTACCTGGGGACCGTTACGCACAGCTAGTGCCGCTTGCGGTCTGTGGTTAAACCCACTGCCAGCGTAGTGTCGAGTCTTTAGAGTCCCACACAGAGGGTATTCGCCTCTGGGCAAAACAGAATAGAGGTCGCATGGTTTTGCGACAGGGTTCGTTCTCATCCGCGCACTTGTGCACGTTTAGAGTCCGGACGGATATTACTAGTAGGCTCTGGTTTGAGCCAGATGCTGGTATATGTTTTGGGGTTGCTTTTATCTCTCAGTATTCATGTTCCTCGGAACAAGAATGCAGGTGTGTATGCACAGTTGTTTGAGGAGGAGGAAGAGGACTTTCATTAGGGTTTCGGAACGGGTGCGTATGCACAGTTGACAGTCGTCTTTTTCCAAACCCTAATGGATTTATGTTATATCAATTAATAATATTAATAAAATGAAATTGTGTCATGGTTGGATTTTGTTGACTAGTTGACCATGGTTGACTTGTTGACCATGGTTGAAGTTTTGACCATCATCATTACAAAAGAAAGATGCTTTTTGATTCTTGCAAAACCATTTAATGTTTGAAATGATAATGGTCATTCCTAAACCTTCCATCAACTATTTCATTTTCATTATTATTATTAATTTGATAATTCTTTTTCTTTTGTGATATGGTTGCAAGAAAGAAAAAGAGAGAGCTCATTCTATCATTTAGCTTCTCTCTCCTCACTTCATCTTCTTCTTCCTCTAGCTCAAGGAGAATCCTTCTCATGTGTTGAGAATCCCTCTCCTTGAAAGATAAACACCCCTTAGACACTCTCTACTCACTCTAGGATCAAAGGTTTAGCAAGCCGAAGATTCTAGTTCTCTCCAAGTTCGAGAAAGAGCCCGAAGGTTGAACCCTCAGGTGGATCCATCTTTGACGGAAGAAGGCAACGAGGAAAGCACCATCAACCTCTACAAAAGTTTGAAAACGAAGGAGTTCAAGTTAGGTATAACCATCTTTCCGAGTAGCTAATTCTCTTTAGCTTGTTTGCTAGTTTAGTTTAGAAAAGATCCCGACTTTGTTAGTCCATGTTGCCCCATGCGCTAAAAATTTGATTTTTATACCGTTTCCGCCTCCCCGTAAGAACCGGGGGTCGCAACGTGGACTTACACTCGGGTCAACAGACTACTCTGTACCAGTGTCACCGGAAAACTGCCATCCGACGTGAGGTATAATACCATCTGGGAGTTCTCGGCGAGTCCGTCCAGTATACCCAGTCTCCACTGAGCACCCGTACACCATCCTTGATGTCAAACACCAATGGATATAGGATCATCCATCGCCCATCATATAGGTCAATATGCGTATACGCTAGTCTACTCTGGTGTATCGATGCCCTGTCTCGATACACCCTCGACTAGGAACAGTTATAGGATGTACTCGTCGACTATCGTGGCCCCACTAGTATGATCTCATCATAGTCCCAGTAGTCGAGTACATATCCTAAGGGCTTTATCAACATGTAACATAGAGACAATCAGAGTAAATGTTAAGATAAAGAGTAACCAGATAGCGCACTGTCATGTCGAGCAAGAAAGTCCTCCCTATATATGTCCAAGCATCCACTACAATATACATCGTATGTACAGTAATGGCCTCTAGGGTATACATATAACTAACAATCTTCCACTTTCACTAGGACCATCTGTTGTGGTATCACATACCCAACAATTAGCTGTGGTTGAAATATCTCATACTCAACCATCCCATAAAAGTCTCTACTGGGAAAAAGGCCTTTGTGATTGGATCCGCGCTGTTGTCCTCTGTGTCTACTCTCCTAACCTCGATCTCCCTGGAGATCAACCATCTCCATGATCAGGTGATACTGCCTAAGAATTATATCTGGATTTCTGATGGGACGGTAGTTCCTTGGCTAAAGCCACAACTCCATTGTCACACAATGGTAGGAACGATGTTCATCTCATGAACTTATATGTATCCAGACTGCCTCTTTGGTAGCATCTTTGGTAACGATGTATCTTGCCTTTAATCGTCTAGTAAGTCACGGTATCTAGCTTGGAACTCTTCCAACATACCGTCCCTCTACTGAGGGTAAAGACAATGCCTGCGACTGACATTCAGTCGTCCTTATCACCCTGGAACCTTTCCAGTGATTCTCCCCAAGATCAATTGATACTATCTCACTACAACTAGTAAGAATCCTAACATCCAATTAGATATATCTCATAGATCCAAAACCCAGGATTTAGGAGGTATCACTTTGATCCTATATGGAGAATCCTTGTGATAAGCGGAGATTGACCGAGCATAGCATAGGAAACTCCTTTCCTATCAAGAGTATGTCATCCACGTACTCTACGAGGATCACCACCATACTCCCTACTACCTTTTTGTATATACAAGGTACATCTACCATTTTGATGAAGTCAAACTCTTTGAATACCACATCAAAAGAGATGTTCCAACTCCGCGATGCCTGCTTTATCCTATAAAGTATCTTGCACACGTTTCCGCTGCTCCCACTGTCTATGATGCCCTCTGGCTGTGTACTTATAGACGCTCTCTTCTAAAACATCATTTAGAAAAGTTGTCATGACACCCAACCATCAGATATCGGAGTAATGGTATGTAGCCATGGCAAGTAGGATCTGGATGGACTTAAGCATAGCTTTGAAAGTCTCAACCTTTCTATGTACACCAAATAATCTTCTCAAGATATACTTGCTCCTGATGGGGATTTAACCCTTCAGATAAAGCAACCAAAGTCCATACTTTGTTGGTGTATAAGGATTCCATCTCAGATCGCTAAGCATCCAGCCATTCTTAAAGAGTCCCATTCCTGATGGCCAGCTCGAAACTAGTTGGGTCATCATCTCATGATGCAATCCTCGCTCCCACTGTCATAGAGAAACCGAAGTATCTCTCTGGTGGGTGAAGAACCTTACTAGATTGGCGGAGAGGCTGAGGTTCGTTGGAAACTACTGAATCCTTTGGTTCTACAAAATCATCAGCTGCAGTTTGTATAGCTGGAACTACTTCCAGTTTTACAGAGTTGACTTTGCCTCGAGCTTGTCCGGATTTTGCTTTTAGACATAGGCCGGACAACCCCAAATCTTAACAAACTTAAGATATGGGCCCTTCCCTTTCCATATCACATATGAAGTGGTAGGCAACTGATTTGATTTGAACCTTATTCAATAGGTATGCAGCTTCTCAAGTGCATAACTCCCAAAAGGAAATAGGAAACTCAGTAGTACTCATCATAGAGCACACCATATCCCATAGGATGCTTTTTCTCCGCCCCGATATACCATCGTGCTATGGTGTATACGGAGGAGTAATGCTGAGAAAGAATCTCATTCTCCTTTAGAATAGTCCAAGATCTCCGTGCTCAAGTATTCTCCTCCTTGATCTCATCAAAGGACATAATACTTATACCCGATTTTGGTTCTCTACTTCTAACTTATATTATGTGAATATCTCAAAAGCTTCGGACTTGTGTTTCAACAGGAACATATGTCTAAATCTTGAGAGATCATCAGAGAATGTAATGAAGTACAAAGAACCGCTCTTGGCATGTGTAGACAGGGGACCTTCATACATCAGCATGTATCAATCCCAAGAGTTCACTAACTCTTTCTCTGTTTCCAATAAACAGAGCTATGGTCATCATATCTTTGTGACATGACCGGCAAGTTTCAAAAGATGTAAATTCAAACTAATTTAAATATGCATCTAAATGAAACTTTAGCTAGTCGGGTCGCATTGATATGACCTAGTCTACAATGCCTCAAGAAGGATTCGTTCATTTCTGAACTCTTCCTCTTGTGTGTGTTCTGTATACTAAGAACTGTGGTTTGATTTTAGAATGTCAATGCTTTTAGATAACGTACCTGAACCGATCAACTCTTGATATAGGAAATGTTCAAAAGATTATCAAACAATACAAAATTATATCATTTCTTTACTAATAAAGAGACTGATATGATATTGTATATCAGGTTCGGTATCTAATAACATTCGTTCAGAATCAATGTATTCTGGTAATACAGGGTGATAGTGACCAACAGACTTGGCTGCAACACTTGCACCGTTTCTATCTCATGAAACCTATCACCCGTTCTCAGTTCTCTACCTATCAGTAGCCCATGTAACAGATTACATATGCGGGATCCTGATCCGGTATCTCATACCCAGGACGTAAAGGATACTGAGAAATAGTTCTCTGTAATGAACACACCCGAAGATGATGCATCAACATGCACTTTCTTTATTTGGGTGGCACGGGAAATCTGGTATTCCCCAATTTCCTGCTCTGTCTTATAACAATTATAAGTTGGAGCGGGACCAACGTTCCCCGGCTCAGTATAACAAGCGGGTTCGGTCAATATATCCAAATTATTATCTTGATTAAGGCGTGATATGGTCGCTACCTGGAAAGAGAGAGAAGAAAACACTCAGCGTATGCTCTTGCAAGATTAGATTGGTTATCTAATATATCTAATCAGGATGTCTCCCACTGTTTTAGTCAAATCTTCCTTCAAACCCTAAAAGGAAAGACTAGCCGGGATTAATTGCACGCTACAAGTTTACCAATCTTTCAGCCAGGCCAGTGCCGGTACTTTGAGGGAGGTGCCCCGTGCTTTCGCACATACCTAATTAAAGTAAACCTAGTTTTCCTAGGGGCATAACCCCGTTAACACCTTTCTAGACACCTACTTGATCGGCTAATTGTAATGTGTAAAACTCTCCCAGAAGTAACTCTTACTCGCAGCGGGTATCGGGATCCAACTATCTTATAGAAGGTATGAAATCTCATTGCAAATTTCAACACTTGAAATTCCCAATAATATTTTACCCCTAGCGTCCCATGACCTTGACGCAGGCCAACAAACCACAGTGCGCTAGTCAAGTTCAACCCGTCATTTCTTGATTGAATTAAACCCACCCGCACGACCCTTGACACAGGCCAACAAAGTCGCACGACTACCATAATCCAATCTGCATCATATGCATAAACAGATAAATACTAGTTAGCTACTGCACACTGCGTCTTAACGCAGGCCAACAAACGTAGCACGAATACTAAGTAGGACTTATCTGAAATGGCGGAGGGCTACGACAGGTTTTTATGAAAACCCTTTGCGTAATGAACTTGATATCGTTGTAGAATCGAGTGATTTTAAATGGAGTGTTTTTTAGGCTTTTCTAGTTTTGCTAAAGGGGTCACTCTCGGTGAAGGGATCGTCGGCCCTTTCCTTATCGAATAAGGTGCATGATATATCATATATACCACCATGCAAAGCAAGACCTATAGAAGCAATCAAAAGACAAACCGAGTTTGTAGCATCTGATAGTTTCACTAAAGAGGTCACTCCCGGTGAAGGGATCTCGGCTCTTTCCTTATCGAATAAGGTGCTGGATGTTCTACAAGGAACACCGCTATGCAAAGCAAGAATTAGAGCTACCAGTTTTTAAACAACTTTCTACAACATCTTAGGTTTCTTTTATTTCATTAATCTCATTAATGAAGTCCCATTTTAATATGCTTCATAAGCATCACATTTGAAACGAAATCTGCAATATAACATATATCTCATATATATAATATAAACATTCGTCTCAGGCAGTAATATGATCTCATCACAAAACATTGCAGCAGAAGAACATATATGAAATATTGGATATACTAGAACGTCCGTGTTTTAATACGAGCCTGTATAAAACACGGATTCCACGGTCGTGATGAATAGCCAAACCCACATCCCTACACCCCTACAAGAGCGGCAAGCAACACTGCCAATTCTAGGCTTAGGAGACCCGGTCTCGACTCCTCGAGATGGTCTCCCACTGGACCGTAGAACCCGGTTACTTGTGCTCCCCGCCTTGGGTCTACCTAATGCGGAAAAGTAAATAATATACAATGGTGACAACATCCTCAGCCCGGAAGTGCCCCAATAAAAGAATATTACATATAAATGAATTTTACATGAATGAAAAAGAAAAACTCTCATCTCACATAAAACCCCCGGCTATTCAGAACGCGACGATCCAATATAACATATCACAGCAACACATAATATCACATATCATCAACGTAAGCAAGTATGCGTATCCCGATTGTCGTTGATGTATAGCAACGAAGCCGGTGATACACCACATACTACGCTTACGGTCACAGAAAAGAAAGTGTAGAACTACAACAGTTGGAATCTGCAACCTCCTTAGACATCGCATGCCTAACCAAATGAATTCCTTAGACATCGCATGCCTAACTATTATAAACCCCGCATTTTAGTCTCATTATCGAAAATACTTTTCAATATCTGGTCAGGCAATTCAACAAGATTCCTGACATCCTGATCGAATGCTCGTCGCCTTCTTATAAACACAAGGTTCATCTGGATTTTTGATGAAATCAAACTCTTTGATGACATCATCGAAATAGATGTTCCAACTCCATGATGCCTGCTTTAACCCATATATGGATTTAAGCAACTTACATGCTTTCCCGCTGCTCCCACTGTCAATGAAGCCCTCTAGCTGATCCATATAAACGCATTCTTCTAAATTTCCATTTAGAAATGCCGTTTTAACGTCCATCTGCCTGATTTCATAGTCGTAGTGAGCAGCAATAGCAAGTAGGATCCGAATGGATTTAAGCATGGCTACGGGTGAAAAAGTCTCGTCATAGTCCAAACCTGGTCTTTGACGAAAACCCATCACCACAAGTCTTGCCTTATAGGTCTCCACCTGCCCATCTACACCAATCTTTCTTTTAAAGATCCATTTGCACCCCACAGGCTTTACCCCAGGGGGTACACGTCCAAAGTCCATACTTTGTTGGTGTACATAGACTCCATTTCGAATCTCATGGCATCCAGCCACTTCACAGAGTCTCCACTCGTGATAGCTTGCTGAAAACTGGTAGGATCATCATCATCCATGATGCAATCTTCTCCGTCACCATCAATGAGGAAACCGTAGTACCTCTCCGGTGGGCGAGAAGTCCTACTAGACCTACGGAGTGGCAGAGGTTCCTCAGTTTCTATTGCAACAGCCGGTTCAACAAAGTCGTCATTTGTAGTTTATGTCTCTAGAACCTCTTCTAGATCCACCACCTTGCCATCATCTTTATCTGTAAAAAACTCTTTTTCCAAGAATGTAGCATACTGAGAAACAAACACTTTTTGTTCCTCTTTGTGGTAGAATAGATATCCATAAGAATTCTTTGGATACCCCACAAAATTACACATGACTGACCGTGTCTCGAGTTTGTCCGGATTTTGCTTTTTAACATAGGCCGGGCAACCCCAAATCTTAATTCTCTTAAGAGATGGTCTTTTCCCATGCCATATCTCATATGGCGTGGTAGACACGGTTTTGGTTGGGACCTTGTTCAGTTGAAACGCTGCTGTCTCTAATGCATGTCCCCAAAACGAGACAGGTAACTCAGCATCACTCATCATGGAACGGACCATATCTAATAGGGTCCGATTCCGTCGTTCTGACACACCGTTGTGCTGTGGTGTGTAAGGAGGAGTGAGCTGAGAGAGAATCCCATTCTCTTTTAGGAAGTTTGCAAATTCTGTACTGAGATATTCTCCACCTCGATCTGATCGAAGCATCTTGATACTCAAGCCGGTTTGTTTTTCTACTTCTAGTTTATATTCAGTGAATTTCTCGAAAGCTTCAGACTTTTGCTTTAATAAAAATACATGACCGAATCTTGAGAAATCGTCAGTGAACGTAATGAAGTATGAAAAACCGCCTCTAGCCTGTGTAGACATTGGCCCGCATACATCACTATGTATGAGGCCTAGGAGCTCAGTAGCTCTTTCTCCGTGTCCGGTAAACGGAGTTTTGGTCATTTTACCCTTGATACAAGACTGGCAAGTTGCATAAGATTTATATTCAAAAGGGTTTAAATATTCATCTTTGTGTAACTTGTTTAGTCTTGTTTCGTTAATATGACTAAGTCTACAGTGCCAAAGAAAAGCTTCATTTATTTCTGAAAGTTTTCTTTTATTAGTGTGTTGTATACTGAAAACTGTATGTTGATTTAGGACGTATATCCCGTAATTTAGCGTACCATACCCAACCGACATTTGGTTCAGGTGAATGTTCATAACATTGTTCTGCAATACAAAATTATATCCTTCATTGTCTAACAAAGAAACAGATATTATATTACAAAGCATACTTGGTACAAAATAACATGGGTTCAAAACCAATATACATCTAGATGGCAACCCCAAGTGATACTCTCCCACTGCGACTGTATGTACATTGGAACCATTTCCAACGCGGAGAGTATGGTCACCTGTCTTCAAAACCTTGCTATTTCTCAACCCCTGCATAGAATTGCAAATGTGAGAAGCTGAACCGGTATCTAATACCCAAGAAGCAGAGTTTATTGAAAAACAGTTTTCTGTCACAAACACACCTGAAGCGGAAGCATCCCCATGATTCTTCTTGAGATTCAAGTACTCGGTGCAGTTGCGCTTCCAATGTCCTGTCTTTTGGCAATGAAAACATTCCCCTTTCCCCGAGTCTCCAGCTTTGGACTTTTCCTTTCCTTCCCTTCACCTTTTTAACTCTACCCTTAGGATTGGTGGGCTTCTTCTTTTTCTTTCCCTTGGCCTTAGCCTTTGGGCGAGAAGAGGAAGACTGTCCAACAGTCATAACGGGAGTTTTTGCTGATTTCATAGTGCTCTCTGCACTCCTTTAGAGTTCAGGTAGTTCCTTCTCCATGCCGTGCATTTTGAAGTTAACTATGAATTGAACAAAGGTGGAGGGGAGGGACTGCAGAATAATATCCGTATATTGTTCATTGTCCATAGTCTATCCAAGGTCCTCAAGCTCTTCTATAAGAGCTATCATCTTCAGAACATGGTCTCCTACTGGTGTGCCAGGGGCCATTCGCATCTGAAACAATTTCTTTGATGCTTCGTATTGTAATACACGGGATTGCTCTCCATACAACTCCTTTGTATGGAGCAATATGGTTTGAATGTCTATATTCTCGTGCTGCTTTTGATGTGTATTGTCCATCGATGCAAGCGCGAGGCATTTGGCCGTGGCACAGTCAGCGTCCCATGTCTTGCGGACTTCAATATCCGCAACAGAGGATTTTGGACCTGGGGTGGGCGGGGCTAAAGCCGTGAGGACATATGATACTTTATGATAAGTCAAGGCTATTTTCAGATTCCTCAGCTAGTCTTTATAATTGGTCCCATTCAGTTTGTTTTTATCTAGTAGAAGCTTGAGTCCAGTCATGGGTATCTGCCATTAAGAGAGAGAAAAGAATACACTCAGCGAAAGCTCTTGCATAGATCAGATTGGTTATTATCTTGTCTAATCGATGTTTCCTACTGCTTTAATCGAATTTTCTTTCAAACCTTAAAAAGAAAAACTAGCTAGGATTAATTACAGTCTACAACTTCGCTAACCGTTCAGCCAGGCCAGTGTCGGTACTTGAGGGAGGTTCCCCGTGCTTTCGCACGGACCTAATTAAAGTAAACCTCATTTTCCCAGAGGCGTAGCCCCGTTAACACCTTTCTAGACACCTAATGAGTTAGCTAATTGTAAACTGTAAAACTCTCCTAGGAGCAACTATTGCCCACAGTGGGATCGGGATCCAACCATCACATGGAAGGTATGCAATCTCATTGCAAATCTCAACACTTGAAATCCCCGATGTGGTTTTTACCCCTAGTACTTATGACCTTAACTAAGGTCAACAAATCATAAGTACCAGTCAAGTTCTACCCGTCATTTCTTGATTAATTAGACCCACTCATATGACCCTTAACTATGGTCAACAAAGTCGTATGAATGTCCTAATTAATCTGCATCATATGCATTGTAGGAAGACATCACTTAGCAACCATACACTACGCCTTAACTATAGTCAACAAACGTAGCACGAATACTAAGTACTCTACATCCTAAAATGACGGAGGGTTGCGGATGATTTTTAAGAAAATCTTTAACGCTTTGAACTTGATATCATTATAGAATCAAATGGTTTTCAAAAGGAGTGGCTTAAGCTCCGCAGTTTTGAAATGTAGCTTTTTCATAAAAGGCCGAGTGGTTTTCAAATCCGATTCTACAATATCTTTTTAGGTTTATTTTCTTTACATTAATCATATTAATGTAATCCCATCATTTAAGTCCTTAAGCCAATCACAGAAAAGAAACGAAAATAACACGTACGCTTATGCCATCCGCATTCGCCGCAATGTTCCGTTATGCACCGTTAGGTTACTTAACTAACGGCATACCAGGACGGGACTAGCGCGGGTGTAAAATATAAGCAACGTCTACTATATATCATATATATAATATGTCATTCGTCTCAGATATCATAGAACACAGGCAGCAGAAACATAGATATAATGTGGGATACGCTAGGACGTCCGTATTTAGTATTTAGCCAATAATAGAAAATACGGATTCCACAGTCGCGATGAATAGCCAATCCCATACCCTGGACTCCTACGAGAGCGGCAAGCGACCCTACCTATTCTGGAGTTTAGGAGACCCGGTCTCGACTCCTCGAGATGGCCTCCCACTGAACCCCAGAACCCGGTCACCTGTGCTCCCCTCCTTGGGTCCATCCTAATGCAGAAAAGTAAATAATATACAACATTGGTGGCATCAACCTCAACCCGGAAGTGCCCCGAATAAAGGAATATTACATTACATTTGAATTTACATGAATGAAAATATAAAACTCTCATCTCACATAAAAAAAACCCCGGTTATTCAATCGCGACAATCCTGCACATCATATCTCAGCAACACATAATATCATATATCATCAACGTAAGTAAGTATGCGTACCCCGATTGTCGTTGATATATAGCAACGAAACCGGCGATATCGACATACTACACTTACGGTCACAGAAAAGAAAGTGTAAAACTGCAATATCTGGAATCCACATTCTCTTTAGACATCGTAAATGCGAAATATCACATACTTCGTAATTTATGTCTAGCTATATGAATTCCACACATTGCATCACATTCCAGATAAATAGACAGTATTAAAGTTTTCGAACGAATAATCAAATACCCAAAGTTCCCTAAAGCTCAACTCTTGAGTGGAGTTCAAAAGTCCCGGAGTGTGTCACAGTAGTAGCGGTCCAGCCGTAGAAGGGTCAAGCCAACGCCTCACATATGACACGCCGTACTGCCCCAAACCCTAAGGTTCAAAAGGCAGTTCAAGACGGTCACATAATTGAGTTAAGGTTTGTTGCCTTCTAGAGGGTCCACCACAAAACTTGCACAAATTTCCTAAAGATTTGAACCCCGTGAAAAGGTGAGTTAATGATACCCGTTCGAACAATTCAATACTTTCTAAATTACCCGGAAAGAGAATGAAGTTAAAATTCTGATCGAATCAATGAACTCAAAACCATCCCCAGAACATTCATCACTGAAAACAGATTAAAAATACCCAAAAATATCAACAAGCAGTTATAGGTATTACTGTATAAAAACCATGCAATGACTCACCTGTACGGCCGCGGAACCGCGGCCCAAGCAAGCTTTGGCCGCGTTTCCGCTGCGGAAATGACTTTTCACTGCATCGTTTTTTACAGTGTTTCTTAGATTTGCCTGCTGAATTTTTTACATATTTTTAATTCTGAAAATAACCGGGTTTGAAAAAATGTCCAGAGAGGGTTCCAAAAACCCGTATTTCGGTTCGATCGGAGATTTTACTTCGCTAAAGTGTTGCCTAATGTTCTAGGTCGGCTCTGATTCCAATGTTAGTTTTACCTAGCACCCTATGAAAGGTTTGGAAGCATCACATATACCAAAGATTAGATTTTTATGGTGCTAAGTAAGCATACAAAGGATCTATCCTAGAAAATTAGGGTTTCAAATCATTAACCAACATCATAAGTAACAAAGACTAGGGTTTTGAGAGTATAACCTTTGTAACTCCCTATGCTAGACTCCTTAGCCACTTGAGGGTTGGAGAACGGTTAGCTTGAAGTCTTATAGTGTCCACGACGATCCACCCGAAGCTCCTTTGTCCAAGCTAGCAACTTCACTTGATCAAGAGAAAGAAATGAAGATAACACTCTAAACAAGTGGGCAAGACTTGTATAGAATGATGTTGCGGTGGCTTTGCTCACTTCAAAAACCTAACTTGATGAGTATTTTTCTCACTACAAAAGTCTAGAGAGCAAAAGAAGAAGGAGGACGAAGATGATGGCCTTTTAGAACAAGAGTGAAAGAAAAACTCTTATGAAGAAAATGGAAAATATATGTATATATATTTTTCACTCTTCATCTCAAACCATAGTTAAATGATAAAGATATTATTGTATTTGATTTTAAAACACAAAAGAAAGATTAACCCATGGTTAATAAGTAGGTGAACATGGTTAGGTGAAGAAGAGTGTAGAAACCATGTGTTAATCTTTATCTTTTCTTTTGTTTTTTTAAAACAAATACAAATGTAATAATAATCCATATATAAAACCATGGTGTGAGTCTTATATTGCCACCATTTTCAATGTATATACAACCATGAAAGATGATGTATGTATGTGTGCATGCACATCCATATGTGCATGAATCATGAAAGAATGCATACATGCATGCATACATCAAAAATACAAGAAAGGATTTCTATTGAGAAAATAATGGTTAAATGATAAATCAACACTTGATTTATCAATCTGGCCATATCACATACGACCCAACCAAAAGTAAGCCGCCCGATTAATATACGGTATCTCATACGCGCATTTTAACCGGGTCCATGCGCATATCGCATACGCGCACCACAACGTTTCGCCTGGACTAGGTAACTCCTTTGTGGGACTCTAAGACTCGTCAATACGCCGGCAGTGGGTGATGATCATATCAAGCACCCCCAAGCCGCAAGCGGTCAGCTAAACGTAACGGCCACCCGGGTATTGAGCGATCAGAAGAAAACAAGCGAACCTGCTACAATGCCCGTCGAGCCAACCGGCAACACTACCGTACAGTCCGGTCTCTTCGTCAGATATGCTTCATATCGAGCCTAGGGATGGTCACGTTGACCCCAATAACTCAATAAGTCGTGCCGGTGAATGGCCTATAACAGATTGAGAAACTACCGATAACACTTATCAGTGAATCTCAGCAGCCCTGGCCAGGGACTTACTGATATAACCAGTCGAGCACAGCACATCATCAACTCTCAATACCGGGAGAGACGAAACCCCTCCTATCGCTCATCGCCTTCGTGTGTCTCGGGACTGTACCTAACGGCCACCTGTTTACACAACTCAGTAGAGCCGTGGTAGGGTGGTAATCAAAGTATAGTGGGAGAGCACACAAGACTCTATGACGATCTCGGGTCTACAGACTAACCTGCACCAGTGTCACCTGATAATTGCTTTCCGATGATAGATATAATTCCATATAGGAGTTCTCGGTGAGTCCCTCCAGTATACCCAGTCACCACTGAGCACCCGTACACGATCTCGATGTCAAACATCGATGAATGTGGGAACATTCATCGCCCATCATATGGGTCTAGTATCATATACGCTAGTCTACTCTGGTATATCGATGCCCCGTCTCGATATACCTACGACTAGGGACATTCCAGGATATGCTTATAAACTACAGATGTCCCACTAGTATGATCTACATCATAATCACAGTAGTCAAGCCGATATCCTCAGGGCTTTATCAACATGTATGAATGAATAAAAGCATGATCAAATCAACATGTCAGATAAAGAAGAACCAGATAGCATACTATCATGTCGAGAAAGAATGTACACTGAATATATATATATATATATATATACATGTATAAATACATCCACTATCATATAATGGCCTCTAGGGCATACATATATCCAACATAAGAAACATAAATGATGGGATTTCATTAATGAGATTAATGAAAAAGGAAAGAAACCTAAAGATGTTGTAGAATCAAATTTTCAAAAAGGTAGCTCTAGTTCTTGCTTTGCATAGTGGTATTCTTTTTGAATATCCCGCACCTCATTCGATGAGGAAAGAGCCGATATCCCTTTACCGGGAATGACCTCTTTAGCAAAAGCTAGCAAATGCTACAACCCACTCGGTTTGTTTTGAAGACTATTCGATTTAAAAAAGCGGAGCTTAAACCACTCCTTTTCAAATCACTCGATTCTACAATGATATCAAGTTCATTATGCAAAAGGTTTTCTTAAAAACCTGTCATAGCCCTCCGTCCAGATAAGAACTATTTAGTATTCGTGCTGCGTTTGTTGGCCTTCGTCAAGGCGTAGTGTACGGTAGCTAATTAGTGCTTATCTGCCACATATGATGCGATTGGATTAGGGTAGTCGTACGAATTTGTTGGCCATCGTTAAGGGTCGTGCGGGTGGGTTTAATTCAATCACGAAATGTACGGGTTGAACATGACTAGCGGCCTATGGTTTGTTGGCCTTCATCAAGGTCATAAGACGTTAGGGGTAAAAACAGATATTTGGAATTTCAAGTGTTGAAATTTGCAATGAGATTGCATACCTTCTATGAGATAGTTGGATTCCAATACCCACTGCGAGTAAAAGTTACTCCTGGGAGAGTTTTGCACTTTACAATTAGCTAATCCAGTAGGTGTCTAAGAAAGGTGTTAACGGGGTTATGCCCCTGCGGAAACAAGGTTATTTAATTAGTTCCATACAAAATCACGGGGAGACTCACTTGGAGTACCAATACCTGCCTGGCTGAATGATTGACGAACTTGTAGGGTGTAATTAATCCCGGCTAGTCTTACCTTTTAGGGTTTGAAGAAAGATTTGAGAAAAATAGTGGGAGCCATCCTGATTAGACTAAATAATAACCAATCCAATCTAATCTTGCAAGAGCATACGCTAAAGTATTTTCTTCTCTCTCTCTCTCTAGATAGCGACCATGGCACGCCTTAATCAAGATAATAATATTGATGTATTGACCGAACCCGCTTGTTACACTGAGCTGGGGAACGTTGGTTCCGCTCTACCTTATAACTGTTATAAGTCTGAGTAGGAAATAGGTGAATACCCGGATTCCCATGCGACCCGAATGAGGAATGAGCATGATGATGAATCTTCTTCGGGTGTGTTCGTTACCGAGAATTGTTTCTCAGTTTGTTCTACGTCCTGGGTATTAGATACCGGATCAGGATCTCACATTTGTAATATGTTACATGGGCTAAAGAAAGGTAGACAACTGGGAATAAGTGATCATTCTCTCAGAGTATGGAATGGTGCAATGGTTGCAGCCAAAGCAGTTGGAGAATATCACTTAATATTACCTGAAGGTAATACATTGATTCTGAACGATTGTTATTACGTACCAAAAATGCTGTGCAATTTAATATCAATTTCTTTATTAGATAAAGAAGGATATAATTTTGTAGTAGCGAAAAATGTTATGAACATTTTCCTAAATCAAGTGTTGATTGGGTTTGGTACGTTATGTAACGGTTTATACGTTCTGAGTCAAACCACAGTTCTAAACATACAGAACACACACAAGATGAAAAGTTCAGAAATGAACGAAGCCTTCTTGTGGCATTGTAGACTAGGTCATATCAATGCGACAAGACTAGCTAAGTTGCATAAAGATAGATATTTGAACCAGTTCGAATTTACATCTTATGAAACTTGCCAGTCATGTCTCGAACCCAAGATGATCAAAACTCCGTTTACTGGACACAGAGAAAGAGCTACTGAACTCTTAGGACTGATACATAGTGATGTATGCGGTCCTATGTCTATACATGCCAGAAATGGTTCTGCGTACTTTATTACATTCACCGATGATCTCTTAAGATATAGACATGTGTTCATGTTGAAACATAAGTCTAAAGATTTTGAGAAATTGAAGGAATATAAGTGCGAAGTAGAGAACCAAATGGGTAAAAGTATTAAAATCCTTCGATCTGATCGGGGAGGAGAATACTTAAGCACAGAGTTTCTGTAATGTTTAAAAGTGAATGGGATTCTCTCTGAGCTTACTCCTCCGTATACACCACAGCATGATGGTGTATCGAAGCGGAGAAACCGCACCCTATTAGATATGGTGCGCTCTATTATGAGTATTGCTGAATTACTTATTTCCATTTGGGGTTATGCGCTTGAGACAGCCGCATACCTATTGAATAGGGTTCCGACCAAATCCGTGCCTCCTACTCCATATGAGATATGGGAAGGGAAGAGACTATGTCTTAATTTCATTAAGATGTGGGGTTCTTCGGCCTATGTTAAAAAGCAAACTCCGGACAAGCTTGAGGCAAAGTCAGTTCTGTGCAAGTTTGAAGGATATCCCAAGCATTCGCGAGGGTATATCTTTTACCACACTGAGGAACAAAAGGTGTTTGTTTCTCGGAATGCCACCTTTTTAGAAAACGAATTTTTTATGAAAGAAATTAGTGATCATGAGGAAGAACTGGAAGAAGTTCCAGCTACACAAACAATAGCTGATGATTTGGTTGAACCAGAGGATTCGATAGTCCCAAACGAACCTCAGCCACTCCGCAGATCTAGTAGGGTTCTTTATCCACCTGAGAGATACTACGGTTTTCTAATAGATGGTAGAACTAAGGATTGCATCATGGAAGATGATGACCCAACTAGTTTCGAGCAGGCAATCACAAGTGGGGACTCTGTGAAATGGCTGGATGCAATATGATGTGAGATGGAATCCTTGTACACCAACAAGTATGGACTTTGGAAGTTGCTCCGAAGAGGTAAAACCCATCGGGAGCAAGTGGATCTTTAAGAAGAAACTTGGTGTAGATGGAAAAGTTAAGACTTTCAAAGATAGACTTGTGGCAAAAGGTTTTCGTCAACGATTTGATGTCGATTATGATGAAACATTTTCTTCAGTGGCTATGCTTAAGTCCATCCGGATCCTACTTGCCATCGCTACATACCATGACTACGAAATCTGGCAGATGGATGTCAAGACCGCTTTTCTAAATGGTGATTTAGAAGAGAGCGTGTACATGACACAGCCAGAGGGCTTCATAGATAGTGGGAGTAGAGGAAAGGTGTGCAAGCTGCTTAAATCAATCTACGGATTAAAGCAAGCATCACGGAGTTGGAACATCTGTTTTGATGTGGCAGTCAAAGAGTTTGACTTCATCAAAAACGTAGATGAACCTTGTATATACAAGAAGGTTGTAGAGAGTAAGGTTGTCTTCCTCGTATTGTACGTGGATGACATACTCTTGATAGGAAATGATGTTTCTATGCTACAATCGGTCAAGCTGTACTTATCACAAAGGTTCTCCATAAAAGATCTAGGTGATGCCTCCTACATCCTGGGGATTAAAATCTATAGAGATAGATCTAAGTGGATATTGGGATTGTCCCAATCCAGGTACATTGACACCATACTAAAGATGTTTAGTATGGAAGATTCTAAGCGAGGTAATTTACCCGCTTGCGCAGGAATTACTCTCTCCAAAGAGATGTCCCCTAAGACTGATTTAGAGAGGGCTCGCATGCAAGGGATATCCTATGCTTCGGTAGTCGGGTCTATCATATATGCGATGTTATGTACCAGAGCGGATGTAGCTTACGCACTTAGTGTGGTAAGTAGGTATCAATCAGATCCTGGGAAGAAACACTGGACAGCTGTGAAGAACATTTATAAGTATTTGAGAAGGACTAAAGAAATGTTCTTGGTGTATGGTAACGGTGAACTCCAGGTGGAGTCCTTTACCGATTCAAGCTTCCAGAGTGATAAGGACGATAGTAAGTTGGTCTCGGGTTTTGTCTTTACCCTCAGTGGAGGGACGATATGTTGGAAGAGTTCTAAGTTAGATACCATAACAGACTCAACGATGAAGGCTCAATACAACGCTACCAACGATGCTGCCAAAGAGGCTGTCTGGATAAAAAAAGTTCATAGATGAACTTGGTGTGGTTCCTACCATTGAGCATCTAATATATGTGTATTGTGATAACAATGGAGCTGTGGCTTTGGCCTAGGAACCCCGGTCCCATCACCGATCCAGACATATTCTTAGACGGTATCACCTAATCCGGGAGATAGTTGATTGCCGAGAGATCGAGGCCAGGAGTGTTGACACGAAGAATAACACGGCGGATCCACTCATGAAGGCCCTCCCCCAGATACAATTTGAGAGGCTTTCTGGGATGTTGGGTATGAGATACTACAACAACTGGCCTTAGTGCAAGTGGGAGATTGTTAGTTATATGTATGCCCTAGAGGCCATTATTGTACATGATTGTATATTATAGTGGATGCTTGGATATATATAGAGAGGACTTTCTTGCTCGACATGATAGTATGCTATTTGGTTGCTCTTTATCTTAACATGTATACTAGTATTATTATACTGTCTCTCTCTGATACATGTTGATAAAGCCCTTAGGATGTTAGCTTGACTACCAGGACTATGATGCAGATCATATTAGTGGGGCTTGGGTATTCCGTAAGCACATCCTTTAATTGTTCCTAGTCGAGAGAGTATCGAGACAGGGTATCGATATTCCAGAGTAGACTAGTGTGTACGTTTCTTGACCCTGTATAGGGCGATGGATGATCCCACATCCATTGGTGTTTGACATCAAGATTGTATACAGGCGCTCATTGGAGAATGGGTACACCGAACAGGACTCGCCGAGAACTCCTAAATGGTATTATACCTAACGTCAGATAGCAGTTCTCTGGTGACACTGGTACATGTTAGTCTGTAGACCCGAGATCGTCAAAGAGTCTTGTGTGGTTCCCACTGTTCTTTGATTTCCTTCCTACCACGGCTCAAAGGAGTCGTGCAAACAGGTGAATTTTGGGTACAATCCCAAGTCACATGGAGGCAATAAGCGATAGGAGAGATTTCGTCTCTCCAGGCATTGGGAGTTGATGTTGCGCTATGCTCGATTGGCTATAATAGGAAGTCCCTGGCCAGGGATGTTGATGAGATTTACTGGTAAGTGTTATCAGTAGTTTCTTGACCCGTTATGAGCCTCACATCGGCATGACTTATCAAGTTATTGGGGTCTGACATTTACCACCCCTCGACTCGATATGCGACATATCAGACAAAGTGACCGGACTGTACGGTAGTGTTACTTGTAGGATTCATGGGAGTTTGGACAAGCTTGCTTGTTGATCTTCTATTCGCTCAATACCTGGGTAGCCGTTATGTCCTGCTAGTACCGCTGACGGCTTGTGGGTGACTGATGTGATCATTACCTACTGCTGGCGTATTGACGAGTCTTTAGAGTCCCACAGAGAGGTTTCCTAGCTCAAGCGAAACGAAGTAGGGCACATATGTGATATGTGCGGGACCTTGATTAAATACGTGTATGTGATACCGTATTCTAATCTCGCGATATATGTTATATGTGATATAACCAGGATTATTGAATCATGTGTTGATTCAATGATTTGTTATATGTATATTTGATATACATATAAATGATATTAGTCGGTTATATATGATATAGCCGGATTATTAAATCAAGTGTTGATTTAATTATTTGATATATATTAATATATTTGATATATAAATATATATTAACTAATATTAGCTCACTAAAGAATTTCTTCTCTTGATTTGTATATATGATGATATGTGCATTTATGTGATATACATATTTGTGTATATATATTACATATACTATTGTGTCATGTTAGATGATACATTGGACATGGGTGTATGAGACTCATACCAAACTAAAGATAATTTGGGTGATTTAATTATTAAGGGATAAACCAAAATTAGGTGGAAATTGGCATGGCTTGAGATGCTTGTGGAAGCATGTAGAAGCCTTGACTTAGTACACTAATTTTGTTTTACTCTAGATATTTATTAACCCAACCATTATCTTTAGCCATGGTTAACTCTCTACAAATATCTAGGAGATATTTTCTTCAACAAGGTTCACTACTTGATCATCTTCTTCATCTCATTCTTTTGCTCTCTAGCTTTTCATGAATTAAAAAAGAAAAAGAGAAATAAAATTCTAAAGTGAGCAAAATTCCTACTTCATCAATCTATACCAAATTAGCCTTTTAGTATAGGTTATTTCCTTCACTAAATCCTTAGTGTTGGAGATAGTGCCCTCAGAGTCAATTATTGGATCACAGGCACGTGATTGCAATGATTGAGGGAGGACCTATCCCGGTAGGACAGTCTTACTCGAGATGATAGTATGCTATCTGGTTTATCTTCATCATCGTGTACTGCTTTAGGTGACCTGACATGTCGCTATTACACGTTGATAGAGCCCCTAGGATTCTTGCTTGACGACCAGCAGTATGATGGCGATCATATACGTGGGAGCTGGGGTCTATAAGCACATCCTTAAAAGGTCCCTAGTCGTGGGAGTTTCGAGACTGGACATCGATACTCCATTAGTAGACTAGTGTATACAGTCGAGACCCCGACGAGGGGCGGTGGCCGGTCTCACAAGCCACTGGTGTCAGTTGGTTCACCTAAGATGTATACAGGTGCTCATTGGGTTATGAGTACACCGGACAGGACTCGCCGGGAACCTGCCAGTTGGTCTTATACCAGACGTCAGATAGCAGTTCCCTGGTGACATGTGTACAGGTTAGTTCATCGACCTGAGGATCGTCATTTGTCTCGTGTGAGTTCCCACTGTACTTTGATTACTACCCTACCACGGCTCAAAGGAGTCGTGCAAACAGGTTTTAGTTGGGTACAGTCCCGGGCCACATGGAGGCAGTGAGCGGATCTTCAGGGGTTCGTCTCTCCCGGTATTGGGGGTGAGGTCGCGCTGTGTCTAGGAGAGCCATTACGCAAAGCCCTCGGCCGAGGCAGGAGATTTACTGGTAGGTATTCCAGTAGTATCTCAGGGCGTTCTGGGCTACACTCCGACACGACTTGTACCGCTTTTGGGGGTCTGACTTCCACCAACCCCCTAGGCCCGCCATGCGATACTCATAGACGAACGGACCGGACTGTACGGATATTGTCACTGACAGGCTCAGTTGGGTGTCGGGGTGAGCTTCCTCATCGACGTCCCTTTTGGTCAATAGCTGGTGGCCCGTCACGTATTGGCTTATACCTCTGACGTGCCAGTGGTTAAATCCACAGCCATAGTATTGACGAGTCTTTAGAGTCCACCACACTTATAGTTACTCAAGCTTTCGGGCGAAACGCTGTAGAAGCCGTATGGAGATATGGCAGGGTCCGATCAGATACGTGCGGTATTGCACGGATCAGGATCGGACAGTTTTGTACTAGTGGCCGTATAGTTATATGGCAGGGTTCGATCAGATACGTGCGGTATTGCACGGATCAGGATCGAACGGATTTTACTAGCCGGCTTTGGTTTAAGCCGGTACTAGTTTAGTACAGTGTAGATTTTGTCTCATTGCATTTGTATCCGGTCGGAATACAGATGCAGGTGTGTATGCACAGTATTGGGGTTTTCCTGTAATTTATTACGGGACCAGTTTTCTGGAGTTGCCAGTTTGCATTCCGTTCCGGTCGGTTTTCCTTTGTTCTTTCCCGGCCGGACTTTTCCGATGGAGGGGGTTATTTGCAGTTTCGCAAATAACACTTTGTGGAGGGTTTTATTGCATATATATTGATTATGATAGCTTTCATTTCTTTTGCTCCATGCTTTTGAATTGAGAGATATGAAAGGTTATGGGTTGAATAGTGTGAAGCATGGTTGATGTTTTTTTGACCTTGGATGTGGTCACCTTTTCTTTGTTCCTACCATCACCTCCCTCTTGCTATCATATTATCCTTGCTCCACCATTTTCTAGAGAGGATAAGTTATTCATTAGAAAAGAGAGAAGAAGAAAAAGAAAAGAGAGAAGAAGAAAAAGAAAAGAGAGAAAGAAAAAGAATGAGAGAGTTCATCTATGTTATGGGAGGAATTCTTCATCTCCTTCTTCTTCTTATTTCGGAAAAATGAAAGCACCATTTTTCCTAACCCCAATCCTCCATCATGGCAACAAACCCCAATGTGAGACTATGATTCTACACTACACTTCCTACAGCATATCTTGAGCATGTCGAGTTGCCGGCTTCATGCCCGAGTTGCCTCGGTATTGAGGCGGGAGCCCGTAAAAGACGAAGGCGATGTGGTGCCCTTTCCGGCGAGGAGGCGACGATATGGAGACTACACTTTCCGCGGGAGATCGGGACGATGATGAGAAGACCGGAGGACTCGGATCTCTTGGTATACTTCTTATCCCATCTCTTGTTTGCTAGTTAGGTTAATGGTAAACGATCCGGGTTTTTCTTTGTCCGCGGTAGCGCCGGTTTCCGAGTAAGGAAAAATTTTGATTCCGCATTTTGGCCTCGAGTAAGACGGCCGGGGCGCTGCCGTGGCGCAACATGGTATCAGAGCCACGCCATTAACCTTACCTAGCTTCGTTTGATGTGTTTGCGTTTCCGATCGACCGAAATTTCCAAAAACCGTATTTTTATTGCACATCAGTTTCTGTCGAAATTTTTTGAAGTCCAAAAATTTTTCAGGTGATTGCAGAATGATGTACAGGGAATTATAAGAAATCTGGGAAATTTTGGTCACGAGTTACTGTAGATCCACCGCGGAAGCGCGGCGCAACCCTCCTTCGCGCCGCTCTTCCGCGGCGGTTTAGTTTGGTCTCTGGACCAGAATTTTCCAGTGAGGTTTTTACATTAAAATAGGGTATTTGGAATATTAAAATTGGGCCCAAGTTTTCTGTGAGTGCTACAGTTTTGGTTGGGGGCCCACTTGTTAATTTTTGGTCAATCGGAAAATTTTAAACACATTTTTCACAGTATTTACATTATATCTGCGACCGTGAATGTCACTCGATCGGTAAATCCGGTCTAACTGCTATAGCCCGGTTAGACGGATTTGCGAACGTGACCTTCACGTTGATGTTCTATGTTTATGCTGTGATGTTGCGGATCGGTCGTGGGGATAGCCTGGATGCAATGCTAGTACAGTGCTGTTGTATTATGTACATTTGATATTGCGGGGCGAGCGTCCGACATGTGGACTGCCGTCACTGCCTGTTTGTATTATTCTTTTGGGGCACGACCTGGTTGCGGTCGATGTACCCGGTGTATGTATTTTTTACTATTCTGTACTAGGATTACCCCGCGGAGGGCTGCACGGATAGCCGGGTTCTAGAGGGCAACGGGCCCGCATCTCATGGCATTGGGACGGAGGGGGCTTCAGTCTGGAATTGGCGGGCTGTTCGACGCACTCGTAGGGGGTACAGGTTGACCCAGGAGGGGTGCCCAAGTTACCGGATTCCGTGAAGTGCTGGGTGGTCCATTCACGGTACTGAAAGGGGCTGCCTCGCTTCAGGTTTTGGCGGGTGACTTGCCGCGCCCGTAGGGGTCTAGGATTTCATTGCACAGGCTATCCACACGACCAGGGGAACGTCGGGTTTCAGCAGCGGCTCTGTGAAACCCGGGGCTTCCAGATATCTGTATTGTTCTGTGATGCTGTACATTTCTGTGATGTTGCATTTTATTCACGCCTTGAGCGAAATACTATATATTGGTATATATATTAGTAGATGTTGTATATGTTTTTCATCCGCGCTAGTCCAGTCCCCGCTCTGTCGTTAGTAAGCTAACCTAACGAGTGATGACGGGACCCAGTGGCGAATGCGGATGGCATATACGTACGTCAGTATATTTTCGTTCTTTGTGGTGTGATCATTTGATGGGACTGCGTTGATTCGGATCAATGCAAGTTAAAACAAACCTATTCTGATGTTGTTGGAACACTTTTCAAAAAGCTGTTATTGCAAGGACGTTCACTTTTGTTTTGCATCGTGGTATTCATTTGGAATATCCTGCTCCTCAGTCGACGAGGCAAGGGCCGAGATCCCTTCACCGGGAGTGACCCCTTGGACAGAAGTTTGCGTCAGGGCAATAACTTCACTATAGCCGATTACTTTTGCTTTGCATCGTGGTATTCAGTTGGAATATCCTGCACCTCATTCTACGGGGAAAGAGCCGAGATCCCTTCACCGGGAGTGACCTCTTTAGTAAAGGTTTTCGTCACTATATTTTATAAAAGGCTATGCAGTTCCTTCAACGATATCAAGTTCTTTACGTTAAAGGTTTTTCGCCAAAAACCAGCCGTAGCCCTCCGTCATTTCCTACAGGTATTATTTGGTATTCGTGCTGCGTTTGTTGACCTAGTCAAGACGTAGTGTTCGGTAGCTGAGTGGTACTTGTTTGTTGCATAAGTGGGATTGATTAAGACAGTCGTGCGGCCTTGTTGACCTAGTCAAGGGCACGTACGGGTGGGTTTAATGCAATCCAGAATAATGACGGGTTGAACTTGACTGGCGGTTTATGGTTTGTTGACCTAGTCAAGGTCATAAACCGCTTGGGGTAAAAATCACATCGGGAGTTTCAAAAGAACTGAAACTTGCCAAGCATGCGCATACCTTCTGGAGTGTGGTGACTTGAGTGGATTCCGTCAAGTTATCATGCGATGATAGTTGGACCCCGATTCCCACTGATGAGTTGGTTTACTCCTCGGGTGATCCCGACTAATTCTTCTTTCAGGTTTGGAGGAGAATTTGAGGTACAGTGGGAGGTTTCCAGATTAGACAAAGTGATAACCATTCTGATCTAGGATAGAGTGCACGCTGAGTGTTTCTTTTCTCTCTCTCTGGCAGCGACCATTGACCCGACCCTGGACTTTGACTCAGTGACCAAGTTGACCGAACCTTCTTAACACTGGCTTTTGGATTGTCAGAGTTGCAGACCTCATTGCCACTCCTACTTTTACCCTTTTCTCCAGGACACCCCGTATTACTACGAACGTCCACTTCCATTGGACAAAACCATCGTATGGTTATATACGAACTCGAAGGACTTCGAGGATGGTTTCTGGTTCTGGAGAAAACGGATAGGATTATTCAGTTGTCTTTTCTTTTCACCTTCTCTCAGGTTGCGAGTACTCCTTAGTTTAGGAGTAGTACACCTATTACGCAAATTGGATAGTCTTCTTCCAAACCATAGGCTGGTGCCGACCGGTAGGGAATGAAGAAAACCAGTTAGCCTAAAACGGTGTACAGAAGGTATTAAGTTTAGACAAAGCAAGGGATTAGTAAGAGGGCAAAGTAAATTGCGACTGATATTCACGACCAAACCAAGTATTTCTTCGCCAATCACTAAATCACCTTTGTATTTCTCCAGGACACTCCGTATCACTACGAAGATCCACAGTTTATTGGATATTCCATCGTATGGTTATATACGAACTCGAAAGGAACTTGTTCCAGTTAGGGGATGGATTCTGGTTCAGGAGAAATAGGAATAAAGTATATTCAGGTGTCTTTTATCTTCACCTTCTCTCGCATTGCGAGTGTTCATAGGATTAGGACAGTACACCCTTTATGCCTTTTGGATAGTCTTCTTCCAAACCATAGGCTGGTGCCGAACGGTAGGGAAGGAAGAAAACCATTTGGCTTAAAGGGGTGTACAGAAGGTAATGACTAAAGACATATAAAGGGATTTGGAGAGGTGGCAAAGAATTATACGGTTACAGTTGTGAATCTGGATAATGGAAGAGGCATTACTAGGAATACCAGGATACCCCGACGAAACATTTCAATGTTTCAGTTTCACTGTGTACTGTTAATAGAAAACTGATTTCCCAGTTAGACACCTGCTCCAGGGTATGTATTTACCAGGTATGAATCTCACATCTGTATGGTTTTACAGATGCTGAGTGGGAGTAAGTTATTGGGAATTGGGTGATCATCCTCATTATATCGGGATTCGATGTAATCGGTGATATTTGAGGAAGTCACCTGGGTTGTTTTCCGGTCGGCAAATATTTGGTTATGAATATCCGCTGTTGTGCACCAATTTCAAATTGATATATCTGTACGTCTATTTTCATAGAGTGAGATATACCTTTTGATATTATGTCGATGACATTTACCTATATCAGTGGATGGTTAGGTAAGGAGCATTAAACAGCGGTGTAATTCTTCTTAACTATAAGTACAGTTTTCAACCTACGACACACAGTGAAAGAGTTGTTAGACTCAGCGGACTTATACAGAGTATTGTATGTTGTCCAGTGTCCATTAGGACAGAGGGGTTGGTCCTCATACTATATTCTGTTTACTTTTAACTTCTCTAGTTCTTAGACATGTGTTTCGTAGAAACACAGGGTCTAAGTTTTGAGGAGTTATAGGTATTTGAATAGAGTAGAGAACCAGGTGTAGCAAGTATCGGGATTCTTCAAAGTGATCGAAGATGTAGATACTTGTGTATGGTATTCAGTTGATAGTAATGATAAAGAGAAATTGCTTCTCTTTCAGGTTACTCATAATTGGAAGCATTCCTAAGTTGAGTAACGCTGATCGGCCTCCTTCCATTTAGTTGACATGCACTGGAGACAGCTGCATGATTTGAATCTGGTTCAATTAAATCAGTGCCTCTGGTTCTATATTGGATATAGAACAGTTCATATCTTAACGATGTTAAGGTACGGGGAGTTGTCCGGCTTATGCTTAAAACCAGACTCCGGATAACTCAAGGCACGTTTCTGTAATGGCTGTTTGTGGGTTGACCCAGGCTATGACAAGGGTTGACTTTCTACCATCTGGCAGATCAATAGAAATATTGTTCTAGACTCGCCACAGTTTTATTAAAAATGGATTTTTTCAAAAACAGCAGTGGGAGTATGGTAGAACTGGAAGTGATTCCAGAACCGCAAACGATTACTGAAGATTTGATAAGGAACCTAAAGATTCAATCTGATTTGACATTCCATTGGCCACTCTGCAGATAAGGTGGGTAACTTCAGGCACCCGAGAGGTACTCCGGTAGCCTCAAGGACGGTGACAGGGAAGTTCTTGTTTACCCACACTTGCCATTGCTGTTGTTCCAGGATGCGAGACCCGGCAGGAGGATGAGTATAGCGTCGTTCTAAACTAGCTTTGGAAGTGCACGTCTATATGACTCTGCCAGAGGGTTGTCGTAGTCAGTGGGAGCAGCGGAAGCATTGGTGGACATCAGGCTTATGTCTATTTATAGACTAAAGCAGAGATAGCGGAGATAGATCATCTGTTTCTGATGTGACAGTCATAGGTTTGACGTCATCAGAATAGGGGATAGATCTGTTGAGAAGGTAGTAGGAAGTGATATTCCTTTACTACAATCGGTTATACTTTGGTCGTCACACAGTGGTTTCTCCACATGGGACTTGGATATTATATCAGACATACTGGTTACTAGATCTATGGTTTTAGATCTAGATTTGGGTAGTTTCCCAATCTGGGTACCTTGACAGCATTCTATGAGTATTTAGAATGGACGACTCCAGGCACGGTAGTATACCTGCAGTTAATGGTGTCACCCTCTCTAAAGGTGTCTTATAGACTAAAGGGGAGAGGAATACTCTTGATTGGCAGATCACTTGCTTAGGCAATTGAGTCAATCATGAGATGTCAAGTACCACACCAGATGTTGTTCTTGCACTAGATGCAATAAGTTGATATTGATCCAATCCTGGAGAAACAGTCGGAGGCAGTTTTAGAACATAAGCTGATGTTCTAGGGATATGATAACGACAGCCTCATTTGGGAGACAGTTATCATTCCAGGCTTCCAAGGTGACATGGACGACAAGGAGGTTGTCAGAGTTATAGTTTTCCTTTGGATGAGGGGCAGTATTTTGGACAGGTGGTCCAAGGCAATACTGAGGGTGGCATGGTGCAGGATACTGATTAAGTTCAGTTGACGATACAGTCTAAGAAGTTTGGATTTGGAGTTCATTTATGAGCTAGGTCCCATCAGACATCCGGACATTCTAAGACAGGTATTGCTCATTTCGGGAGATGGCTTTCTCCGCGAACTTGAGATATAGAGAGATATAGAAAGAAACATCACAGCGGATCCACTCACTGAGGCTATTCCTCGAACGCAATAGTTTCGCAAACGAGCTTTGTGAGACTGACTAGTAGAGGAGTTGGGTGTTCGGTATCACACGGGCTGTGAGTATGCGACATCGCAATAATTAGCCTTGAGTGCAAGTGGGAGATTGTTGGAGATAGTGCCCTCAGAGTCAATTATTGGATCACAGGCACGTGATTGCAATGATTGAGGGAGGACCTATCCCGGTAGGACAGTCTTACTCGAGATGATAGTATGCTATCTGGTTTATCTTCATCATCGTGTACTGCTTTAGGTGACCTGACATGTCGCTATTACACGTTGATAGAGCCCCTAGGATTCTTGCTTGACGACCAGCAGTATGATGGCGATCATATACGTGGGAGCTGAGGTCTATAAGCACATCCTTAAAAGGTCCCTAGTCGTGGGAGTTTCGAGACTGGGCATCGATACTCCATTAGTAGACTAGTGTATACAGTCGAGACCCCGACGAGGGGCGGTGGCCGGTCTCACAAGCCACTGGTGTCAGTTGGTTCACCTAAGATGTATACAGGTGCTCATTGGGTTATGAGTACACCGGACAGGACTCGCCGGGAACCTGCCAGTTGGTCTTATACCAGACGTCAGATAGCAGTTCCCTGGTGACATGTGTACAGGTTAGTTCATCGACCTGAGGATCGTCATTTGTCTCGTGTGAGTTCCCACTGTACTTTGATTACTACCCTACCACGGCTCAAAGGAGTCGTGCAAACAGGTTTTAGTTGGGTACAGTCCCGAGCCACATGGAGGCAGTGAGCGGATCTTCAGGGGTTCGTCTCTCCCGGTATTGGGGGTGAGGTCGCGCTGTGTCTAGGAGAGCCATTACGCAAAGCCCTCGGCCGAGGCAGGAGATTTACTGGTAGGTATTCCAGTAGTATCTCAGGGCGTTCTGGGCTACACTCCGACACGACTTGTACCGCTTTTGGGGGTCTGACTTCCACCAACCCCCTAGGCCCGCCATGCGATACTCATAGACGAACGGACCGGACTGTACGGATATTGTCACTGACAGGCTCAGTTGGGTGTCGGGGTGAGCTTCCTCATCGACGTCCCTTTTGGTCAATAGCTGGTGGCCCGTCACGTATTGGCTTATACCTCTGACGTGCCAGTGGTTAAATCCACAGCCATAGTATTGACGAGTCTTTAGAGTCCACCACACTTATAGTTACTCAAGCTTTCGGGCGAAACGCTGTAAAAGCCGTATGGAGATATGGCAGGGTCCGATCAGATACGTGCGGTATTGCACGGATCAGGATCGGACAGTTTTGTACTAGTGGCCGTATAGTTATATGGCAGGGTTCGATCAGATACGTGCGGTATTGCACGGATCAGGATCGAACGGATTTTACTAGCCGGCTTTGGTTTAAGCCGGTACTAGTTTAGTACAGTGTAGATTTTGTCTCATTGCATTTGTATCCGGTCGGAATACAGATGCAGGTGTGTATGCACAGTATTGGGGTTTTCCTGTAATTTATTACGGGACCAGTTTTCTGGAGTTGCCAGTTTGCATTCCGTTCCGGTCGGTTTTCCTTTGTTCTTTCCCGGCCGGACTTTTCCGATGGAGGGGGTTATTTGCAGTTTCGCAAATAACACTTTGTGGAGGGTTTTATTGCATATATATTGATTATGATAGCTTTCATTTCTTTTGCTCCATGCTTTTGAATTGAGAGATATGAAAGGTTATGGGTTGAATAGTGTGAAGCATGGTTGATGTTTTTTTGACCTTGGATGTGGTCACCTTTTCTTTGTTCCTACCATCACCTCCCTCTTGCTATCATATTATCCTTGCTCCACCATTTTCTAGAGAGGATAAGTTATTCATTAGAAAAGAGAGAAGAAGAAAAAGAAAAGAGAGAAGAAGAAAAAGAAAAGAGAGAAAGAAAAAGAATGAGAGAGTTCATCTATGTTATGGGAGGAATTCTTCATCTCCTTCTTCTTCTTATTTCGGAAAAATGAAAGCACCATTTTTCCTAACCCCAATCCTCCATCATGGCAACAAACCCCAATGTGAGACTATGATTCTACACTACACTTCCTACAGCATATCTTGAGCATGTCGAGTTGCCGGCTTCATGCCCGAGTTGCCTCGGTATTGAGGCGGGAGGCCGTAAAAGACGAAGGCGATGTGGTGCCCTTTCCGGCGAGGAGGCGACGATATGGAGACTACACTTTCCGCGGGAGATCGGGACGATGATGAGAAGACCGGAGGACTCGGATCTCTTGGTATACTTCTTATCCCATCTCTTGTTTGCTAGTTAGGTTAATGGTAAACGATCCGGGTTTTTCTTTGTCCGCGGTAGCGCCGGTTTCCGAGTAAGGAAAAATTTTGATTCCGCATTTTGGCCTCGAGTAAGACGGCCGGGGCGCTGCCGTGGCGCAACACTTAGTTAGTGAAGAGGTAGCTTGAGCTAGAGATTCCTCAAGGTGGATCATCTTCGGCCTCAAAGATCCTTAAGTGAGCTTGTTCCTTTCGCCTAGTGGAGCCTAAGAAGAGTTCGGGGGACCACTACTTGGAGCTAAGGGACTACTACTTGGAGCTTTAGAAGTGAAGGACCAGTCTACAAAGGTTGTATTCCTTGTTCACTTAGTGTAAAGCTTGTTTACTAGTTTAAAAACCCTAATTCTCTAGTTCGATTCTAGGATAGCATGCAATAGCACACTAGATTTTTTTAAAATTGTATACTTGATACTTCTAAAAACCTAGTAATGGTGCTAAGGCATACTTTCACTTTATACCTCATTTCTATTTTTAACAAAAATAGAAAATGCATGATGAGGTGTCCGCCTTCTTGAATGTGTTTTGTATAAATACAAAATACATTCCCCGTATACACCCATATTCGTATAAAAATACGAATACCCAAAAAGATGTAATAATACAATGAATATAATACTAGAATATGCATATCGAAATATATATATTTAAATTTTTAAATCAATACTTGATTTAATAATCCAGCTTAATCCTAAATCGGCTAGTATTATCATCTACTCGATTAAATTTCGTATAGCTAGTACACGTGAGAATATTTTTTATGAAGTCCTGGCATATGAGCATGAAGTAAATCCGCCAAGTGAGAATGTTTTTTATAAATTTCCGGTAAGTGAGCATGTCGTATCACTAGCGCATGCTGGCGGTGAAGGTAGTGGTATGATAACGTTTATGAGTTCGTTGATTAAGGATCCTTCTGAATTATTTTCAACTGTCTACCTGAACAATGAATTGATATACAATGATGACGACGAGGACATTCATGAAATAGGTGATGATGATGATGAGGATGATTCAGTTGCGCAGAACACGGTGAATATGACTTATCAAAGTGCACCAGCAGCCGCGTTTATTTCCACAGATTGGATTGGAGATACTATAATGAACAATAGCGAAGCACACGATATTACCAGAGGAAACGGTCTGGAACTGTACAAAGGTCAACAGTTTCAATGTGAGGAAAATTAGAAACATACAGTCGCGATTTATTTAGTTAGAAAGCATCAGCAATATACGGTTATAAAGTCAAACCCATCAGCCTGGAGGGTCGTGTGCAAGATCGGTAGAGGTTGTTTGTGGATGCTCCATACTTCTAGGAAGAATATTGACGAGCCATTCACGATCAAGATACTCAAAGAGTCTCACACATGTGTCAAATTCTATTCTTAACAAAGATAACTTAAAAATTGACTCAAATTTTGTTGCAAAAGCAGTTATTGATATTGTGAAGGTGAATTTGAACATAACGCCCAAGTCATCATTGAAATCATTAAAATCATGTTCGGTTATGTTATAAGCTATAAAAAATCATGGTGGGCTAGGTGTAAAGCCATGGAAATGCTGTTTGGGGACTTCACTATGTCTTATTTGAATTTCCTAAGTTCATGGTAGTATTGTAGGCCGCTGACCCTTATACTGTTGTTTTGTGGGTGACTGTAACTGTTAAGTAGGGAAAGGAATAGTTTAGAAGGGTGTTTTGGGCATTCAGTCCTAGCATCGAGGGTTTCAAATTCTGCCGGCCAGTCATTAGCATGTTAGTTATATGTATGCCCTAGAGGCCATTACTGTACATGCGATGTATATTGTAGTGGATGCTTGGACATATATAGGGAGGATTTTCTTGCTCGACATGATAGTATGCTATCTGGTTGCACTTTATCTTAACATGTACTCTGATTGTCTCTATGTTACATGTTGATAAAACCCTTAGGATGAGTACTTGACTACCAGGACTATGATGCAGATCATACTAGTGGGGACTACGTAGTCGCTAAGTACATCCTTCAAATGTTCCTAGTCGTAGGTGTATCGAGACAGGGCATCGATATAACAGAGTAGACTTGCGTATAGCTTCTCGACCCATACCGATGCGTGATGGATGATCCCATATCCATTGGTGTTTGACATCAGAGATAGTAAATGGGTGCTCAGTGGAGACTGGGTACACTGGACGGACTCGCCGAGAACTCCCAGATGGTATTATACCACACGTCAGATGGCAGTTCTCTGGTGGCACTAGTACAGGTTAGTCTGTAGACCCGAGATCATCATAGAGTCTTGTATGATTCCCACTGTGCTTTGATTTCCACCTTAACACAGTCAAGAGAACGTGCAAAACGGTGGCTTTTGGGTACAGTCCCGAGTCATATGGAGGTAATGAGCGATAGGAAGGGTTTTGTCTCTCCCGGTATTGGGAGTTGATGTTGCGTTGTTCTCGATTGGCTATAACAGGAAGTCCTTGGCCAAGGATGCTTCAGAGATATACTGGTAAGTGTTATCAGTAGTTTCTCGACCCATTATGAGCCTCATATCGACATGACTTATCGAGTTACTGGGGTCTGACGTTTACCATCCCTAGATGAGATATGCGACATATCAGACGAAGAGACCGGACTGTATGGTAGTGTTTCTTATTGGATTCACAGGAGTGTGAGCAGGCTTGCTTGTTGATCTTATGATCGCTCAATACTCGGGTGGCCGTTACGTTTAGCAGACCGCTTGCGGCTTGTAGGTGTTTGATATGATCATTACCTACTTCCGGCGTATTGACGAGTCTTTAGAGTCCTACACAAGGGTTTTCTGGCTCAAGCGAAACGGAGTAGGAGCGCATATGTGATATGTGCGGGACCGAGAATGATACGATATAAGATACCGCATTCTATTCTCGCGATGTGTGACATGGATGGTTATATGTAATATAGTCGGGTTACTGGATCAAGTGTTGATTCAATAAGATGTTACATTATGATATTAGTCGGTTATATGTGATATAGCCGGATTATTAAATCAAGTGTTGATTTAATAATTTAATGTATAATTATATATTTGATATATTATATTACATTAACTAATATTAAGCTCACTTATGATTTCTTTTCTCACTTTGGATACATTGATGTATATATGATATATGTTAAATGTATCATGCAAGGTTACAAATGCAACTAGGGTTAATGAGGGTTAAACCATGCTAGGGTAAAGATTAGGGTTTGTATTTATCATTAAGTTATTCAAATAATGTGGATATTTGTGATGAAGGATATTTGATGAAAGCTTGTAGAAGCTTCAAGTCTTCTTTGACTTTATCCACTCCTTTTGTCTAGCTTAAGATATTTTTGACCTAACCTTTAACCATAGCACATGGTTAACTCTCTACAAGGGTTAAGCATGACATGCTTAACCCTTGGTTGCATTATTAACCAAAAGAATTAATTCATTTGATGAGTTAGTTCTTCATCTTCTTCTTCCTCCTCCAAGCTTACAAGTTTCATTGGAGTTGTGAGAAAAATGAGTGAGAGAATGATTTCTAATGTGAGCAAACTTTCTACTTCATCATCCTCTACTACTTTCCATTTAGTAGAGGGTGTTCTCTTCATAAAGTTTTTGACCTAGTGAAGAAATAGCTTGGGTTAGTGTCTCCCCGACGTAGATCATCTTTGGCCTCGAAGTCATCGAAGCAAGCATGTTCGTTTCTTCGTGGAGCTTCTCTAGAGTCCGGAGTTTATGATTTCAGCGAAGGGGACTTCTATACGGAGCTATTGAAGTGAAGGACCGGTCTACAAAAGTTGTATTCCTTGTTCACTTTTCATTTGCAAAGTGTTTGCTTTTGATTCCGTATTATTTCTAGTAAACGATTCAAGTTAGGGTTAGCTAAAAAGGCAAAATTTTAATTTGGCATGGACGATGCCTCCCGAAACCTTGCTGCCGTCTTGGGTAACCCTTCAGTGGTATCAGAGACATGCTAGAAATTTATACGGATTTTGTTAAGATTGCGAAACCAAAATACTCCGAAATCTGCATCGTCAAAACCTGCTTGCTGTCGATTTTAAGAAGTTATCAAAAAAATTTTCAAACAAGTACAGAGTGATGTATGGGATATATCATGAACACACACAAAATTTCAGGGCATTTGGTGAAAATTGGGCCGAGCCCCCACCCTTGAAATTTTGCCTGTGTTCTAGTGACTTGGTTTTGATGTTTCATGTGTTGTTTGTTTTTGCTAATTTTGCATGTGATGTAATCTTACACTATAAACAATTTGGAGTGTTTCGTATTCGTAGTTTTAACATTGTTTCGGGTTTTTCACATATTGTCTAGGAGAAGTTTAAAAGTTCGATCGATTATCAAAAACCCATTTTTCCAAGTTTAACGCATTCGGAAAAATATGCAAGTGATTCTTTGGACCCTCTAGAAGAAGGTAAACCTTAACTCGATTATGTGGCCGTCAAAACCGCCACTTGAACCCTGGGATTTGTGGTAGTTTAGCGTTGTCACATGTCAGGCGTTGGTTTGACCCTTTTACGGCTGGTTCATAGGTACTGTGGCATCTTCTGGGTATTACTAAAACTATGCTCAAGTGTTGAGCTGTCGGGATATTGTGGGACTTTGATGAATCGATCGAAAAGTTTAACGTTCGTCCAGATATTATGTGATGGGATACAATATTTGGAATCCATAAGTAGTTATGAGATAGCTAATTTGAATGTTATATATCTAGCAATTTAGTCTTAGATGATCGGTTGCCACGGGATTTTGATGTGATCAAAAGTCCGTCGCAATCACGTAGCGTACGTGGATAATCGCCGGGTAAACTTAATAGATAGCCACGCCCTATAGCCCCGACCAAGTGAATGTAGGAGAACCCCATCGCCAAAAGCATCCGTTCGGGTGCTCGCGGCAGCGGTGTTCTGCCTTAGTGCACTTCATCGACGGTATCGAGGGGTGCAGCCGTCTACTAAAGTTTCCGAAGAGCATTCGATCAGGATGTCGGGAATCTTGTTGAATTGCTTGACTAGATATTGAAAAGTTTTTTCGAGATCGAGACTAAAATGCGGGGTTTATAATTGTTAGGCATGCGATGTCTAAGGAATTCATTTGGTTAGGCATGAAATCCAATATATGTGATACATTGGGTTTTTAATGTCTAAGGTGGTTGCGGATTCCAACTGTTGTAGTTTTTCACTTTCTTTTCTACGACCATAAGTGTAATATGTGGTGTATCGCCGGTTTCGGTGCTATATGTCAACGACAATTGAGATACGCATATTTACTTACGTTGATGACATGTGATGTTATGTGTTGCTTGGATATGTTATATTGGATCGTCGTGTTTGAATAGCCGGGGTTTTTTTGTGAGATGAGAGTTTTTTATTTTCATTCATGTAAAATTTATTGTATATAATATTCTTTTATTGGGGCACTTCCGGGTTGAGGATGATGTCACCATTGTATATTATTTACTTTTCCGCATTAGGATAGACCCAAGGGGGGGAGCACAAGTAACCTGGTTCTGGCGTTCAGTGGGAGACCATCTCGAGGAGTCGAGACCGGGTCTCCTAACTCTAGAATTGGTAGGGTTGCTTGCCGCTCTCGTAGGGGTCTAGGGGAGTGGGATTGGCAATTCATCACGACCGTAGAATCCGTGTTTTATACAAGCTTTAAATAAAACACGGAAATCCTAGTATATCCAATATTTCATATGTTGTTCTTCTTCTGCGATATCTGTGATGTGATCATTTGATATGTTGAGATGGATGCAGGATATAGTATATGTGATATATTATATAGATGCTGCTTATGTTTTACACCCACGCTAGCACTGCCCCGTTCTGCCGTTAGTTACCTAACCTAACGGTGCATGAGGGGACATCGAGGCGAATGCGGATGGCATAAGCATACGTTTTATTTATCTATGATGTTTAGGTAACTTAAAATGATGGGACTTTATTAATGAGATTAATTAAATAAAATAAACCTAAAGATGTTGTGGAATCGAATTTTCAAAAACAGGTAGCTCTAATTCTTGGTTTGCATAGCGGTGTTCCGCAGGGGGCTATTCGCCCTACTTAACTTAGTTGACTGACAATGACAAAGCGAAACAAGGTGCCGAA
This sequence comes from Agapanthus africanus, assembly GCA_030015575.1. NCBI lineage: Eukaryota > Viridiplantae > Streptophyta > Magnoliopsida > Asparagales > Amaryllidaceae > Agapanthus > Agapanthus africanus. The sequence goes on along the minus strand of CM057347.1, from coordinate 137,007,706 downwards.
GGCGAATCCCTGTAGCTATGCAGCCTAGAACATCCAGCACCTTATTCGATAAGGAAAGAGCCGAGATCCCTTCACCGGGAGTGACCTCTTTAGCAATAACTGGCAGATACTACAACCATCGGTTTCGTATTTTGATTGCTTTTCTAGTTCTTGCTTTGCATAATGGTATTGTGAATATCCGGCACCTTATTTGATAAGGAAAGAGCCGACAAACCCTTTACCGGGAGTGACCTCTTTAGCAAAACTAGTAAAAGCCTCAAAAACACTCCATTTTAAATCATTTGATTCTACAACAATATCAAGTTCATTACGTTCATGGTTTTCTTAAAAACCTGCGTAGCCCTCCGTCATTTCAGATAAGGACTACTTAGTATTCGTGCTGCGGAAGTTTGGCATGCGTCAAGGCGTAGTGTACGGTAGCTAACTAGTGCTTATCTTCTAGCATACGATGCGATTGGATTAGGGCATATCCATTGGTGTTTGACATCAGAGATAGTATACGGGTGCTCAGTAGAAACTGGATACACTGGACGGACTCGCTGAGAACTCCCAGATGGTATTATACCTCACTTCAGATGGCAGTTCTCTGGTGACACTGGTACAGGTTAGTCTGTAAACCCGAGATCGTCATAGAGTCTTGTGTGATTCCTACTGTGCTTTGATTTCCACCTTACCATGTTCAAGAGAACGTGCAAAACGGTGGCTTGTGGGTACAGTCCCGAGTCATATGGAGGTAATGAGAGATAGGAGGGGTTTCGTCTCTCCCAGTATTGGGAGTTGATGTTGCGCTATGCTAGATTGGTTATAACAGGAAGTCCTTGGCCTCGACCTGTTATGAGCCTCATATCGACACGACTTATCGAGTTACTGGGGTCTGACGTTTACTACCCCTAAACGAGATATGTGACATATCAGATGAAGAGACCGGACTGTACGGTAGTGTTACTGATTGGATTCACAGGAGTGTGAGCATGCTTGCTTATTGATCTTCTGATCACTCAATACCCGGGTGACCGTTACGTTTAGCAGACCGCTTACGGCTTGTGGGTGTTTGATATGAACATCACCTACTGCCAGCGTATTGACGAGTCTTTAGAGTCTTACACAGGGGTTTTCTGGCTCAAGCGAAACGGAGTAGGAGCGCATATATAATATGTGCGGGACCGAGAATGATACGTATGAGATACCGCATTCTATTCTCGCGATGTGTGACATGGATGGCTATATGTGATATAGCCGGGTTATTGGATCAAGTGTTGATTCGATAAGATGTTACATTATGATATTAGTCGGTTATATGTGATATAGCCGGATTATTAAATCAAGTGTTGATTTAATAATTTAATGTATAATTATATATTTGATATATTATATTATATTAACTAATATTAAGCTCACTTATGATTTCTTTTCTCACTTTGGATACATTGATGTATATATGATATATGTTAAATGTATCATGCAAGGTTACAAATGTAACTAGGGTTAATGAGGGTTTAAACCATGCTAGGGTTAAGATTAGGGTTTGTATTTATCATTAAGTTATTCAAATAATGTGGATATTTGTCATGAAAGATATTTGATGAAAGCTTGTAGAAGCTTCAAGTCTTCATTGACTTTATCCACTCCTTTTGTCTAGCTTAAGATATTTTTGATCTAACCTTTAACCATAGTACATGGTTAACTCTCTACAAGGGTTAAGCATGACATGCTTAACCCTTGGTTGCATTATTAACCAAAAGAATTAATTCATTTGATGAGTTAGTTCTTCATCTTCTTCTTCTTCCTCCATGCTTACAAGCTTCAATGGAGTTGTGAGAAAAATGAGTGAGAAAATGATTTCTAATGTGAGCAAACATCCTACTTCATCATCTTCTACTACTTGTCATTTAGTAGAGGGTGTTCTCTTCATAAATTTTTTGACCTAGTGAAGAAATAGCTTGGGTTAGTGTCTCCCCGACGTAGATCATCTTCGGCCTCGAAGTCATCAAAGCAAGCATGTTCGTTTCTTCGTGGAGCCTTTCTAGAGTCTGGAGTTTACGATCGCACCGAAGGGGACTTCTACACGGAGCTATTGAAGTGAAGGACCGGTATACAAAGGTTGTATTCCTTGTTCACTTTTCATTTGCAAGGCGTTTGCTTTTGATTCCATATTATTTCTAGTAAACAATTCAAGTTAGGATTAGCTAAAACGACAAAATTTTAATTTGTCATGGACGATGCTTCCCGAAACCTTGCTGCCGTCTTGGGTAACCCTTCATAGCATTGATGGGACGTTTTTATATGGGAAATATAAAGGCACGTTGTTGATTGCAGTCGTTCCAGATGCAAATGATCAGTTATTTCCACTCGCATTTTCCATAGTTGAATCATATAACACAGACAGTTGGAGTTAGTTTATGAGCTGTATATGGGTATTCGTAACAAACCGTTTAGGTCTTTGTATCATATCTGATCATCACGCTGGGATTTTAAACACGATGAAGGATCCACATCTCGGATGGACTGAGCCACTTGCTTACCACCGAATCTGTATACGACACAATGCAGCGAACTTTTACACAAAGTTTGGCAATATGCAGATGATACGTAAATTGATGGCCGTTGCTAAGGAGAATCAAATAAGAAAATTTGAAAAGGGAGTTAAAAGGATTAGAGATGTAAACCAAGAAATGGTTGGTTTGTTTGACAAAGAACCTCGTGAAAAGTGGGCCCTTGCATTCGATGAAGGCGGACAATATGGCATGATGACTATAAATTTATTGGAGATATTCAACTCCGTATTCAAAGGGGTTCATAGTTTTTTGATTACGGCAATTGTACAGTTTACATTCTACCGATTAAACACCTATTTCAACTAGAGAAGGCACGTGGCTCAACAGTACATTGATGATGGACAAATGTTGCCTCCAAGAGTTCGAGCAATCCTAGACCACCGGCAAGCCAAAGCAAACTGTCATGAGGTGATAAAGTTTCATGATCAACCAGGATTATTTTCAATTAAGACCGAAACGCGGCAAGTAGGCGGCCGAGTCAGAGGTAGCAGGATACAGATTGTTAACCTTTCTAACCAGCCAATGTGTTCATGTGGGAAAATGCAACTTCACCACCTTCCTTACTCGCATATTATGGATACTTGTGCATCATGGGAATTAGATTATCGTGCTTACGTCAATGTAAACTATTCATCAAATTACTTGGCATCCACCCGGGCACACAATTTCTTTCTGATTCCCGACAAAGATTACCGGATTGATTATCAGGGTCCACTTATTATCCCTGACAAGTCTTTGCGAAAGAACAAGAAAGGTCATCCGAAGTCATCATGGATTCGCAATGACATGGATGCGAGGTAGGATAAAACATCGGGTGCACGATGCAATATTTGTCATCAGGAGGAGAACAACATGCGTCGTTGTCCAAAACATAGCGAAGCATGCATTTATATTGAATATCTTAGTCATATATGCTTCTTTATAGTATAACTACTTATAAAATCCTATTCATAGGTGTTGTTTTATATTGTTAACCTATATACTGTTAATCCATGTACAATAATATTCGTTGATGTTTATTTTATATATTCATTATAAATTTTCCATGCAAATATTGGTAATCGTTGACATTGTTTTTCAGGTCCGTCGTGCACGAATGCGTGGTGCCGGAGCTCTTGTTGGTGGAGATGCTGGTGGTCGAGGGGGTTATGGACCTCCTGTTGTTGGTGGAGCCACTATACGTGGTCGTGGAGATTCAATTCGTGTTTGTAGTAGGGATCAGCCCACAGAGCTGTTGGCTATAGTTCCCTCAAGTAAATTATTATAATCTCAGGCACGCGATTGTGATGATTGAGGGAGAACCTATACGGATAGAATAGTCTTACTCGAGATGATAGTATCCTATCTGGTTTGTCTCTGTCCTCATGTACATGCATTATGTGGTATTACAGATCACTATTACATGTTGATAGAGCCCATAGGATTCTTGCTTGACTACCAGCATTATGATGGCGATCATATACAAGGGAGCTGGGTGGTCTATAAGCATATACTTAAATGTCCCTAGTCGAGAGAGTATCGAGACTAGGCATTGATACTCCGGAGCAGACTAGTGTATACTTTTCGAGACCCCGACGAGGGGCGGTGGCCGGTCTCACAAGCCATTGGTGTCAGTCAGTCACTTAAGATAGTATACAGGTGCTCATTGGGTTATGAGTACGCTGGACGAACTCGCCGGAAACTTGCTAGTTGGTATTATACCTATTGTCAGATAGGAGTTCCCAGGTGACATGTGTACAGGTTAGTTTGTCGACCTGAGATCGTCATTTGTCTCGTGTGAGTTCCTACCGTGCTTTGATTACTACCCAATCATGGCTTAAAGGAGTCGTGCAAACAGCTTTTAGTTGGGTGTAGTCCCGAGCCACATGGAGGCAGTGAGCGGATCCTCAGGGATTCGTCTCTCCCGGTTTTGGGGGTTGATGTCGCGCGGTGCACGGGTGGCCATCACTAGAAATCCTTGGCCAAGGTAGTCGAGAATTACTGATTTGGATCAGTAGTTTCTTAGTGGGTGACGGGCTTCATACCGACACGAAATATTGCGTTATTAGGGGTCAGAATTTATCCACCCCTAGACTCAATATGCGATAGTCTTAGACGAACAGATCGGACTGTACGGAGATTTTCACTGACAGGCTCAGTAGGGGTTCGGATGAGTTTGCTCGTCGGCCTTCCTTTCGCTCAATACCTGGGTAGCCGTTACATACAGCTACTGCCGCTGACGTGCTTGTGGTTAAACCTACTGCCAGCGTATTGACGAGTCTTTCGAGTCTCACAGAGAGGGTTTCCCTGGTTCTGGCGAAACGATATAGTAGCCGTATTGCATACATGCAGGGTTCCGATTGAATGAATGTACTTGTTACCTGGACTTTCGATCGGACGGTTGATAATACTAGGAGGCTCGGGTTTGAGCCGGATTATTAAATCGGATATTGATTTAATAATTTAAGTATATATATTTCGATATGTATATTCTAGTACTATGTTCTTTGTTTTATTCTATCTCTTCAAATATTCGTATTTCGGTACGAATACAGGTATGCATATACAGTAGAATGTAATCCGTATTTTTTACAGATAACATTCTAGAAGGTGGACACCTCATTTAGTTTTTATCCATTTATTTATAAATGGAAATGAGGTGGAAATAAAGAGAGGGGAGTATGGTGAGAGCCATGCTTGCATTGTGTTGCACAATTGAATTGTTAATTCATTTGTGCAAAATATTCAAGCTTGGGCTTGTTTTTTAATTGAAAGAATTGGTTTTAAAAAACCTAGCATGAGATTTTCTTTGTCTAAGGATGGCTCATTATTTTGAGAGATGAGCTTTCTTTGCTCACCATCATGCTTCACTCCCTCTCAAGAGTTTCTTGAGTTCCTCCACCTTCATGCTCAACCTTCTCTCTACAATCTTATGAGTTGAGAATCAAGAGAGGTGGTGAAATGGATAAACACTTAGAACACTCACTACATCCTAGGCATTCTAGATTAGCAACCTAGAATCCCTAGTTGCTTCACTTTCTTTTGATGTGGAGCTATAGCCATGAGCTATATCTCTCGGGTGGATCATCTTCGACGAAGGAAGACCGGCAGCCAAGTTCAATCGAGCACGCCTCAAGGAGCTATGGAAGATGACGGAAGACCGAAGGACTTGGTTCGTTCGGTATAACACTCTATCTTAGTAGATTAGCTCTTGTTAGTTAGGTAGTATAGGTTTATGGTTCGATCTTTTGGTCGGGTTCGCTAGCGCTAAGTTTTTTAAACGCCAATTTTGTTCCGCACCAGCCACGGTTGATGGCCAGGACGCTGGCGTACCCCATCATGGTATCAGAGCCACCACATAAACCATTACTAGCTAGTTTTCATAAGGTTGAAATCTCGATCGACCCAAATTTCCGAATCGTTTTTCCAATTTGCCTAGCTTGCTGTCGATTTTAAAAGTTGTTCAAAAAATCTTTCAGAGTATCTTAAAAATACGTGCAGGCAAATTTAGAGCACCACAAGAAATTTGGGCACGAGAGCCCACAATGTTGCCGCGGAACCGCCGCGTTTGATGCCTATTGGCCGCGGTTTCGCGGCTCTTTTGAGGCCACATTGCGCCAAATTTCTTTTGGCACTATACAAGTTGGAAATATGATTTTTGGTACGTATGTTTTAGCCCAGATTTGTTTGAGTGCTGGTTTGCATTTGAGACCAATTTAGAAATGTTTAGTCAATCAAAAATTTAATTTTGTGTTTATCAGTGCGTGTGAATATATCTGCGACCGTGAATATCATTGAGCGGTATAACCCGACTAGTTGCTATATGTTCGACTAAATGAGTTTGCGATCGTGATATTCATGTTGATGTTCTGAGTTGTGCTAATATTGTGGTTGGATTGTCATGGTGGATAGCTTACAGTGCAATGGTAGTAGTACAATTCAGATTCATTTGAATATTCGATATCGCGGGCCAAGCATCCGACATGTGGACAGCCGTCTCTACCAGATTGTATATTCTTTTATTGGGGCACGACCGGCTTGAGGTCGATGTCACCGTTGTATATATATTTCTTTTCTATACTAGGATAACCCTGTGGTGGAGTGCACGAATAGCCAGGTTCTAGAGGGCAACGGGCCCGCATCTCATTGCGTTGAGACAGAGGGGGCCTTACTCTAGAATTTGCGGGTTATTCACCGCACCCGTAGGGAGTATAGGATGACCAACGGAGGGGTGCTCAAGTTACCGGATTCCGTGAAGTGCTGGGTGGTCCATTCACTTTGTTGATTGGGGTTGCCTCACTTCTGGGATTAGCAGGTAACTTGCCTTGCTCGTAGGGGTCTAGGTTTTCATTGCGCAGGCTATCCACACGATCGGAAATGTCGGGTTTCATTTGTAGCTCAGAAGAAACCCGAGGCTACAAGATTATCCACCATTCAGTGTTGCTTGTTGATGTTCTGTGATGTTGCTTATATCATGCTTGGGACGAATGTTATATATATATTTATATATACTAGTAGATGTTGTATATGTTTTGCATCCGCGCTAGTCCAGCCCCCGCTTTGCCGTTAGTTAAGTAACCTAACGGTGCATGCGGGGCCTCATGGCGAATGCGGATGGCATATACGTACATTGTATTTTCGTTCCTTTTTCTGTTGTGATATGGATTACTTGATGGGACTGCATTAATTCTGATTAATGCAAGGAAAACAACCTAAATGATGTTGTTGGAACCAATTTTTGAAAACTGTTATTACAAAAGTTTCTTTTTGCTTTGCACAGTGGTATTCGGTTATGAATATCCAGCACCTCATTCGACGAGGCAAGAGCCAAGATCCGTTCATAGTGAGTGACCTCTTGGGCAAAAGTTTGCGTCAGTGTAAAAAATTCACTATAGTTGATTCTTTTGCTTTGCATCATGGTATTCAGTTAGGAATATCCTGCACCTCATTCGATGAGGAAAGAGCCGAGATCCCTTCACAGGGAGTGACCTCTTTAGCAAAAGTTTGCGCCACTATATATTTGTAAAACCGCTTGGTTCCTTCAACGATATCAAGTTCATTACGTTAAAGGTTTTTTGCCAAAAACCAGCCGTAGCCCTCCGTCGTTTCGAATAAGTAGCACATAGTATTCATGCGGTGTTTGTTGGCCAAAGTCAAGGCATCGTGATGTTAGTTATATGTATGCCCTAGAAGCCATTACTGTACATGCGATGTATATTGTAGTGGATTCTTGGACATATATAGGGAGGACTTTCTTGCTCGACATGATAGTATGCTATCTGGTTGCACTTTATCTTAACATGTACACTTATTGACTCTCTATTACATATTGATAAAGCCCTTAGGATGAGTACTAGACTACTAGGATTATGATGCAGATCATACTAGTAGGGTAGAGGTAGTCGGTAAGTTCATCCTTCAATTATTCCTAGTCGTGGGAGGATCGAGACAGGGCATCGGTACTCCAGAGTAGACTAGCGTATGCGCTTCTTAACCCATATGATGGGAGATGGATGATCCCACATCCATTGGTGTTTAACATCAGAGAAGGTATACGGGTGCTCAGTGGAGACTGGGTACACTGGACGGACTTGCCGAGAACTCCTAGATGGTATTATACCTATCGTCAGATAGCAGTTCTCTGGTGATACTGGTAAAGGTTAGTCTGTCGACCCGAGATCTTCATAGAGTATTGTGTGATTCCCACTGTGCTTTGATTTCTACTTTACTACGTTCAAGAGATCGTGCAAAATGGTGGTTTTTGGGTTCAGTCCCAAGTCACATGGAGGCAATGAGCGATAGGAGGGGATTCGTCTCTCCCGGTATTGGGGGTTGATGTTGCGCTATGCTTGATTGGCCATAACAGGAAATCTTTGGCCAGGGTTGCTGAGATCTACTGGTAAGTATTATCAGTAGTTTCTCGAACCGTTATGGACCTCACATCGGCATGACTTATCGGGCTATTGTGGTATGAAGTTATACCACCCCCAGGCTGTGATATGCGACATATCAGACGAAGAGACCGGACTGTACGGTAGTGTTACTTGATTGGATTCACAGGAGTATGAGCATGCGTGCTTGTTGACCTTCTGATCGCTCAATACCCAGGTGGACATTATGTTTAGCAGATCGCTTGCGGCTTGTGGGTCACTGATATGATCACCACCTATTGCCGGCGTATTGACGAGTCTTTAGAGTCCAACACAGAGGTTTCCTGGCTCAAGCGAAGCGAAGTAGGAGCACATATGTGATATGTGCGGAACCGAGATTAATACGCGTATGAGATACCGTATTCTGTTCTCGCGATATGTGATATCGGTCGATTATATGTGATATAGCCAGGTTTTCGGATCAAGTGTTGATTCGATAAGTTGATACATTTGATATTAGTCGTTTGTATGTGATATAACCGGATTATTAAATCAAGCGTTGATTTAATAATTTAATGTATATATATTTGATATATTATCTTACATTAATTAATATTAGCTCACTTAAACATTTCTTTTTCTCACTTGGGTACACTTAGTATATATGTGATATATATTAATGCACATTATTTTGTGTCATGCTTGATGATACATATTACATGGGTGTATGAGACTTACACTATGCTTATGATAATCTAAGGTTTTTATTAATTTAAGAAATTCAAAATTGTTTGGAATTTTGTCATGGCTAGAAGCTTTGAGAAGCTTGTTGAGCCCATTGACTTAGTCCACTAGTTTTGTTTTTCTTAAGATATTTATTAACCTAACCATTATCCTTAGCCATAGTTTAGTCTCTACATGTGTTAGTGTATGACATAAACTCACCCATTGTCACGACCAGAAGGTACGAAACGTGACTAGCACTTAAATTACGAAACGTCTCAAGGCGTACATAATCTAAGTAAGCCAATGCCCAGAAATCAAAACCATGTAAAGAAATAGAGTGAAGGAAAATTTATTTAAAGAAGTCAATTTTTACCATATAAGTTGCATTAAACATTTTTAACAAAACATCAAAATTTCCCGAAAATTTCGGCAGAGTCTTCTCTGTAAATACTGGCCCCCAAACGGGTACAACATATGAAAATACATATAAATAATGAATAAGGCATCCCCAAGCGGGAGCTAGCTCTTCACCAATGGCGGAATCACAACCACATGCAATATGTATATCAAAAGTGCATAATAAGCATCTGAAAGCAAGAAATAAGAAAATACCACGTAAGCTCAAGTGAGCATCGACACCAAACACCACAAATACAAGTCTCACGAGTCTCACCGTCTAGTCCAATATACAAGGGTAGATGGAGTATATTAGATACAAAATAATATACATGATGGAATAAAATATCCTCGCAACCCACCTACGAGCAATGCCGCAAGTCCAAGCAAAAGGAACGAAATGAGGAAGTGCGTCCGCCGCTACTGTGCCGACGGGTCGGACCTGCAAGATACTGTGGCATAACGGGGATGAATTGCCAACTCGTGAGTAGTAAGTAACATCTAATAAGGCTATCGTAAGCATGCACACAAATGCGTCACAGCCAACACATACCAATATGATACGATGTCTAGAATGAATTTAACATGAATGCATAATCAAACACAAAAACTGAACAAGTCTGGTATGAGAAAATCTTTCTTCCTATCTTAAAAAAACCTCCGTGCAATAAAATGATGTATCATCAATGAAATCAACAGAAAATCCGTGTCAAGTATCGACACCATATATACATATCACAATATCTCAATGTCTCAATATCTCAATATCTCAAAGTCTTAATATCTCAATATCTCGGGCTCCGTCAGTCCGGATCGGCCCATATCATCAAATCTCACGATCACGTCGGTATCCTTCGGATATCCGTCGCGTAAGACATCACAAGTAGGTAGTCCGCCCCTTCCAGGCTCATCGTCATACCCACAAAAACACTCTCGTCCCCGGGTATCATACTGGGTCCACCATGTACCCGAGACGGTTCATCCTCCTCCTCGAATCGGGTCTCGACAACCAACAGAAATTAAGAAAACTCATGGTGGACGACATATACATCATATCACGAGAAAACCGCAACTTACATTTTTAAAAGGATAAGAAGTTTATAAAATTCTTGCAGTTTTCCCCAAAATCAAGAAATCTCATAAGTACTGAAATCCTCAAGAAGAATCACAATTTGTAAACATGTCGGTGATGATGAATGTCTATGGTATCAATAATAAAAAATACGATGTGTGACTTGAAAACTATGCATGAATGATGATGCAATGAGGTATATACAATTGACTAGCAATCCTACGTATCCATCCTGATGAAATGAATATACAAGTACATGTTTACAGATCATATATAGTGCAATTGTTTTAGATTCTGATTTAAGCAAGTTCTATAGTGTTCGTGGCATAGCAATTACCAAGGCATGTATGTTCGCATGAATAGTGCCCGTGCAGCATGAACTAATAGTAATGGTGCAAGTGTTGTATGAGATGATATCACACACACACACACACACACACAAGATGGTGCGATGCAATGAGATTGATAATTAGGAAACTACGCATATAAAATGCAAGTACTATAAGTAATCCTAAACCATTGGGCGCTTCGCACCATCTAGACGATCCCGCCGTAGATGTGTACATCTAGTCACCGGTACGCCTCGGCTAATATGATCCGATCTCAGCCTTGCCTTTTCCGCGCCACATCTGACGCCTCTGCACCAGATCCTAGAAACGCAGACAAGTAAATAAGAGAATAGATATATAAATAGTTGCGAACACAAACGATAAAAATCAACCACGCGCACTAACTAGACACGCACGCACTTGGTGCACAAAACGCGCTCGCGAGAACGCCACAAACCACAACTAGGGTCACTATACGTGGCAACTACCAAGCCTAGAACCCAATCGCACCAATCGCGCATTTACAACACACTAAATACATTAGGAAATAGGTTGAATAGCATCAAAACCTCAACTTAATTAAAATCGATTTATTCCAAAAATCTAGTAAGCATCAATTTACCATTTTAGTTCAAATCTTGATGTTTTAACAAAACTAGTGGTCACAATAGTCACTTAACAACTTAATTAAGCCACACAAATCCTAACTAAATTTTAATCTCACCTAAATTACACTAATCATAAAAATTAGTTTGCAAGAATATATAATTATGATAATTTAAAAAATAATAATTAGCAAATTAACAACTAGTTTAGATTTTGCATGACTTAACATGTTAAACTACACATTGCTAACTAAATCAAGTGAAGTAAACTTTAATTTAATCTCAAACCCTTCTCCTTAAAATTTTATTTTGCAATTAAAGTTATATTAACATCTAATTAAAATTAGATTTAAGCATATAATTAACAAGTAACAATTTGGATAAAGTTTTATACCTCAAGATTTTTGGAAAGATCAACTTGCTAACTTTGGCCATCCAAAATGCTAACTTGCTATCAAGAAACATGCTAAGTTTTTAAAAGAAATTTTGTGATAATTTTAGTAGGGATTTTTGTTGGATTTGTGATGAGGAAAATGAGGCTTTTTTGGATGAAAGGAAGAAGAAAATGGGAGGGGGCTGCCTTGGCCGAGCCTTGGAGGGGTGCTGCACATTTTGTGTCAGGGGAGGAGGGGAAAGAGTGTGTTTAAGTCACATACACCATACCTAATATAATAAGAACCATACCTCTTTGTTTTATATATTTTCTTTTAGTTTTAATTTGTTTAAGCTTCCATGAAATATCTAGAACTATTTTGACAATTTTTTTTTAAAGTGGGCATGCTACAACATGGGTTTTAGTTCTGTCATGGTGCACAAAACCTGTATTAACCCATTCCAATTTGTAATTATCACTAATTAAATGTATAAGTGAAAGCTCGAAATAATAATTAAAATAATTAATTTGGAAAAATATTTAATTAAACTAGCAATTTATAAGTGACCAATTAAATACCAAATACCAGCAATTACATTGCTAGAATAGGTATATTTAAGTTTATGTTGAAAAAATAATTATATCATGGTTTTACGGAAAACACAAGTTATATTTCACCAATTATCGGAAAATTCTCCTAAACAATTTTCAAAACGTTACAGTCTTCCTCCTTTAAAGAAATTCGGTCCCCGAATTTAAAAATCTAACTGCGCTTATCCTCGAAGAGATGGGAATAGTTTTCCCTTATCTCATCCTCGGCTTCCCACGTGACCTCGCCAAAGAACCTTTACGGTCGTTATGTCCTCGGACCTCGGTTTCTTCACTTGCCGATTTATAATGACTATCGGCTGCTCGGTGAAAGAAAGATTGCGCTCCATTTGGACCATCTATTATTGTATCGTATGAGAGGGGTCATGAAGGTACCCGCGGAGTATCGATACATAGAACACGGGGTGAACATCTGGAAAGCTGGGTGGAAGAGCCAACCGATAAGCAACTGCGCCGACTCGCTCGAGAATCTCAAAGAGAGCCACATATATGGAACTAAACCTTCATTTCTTTCCGAAACTCAACACGACTTTCATCAGAGAAACCCTTAAGAAAACATGATCGCCTACTATAAACTCAAGTCTGCGCCAACGTTAGTCTGCTCTGGGCCGCTCTCATCCTATCCCGAATCAACTGAATCTTTTCGGTCATCTCCTACACAATCTGCGGCCCCAAAATACTGCTATCACTGAGCTCTGTCTAACATACGGGTGAACGGCATCACCTCCCATATAACGCCTCGAAGGGTGCCATCTGAATCTCCTCCTGGAAGCTGTCAATGCAGGAGAACTTTATTAAGGGCAAGTAGCGATCCCAACTACCACCGAAAACTAGAACGCAAGCTCGGAGCATGTCCTCATGAGTTTGAAAGGTCCACTCTGATTGACCGTCGGTATGCGGATAGAAAACTGCACTGAAACTCAATCTGGTGCCCAAAGCCTCCTGAAGTTTCTGCTGTAGTCGGCTGGTGAACTGGGTGTCCCGGTCGGACATAATACGCCGGAGACCACTCTATGTAGTCGCACAGTCTCATCAACATATATCTGAGCATACTGAACGAATCCAAAAGTGGTCTTACTGGCAGAAAGTGAGCTGCTTTCGTCATTCGGTCTACGATCACTCAAATAGAGCCATACTCTCGACTGGTCCTAGGTATACCCATAATAAATTCCATAAAAATCTGCTCCTATTCCTACTCAGGAATGGGCAAAGGTTGTAACTCTCCTGCCATCCTTTGATGCTCAGCCTTGACTTTGTTGACAAGGCAGCATCCCGAAACAAAATCTGTGACATCTCTCTTCATCCTTTCATACTAGTAGACTTCTCTCAAATCATAATACATCTTAGTGGAACCCGGATGAACACTATATACCGACTGATGCGCCTCCTCTAATATCTCGCGTCTCAATCCCTTTGAATTTGGCACACATAGTCGAGTCCCAAATCATAGTACTCCCAGATCATCAATCACGAATTCTGAATCTCTGCCCTGTCGAACCTGCTCCATGATCTCTGAAAAACGAACATCATCGGACTATGCCTCACGGATATAATCAAATAACTGTGGATGTGCAGGGACATGGAAAAGTTGTCCCCCGGTTGACGTAAACTCGAACTGTACTCGGCTGTCATATAGTATCTGCCAATCTGCAGCCGACTGTCTCTGAACCGTGCTCAATAAGAAAAGCTACCTCCGGGCTTCCGACTCAAGCATATGCCACAACATTCGCCTTGCCTGGACGATAAAGAATCTCGCAGTCATAGTCTTTCACTAGCTCCATCCATTTGTGCTGTCCTAAATTTAGATCTCGTTGCTGAAAGATATACTTTAAGCTTCTTAGGGTCCGTATATATCTAGCATGACTTGTCGTATAAGTAGTGTCTCCAAATCTTAAGTGTAAAAACTACCGCAGCTATTTCTAAGTCATGCATGGAATAGTTCTGCTCGTGCTTCTTCAACTGCCGAGAAGCATAGCAATAACTAACAAAACCGCCTGATCCTAAAAGCAAAGATAATACTGGCGCCGTAATCAAACGAATTTTCAACTGCTGAAAGCTCTACTCGCATGCTTCGGTCCAAAGAAAAAGGAACTCCCTTCTAGATCAACCCGGTCAACGTTGCAGCGATCTGTGAAAAATCCTGTACGAAATATCAATAGCATCCGTCCAAACCCAAAATGCTGCGAACCTCCGTCAGTGCTGAACGGCCTCGATCTTTTTCGGTTCCATATTTATCATCTCTCGTAACTACGTGATCCAAGAAGTCAACATCATCCAACCAGAAAACACACTTGGATAATTTAGCGAATAGCTGGTGCTCCCTCAAAGTCTGCAACGAAATCCTCAATTACTGTCCAGGCTCCACTCGGTTCCAAAAGTATACTAGGATGTCCTCAATGAACACGATGATATACGGATCAAGAAACGGCATGAATATACGGTTCATCAAATCCATAAACGCTGCTGGGGCATTGGTGAGCTCGAACGACATCACCAAGACTCATAACGCCCATGACGTGTGTGAAAATCGGACTTCGGAATATCATCATCTCGAACCCGCAACTAATGGTAACCTGATCGCAAGTCAATCTTCGAGAAATGTCCCGCACCCTGGAGCTAATCAAATAAATCGTCGATGCAAGGTAGGGCATATCTATTCCGCACAGTAACCCGATTCAACTTGCGATAATCAATGCATCAACGCAAACTGCTGTATTTCTTCTTGATGAACAGGACAGGAGCTCCCCAAGTGACGCGCTCGGACGAACAAGCCCTTTATCCTACAAATCTTGCAATTGATCCTTCAGTTCTTTACGCACCGCCGGATCCATCCGATGTGGCGGTAGATAAAAAGGCTCCGTGCCGGGAATCAAGTCATAGCAGAACTCAATATCGTGCTCTGGCAACAAACCAAGCAACTTTTCAGGAAAGACATCTGGAAATCTCTCATAATCGGGACCTCTGCGGCTCTAACATCACAAACATACGTCAAGAATTCTTGACATCCCTTTCTCAAAATCTACCTAGCGCGAAGAGAAGAATTCAAATCGGGAAGGGTGGCGCTGAGGTCTCCCTGAAAACAAGAACTGGCTTACCCGGAAAACTAAATCTGACTGCCTCCTTACGGCAGTCCACGGACGCATAACACATGGCTAACCAATCCATGCCAAGAAGAACTTCAAAGTCTAACATATCGAGGAGAATTAAATTGACAGAAGAATCCTTATCTCCGATACGAACAAAACAAACACAAATGAGAAACATATCTGGAGACAAAAGATCAGCCTACGAAAGAATAACAACAAGCGGCTGATCTAGCAAGGACTACTATCGGCCAGACATCGATACAAAATATGTGGATACCATTTCAAACAACACCCGAAAGAAATACACCTCGGAAGAAAACACCGAAAGAATACCTGTCAAAACGGCGTCTATCTAACTGCCTTTGAGCTAGCATACCGGTACAAATCCGCTTTGGTCCAGAAATGATCGAAGTCTCAGAAATGCGCTCCTCCAACAGTAAGGTTGCGTTCATAGCAGCGGCGTAAGTGTCAAAATGCTGGGCACCAAAAGCAAGAATAACTGCATGTCCAATCTCCACACGAACCTCTTTATGCATTTCTTTTCAGTGTCCACCAGGTAAGTGTAGGGTTGCTAGGCACGCTCACAAGTGTCTACGAGGCATCAACCATGCCCGATTAAAATTTTAGCCGTGCCGAACAACCCAAAGCTGGATCTTTAAACTGGAGTTTATGCGAAAGTAAGCGTGTTAAATACTTTAACACTAAGTGAGAGGGATTACAACCTTTGTAGATCCGGTCCTTCACTTCAATAGCTCTATGTAGATGTCCCCTTCGCTGCGATCATGAACTCCGGACTCTAGAGAAGCTCCATAAGAAGAACGAACGTGCTTGCTTCGATGACTTCGAGGCCGAAGAAGATCTACGTCGGGGAGACACTAACTCTAGCTATTCCTTCACTAGGTCATGAACTTTGTGAAGAGAACACACTCTACTATATGGCAAGTGGTAGAGGATGAAGAAGTAGGAGTTGGGCTCACTTTAGAATTGATTTTCTCACATTTTTCCTCATAGCACCATTAGAGCTTGAAAGCTTTTTCAAGGAGCTTGATGATGAAGAAGAAGAAGGAATAATATCATCATATGAATTATTTTCTTCAATAATGTAACTATGGGTGAGTTAAGCAATCATGCTTAACTCATGTAGAGAATTGACCAAGGTATATGGTTAAGGGTTGGGTTAACTAAATATCCTTAAGAATGACAAAAGAGTTGACTTTGTCATTGTTTCCACAAACTTCATGAAAGCTTGAGAACTTTGACAAAGTCTTTCTCTTTTGTCATTCTTAAGATATAAACAAAACCCTAATCTTTACCCTAATCTTGGTATAAGTCTCATACACCCATCTTTGATGTATCATCAAGCATGACACAATCATATGTACACAAATATATATCACATATACACTTATGCACAATCAAGTGAGAAAATAAATCTTAAGTGAGCTAATACTAGTTAATGTAATGTAATATATCAAATATATAATTATATATTAAATTATTAAATCAACTCTTGATTTAATAACCCGTCTATAACCGACTAACATCATGTGTAACAACTTATCGAATCAACACTTGATCCGATAACCCGGCTATATCGCATACAACCGATCAATGTTACAAATCGCGAGAATAGAATATGGTATCTCATATCGTATCAATCTCGGTCCCGCACATATCACATATGTGCTCCTACTCCGTTTCGGTTGAGCCAGGAAACCCCGGTGTAGGACTCTAAAGACTCGTCGATACGCCGGCAGTAGGTGATGATCATATCAAACAACCATAAGCCGCAAGCGGTCTGCTAAACGTAACGGCCACCCGGGTATTAAGCGATCAGAAGATCAACAAGCAAGCCTGTACATTCTTCTGTGGATCCAAACAGTAACACTCCCGCACAGTCCGGTCTCGTCATCTGATATGTCGCATATCTCGCCTGGAGGAGGTAAACGTCAGACCCCAGTAGCTTGATAAGTCGTGTCGATATGAGGTCTATAACAGTTTGAGAAACTACTGATAACACTTACCAGTAAATCTCAGCAACCCTGGCCAGGGATTTCCAGTTATAGCCAATCGAACACAGCACAACATCAACTCCCTATACCGGAAGAGACGAATCCCCTCCTATCGCTCATTGCCTCCATGTGATTCGGGACTGTACCCAAAAGCCACCTTTTTGCATGCCCTCTTGGACGTAGTATGATGGAAATCAAAGCACAGTGGGAATCACACAAGACTCTATGACGATCTCGGTGTTAGTGTATATGCCCTAGAGGCCATTACTGTATCATACTAGTTTGTATATTACTTAATGGAAGCTTGGGATGTTCACCTTGTATAAACAATCTTGCTCAATATAGTAGTATGCTACTTGGTTTGTTTCTACTTCAATGTGTACATGTGTTTATATTAGTATATCACCTATACGCATTAGTGGAGCCCTTAGGATCTTTGCTTGATTACCAGCGTTGTGATGGCAGTCACACTAGTGGGGGCTGGGTAATCTATAAGCACATCCTTATACAGGTCCCTAGTCGCAGGACTATCGAGACAGGGCATCGATACTCCGGAGTAGACTAGCGCATGCACTTCTCATCCCAGTGTGGGAGATGGTCTGTCCCACAGCCATCAGTACGTCGTACTGGAGATAGTATACGGGTGCTCGTTGGGTTACGTGTACACTGGACAGGACTTGTCGGGAACTGACAGGTTGGTATTATACCTATCGTCAGTTATCAGTTCCCAGGTGACATGAGTACAGCTTAGCTGACTTGACACTGGCACTTCGCCCCGAGTGTGTTCCCACTGCACTTTGATCACTACCCTACCACGGCTCAAAGGAGTCGTGCAAACAGGTGGTGGTTGGGTGCAGTCCCGAAGCACTTGGAGGCAGTGACGGTTGGACAGGATTCGTCTCTCCCGGTATTGGGGGTTGACATTGCGCTGTGTCTAGGAGAGCCATTACACGAGTAGTCCCTGGCCAGGGCAAGCGAGATATACTGGTAGGTTTCCAGTGTTATCTCAGGGTGTTTTGGGCTTCACTCCGACATGACTTGTACCGCTATTAGGGGACTGACGTTTTACAGCCCCCTAGGCCCGACATGCGATGTATTAGACGAACAGACCGGACTGTACGGAGACTGTCACATTCAGACTCAGTAGGAGTTCAGATGGGGTTCACCTCGTCAGCCTTCTTGTCGGCATCTACCTGGGGACCGTTACGCACAGCTAGTGCCGCTTGCAGTCTGTGGTTAAACCCACTGCCAGCATAGTGTTGAGTCTTTAGAGTCCCACACAGAGGGTATTCGCCTCTGGGCAAAACAGAGTAGAGGTCGCATGGTTTTGCGACAGGGTTCGTTCTCATCCGCGCACTTGTGCACGTTTAGAGTCCGGACGGATATTACTAGTAGGCTCTGGTTTGAGCCAGATGCTGGTATATGTTTTGGGGTTGCTTTTATCTCTCAGTATTCATGTTCCTCGGAACAAGAATGCAGGTGTGTATGCACAGTTGTTTGAGGAGGAGGAAGAGGACTTTCATTAGGATTTCGGAACGGGTGCGTATGCACAGTTGACAGTCGTCTTTTTCCAAACCCTAATGGATTTATGTTATATCAATTAATAATATTAATAAAATGAAATTGTGTCATGGTTGGATTTTGTTGACTAGTTGACCATGGTTGACTTGTTGACCATGGTTGAAGTTTTGACCATCATCATTACAAAAGAAAGATGCTTTTTGATTCTTGCAAAACCATTTAATGTTTGAAATGATAATGGTCATTCCTAAACCTTCCATCAACTATTTCATTTTCATTATTATTATTAATTTGATAATTCTTTTTCTTTTGTGATATGGTTGCAAGAAAGAAAAAGAGAGAGCTCATTCTATCATTTAGCTTCTCTCTCCTCACTTCATCTTCTTCTTCCTCTAGCTCAAGGAGAATCCTTCTCATGTGTTGAGAATCCCTCTCCTTGAAAGATAAACACCCCTTAGACACTCTCTACTCACTCTAGGATCAAAGGTTTAGCAAGCCGAAGATTCTAGTTCTCTCCAAGTTCGAGAAAGAGCCCGAAGGTTGAACCCTCAGGTGGATCCATCTTTGACGGAAGAAGGCAACGAGGAAAGCACCATCAACCTCTACAAAAGTTTGAAGACGAAGGAGTTCAAGTTAGGTATAACCATCTTTCCGAGTAGCTAATTCTCTTTAGCTTGTTTGCTAGTTTAGTTTAGAAAAGATCCCGACTTTGTTAGTCCATGTTGCCCTATGCGCTAAAAATTTGATTTTTATACCGTTTCCGCCTCCCCATAAGAACCGGGGGTCGCAACGTGGACTTACAGTGGTATCAGAGCCTAACTAAACTTAAACTAGCTAGGTAGTGAAGTGTAACGAAGTTCGGAACCGAAAAATCCAAAAACCAAACTTTTCAAAAACCCTATTTTCTGTTAAAATTTTTTCTGGTCAAAACAAAATTTGTTATATACCAAAAATTATCTCAGGGTTTTTTAAAGATAACCACCAAAAACGAGCCAGAGATCTGACCAAACGACCGCGTTTCCGCGGTGACAGCAAGCTATGTCGCCGCGGATCCGCGGCCGTCTTGTCTCCTCTCTGCCTCGATTTTGGTGCAGTGTATCTCTGTATTGGTTTTAGGATTTTTAAGATATATTATATATGCCCAGATTTTCCAGAATAGTGATTTATTTTTGGGGGCCTATAATTCCGTTTTTTTTTCCGGACTTCACTACACTTTGACTATGATGGTTATATCTGTGATGTTTGTATGCATTGAACGTCGGGTAATCGCTATAAGTCGATTAGTCGGGGTTATACATCTCTGTGATCTGTGTTTGATATTGGAATGTGTAAATGAATGTGTTGGACTGTCGCGGGTGAATAGCCTGGGTGGATGTGAGATGAGCTTTTGTTTTTCTTTCATTCATTTGTAACATGTAAATTGATGTAATATTATTATTTGTTTGGCCGCACAACCGGGTCGGGGTTGTAGCCGTCATTGTATAATTCTTTTTACTGTTTTTGCTCCTAGGATAGACCCATGGAGGGGTGCACAAACTGCCGAGTACTTGGCGGGTAGTTTTCCGCACCCGTAGGGGTCTTGGGTGGGGTATTGGCTATTCACCGCGACCGTGTAATCCGCTTTTCGTTGCAGGCTCGAACGGATTGCGGATTCCTAGTATATCCAATGTATTCATCTGTGATCTGTAATGTCTATCATTGCTATATTTATAACTATTTAGGCGTTGCTTATGTTTTACAGCCGCGCTAGCCCAGCCCCCGCTCTGTCGTTAGTTAAGTAACCTAACGGGTGATGACGGGGCCCCGTGGCGAATGCGAATGGCATAAGCGTACGTCATATTTTGGTTGTTTTCTGCAATGGTAGGATTTAAATGATGGGACGCATTAAAAGAACTAATGCAAGAATATCACGCATTAAAAGAACTAATGCAAGATAATAAACCAAGTTAAAATCGTTGGAACACTTTCGAAAAACCACTCGGTTCTTTTCAAAACCAACTTTTAAATGCGGAGCTTGAGCCACTCCTTTTAAAAGCTATCTCGTTCCAATCGATTATATCAAGTTCACTACGTTCACGGTTTCGCCAAAACCATTCGTAGCCCTCCATCATTTCAGTTAAATGTACGGTAGTATTCAAGCTATGTATTTTGACCTCACGCCAAGGCATAGTGATTGGTAGCTGCCGGATATTTATCTGTTGCATAGATAGAATGCGTTGTTTTGGGACAACCGTATCACCATTTTGGCCTACGTCAAGGGTAGGTACGGGTGGGTTCAAATCAACCGGGATAATGATGGGAAGAACTTGACATGTGACTTATGACATTTTGACCTCACGCCAAGGTCATAAGAGCATGGGGCAAAAATCCACATCAGGAGTTTCATAAGTACTGAAACTTGCTAGATTTGCATACCATTTGGAGTGTGGTGATTCTGGTAGGATTCCTTCAGTTTCGTCACGCAATGATATTTGGATCCCGATCCTACTGTGAGTATATGCTACTCCTCGGGAAATTTCTCACTAAACGATCAATGCTATAAACCTAGTAGGTGCCTAGAAAGGTGTTAGCGGGGCTACGCCCCCAGGGAAAAGAGGTTATTTAATTAAGGAACTTCGCGAAAGCGTTGGAAAACCTCCCTCGAAGTACCGACACTGGCCTGGCTGAACGGTTAAGCAAGTATTGTGCGGTGGGATTGATCCCGACTAGTTCTTCCTTTATGGTTTGAGGAGGGATTCGAGAGACAGTGGGAGCCATCCAGTTTAGAAAAACTAAAAACCATTCTAAACTTGCAAGAGCATCATGCTAAAGTGTTTCTTCTCTCTCTCCTAATTGCAGCGACCATTCGACATGACTGGACTTAAGTTACTTCTAGATAAAAACATACTGACAGGGCCAAACTACAAAGATTGGCTCAGGAATATCAAAATGGCAATCACTTACGACAAGCTGGGGTATCTTCTTACCACCAAAGCTTCCCCCGTCCCAGGTCCCACCTCCAACGTCGCAGATAAGGAAATCCGTAAGACTTGGGAGATTGATTGCGCGAAGGCCAGGTGCCTCGTGCTTGCCTCTATGGACAACGAACATCAGAGGAGGCATGAGAATATGGATTTGGAATCCATATTTCTTCATACAAAAGAACTGTATGGAGAGCAGTCTCGTATCGCAAGATACGAAGTGTCGAAAAAGTTATTTTCGGCAAAGTTGGCCGTCGGATCATCGGTAGCGGACCACGTGCTTAAGATGATTGGCTACATTGAGGAGATCGCGGAACTTGGGACCACGTTGGAAAGTGAACTCTATACGGATTTAATTCTCCAGTCCCTTCCATCCACTTACGCCCAGTTTATACTGAACTTCGACTTACAAGAAAAGGAAGTTGAACTTTCAGAAGTCCTCAACATGCTGAGGAGCGCAGAGGGCACCCTACAGAAAGGTAGGGAAACACCCGCTTTGTTTGTAGGAGGATCTTCTTCCTCTAGGTCCAAGGCAAAAGCCAAGGGAAAGAGGAAGAAAGCCCCCGCCAAACCAAGAGGCGGTGTTAGTAAAGTGGGTACGAAGGGAAAGGAAAGGCAACAAAGATTGCGGGGAAGCTTGTGGGAAAGGAGGAATGCTTCTATTGTCATAAGAGTGGACACTGGAAGAAAGATTGCAGGGCTTGGAAGGCCAGGACACAGGAACTGAAGCAGGTTGCGGCTTCAGCTTCAGGTGTGTATGTTATTGAAAACTGTCTTTCTATAAACTCTACTTCCTGGGTATTGGATACCGGATCAGGATCTCATATCTGTAATTCTTTGCAGGCGTTGAGAAACCGTAGGGTTTTGAAGGCAGGTGACATGACCCTCAGAGTTGCGAACGGAGCTAGCATGGATGCTAAAGCCGTGGGGGACTATCACCTGGGAATGTCAGATGGGCATGTTTTTGTTTTGCGTAATTGGTTTTTTGTACCCAACGCAACTTGTAATATCATTTCTGTATCTTTGGTTTCTAAAGAAGGTTATGAATTTGCGTTTGTAAGTAATGTTGTAAACATTCACCTTAATCAAGTTCTGATTGGGTCAGGTACACTGAGCAATGGTAAATACGTGTTAAACCAACCACAGATTTTCAATGTCCAGAATACACACAAAAGAAAGTCTCCAGATATTAATCAGGCTTTCTTATGGCATTGTAGACTGGGTCACATCAATGAGAGAAGGTTGACTAAGTTACATACAGAAGGATATTTGAATTCGTTCGAATATCAATCGTATGCCACTTGTCAATCCTGTCTCAAAGGAAAGATGACAAAGACTCCGTTCACTGGACACGGAGTAAGAGCGAGCGAGCTCTTGGGACTCGTGCACAGCGACGTGTGCGGTCCAATGTCTACACATGCGCGAAGCGGTTTTTCTTACTTCGTTACTTTTACGGATGATTTTTCAAGGTTCGGACATGTCTTCTTAATGAAACATAAATCCGAAGCCTTTGGAAAATTCCAGGAATATAAGAATGAGGTAGAAAAACAAACCGGCAAAAGTATCAAGATTCTAAGATCGGATCGAGGTGGAGAATACTTAAGTGCCGAGTTCCTGAATTATTTAAAAGAGAACGGAATTCTCTCTCAGCTTACTCCTCCATACACTCCGCAACATAACGGTGTTTCGGAGAGACGGAACCGAACCCTATTGGATATGGTACGGTCCATGATGAGTAACGCTGAGTTACCGCGATCATTCTGGGGGTATGCACTAGAATTAGCTGCGTACCTTTTGAACCGAGTTCCCACTAAGACTGTGCCTACCACACCATATGAGTTATGGAGTGGGAAGAAACCCTATCTTCAATATCTGAAGATCTGGGGATGTTCAGCTTATGTCAAAAAGCAGCATACGGACAAGCTCGAGGCACGCTCAGTACTGTGCAAGTTTGTGGAATACCCAAAGAACTCCAGGGGGTATCTTTTCTATTACGCAGAGGAACAAAAAGTCCTTGTTTCTCGCAATGCCCATTTTCTGGAACATCAGTTTTTAGAAAAAGAAATAAGTGGGAGCGCAATAGAACTGGAAGAAATTCCAGAACCACAGACTATTACTGAAAGCTTAGTGGAACCAGAGGGTTCAAAAGAACAGGACATTCCTACGCCGCTCCGCAGGAGTAGTAGGCAGTCTCATCCGCCCGAGAGATACTACGGTTTTCTCATAGACGGGGATAGAGAGGATTGCATCATAGATTATGATGAGCCTACTAGCTTCCAGTAGGCCGTTCAGAGCGTTGACTCGGTAAAATGGCTGGATGCAATGCGGACCGAAATGGAGTCCATACACACCAACAAAGTATGGACGTTGGACATTGCTCCAAACGGGGTAAAACCCGTAGGATGCAAGTGGATCTTCAAAAGGAAGATTGGTGTAGATGGACAGGTCGAGACCTATAAAGCTAGACTTGTTGCAAAGGGTTTTCGTTAAAGACCTGGTTTGGACTATGACGAAACCTTTTCTCCAGTGGCTATGCTGAAATCCATTTGGATCCTTCTTGCCATTGCTGCCTTCCATGATTATGAGATTTGGCAGATGGACGTAAAGACCGCTTTTCTAAATGGAAATTTAGAGGAGTGTGTCTATATGGATCAGCCAGAGGGTTTCATTCAGAGTGGGAGCAGCGGAAAGGTGTGCAAGTTGCTTAAGTCCATCTATGGACTAAAGCAGGCATCGCGGAGTTGGAACATCTGTTTTGATGAGACGGTCAAGGAATTTGGCTTTATCAAAAATCCAGATGAACCATGCATCTATAGTAGATTTGTAGCGAGAACTGTAGTATTCCTCGTTTTATACGTGGATGACATTCTCTTGATAGGAAATGACATTCCTATGCTACAATCTGTCAAGGGGTTCTTGTCGCACAGGTTCTCCATGAAAGACCTGGGTGATGCCTCATACATCCTGGGGATCCGGATCCATCGTGATAGATCCAAGAGGATATTAGGACTTTCTCAGTCCAGGTACATCGACACCATAGTGAAAAGATTCAGTATGGAAGATTCCAAGTGCGGTAACTTACCGGCTTGTCACGGGATCACCCTCTCTAAAGAGATGTCTCCCAAGACTGATTTGGAGAGGGATCGCATGTCTATTATACCCTACGCTTCTGCGGTAGGCTCTATAATGTATGCGATGTTGTGTACCAGACCGGATGTAGCTTATGCACTGAGTGTGGTAAGCCGGTATCAGTCAAACCCTGGGGAGAAACACTGGATAGCGGTAAAGAACATTCTCAAGTACCTGAGAAGGACTAAGGAGATGTTCTTGGTGTATGGCGAAAAAGACCTCCAGATCGAGGCCTTTGCTGACTCCAGCTTCCAGAGTGACAAGGATGATTCCAAGTCCATGTCGGGTTTTGTCTTTACCCTTAATGGAGGGGCGGTGTGTTGGAAGAGCTCCAAACAGGAAACCGTTGCAGACTCGACTATGGAAGCGGAATATATCGCTGCATCTGATGCCGCAAAAGAAGCTGTCTGGATGAGGAAGTTCTTAAAAGAACTTCAGGTGGTTCCGTCCATTGTTGACCCAATACCTCTGTATTGCGACAACAACGGGGCTATAGCTTTAGCAAAGGACCCAGGTCCCATCAGAGATCCAGGCACATCTTGAGGCGGTATCACCTGATCAGGGAGATCGTGGATCGCAAGGAGATCGAGGTTCGGAGGGTTGCTTCAGAAGAAAACACTGCAGATCCATTCACCAAGGAACTGCCCCAGACTCAGTTCGAGCGGCTGATCGAGATGATAGGTCTTCGATACGCCAGTACATGGCCTTAGTGCAAGTGGGAGATTGTTAGTGTATATGCCCTAGAGGCCATTACTGTATCATACTAGTTTGTATATTACTTAATGGAAGCTTGGGATATTCACCTTGTATAAAAAATCTTGCTCAATATAGTAGTATGCTACTTGGTTTGTTTCTACTTCAATGTGTACATGTGTTTATATTAGTATATCACCTATACGCATTAGTGGAGCCCATAGGATCTTTGCTTGATTACCAGCGTTGTGATGGCAGTCACACTAGTGGGGGCTGGGTAATCTATATGCACATCTTTATACAGGTCCCTAGTCGCAGGACTATCGAGACAGGGCATCGATACTCCGGAGTAGACTAGCGCATGCGCTTCTCATCCCAGTGTGGGAGATGGTCTGTCCCACAGCCATCAGTACGTCGTACTGGAGATAGTATACGGGTGCTCGTTGGGTTACGAGTACACTGGACAGGACTCGTCGGGAACTGACAGGTTGGTATTATACCTATCGTCAGTTATCAGTTCCCAGGTGACATGAGTACAGCTTAGTCCGCTGACTTGACACTGGCACTTCGCCTCGAGTGTGTTCCCACTGCACTTTGATCACTACCCTACCACGGCTCAAAGGAGTCGTGCAAACAGGTGGTGGTTGGGTGCAGTCCCGAAGCACTTGGAGGCAGTGACGGTTGGACATGATTCGTTTCTCCCGGTATTGGGGATTGACATCGCGCTGTGTCTAGGAGAGCCATTACACGAGTAGTCCCTGGCCAGGGCAAGCGAGATATACTGGTAGGTTTCCAGTGTTATCTCAGGGTGTTTTGGGCTTCACTCCGACATGACTTGTACCGCTATCAGGGGACTGACGTTTTACCGCCCCCTAGGCCCGACATGCGATGTATTAGACGAAACAGACTGGACTGTACGGAGACGGTCACATTCAGACTCAGTAGGAGTTTAGATGGGGTTCACCTCGTCAGCCTTCTTGTCGGCATCTACCTGGGGACCGTTACGCACAGCTAGTGCCGCTTGCGGTCTGTGGTTAAACCCACTGCCAGCGTAGTGTCGAGTCTTTAGAGTCCCACACAGAGGGTATTCGCCTCTGGGCAAAACAGAATAGAGGTCGCATGGTTTTGCGACAGGGTTCGTTCTCATCCGCGCACTTGTGCACGTTTAGAGTCCGGACGGATATTACTAGTAGGCTCTGGTTTGAGCCAGATGCTGGTATATGTTTTGGGGTTGCTTTTATCTCTCAGTATTCATGTTCCTCGGAACAAGAATGCAGGTGTGTATGCACAGTTGTTTGAGGAGGAGGAAGAGGACTTTCATTAGGGTTTCGGAACGGGTGCGTATGCACAGTTGACAGTCGTCTTTTTCCAAACCCTAATGGATTTATGTTATATCAATTAATAATATTAATAAAATGAAATTGTGTCATGGTTGGATTTTGTTGACTAGTTGACCATGGTTGACTTGTTGACCATGGTTGAAGTTTTGACCATCATCATTACAAAAGAAAGATGCTTTTTGATTCTTGCAAAACCATTTAATGTTTGAAATGATAATGGTCATTCCTAAACCTTCCATCAACTATTTCATTTTCATTATTATTATTAATTTGATAATTCTTTTTCTTTTGTGATATGGTTGCAAGAAAGAAAAAGAGAGAGCTCATTCTATCATTTAGCTTCTCTCTCCTCACTTCATCTTCTTCTTCCTCTAGCTCAAGGAGAATCCTTCTCATGTGTTGAGAATCCCTCTCCTTGAAAGATAAACACCCCTTAGACACTCTCTACTCACTCTAGGATCAAAGGTTTAGCAAGCCGAAGATTCTAGTTCTCTCCAAGTTCGAGAAAGAGCCCGAAGGTTGAACCCTCAGGTGGATCCATCTTTGACGGAAGAAGGCAACGAGGAAAGCACCATCAACCTCTACAAAAGTTTGAAAACGAAGGAGTTCAAGTTAGGTATAACCATCTTTCCGAGTAGCTAATTCTCTTTAGCTTGTTTGCTAGTTTAGTTTAGAAAAGATCCCGACTTTGTTAGTCCATGTTGCCCCATGCGCTAAAAATTTGATTTTTATACCGTTTCCGCCTCCCCGTAAGAACCGGGGGTCGCAACGTGGACTTACACTCGGGTCAACAGACTACTCTGTACCAGTGTCACCGGAAAACTGCCATCCGACATGAGGTATAATACCATCTGGGAGTTCTCGGCGAGTCCGTCCAGTATACCCAGTCTCCACTGAGCACCCGTACACCATCCTTGATGTCAAACACCAATGGATATGGGATCATCCATCGCCCATCATATAGGTCAATATGCGTATACGCTAGTCTACTCTGGTGTATCGATGCCCTGTCTCGATACACCCTCGACTAGGAACAGTTATAGGATGTACTCGTCGACTATCGTGGCCCCACTAGTATGATCTCATCATAGTCCCAGTAGTCGAGTACATATCCTAAGGGCTTTATCAACATGTAACATAGAGACAATCAGAGTACATGTTAAGATAAAGAGTAACCAGATAGCGCACTGTCATGTCGAGCAAGAAAGTCCTCCCTATATATGTCCAAGCATCCACTACAATATACATCGTATGTACAGTAATGGCCTCTAGGGTATACATATAACTAACAATCTTCCACTTTCACTAGGGCCATCTGTTGTGGTATCACATACCCAACAATTAGCTGTGGTTGAAATATCTCATACTCAACCATCCCATAAAAGTCTCTACTGGGAAAAAGGCCTTTGTGATTGGATCCGCGCTGTTGTCCTCTGTGTCTACTCTCCTAACCTCGATCTCCCTGGAGATCAACCATCTCCATGATCAGGTGATACTGCCTAAGAATTATATCTGGATTTCTGATGGGACGGTAGTTCCTTGGCTAAAGCCACAACTCCATTGTCACACAATGGTAGGAACGATGTTCATCTCATGAACTTATATGTATCCAGACTGCCTCTTTGGTAGCATCTTTGGTAACGATGTATCTTGCCTTTAATCGTCTAGTAAGTCACGGTATCTAGCTTGGAACTCTTCCAACATACCGTCCCTCTACTGAGGGTAAAGACAATGCCTGCGACTGACATTCAGTCGTCCTTATCACCCTGGAACCTTTCCAGTGATTCTCCCCAAGATCAATTGATACTATCTCACTACAACTAGTAAGAATCCTAACATCCAATTAGATATATCTCATAGATCCAAAACCCAGGATTTAGGAGGTATCACTTTGATCCTATATGGAGAATCCTTGTGATAAGCGGAGATTGACCGAGCATAGCATAGGAAACTCCTTCCCTATCAAGAGTATGTCATCCACGTACTCTACGAGGATCACTACCATACTCCCTACTACTTTTTTGTATATACAAGGTACATCTACCATTTTGATGAAGTCAAACTCTTTGACTACCACATCAAAAGAGATGTTCCAACTCCGCGATGCCTGCTTTATCCTATAAAGTATCTTGCACACGTTTCCGCTGCTCCCACTGTCTATGATGCCCTCTGGCTGTGTACTTATAGACGCTCTCTTCTAAAACATCATTTAGAAAAGTTGTCATGACACCCAACCATCAGATATCGTAGTAATGGTATGTAGCCATGGCAAGTAGGATCTGGATGGACTTAAGCATAGCTTTGAAAGTCTCAACCTTTCTATGTACACCAAATAATCTTCTCAAGATATACTTGCTCCTGATGGGGATTTAACCCTTCAGATAAAGCAACCAAAGTCCATACTTTGTTGGTGTATAAGGATTCCATCTCAGATCGCTAAGCATCCAGCCATTCTTAAAGAGTCCCATTCCTGATGGCCAGCTCGAAACTAGTTGGGTCATCATCTCATGATGCAATCCTCGCTCCCACTGTCATAGAGAAACCGAAGTATCTCTCTGGTGGGTGAAGAACCTTACTAGATTGGCGGAGAGGCTGAGGTTCGTTGGAAACTACTGAATCCTTTGGTTCTACAAAATCATCAGCTGCAGTTTGTATAGCTGGAACTACTTCCAGTTTTACAGAGTTGACCTTGCCTCGAGCTTGTCCGGATTTTGCTTTTAGACATAGGCCGGACAACCCCAAATCTTAACAAACTTAAGATATGGGCCCTTCCCTTTCCATATCACATATGAAGTGGTAGGCAACTGATTTGATTTGAACCTTATTCAATAGGTATGCAGCTTCTCAAGTGCATAACTCCCAAAAGGAAATAGGAAACTCAGTAGTACTCATCATAGAGCACACCATATCCCATAGGATGCTTTTTCTCCGCCCCGATATACCATCGTGCTATGGTGTATACGGAGGAGTAATGCTGAGAAAGAATCTCATTCTCCTTTAGAATAGTCCAAGATCTCCGTGCTCAAGTATTCTCCTCCTTGATCTCATCAAAGGACATAATACTTATACCCGATTTTGGTTCTCTACTTCTAACTTATATTATGTGAATATCTCAAAAGCTTCGGACTTGTGTTTCAACAGGAACATATGTCTAAATCTTGAGAGATCATCAGAGAATGTAATGAAGTACAAAGAACCGCTCTTGGCATGTGTAGACAGGGGACCTTCATACATCAGCATGTATCAATCCCAAGAGTTCACTAACTCTTTCTCTGTTTCCAATAAACAGAGCTATGGTCATCATATCTTTGTGACATGACCGGCAAGTTTCAAAAGATGTAAATTCAAACTAATTTAAATATGCATCTAAATGAAACTTTAGCTAGTCGGGTCGCATTGATATGACCTAGTCTACAATGCCTCAAGAAGGATTCGTTCATTTCTGAACTCTTCCTCTTGTGTGTGTTCTGTATACTAAGAACTGTGGTTTGATTTTAGAATGTCAATGCTTTTAGATAACGTACCTGAACCGATCAACTCTTGATATAGGAAATGTTCAAAAGATTATCAAACAATACAAAATTATATCATTTCTTTACTAATAAAGAGACTGATATGATATTGTATATCAGGTTCGGTATCTAATAACATTCGTTCAGAATCAATGTATTCTGGTAATACAGGGTGATAGTGACCAACAGACTTGGCTGCAACACTTGCACCGTTTCTATCTCATGAAACCTATCACCCGTTCTCAGTTCTCTACCTATCAGTAGCCCATGTAACAGATTACATATGCGGGATCCTGATCCGGTATCTCATACCCAGGACGTAAAGGATACTGAGAAATAGTTCTCTGTAATGAACACACCCGAAGATGATGCATCAACATGCACTTTCTTTATTTGGGTGGCACGGGAAATCTGGTATTCCCCAATTTCCTGCTCTGTCTTATAACAATTATAAGTTGGAGCGGGACCAACGTTCCCCAGCTCAGTATAACAAGCGGGTTCGGTCAATATATCCAAATTATTATCTTGATTAAGGCGTGATATGGTCGCTACCTGGAAAGAGAGAGAAGAAAACACTCAGCGTATGCTCTTGCAAGATTAGATTGGTTATCTAATATATCTAATCAGGATGTCTCCCACTGTTTTAGTCAAATCTTCCTTCAAACCCTAAAAGGAAAGACTAGCCGGGATTAATTGCACGCTACAAGTTTACCAATCTTTCAGCCAGGCCAGTGCCGGTACTTTGAGGGAGGTGCCCCGTGCTTTCGCACATACCTAATTAAAGTAAACCTAGTTTTCCTAGGGGCATAACCCCGTTAACACCTTTCTAGACACCTACTTGATCGGCTAATTGTAATGTGTAAAACTCTCCCAGAAGTAACTCTTACTCGCAGCGGGTATCGGGATCCAACTATCTTATAGAAGGTATGAAATCTCATTGCAAATTTCAACACTTGAAATTCCCAATAATATTTTACCCCTAGCGTCCCATGACCTTGACGCAGGCCAACAAACCACAGTGCGCTAGTCAAGTTCAACCCGTCATTTCTTGATTGAATTAAACCCACCCGCACGACCCTTGACACAGGCCAACAAAGTCGCACGACTACCATAATCCAATCTGCATCATATGCATAAACAGATAAATACTAGTTAGCTACTGCACACTGCGTCTTAACGCAGGCCAACAAACGTAGCACGAATACTAAGTAGGACTTATCTGAAATGGCGGAGGGCTACGACAGGTTTTTATGAAAACCCTTTGCGTAATGAACTTGATATCGTTGTAGAATCGAGTGATTTTAAATGGAGTGTTTTTGAGGCTTTTCTAGTTTTGCTAAAGGGGTCACTCTCGGTGAAGGGATCGTCGGCCCTTTCCTTATCGAATAAGGTGCATGATATATCATATATACCACCATGCAAAGCAAGACCTATAGAAGCAATCAAAAGACAAACCGAGTTTGTAGCATCTGATAGTTTCACTAAAGAGGTCACTCCCGGTGAAGGGATCTCGGCTCTTTCCTTATCGAATAAGGTGCTGGATGTTCTACAAGGAACACCGCTATGCAAAGCAAGAATTAGAGCTGCCAGTTTTTAAACAACTTTCTACAACATCTTAGGTTTCTTTTATTTCATTAATCTCATTAATGAAGTCCCATTTTAATATGCTTCATAAGCATCACATTTGAAACGAAATCTGCAATATAACATATATCTCATATATATAATATAAACATTCGTCTCAGGCAGTAATATGATCTCATCACAAAACATTGCAGCAGAAGAACATATATGAAATATTGGATATACTAGAACGTCCGTGTTTTAATACGAGCCTGTATAAAACACGGATTCCACGGTCGTGATGAATAGCCAAACCCACATCCCTACACCCCTACAAGAGCGGCAAGCAACACTGCCAATTCTAGGCTTAGGAGACCCGGTCTCGACTCCTCGAGATGGTCTCCCACTGGACCGTAGAACCCGGTTACTTGTGCTCCCCGCCTTGGGTCTACCTAATGCGGAAAAGTAAATAATATACAATGGTGACAACATCCTCAGCCCGGAAGTGCCCCAATAAAAGAATATTACATATAAATGAATTTTACATGAATGAAAAAGAAAAACTCTCATCTCACATAAAACCCCCGGCTATTCAGAACGCGACGATCCAATATAACATATCACAGCAACACATAATATCACATATCATCAACGTAAGCAAGTATGCGTATCCCGATTGTCGTTGATGTATAGCAACGAAGCCGGTGATACACCACATACTACGCTTACGGTCACAGAAAAGAAAGTGTAGAACTACAACAGTTGGAATCTGCAACCTCCTTAGACATCGCATGCCTAACCAAATGAATTCCTTAGACATCGCATGCCTAACTATTATAAACCCCGCATTTTAGTCTCATTATCGAAAATACTTTTCAATATCTGGTCAGGCAATTCAACAAGATTCCTGACATCCTGATCGAATGCTCGTCGCAAACTTTAGTAGACGGCTGCACCCCCGATGCCGTCGACGAAGTGCACTAAGGCGGAACACCGCTGCCGCAAGCACCCGAACGGATGCTATTGGCGACGGGGTTCTCCTACAGTCACTTGGTCGGGGCTTTGGGGCGTGGCTGTCTGTTAAGTTTCCCGGCGAGTATCCGCGTACGCTACGTGATTGCGACGGACTTTTGATCACATCAAAATTCCGTGGCAACCGATCATCTGAGACTAAACTGCTATGTTTATAACATTCAAATTAGTTATCTCATAACTACTTGTGGATTCCAAATATTGTATCACATTCCAGATAAATAGACAATGTCAAACTTTCCGATCGAATAAAAAAACACCCAAGATTTCCCAAATAGCTCAACACTTGAGATTAGTTTAAAAACATCCATCACATGCCACAGTACCAATGGTCCAGCCATAGAAGGGTCAAGCCAACGCCTCACATGTGGCACGCTGTACTGCCCCAAACCCTAAGGTTTATAGGCAGTTCAAGAAGGTCATATAATCGAGTTAAGCTTTGTTGTCTTCTAGAGGGTCCACCGCGTTACTTGCATGACTTTACGAAAGTTTCAAACACAAGAAAAAATTCAACTTTTGAAAATTTTCCGACAGGGGAAAAAGTGAGTTATTGATATCCGTTTGAACTTTTTAACAGTTTCTAAAATTATCCGGAACAAACTAAACAAAGTTAAATTATCCGATCAAATCAACGAGTCCCCAATACAACCCTAGAAAACTCAACACTTGAGTGGAATTAAAAAATTCCAAGAAAAAAATGACAAGAAAGGACCTAAGAATAAATATATGAAGTTCCAGCGACTAATTCACAATTTTGGCCGCGGAACCGCCGCAAACCCTCAGTTTTGCCGCGGTTCCACGGTCAAATAAGCGCATTACAGGTCCGTACTTCACAGTAATTCTTAGTTTTTCCTGCTTAATTTTCTGAGCATTTTTAATTCATAAAAAATCACATTTTTGAAAAATATCGAGAGAGGGGTTCAAATTAGGGTTTCGGTGTTCGATCGGACTTTAAACTTCGCCTAGACTTCGCCTAAAGCTCTAGCTTGGCTCTGATACCACTGTAGGGTTGCTAGGCACGCTCACAAGCGTCTACGAGGTATCAACCATGCCCGATTAAAATTTTAGCCATGCCGA
The DNA here is from genome assembly GCA_030015575.1 of Agapanthus africanus. Classification (NCBI taxonomy): domain Eukaryota; kingdom Viridiplantae; phylum Streptophyta; class Magnoliopsida; order Asparagales; family Amaryllidaceae; genus Agapanthus; species Agapanthus africanus. Next base: position 136,973,267 of record CM057347.1, on the reverse strand, counting down.
ACAACGCAAAGCCGGATCTTTAAACTGGAGTTTATGCGAAAGTAAGCATGTTAAATACTTTAACACTAAGTGAGAGCGATTACAACCTTTGTAGATCCGGTCCTTCACTTCAATAGCTCCGTGTAGATGTCCCATTCGCTGCGATCGTGAACTCCGGACTCTAGAGAAGCTCCACAAGAAGAACGAACGTGCTTGCTTCGATGACTTCGAGGCCGAAGATGATCTACGTCGGGGAGACACTAACTCTAGCTATTCCTTCACTAGGTCATGAACTTTGTGAGGAGAACACACTCTTCTACATGGAAAGTGGTAGAGGATGAAGAAGTAGGAGTTTGGCTCACTTTATAATTGATTTCTCACATTTTTCCTCATAGCACCATTAGAGCTTGAAAGCTTTTTCAAGGAGCTTGATGAAGAAGAAGAAGTAATAATATCATCATATGAATTATTTTCTTCAATAATGTAACCATGGGTGAGTTAAGCTATCATGCTTAACTCATGTAGAGAATTGACCAAGGTATATGGTTAAGGGTTGGGTTAACTAAATATCCTTAAGAATGACAAAAGAGTTGACTTTGTCAATGTTTCTAAGAGCTTCATGAAAGCTTGAGAACTTTGACAAAGTCTTTCTCTTTTGTCATTTTTAAGATATAAACAAAACCCTAATCTTTACCCTAATCTTGGTATAAGTCTCATACACCCATCTTTGATGTATCATCAAGCATGACACAATCATATGTACACAAATATATATCACATATACACTTATGCACAATCAAGTGAGAAAATAAATCTTAAGTGAGCTAATACTAGTTAATGTAATGTAATATATATAATATATAATTATACATTAAATTATTAAATCAACTCTTGATTTAATAACCCGGCTATAACCGACTAATATCATGTGTAACAACTTATCGAATCAACACTTGATCCGATAACCCGGCTATATCGTATACAACCGATCAATGTTACAAATCGCGAGAATAGAATACGGTATCTCATATCGTATTAATCTCGGTCCCGCACATATCACATTTGTGCTCCTACTCCGTTTCGGTTGAGCCAGGAAACCCCTGTGTAGGACTCTAAAGACTCGTCAATACGCCGGCAGTAGGTGATGATCATATCAAACACCCACAAGCCGCAAGTGGTCTGCTAAACGTAACGGCCACCCGGGTATTGAGCGATCAAAAGATCAACAAGCAAGCCTGTACATTCTTCTGTGAATCCAAACAGTAACACTCCCGCACAGACCGGTCTCGTCGTCTGATATGTCGCATATCTCGCCTGGGGGTGGTAAACGTCAGACCCCAGTAGCTTGATAAGTCGTGTCGATATGAGGTCTATAACAGTTCGAGAAACTACTGATAACACTTACCAGTAAATCTCAGCAACCCTGGCCAGGGATTTCCAGTTATAGCCAATCGAACACAGCACAACATCAACTCCCTATACTGGGAGAGACGAATCCCCTCCTATCGCTCATTGCCTCCACGTGATTCGGGACTGTACCCAAAAGCCACCTTTTTGCACGCCCTCTTGGACGTGGTATGATGGAAATCAAAGCACAGTGGGAATCACACAAGACTCTATGACAATCTCGGGTCAACAGACTACTTTGTACCAGTGTCACCGGAGAACTGCCATCCGACGTGAGGTATAATACCATCTGGGAGTTCTCGGCGAGTCCGTCCAGTGTACCCAGTCTCCACTGAGCACCCACACACCATCCTTGATGTCAAACACCGATGGATATGGGATCATCCATCGCCCATCATATGGGTCAAGATGTGTATACGCTAGTCTACTATGGTGTATTGATGCCCTGTCTCGATACACCCTCGACTAGGAACGGTTATAGGATGTACTCGTCGACTACCGTGGCCCCACTAGTATGATCTCATCATAGTCCCAGTAGTCGAGTACATATCCTAAGGGCTTTATCAACATGTAACATAGAGACAATCAGAGTACATGTTAAGATAAAGAGTAACAAGATAGCGTACTGTCATGTCGAGCAAGAAAGTCCTCCCCATATATGTCCAAGCATCCACTACAATATACATCGTATGTACAGTAATGGCCTCTAGGGATTACATATAACTAACAGTAAGGAGCATATCGGGCCGCTAAGTAAACTGAATGTCGTACTCGGACACTGTCATCCCTGAAGTCTTACTCAAAGACTCGAAACTACGAGCTCGACATCTCGAACGCTCTCTTGAAGGAAATGAGCAAGAAATACAACTGTGAACTCATCCCACGTTATATGAAGTAGATCTACAGCTCGGCCTCTCTCAATTGACTCGCACCACGTCTGAGCAAGACCTCTCTTGACGAAAACTCGCAAGCTCAATCCATCTCTCGTCAAAACATCTCTTTGAATGACAAATTCTAGCCATCCCGTCGGGGATTGTCTACGAATCCTTCGCTGCATCTATGCCGATAAAAACTGGAGGCTTCAGCCTCAAAAACTCCTATAAGGATACGGAAATAATGTTGGTAACAACAGAAACAGCTGCCTGAGCAGCAGGTACAATCACAGTCCCTGCAGCGGGAGGGACATCATCGGCTCTAGGAGCTCGGCTAGCCTCAACTAACAATCCAACCATCTGTCGCAAGTCCTTAATACTCGACTCCAGCCAAGCTATCCGTCCTGAAGAAGGCGGGTCACTCTGTCCCTGAGGGGTAGGCATACCGTCCTGATCAGTCTTTATCTCAAACGAGCCTACTCTAATCTCATCTCTGGCGACAGCCCTCTTGCCCTGGTAATCTCCGGCGGCATAGTGGCTGGAACAAGAAACATGATTGATAGGAACATTGCGATCGAATCAAAGGATTTACAGAATCAAGGAAGGAAATACAAGCAAATATATTGTCACGACCCGAAAGTACGGAACATGACCGGCACTTAGACTACGAAACGTCTCGAGGCGTACGTAATTTAAGTAAGCCGAAAAACCCAGAAATCCAAACCAAGAAAAGTAGTAGAGTGAAGGAAAACCAATTTAAAACAAGTAGTTTTAATAGCATAAGCCGAATTATGCGGTTTTTAAGAACATCAAAAATTTACTGAAAATTTCGGCAGAGTCTCCTTTGTAAATACTGGCCCCCAAACGGGATACAACATGAATAGTATACGAAATCAAAAAAGGGCATCCCCAAGCGGGAGCTAGCTCTTCATCAATCGACGGTCACAACCACACAAGCAATATAATATACAACGCCAACGGCGAGGATCAAAAACTCAAAACCATAAGAAAACCACAGAAATAAAACGCGCGACTCTAAGGGCGAAAGAATAGCATCTCTGGTCTCTATCTCAAAAAAATACATTTTTGGTTGATGGAACTTCTAGATACAACAGAGTAATAATATACAAGTTATATAATGGGGGGTACGATACAAGTAAACCCACCTACTAGCAAATCACCAGAAGGAAACGATGCCCGCAAGCCGTAATGAAACCTGTGCGGCAAACCTGCAAGAAACTGAGCATATAACTCAAAATCAAAACTCCATCCAGCATCCCGCAATCATCGGAGTCAAGGTGAAGACACAATGTCCAAACCCAAAATGAAAATCAATATGATAAACATCATTAAAACATCTGGAAGCAATGCATGCCAAATCTTCTTCAAATCGTTGTGCGATGCTCGCAGCACTGCACAGTGGCGAACATTTATTGTAAAAAAAAAAAACTACATATATATATATATATATATATATATATATATATATCCTTTGTTTAATATGCACGTCCCGCCGTTTTGGAAGCAATTTCAGAAGGGTTTCCTTTATAAAATGTTTCGTGTCATCTCGGACACGTAGGTAAATACTGAGACTATAGATCGCTTTTTTTTTTGGAAATCCCTTCGATAACTATCAATACATGCAAAATACATTCAGGTACTGTCCCCTGACTAGTCCTGCTCAGTACTAAACTAAATAGCAAACATTATAAAATATACTGCTCCAACATAAATCAGTCCTAAATATATATATGAATGCCATGTGCGTCGGGTGCGCACGGAAATCGAAATCCATTAATGTGCTATACATATGCACAGAAACAACATCTAAGTGCATCGGGTGTGCACGAAACATCTGTCAAGGGCAACAGGTGTGCCTGACAGCAAAACAGGTGCATCTGACATGCACGAAGAATCTCGATTTAGTGCATCTGGTGTGCACCAAAATCGTATCTCATAAGATGCGCCCAACATGCGCGAAATCCAATCAGGTGCATAAGGTGCACAAACAAATATCGAGAAAAACCATCGAAATTGAAGTCCAGTGCAACTATAGTGCACAAAATGAGAATCACTGCACTGCAAGCATATGTGAACTATACCGAGTGCAAGAACCAAATCGTGTGCGTATATACGCACAAAATCAACTCAAATGCCTAAAAACGTAAAATCACAAACATGTGAAACCAAGCAAGAAAACGATATCAAGTGCAACACTGAGCAAAGATTGTAAATCCTCAATCATCAAAATCAAATCATGCGAATAAATCACCCAAAACATCGAAATCAATAATGGCGGAATAGTCTCCGCTCAAGCACTTCCTCTAAGAACCTCTGGCAAATTGTCGTGATCACTCATAGCATGTCTCGTCGACGATCCTGAACTCTTGCCTGCCGGTGTACGTAACATGATCACTCCTGGGTCCAAGTCTTCTCGTAATTCATTCCAGAAAGGACCTGTCGAAATCTCTCCCAAATCTCGTCTCTGCCGAACTGTCCGGAAGTCAGCGTCCCTTACCTATATCTGCATCTTGCTTTGGAACGACTGCATACTCATCGCGACTCCTTCTGGAAGGTATATCCAAGCACAATGCCCCGGCATACGTATCGCATCCCTGATGTCGGCGGAGGGGAACGTCATCATATCCAGATCTTGTACGAACCTCTTACTCTATTTTTCTAATGTCGACTGCTCTGGACTCGTCTCGTCGTGGCTGTATGGACTGAGCTCCAACGGCTATCCTCGTATCTGGAGTCTCCCAAGAAATGCATCTCACCACCTAGCATCCGAATGAAGTCGAACCATCCGATCGATTCGTCAAAACCTCATAATCCCCCAAGAGCTCAACATTTTGGGTACAGTTTAATAGTATCGAGTACGTACCATAACATCGGTGGTCCAGCCGTAGAAGGGCAAACCCAAGCCTCACTAATGGCGCCGCGGAACTTCCGCAAACCCTAAGGTTCAAAGGCTTTCACATGGTCATTACGCCGAGTTAGGGTTTCATTCTTCTAGAGGGACCATAGAATTGCCTACATGCCCTTCCGACTACTTTAAACTTGGAATAATAGGTTTCTGACATTCGATCGCCTCTGTCGACTCCCAACATCTCCGCGTGAAGTCGTCTCTAGCTGGAATCAATCTATCTGATGACCTCTCATCGGGTAGGCCAACGAACCACATGTCTCAGTCATTCATCCGTAGGTGACTAGCGACCTTCTATCATTGGCTCAATCCTCTGGTGCTGATCTGCCCGTCCGAGTAATCTCATACAGCGATCCATCAATGCTCGTGGCGTGAAAATACAATAAAAAGACACATCTCTGCAATCATGTGTCGCCGGAATCACGCCCTGGTCAGTCCTCGTTCGTAACGAGCTCGTGCTGACCGCAACTTTAGTCCTAGCTCTCCCTGCACGTAATCGTGGCAGCAAAACCATAACTGGTACCGATGAGGCTAGATCAGGAATGAATATAATACTGAACAAAGAAATGTACATCCTAAGGCTTCTTAAGTGGAGTAGCGTATCGTAAGTATGCCGCGGAACATACCCACGGTACGTCACTCTACTTTAGTCACCTATTCCATCAACCAAGGGTCATCCTACGCTCTGATACCAACTTTGTCACGACCCGAAAGTACGGAACATGACCAACACTTAGACTACGAAACGTCTCGAGGCGTACGTAATTTAAGTAAGCCGAAAAACCCAGAAATCCAAACCAAGAAAAGTAGTAGAGTGAAGGAAAACCAATTTAAAACAAGTAGTTTTAATAGCATAAGCCGAATTATGCTGTTTTTAAGAACATCAAAAATTTACTGAAAATTTCGGCAGAGTCTCCTTTGTAAATACTGGCCCCCAAACGGGATACAAAATGAATAGTATACGAAATCAAAAAAAAGGGCATCCCCAAGCGGGAGCTAGCTCTTCGTCAATCAACGGTCACAACCACACAAGCAATATAATATACAACGCCAACGGCGAGGATCAAAAACTCAAAACCATAAGAAAACCACAGAAATAAAACGCGTGACTCTAAGGTCGAAAGAATAGCATCTCTGGTCTATATCTCAAAAAAATACATTTTTGGTTGATGGAACTTCTAGATACAACAGAGTAATAATATACAAGTTATATAATGGGGGTACGATACAAGTAAACCCACCTACTAGCAAATCACCCGAAGGAAACTATGCCCGCAAGCCGTAATGAATCTGTACGGCAAACCTGCAAGAAACTGGGGCACAACGGGGGTGAGTTTCCAACTCGTGAATAAAAAAACATCTACACACAAAAATCACATAAATAACGCAACCTAGGTCAATGATCATAATCTATCCTCAAATATGAATAACATGCAGCCTATAACAACGGCTAGGGTAATATCTAATTCGAGTGTGATCTCATATGCCCGTGTCGGTGCCTCAGGTAGCAATATATCATATGAATGAGGTATGAATGCATGAAAACAGAATACATGTAAATGAAGAACTGTTTTCATAAATTAGTGAGATTTCTGTATTTTAAAAGTGAGGTACCATAAATGAAATCAGCATAAAACAGTGCCCAGCATCGACACAAAACAAGTGTCCAAATATCTCGATGTCTCTGTATCACAATCTCTGTACCTCAATATCTCAAAATCAATATCTAGGGTGCCGTCAATCCAGACCGGCCCCTACCATCCATCTCAAGACCACGACGGTATTGTTGCGGTAAAAATTTACACCCCGGTTGACCAAGTCAAAATCCAAGTCAACCCCAAGCCAAGTGGGCCCAGGCCCCGACCCAGTGGGCCCATGCCCGGGTTGAGCCCGAACATGAAGCGGCCGACCTCCCCCATGCCAAGATAAAAATTTTGTAATAAATAATTTTGTTGCATTTCTTTTATTTTATTTATGGATAAATGTAAGAAAAATAGGCATAAAGACAAATTTTTGTAAAGCCCATGGCTTATGTGCAAAAAGAAATGGCACATGAGCCATGAAATAGGCAAAATGCCATTTTGTGAAGCCCAAGGGGCTATTTGTAAAATGTATGGCCTATAAAGGCAAAAGATAATGAAAATATCTCATAATTTTCTCTCTCTCCAAACAAAAAAGTCTCAGAGCTGAGCTCTTTCTTCCATCTTCAAGGTTCCAAAACCTTCTTCTTTCTCTTGAATTAAATCAAGAGTTTTACTCTTCCTTTTTCAAAACTAAATAGTTTTCCACCACAAAACCCACATAGGGGAACTTGGATCTGTCATCAGATCTTAAAAAGTTGAGATTTTGAGATTTCACATCTCTTGATCTTCAGGATCCAGCAAGCAACAGGAGGAAGAAGAAGAACATCTTTCACCAAACCCCCCCCAAAAAAAAGAAGAAAAACACATTCAGGAGTCCAACTCCTCTCTGATTTCTCTTCTGAGAAATCTTTTTTTAGGCTAAAAGCCTGTTGTGCCTCACCTGCGCGCTTGCGCAAGTGCGCAAGTCGCCCGCGTGCCGACACGTGGCGTGCGCAAGTGCGCAAGTCGCCCGCGTGCCGACACGTGGCGCGCGCTTGCGCACCTGCGCAAGTGCGCAAGTCGCCCGCGTGCCGACACGTGGCGCGCGCGCTTGCGCACCTGCGCAAGTGCGCAAGGCGCCCGCGTGCCGACACGTGGCGCGCGCGCTTGCGCAACTGCGCAAGTGCGCAAGTCGCCCGCGTGCCGACACGTGGCGCGCGGGCTTGCGCACCTGCGCAAGTGCGCAAGGCGTCCGCGTGCCGACACGTGGCGCGCGCTTGCGCACCTGCGCATCCCTTGGATGTCTTTTCCCCCTCTTTTTGTGTACATATATACATATATACATATGTATACAAATTTATACATACACGTACTCCACGACACTGTCCCTGTTAGAAAAAAAATTTCTAACGGGGCGCTGCCCCGCACCCCGCAAGGGGGCTGCTAGCCCCCTTGACCCCCAGCCCGCTATCCGGGTAGCGGGACCCCCGTAAAAACTCTGCGTGGCTCCCGATATATTCAAAACCCCCTTTCAAAACACACGTATACTGCACGTTGAGTTCGCATGACCAGTTTAACCCGTTAATCGGAGGTTCCCTCGCCCCAAAGGCGATGGGTAATTAACGGCAGCTTAGTCCGCGGCTGCCGGAGATTCGGATCCCCACAATCATTAAACCCCCGCCTACCCTAGGCCGGGGGAATCTGTAGTACGCCTGACAAGCGCGCGCGTATTCCCATCTCACTGGGGTGACGAAAAACACCCTACAGATTCTGGCACGCCCGGTGGGACCAATCTCTCCTTCCATATTTCGGGTTAAACGTTCATGCGAACTCAATCAATATACATATCGATTGCCTATACTGAAATGATGTTTTCTTTGCGTGCAGCAATCAGCTTTCAACGACAATGTCTCCCCAGACGAATTAAGCTTCCAACGTGACCCCTATTCCATACGTGGTCAAGATCAACGCTCGTGTGGTTCTCCCTGCAAGCCTCAGTCGACAGTGGGAGGAACCGCCCCGCCAGTTTGGCTCCGTCATCATCTACCCTGCTGGAAGCGCTCATCTGGCGGAAATCCCGGCGGAACAGGTGGTCAAGCCGGTCCCAAGGGGCAAGAGGCCGAATGTTGTGATTGCTAAGGCACCACAACCGAAACTTAAGATGGTGTCTGAACGATTCCCTGACGCTCTAGCTGGGGGCAAGACTTCTGGTGCGAAGGGCAACAACAAATGTCGCGGACGAGCTCAAGCGATGACTCCAACAAACGCACAATCGAGCGTATCTCCAAAGCCCTCCGTCGTCCGGTCTGCGGCGTCTTCCCAAAGAGCTGAAGTCTGCCAGGTGCTTAGAACAGAAAAGTTAAGGCAGAAGCGGCTCAGGTATCGAGCCAACAAAAGGGCCAAGGCTTCGGCCAAATGGAATCATGTGAAGTTCCAAGTGCAGGGTTTCCCCGCGACGACGGCTGAGTCGGACGTAAGAATCAGCAATTCCTTCGAGCCTCTGAAGTGGGTTCAGAAAAACGCCATGACCGCCAGAATCAAGAAGACAGCGGTCCGAGCAGTGCCACAAAGAGACGTGTCCCCGCCCCAACAGAAAAAGTACGACACTATCTCTTCAAGAGTCTATCAAGCGCTCTGTGCCGCACGAAAGCAGCGGGGCAAACCCAGAAAAGATGCGCCAGCACCATTTAAGAACCTGGTTAGGCCAGCCTCCTTCAATCGACTACCAGCTACCGAAACAAGGGGGTCAAGACAGCGACCCATGAAATCAGCTGCCAATGATAGAAAGACGTCCGGATATACCATCCATACGGTCTATATGGCGGGCGGGCGCCCCAGCGACAACCTTCGCAGCAAAAGCAAGGATGGGGCCACCACATCCCAAGCTCAATCTAGCCTGAATGTGGTTGCCGCTGCCCAAGAACAGCCGCCCCCGCTGGATGAAGAAAACCCTCTCGATGAGGATGATAGGCAGAAAGACCTCTCGGTCCATGCAGAGTCAAGCTCAGACAGCGAGGAAGAGCCGACTTTCCGCCCCAGGACCGCAGAGCAAGAGCTGCTTCAAGAGCTTCGAAAACAGCTCAGGAGCAAGGATAAAGAGATGGCCAAGCTCTATTCGAAAATTGAGGACCTAACAAATGTTGTGATGCAGCTTACGGCTCAAATTGCTCGAGCGCCTCCCAATCAAGCACAAGCCGCTACTAATCAGCCGGCTGAGGACAATCCGAGGCAGCCAATGCCTGTTCCTTCGGGCCCAAGACTGGTCGAGCCACATGAAAGCCGGCCACACTCCGCTTCTGGGGACGCCTTGGCCCCAGATAGCACTATCCCGCTAACACAGGATCGGATAATGGATTTGGTCACCAGCAAGGTTAAAACATTGGTGGCCGAAGCCGAAGCTCAAAAAGAAATTGGCAGTAGTGGGCGGCCATATCCCGCGCAGTACGATCTGATTGAGTTCCCAAGCGGCTACGTCATTCCTAAGTTCGGAAGATTTGATGGAACGGGGAATGCAAATCAGCACGTCGCCCACTTCAAAGCATCGTGCGGAAATACAGGGGGCAATGACGCGCTCCTTCTTCGTCAGTTTGTCAATAGCCTGACCGGCGTTGCTTTCGACTGGTACGCGAGCATACCAGATGGGTCCGTCATTACCTTTGCCCAAATGGAGTCTCTCTTCCGGCAAAGGTTCATGAGCGTCAGTGATAAAATCTCCATTGCCGACCTTGTGAGGACCAAGCCGGGGAAGAATGAAAGCAACACTGACTTTATCGCCCGATGGCGTAATCTCACGGTCAAGTGCGAACCGCCGCTGGAGCAGGACCAGTCCGTCAGCCTTCTCATTGGGAACCTCAGCAATTGGATGGTCCCATTCTTGTGTACAGCGGGCCTCAAGACATTTCAGGAGCTAACCAAGAAAGTCCAAATGCTGGAACGCTCAAAGCAAGAGTCCCCGCCGGACACTCAGAGAGACAAAACATGGAAAAGCAAGCGGGACGACAACCGTAGAAGCGGGAGTTCCAGCAGTACCAATGTCTTCAATGCCTCCGACAATGAAGAAAAGCGAAGGGCGGGCGAATCCAAAACCAACCGGTCTCGAAAGCCATTGCTGGGAGGAGATGGGCCTTCCCTAGAGGAGAAGAAGAACAAGGTTTACTCTTTCAGAAGGGACAAGGTCTGTAAGATATTTAAAGATGCCTTGAACAACGGCCTACAATTGCCGGAGTCGAAAAGACCCCAAGAAGCAAAAATGACCGACAATCCTCTGTATTGCCCGTACCACCGAGTAGTGAGCCATGCGATCGAGGATTGCTATATCTTCAAAGACTGGGTCGAGAAGCAGTACAAGGCTGGAGAGATCGAGCTGTCCAAAAGTGTGTTGGTGAATAATCAAGTTGCAACCACCAACTTTATACAGACAGAAACTGAAGCCTTCTGGGAGCAGACAGCCGAACCCGCTGCCCTGAGAAATGAAACGGACTCATCGCGGCCTCCGTGGAGTACGCACATATCTAATAAGACGCAGAAGATGATAAAGCTACTTCGGAAAGAACCCAGGACGAAATGGGAATGGCAGAAGAAGCCTACCAGTCCAGCTGCCAATGCAGCTCCATCAGGCTCAAAATCCAAGAAGCTGAAGAAGAAGAAAAGTGCAGCTCGGCGCGAAAAAGAGTCTGCAGGGAGATCGACCATTCAAAAATATATCGATTCCCTCGAAGAATATGAACAAAAGGAAAGAACATTGATTCAATTGAAGGAGTTCTTCCCTGTACAAGCGGCTGAAATTCTGGAGGAGTTAGAAGAAGACTCCAATGAAGAGATCCCAGTAGCGACCTGCTACGCCATCCATCTTGGCAGCGACTCCGAGGATGATCTCTGTTTTCCGGAAGAGGACGAGGAGCTCACCACAACGACCAATCAAATCCAGCTCAGAAGCGGCAGGGCTCTACCGCCGAATCAGGGAAACGCCCCAAAAGGGAAGGAAAAACAAGTCACTAATGAAGAAGATGGCAGAGAACCGGCTGATGAAAACATAAGTCCTTCCTCGGTGGACTATAATGTCTTGGCGCATCTCCGGAAGCTTCCGTCTCTCCTGAGCATCTACGACGCCTTGGTCCTATCTAAGGAGCTTAGAGATGTTCTCATTCACGCTCTGCAAAACCCCGAGCGGTATCAGGCTCACTTTGCGGAAATTAATATGAAAGAAGCCCAGCACGCTCTGCATGCCGCCGCAGTCATATTTAAGGATGAAGACTTGTTACTAGGAACGGCTGAGCACAATCGGCCGCTTTACGTGACCGGGTACAGCGACGGAGATCGAATTAATCGCATATTGATTGATCCGGGGTCCTCAGTGAATATCATGAACTTGCGAACTCTGAATAGTTTGTCAATGGACGTCCGACACCTGTCAAGGGAAAGGATTGTCATTCAAGGCTTCAACCAAAATTGCCAGCAAGTTCTGGGGTCTATAGCTCTGCCAATCAAATTCGGGGATCTGCAAACTGAAGCTAAGATATACGTCATCGATGCCGACACGTCTTATAAGATTCTCTTGGGGCGGCCATGGCTCCACGATTATGGCATCATTCCGTCAACTCTCCATCAATGCATGAAGTATACCAAAAATGGCGAAGAAAGACGCATTGACGGAGACATCCAGCCGTTCGGTGTGCATGAAGTCAGGTATGAAGATTCTCGGTACTTTATGAACCACCAAAATGCTAAGCCACAACTGACCGAGGATAGACCGGCCCCAAGACTCAAAAGCAAATCTGCGCCGGCTGTCACTTTCAAAAGCAAAAATACCCAAATGCGCCCGCATTTCGGCAGCGACACTGATGAGTCCGATGCTGGAAGCCCATCCTTCCATAAAACTCGCCCTCGTTTCGGTAGCGATACGGACGAATCTGATGCTGAAGGCCCATCTAGCAGCAAAGTCCGCCCTCATCTTGGCAGTGACACTGAAGAGTCAGAAGAAGAGGACCTGCCGTGCAACAGCTGTGCAGATTGGCCCCCCATGCAGCAAGCGAAACTACGAGAGACCTTCGAAGTCGCAGAAGGGTCTCTGGCCATCACAAGGGTACCAGAGCAGATGTGCAAAGAGCTCGATGCGTTATCAGTCTCCACCGTGGACCAGCTGAAGACTTTCTACGTTCCCGGGAGGAGTAGTGGACAGAAGGGCATCCTGTTTTATGGGTCAAACCCCGTTGCGCACCCGGACGATTTGTCTGTCGCGTGCCTTCCATATGAGAGAGGCATAAGAGCCATCCTCAATCCCAGATACTATGCGCCCGAGATGCGGGAATACTTTAAGAAGTGCGGGTGCCGGTTATACCAAACGGAGTCCGAAGCAAAGTTTTACGAAGGGCTATGGCATCCGCCCCAGGTCCGAGCACTCATCGATGGACGAATTCCAGATAGACGGGGCATAGGCTACATTCAACCTGATTCCAAAGCGTGCTACATGATCCATATTGGTGAGGCCAGCGAAAGATCAAATGATGATGACGAGATAGCCGAGCCAGAAGAAGCTCCTCAACAGCTCGAAGATGGCGGACAAGCAACCTTTGACGAGCTAACCGAGATTGACTTAGGAACGCCCGATAATCCAAGGCCGACCTACATCAGCTCGCTTTTGTCAGAGGAAATGAAAGCGCAGATAACTGCCCTGCTGCATGAGTTCGTCGACTGCTTCGCGTGGACATACAAAGAAATGCCTGGCCTTTCCCCTGAAGTGGCCGTACACAAGTTGTCTATATCTCCTGATGCTAAGCCAGTCAAACAAGCTCCTCGAAGAATGAGAAGGGAGTTGGAAGAAAAGGTCATTGAGGAAACCAAGAAACTCATCGATGCCGGCTTTATCAGGGAAGAGAAATATGCGGACTGGATCGCATGCATAGTCCCAGTGAAGAAGAAAAATGGGCAGATCCGAGTTTGTGTCGATTTCAGGGACCTCAACAAGGCATGTCCTAAAGACGACTTCCCACTACCGGTCATGGAAATGATGGTCGATGACACCTCAAATTACGAGCTGTTCACCTTTATGGATGGCTCGTCTGGATACAATCAGATCAAGATGTCGCCTGAGGATGAGAAACACACAGCATTTCGAACCCCGATCGGGATATATTGCTACAAGGTGATGCCGTTCGGACTGAAGAACGCAGGTGCTACATATCAAAGGGCAATGACTAATATCTTTGATGACCTAATCCATAAAGTCGTCGAATGTTATGTTGATGATCTGGTCGTCAAGACTAAAGCCAAGGCCGATCATATCCAAGATCTCAGGACCGTTCTCACCAGGCTGAGGGAATACGATCTGAAGATGAATCCTCTGAAGTGCGCTTTTGGCGTGTCATCGGGAAAATTCCTGGGCTTCATAGTCCGACATCGATGGATCGAAGTTGACCCATCAAAGATAAAGGCCATCATGGAGATGCCCCCTCCGAAGAGTCTGACGCAGCTAAGATCTTTTCAAGGCAAGCTTGCTTATATACGGAGGTTTATCTCAAATTTATCGGGAAGATGTAGGCCCTTCTCAAAGCTCATGAAGAAAGGAGCTCCTTTTATCTGGGATGCCGATTGTCAAGCAGCGTTCGAAAGCATCAAACAATACTTGTTGCACCCTCCAGTGCTGGCCGCTCCCATTCCAAATAAACCGCTGATTCTCTACACTGCCGCGCTGGACGAGTCACTCGGTGCGCTTCTTGCCCAGAATAACGAGGAAGGAAAAGAAAATGCTCTCTACTACCTCAGTCGAACTCTAGTAGGGGCGGAACACAACTACTCCCCAATCGAAAAGCAATGCCTGGCTCTAATATTTGCTGTGAAGAAGCTGAGGCACTATCTGCTCGCTCATCGGGTTATGCTGATCTCCAAGGTCGACCCACTCAAACACTTGATGACCAAAGCAAGCCTAGCCGGCAGAATGGCAAGATGGGCTGTCATGCTACTTGAGTTTGATATAGTTTATACTCCTCAGAAAGCAGTGAAAGGGCAAGCTCTTGCAGACTTCCTCGCCGCTCATCCTATACCAGAAGGGTCGCCGCTAAATTGTGAGTTACCCGACGAACAAGTGCTGCACCTCGAGGGAGATGAGCCATGTTGGGAGCTCTACTTCGATGGGGCCTCATCGATAAGGACCTCCAGTAAATCAAGCGTCCCGGAGATAAAGGCAGGGATAGGGTTGGTGTTCATCACACCATCAATGGGAACCCTACGGCGTTCTTTCGCTCTCACCGAGCCTCGGACAAACAATGAAGCTGAGTATGAAGCTCTGATAGCTGGTTTGGAGCTCGCCATAGAAATGGAAATCCGTCGGCTACGAGTTTACGGTGACTCCCAGCTCGTCGTCAACCAAGTAAGCGGTGATTATATAATATACAAACCCGAGTTAGCTCGGTACAGAGGCCGAGTGGTGGAACTCATGAAACGGTTCACTCACATTGAACTAATGAGAGTCCCTAGAGCGTTGAATGGAAAGGCTGACGTACTCGCTCGCCTAGCCAAGGAGCTGGCTGATCCTGACATGGACGAAATTCTGATCACAGTCAGGAGCCGACAAATTCTATCCCCAGTCTCTCTACGGGAAGAGGAAAGCGCGGAACAGAAGAGCAGTCCTGCCGGAGAAGCTTCGATCATACAAGACGAGCCCGATTGGAGAGAACCCCTCATAGAGTACCTCCGATACGACAGGCTGCCCGAAGAAAAATCTGTGAGGATTCAGCTGAAGAAAAGAGCTCTCCGATACGTGTTTGTAAATGACACGTTATACCGCAGGTCGTATGACCAACTCTGGCTCAGGTGTCTGTCACTGGCCGAAGCCCAAAAGGTCATGAAAGATGTTCACTCGGGCATTTGCGGTGCTCACCAATCTGGCCCCAAGATGCGACTGCAAATTAAACGGCTTGGGTATTACTGGCCCACCATGATACGGGATTGCGGAGAACATGCAAAGAAATGTTATATCTGCCAAATTCACGGTGATTTTATTCACAAGCATCCCAATCCATTGCATCCTACAGTGGCGTCGTGGCCCTTCGAAGTCTGGGGCACCGACATTGTTGGTCCAATTGATCCTCCGTCATCCAAAGGCCATCGGTTTATATTGGCTGCCACAGACTACTTCTCCAGATGGGCTGAAGCTGTCCCGCTAAAAGAAGTCAAGACAAAGGATATTCTGACGTTCTTCCAGCATAATATTCTATACCGCTTCGGTACACCAAGAAGAATCATTTCTGACAACGGGCCTTCTTTCAAGAGCTTCAATGTCTCAAGGTTCGCTACTCAGCACAAGATAGACTGGCGATATTCCTCCATCTATAATCCAAGAGCCAATGGGCTAGCCGAAGCCTTCAATAAGACCCTATGCAAGCTCCTGAGGAAAAATGCTTCAGCCAACAAGAGAGACTGGAATCTCAAACTTCACGAGGCATTGTGGGCATATCGTACCACGCACCGTACTCCAACACAGTCCACTCCATACTCATTGCTCTTCGGAGTGGAGGCGGTCCTCCCCCTCGAAGTCAAAGTTCCAAGCTTAAGAATGGCCGTTCAACATGAGTTGACAGAAGAGGAAAACGTGCTCCTTCGACTTGAAGAACTCGATGCCCTCGAAGAAAAGAGGCTCGCGGTGCAGCAAAATCTGGAGCTATACCGAGCCCAAATGTCACGGGCCTATGACAAGATAACTCGTCTCCGTGCTTTCAAGAAAGGTGAATTGGTGTTGGTCCTCAAAAGACCGATCATCCTCAATCGACATGCCAAGGGAAAATTCGAGCCAAACTGGGAAGGACCATACGTCATTGAGAAAGTGTTCGACGGAGGATCCTACCAACTAATAAGTGCAGAGGGAGAAAGGCCCATGCCGCCCATTAATGGCCGATATCTCAATAAATACTACACATGAATGCTCCAAATCGCAGGCGAATTGAGCACATCAGCCCTACGGTCTGGATCAGACATCCTGCAAAACCGTATACAATCCACGGGCGTAAATAACCCCTATTTCTCCCAAATCCTGCCGGTGAGACTACTTTTAAAGTCCCACCAGCGGCAAAAAAAAAAGAAAAAGAAAGGAAAAAAAAAAAAGAAGAAGAAGAAATAAACGGTATGTCCACAAGCAAAACGGGCACGGATGAAAACCCGAAAGGGCTCCGTGAGTAAAAACAGCAGGACTACCGGCGAGTCTGTAAAAACCCGAAAGGGCACAAACTCGTGAAAAGAGATGAAAAACACTCGCAAAGTCCTCTCGACCTTGTGAGGAGAAAACACCTGCGTGAGATCCTTACGACTCACAATGGAGCAACACACTTAGGAATCCTCACGATTCCTAAGGAGAAAATACACCTGCGGGATCCTTACGACTCGTAGGGAGAAAATGCTTTATGGGACCCTCACGGCCCATAAAATTGAAAAGCCTTAGGTGATAGGGACCCAAGCCTGTCTCCTAAGCCATCGTTCCCCAACGGGCAACGGCAAATGATGAGTCGCTCCGGGCATTTTGCTTCAGTGTTAGCGGTGCTGATGCCGACCAAAAACCCAAATCCCAAGTCCATCCAAGGCAAATGATGAGTTGCTCCTGGCATTATTCCAGTGCAGCAATGTTGATGCTAAACAAGATCCAAATTCCAGGTCCCCAACCCCAAAGTGGCGAATGATGAGTCGCTCCTGGTATCATATTCCAGTGTAGCGATGCAGACGCCAACCAAATTCCAAATTCCATACCCCAACGGCGAATGATGAGTCGCTCCTGGTACCACATTCCAGTGCAGCGATGCAGACGCCAACAAAGCCCTGAAATTTTTCTGGCCCTACGGTCTGGATCATGCATCCTGCAAAACCGTATACAATCCACGGGCGTAAAACAATCCTAATATCTCCTAAGTCCTAACCGGTGAGACCACATTCAAAGTCAAAAAAAAAAAAAAGGGTATGTTCACAAGCAAAACGGGCACGGATGAAAATCCGAAAGGGCTCCGTGAGTAAAAACAGCAGGACTGCCGGCGAGTTTGTGAAAACCTGAAAGGGCGCAAACTCGTGAAAAGGAGATGAAATGCATTCTCAAAGTCCTCTCGACTTTGAGAGGAGAAATTTCCCGCGTGAGAGCCTTACGACTCGCAAAGGAGGCACACACTTAAGAATCCTCACGATTCCTAAGGAGAAAATACACCTGCGGGATCCTTTCGACTCGTATGGAGAAAATGCTTCGATAGGACCCTCACGGCCCATAAAATTGAAAAGTCTTAGGTGATAGGGATTTAAACCTGCCTCCTAAGCCATCAATTCCCAAATCGTCTCGGGGCAAATGATGAGTTGCTCCTGGCATTATTCCAGTGCAGCAATGCAGATGCCAAACAAAAACCAATTCCCAAACCCTGTCATGACAAATGATGATTCGCTCCTGGTACCTTGTTCCGGCGTAGCGATACTGACGTCAACCCAAATCGAAATCAACAAGTCAACTTCCACTCCGACACCGCAGAAAGCGGAGCAAGTCAGAATCCAATCTCGACACCGCAAGAGGCGGGGCAAGTCAAGTCTACCCCTGACACTGCAAGAAGCAGAGCAAGTCAAATCAAGCACCGACCGTCCAAGTCGCTAAAATGGCAGCACCGACCGTCCAAGTCGCAAAAAGGGCAGCATCGACCGTCCAAGTCGCAAAAAGGGCAGCATCGACCGTCCACGTCGCTAAAAGGGCATCACCGACTGTCCAAGTCGCTAAAAGGGCAGCATCGACCGTCCAAGTCGCAAAAAGGGCAGCATCGACCGTCCACGTCGCTAAAAGGGCAGCACCGACCGTCCAAGTCGCAAAAAGGGCAGTATCGACCTTCCAAGTCGCAAAAAGGGCAGCATCGACCGTCCAAGTCACAAAAAGGGCAGTATCGACCGTCCAAGTCGCAAAAAGGGCAGCATCGACCGTCCACGTCGCTAAAAGGGCAGCATCGACCGTCCAAGTCGCTAAAAGGGCAGCACCGACCGTCCAAGTCGCTAAAAGGGCAGCATCGACCGTCCAAGTCGCAAAAAGGGCAGCATCGACCGTCCACGTCGCTAAAATGGCAGCATCGACCGTCCACGTCGCTAAAATGGCAGCACCGACCGTCCAAGTCGTAAAAAGGGCAGCATCGACCGTCCACGTCGCTAAAAGGGCAGTATCGACCGTCCAAGTCGCAAAAAAGGGCAGCGCAGGATTTCTACAAAGCGGGAATCAAATCGCTCCGGGCCAGGGAAACGTCTATCACGGACATTCCGTCTCGGAGACATGTCAAGCAATGACCGTCCATGTCATAAAAAGGGCAGCGCCGGCTTCCCAAAAAGCGGGAACCAAATCAGGTCGCCTCCAAGTAAAAGAAGATCCATCAATTTCATGCACACGACCCACATATGTGGTGTGCATGTATTGATGGGGGGCAATTTGTTGCGGTAAAAATTTACACCCCGGTTGACCAAGTCAAAATCCAAGTCAACCCCAAGCCAAGTGGGCCCAGGCCCCGACCCAGTGGGCCCATGTCCGGGTTGAGCCCGAACATGAAGCGGCCGACCTCCCCCATGCCAAGATAAAAATTTTGTAATAAATAATTTTGTTGCATTTCTTTTATTTTATTTATGGATAAATGTAAGAAAAATAGGCATAAAGCCAAATTTTTGTAAAGCCCATGGCTTATGTGCAAAAAGAAATGGCACATGAGCCATGAAATAGGCAAAATGCCATTTTGTGAAGCCCAAGGGGCTATTTGTAAAATGTATGGCCTATAAAGGCAAAAGATAATGAAAATATCTCATAATTTTCTCTCTCTCCAAACAAAAAAGTCTCAGAGCTGAGCTCTTTCTTCCATCTTCAAGGTTCCAAAACCTTCTTCTTTCTCTTGAATTAAATAGTTTTCCACCACAAAACCCACATAGGGGAACTTGGATCTGTCATCAGATCTTAAAAAGTTGAGATTTTGAGATTTCACATCTCTTGATCTTCAGGATCCAACAAGCAACAGGAGGAAGAAGAAGAACATCTTTCACCAAAACCCCCCCCCCCCAAAAAAAAGAAGAAAAACACATTCAGGAGTCCAACTCCTCTCTGATTTCTCTTCTGAGAAATCTTTTTTTAGGCTAAAAGCCTGTTGTGCCTCACCTGCGCGCTTGCGCAAGTGCGCAAGGCGCCCGCGTGCCGACACGTGGCGCGCGCGCTTGCGCAACTGCGCAAGTGCGCAAGTCGCCCGCGTGCCGACACGTGGCGCGCGCTTGCGCAACTGCGCAAGTGCGCAAGTCGCCCGCGTGCCGACACGTGGCGCGCGCGCTTGCGCACCTGCGCAAGTGCGCAAGGCGCCCGCGTGCCGACACGTGGCGCGCGCGCTTGCGCAACTGCGCACGTGCGCAAGTCGCCCGCGTGCCGACACGTGGCGCGCGCGCTTGCGCACCTGCGCAAGTGCGCAAGGCGTCCGCGTGCCGACACGTGGCGCGCGCTTGCGCACCTGCGCATCCCTTGGATGTCTTTTCCCCCTCTTTTTGTGTACATATATACATATATACATATGTATACAAATTTATACATACACGTACTCCACGACACTGTCCCTGTTAGAAAAAAAATTTCTAACGGGGCGCTGCCCCGCACCCCGCAAGGGGGCTGCTAGCCCCCTTGACCCCCAGCCCGCTATCCGGGTAGCGGGACCCCCGTAAAAACTCTGCGTGGCTCCCGATATATTCAAAACCCCCTTTCAAAACACACGTATACTGCACGTTGAGTTCGCATGACCAGTTTAACCCGTTAATCGGAGGTTCCCTCGCCCCAAAGGCGATGGGTAATTAACGGCAGCTTAGTCCGCGGCTGCCGGAGATTCGGATCCCCACAATCATTAAACCCCGGCCTACCCTAGGCCGGGGGAATCTGTAGTACGCCTGACAAGCGCGCGCGTATTCCCATCTCACTGGGGTGACGAAAAACACCCTACAGGTATCCTCCGGATATCCGACGCGTCGGGTAATATCACCGGTCGGTAGTGCTCCCCTGCCGGGCTCAACGTCAACAACACATTCCTCTTGCCCCGGGGTACCGCACCGGGCCCACCATGTACCCGAAACGGTTCCTCCACTCCTCGAATCGGGTCTCGAAATCCATCAGCAAACTCATGGTGGACGACTTATACATCATGGGAAAACCGCACTTTTTACATTTGCGGTTTTCCTCCAAATCCAGAAAATCTCATGGAAATCCGAATCCAAAACCTCAATAACACGTAAAATAGTGAATATATGCATGAGAATCCATGAATGCGGCATAACAATGAATAACAGTATACATGAAGTAGCAGGTAATAAATACAATGTCTAAACTATTAGCTAACAGGCTATGTCAAGCAATAATATTTTCTAAGGTGTACGTGACATGGCAATTACCGATGAAGATGTGTGTGAGCCGGCAAGTAAGTGTACGTGGTACATACGCATCATCGGTAATGGTGCTGGTGTCCTAACAGCAAGATATCAATAATGGAGTATGAAACATAATATAAGCATGCGATGCGAAGCGAACCACAATAATGAGCGGGAGCTGAATACTAGACGCAACTATAACTAATCTACATTAATATAATATAAGTCCTACAAATGGTGCCTTTTGAAATAACACAAATCATGGGGTTTTGAAAATAGGGGCTACGGTGTTTTTATGAAAAGATACGTCTTTGAAATATCCATAGGATCCCTTGGGCTGTCTTTTAAAATACCCACGATTCGTTAGTTTTTGAAATAGGTAAGGATCGAATCTAATCTAACAACTAAACTAAACTAAAGGGCTAAGCTAACAAGCTGGACTACAGGTAAGGAAACCACCTGACATCTGAGTCGATACATATACATACCTGTATATATATTAGTCGGTGATCCCGCCTCAATAATATCATATCCGATACCATATCTATAATCAGACATCCCAAGTCAAGAGTGCGGATCAATCATCAAAATATAGCTCGTACGTAAATCCGTCGTATGGCATCCCCAAATCTGGGTACGGGTCAATATCACATTCATCATATTATTCATCTGGTATCCTCATTATCAAAGATCACAATTCGGGTACTGATATAAGTCTAGTACAATACTGATACCACCTAAGTATGCATGCACGTGTGTGAAACACTACGTCAAGGACCCGCTACAACGTCATGTCGTATCTCAAATATGAACCCTGCCAAATCACCGATCTCACGGCCTCAAATCAAATCTCATCGACTCATCTCAAATCCCAAGTACTATCCCCAAATCCAGTATATGAACACATAGTCCCATACCCATATGAACACATAAATATATAATCCCATATACGCATATGTAAAAGAAAGGATGTATGCAAGTATGTGTGTGCGTGTGTGTGTATAGGTGCAACCCCTACTCTACGGTTTCGCAACTACACTACAAATCCATGAATATCATCCATGTATCATAAACCTCATATATATATCCACTATATATGCTATATTACGAACTGCGGGGGTGCTATACGCCATCCACCCGACTTCTCCCCGTAGACATAAATCTACTCACGTGGTCCTCGCTCGCCGGTGCCGACGTCGCCATGCGCTTGCTTGTCGTCTCGAAGTCCACATGGGGTACCTACATGTCACATATTGCATTGTATCGCATTAAAATCCGACTCATGTCCAAAACGACACACGAACCTCACATAGGTCAAAACCTATGGTCCGCTCAAGAGAAAGAACCAAACAACCTTCGACATCGGCGTACAAACGCCGAGTGATTGAGAAAAACTCAAACGCACCAATCGTGGTTTCACAACTCACTAAATGCTACAAGAAATAAGGTGCAATTCATCAAACCTTAAAATTAACCAAATCGATTTATTTCCAAAAGCCTAGTTAGCGGTCATTAACCGTTTTAAAACAATCTTGATGTTTTGGCAAAACTAGTGGTCACAATATTCACTAATTATCTTAATTAGGCCATATAAACATTTACTAGATTTTTAATCTTGCTAAATTTCATTAAACCAAAACCTAGTTAGCACAAATACCCTTTTTGTTCAAAACTTACCCTTTTTGTTCAAAACTTGATGTTTTAACCAATATAAATATTTTAACAAATTTTAGTGGCCATAATGCTCACTAATTAACTCAACTAAGTCACACAAACCATTTCAAAATTTTCTCTCTTCTAATTATATTAATTATAAAAATCTAGTTTGCAAAAAGGCACAATTTGGGCAAATTAATTGTAACAATTTGAAATTTAGCAATTAGGTTAGGTTTTAGCATGCTTAAGATGTGAAACTACACATCACAACCAATCTCAAGTGATCAAACCCTAGTTCCAAAACTAAACCCTCACTTGAATTTCTTAAACTTGAAATCGGAACCATAATTCTTACTAAATAAGTTTTGATTAAAGTAAATAAACAACAATTTAACAAAAGGTTGAGATTATACCTCACATGTTTAAGATCAAACTTGCAAACTCTAGGCCTCCCAAAAAGGTTTCCATGGTCTAAGATCCATGCTAGATTTGCACCAAGAATTTTTGATGATTTTTGCTAGGATTTTTTTTTGGTTTTATTTTGTGGATTTATTTGTGGAATTTTACAAATGAGAGAAGAGAAGAAATAGGGGAAGAAGTTGCTGGCCGAGCTTGATGAGGGGGCTGCAGTTTGTGAGGAGGGGAAGAGAGAGAGAGTGTGAGGTGTACATGTGGAAATTTTCATGAAAAGAAAACCCCATACCTCATTAATTTAGCTCCATGCCATCTTTGTTTAATCTATTCTTCTTCTCCTTTTTTTTATTTTTTTTTTAGTGGATTTGAATGAGAGGGGGGAGGCTGTGCAATTTCGGCTCAGGGAATATGGGTGTGTGTGGGGGGTAATTTTCCATGTCAAGACAAGTACAATATTACATATATTAAATTCATTTCTTACTTAATTTATTTTTCTAACTATCTTAATCCTAGAAATCTCTAGAAACATGGAGGCAATTTGAGAAGAAAAGAGCATGTTACAAACTTGATCCTAAGTTGTCATGTTTCACTAATGAATGATTAACCCATTCCAATTATAATTATCCTAATTAAATGTATTAGTGACGGCTTAAAATAATATTAAAATAATTAATTTCGGAATTTTTTTTCCAGAAAATTAGAAATTTTACCAGTGGCTCAATAAACACCAAATACTAGCAATTACATAGCTAGAATATATATATTTAATTTTGTAATGAAGATATTTGTATTTTGACTTTTTACAGAAAACCCCCTTATTTTACCGATTTTCCGAAATTTCACCGAAACGATTTTCAACACGTTACAATCTTCCCCCCTTAAAGAAATTCGGTCCCCGAATTTAAATTAAAACACCCCTCCCAAATACTAAAACATCTAAGCAAAACCATGAAGTCGTCGGGGCTCCGAAATCGTAAATACATAAAACAAATCGTAGCGCAGCACATGCGTATGAAAAATGAGCATATAACTCAAAATCAAAACTCCATCCAGCATCCCGCAATCATCGGAGTCATGGTGAAGACACAATGTCCAAACCCAAAATGAAAATCAATATGATAAACATCACTAAAATATCTGGAAGCAATGCATGCCAAATCTTCTTCAAATCGTTGTGCGATACGCGCAGCACTGCACAGTGGCGGACGTTTATTGTAAAAAAAAAAAAATAACTACATATATATATATCCTTTGTTTAATATGCACGTCCCGCCGTTTTGGAAGCAATTTCAGAAGGGTTTCCTTTATAAAATGTTTCGTGTCATCTCAGACACGTAGGTAAATACTGAGACTATAGCTCGCTTTTTTTTTTGGAAATCCCTTCGATAACTATCAATGCATGCAATATACATTCAGGTACTGTCCTCTGACTAGTCCTGCTCAGTACTAAACTAAATAGCAAACATTATAAAATATACTGCTCCAACATAAATCAGTCCTAAATATATATATGAATACCATGTGCGTCGGGTGCGCACGGAAATCGAAATCCATTAATGTGCTATACATATGCACAGAAACAACATCTAAGTGCATCGGGTGTGCACGAAACATCTGTCAAGGGCAACAGGTGTGCCTGACAGCAAAACAGGTGCATCTGACATGCACGAAAAATCTCGATTTAGTGCATCTGGTGTGCACCAAAATCGTATCTCATAAGATGCGCCCAACATGCGCGAAATCCAATCAGGTGCATAAGGTGCACAAACAAATATCGAGCATCACCATCGAAATCGAAGTCCAGTGCAACTGTAGTGCACAAAATGCGAATCACTGCACTGCAAGCATATGTGAACTATACCGAGTGCAAGAACCAAATCGTGTGCGTATATACGCACAAAATCAACTCAAATGCTTAAAAACGTAAAATCACAAACATGTGAAACCAAGCACGAAAACGATATCAAGTGCAACACTGAGCAAAGATTGTAAATCCTCAATCATCAAAATCAAATCATGCGAATAAATCACCCAAAACATCGAAATCAATAATGGCGGAATAGTCTCCGCTCAAGCACTTCCTCTAAGAACCTCTGGCCAATTGTCGTGATCACTCATAGCATGTCTCGTCGACGATCCTGAACTCTTGCCTGCCGGTGTATGTAACATGATCACTCCTGGGTCCAAGTCTTCTCGTAATTCATTCCAGAAAGGTCCTGTCGAAATCTCTCCCAAATCTCGTCTCTGCCGAACTGTCCGGAAGTCAGCGTCCCTTACCTATATCTGCATCTTGCTCTGGAACGACTGCATACTCATCGCGACTCCTTCTAGAAGGTAAATCCAAGTACAATGCCCCGGCATACGTATCGCATCCCTGATGTCGGCGGAGGGGAACGTCATCATATCCAGATCTTGTACGAACCTCTTACTCTATTTTTCTAATGTCGACTGCTCTGGACTCGTCTCGTCGTGGCTGTATGGACTGAGCTCCAACGGCTATCCTCGTATCTGGAGTCTCCCAAGAAATGCATCTCACCACCTAGCATCCGAATGAAGTCGAACCATCCGATCGATTCGTCAAAACCTCATAATCCCCCAAGAGCTCAACATCTTGGGTACAGTTTAATAGTATCGAGTACATACCACAGCATCGGTGGTCCAGCCGTAGAAGGGCAAACCCAAGCCTCACTAATGGCGCTGCGGAACTGCCGCAAACCCTAAGGTTCAAAGGCTTTCACACGGTCATTAAGTCGAGTTAGGGTTTTATTCTTCTAGAGGGACCATAGAATTGCCTGCATGCCCTTCCGACTACTTTAAACTTGGAATAATAGGTTTCTGACATTCGATCGCCTCTGTCGACTCCCAACATCTCCGCGTGAAGTCGTCTCTAGCTGGAATCAATCTATCTGATGACCTCTCATCGGGTAGGTGAACGAACCACATGTCTCAGTCATTCATCCGCGGGTGACTAGCGACCTTCTATCATTGGCTCAATCCTCTGGTGCTGATCTGCCCGTCCGAGTAATCTCATACAGCGATCCATCAATGCTCGTGGCGCGAAAACACAATATAAAGACACATCTCTGCAATCATGTGTCGCCGGAATCACGCCCTGGTCAGTCCTCGTTCGTAACGAGCTCGTGCTGACCGCAACTCTAGCCGTAGCTCTCCCTGCACGTAATCGTGGCAGCAAAACCATAACTGGTACCGATGAGGCTAGATCAGGAATGAATATAATACTGAACAAAGAAATGTACATCATAAGGCTTCTTAAGTGGAGTAGCGTATCGTAAGTATGCCGCGGAACATACCCACGGTACGTCACTCTACTTTAGTCACCTATTCCATCAACCAAGGGTCATCCTACGCTCTGATACCAACTTTGTCACGACCCGAAAGTACGGAACATGACCGACACTTAGACTATGAAACGTCTCGAGGCGTACGTAATTTAAGTAAGCCGAAAAACCCAGAAATCCAAACCAAGAAAAGTAGTAGAGTGAAGGAAAACCAATTTAAAACAAGTAGTTTTAATAGCATAAGCCGAATTATGCGGTTTTTAAGAACATCAAAAATTTCCTGAAAATTTCGGCAGAGTCTCCTTTGTAAATACTGGCCCCCAAACGGGTTACAACATGAATAGTATACGAAATCAAAAAAAAGGGCATCCCCAAGCGGGAGCTAGCTCTTCGTCAATCGACGGTCACAACCATACAAGCAATATAATATACAACGCCAACGGCGAGGATCAAAAACTCAAAACCACAAGAAAACCACAGAAATAAAACGCGTGACTCTAAGGTCGAAAGAATAGCATCTCTGGTCTCTATCTCAAAAAAATACATTTTTGGTTGATGGAACTTCTAGATACAACAGAGTAATAATATACAAGTTATATAATGGGGGTAGGATACAAGTAAACCCACCTACTAGCAAATCACCCGAAGGAAACTATGCCCGCAAGCCGTAATGAACCTGTACGGCAAACCTGCAAGAAACTGGGGCACAACGGGGGTGAGTTGCCAACTCGTGAATAGAAAAACATCTACGCACAGAAATCGCATAAATAACGCAACCTAGGTTAATGATCATAATCTATCCTCAAATATGAATAACATGCAGCCTATAACAATGGCTAGGGTAATATCTAACTCGAGTGTGATCTCATGTGCCCGTGTCGGTGCCTCAGGTAGCAATATATCATATGAATGAGGTATGAATGCATGAAAACAGAATACATGTAAATGAAGAACTGTTTTCATAAATTAGTGAGATTTTTGTATTTTAAAAGTGAGGTACCATAAATAAAATCAGCATAAAATAGTGCCCAGCATCGACACAAAACAAGTGTCCAAATATCTCGATGTCTCTGTATCACAATCTCTGTACCTCAATATCTCAAAATCAATATCTAGGGTGCCGTCAATCCAGACCGGCCCCTACCATCCATCTCAA
This sequence comes from Agapanthus africanus, assembly GCA_030015575.1. Taxonomy (NCBI): domain Eukaryota; kingdom Viridiplantae; phylum Streptophyta; class Magnoliopsida; order Asparagales; family Amaryllidaceae; genus Agapanthus; species Agapanthus africanus. The sequence goes on along the minus strand of CM057347.1, from coordinate 136,945,626 downwards.
GACCACGACGGTATCCTCCGGATATCCGACGCGTCGGGTAATATCACCGGTCAGTAGTGCTCCCCTGCCGGGCTCAACGTCAACAACACATTCCTCTTGCCCCGGGGTACCGCACCGGGTCCACCATGTACCCGAAACGGTTCCTCCACTCCTCGAATCGGGTCTCGAAATCCATCAGCAAACTCATGGTGGACGACTCATACATCATGGGAAAACCGTACTTTTTATTTTAAAAGAGAGAAAAGGTTTATTTATGTTTTTGCGGTTTTCCTCCAAATCCAGAAAATCTCATGGAAATCCGAATCCAAAACCTCAATAACACGTAAAATAGTGAATATATGCATGAGAATCCATGAATGCGGCATAACAATGAATAACAGTATGCATGAAGTAGCAGGTAATAAATACAATGTCTAAACTATTAGCTAACAGGCTATGTCAAGCAATAATATTTTCTAAGGTGTACGTGACATGGCAATTACCGATGAAGATGTGTGTGAGCCGGCAAGTAAGTGTACGTGGTACATACGCATCATCGGTAATGGTGCTGGTGTCCTAACAGCAAGATATCAATAATGGAGTATGAAACATAATATAAGCATGCGATGCGAAGCGAACCACAATAATGAGCGGGAGCTGAATACTAGACGCAACTATAACTAATCTACATTAATATAATATAAGTCCTACAAATGGTGCCTTTTGAAATAACACGAATCATGGGGTTTTGAAAATAGGGGCTACGGTGTTTTTATGAAAAGATACGTCTTTGAAATATCCATAGGATCCCTTGGGCTGTCTTTTAAAATACCCACGATTCGTTAGTTTTTCAAATAGGTAAGGATCGAATCTAATCTAACAACTAAACTAAACTAAAGGGTTAAGATAACAAGCTGGACTACAGGTAAGGAAACCGCCTGACATCTGAGTCGATACATATACATACCTGTATATATATTAGTCGGTGATCCCGCCTCAATAATATCATATCCGATACCATATCTATAATCAGACATCCCAAGTCAAGAGTGCGGATCAATCATCAAAATATAGCTCGTACGTAAATCCGTCGTACGGCATCCCCAAATCTGGGTACGGGTCAATATCACATTCATCATATTATTCATCTGGTATCCTCATTATCAAAGATCACAATTCGGGTACTGATCTAAGTCTAGTACAATACTGATACCACCTAAGTATGCATGCACGTGTGTGAAACACTACGTCAAGGACCCGCTACAACGTCATGTCGTATCTCAAATATGAACCCTGCCAAATCACCGATCTCACGGCCTCAAATCAAATCTCATCGACTCATCTCAAATCTCAAGTACTATCCCCAAATCCAGTATATGAACACATAGTCCCATACCCATATGAACACATAAATATATAATCCCATATACGCATATGTAAAAGAAAGGATGTATGCAAGTATGTGCGTGCGTGTGTGTGTATAGGTGCAACCCCTACTCTACGGTTTCGCAACTACACTACAAATCCATGAATATCATCCATGTATCATAAACCACATATATATATCCACTATATATGCTATATTACGAACTGCGGGGGTGCTATACTCCATCCACCCGACTTCTCCCCGTAGACATAAATCTACTCATGTGGTCCTCGCTCGCCGGTGCCGACGTCGCCATGCGCTTGCTTGTCGTCTCGAAGTCCACATGGGGTACCTACATGTCACATATTGCATTGTATCGCATTAAAATCCGACTCATGTCCAAAACGACACACGAACCTCACATAGGTCAAAACCTATGGTCCGCTCAAGAGAAAGAACCAAACAACCTTCGACATCGACGTACAAACGCCGAGTGATTGAGAAAAACTCAAACGCACCAATCGTGGTTTCACAACTCACTAAATGCTACAAGAAATATGGTGCAATTCATCAAACCTTAAAATTAACCAAATCGATTTATTTCCAAAAGCCTAGTTAGCGGTCGTTAACCGTTTTAAAACAATCTTGATGTTTTGGCCAAACTAGTGGTCACAATATTCACTAATTATCTTAATTAGGCCATATAAACATTTATTAGATTTTTAATCTTGCTAAATTTCATTAAACCAAAACCTAGTTAGCACAAATACCCTTTTTGTTCAAAACTTACCCTTTTTGTTCAAAACTTGATGTTTTAACCAATATAAATATTTTAACAAATTTTAGTGGCCATAATGCTCACTAATTAACTCAACTAAGTCACACAAACCATTTCAAAATTTTCTCTCTTCTAATTATATTAATTATAAAAATCTAGTTTGCAAAAAGGCACAATTTGGACAAATTAATTGTAACAATTTGAAATTTAGCAATTAGGTTAGGTTTTTGCATGCTTAAGATGTGAAACTACACATCACAACCAATCTTAAGTGATCAAACCCTAGCTCCAAAACTAAACCCTCACTTGAATTTCTTAAACTTGAAATCGGAACCATAATTCTTACTAAATAAGTTTTGATTAAAGTAAATAAACAACAATTTAACAAAAGGTTGAGATTATACCTCACATGTTTAAGATCAAACTTGCAAACTCTAGGCCTCCCAAAAAGGTTTCCATGGTCTAAGATCCATGCTAGATTTGCACCAAGAATTTTTGATGATTTTTGCTAGGATTTTTTTTTGGTTTTATTTTTTTGGATTTTTTTGTGGAATTTTACAAATGAGAGAAGAGAAGAAATAGGGGAAGAAGTTGCTGGCCGAGCTTGATGAGGGGGCTGTAGTTTGTGAGGAGGGGAAGAGAGAGAGAGTGTGAGGTGTACATGTGGAAATTTTCATGAAAAGAAAACCCCATACCTCATTAATTTAGCCCCATGCCATCTTTGTTTAATCTATTCTTCTTCTCCTTTTTTTTTATTTATTTTTTTAGTGGAGTTGAATGAGAGGGGGGAGGCTGTGCAATTTCGGCTCAGGGAATATGGGTGTGTGTGTGGGGTAATTTTCCATGTCAAGACAAGTACAATATTACATATATTAAATTCATTTCTTACTTAATTTATTTTTCTAACTATCTTAATCCTAGAAATCTCTAGAAACATGGAGGCAATTTGAGAAGAAAAGAGCATGTTACAAACTTGATCCTAAGTTGTCATGTTTCACTAATGAATGATTAACCCATTCCAATTATAATTATCCTAATTAAATGTATTAGTGACGGCTTAAAATAATATTAAAATAATTAATTTCGGAATTTTTTTTCCAGAAAATTAGAAATTTTACCAGTGGCTCAATAAACACCAAATACTAGCAATTACATAGCTAGAATATATATATTCAATTTTGTAATGAAGATATTTGTATTTTGACTTTTTACAGAAAACCCCCTTATTTTACCGATTTTCCGAAATTTCACCGAAACGATTTTCAACACGTTACAATCTTCCCCCCTTAAAGAAATTCGGTCCCCGAATTTAAATTAAACCCCCCCCCCAAATACTAAAACATCTAAGCAAAACCATGAAGTCGTCGGGGCTCCGAAATCGTAAATACATAAAACAAATCGTAGCGCAGCACATGCGCATGAAAAATGAGCATATAACTCAAAATCAAAACTCCATCCAGCATCCCGCAATCATCGGAGTCATGGTGAAGACACAATGTCCAAACCCAAAATGAAAATCAATATGATAAACATCATTAAAATATCTGGAAGCAATGCATGTAAGTCCACGTTGCGACCCCCGGTTCTTACGGGGAGGCGGAAACGGTATAAAAAACAAATTTTTAGCGCAGGGGCAACATGGACTAACAAAGTCGGGATCTTTTCCTAAACTAAAACTAGCAAACTTGCTAAAGAGAGTTAGCTACTCGGAAAGATGGTTATACCTAAACTTGAACTCCTTCTTCTTCAAACTTTGTAGAGGTTGATGGTTCTTTCCTCGTCGCCTTCTTCCGTCGAAGATGGATCCACCTGAGGGTTCAACCTTCGGGCTCTTCCTCGAACTTTGAGTGAACTAGAATCTCCGGCTTGCTAAACCCTTGATCCTAGAGTGAGTAGAGAGTGTCTAGGGGTTGTTTTCTTTTCAAGGTGAGGGATTCTCAACACATGAGAAGGAATCACCTTGAGCTTGAGGAAGAAGAAGATGAAGTGAGGAGAGAGAATGATTATGATAGAATGAGCTCTTTTCTTTTGCAACCATGACTAAAAGAAAAGGAATTATCAAATTAATAATAATAAATCAAAAATGAAATAGTTGATGGTTGTATTTGGAATGACCACTATCATAACTTTCAATAAATGAGTGTAAGCATGAATCAAGGAGAATCCTTTCAAAGCATGATGGTGGTCAACATTCAACCATGGTCAACAAGTCAACCATGGTCAACAAGTCCACAAAATCAACCATAACAATATTTCATTTAATTACTATTATTAATTGATATTTCATAAATCTATTAGGGTTTGGAAAATGACGACTGTCAACTGTGCATACGCACCCGTTCCGAAATCCTAATGAAATACCTCATCCTCCGCCTCAAGCAACTGTGCATACACACCTGCATTCTCGTTCCGAGGAACAAGAATACCAAGATATAAAAGCAACCCCAAAAACTTATACCAGTATCTGGCTCAAACCAGAGCCTGCCAGTATAATCCGTCCGGACTCCAAACGTGCACAAGTGCGTGGATGAGAACGAACCTTGCCGCAAAACCATGCGACCTCTACTCTGTTTTGCCCAGAGGCGAATACCCTCTGTGTGGGACTCTAAAGACTCGACACTACGCTGGCAGTGGGTTTAACCACAGACCGCAAGCGGCACTAGCTGTGCGTAACGGTCCCCAGGTAGATGCCGACAAGAAGGCTGACGAGGTGAACCCCATCTGAACTCCTACTGAGTCTGAATGTGACATTCTCCGTACAGTCCGGTCTGTTCGTCTGATACATCACATGTCGGGCCTAGGGGGCGGTAAAACGTCAGTCCCCCAATAGCGGTACAAGTCGTGTCGGAGTGAAGCCCAAAACACCCTGAGATAACACTGGAAGCCTACCAGTATATCTCGCTTGCCCTGGCCAGGGACTACTTGTGTAATGGCTCTCCTAGACACAGCGCGATGTCAACCCCCAATACCGGGAGAGACGAATCCTGTCTAACCGTCACTGCCTCCAAGTGCTTCGGGACTGCACCCAACCACTACCTGTTTTCACGACTCCTTTGAGCCGTGGTAGGGTAGTGATCAAAGTGCAGTGGGAACACACTCGAGGCGAAGTGCCAGTGTCAAGTCAGCGGACTAAGCTGTACTCATGTCACCTGGGAACTGATAACTGACGATAGGTATAATACCAACCTGTCAGTTCCCGACGAGTCCTGTCCAGTGTACTCGTAACCTAACGAGCACCCGTATACTATCTCCAGTACGACGTACTGATGGCTGTGGGACAGACCATCTCCCACACTGGGATGAGAAGCGCATACGCTAGTCTACTCCGGAGTATCGATGCCCTGTCTCGATAGTCCTGCGACTAGGGACCTGTATAAGGATGTGCTTATAGATTACCCAGCCCCCACTAGTGTGACTGCCATCACAACGCTGGTAATCAAGCAAAGATCCTAAGGGCTCCACTAATGCGTATAGGTGATATCGCAAAATAAACACATGTACACATTGAAGTAGAAACAAACCAAGTAGCATACTAGTATATTGAGCAAGATTGTTTATACAAGGTGAATATCCCAAGCTTCCATTAAGTAATATACAAACTAGTATGATACAGTAATGGCCTCTAGGGCATATACACTAACAATCTCCCACTTGCACTAAGGCCATGTACTGGCATATCGAAGACCTATCATCTCGATCAGCCGCTCGAACTGAGTCTGGGGTAGGGCCTTGGTGAATGGATCTGCAGTGTTTTCTTCTGAAGCAACCCTCCGAACCTCGATCTCCTTGCGATCCACGATCTCCCTGATCAGGTGATACCGCCTCAAGATGTGCCTGGATCTCTGATGGGACCTGGGTTCCTTCGCTAAAGCTATAGCCCCGTTGTTGTCGCAATACAGAGGTATTGGGTCAACAATGGACGGAACCACCTGAAGTTCTTTCAAGAACTTCCTCATCCAGACAGCTTCTTTTACGGCATCAGATGCAGCGATGTATTCCGCTTCCATAGTCGAGTCTGCAACGGTTTCCTGTTTGGAACTCTTCCAACACACCGCCCCTCCATTGAGGGTAAAGACAAAACCCGACATGGACTTGGAATCATCCTTGTCACTCTGGAAGCTGGAGTCAGCAAAGGCCTCGATCTGGAGGTCTTTTCCGCCATACACCAAGAACATCTCCTTAGTCCTTCTCAGGTACTTGAGAATGTTCTTTACTGCTATCCAGTGTTTCTCCCCAGGGTTTGACTGATACCGGCTTACTACACTCAGTGCATAAGCTACATCCGGTCTGGTACACAACATCGCATACATTATAGAGCCTACCGCAGAAGCGTAGGGTATAATAGACATGCGATCCCTCTCCAAATCAGTCTTGGGAGACATCTCTTTAGAGAGGGTGATCCCGTGACAAGCCGGTAGGTTACCGCACTTGGAATCTTCCATACTGAATCTTTTCAGTACGGTGTCGATGTACCTGGACTGTGAAAGTCCTAATATCCTCTTGGATCTATCACGATGGATCCGGATCCCCAGGATGTATGAGGCATCACCCAGGTCTTTCATGGAGAACCTGTGTGACAAGAAACCCTTGACAGATTGTAGCATAGGAATGTCATTTCCTATTAAGAGAATGTCATCCACGTATAAAACAAGGAATACTACAGTTCTCGCTACAAATCTACTATAGATGCATGGTTCATCTGGATTTTTGATAAAGTCAAATTCCTTGACCGTCTCATCAAAACAGATGTTCCAACTCCGCGATGCCTGCTTTAGTCCATAGATGGACTTAAGCAACTTGCACACCTTTCCGCTGCTCCCACTCTGAATGAAACCCTCTGGCTGATCCATATAGACACACTCCTCTAAATTTCCATTTAGAAAAGCGGTTTTTACGTCCATCTGCCAAATCTCATAATCGTGGAAGGCAGCAATGGCAAGAAGGATCCGAATGGATTTCAGCATAGCCACTGGAGAAAAGGTTTCGTCATAGTCCAAGCCAGGTCTTTGACGGAAACCCTTTGCTACAAGTCTAGCTTTGTAGGTCTCAACCTGTCCATCTACACCAATCTTCCTTTTGAAGATCCACTTGCATCCTACGGGTTTTACCCCGTCTGGAGCAATGTCCAACGTCCATACTTTGTTGGTGTACATGGACTCCATTTCGGTCCGCATTGCATCCAGCCATTTTACTGAGTCAACGCTCTGAACGGCCTGCTGGAAGCTAGTAGGCTCATCATAATCTATGATGCAATCCTCTCTATCCCCGTCTATGAGAAAACTGTAGTATCTCTCGGGCGGATGAGACTGCCTACTACTCCTGCGGAGCGGCGTAGGAATGTCCTGTTCATTTGAACCCTCTGGTTCCACTAAGCTTTCAGTAATAGTCTGTGGTTCTGGAATTTCTTCCAGTTCTACTGCGCTCCCACTTAATTCTTTTTCTAAGAATTGATGTTCTAGAAAGTGGGCATGACGAGAAACAAGAACTTTTTGTTCCTCTTCGTAGTAGAAGAGATATCCCTTGGAATTCTTTGGATATCCCACAAACTTACACAGTACTGAGCGCGCCTCGAGCTTGTCCGCATGCTGCTTTTTAACAAAAGCTGGACTTCCCCAAGTCTTAATGTGACTGAGATGGGGTCTCTTCCCACACCACATCTCATATGGTGTAGTAGGCACAGTCTTAGTAGGAACTCGGTTCAAAAGGTACGCAGCTGATTCTAGCGCATACCCCCAGAATGATCGCGGTAACTCAGCGTTACTCATCATGGACCGTACCATATCCAATAGGGTTCGTTTCCGTCTCTCCGATACACCGTTGTGCTGCGGAGTGTATGGAGGAGTGAGCTGAGAGAGAATCCCGTTCTCTTTTAAATAATTCAGGAACTCGGCACTTAAGTATTCTCCACCTCGATCCGATCTTAGAATCTTGATACTTTTGCCGGTTTGTTTTTGTACTTCATTCTTAAATTCCTGGAATTTTTCAAAAGCTTCAGACTTATGTTTCATTAAGAAGATATAACCTTATCTTGAAAAATCATCCGTAAAAGTAATGAAGTAAGAATAACTGCTTCGCGCATGTGTAGACATTAGACCGCACACGTCACTGTGTACGAGTCCCAAGAGCTCGCTCGCTCTTACTCCGTGTCCAGTGAACGGAGTCTTTGTCATCTTTCCTTTGAGACAGGATTGACAAGTGGCATATGATTGATATTCGAACGGATCCAAATATCCTTCTGTATGTAACTTAGTCAACCTTCTCTCATTGATGTGACCCAGTCTACAATGCCATAAGAAAGTCTGATTGATATCTGGAGACTTTCTTTTGTGTGTATTCTGGACATTGAAAATCTGTGGTTGGTTTAATACGTATATACCATTGCTCAGTGTACCTGACCCAATCAGAACTTGATTAAGGTGAATGTTTACAACATTACTTACAAACGCAAATTCATAACCTTCTTTAGAAACCAAAGATACAGAAATGATATTACAAGTTGCGTTGGGTACAAAAAAACAATTACGCAAAACCAAAACATGCCCATCTGACATTCCCAGGTGATAATCCCCCACGGCTTTAGCATCCATGCTAGCTCCGTTCGCAACTCTGAGGGTCATGTCACCTGCCTTCAAAACCCTACGGTTTCTCAACGCCTGCAAAGAATTACAGATATGAGATCCTGATCCGGTATCCAATACCCAGGAAGTAGAGTTTATAGAAAGACAGTTTTCAATAACATACACACCTGAAGCTGAAGCCGCAACCTGCTTCAGTTCCTGTGTCCTGGCTTTCCAAGCCCTGCAATCTTTCTTCCAGTGTCCACTTTTATGACAATAGAACCACTCTTCCTTTCCAACAAGCTTCCCCGCAATCTTTGTTTCCTTTTCCTTTCCCTTCGCACCCACTTTACTAACACCGCCTCTTGGTTTGGCGGGGGCTTTCTTTCTCTTTCCCTTGGCTTTCGCCTTGGACCTAGAGGAAGAAGATCCTCCTACAAACAAAGCGGGTGTTTCCCTACCCTTCTGTAGGGTGCCCTCTGCGCTCCTCAGCAGGTTGAGGAGTTCTGAAAGTTCAACTTCCTTTTCTTGTAAGTTGAAGTTCAGTATAAACTGGGCGTAAGTGGATAGAAGGGACTGGAGAATTAAATCTGTATAGAGTTCACTGTCCAACGTGGTCCCAAGTTCCGCGAGCTCCTCAGTGTAGCCAATCATCTTAAGCACGTGGTCCGCTACCGATGATCTGACGGCCAACTTTGTCGAAAATAACTTCTTCGACACTTCGTATCTTGCGATACGAGACTGCTCTCCATACAGTTCTTTTGTATGGAGAAATATGGACTCGAGGTCCATATTCTCATGCCTCCTCTGATGTTCGTTGTCCATAGAGGCAAGCACGAGGCACCTGGCCTTCGCGCAATCAATCTCCCAAGTCTTACGGATTTCCTTATCCGCGACGCTGGAGGTGGGACCTGGGACGGGGGGAGCTTTGGTGGTAAGAAGATACCCCAGCTTGTCGTAAGTGATTGCCAATTTGACATTCCTGAGCCAATCTTTGTAGTTTGGCCCTGTCAGTATGTTTTTATCTAGAAGTAACTTAAGTCCAGTCATTTCGAATTTGGTCGCTGCAGGGGGGAGAGAAGAAACACTTTAGCACGATGCTCTTGCAAGTTTATAATGGTTTTTAATTTGTCTAAACAGGATGGATCCCACTGTCTCTCGAATCCCTCCTTAAACCACAAAGGAAGAATTAGCCGGGATCAATCCCACCGTACAATACTTGCTTAACCGTTCATCCAGGCCAGTGTCGGTACTTCGAGGGAGGTTTTCCAACGCTTTCGCGAAGTTCCTTAATTTAAGAACCTCTTTTCCCTGGGGGCGTAGCCCCGCTAACACCTTTCTAGGCACCTACTAGGTTTATAGCGTTGATCGTTTAGTGAGAAATTTCCCGAGGAGTAGCATATACTCACAGTAGGATCGGGATCCAAATATCATCGCGTGATGAAAATGAAGGAATCCTACCATAATCATCACACTCCAAATGGTATGCAAATCTAGCAAGTTTCAGTACTTATGAAACTCCCGATGTGGATTTTTGCCCCATGCTCTTATGACCTTGACTTTGGCTAAAATATCATAAGTCACATGTCAAGTTCTACCCGTCACTTTCCAGGTTAATTTGGATCCATCCGTACATACCCTTGACTTTGGCCAAAATGGCAGCACGACTGTCCCAAACCAACGCATCTATCTATGCTACACATGAACACCCAATAGCTACCAATCACTGTGCCTTGACTTTGGACAAAATACACAGCTTGAATACTATTGCCTATTCATGCGAAACGACGGAGGGCTACGAATGGTTTTGGTAAAACCGTGAACGTAGTGAACTCGATATAATCGATGGAACGAGATAGCTTTTAGAAGGAGTGGCTCAAGCTCCGCATTTAAAAGTTAGTTTTGAAAAGAACCGAGTGGTTTTTCGAAAGTGTTCCAACGACTTTAACTTGGTTTATTATCTTGCATTAGTTCTTTTAATGCGTGATATTCTTGCATTAGTTCTTTTAATGCGTCCCATCATTTAATCCTACCATTGCAGAAAACAACCAAAATATGACGTACGCTTATGCCATTCGCATTCGCCACGGGGTCCCGTCATCACTCGTTAGGTTACTTAACTAACGACAGAGCGGGGGCTGGGCTAGCGCGGCTGTAAAACATAAGCAACGCCTAAATATAAAGCAATGATAGACATTACAGATCACAGATGAATACATTGGATATACTAGCAATCCGCAATCCGTTCGAGCCTGCAACGAAAAGCGGATTACACGGTCGCGGTGAATAGCAAATACCCCACCCAAGACCCCTACGGGTGCGGCAAACTACCCGCCAAGTACTCGGCAGTTTGTGCACCCCTCCATGGGTCAATCCTAGGAGCAAAAACAGTAAAAAGAATTATACAATGACGGCTACAACCCCGACCCGGTTGTGCGGCCATACAAATAATAATATTACATCAATTTACATTTACAAATGAATGAAAGAAAAACAAAAACTCATCTCACATCCACCCCGGCTATTCACCCGCGACAGTCCAACAGATTCATATACACATTCCAATATCAAACACAGATCACAGAGATGTATAACCCCGACTAATCGACTTATAGCGATTAGCCGACGTTCAATACATGCAAACATCACAGATATAACCATCATAGTCAAAGTGCAGTGAAGTTCGGAAAAAATACGGAATTATAGGACCCCAAAAGTAAATTTCTATTCTGGAAAATCTGGGCACATATAATATATCTTAAAAATCCCAAAATCCTACCAGAAGAACACTGCACTAAAAACGATCACAAGAGGAAACAAAACGGCGGCGGTTCCGCGGCCTAAGCCACCTATTGCCGCGGAACCGCGGCGCTTTAAGGGAATCATGCGATCGTTTTTCTTGTGTGTTCTCACAAAACCCTGAGCCGATTTTAGGTGTATAACAAATCTTGTTTTGACCAGAAAAAAATTTAACAGAAACTAGGGTTTTGTAAAAGTTTGGTTTTTAGATTTTTACGGTTCCGAACTTCGTTACACTTCACTACCAAGCTAGTTTAAGTTTAGTTAGGCTCTGATACCACTGTAAGTCCACGTTGCGACCCCCGGTTCTTACGGGGAGGCGGAAACGGTATAAAAAACAAATTTTTAGCGCAGGGGCAACATGGACTAACAAAGTCGGGATCTTTTCCTAAACTAAAACTAGCAAACTTGCTAAAGAGAGTTAGCTACTCGGAAAGATGGTTATACCTAAACTTGAACTCCTTCTTCTTCAAACTTTGTAGAGGTTGATGGTTCTTTCCTTGTCGCCTTCTTCTGTCGAAGATGGATCCACCTGAGGGTTCAACCTTCGGGCTCTTCCTCGAACTTTGAGTGAACTAGAATCTCCGGCTTGCTAAACCCTTGATCCTAGAGTGAGTAGAGAGTGTCTAGGGGTTGTTTTCTTTTCAAGGTGAGGGATTCTCAACACATGAAAAGGAATCACCTTGAGCTTGAGGAAGAAGAAGATGAAGTGAGGAGAGAGAATGATTATGATATAATGAGCTCTTTTCTTTTGCAACCATGACTAAAAGAAAAGGAATTATCAAATTAATAATAATAAATCAAAAATGAAATAGTTGATGGTTGTATTTGGAATGACCACTATCATAACTTTCAATAAATGAGTGTAAGCATGAATCAAGGAGAATCCTTTCAAAGCATGATGGTGGTCAACATTCAACCATGGTCAACAAGTCAACCATGGTCAACAAGTCCACAAAATCAACCATAACAATATTTCATTTAATTACTATTATTAATTGATATTTCATAAATCTATTAGGGTTTGGAAAATGACGACTGTCAACTGTGCATACGCACCCGTTCCGAAACCCTAATGAAATACCTCATCCTCCGCCTCAAGCAACTGTGCATACACACCTGCATTCTCGTTCCGAGGAACAAGAATACCAAGATATAAAAGCAACCCCAAAAACTTATACCAGTATCTGGCTCAAACCAGAGCCTGCCAGTATAATCCGTCCGGACTCCAAACGTGCACAAGTGCGCGGATGAGAACGAACCCTGCCGCAAAACCATGCGACCTCTACTCTGTTTTGCCCAGAGGCGAATACCCTCTGTGTGGGACTCTAAAGACTCGACACTACGCTGGCAGTGGGTTTAACCACAGACCGCAAGCGGCACTAGCTGTGCGTAACGGTCCCCAGGTAGATGCCGACAAGAAGGCTGACGAGGTGAACCCCATCTGAACTCCTACTGAGTCTGAATGTGACATTCTCCGTACAGTCCGGTCTGTTCGTCTGATACATCGCATGTTGGGCCTAGGGGGCGGTAAAACGTCAGTCCCCCAATAGCGGTACAAGTCGTGTCGGAGTGAAGCCCAAAACACAATGAGATAACACTGGAAGCCTACCAGTATATCTCGCTTTCCCTGGCCAGGGACTACTTGTGTAATGGCTCTCCTAGACACAGCGCGATGTCAACCCCCAATACTGGGAGAGACGAATCCTGTCTAACCGTCACTGCCTCCAAGTGCTTCGGGACTGCACCCAACCACTACCTGTTTGCACGACTCCTTTGAGCCGTGGTAGGGTAGTGATCAAAGTGCAGTGGGAACACACTCGAGGAGAAGTGCCAGTGTCAAGTCAGCGGACTAAGCTGTACTCATGTCACCTGGGAACTGATAACTGACGATAGGTATAATACCAACCTGTCAGTTCCCGACGAGTCCTGTCCAGTGTACTCGTAACCTAACGAGCACCCGTATACTATCTCCAGTACGACGTACTGATGGCTGTGGGACAGACCATCTCCCACACTGGGATGAGAAGCGCATACGCTAGTCTACTCCGGAGTATCGATGCCCTGTCTCGATAGTCCTGCGACTAGGGACCTGTATAAGGATGTGCGTATAGATTACCCAGCCCCCACTAGTGTGACTGCCATCACAACGCTGGTAATCTAGCAAAGATCCTAAGGGCTCCACTAATGCGTATAGGTGATATCGCAAAATAAACACATGTACACATTGAAGTAGAAACAAACCAAGTAGCATACTACTATATTGAGCAAGATTGTTTATACAAGGTGAATATCCCAAGCTTCCATTAAGTAATATACAAACTAGTATGATACAGTAATGGCCTCTAGGGCATATACACTAACAATGCATGCCAAATCTTCTTCAAATCGTTGTGCGATACTCGCAGCACTGCACAGTGGCGGACGTTTATTGTAAAAAAAAAAAATAACTACATATATATATATATCCTTTGTTTAATATGCACGTCCCGCCATTTTTGGAAGCAATTTCAGAAGGGTTTCCTTTATAAAATGTTTCGTGTCATCTCAGACACGTAGGTAAATACTGAGACTATAGCTCGCTTTTTTTTTTGAAATCCCTTCGATAACTATCAATGCATGCAAAATACATTCAGGTACTGTCCTCTGACTAGTCCTGCTCAGTACTAAACTAAATAGCAAACATTATAAAATATACTGCTCCAATATAAATCAGTCCTAAATATATATATGAATGCCATGTGCGTCGGGTGCGTACGGAAATCGAAATCCATTAATATGCTATACATATGCACAGAAACAACATCTAAGTGCATCGGGTGTGCACGAAACATCTGTCAAGGGCAACAGGTGTGCCTGACAGCAAAACAGGTGCATCTGACATGCACGAAAAATCTCGATTTAGTGCATCTGGTGTGCACCAAAATCGTATCTCATAAGATGCGCCCAACATGCGCGAAATCCAATCAGGTGCATAAGGTGCACAAACAAATATCGAGCATCACCATCGAAATCGAAGTCCAGTGCAACTGTAGTGCACAAAATGCGAATCACTGCACTGCAAGCATATGTGAACTATACCGAGTGTAAGAACCAAATCGTGTGCGTATATACGCACAAAATCAACTCAAATGCTTAAAAACGTAAAATCACAAACATGTGAAACCAAGCACGAAAACGATATCAAGTGCAACACTGAGCAAAGATTGTAAATCCTCAATCATCAAAATCAAATCATGCGAATAAATCACCCAAAACATCGAAATCAATAATGGTGGAATAGTCTCCGCTCAAGCACTTCCTCTAAGAACCTCTGGCCAATTGTCGTGATCACTCATAGCATGTCTCGTCGACGATCCTGAACTCTTGCCTGCCGGTGTATGTAACATGATCACTCCTGGGTCCAAGTCTTCTCGTAATTCAATCCAGAAAGGTCCTGCCGAAATCTCTCTCAAATCTCGTCTCTGCCGAACTGTCCAGAAGTCAGCGTCCCTTACCTATATCTGCATCTTGCTCTGGAACGACTGCATACTCATCGCGACTCCTTCTGGAAGGTATATCCAAGTACAATGCCCCGGCATACGTATCGCATCCCTGATGTCGGCGGAGGGGAACGTCATCATATCCAGATCTTGTACGAACCTCTTACTCTATTTTTCTAATGTCGACTGCTCTGGACTCGTCTCGTCGTGGCTGTATGGACTGAGCTCCAACGGCTATCCTCGTATCTGGAGTCTCCCAAGAAATGCATCTCACCACCTAGCATCCGAATGAAGTCGAACCATCCGATCGATTCGTCAAAACCTCATAATCCCCCAAGAGCTCAACATCTTGGGTACAGTTTAATAGTATCGAGTACGTACCACAGCATCGGTGGTCCAGCCGTAGAAGGGCAAACCCAAGCCTCACTAATGGCGCGGCGGAACTGCCGCAAACCCTAAGGTTCAAAGGCTTTCACACGGTCATTAAGTCGAGTCAGGGTTTTATTCTTCTAGAGGGACCATAGAATTGCCTGCATGCCCTTCCGACTACTTTAAACTTGGAATAATAGGTTTCTGACATTCGATCGCCTCTGTCGACTCCCAACATCTCCGCGTGAAGTCGTCTCTAGCTGGAATCAATCTATCTGATGACCTCTCATCGGGTAGGCGAACGAACCACATGTCTCAGTCATTCATCCGCGGGTGACTAGCGACCTTCTATCATTGGCTCAATCCTCTGGTGCTGATCTGCCCGTCCGAGTAATCTCATACAGCGATCCATCAATGCTCGTGGCGCGAAAACACAATAAAAAGACACATCTCTGCAATCATGTGTCGCCGGAATCACGCACTGGTCAGTCCTCGTTCGTAACGAGCTCGTGCTGACCGCAACTCTAGCCGTAGCTCTCCCTGCACGTAATCGTGGCAGCAAAACCATAACTGGTACCGATGAGGCTAGATCAGGAATGAATATAATACTGAACAAAGAAATGTACATCCTAAGGCTTCTTAAGTGGAGTAGCGTATCGTAAGTATGCCGCGGAACATACCCACGGTACGTCACTCTACTTTAGTCACCTATTCCATCAACCAAGGGTCATCCTACGCTCTGATACCAACTTTGTTACGACCCGAAAGTACGGAACATGACCGACACTTAGACTACGAAACGTCTCGAGGCGTACGTAATTTAAGTAAGCCGAAAAACCCAGAAATCCAAACCAAGAAAAGTAGTAGAGTGAAGGAAAACCAATTTAAAACAAGTAGTTTTAATAGCATAAGCCGAATTATGCGGTTTTTAAGAACATCAAAATTTTCCTGAAAATTTCGGCAGAGTCTCCTTTGTAAATACTGGCCCCCAAACGGGTTACAACATGAATAGTATACGAAATCAAAAAAAAGGGCATCCCCAAGCGGGAGCTAGCTCTTCGTCAATCGACGGTCACAACCATACAAGCAATATAATATACAACGCCAACGGCGAGGATCAAAAACTCAAAACCACAAGAAAACCACAGAAATAAAACGCGTGACTCTAAGGTCGAAAGAATAGCATCTCTGGTCTCTATCTCAAAAAAATACATTTTTGGTTGATGGAACTTCTAGATACAACAGAGTAATAATATACAAGTTATATAATGGGGGTAGGATACAAGTAAACCCACCTACTAGCAAATCACCCGAAGGAAACTATGCCCGCAAGCCGTAATGAACCTGTACGGCAAACCTGCAAGAAACTGGGGCACAACGGGGGTGAGTTGCCAACTCGTGAATAGAAAAACATCTACGCACAGAAATCGCATAAATAACGCAACCTAGGTCAATGATCATAATCTATCCTCAAATATGAATAACATGCAGCCTATAACAATGGCTAGGGTAATATCTAACTCGAGTGTGATCTCATGTGCCCGTGTCGGTGCCTCAGGTAGCAATATATCATATGAATGAGGAATGAATGCATGAAAACAGAATACATGTAAATGAAGAACTGTTTTCATAAATTAGTGAGATTTCTGTATTTTAAAAGTGAGGTACCATAAATAAAATCAGCATAAAACAGTGCCCAGCATCGACACAAAACAAGTGTCCAAATATCTCGATGTCTCTGTATCACAATCTCTGTACCTCAATATCTCAAAATCAATATCTAGGGTGCCGTCGATCCAGACCGGCCCCTACCATCCATCTCAAGACCACGACGGTATCCTCCGGATATCCGACGCGTCGGGTAATATCACCGGTCGGTAGTGCTCCCCTGCCGGGCTCAACGTCAACAACACATTCCTCTTGCCCCGGGGTACCGCACCGGGTCCACCATGTGCCCGAAACGGTTCCTCCACTCCTCGAATCGGGTCTCGAAATCCATCAGCAAACTCATGGTGGACGACTCATACATCATGGGAAAACCGCACTTTTTATTTTAAAAGAGAGAAAAGGTTTATTTATGTTTTTGCGGTTTTCCTCCAAATCCAGAAAATCTCATGGAAATCCGAATCCAAAACCTCAATAACACGTAAAATAGTGAATATATGCATGAGAATCCATGAATGCGGCATAACAATGAATAACAGTATGCATGAAGTAGCAGGTAATAAATACAATGTCTAAACTATTAGCTAACAGGCTATGTCAAGCAATAATATTTTCTAAGGTGTACGTGACATGGCAATTACCGATGAAGATGTATGTGAGCCGGCAAGAAAGTGTACGTGGTATATACGCATCATCGGTAATGGTGCTGGTGTCCTAACAGCAAGATATCAATAATGGAGTATGAAACATAATATAAGCATGCGATGCGAAGCGAACCACAATAATGAGCGGGAGCTGAATACTAGACGCAACTATAACTAATCTACATTAATATAATATAAGTCCTACAAATGGTGCCTTTTGAAATAACACGAATCATGGGGTTTTGAAAATAGGGGCTATGGTGTTTTTATGAAAAGATACGTCTTTGAAATATCCGTAGGATCCCTTGGGCTGTCTTTTAAAATACCCACGATTCGTTAGTTTTTGAAATAGGTAAGGATCGAATCTAATCTAACAAATAAACTAAACTAAAGGGCTAAGCTAACAAGCTGGACTACAGGTAAGGAAACCGCCTAACATCTGAGTCGATACATATACATAGCTGTATATATATTAGTCGGTGATCCCGCCTCAATAATATCATATCCGATACCATATCTATAATCAGACATCCCAAGTCAAGAGTGCGGATCAATCATCAAAATATAGCTCGTACGTAAATCCGTCGTACGGCATCCCCAAATCTGGGTACGGGTCAATATCACATTCATCATATTATTCATCTGGTATCCTCATTATCAAAGATCACAATTCGGGTACTGATCTAAGTCTAGTACAATACTGATACCACCTAAGTATCCATGCACGTGTGTGAAACACTACGTTAAGGACCCGCTACAACGTCATGTCGTATCTCAAATACGAACCCTGCCAAATCACCGATCTCACGGCCTCAAATCAAATCTCATCAACTCATCTCAAATCCCAAGTACTATCCCCAAATCCAGTATATGAACACATAGTCCCATACCCATATGAACACATAAATATATAATCCCATATACGCATATGTAAAAGAAAGGATGTATGCAAGTATGTGCGTGCGTGTGTGTGTATAGGTGCAACCCCTACTCTACGGTTTCGCAACTACACTACAAATCCATGAATATCATCCATGTATCATAAACCACATATATATATCCACTATATATGCTATATTACGAACTGCGGGGGTGCTATACGCCATCCACCCGACTTCTCCCCGTAGACATAAATCTACTCACGTGGTCCTCGCTCGCCGGTGCCGACGTCACCATGCGCTTGCTTGTCGTCTCGAAGTCCACATGGGGTACCTACATGTCACATATTGCATTGTATCGCATTAAAATCCGACTCATGTCCAAAACGACACACGAACCTCACATAGGTCAAAACCTATGGTCCGCTCAAGAGAAAGAACCAAACAACCTTCGACATCGGCGTACAAACGCCGAGTGATTGAGAAAAACTCAAACGCACCAATCGTGGTTTCACAACTCACTAAATGCTACAAGAAATATGGTGCAATTCATCAAACCTTAAAATTAACCAAATCGATTTATTTCCAAAAGCCTAGTTAGCGGTCATTAACCGTTTTAAAACAATCTTGATGTTTTGGCAAAACTAGTGGTCACAATATTCACTAATTATCTTAATTAGGCCATATAAACATTTACTAGATTTTTAATCTTGCTAAATTTCATTAAACCAAAACCTAGTTAGCACAAATACCCTTTTTGTTCAAAACTTACCCTTTTTGTTCAAAACTTGAAGTTTTAACCAATATAAATATTTTAACAAATTTTAGTGGCCATAATGCTCACTAATTAACTCAACTAAGTCACACAAACCATTTCAAAATTTTCTCTCTTCTAATTATATTAATTATAAAAATCTAGTTTGCAAAAAGGCACAATTTGGGCAAATTAATTGTAACAATTTGAAATTTAGCAATTAGGTTAGGTTTTAGCATGCTTAAGATGTGAAACTACACGTCACAACCAATCTCAAGTGATCAAACCCTAGCTCCAAAACTAAACCCTCACTTGAATTTCTTAAACTTGAAATCGGAACCATAATTCTTACTAAATAAGTTTTGATTAAAGTAAATAAACAACAATTTAACAAAAGGTTGAGATTATACCTCACATGTTTAAGATCAAACTTGCAAACTCTAGGCCTCCCAAAAAGGTTTCCATGGTCTAAGATCCATGCTAGATTTGCACCAAGAATTTTTGATGATTTTTGCTAGGATTTTTTTTTTTGGTTTTATTTTGTGGATTTTTTTGTGGAATTTTACAAATGAGAGAAGAGAAGAAATGGGGGAAGAAGTTGCTGGCCGAGCTTGATGAGGGGGCTGCAGTTTGTGAGGAGGGGAAGAGAGAGAGAGTGTGAGGTGTACATGCGGAAATTTTCATGAAAAGAAAACCCCATACCTCATTAATTTAGCCCCATGCCATCTTTGTTTAATCTATTCTTCTTCTCCTTTTTTTTTATTTATTTTTTTAGTGGAGTTGAATGAGAGGGGGGAGGCTGTGCAATTTCGGCTCAGGGAATATGGGTGTGTGTGTGGGGTAATTTTCCATGTCAAGACAAGTACAATATTACATATATTAAATTCATTTCTTACTTAATTTATTTTTCTAACTATCTTAATCCTAGAAATCTCTAGAAACATGGAGGCAATTTGAGAAGAAAAGAGCATGTTACAAACTTGATCCTAAGTTGTCATGTTTCACTAATGAATGATTAACACATTCCAATTATAATTATCCTAATTAAATGTATTAGTGACGGCTTAAAATAATATTAAAATAATTAATTTCGGAATTTTTTTTCCAGAAAATTAGAAATTTTACCAGTGGCTCAATAAACACAAAATACTAGCAATTACATAGCTAGAATATATATATTTAATTTTGTAATGAAGATATTTGTATTTTGACTTTTTACAGAAAACCCCCTTATTTTACCGATTTTCTGAAATTTCACCGAAACGATTTTCAACACGTTACAATCTTCCCCCCTTAAAGAAATTCGGTTCCCGAATTTAAATTAAAACTTCCCCCCCCCCCAAATACTAAAACATCTAAGCAAAACCATGAAGTCGTCGGGGCTCCGAAATCGTAAATACATAAAACAAATCGTAGCGCAGCACATGCGCATGAAAAATGAGCATATAACTCAAAATCAAAACTCCATCCAGCATCCCGCAATCATCGGAGTCATGGTGAAGACACAATGTCCAAACCCAAAATGAAAATCAATATGATAAACATCATTAAAACATCTGGAAGCAATGCATGCCAAATCTTCTTCAAATCGTTGTGCGATGCTCGCAGCACTGCACAGTGGCGGACGTTTATTGTAAAAAAAAAAATAACTACATATATATATATATATCCTTTGTTTAATATGCACGTCCCGCCGTTTTGGAAGCAATTTCAGAAGGGTTTCCTTTATAAAATGTTTCGTGTCATCTCAGACACGTAGGTAAATACTGAGACTATAGCTCGCTTTTTTTTTGGAAATCCCTTCGATAACTATCAATGCATGCAAAATACATTCAGGTACTGTCCTCTGACTAGTCCTGCTCAGTACTAAACTAAATAGCAAACATTATAAAATATACTGCTCCAACATAAATCAGTCCTAAATATATATATGAATGCCATGTGCGTCGGGTGCGCACGGAAATCGAAATCCATTAATGTGCTATACATATGCACAGAAAAAACATCTAAGTGCATCGGGTGTACATGAAACATCTGTCAAGGGCAACAGGTGTGCCTGACAGCAAAACAGGTGCATCTGACATGCACGAAAAATCTCGATTTAGTGCATCTGGTGTGCACCAAAATCGTATCTCATAAGATGCGCCCAACATGCGCAAAATCCAATCAGGTGCATAAGGTTCACAAACAAATATCGAGCATCACCATCGAAATCGAAGTCCAGTGCAACTGTAGTGCACAAAATGCGAATCACTGCACTGCAAGCATATGTGAACTATACCGAGTGCAAGAACCAAATCGTGTGCGTATATACGCACAAAATCAACTCAAATGCTTAAAAACGTAAAATCACAAACATGTGAAACCAAGCACGAAAACGATATCAAGTGCAACACTGAGCAAAGATTGTAAATCCTCAATCATCAAAATCAAATCATGCGAATAAATCACCCAAAACATCGAAATCAATAATGGTGGAATAGTCTCCGCTCAAGCACTTCCTCTAAGAACCTCTGGCCAATTGTCGTGATCACTCATAGCATGTCTCGTCGACGATCCTGAACTCTTGCCTGCCGGTGTACGTAACATGATCACTCCTGCGTCCAAGTCTTCTCGTAATTCATTCCAGAAAGGTCCTGTCGAAATCTCTCCCAAATCTCGTCTCTGCCGAACTATCCGGAAGTCAGCGTCCCTTACCTATATCTGCATCTTGCTCTGGAACGACTGCATACTCATCGCGACTCCTTCTGGAAGGTATATCCAAGTACAATGCCCCGGCATACGTATCGCATCCCTGATGTCGGCGGAGGGGAACGTCATCATATCCAGATCTTGTACGAACCTCTTACTCTATTTTTCTAATGTCGACTGCTCTGGACTCGTCTCGTCGTGGCTGTATGGACTGAGCTCCAACGGCTATCCTCGTATCTGGAGTCTCCTAAGAAATGCATCTTACCACCTAGCATCCGAATGAAGTCGAACCATCCGATCGATTCGTCAAAACCTCATAATCCCCCAAGAGCTCAACATCTTGGGTACAGTTTAATAGTATCGAGTACGTACCACAGCATCGGTGGTCCAGCCGTAGAAGGGCAAACCCAAGCCTCACTAATGGCGCCGCGGAACTGCCGCAAACCCTAAGGTTCAAAGGCTTTCACACGGTCATTAAGTCGAGTTAGGGTTTCATTCTTCTAGAGGGACCATAGAATTGCCTGCATGCCCTTCCGACTACTTTAAACTTGGAATAATAGGTTTCTGACATTCGATCGCCTCTGTCGACTCCCAACATCTCCGCGTGAAGTCGTCTCTAGCTGGAATCAATCTATCTGATGACCTCTCATCGGGTAGGCAAACGAACCACATGTCTCAGTCATTCATCCGCGGGTGACTAGCGACCTTCTATCATTGGCTCAATCCTCTGGTGCTGATCTGCCCGTCCGAGTAATCTCATACAGCGATCCATCAATGCTCGTGGCGCGAAAACACAATAAAAAGACACATCTCTGCAATCATGTATCGCCGGAATCACGCCGTGGTCAGTCCTCGTTCGTAACGAGCTCGTGCTGACCGCAACTCTAGCCGTAGCTCTCCCTGCACGTAATCGTGGCAGCAAAACCATAACTGGTACCAATGAGGCTAGATCAGGAATGAATATAATACTGAACAAAGAAATGTACATCCTAAGGCTTCTTAAGTGGAGTAGCGTATCGTAAGTACGCCGCGGAACATACCCACGGTACGTCACTCTACTTTAGTCACCTATTCCATCAACCAAGGGTCATCCTACGCTCTGATACCAACTTTGTCACGACCCGAAAGTACGGAACATGACCGACACTTAGACTACGAAAAGTCTCGAGGCGTACGTAATTTAAGTAAGCCGAAAAACCCAGAAATCCAAACCAAGAAAAGTAGTAGAGTGAAGGAAAACCAATTTAAAACAAGTAGTTTTAATAGTATAAGCCGAATTATGCGGTTTTTAAGAACATCAAAAATTTACTGAAAATTTCGGCAGAGTCTCCTTTGTAAATACTGGCCCCCAAACGGGATACAACATGAATAGTATACGAAATCAAAAAAAAGGGCATCCCCAAGCGGGAGCTAGCACTTCGTCAATCGACGGTCACAACCATACAAGCAATATAATATACAACGCCAACGGCGAGGATCAAAAACTCAAAACCACAAGAAAACCACAGAAATAAAACACGTGACTCTAAGGTCGAAAGAATAGCATCTCTGGTCTCTATCTCAAAAAAATACATTTTTGGTTGATTGAACTTCTAGATACAACAGAGTAATAATATACAAGTTATATAATGGGGGGTACGATACAAGTAAACCCACCTACTAGCAAATCACCCGAAGGAAACTATGCCCGTAAGCCGTAATGAATCTGTACGGCAAACCTGTAAGAAACTGGGGCACAACGGGGGTGAGTTGCCAACTCGTGAATAGAAAAACATCTACGCACAGAAATCGCATAAATAACGCAACCTAGGTCAATGATCATAATCTATCCTCAAATATGAATAACATGCAGCCTATAACAACGGCTAGGGTAATATCTAACTCGAGTGTGATCTCATGTGCCCGTGTCGGTGCCTCAGGTAGCAATATATCATATGAATGAGGTATGAATGCATGAAAACAGAATACATGTAAATGAAGAACTGTTTTCATAAATTAGTGAGATTTCTGTATTTTAAAAGTTATGTACCATAAATGAAATCAGCAAAAAACAGTGCCCAGCATCGACACAAAACAAGTGTCCAAATATCTCGATGTCTCTATATCACAATCTCTGTACCTCAATATCTCAAAATCAATATCTAGGGTGCCGTCAATCCAGACCGGCCCCTACCATCCATCTCAAGACCACGACGGTATCCTCCGGATATCCGACGCATCGGGTAATATCACCGGTCGGTAGTGCTCCCCTGCCGGGCTCAACGTCAACAACACATTCCTCTTGCCCCGGGGTACCGCACCGGGCCCACCATATACCCGAAACGGTTCCTCCACTCCTCGAATCGGGTCTCGAAATCCATCAGCAAACTCATGGTGGACGACTCATACATCATGGGAAAACCGCACTTTTTATTTTAAAAGAGAGAAAAGGTTTATTTATGTTTTTGCGGTTTTCCTCCAAATCCAGAAAATCTCATGGAAATCCGAATCCAAAACCTCAATAACACGTAAAATAGTGAATATATGCATGAGAATCCATGAATGCGGCATAACAATGAATAACAGTATGCATGAAGTAGCAGGTAATAAATACAATGTCTAAACTATTAGCTAACAGGCTATGTCAAGCAATAATATTTTCTAAGGTGTACGTGACATGGCAATTACCGATGAAGATGCGTATGAGCCGGCAAGTAAGTGTATGTGGTACATACGCATCATCGGTAATGGTGCTGGTGTCATAACAGCAAGATATCAATAATGGAGCATGAAACATAATATAAGCATGCGATGCGAAGCGAACCACAATAATGAGCAGGAGCTGAATACTAGACGCAACTATAACTAATCTGCATTAATATAATATAAGTCCTACAAATGGTGCCTTTTGAAATAACACGAATCATGGGGTTTTGAAAATAGGGGCTACGGTGTTTTTATGAAAAGATACGTCTTTGAAATATCCGTAGGATCCCTTGGGCTGTCTTTTAAAATACCCACGATTCGTTAGTTTTTGAAATAGGTAAGGATCGAATCTAATCTAACAACTAAACTAAACTAAAGGGCTAAGCTAACAAGCTGGACTACAGGTAAGGAAACCGCCTAACATCTGAGTCGATACATATACATACTTTTATATATATTAGTCGGTTATCCCGCCTCAATAATATCATATCCGATACCATATCTATAATCATCAAAATATAGCTCGTACGTAAATCCGTCGTACGGCATCCCCAAATCTGGGTACGGGTCAATGTCACATTCATCATATTATTCATCTGGTATCCTCATTATCAAAGATCACAATTCGGGTACTGATCTAAGTCTAGTACAATACTGATACCACCAAAGTATGCATGCACGTGTGTGAAACACTACGTCAAGGACCCGCTACAACGTCATGTCGTATCTCAAATATGAACCCTGCCAAATCACCGATCTCACGGCCTCAAATCAAATCTCATCGACACATCTCAAATCCCAAGTACTATCCCCAAATCCAGTATATGAACACATAGTCCCATACCCATATGAACACATAAATATATAATCCCATATGCGCATATGTAAAAGAAAGGATGTATGCACTTAATGTGCGTGCGTGTGTGTGTATAGGTGCAACCCCTACTCTACGGTTTCGCAACTACACTACAAATCCATGAATATCATCCACGTATCATAAACCATATATATATATCCACTATATATGCTATATTACGAACTGCGGGGGTGCTATACGCCATCCACCCGACTTCTCCCCGTAGACATAAATCTACTCACCTGGTCCTCGCTCGCCGGTGCCGACGTCGCCATGCGCTTGCTTGTTGTCTCGAAGTCCACATGGGGTACCAACATGTCATATATTGTATTGTATTGCATTAAAATCCGACTCATGTCCAAAACGACACACGAACCTCACATAGGTCAAAACCTATGGTCCGCTCAAGAGAAAGAACCAAATAACCTTCGACATCGGCGTACAGATGCCGAGTGATTGAGAAAAACTCAAACGCACCAATCGTGGTTTCACAACTCACTAAATGCTAAAAGAAATAAGGTGCAATTCATCAAACCTTAAAATTAACCAAATCGATTTATTTCCAAAAGCCTAGTTAGCGGTCATTAACCGTTTTAAAACAATCTTGATGTTTTGGCAAAACTAGTGGTCACAATATTCACTAATTATCTTAATTAGGCCATATAAACACTTACTAGATTTTTAATCTTGCTAAATATCATTAAACCAAAACCTAGTTAGCACAAATACCCTTTTTGTTCAAAACTTACCCTTTTTGTTCAAAACTTGATGTTTTAACCAATATAAATATTTTAACAAATTTTAGTGGCCATAATGCTCACTAATTAACTCAACTAAGTCACACAAACCATTTCAAAATTTTCCTCTCTTCTAATTATATTAATTATAAAAATCTAGTTTGCAAAAAGGCACAATTTGGGCAAATTAATTGTAACAATTTGAAATTTAGCAATTAGGTTAGGTTTTAGCATGCTTAAGATGTGAAACTACACATCACAACCAATCTCAAGTGATCAAACCCTAGCTCCAAAACTAAACCCTCACTTGAATTTCTTAAACTTGAAATCGGAACCATAATTCTTACTAAATAAGTTTTGATTAAAGTAAATAAACAACAATTTAACAAAAGGTTGAGATTATACCTCACATGTTTAAGATCAAACTTGCAAATTCTAGGCCTCCCAAAAAGGTTTCCATGGTCTAAGATCCATGCTAGATTTGCACCAAGAATTTTTGTTGATTTTTGCTAGGATTTTTTTTTTGGTTTTATTTTGAGGATTTTTTTGTGGAATTTTACAAATGAGAGAAGAGAAGAAATGGGGGAAGAAGTTGCTGGCCGAGCTTGATGAGGGGGCTGCAGTTTGTGAGGAGGGGAAGAGAGAGAGTGTGTGAGGTGTACATGTGGAAATTTTCATGAAAAGAAAACCCCATACCTCATTAATTTAGCCCCATGCCATCTTTGCTTAATCTATTCTTCTTCTCCTTTTTTTTAATTTTTTTTTAGTGGAGTTGAATGAGAGGGGGGAGGCTGTGCAATTTCGGCTCAGGGAATATGGGTGTGTGTGTGGGGTAATTTTCCATGTCAAGACAAGTACAATATTACATATATTAAATTCATTTCTTACTTAATTTATTTTTCTAACTATCTTAATCCTAGAAATCTCTAGAAACATGGAGGCAATTTGAGAAGAAAAGAGCATGTTACAAACTTGATCCTAAGTTGTCATGTTTCACTAATGAATGATTAACCCATTCCAATTGTAATTATCCTAATTAAATGTATTAGTGACGGCTTAAAATAATATTAAAATAATTAATTTCGGAATTTTTTTTCAGAAAATTAGAAATTTTACCAGTGGTTCAATAAACACCAAATACTAGCAATTACATATCTAGAATATATATATTTAATTTTGTAATGAAGATATTTG
Organism: Agapanthus africanus; assembly: GCA_030015575.1. Taxonomy (NCBI): domain Eukaryota; kingdom Viridiplantae; phylum Streptophyta; class Magnoliopsida; order Asparagales; family Amaryllidaceae; genus Agapanthus; species Agapanthus africanus. The sequence goes on along the minus strand of CM057347.1, from coordinate 136,918,192 downwards.
TATTTTGACTTTTTACAGAAAACCCCCTTATTTTACCGATTTTCCGAAATTTCACCGAAACGATTTTCAACACGTTACATATATATATTCTAAGGTCACTTAGGCGGAGTATCGTAACGTAAGTATGCCGCGGAACATACACATGCTACGTCACTCTTCTTAAGTCACCTACTCTATCTACCAAGAGTCATCCTACATTCAGAAAGGTAAAACCTATCGTTCTAAAACCAACTTTGTCACGACCCGAAGGTACGGAACGTGACTAGCACTTAAATTACGAAATGTCTCAAGGCGTACGTATTCTAAGTAAGCCAAAGCCAAAAAATCAAAACCATGTAAAGAAATAGAGTGAAGGGAAACTTATTTAAAGAAAGCGATTTTTACCAAATAAGTTGCATTAAACATTTTTAACAAAACATCGAAATATCCCGAAAATTTCGGCAGAGTCTCCTTTGTAAATACTGGCCCCCAAACGGGTACAACACATGAAAATACATATAAATAATGAGTAAGGCATCCCTAAGCGGGAGCTAACTCTTCGCCAATGGCGGAATAACAACCACATGCAATATGTATATCAAAAGTGCACAATAAGCATCTGAAAGCAAGAAATAAGAAAATACCACGTCGGCTCAAGTGAGCATCGACACAAAACACCACAATACAAGTCTTACGAGTATCACCGTCTAGTCTAATATACAAGGATAGATGGAGTATACTAGATACAAAATAATATATATGATGGAATAAAATATCCTCGCAACTCACCTACAAGCAATGCCGTAAGTCCAAGCAAAAAGAACGAAATGAGGAAGTGCGCCCGCCGCTACTGTGCTGACGGACCTGCAAGATACTGTGGTACAACGGTGGTGAGTTGCCAACTCGTGAGTAGTAAGTAACATCTAATAAGGCTATCGTAAGCATGCACGCAAATGTGTCACAGCCTACACATACCAATATGATACGATGTACTAGAATTAATTCAACATGAATGCATGATCAAACAAGAAACCTGAACAAGTCTGGTATGAGAAAATCTTTGTTCTTATCTTAAAAAACACCTCCGTGCAATAAAATGATGTATCATCAATGAAATCAACAGAAAATCCGTGTCAAGTATCGACACCATATATACATATCCCAATATCTCAATATCTCAACATCTCAATATCTCAATATCTCGAGCTCCGTCAGTCCGGGTCGGCCCATATCATCAAATCTCACGACCACGTCGGTATCCTCCAGATATCCGCCGCGTCAGACATTACCGGTAGGTAGTCTGCCCCTGCCAGGCTCATCGTCATACCCACAAAAACAATCTCGTCCAGGGGTACCGTACCGGGTCCACCATGTACCCGAGACGGTTCATCCTCCTCCTCGAATCGGTTCTTGACAACCAACAGAAATCAGGAAAACTCATGGTGGACGACATATACATCATATCACGAGAAAATCGCAACTTACATTTTAAAAAGGATGAGAAGTTTATAAAATTCTTACGGTTTTCCCCAAAATCCAGAAATCACATAAGTACTGATATCCTCAAGAAAAATCATAATATGTAAACATGTCGGCGATGATGAATGCCTATGGTATCAATAATATGAAATACGATATGTGACTTTAAAACTATGCATGAACGATGATGTAATGAGGTTTATACATATGACTAGCATGTAAGTCTATGTAACCCACCCCGGTACTTACGGGGAGGAGAAAAGAGTAAAAATCGGATTTTTATCACAAGGAAACATCGACTAACAATGAAGGATCTTTGCTAAACAAAAACTAACAAAGTAACTACAAGTTCTAGCTATTAGGTAAGATGGTTATACCTAGTTCTTGAACTCCTTCTCTTCTTGTTGTGGTCCTCTTTGTTGCTAGCTCCTTAGAGTGGTGTAGACGGCTCCTCCTCGTCGTCTTCTCTTTGCCGAAGAAAGATCCACCCGAAGGCCTCTACCTTGAGCTCCTACCTCAACCAAGAAGTAACTATAGTGCTTGACTTGCTATACAAAGAACCCTAGAATTAGTAGAGAGAGGTTTTGATGGTTTAGTCTCAAAAGCTTATGATTTTAAACACATGAAACATTTAAGCTTTGAGAGAGGAAGAGGGAGAGCTATCCAAGAGAGAGAAAGAGCATGAGAGAATGAGAGAGTCAATCCCAACCTTGCTCTCATATGAGAGAGATATGAGAATAATAATAATAATTAAGAAAATTGTGATGGTTAGTTGATTTGACCATTATCATTTCACATTTAATGCTAATGCAAGCTTCAAGAAGCATCTTTCTTTTGCTTAAGAAAATATCAAGGTCAACAAAAGTGAACAAGTCAAATGGTCAACCCAACCCTAACCATGGCACAATTATCCTTAATTAATATTATTAACCATATTTCTCATTCTCATTAGGGTTTAGAAAAAGTCAACGGTCAAAAACCCTAATGAGGTTCCTCTGCCTCTGTTAACTGTGCATACACACCCGCATCCGTGTTCCGAGGAACATGAATGCAATGAGACAAAACCAATCCCAAAAAAAATACTAGGATCTGGCTTAAACCAAAGCCCGCTAGTAATAACTGCGTGGACACCAAACGTGCACAAGTGTGCGTATGTGAACGAACCCCGTTGTAAAACCATACGACCTCTACTCTGTTTTGCCCCAAGCTGAATAACCCTCTGTATGGGGCTCTAAAGACCCGACACTACGCTGACAGTGGGTTTAACCACAGACCGCAAGCGGTACTAGCTGTACGTAACGGTCCCCAGGTAGATGCCGATAAGAAGACCGATGAGGTGAACCCATCCGAACTCCTACTGAGCCTGAATGTGACAATCTCCGTACAGTCCGGTCTGTTCGTCTTAGAGTATCGCATGTCGGGCCTAGGGGGCGGTAAACGTCAGTCCCCTAATAGCGGTACAAGTCGTGTTGGAGTGTAGCCCAGAACACCCTAAGAAACTACTGGAAACACTACCAGCAAATCTCGCTTGCCCTGGCCAGGGACTTTGTGTAATGGCTCTCCTAGACACAGCGCGATATCAACTCCCAATACCGGGAGAGACGAATCCTGTCTAACCGTCACTGCCTCCAAGTGCTTCGGGACTGCACCCAACTACTACCTCTTTGCACGACTCATTTGAGCCGTGGTAGGGTAGTAATATAAGAACAGTGGGAACACACTCAAGGCGAAGTGACAGTGTCAAGTTAACAGACTAAGCTATACTTATGTCACCTGGGAACTGATAACTGACGATAGGTATAATACCAACCATCGGTTCCCAATGAGTCCTGTCCAGTGTACTCATAACCTAACGAGCACCCGCATACTATCTTCAGTATGACGTACTAATGGCTGCGGGACAGACCATCTCCCCTGCTGGGATGAGAAGCGCATACGCTAGTCTACTCCGGAGTATCGATGCCCCGTCTCGATAATCCTACGACTAGGGACCTGTATAAGGATGTGCTTGTAGATTACCCAGCCCCCACTAGTGTGACTGCCATCACAACGCTGGTAATCTAGCAAAGATCCTAAGGGCTCCACTAATATGTATAAGCGATATGCTAAAAGAAACACATGCACATATTTAAGTAGAAACAAACCAAGTAGCATACTACCATTTTGAGCAAAATTGTCTATACAACTGTGAATATCCCAAGCTTCCATTAAGTAATATACAAACTAGTATGATACAGTAATGGCCTCTAGGGCATTTACTCTTACAATCTCCCACTTGCACTAGGGCCATATACTGGCGTATCGAAGTCCTATCATCTCGATTAGCCGCTCTAACTGAGTCTGGGGTATGGCCTTCGTGAATGGATCTGCAGTGTTATTCTCTGAATCTACTCTCTTCACCTCGATCTCCCGACGATCTACGATCTCCCTGATCAGGTGGTACCGCCTCAAAATGTGTCTGGACTTCTGATGGGACCTGGGTTCCTTCGCTAAAGCTATAGCGCCGTTGTTGTCACAATACAGCCGTATTCGATCAACAATGGTAGGAACCACCTGAAGCTCCATGAGGAACTTCTTCATCCAGACAGCTTCCTTTGCGGCATCGCAAGCAGCTATGTACTCCGCTTCCATAGTTGAGTCAGCAACGGTTTCCTGCTTGGAGCTCTTCTAGCAAACCGCCCCTCCATTGAGGGTAAAGACATAACCCGACATGGACTTGGAATCATCCTTGTCACTCTGGAAGCTGGAATCAGCAAAGGCCTCGATCTGGAGGTCTATTCCGCCATACACCAAGAACATCTCCTTAGTCCTTCTCAGGTACTTGAGAATGTTCTTTATTGCTATCCAGTGTTTCTCCCCTGGGTCCGACTGATACCGGTCTACAACGCTTAATGCGTATGTTACATCTGGTCTGGTACATAATATCGCATACATTATAGAGCCTACTGCAGATGCGTAGGGTATAGATGACATGCGAGCCCTTTCTAAATCAGTCTTGGGAGACATATCTTTAGAGAGGGTGATTCCGTGACAAGCCGGCAGATTACCGTGCTTTGAATCTTCCATATTGAATCGCTTCAGTATGGTGTCAATGTACCTGGACTGCGAAAGTCCCAACATCATCTTAGATCTATCACGATAAATCTGGATCCCCAGAATGTAGTTGGCATCGCCCAGGTCCTTCATGGAGAACCTCTATGACAAGAATCCTTTGACTGACTGTAGCATAGGAATGTCATTTCCTATTAAGAGAATGTCATCCACGTACAAGACGAGAAATACCACAGTTCTCCCTGTAAACACATGGTTCATCCGGATTTTTGATAAAGTCGAATTCTTTGACAGTATCATCAAAGAAGATGTTCCAACTCCGCGATGCCTGCTTTAGTCCATAAATGGACTTAAGCAACTTGCATACTTTACCGCTGCTCCCACTCTGAATGAAACCCTCCGGCTGATCCATATAGACGCACTCTTCTAAATTTCCATTTAGAAAAACCGTCTTTACGTCCATCTGCCAGATCTCATAATCGTGGAAGGCAGCAATGGCAAGAAGGATCCGAATGGATTTGAGCATAGCCACTGGAGAAAAGGTTTCGTCATAGTCCAAACCAGATCTTTGACGAAAACCCTTTGCAACAAGTCTAGCTTTATAGGTTTCAACCTGCCTATCTACACCAATCTTCTTTCTGAAGATCTATTTGCAGCCTATGGGTTTTACCCCTTCTGGAGCAATGTCCAAAGTCCAAACTTTGTTGGTGTACATGAACTCCATCTCGGTCCGCATTGCATCCAGCCATTTTACTGAGTCACCGCTCTGAATGGCTTGCTGGAAGCTAGTAGGCTCATTATTTTCAATGACGCAATCCTCTCGATCCCCTTCTATGAGAAAACCGTAGTATCTCTCGGGCGGATGAGACTGCCTACTACTCGTGCGCAGTGGCGCTGGGATGTCCGGTTCTCCTGAAACCTCTGGTTCTACCAAGCTTTCGGTAATAGTTTGTGCTTCTGGAATTTCTTCCAGTTCTATTGCGCTCCCACTTATTTCCTTTTCTAAAAACTGATGTTCCAGAAAGTGGGCATGTCGAGAAACAAAAAACTTTTGTTCCTCTACGTAATAGAAGAGATACCCCCTGAAGTTCTTTGGGTATCCCACAAACTTACACAGTACTGAGCGTGCTTCGAGTTTGTCCGCATGCTGCTTTTTAACAAAAGCTGGACATCCTCATATCTTCAGATATTGAAGATAGGGTTTCTTCCCACACCACATCTGATATGGTGTGGTAGACACAGTCTTGGAGGGAATCTTGTTCAAAAGATATGCAGCTGATTCTAGTGCATAACCCCAGAAAGATCGCGGTAACTCAGCTTTATTCATCATGGAACGAACCATATCCAATAGGGTTCGATTCCGCCTTTCAGATACACCGTTGTGTTGTGGGGTGTATGGAGGAGTGAGCTGAGAGAGAATTCCATTCTCTTTTAAGTAGTCCAGAAACTCGGCACTCAAGTATTCACCACCTCGATCAGATCTCAGTGTCTTGATACTTTTGCCTGTTTGTTTTTCAACTTCATTCTTGTATTCCCAAAATTTCTCAAAGGCCTCGGATTTATGCTTCATCAGGAAGATATGTCCATACCTAGAGAAATCATCCGTAAAAGTAATGAAGTATGAATAACCACTTCGCGCATGTGTAGACATTGGACCACATACGTCACTGTGTATGAGTTCTAAGAGCTCGCTCGTTTTTACTCCGTGTCCAGTGAACGGAGTCTTTGTCATCTTTCCCATGAGACAAGATTCACAAGTAGCATAAGACTGATACTCGAATGGATTCAAGTATCCCTCTTTATGTAACTTTGTTAACCGTGTCTCATTAATGTGACCCAGTCTACAATGCTATAAGAAAGCCTGATTTGTGTCCGGAGACTTTCTTTTATGTGTGTTCTGGACACTGAAAACTTGAGTTTGATTTAATATGTATAATCCGTTTTCTAATGTACCTGACCCAATCAGAACTTGATTTAGGTGGATGTGGACCGCATCGCTTACAAAAGTAAAATCATATCCTTCCTTAGAAAGTAAGGATACAGATATGATATTACAAGCCATACTTGGTACATACAAACAGTTACGCAGAATCAATATCTGCCCACTTGTCAATCCAAGGTGATATTCCCCTACGGATTCAGCGTCCACGCTCATTCCGTTGGCAATCCTGAGAGTTATATCACCTATCCTGATAACTCTACGGTTTCTCAAAGCCTATAACGAATTACAGATGTGAGATCCTGATCCGGTATCCAGTACCCAGGAAGTAGGGTTAATTGACATACAGTTTTCTATTACAAACACACCCGAAGCCGAAGCTACAACATGCTTCAACTCCTGGCTACTGGCTTTGCTAGCCCTGCAATCCTTCTGCTAATGTCCTTTCCCGTAACAATAGGAACGTCCCTCCTTTACTACATCGAGTCCCGAATCTTTTGCCCTTCCCTTTCCTTCTTCTTCCCTAGTTTCCTTTAGGGTATAAGTAGAGGGTAGAGACTGTAGAATCAAGTCAGTATTTGACCCGTTCTTCAATGTGGTCTTCAGGTCCGTGAGCTCATCAAAATAGCTAGTCTCTGTAAGGACGTTGTCCCCTACAGATGACCCGAAAGCCAACCTCGCATGAAGCAATTCGTTCGAGGTCTCATATCTTGCAGTTCGAGATTGCTCTCCATATAAATCTTTGTTATGGAGGAAGACAAAAACTAAGTCCATCTTCTCGTGCTTCCTTTGGTATGCACCATCAACTGAGGCCAACACAAGGCACTTGGCATTCGCACAGTCTTTTTCGGATGTCTTACGGATATCAATATCCGTGACAGGGGAAACTGGTCCTGAGACGGCAGGGGTTTGATTAGTTAGGAGGTGTCCCAGCTTGTCATGGGTAATGGACATCTGGACAGACCTTTGCCAGTCATAACAGTCAGATTCAGTCATTTTATTATCTAGATGTAACCTATGTCTGGTCACTGGGTCGCTGCAATTAAGAGAGAGAGAAGAAAACACTTAGCATGATGCTCTTGCAAGTTTAGATTGGTTTTTAGTTTATTTAAACAGGATGACTCCCACTATTTCTCGAATCCTTCCTCAAACCATAAAAGAAGAATTAGTCGGGATTGATCTCACCGTACAATACTTGCTTAACCGTTCAGCCAGACTGGTGTTGGTACTTCGAGGGAGGTTTTACGACGCTTTCGCGAAGTTCCTTAATTAAATAACCTCTTTTCTCTGTGGGTGTATCCCTGCTAACACCTTTCTAGACACCTACTTGGTTTTTAGCATTGATCGTTAAGTGAAAAGTCTCTTGAGGAGTAGCGGATACTCACAGTAGGATCGGGATCCAAATATCATTGTGAGATAATGCTGAAGGAATCCTACCAACATTATCAAACTCCAAATGGTATCAACACTAACAAGTTTCAGTTTCTTTAGAAACTCCCGATGTGGATTTTTGCCTCATGCTCTTATGACCTTGACGAAGGCCAACATATCATAAGTCACATGTCAAGTTCTACCCGTCATTATCCAGGTTAATTTGAACCCACCCGTACATAACCTTGACGAAGGCCAAAATAGCAGTACGACTGTCCCAAACCAACGCATCTATCTATGCAACAGATAAATATTCGGCAGCTACCAATCACAATACCTTGGCGAAGGTCAAAATACATAGATTGAATATTACTGAATATTTAACCGAAATGACGGAGGGCTACGAATGGTTTTGGCGAAACCGTGAACGTAGTGAACTTGATATAATCGAAGGAACCTGATAGCTTTTAAAAGGAGCGGTTTAAGCTCCGCGTTTTAAAAGTTTTCTATTTTTGGAAAAACCGAGTGGTTTTGAAATTGTTCCAACGATTCAGCTTTGGTTTATTTTCTTTGCATTAATATAATGCGTCCCATCAATTAATCCTACCATTGCAGAAAACAATGAAAATATGACGTACGCTTATGCCATCCGCATTCGCCACCGGGCCCCGTCATCACCCGTTAGGTTACTTAACTAACGACAGAGCGGGGGCTGGACTAGCGCGAATGCAAAACATAAGCAACGCCTACTAGATATCATATATAAATATATACATTCGTCAGATGCAATGATAGTCATTCCAGATCACAGATGAACACATTGGATATGCTAGGAATCCGCGTTTCGTTCGAGCCTGCAACGAAAGACGGATTACACGGTCGCGATGAATAGCCAAACCCCACCCTAGACCACTACGGGTGCGGCAAACTACCCGCCAAGTACCCGAAGTGAAGCAACCTCCCTCAACAATGTGAGTAGGCCACTCGGCACTTCAAAGTACCCGGTAGTTTGTGCACCCCACCTTAGGTCTATCCTAGGAGAAAAAACAGTAAAAGAAATAATATACAATGGCGGCTACAAGCTCAACCCGGATGTGCGGCCATAAAATAATATTACATCAAATTACAAATTTTACATTGAATGGAAAATGAAAACCCTCATCTCACATCCCCCGCTATTCATCGCGACGATCCAACAAGTTCATATCCACAAACCAACATCACAGATCACAGATATGTACAACCCCTACTAATCGATGTATAGAGATTAGCTGACGTTCAGTACATATATCACATTACAGATATAATCCAATTAGCTAAAATTTATAGAACTTCGATCAAAAACAGTATTTGAATCTACCCCAAGTAAAACCCAGTACTCTGACAAATCTGGGCAGAAACAAAATTTCCCAGAATACCCAAAACCAATACAGAGAACCTAGAAGAAATTTGGTGCGCAGCCGAGTCGACTCGGCCGTGGATCCACGGCGGATCGCTTGGATCGGCCGTGGATCCGCGGTCTTATGAGCGATTCAGGCGCCCAAATTTCTACAGTTTTCTCTAAAAATCCTGCTTGTATTTTTCAGGTCTCTGGAAATATTTTTAGACCTGTTTTAAAAAACGGCAGAAAACACTAAATTTTAATGTATTTTTCGGATCGAAGTTCTAAACACTTTGCTAACATGTTAGTTTTCGTTTAGCTAGGCTCTGATACCACTGTAAGTCTATGTAACCCAACCCGGTACTTACGGGGAGGAGAAAAGAGTAAAAATCGGATTTTTATCACAAGGAAACATCGACTAACAATGAAGGATCTTTGCTAAACAAAAACTAACAAAGTAACTACAAGTTCTAGCTATTAGGTAAGATGGTTATACCTAGTTCTTGAACTCCTTCTCTTCTTGTTGTGGTCCTCTTTGTTGCTAGCTCCTTAGAGTGGTGTAGACGGCTCCTCCTCGTCGTCTTCTCTTTGCCGAAGAAAGATCCACCCGAAGGCCTCTACCTTGAGCTCCTACCTCAACCAAGAAGTAACTATAGTGCTTGACTTGCTATACAAAGAACCTTAGAATTAGTAGAGAGAGGTTTTGATGGTTTAGTCTCAAAAGCTTATGATTTTCAACACATTAAACATTTAAGCTTTGAGAGAGGAAGAGGGAGAGCTATCCAAAAGAGAGAAAGAGCATGAGAGAATGAGAGAGTCAATCCTAACCTTGCTCTCATATGAGAGAGATATGAGAATAATAATAATAATTAAGAAAATTGTGATGGTTAGTTGATTTGACCATTATCATTTCAAATTTAATGCTAATGCAAGCTTCAAGAAGCATCTTTCTTTTGCTTAAGAAAATATCAAGGTCAACAAAAGTCAACAAGTCAAATGGTCAACCCAACCCTAACCATGGCACAATTATCCTTAATTAATATTATTAACCATATTTCTCATTCTCATTAGGGTTTAGAAAAAGTCAACGGTCAAAAACCCTAATGAGGTTCCTCTGCCTCTGTCAACTGTGCATACACACCCGCATCCGTGTTCCAAGGAACATGAATGCAATGAGACAAAACCAATCCCAAAACAAATACTAGGATCTAGTTTAAACCAAAGCCCGCTAGTATCAACTGCTCGGACACCAAACGTGCACAAGTGCGCGTATGTGAACGAACCCCGTCGTAAAACCATACGACCTCTACTCCATTTTGCCCAAAGGTGAACAACCCTATGTGTGGGACTCTAAAGACTCGACACTACGCTGGCAGTGGGTTTAACTACAGGCCGCAAGCGGTACTAGATGTACGTAACGGTCCCCAGGTAGATGCCGATAAGAAGACCGATGAGGTGAACCCATCCGAACTCCTACTGAGCCTGAATGTGACAATCTCCGTACTGTCCGGTCTGTTCGTCTAAGAGTATCGCATGTCGGGCCTATGGGGCAGTAAACGTCAGTCCCCTAATAGCAGTACAAGTCATGTCGGAGTGTAGCCCAGAACACCCTGAGAAACTACTGGAAACACTACCAGCAAATCTCGCTTGCCCTAGCCAGGGACTTTGTGAAATGGCTCTCCTAGACACAACGCGATATCAACTCCCAATATCGGGAGAGACGAATCCTCTCTAACCGTCACAGCCTCCAAGTGTTTTGGGACTGCACCCAACTACTACCTGTTTGCATGACTCATTTGAGTCGTGGTAGGGTAGTAATCTAGGAACAGTGGGAACACACTCGAGGTGAAGTGACAGTGTTAAGTCAACGGACTAAACTGTACTCATGTCACCTGGGAATTGATAACTGACGATAGGTATAATACCAACCATCAGTTCCCAACGAGTCCTGTCCAGTGTACTCGTAACCTAACGAGCACCCACATACTATCTCCAGTACGACGTACTAATGGCTGTGGGACAGACCATCTCCCCTGCTAGGATGAGAAGCGCATACGCTAGTCTACTCCGGAGTATCGATGCCCCGTCTCGATAATCCTACGACTAGGGACCTATATAAGGATGTGCTTGTCAATTACCCAGCCCCCACTAGTATGACTGCCATCACAAAGCTGGTAATCTAGCAAAGATCCTAAGGGCTCCACTAATATGTATAAGCGATATGCTAAAAGAAACACATGCACATATTTAAGTAGAAACAAACCAAATAGCATACTACCATTTTGAGAAAGATTGTCTATACAACGTTGAATATCCCAAGCTTCCATTAAGTAATATACAAACTAGTATGATACAGTAATGGCCTCTGGGGCATATACATTAACAATCTCCCACTTGCACTAGGGCCATATACTGGCGTATCGAAGTCCTATCATCTCGATCAGCCGCTCGAACTGAGTCTGGGGTATGGCCTTCGTGAATGGATCTGTAGTGTTATTCTCCGCACTAATATGATCCGATCTCAGCCTTGCCTTTTCCGCACCACATCCGACGCCTCTGCACCCGATTCTAGAAACCCACAAAAATAAATAAAAGAATAGATATATAAATAGTTGCGGACACAAACGATAAAAATCAACCACACGCACTAACTAGAGGCGCACGCACTTGGTGCACAAAACACGCTCACGACAACGCCACAAACCACTACTAGGCTCGCTATACGTGGCAACTACCTAGAACCCAATCGCGCCAATCGCGCATTCACAACACACTAAATACATTAGGAAATAGGTTGTATATCATTAAAAGCTCAACTTAATTAATATCGATTTATTCCAAAAAACCTAGTAAGCATCAATTTACCATTTTAGTTCAAATCTTGATGTTTTAACAAAACTAGTTGCCACAATAGTCACTTAACAACTTAATTAAACCACACAAACCCTAAATAAATTTTAATCTTACCTAATTACACTAATCATAAAAATTAGTTTGCAAGAATATATAATTATGACAATTTAAAAAATAACAATTAGCAAATTAACAACTAGTTTAGAATTTGCATGACTTAACATGTTAAACTACAAATTGCTAACTAAATCAAGTGAAGTAAACTTTAATTTAATCTCAAACCCTTCTCTTTAAAATTTTATTTTGCAATTAAAGTTATATTAACATTTAATTAAAATTAGATTTAAGCATATAATTAACAAGTAACAACTTGGATGAAGTTTTATAGCTCAAGATTTTTGGAAAGATCAACTTGCTAATTTTGGCCACCCAAAATGCTAACTTGCTATCAAGAAACATGCTAAGTTTTTAAAAGAAATTTTATGATAATTTTAGTAGGGATTTTGTTGGATTTGTGATGAGGAAAATGAGGCTTTTTTGGATGAAAGGAAGAAGAAAATGGGAGGGGCTGCCTTGGCCGAGCCTTGGACGGGGGCTGCACATTTTGGGTGAGGGGAGGAGGAGAGAGAGTGTGTTCAAGTCACACACACCATACCTAATATACTAAGAACCATATCGCTTTGTTTTATATATTTTCTTTTAGTTTTATTTTGTTTTAATTTGTTTATGCTTTCATGAAATATCTAGAACCTTCTTGACAATTTTTTTTTAAAGTGGGCATGCTACAACATGTGTTTTAGTTGTGTCATGGTGCACAAGACTTGTATTAACCCATTACAATTTGTAATTATCACTAATTAAATGTATAAGTGAAAGCTTGAAATAATAATTAAAATAATTAATTTGGAAAAATATTTAATTAATCTAGCAATTTATAAGTGACCAATTAAATACCAAATACTATCAATTACATAGTTAGAATAGGTATATTTAAGTTTATGTTGAAAAAATAATTATATCATGGTTTTACGGAAAACACAAGTTATATTTCACCGATTATCGGAAAATTCTCCTAAATGATTTTCAAACCGTTACAGCCATGGTTGCTATTCTCACCTCATGAGTTTCATTCTTATCTCCACTTCATCTGCTTCTTCATCAAGAGAAAGCTTTCTAGCTTTTCTCAAGATGATGAAATATTATGAGAAAAATAAGTCTAAAGTGAGCAAAATTCCCACTTCATCATCCTCTACTATACTAGCCATTTAGTTTAGGGTGTTTTCTTCTCTAATTCCATATTAGTGAAGAGCTAGCTTGAGTTGGTGTCTTCTCGACGTAGATCATCTTCATCCTTGAACACTTCAAGCAACCTTGTTCCGTTCATCTTGTGGAGCCTTTCTAGAGTTCGGTAGTTCACTACTTGGAGCGAAGGGACTACTACACGGAGCTATTGAAGTGAAGGACCGGTCTACAAAGGTTGTATTCCTTGTTCACTTAGATGTAAAGTTGTTTACATGTTCGATTGTGTAAATGTCTAGTTAAGATACTAGGGTTAGGGTTGTTTGGCATAGCAATTTTTAGAAAATGGCATGGACGATGCTTCCCGAAACCTTGCTGTCGTGCTATGCATCTCTGCAGTGGTAACAGAGCCATGCTAGAGAATTAGACGATGTTTGTAGGATTACGAAACCGAAACAACTCCAAAACACACGAAATAAAAATCTAGTTTCTGTCGAAATTTTTAAAGTGTCAATTTTTTTTAAGCAACTGCAGAATGTTATATGAGTTGTAACATGAACACAGTAGAAATTTTAACCCTCCTTGCCGGATTTTAGCCGGCCACATTTGATAAAATTACAAGCAGGCCGGTTTTCCTGTGGATTTTTGGTTTCAAATTTTTCCTGTGTTCCAGTCTCTGGGTTTTGGTATTTCAGGTGTTGCTTGTTTTTGCTAAAATTGCATGTGATGTTATCTTTGTGCAAAGGCAATCTGTTGTGTTTCGTAGTCGTAATTCTAACATCATTTCGGGTTATTTAGACGACGTTAAAAAGTTCGAATGGATATCAATAACCCATATTTTCCCTCGCTGGAAATTTTCCAAGAGTTGGATTTTTCCAAGTTTAAAATCTTCAGAAAATCATGCAGGTGATTTTGTGGACCCTCTAGAAGAACGAAACCCTAACTCGATTCTGTGACCGTCGGAACCGCCACCAAAACCTAGGATTTTTGGTAGTTCCGCGGCGCCATAAGTGAGGCAAAGGTTGACCCTTCTACGGTTGGTCCATAGGTGCTGTGGCATGTTCTGGGTACTTTTTAAACTCCGCTCAAGTATTGAGCTCTTTGGGAAATTTTGGGTGTTTGTTTATTCAATTGAAAAGTTTAACATCGTCTAGCTATCTGTGATTGTGATACAATATTTGGAATCCACAATATTTAGTTTTATGAAAACTAATTTAAATTTTATAAATCTAGCAATTTAGTCTCATTTGATCGGTTGCCACGGAATTTTGATGTGGATCAAAAGTCCGTCGCAATTACCTAGTGTATGCTGATACTCACCGGGTAACCTTACTATATAGCCACGCCCCATAGCCCCGACCATATGACTGTAGGAGAACCCCGTCGCCAAAAGCATCTGTTCGGGTGCTCGTAGCCGCGGTGTTCCGCCTTAGTGCACTTCGTCGACGGCATCGGGGGTGCGGCCGTCTACTAAAGTTTACGACGAGCATTCGATCAGGTTATCGGGAATCTTGTTGAATTACCCGACTGGTTATTGGAAAGTGTTTTCAATATCGAGACTAAAATGCGGGGTTTATAATTGTTAGGCATGTGATGTCTAAGGAATTCAATTGGTAAGGCATGAAATCCAAAGTATGTGATACATTGGGTTTATGATGTTTAAGGTGGTTGCGGATTCCAATTGTTGTAGTTTTTCATTTTCTTTTCTGCGACCGTAAGTGTAATATGTGGTGTATCGCCGGTTTCGTTGCTATATGTCAACGGCAATTGGGATACGCATATTTACATACTTTGATGACATGTGATGTTATGTGTTGCTGTGATATGTTATATTAGATCGTCGTGTTTTGAATAGCCGGGTTTTTTTTATGTGAGATGAGAGTTTTTTATTTTCATTCATGTAAAAGATTGTATGTAATATTATTTTATTGGGGCACTTCCAGGTTGAAGATGATGTCACCATTGATATATATTATTTACTTTTCCGCATTAGGATAGACCTAAGGCAGGGAGCACAAGTAACTGGGTTCTAGGGTCCAGTGGGAGACCATC
This sequence comes from Agapanthus africanus, assembly GCA_030015575.1. Classification (NCBI taxonomy): domain Eukaryota; kingdom Viridiplantae; phylum Streptophyta; class Magnoliopsida; order Asparagales; family Amaryllidaceae; genus Agapanthus; species Agapanthus africanus. Next base: position 136,902,848 of record CM057347.1, on the reverse strand, counting down.
TCAAGGAGTTGAGACCGGGTCTCCTAACTTTAGAATTAGTAGGGTTGTTTGCCACTCTCATAGGGGTCTAGGGATGTGGGTTTGGTTATTCATCGCAACCGTGGAATCCGTATTTTTTACTGGCTTAATTTAAATCAAGGAATTCCTAGTATATCCAATATTTCATATGTTATCTTCTGCTGCTGATATTCTGTGATGTGATCACTTGATATTCTAAGATGAATGCTTATATTATATATATGATATATAATAAATATTGTTGCTTTCGTTTCTTCTGTGGTGCTTAGGAAGCATAATTGATGGGACTTCATTAATGAGATTAATGAAAGAAAAGGAAACCTAAAGATATTGTAGAAACTTGTATTAAAAATAGGTAGCCTATTTAGCGAAACTGGCAGATGCTACAACCCACTCGGTTTTGTCTTTCGATTGCTTCTTTAGTTCATGCTTTGCATAGTGGTATTTGTGAAATATCCAACACCTTATTCGATAAGGAAAGAGCCGAGATCCCTTCACCGGGTGTGACCTCTTTAGCAAGACTAGTAAAGCCTAAAAAACACTCTTTTTAAAATCACTCGATTCTACAACGATATCAAGTTCATTACGCAAAAAGGTTTTCTTAAAAACCTGTCGTAGCCTTCCATCATTTCAAATAAGTGGTATTTAGTATTCGTGCTGCGTTTGTTGACCTTGTCAAGGCGTAGTGTGCGATAGATGATTATTTCTTATCTGCTAGTATATGATGCGATTGGATTAGGGTAGTCGTGCGACCTTGTTGACCTTGTCAAGGGTCGTACGGGTGAGTTTAATTCAATCATGAAATGTACGGGTTGAACTTGACTTGCGGTCTATGGTTTGTTGACCTTATCAAGGTCATAGATCGCTTGGGGCAGAATATTATCGGGAATTTCAAGTGTTGAAATTTGCAATGTGATTGCATACCTTCTATGAGATAGTTGGATCCCGATACCCACTGCGAGTAAGAGTTACTCCTGGGAGAGTTTTACACATTACAATTAGCCGATCAAAGTAGGTGTCTAGAAAGGTGTTAATGGGGTTACACCCATGGGAAAACGAGGTTTATTTTAATTAGGTCCGTGCGAAAGCACGGGAAACCTCCCTCAAAGTACTGACACTGGCCTGGCCGAAAGATTGGCGAACTTGTAGGGTGTAATTAATCCCGGCTATTCTTACCATTTAGGGTTTGAAGGAAGATTTGATAAAACCAGTGGGATCCATCCTGATTAGATAAAATAATAACCAATCTAATCTTGCTAGAGCTTAGGCTGAGTGTTTTCTTCTCTCTCTCTCCTGGTAGCGACCATGTCACGCCTTAATCAAAATAATAATATGGATGCATTGACCGGACCTGCTTATGATACTGAGCTGGGGAACGTTGGTTCCGCTCTATCTTATAACTGTTATAAGTCCAAGCAGGAAATAGGGGAATATCCGGATTTCTACGCAACCCAATCAAGGAATGAGCATATTGATGCATATTCTTTGGGTGTGTTCGTTACCGAGAACTGTTTCTCAGTATCCTCTACGTCCTAGGTATGAGACACCGGATCAGGATCCCATATATGTAATATGTTACATGGGCTACAGATAGGTAGAGAACTGGGATTGGGTGATATGTCTCTAAGTGTTAGAGAATGGTGCAATTGTTGCAGCCAAACAAGTTGGCAAATATCACCTTATATTAATACATTGATTCTGATAAAATGTTATTAGATACCGAACCCGATATACAACATTACATCGGTTTCTTTATTAAGTTAAAGAAGGATGCAATTCTGTATTAGAGGATAATGTTGTAAACATTTTCCTGTATCAAGAGTTGATTGGATCAGGCAAGTTATATAATGGCATATACGTTCTAAATCAAACCACAGTTCAAAGTATGTAGAATACACACAAGAGGAGTAGTTCAGAAATGAACGAATCCTTCTTGTGGCATTATAGACTAGGTCATATCAATGCGACACGACTAGCTAAGTTATATAAGGATGAATATGAGAATCTGTTCGAATTTTCATCTTATAATACTTTCCAGTCTTGTCACAAAGGTAAAATGACCAATACTCCATTTACTGGAAACAGAGAAAGAGTTATAGAACTCTTGGAACAGACACATGATGATGTATACAGTCCTATGTCTACAAATGCAGAGTTGGTTCTTTGTACTTTATTACATTCATCGACGATCTCTCAAGATTCGGACATGTGTTCCAGTTGAAACACGAATCTGAAACTTTTAAGAAATTCAAGGAATATAAACTTGAGGTTAAGAACCGGACGGGTAGAAGTATTAAAGTCCTTCGATGTGATCGAGGAGGCGAATATTTGTGCATGGAGTTCCTGGATTTTCTAAACGGAGAATGTGATTCTCTCTCAGCTTACTCCTTCATATACACCACAGCACAACGGTGTATCGGGGTGGAGTATCGCACCCTATTTGATATGGTGCGCTCTATGATGAGTACTGTTGAGTTGCCTGTTTCCTTTTGGAGTTAAGCACTTGAGAAGCTGCATGCCTATTGATTGGGGTTCCATCCAAATCAGTGCCTACCACTCCATATGAGATATGAAACGGGAAGAGACCATGTCTTAAACGAGTTAAGATATGGGGTTTTCTGGCCTATGTTGAAAAGCAAAATCCGGACAAGCTCGAGACAAGGTCGGTTCTGTATAAGTTTGTTGCATATCCTAAACATTTGCGAGGGAATATCTTCTACCACACCGAGGAGCAAAAGGTGTTTTGTTTCTCAGCATGCCACCTTTTTAGAAAAAGAATTTTTTGTGAAGAAATTAGTGGTCATGAGGTAGAACAAGAAGGAGTTCCAGCTGGACAAACTAACAGCTGATGATTTGGTGAAACCAAAGGATTCAATAGTCTCCAACGAACCTCAGCCTCTCCGCGAATCTGGTAGGGTTCCTCATCCAACTAAGAGATACTACGGTTTTCTCGATAATAGTGGGAGCGAGGATTGCATCAAGGAAGATAATGACCCAACCAGGTTCAGGCAGGCCATCACGAGTGGGGACTTTGTGAAATGGCTGGATGCTATTCAATCAGAGATGGAATCCACGTACACCAACAAAGTATGACTTTGAATGTTGCACCTGAAGAGATAAAACCCATTGGGACAAAAAGGATCTTGAGAAGATTCTTGGTGTAAATGGAAAAGTTGAGACTTTCAAAGCTAAACTTGTAGTAAAAGGTTCTCGTCATGTAACCAAGTGTGGATTATGATGAAACCCTTTCTCCATTGGCTATGGTTAAGTCCATCAGGATTAAAGCAAGTATCGCGGAGTTGGAACATCTGTTTTGATGTGGCAGTCAAAGAGTTTGACATCATCTAAAAGATAGATGAACCTTGTATAAACAAGAAGGTTGTAGAGAGTAAGGTTGTCTTCCACGTATTGTACGTAGATGACATACTCTTGATAGGAAATGGTTTCCTATTCTACACTCGGTCAAGCTCCTCTTATCATGAGGATTCTCCATGGAAGATCTGGATGATACCTACTACATCCTGTGGATTATGATCTATGGTGATAGATCTAAGTGGATGTTGGGAGTGTCACAAATCCAGATACATTAACACCATACTAAAGGGGTTTAGTATGGAGGTTTCTAAGGATGGTGGTTCACCCACTTACTTAGGAATCACTCCATCCAAAGTAATGTCTTTCAAGACTGATTTAGAGAGAGCTCACGTGCAAGGGATACCCTATGCTTCGGAAGTAGGTTCTATCATGTATGCGATATTATGTACCAGACTAGATGAAGCAAACTCACTAGGTGTAGTGATCAAGAATCAATCGGATCATGGGAGAATCACTGGAAAGCTGAGAAAGACATTCTTAAGTACTTAAGAAGCACTAAAGCAATGTTCTTAGGGTTTGGTAACGGTGAACTCCAATAGGAGTCCCTTACCAATTCCAGCTCCCAGAGTGATAAGGACGACTGAAAGTCAGTCACAGGCTTTGTCTTTACCCTCAGTGGAGGGATGGTATGTTGGAAGAGTTCTAAGCTAGATACCGTTGCATACTATACGATAAAGGCTGAATACATCGCTACCAACGATGCTGCCAAAGTGGCTGTCTGGACATTTCTTGTTCATGAGATGAACATGGTTCCGACCAATGAGTGTCCAATAATTGTTATTGTGACAACAATGGAGTTGTGTCTTTTGCCTAGGAACGCCGGTCCCATCAGCGATCCAGACATATTCTGAGGCAAGTATCACTTAATCAGGTAGATGGTTGATCTCCAAGGGATCGAGGTCAGGAGAGTTGACGCGAAGGAAAACACGGCGGATTCACTTACAAAGGCCTTTCCCTAGAAAGACTTCTATAGGACGTTGAGTATGAGATACTGCAACAAATGACCTTAGTGCAAGTGGGAGATTGTTAGTTATATGTATGCCCTAGAGGCCATTACTGTACATGCGATGTATATTGTACTGGATGCTTGGACATATATAGGGAGAACTTTCTTGCTCGACATGATAGTATGCTATCTGGTTGCACTTTATCTTAACATGTAAACTTATTGTCTCTTTATTACTTGTTGATAAAACCCTTAGGATAAGTACTAGACTACTAGGATTATGATGCAGCTCATACTAGTTGGGCCGAGGTAGTCGGTAAGTACATCCTTCAATTGTTCCTAGTCATGGGAGTATTGAGACAGAGCATCGATACTCCAGAGTAGACTATTGTATGCGCTTCTTGACCCATATGATGGGCGATGGATGATCACACATCCATTGGTGTTTGACATCAGAGAAGGTATACGGGTGCTCAGTGGAGACTGGGTACTCTGGACGGACTCGCCGAGAACTCCTAGATGGTATTAAACCTATCGTCGGATAGTAGTTCTCTGGTGACACTGGTACAGGTTAGTCTGTCGACCCGAGATCGTCATAGAGTCTTGTGTGATTCCCACTGTGCTTTGATTTCCACCTTACCATGTTCAAGAGATCGTGCAAAACGGTGATTTTTGGGTACAGTCCCGAGTCATATGGAGGCAATGAGCGATAGGAGGGGATTCGTCTCACCCGGTATTGGGGGTTGATGTTGCGCTATGTTTGATTAACCATAATAGGAAATCCTAGGCCAGAGTTGCTGAGATCTACTGGTATGTGTTATCATTAGTTTCTCGAACCGTTATGGACCTCACATTGGCATGGCTTATCAGGCTATTGGGGTCTGACGTTATACCACCCCCAGGCCGTGATATGCGACATATCAGACGAAGAGACCGGACTGTATGGTAGTGTTACTTGATTGGAAACGCAGGAGTATGAGTAGGCTTGCTTGTTGATCTTCTGATTGCTCAATATCTGGGTGGCTGTTACGTTTAGCAGACCGCTTGCGGCTTGTGGGTGACTGATATGATCACCACCTACTGTCGGCGTATTGACGAGTCTTTAGAGTCCTACACAGAGGTTTTCTAGCTCAAGCGAAGCGAAGTAGGAGCACATATGTGATAGGTGCGGGACCGAGATTAATACGAGTATGAGATACCGTATTCTGTTATCGCGATATGTGATATTGTTCGGTTATATGTGATATAGCCGGGCTATCGAATCAAATGTTGATTCGATAAGTTGATACATTTGATATTAGTCGGTTGTATGTGATATAGCCGGATTATTAAATCAAGGGTTGATTTAATAATTTAATGTATAATTATATATTTGATATATTATCTTACATTAACTAATATTAGCTCACTTAAACATTTCTTTTTCTCACCTGTGTACACTTAGTATATATGTGATATATTAATGTACATTATTTTGCGTCATGCTAGATGATACATGTTACATGGATATATGAGACTTACACTATGCTTATGATAATCTAGGCTTTTTATTTATTTAAGAAATTCAAAATTGGTTGGAATTTTGTCATAGCTAGAAGCTTGGAGAAGCTTGTTGAGCCCATTGACTTAGTGTAACTCCTTAGAATGCGATTAGTGTTAATTAAGCGATAATGCGAATTTTTAGTAAAAAGTTTACCAAAATAGTTTTCAAATATTTTATAAAAATTAATTAATATTTTATTATTATTTAATTCGGGCTTGCACACACTTATGCATGTTAACCTAGGGTTAATTAGGGTTAACCATGCTTAAGTAGCCATGGCACCTTAACCCCATTACAATTAAGTGTATGTAATTATTTAAATTAGTTGGTTTTTAATTAAAGGGTTTAAAATTGGTTGACTTGAGAGAGGAAAAGATAGAGAGTGAGGGAATGATGAGCATGGGGAAAGCATGTCTTGCATTAAATGAGGTGAGAGAAGGTGGGCATGGCTCACTCTAAACTCACCCCCTCATTTCCCTCATCCCTCACTCACACATACACCCTCATTCTCACCCCACTCCTTCATTCACAACATATTTTCTTCACCTCATCTCCCTCACACCCTCAAAATGAAACCCTAACCCATATCCTCACAAACCCAAACAAAATCTTCACTAAACCCCAATAAAACCCTTCACAAGCCTAGCTAAAGCCACTAAGATCACTTGGAGCATGAAAAGTTAGGATTTTTGAGCAAGTGTGGATAAGTAATGACCCCTAAACTGTTAATTAGGTTGTTATATTGTTATGTTGCTAAGTAGTAGTCGTTTAGAACGATAAAGATATAGTTTTGAGCACATATTATATTTTTAGGGTCTTTTTTGAGTCTCTGTGATTTGCTATGAACACGTATTTTCACTATAAAAGCTAGCAATATAGTAGTGTTATACTAGAGGCCCTGAGTGTTCACCTGAAGCACGAACCCCACCTGACCTGTTTTAGCCGGCAACACGTGAGGAATTTCCGGCGAGCTCGGTGTTTGGGGAGACTAGGGGGTTGTGTTTTTTTGGGTAGCTGTCTGCAGTTGTTTTAGGGTGTTTGGTACTGCTAGATTTTTAGGTTTTGATAGTGGGTAAAATCTGGGAGCACTTAGCTAAATTTAGGCATTTTGGCAAAGTGCAATACGATTGATCCGACGTAGTTTTAGTGTTTCGGGTACCTTGCTGTCGTGGGTTTGTTTTGATGATGTCGACACACACGTTAGCCTCTAAGAGAACCCTTTTGTAGCTTAAGGGAATCGATTCGTTAAATTAGCGTTGTGTTCGTTATTATTGCATAGTTTTCTAAATCCACGCGTTATTGTGTTTTGTGTTAATAGGATCGCAGGCGGGGACTTGGGACGCTGCGAAGAAAGGAAAGCAGGTGGTTGGATTTACTTAGCTCGAGATCCTCGGTGAGTAGATTTAACATCTACGGGGAAATCGCCCGTATGGCGTTACGCGTCAGGGCTAGATATGATATTATAGTCGCATGTTTATATGCTTATATGTTGATTGTGCATGAGCATCATTGGATACCATTACTTGTTGTGCCCTTACTTAGTACCTGGTGGACACTGTACCTATACTGATGGCTCATATTGCATGAGCATTAAATCGTATGCTATACCCACACCGTCGGTAATTGCCATGACAAGCACAACCTATACACATATGCGGTATTGTATTCGTTATTGACATTGAGACGCTGATTTTTGTTCTATTGCGCATATGAAATGCATCGTGCATACATAGCTACATGTACACCTTTATATGATGTTGCATTGGATTTTGGAAGGAAATGGGAACCGCATGATATATTTAAAACTCGATTCATTCAAAAGACCGATTTTCCCTTGATATGCTCATATTACTGTTTATGTTGCATATATCATATTTCATTGATTTACGCATTGAGATACGGATTTCATGTGATTTATGGATTTGAGAACCGTGGTATTATTTCAAGAAAGTATGCATTGTTTTGAAAACCCGGTTTCTCTTGATATGATATTTCAGTGCGTCCACCATGAGTATTCTCGGTTCTGAGACTTGTGTTAGAAACCCGATTCGAGGAGCTGGATGATCCGTTTGCGGGTTCATGGTGGACCTGGTATGGTACCCCCGGGCAAGAAAGGGATGTTGTGTAATAGACGATGAGCCTGGCAGAGGGACTACTACCTACCGGTGATTGGTTTGACCCGGCGGTTATCCGGAGGATACCTACCGAAGTCATGAGATGGATATGGGACGATCCGAACTGACGGAGCCCGTGGGCCGATCCGGACTGACGGAGTCCGAGTTATTTGGATTTACGTGTCGATATTGGACACGGGTTTTCATGATATTTCGAGTGCCTATGTTGGGCACTCAGGTTCCATGGAATTTATAGATATGAGGTCCGATCAGAGTGACGGCGGCAGGGGTATTGGGATTTGGGGTATCGTTGATGGACACCGGTATTTCCACGATGATGATTCATTGATGATGATATCTTTTATCCCATACTCAGCATTCATTTGATATGCATTACTTCATGTATTTGTAGTACCTGATAGAGTACCTTTCATGATTGTTGCATATCCATATTACCATATTTATGCTATCAGATTGCATGTGATAGATTATCGTTGTACGTGCATACCTTCGATTATCTGTATGATGTTACTTACTATTCACGAGTTGGCAATTCACCCCCGTTGCGCCACAGTGTTTTGCAGGATTGACCCTCAGAGTAGTCGCGGCAGGGCTTCTTATTGTATCTTTTTCAGCGGATACCGCTACGGTTGGCTGTGAGCTGTTTTGCTGTAGGTGGATTGCGGTTATCCGATTTTATGTTCATTGTATATCTCATTGTATCTAGTACTCTCCATCTACCACTTTCTTGTATTGACTTAGAGACGAGTTGTGAGGACGATATTGTATATTTGACTCTAGGAGTCGAGCTCGTGTGAGCCGGCTTTTATTATATATTTTTATCTCTTTATGCTGTTTTTCACTTATATTGTCTATTTCTTCGCTGCGGCGTCGTATATATGCTTATGGTGGTTGTTTCTGTCTTTAGGCGTGTTTTTCTCCCATTTGGGGATGCTTTATTTATATCTTATGTTTGTACTCGTTTCGGGGCTAGTTTTTACAAAGGTGGTACTGCCGAAATTTTTAAGAAAATAAACTTAAGCTTAAAGATTTTTACTTGAGATTTCCAAATGTTTTTATCACTTACTACTTTTGATGGTTTAGATTTCTGGGTTTTTGGCTTACTTAAATTGCGTTACGCCTGTTGACGTCATGTGATTTAAGTGCCGGTCACGTGCCAAATTTTGGGTCGTGACAAAGTTGGTATTAGAGCGCTGGGTTTTAACTTTCGGAGTGTAGGATGGCCTTGGTATGATGGAGTAGGTAGCTTAAGCAGAGTGACGTAGCATGTGTATGTTCCGCGGCATACTTACGACACGGTACTCTACCTAAGAGACCTTAGGACTTGTTGGTTGAAATTCCTTCCGTGATCATATACATCCTTGTGATTCAATTTCCGTGTTCTTATCGAATCATGTTTTCATTTCCAGCCATTATGCCGCCAAAGTCTTCGAGAGCGCAGAGAGCGGCCATGAAAGCCGTGGTCAGAGTTAGCTCGTCGGAGATGAGGACTAACCAGGGCGGTACGCCCGTTGCACAGGAGCAGGTTGATCTACCTTCGTTGGATCACATTACTAGGCTAGAGGCCGGTATGCAGGATTTGCGCCAGATGATGGGATCGTTGGTTGAGGCTAATAGAGCACAACGACAAGAGGTTATCCCACCTGTTACGGGGAACGCGATGGTGCCCACGGTTCAGGCAGTCGTACCTGCAGCTACGGAGATTATCACCGTGTCATTATCTGAGTTCATGAGGCTGAAGGCTCCGGTTTTCACCGGCACTGATGCAGCTGAGGATCCCCAGTCGTTTATCGATAGGATGGCCAGGATCTGTCGTTCGCTGAGATTCTTCGACGCGAGATGGGTAGAGTTCGTGAGTTTTCGTCTGGAGGGTCTTGCCCAGACCTGGTGCGAGTCTTTAAAGAGGGGCAGAGCCGCAGGACTTTCTCCTACGACCTGGGCTGAGTTCGTGACGGTGTTTCTTGCCCGTTGTCTTCTACAGAGCATCAGGGGTGCTCGAGCTCACAGTTTTGACTCGTTACGCCAGACTCCGGGTATGACGGTGGCAGAGTATGATGTTCAGTTTACCTAGCTATCGGTGTATGCTCCATATTTAGTGGACACCGAGGAGATGCGGATCAAGAGATTTGTACGAGGCCTGCTTACCCAGTTGTTCCTCGCTATCAGCGCACGGTATTGTGACACATATGCAGCAGCAGTGGACGCAGCCCAACTAGTCGAGAAGCATCTTTCCGAGACTTCTGTCGTTCCAGAACCGAAGAGGGTTCGTACTGGTGTATCATCCCGGAGGTAGATGTTTAGACGCCGTGACAAATTTCTTTTAGGTCATGGGAGTAGCAGAGGCTTGGGATGAGGCCAGTTGTTTAGATCTTATCCCCAGGATAGTCAGCAGTCATCGTCTGGATGTTTCCGGTTCGGGAGTTTTTATCATCGCGTTCGAGATTGTACCGAGCCACGTGAGGACGAGGCAGACGTATCGTATGTTACCTTACCAGCTTCTCCACCTCAGAGAGCGTTGCCTCTTGCGCATGTTGTTACTCCGCGTCAGACTTATGCTCAGAGAGGTCATGGTCGCGGAGGGTTTGTTCAGAGAGGACGGGGTGGCAGAGGCGGAGGACAGCCAGTTGCAGGTAGAGGACAGGCACGAGTTTTTGCTTTGACTCATCAGGACGTGCAGGCGTCCAATGCTGTGGTTTCAAGTACTCTTCCAGTATGTTCCTTCGATGCACACGTTTTGTTTGATCCAGGATCTACGCACTCGTATGTTTATACACACTTCGTGCTAAGGTTGGGCCGAGAGTCGTGTTTGCTAGATTAGCTGCTTATCATGATTACTCCTATTGGCTAGTCGTTTGTTGCACGACATGTGTTTCGGTCGTGTGCCGTCTGTATTGGAGATAGAGATTCGTCCGTCGACTTGATCCTTCTTAAGATGTTGGACTTCGACGTTCTCCTGGGCATGGACTGGTTAGCTACTTGTTACGCGTCTGTGGACTACCGCGAGAAGACAGTCAGGTTTTATTTTCCTGATGAGTCAGTTCTTGTAGTGCAGGGGGACCGTGGTGCCGTCCCTCACAGTTTGATTTCTGCCCTTTGCGCTAGTCGGCTTTTAATGAGGGGATGTCGGGGATTCTTAGCTTTCATTCGTGATACCGGAGCCACGGTAGATTCGTTGGACCAGGTTCCTATTGTGAGAGAGTTTCCCGACGTATTTCCCGATGAGTTGCCTGGATTGCCGCCTGAGCGTGAGATTGAGTTTTGCATTGATTTGATCCCCGGCACGAGGCTTATTTTTATACCGCCTTACCGGATGGCCCCGGCGGAGCTTAAGGAGCTTAAGGAGCAGCTGCAAGAGTTGCTTGATAGGGGACTTGTACGTCCGAGTGTTTCGCCTTGGGGAGCTCCTGTTCTGTTCGTCAAGAAGAAGGACGGTAGTTTGAGGTTGTGCATTGATTATCGTCAATTGAACCGAGTTACGGTGCGAAATAGGTATCCTTTACCTCGCATTGACGATTTGTTTGATCAGCTCTAGGGTGCGGGACATTTTTCCAAGATTAATTTGAGATCGGGTTATCATCAGTTGCGGGTTCGGAATGATGACATTCCGAAGACTGCTTTACGTACGCGCTACAAGCATTATGAGTTTTTGGTGATGTCTTTCGGACTCACCAATTCCACAGAAGCGTTCTTGGATTTGATGAACCAGATTTTCAGGTGTGTTTATTGATGACATTTTGGTTTATTCCAAGAGTTGAGAGGAGCATGAGCAGCACCTGAGGATTGCTTTGCAGACATTGAGAGAGCACCGACTGTTTGCTAAATTCTCGAAGTGTGCCTTCTGGCTTGATAGTGTTGACTTCCTTGGTCATATGGTTACGGGAGACAGTATTCATATGGACCCGAGGAAGATCGAGGCCGTACAACTTTGGCCCAGACCTGTATCAGTGACAGAGGTTCGCAGCTTTTTGGGCTTAGCCGGTTATTACCGCCGTTTCATGCAGGACTTCTCGAGTATTGCTGCACCGCTGACCGGACTGACCAGGAAAGGGGTTCCTTTTCTTTGGACTGAGGCATGCGAGCTGAGTTTTCAGCAGTTGAAGACTCGGTTGATGACTGCACCGGTTTTATCTTTTCCTTCTTGATCGGGCGGCTTTGTCATTTACTGTGATGCTTCTCGAGTGGGGCTCGGTTGTGTATTGATGCAGCATGATAGAGTTATCGCTTATGCTTCCCAAAAGTTGAAGAAACACAAGCAGAATTATCCCACTCATGATCTTAAGATGTCCGCGGTGGTCTTTGCGCTTAAGATTTGGAGACACTACTTGTACGGTGAGTCGTGTCAGATTTTCATAGACCACCAGAGCTTAAAGTACATCTTCCAGCAGCGGGATCTGAATTTGAGACAGCGCCATTGGATGGAGCTTATGAAGGATTATGATTGTGAGATCCTTTATCACCCGGGCAAGGCGAATGTGGTAGTCGATGCTTTGAGTCTTAGGCCCGGGGGTAGCTTGTCCCAATTGAGCGCAGGCCAGAGACAGTCTTCTGCAGATTGGCAGATCTTGTGCGACAGCAGAGTACAGTTTGGGTTCACTTCGACTGGGGTACAGCTTGCTCATGTCCGTGCCCATCCACTTCTACTTAATTGTATTCGTGAGGCACAGCCCGCCGATGCCCGTTTGTCTGAGATTCTTGAGCAGGTTCGGTAGGGTAAAGATTCGGAGTTTGAGATTGATGACCAGGGTGTGCTACGTTTTGGGATTCGTTTGTGTGTACCTGATACCGATGGGTTGAGACGCGAGATTCTAGAGCAGGCACATCAGTCAACTTTTAGTGTTCACCCAGGTTCTACCAAGATGTGTCGTGACTTGAGAGATATCTACTGGTGGGAAGGGATGAAGAGTGATGTTTCAAATTTTGTTTCGAGGTGCCTGACATGTCAGCAAGTCAAGGCTGAGCATCAGAGGCCAGTAGGAGAGTTGCAGCCTTTTCCGGAGTGGAAATGGGAGCATATTTCCATGGACTTCGTTGTGGGTCTACCCAGATCCAGTCAAGGGTATGACTCCATTTGGGTAATTGTTGACCGGTTGACGAAAGCGGCTCACTTCTTTCCAGGGAAGACCACTTTCGGTTATGCTCAGTATGCTCAGTTGTACATTGATGAGATTATGCGTTTGCACGGCGTTCCCAAATGCATCGTATCAGACAGGGGCACCCAGTTCACTAGCCGTCTTTGGCAGAAGCTTGACGAAGCTTTAGGTACCCGATTGAGTTTTAGCACCGCTTTCCATCCGTAGACCTATGGACAGTCAGAGTGGACTATACAAACTCTGTAGGATATGCTTCGTGTGTGCGTGCTTGATTTTGGTGGCACTTGGAATCGCCATTTGCCGTTGATAGAGTTCTCCTACAATAACAGTTATCAGGAGACGATTTAGATGTCATCTTTTGAGGCTTTGTGTGGTAGAAAGTGTCGATCGCCAGCCTGTTGGACCGAACTAAGCGAGAGCAGGATTTTGGGACCACAGCCAGTTCAAGAGACTACGGAGAAAATTCAGTTGATTCAGGATAGGATGAGAGCAGCCCGGTGCAGACAGAAGTCTTATGCCGACCGTCATCGTCGCAGGCTCGAGTTTAAAGTGGGGGATCATGTATTTGTAACATTTCAAAAAAAATAAAATATTATTTTTGGGAATTTTTGTAATTAAATAATAAAATATAATATTTTAATAAGGTGGTATAATTAAATACCGATAAATTGAGAAAAATTTGGAAAATTATGGAAATTACAAAAAAGAGGTTACTTTATGTGATTCATGCAAATTATGAAATTTTATGATTTATTATACACAAATTTTGTGCTAATCGCGATTAGATATCGTTAATCGCGCATTAAGTATGTTTTGTGTACATGACATGCACATGTCATATTTTTCACACTTGTTACATTTTTCTATCATGGATTTTTCCTTATGTTTATCATGCATGGCTTTTTAAAAGAAAAGAGAAAAGAAAAGAAAAGGAAAAAGAAAAGTCAAAGGGGACATAATGATTAGGGTAGGTAAGCTTTTAGTGAGAGAGAGAAATGAGAATAATTGAGAGGGAGAGAGAGGGGCTGCCTCAATTCATTTCCCCCACCATTTCTTTGCTTCTCCTTCTTCATCTTCAAACCCCATCTTCTACCCTCAAGACCCTATTTGAAATATTCACCAAAACCCCATACCCATTTCATTAAAAACTTGCACAAGCTCAAGGGAAGCACATTGGACCAAGAAAATTCAGATTTTGAGGATCTTGGGGATTCATGAGTGTCAAATGAGGTAATCCCTTTACAAATTGAATAGTATTTCAATTGCTTTAGCCTTTATTCAAGATTAAAATCGATTTCGTGTAGTTTTGTGCATTTTGGAAAATTCTATAGACGGTTAGGGTTTTATTTGAGTTGTGTTGGTGAACTTGAGCCTTATTGAGGACCTTAGACCCCCTATAATGATAGAAATCCATACCAAGCCCAACTGAAACCCAAAATACGGAATTACAGAACTTTCATGCCGGTTTGTGAGGAATTGGAGCGTGTAGGGAAATCTGGAATGACCTGGGTTAAGTACGAGTTAAGCAAACAATACCAGAGGACTAGAATTGACCCTAGGAACCCCCTGTAGCAAGACGAATCCTAGTGGAGGACCCAGGGCTGGCGAGCTCAGATTCTAGGGGAGGGTGCTCGGCCACATAGTGAGGGGGTGGGCCCAAGTTGCTTCAGTAGGTCACATACACCCTATATATCACCCTAGTGTTGTTTTGGAACATTTCTTTCACCTTAATCAAAATCTGGGACTGAATTATGGTTTTGCATATTTTAAATTCTGGAATTTTGTATTTGCGCTTTATCTCGATCACATGACGTTTGTATGTCTATATCGAGTGATATCGGGTTGAGTTCCGAGGGCAAACCATAGGTTTGGACCTATGTGAGTTCCGCGTGTTGTTTTGGTTTCGATTTGGATTTTAATGTGATACGATACGTTACTTTATGTAGGTACCCTCGCAAAGACTTCAAGACGAAAAGCGAACGCGTGGAGACATCGGCATCGGCAAGCGAAAGTCAAGGTGAGTAGATTTATATCTACGGGGAGAAGTCGGGTGGATGGCGTATAGCACCCCCGCAGTTCGTAGTATATTTATGATATATAACTGGATATATACATGTGGTTTATGATACGTGGATGATTATCAGGATATGATTATGTGTTCATGGTTAGTTTGGGGTTATTGGAAGTGAACTAGCATAGCTTCTTAGTCGCGAAACCTAGAATAGGTTTACACCCACACGCACACACCTGCATTCATTTTATTACCTGTGCGTATATTGGGATATGTATATATATATACACACACATGGGTATAGGACTATGTATATATATATACATATATACGTGTACATATACACGGATTATGATGATAGTACTTGGGATTGGAGATGAGTCGATGAGATTGGGCTTGAGGCCGTGAGATTGGTGATGTGATATGGTTCGTATTTGAGATACGACGTGATGTTTTAGCGGGTCCTTTTGACGTGGTGTTTTCAGACACACGCATGCATATACATATATGGTATCAGTATTGTACTAGACGTGGATCAGTACCCCGGATCATGATATTTGATAAAGAGGATACCAGATGAATAATGTGATAGATGTGGCATTTGACCCGTACCCAGATTTGGGAGGCCGTACGACGGATTTACCGTACGAGCTATATATTGATGATAGATCCACACTCTTGACTTGAGGATGTTATATTATAGATATTGTATTGTATGGGATACTTTTGAGGCGGGATCACCGACTGTTATATATATATATATATATATATATATATATATATATATATATATATATATATATATATATATATATCGACTCAGGTGTTAGGCGGTTTCCTTACCTTTTGATCAACCTTTTAGTTTAGCCCTGCAGTTTACTTGTAAATGGTAGATTAGACTCGGGTCATACCTATTTCAAACTAACGAATCATGAGTATTTTAAAGACAGGCCAAAGGATTCTACAGATATATTTCAAAGGACGTATCTTTTCTCAAAAACACAGTAGTCCTTATTCTCAAAAACACCACGATTCATGTTATTTCAAATGGCAAAACTGTATGACTCATATTTATATAATGCAGATTAGTTATCACTGTGTTATTATTCAGCTCGCACATATTATTGCTGTTCGCATCGCATTTGCATGTTATATTGTATTTCCATATGCCATTATTGAGATCATGCTGTCAGGACACCAGCACCATTACCGATGATGCGTATGTTCCACATACACTTACTTGCCGGCTCACACACATCATCATCGGTAATTGCCATGTCACGAACACTTTAGAGAATATTACTCATTGGCATAGCTTGTTAACTGATAGTTCGACATGGTATTAGCGTACTCGTCTTTATATGCTAGTTTAGACATTGCAGTTATTACTTGCTACTGCATGCATATTATTATTCACTGTTATGCAGTATTATGGAGTTTTATGCTAATGTTCACTGTTTACGTGCTATTGATAATTGGATTTCGGATTTTCATGAGATTTCCTAGATTTTGGAGAAAACCGCAAGAATATATATAAACTTCTCTCTCTCTCTTTTTAAAATGAAAAGTGTTGTTTTCTTGTGATGTATGAGTCGTCCACCATGATATTTTTTCGGTTACGAGATGGATTTCGAGACCTGATTCGAGGAGTTGGATGAACCTTCTGCGGGTACATGGTGGACCCGGTAAGGTACCCCGGGGCAAGAAGATCGAGGTGTAGACGATAAGCCCGGCAAGGGCAGACTGCCTACCGGTGATTTTACCTGGCACATCGGATATCCGAAGGATACCTTTCGTGGTCGTGTGATTGATGTTAGGGGCCGATCAGGACCGACGGAGCCCTAGATAGTGAGATTTGAGACACTGAGATTTTGAGATATTGAGGTATTGAGATTTGTTGATACAGGTCAGTCCGGATAGCCGGAGCCTGAGATATTGAGATATTGAGATTTATGTTTTGTGTCGATACTAGACACTGTTTATGTTGATTTTATTGATGATACCTCGTTTTAAATATACAGAAATCTCACTAAGTTATGAAAGCAGTTTCTTTATTTACATGTATTCTGTTTTCATGCATTCATACCTCATTCCTATGATATGTTGCTACCTGAGGCAGTGACACGAGCACATGGGATTACACTTATGTATAGATGTTTACCCTTGGCACTTTTCTTGCTTCAGACTTATCAGTTGAGGATATATATGTTTATTGATCGTATTGACCTTGGATAGCGTCATGCATGAGATTTCTACTCGTAGATGTTTTCTACTCACGAGTTGGCAACTCACCCCCGTTGTGCCACAGTTTCTTGTAGGTTTTGCCGCACAGGTTTCGTTGCGATTTTGCTGGCACACTGTCCCTTCCGGGTGATTGCTTTGGTAAGTGGGTTCTTTTGCATCAGGACCACCATTGTATATTTGTTATTTCAGTTGTATCTAGTAAACTCCATCAACCAGACTTGTATATTTGACAGAGATTGATGACCAGTGTTTATTCTTTCGACCTTAGAGTCGTGCGCTGTATTATTATAGTTTCATATGGTTTCTTGATGTTGTTGGATTTTTATCCTGAGTTTGATCCTCGCCTTTCGGTGTTGTATATTATATTGCTTGCGTGGTTGTGTCCGTCGATTGACGAAGAGCTAGCTCCCGCTTGGGGATGCCTTTTATCATTATGCATATATTTATCATGTTGTACCCCATTCGGGGCTAGTATTTACAACGAAAACTCTGCCGAAATTTTCAGAAAAGACTTGTGATTTTAAAAATGCATACTTTGGCTTATGTTGCTAATCTACTTGATTTAAATTGGTTTTTTCCTTCACTCTATTGCTTTACTTGGTTTCGATTTCTGGGTTTTGGCTTACTTAGATTACTTACGCCTTGAGACATTTCGTAATTTAAGTCCCGGTCATGTTCCGTACTTTTCGGGTAGTGAAAAAATTGGTATATGAGCGTTAGGTTTTACCTTCGGAGTGTAGGATGACCCTTGGTTGATGGAGTAGGTAGCTTGAGTAGAGTGACGTACCGTACGTATGTTCCGCGGCATACATACTATACGCTACTCCGCTTAAGAAGCCTTAGGATGTACATTTCCTTGCACAGTATTATATTCCTTCCTATGATCTATCCTCATCAGTGCCAGTTATGGTTTTGCTGCCACGATTACGGGCAGAGAGAGCTACGGCTAGAGTTACGGTCAGCACGAGCTCGTCAAGGATGAGGACTGACCAGGGTGTGATTCCAGAGGCATACGATTGCATATAGAGCGGCATACTTTTCGGGTCGTGACAGTATTCCTACGGATTTCTCCGAAGAAGGGTGTGATGAGATTTGGGAAGAAAGGGAAGCTTAGTCCTTGATTTATAGGTCCTCTTGAGATCCTTGAGCGAGTTGGTACCGTTGCCTATCGTTTGGCACTTCCCCTTAGTTTTCCGGATGTTCACCCCGTATTCCATGTACCGATGATTTGCAAGTACCTTCATGACCCTTCTCACATGATTCAGCACCAGACCATTCAGCTAGAGCGCGATCTTTCGTTCACCGGGTAGCCAGTAGTTATATTGGATCGGAAGGTGAAGAAATTTCGGTCAAAGGTCTTTCCATCTGTGAAGGTTCTTTGTCGTGGCCCAAAGAGTGAAGAGGTCACTTGGGAGGCCAAGAGCGAGGTGTGGATGAAATTCCCTCATCTTTTTGAATGTACGCATAGTAAGATTTTTAAATTCGGGGACGAATTTCTTTAAGGGGGAAAGATTGTAACACCTTAGAATACGATTAGTGTTAATTAAGCGATAATGCGGATTTTTAGTAAAAAGTTTACCAAAATAGTTTTCAAATATTTTATAAAAATTAATTAATATTCAATTATTATTTATTTCGGGCTTGCACACACTTATGCATGTTAACCTAGGGTTAAGTAGGGTTAACCATGCTTAAGTAGCCATGGCACCTTAACCCCATTACAATTAAGTGTATGTATTTATTTAAATTAGTTAGTTTTTAATTAAAGGGTTTAAAATTGGTTGACTTGAGAGAGGAAGAGAGAGAGAGAGGGAATGATGAGAATGGGGCAAGCATGGCTTGCATTAAATGAGGAGAGAGAAGAGGGGGCATGGCTCACTCTAAACTCACCCCCTCATTTTCCTCATCCCTCACTCACACATACACCCTCATTCTCACCTCACTCCCTCATTTACAACATATTTTCTTCACCTCATCTCCCTCACACCCTCAAACTGAAACCCTAACCCAAATCCTCACAATCCCAAACAAAATCTTCACTAAACCCCACTAAAGCCCTTCACAAGCCTAGTTAAAGACACTAAGATCAATTGGAAAATGGAAAGATAGGATTTTTGAGCAAGTGTGGATAGCTAATGACCTCTAAACTGTTAATTAGGTTGTTATATTATTATGTTTCTTAGTAGTCGTCGTTTAGAACGATAAAGATATAGTTTTGAGCACATATCGTATTTTTAGGGTCTTTTTTGAGTCTCTGTGATCTACTACGACCACGAATTTTCACTGTAAAATCTAGCAATATAGTAGTGTTATACTAGAGGCCCTGAGTGTTCACCTGAAACACGAACCCCACCTGACCTGTTTTGGCCGGCGACACATGAGAAATTTCCGTCGAGCTCGGTTTTTGGGGAGATTTGGTGGTTGTGTTTTTTAGGGTAGCTGTCTGCAGTGGTTTTAGGGTGTTTGGTACTGCTAGATTTTTAAGTTTTGACAGTGGGTAAAATCTGGGAGCACTTAGCTAAATTTAGGCGTTTCTACAAACTGTGATACGATTGATCCGACGTAGTTTTAGTATTTCGGGTACCTTTCTATCGTGGGTTTGTTTTGATGATGTCGACACACACGTTAGCCGCTAAGAGAACCCTTTTGTAGCTTAAGAGAACCGATTCGTTAAATTGGCGTCGTGTTTGTTATTATTGCATAGTTTGCTAAATCCACGCGTTATTGTGTTTTGTGTTAATAGGATCGCATGCGGGGACTTCGGACGCTGCGAAGAAAGGAAAGCAGGTGGTTGGATTTACATAACTCGAGATCCTCGGTGAGTAGATTTAACATCTACGGGGAAATCGCCCATATGGCGTTAAGCGTCAGGGCTAGATATGATATTATAGCCGCACATTTATATGCTTATATGTTGATTGTGCATGAGTATCATTGCATACCATTACTTGTTGTGACTTGACTTAGTACCTAGTGGACACTGCACCATTACTGACGGCTCATGTTGCACGAGCACTAAATCGTATGCTACACCCACACCGTCGGTAATTGCCATAACACGCACAACCTATACACATATGCGGTATTGTATTCCTTATTGATATTGAGACGTTGATTCTTGTTTTATTGCGCATATGAAATGCATCGTGCATACATAGCTACATGTACACCTTTATATGATGTTGCATTGGATTTTGGGAGGAATTGGGAACCGCATGATATATTTAAAACTAGATTCATTTAAAAGAGCGGTTTACCCTTGATATGCTTATATTACTGTTTATGTTGCATATATCATATTTCATAGATTTACGCATTGAGATACGTATTTCATGTGATTTATGGATTTCAGAACCGTGGTATTATTTCAAGAAAGTATGCATTGTTTTGAAAACCCGGTTTTTCTTGATATGATATTTCAGTGCGTCTACCATGAGTTTTCTCGGTTCTGAGACTTGTGTTAGAAACCCGATTCGAGGAGCTAGATGATCCGTTTGCGGGTTCATGGTGGACCCGGTATGGTACCCGGAGCAAGTAAGGGATGTTGTGCAGTAGACGATGAGCCTGGCAGAGGGACTACTACCTACCAGTGATTGGTTTGACCCGGCGGTTATCCGGAGGGTACCTACCGAAGTCATTAGATGGATATGGGCCGATCCGAACTAACGGAGCCCATAGGCCGATCCGAACTGACGGAGCTCGAGTTATGTGGATTTACGTGTCGATTTTGGACATGGGTTTTCATGATGTTTCGAGTGCCGATGTTGGGCACTCAGGTTCTATGAGATTTATAGATATGAGGGCCGATCAGAGTGACGGCACCTGAGGTATTGGGATTTGGGGTGTCGTTGATTGACACCGGTTTTTCCACGATGATGATTCATTGATGATGATATGTTTTATCCCATACTCAGCATTCATTTGACATGCATTGCATCTTGTATTTGTAGTATATGATAGAGTGCCTTTCATGATTGTTGTATATCCATATTACCATATTTATGCTATCAGATTGCATGTGATAGATTATCGATGTATGTGCATACCTGCGATTATCTGTATGATGTTACTTACGATTCATGAGTTGGCAACTCACCCCCGTTGTGCCACAGTGTTTTGCAGGCTTGACCCTCAGAGTAGTCGCGGCAGGGCTTCTTATTGTATCTTTTTTAGCGGATACTGCTACGGTTGGCTGTGAGCTGTTTTGCTGTAGGTGGGTTGCGGTTATCCGACTTTATGTTCATTGTATATCTTATTGTATCTAGTACTCTCCATCTACTACTTTCATGTATTGACTTAGAGACGAGTTGTGAGGACGATTGTAGGGTTCCTAGGCACACCCATGAGGTTCTACAACTGATCAACCATGCCAAAATCAAAATTTTTCATGTGCCAAGAAACCCTAATTGAGATCGTTAACCAGAGATTAGGCGAAAAGCAAGCAAGCAAACAACTTTGCTAATAAGTGAAAGGGATTACAACCTTTGTAGATCCGGTCCTCCACTTCTAAAGCTCCGTGATGATGTCCCTCCGCTGCGATCATCGGAATCCCGGACTCTAGCGATGGTTTCGTCAGAGAAATGATCGGGCTAGGTCGTTGACTTCGATGCCGAAGATGATCTACGTCGAGGCTACTCAAACTCAAGCTCCATCTTCACTTGGTCATGAACCTTGTGAAGAAAATACCCTATACAACATGGCAAGTGGTAGAGGATGAAGAAATAGGAAGTGGGTTCACTTTGGATTTGGATTTGGATTTCTCACTTGATTTCATCACTTGAAATTTTTCTAGAAAACTTTTCTTTTCTTCATGAAGAAGAAGAAGAAGAAAAGAATGGAATAAGAATTAATTTTAAAAAGAAAACTCAAGTGATGTCTATCATGTTGCAACCATAGGTGAGATAAACTCATGTAGAGAGTAAACTAGGTTTTAGGCAATGGTTAGGTTTTAGAACAAAACAAAAATTGTAAGACTTTTCAAAGATGCTTGAAGCAACATTAAACTTCTAGCAAAGATGAAGAAAAGCCACCATTTAGTTTAACAAAATAAATAAAGAAAACAAAACCTTAACCATTAACTAAACAAAGGTGTAAGTCACACACACACCCATGTTTGTATGTATCATCAAATATGATACAAACTAGTGCACAAACATATATCATATATACATTGTACACAATCTAGTGAGAAAAATAATCTTAAGTGAACCAATACTAGTTAATGTAAAGTAATATATCAAATATATAATTATACATTAAATCATTAAATCAACACTTGATTTAATGATCCGGTCATACTTCATATAACCGACTAATATCAAGTGTATCAATATATCGAATCAACATTTTATTCGGTAACCCGGCTATATCTTATGTAACCGTCCGATGATACGAATCGCGAGAATAGAATCCAGTATCACATACTGGTATTATTCTCGATCCCGCACATATCTCATATGCGCTCCTATTTCGTTTCGCTTCAGCCAGGAAACCTCTCTGTAGGACTCTAAGGACTCGTCAATACGTCGGCAGTAGGTGATGATCATATCAAACACCCACAAGCCGCAAGCGGTCTGCTAAACGTAACGGCCATCCAGGTATTGAGCGATCAGAAGATCAACGAGCAAGCCCGCTCACACTCCTGTGAATCCAACCAGTAACACTTACCGTACAGTCCGGTCTGATCGTCTGATATGTCGCATATCTTTCCTAGGGGTGGTAAACGTAAGACCCTAGTAGCTCGATAAGTCGTGTTGATATGAGGTCTATAACAGTTCGAGAAACTACTGATAACACTTACCAGTAAATCTCAGCAACCCTGGCCAGGGATTTCCGGTTATAGCCAATCAAACACAGCGCAACATCAACTCCCTATACCGGGAGAGACGAATCCCCTCCTATCGCTCATTGCCTTCATGTGATTCGAGACTGTACCCAAAAACCACCGTTTTGCACGCCCTCTTGGACGTTGTAAGGTGGAAATCAAAGTACAGTGGGAATCACACAAGACTCTATGACGATCTCGGGTCTACAGACTAACCTGTACCAGTGTCACCAGAGAACTGCCATCTGACATAAGGTATAATACTATCTGGGAGTTCTCGGCGAGTCCGTCCAGTGTACCCAGTCTCCACTGAGCACCCGTATGTCATCTCTGATGTCAAACACCAATGGATATGGGATCATCCATCGCCCATCTGTATGGGTCAATAAGGTATACGCTAGTCTACTCTGGTATATCGATGCCCCGTCTCGATACACCCACGACTAAGGACCTTGAAGGATGTACTTATGGACTACTATGTCCCTACTAGTATAATCCGCATCATAGTCCAGGTAGTCAAGTACACGTCCTAAGGGCTTTACCAACATGTAACAGAGAGACAATCAGTGTACATGTTAAGGTAAAGAGCAACCAGATAGCATACTATCATGTCGAGCAAGAAAGTCCTCCCTATATATGTCCAAGCATCCACTACAATATACATCCTATGTATAGTAATGGCCTCTAGGGCATACATATAACTAACAATCTCCCACTTGCACTAGGGCCATCTGATAGCAGTGGTTGTACTATCTCATACTCAACCATCCCATAAAAGTCTCTCTATGGGAAAAGGCCTTTGTGAGTGGATCCGCCGTGTTGTCCTCTGAGTCTACTCTCATAATCTCGATCCCCTGGAGATCAACCATCTCTATGATCAGGTGATACTGTCTTAGAATATGTCTGGATCACTGATGGGATAGGCGTTCCTAGGCATAAGCCACAACTCCATTGTCACACAATGGTAGGAACGAAGTTCATCTCATGAACTAATATACACCCAGACTTCCTCTTTGGTAGTATCTTTGGTAGCGATGTATCCAGCCTTTATCGTCTAGTATGCCACGGTATCTAGCTTGGAACTCTTCCAACATACCGTCCCTTTACTGAGGGTAAAGACAATGCCTGTGACTGACATTCAGTCGTCCTTATCATCCTGTAACCTTTCCAGTGATTCTCCCCAGGATCGATTGATACCTTCTCACTACAACTAGTGAGTATCCTAACATCCAGTTAGATCTATCTCATAGATCCAAAACCAAGGATTTAGTAGGTATCACTCTGATCCTACATGGAGAATCCTTGTGATAAGCGGAGATTGACGGAGCGTAGCATAGGAAACTCCTTCCCTATCAAGAGTATGTCATCCACGTACTCTACGAGGATCGCCACCATACTCCCTACTGCCTTTTTGTATATACAAGGTTCATCTACCATTTTGATGATGTCAAACTCTTTGACTAACTCATCAAAACAGATGTTCCAACTTCGCGATGCCTGCTTTAATCTGTAAAGAAACTTGCACACGTTTCCGCTGCTCCCACTGTCTACGAAGCCCTCTGGCTGTGTTCTTATAGACGTTCTCTTCTAAATCATTATTTAAAAAAGCAGTCATGGCACCCAACCACCAGATATCGTAGTCATGGTATATAGTCGTGGCAAGTAGGATCCGGATGGACTTAAGCATAGATACTGGAAAAGGTTTCATCATTATCCACGCCTGATTGATGACGAAAACCTTTAACAAGTCTAGCTTTGATAGTCTCAACCTTTCCATGTACACCAAGTAATCTTCTCAAGATATACTTGCTCCTGATGGGGATTTAACCCTTCAGATTAACCAACCAAAGTCCATATTTTGTCGGTGTATAAGGATTCCATCTCAGATTGCTAAGCATCCAGCCATTCTTACAGAGTCTTTACTCTTGATGGCCAGCTCGAAACTAGTTGGGTCATCATCTCATGACGCAATCCTCGCTCCCACTATCATCGAGAAACCGAAGTATCTCTCAGGCGGATAAAGAACCCTACCAGATCGGTGGAGAGGCTGAGGTTTGTCGGGGACTATTGAATCCTTTGGTTCTACCAAATCATCTGCTGTAGTTTGTATAGCTGGAACCATTCCAGTTCTACATAACAGACCTTGCCTCGAGCTTGTCCGGATTTTTCTTTTAGACATAGCCCGGACAACCCCAAATCTTAACCAACTTAAGATATGGGCTCTTCCCTTTCCATATCACATATGAAGTGGTAGGCAACTGATTTAATTCGAACCTTATTCAATAGGTATGCAACTTCTCAAGTGCATAACTCTCCAAAAGGAAATAGGTAACTCAGTAGTACTCATCATAGAGCACACCTTATCATATAGGGTGTGATTGCTCCGCCCCGATACACCGACGTGCTGTGGTGTATACGGAGGAGTAATGCTGAGAGAGAATCTCATTCTCCTTTAGAATAATTCAGGAATTCCTTGCTCAAGAATTCTCCTCCCTGATCATATCAAAGGATATAATACTTATACCCGTTTTGGTTCTCTACTTCTAACTTATATTCTTATGAATATCTCAAAAGCTTCGGACTTATGTTTCAACAGGAACATATGTCTGAATCTTGAGAGATCATCAGAGAATGTAATGAAGTACAAAGAACCGGTCTTGGCATGTGTAGACAGGGGACTTTTATACATCAACATGTATCAGTCCCAAGAGTTTACTAACTCTTTCTCTGTTTCCAATAAACAGAGCTATGGTGATCTTATCTTTGTGACATGACTAGCAATTTTCACAAGATGTAAATTAAAACTGATTTAAATATGCATCTAAAATGTAACTTAAGCTAGTCGGGTCACATTGATATGACCTAGTCTACAATACCTCAAGAAGGATCCGTTCATTTCTGAACTCTTCCTCTTGTGTGTGTTCTGTATACTAAGAACTGTAGTTTGATTTAGAACATCAATGCTTTTAGATAACGTGCCTGAACCGATCAACTTTTGATATAGGAAATGTTCAAAACATTATCCAACAATACAAAATTATATCCTTTCTTTACTGATAAAAAGACTGATATGATTTTGTATATCAGGTTCGGTATCTAATAACATTCGTTCAGAATCAATGTATTCTGGTAATACAGGGTGACAGTTACCAACAGACTTGGCTGCAAACTTGCACCGTTTTCTGTCTCATTAAACTTATCACCCGTTTTCAGTTCTCTACCTTTCTGTAGCCCATATAACAAATTATGTATGCGGGATCCTGATCCGGTATCACATACTCAGGACGTAAAGGATACTGAGAAACAGTTCTCTGTAATGAACACACCCGAAGATGATGCATCAGTATGCACTTTCTTCGTTTGGGCGGCACGGGAAATCTGATATTCCCCAAATTTCCTGCTCGGTCTTATAACATTTATAAGTTG
The DNA here is from genome assembly GCA_030015575.1 of Agapanthus africanus. Lineage (NCBI taxonomy): Eukaryota > Viridiplantae > Streptophyta > Magnoliopsida > Asparagales > Amaryllidaceae > Agapanthus > Agapanthus africanus. Next base: position 136,876,236 of record CM057347.1, on the reverse strand, counting down.
GAGCGGGACCAACATTCCCCAGCTCAGTATAACAAGCAGGTTCGGTCAATACATCCGTATTATTATCTTGATTAAGGCGTGATATGGTCTCTTCCTGAAGAGAGAGAGAAGAAAACACTCAGCGCATGCTCTTGCAAGATCAGATTGGTTATTATTTTTATCTAATCAGGATGGCTCCCACTGTTTTTATCAAATCTTCCTTCAAACCCTAAAAGGAAAGACTAGCCGGGATTAATTACACGCTACAAGTTCGCCAATCTTTCAGCTAGGCCAGTGTCGGTACTTTGAGGGAGGTTCCCCGTGCTTTCGCATGGACCTAATTAAAGTAAACCTCGTTTTCCCAGAGGCGTAACCTCGTTGACACCTTTCTAGACACCTACTTGATCGGCTAATTGTAATGTGTAAAACTCTCCCAGGAGTAACTCTTACTCGCAGTGGGTATCGGGATCCAACTATCTCATAGAAGGTATGCAATCTCATTGCAAATTTCAACACTTGAAATTCCCGATAATATTTTGTCCCAAACGATCTATGACCTTGACAAGGTCAACAAACCATAGACCGTAAGTCAAGTTCAACCCGTCATTTCTTGATTGAATTAAACCCACCCGCACGACCCTTGACAAAGTCAACAAGGCTGTACGACTACCCTAATCCAATCTGCATCATATGCATAAGCAGATAAATACTGGTTAGCTACCGCACACTGCGCCTTGACAAGGTCAACAAACGCAGCACGAATACTAAGCAGGACTTATCTGAAATGACGGAGGGCTACGATAGGTTTTTCTGAAAACCTATTGCGTAATGAACTTGATATCGTTGTAGAATCAAATGATTTTGAAATGGAGTGTTTTTGAGGCTTTTCTAGTTTTGCTAAAAAGGTCACTCCCGGTGAAGGGATCGTCGGCCCTTTCCTCGTCGAATGAGGTGCAGGATATATCATATATACCACTATGCAAAGCAAGAACTATAGAAGCAATCAAAATACAAACTGAGGGTTGTAGCATCTGCCAGTTATTGCTAAAGGGGTCACTCCCGGTGAAGGGATCTCGGCCCTTTCCTCATCGAATAAGGTGCAGGGTGTTCTACAAGGAACACCGCGATGCAAAGCAAGAACTGTAGCTACCAGTTTTTGAAAATTCGATTTCACAACATCTTTTAGGTTTCTTTTTCTTTCATTAATCATATTAATGAAGTCCCATCATTTAATTCCACCTAAACATCACAGATAAATATAACGTACGCTTATGCCATCCGCATTCACCTCGATGTCCCGTTTGCACCGTTAGGTTAGGTAACTAACGGCAGAGCGAGGCAGGGCTAGTGCGGGTGTAAAACATAAGCAACGTCTATATAATATATCATATATACTATATACAATATCTATCTGAACTAATCACATGATCACATCACAGATAACGCAGCAGAAGAATCATATATGAAATATTAGATATACTAGGACGTCCGTGTTTTCAATACGAGCCTGTATAAAACATGGATTCCACGGTCGTGATGAATAGCCAAACCCACACCCCTAGACCCCTACGAGAGCGGCAAGCAACCCTACCAATTCTAGAGTTAGGAGACCCGGACTCGATTCCTCAAGATGGTCTCCCTCTGGACCCTAGAACCCGGTTACTTGTGCTCCCCTCCTTGGGTCTATCCTAGTGCGGAAAAGTAAATAATATACATCAACGGAGACATCTTCCGCAACCTGGAAGTGCCCCATTTAAAGAATATTACATACAAGTTTTTACATGAATGAAAATGAAAAACACTCATCTCACATAAATAAACCCCGGCTATTCAAACACGACGATCCAATATAACATATCCAGCAACACATAACATCACATGTCATCAACGTAAGTAAATATGCCCATCCCAATTGTCGTTGACATATAGCAACGAAACCGGCGATATCACATATTACACTTACGATCACAGAAAAGAAAGTGTAAAACTACAACAGTTGGAATCCGCAACCTCCTTAGACATCGCATGACAAACCAAATGAATTCCTTAGACATCGCATGCCTAACAATTATAAACCCCGTATTTTAGTCTCATTATCGAAAACTCTTTTCAATATCAAGTCGGCCAATTCAACAGGATTCCCGACATTCAGAACGAATGCTCGTCGCAAACTTTAGTTGACGGCCGCACTCCCGATGCCGTCGATGAAGTGAACCAAGGCGGAACACCGCTGCCGCGAGCACCCGAACGGATGCTTTTGGCGACGGGGTTCTCCTACAGTCACTTGGTCGGGGCTATAGGGTGTAGCTGTCTATTAAGTTTACTGGCGAGTATCCACGTACGCTACGCGATTGCGACGGACTTTTGATCACATCAAAATCCCGTGGCAACCGATCAAGTGAGACTAAATTGCTATGTTTATAGCATCCATATTAGTTATCTCAGAACTACTTGTGAATTCCAAATATTGTATCACATTCCAATAAATAGAAAATGTTAAACTTTCCGATCGAACATTCAAACACCCAAGTTTTCCCGAAACAGCTCAACACATGAAATAAGTTTAAAAATATTCACTTCATGCCACAGTACCAACGGTCCAGCCGTAGAAGGGTCAAGCCAACGCCTCACATGTGGCACGCCGTACTGCCTCAAACCCTAAGGTTCAAAGGGCAGTTCAAGACGGTCACATAATCGAGTTAAGGTTTGTTGTCTTCTAGAGGGTCCAACGTGTTACTTGCACTACTTCGAACGTTCTTAAACTACGGAAAGATCCAACACTTGGAAATTTTCCGACAGGGGAAAAAGTGGGTATTTATATCCGGTCGAACTTTTCAACATTTTCTAAAATTATCCGGAAAAACCTATAGACGAAGTTAAACATCCCGATCGAAACACCGAGTCCCTAATACAACCCAGAAAACTCAACTCTTGAGTAAATATTAAAAATTCCCAGAAAACACAGCACTAACAGAGAGAAATTACTGTGCAAACCACGTGCCCTGATTCAACACATTGGCCGCGGAACCGCCGCACAAACCAGGGTGGGGCCGCGGTTCCGCGGCTCATCTGTCGAGTTACGGGCACGTGCTACACAGTAACTCCTAGAAAACCCTGCTGAATTTTTTGGATAGTTTTAATCTGGAAAAATCCACAATTTCAGAAAATGTACAGAAAGGGGTATCGATTAGGGTTTTGGGGTTCGATCGGGTTTCTAACATTGTCTACGCATCGTCTAAAGCTCTAGCTAGGCTCTGATACCACTGTAGGGTTCCTAGGCACACCTATGAGGTTCTACAACTGATTAACCATGCCAAAATAAAAAAAAATTCATGTGCCAAGAAACCCTAATTGAGATCGTTAACTAGAGATTAGGCGAAAAGCAAGCAAGCAAACAACTTTGCTAATTAGTGAAAGGGATTACAACCTTTGTAGATCCGGTCCTCTACTTCTAAAGCTCCGTGATGACGTCCCTCCGCTGCGATCATCGGAATCCCGGACTCTAGCGATGGTTTCGTCGGATAAATGATCGGGCTAGGTCGTTCACTTCGATGCCGAAGATGATCTACGTCGAGGCGACTCAAACTCAAGCTCCATCTTCACTTGGTCATGAACCTTGTGAAGAAAACACACTATACAATATGGCAAGTGGAAGAGGATGAATAAATAGGAAGTGGGTTCACTTTGGATTTGGATTTCTCACTTGATTTCATCACTTGAAATTTTTCTAGAAAACTTTTCTTTTCTTCATGAAGAAGAAGAAGAAGAAAAGAATGGAATAAGAATTAATTTTAAAAAGAAAACTCAAGTGATGTCTATCATGTTGCAACCATGAGTGAGATAAACTCATGTAGAGAGTAAACTAGGGTTTAGGCAATGGTTAGGTTTTAGAACAAAACAAAAATGGTAAGACTTTTCAAAGATACTTGAAGCAACATGAAACTTCTAGCAAAGATGAAGAAAAGCCACCATTTAGTTTAACAAAATAAATAAAGAAAACAAAACCCTAACCATTAACTAAACAAAGGTGTAAGTCACACACCCACCCATGTTTGCATGTATCATCAAACATGATACAAACTAGTGCACAAACAGATATCATATATATAATGTGCACAATCTAGTGAGAAAAATAATCTTAAGTGAACCAATACTAGTTAATGTAAAGTAATATATCAAATATATAATTATACATTAAATCAACACTTGATTTAATGATCCGGTCATACTTCATATAACCGACTAATATCAAGTGTATCAATATATCGAATCAACATTTGATTCGGTAACCCGGCTATATCTTATGTAATCGTCCGTTGATACGAATCGCGAGAATAGAATCCAGTATCACATACTGGTATTATTCTCGGTCCCGCACATATCTCATATGCGCTCCTATTTCGTTTCGCTTGAGCCAGGAAACCTCTCAGTAGGACTCTATAGACTCGTCAATACGCCGGCAGTAGGTGATGATCATATCAAACACCCACAAGCCGCAAGCGGTCTGCTAAACGTAACGGCCACCCGGGTATTGAGCGATCAGAAGATCAACGAGCAATCCCGCTCACACTCCTGTGAATCCAACCAGTAACACTTACCGTACAGTCCGGTCTGATCGTCTGATATGTCGCATATCTTGCCTAGGGGTGGTAAACGTCAGACCCCAGTAGCTCGATAAGTCGTGTCGATATGAGGTCTATAACAGTTCGAGAAACTACTGATAACACTTACCAGTAAATCTCAGCAACCCTGGCCAGGGACTTCCGGTTATAGCCAATCGAACACAGCGCAATATCAACTCCCTATACCGGGAGAGACGAATCCCCTCCTATCGCTCGTTGCCTTCATGTGATTCGGGACTGTACCCAAAAACCACCGTTTTGCACGCCCTCTTGGACGTGGTATGGTGCAAATCAAAGCACAGTGGGAATCACGCAAGACTCTATGATGATCTCGGGTCTAGAAACTAACCTGTACCAGTGTCACCAGAGAACTGCCATCTAACGTAAGGTATAATACCATCTGGGAGTTCTCGGCGAGTCCGTCCAGTGTACCCAGTCTCCACTGAGCACCCGTATATCATCTCTGATGTCGAACACCAATGGATATGGGATCATCCATCGCCCATCTATATGGGGCGAGAAGGTACACGCTAGTCTACTCTGGTATATCGATGCCCCGTCTCGATACACCCACGACTAGGGACTTTGAAGGATGTACTTATGGACTACCATGTCCCCACTAGTATGATCCGCATCGTAGTCCAGGTAGTCAAGTACACATCCTAAGGGCTTTACCAACATGTAACAAAGAGACAATCAGTGTACACGTTAAGGTAAAGAGCAACCAGATAGCATACTATCATGTCGAGCACGAAAGTCCTCCCTATATATGTCCAAGCATCCACTACAATATACATCTTATGTATAGTAATTGTAGGGTTCCTAGGCACACTAATGAGGTCTCACAAGGTATCAACCATGCCAAATTCAAAAATTATATGCCGAGAAACCCTAAGCAAAGATCGTTAACTGGAGAATTGGCGAAACAAATGCGAATAAACGACTTTACTCTAAAAGTGAACGGAAATACAACCTTTGTAGATCCGGTCCTCCAGCTCAATAGCTCCGTGATGAATTCCCCTCACTGCGATCATCGTATCCCGGGCTCTAGCGTCGGCTTCATCGGAGAAATGGGCGGGCTAGGTCGTCGACTTCGATGCCGAAGATGATCTACGTCGAGGCAACACAAGATCAACCTCCAACTTCACCAAACCATGAAACTTGTGAAGAAAACACCCTATACTACTTGGCAAGTGGTAGAGGATGAAGAAATTGGAAGTGGGTTCACTTTGGATTTGGATTTCTCACTCTTTTCATCAAGTCACCATTGAAGGTTGCAAGCTTTCTTCTTCTTGAAGAAGAAGAAGAAGAAAATATGATGAGAATTCATCAATAATAGAAAAATAAGTGATTCTTATCATATTAGCAACCATGGTTATGTGTAGAGAGTAAACTAAGGTTAGGTGAATGGTTAGGTTAGGCATGAAACAAAAATGGTAGACTTTTTCAAAGCTTCATGAAGCTTCAATGTAAAACAAAGCAAGCCACCATTTCTCTTTTTGCCAAAAGAAATAAATAAATAAATGAATAAATAAATTAAAACCCTAACCATTTACTTAACCAAGGTTTAAACTAAACATACACCCAAACATGCATGTATCATCAAACATGATACAATCAAGTGTACAAAAAATATATCACATATACAATGCGCACTTCAAGTGAGAAAATCCATTTTAAGTGAACCAATACTAGTTAATGCAAAGTAATATATCAAATATATAATTATGCATTAAATCATTAAATCAACGCTTGATTTAACGATCCGGTCATATCGCATATGACCGACTAATATCCAATGTATCGACTTATCGAATCAATCCTTGATTCGATAACTAGGTTATATCGCATACAACCAATCGATACATTCATCGCGAGAATAGAATACGGTATCACATACATGCATTGTTCTCGGTCCCGCACATATCTCATATGTGCTCCTATTTCGTTTCGCTTGAGCCAGGAAACCTCTGTATAGGACTCTAAAGACTCGACAATACGCCGGCAGTAGGTGATGATCATATCAAACACCCACAAGTCGCAAGCGGTCTGCTAAACGTAACGGCCACCCGTGTATTGAGCGATCAGAAGATCGACGAGCAAGCCCGCTCATACTCCTGTGAATCCAACCAGTAACACTTACCGTACAGTCCGGTCTGTTCGTCTGATATGTCGCATATCTCGCCTAGGGGTGGTAAACGTCAGACCCCAATAGCTCGATAAGTCGTGTCGATATGAGGTCTATAACAGTTCGAGAAACTACAGGTAACACTTACCAGTAAATCTCAGCAACCCTGGCCAGGGATTTCCGGTTATAGCCAATCGAACACAGCGCAACATCAACTCCCTATACCGGGAGAGACGAATCCCCTCCTATCGCTCATTGCCTCCATGTGATTCGGGACTGTACCCAAAATCCACCATTTTGCACGCCCTCTTGGACGTGGTAAGGTGGAAATCAAAGCACAGTGGGAATCACATAAGACTTTATGACGATCTCGGGTCAACAGACTACTCTGTACCAGTGTCACCAGAGAACTGCCATCTGACGTAAGGTATAATACCATCTGGGAGTTCTCGGCGAGTCCGTCCAGTGTACCCAGTCTCTACTGAGCACCCGTATATCATCTCTGATGTCGAACACCAATGGATATGGGATCATCCATCGCCCATCTGTATGGGGCGAGAAGGTACACGCTAGTCTACTCTGGTATATCGATGCCCCGTCTCGATACACCCACGACTAGGGACTTTGAAGGATGTACTTATGGACTACCATGTCCCCACTAGTATGATCCGCATCATAGTCCAGGTAGTCAAGTACACATCCTATGGGCTTTACCAACATGTAACAGAGAGACAATCAGTGTACACGTTAAGGCAAAGAGTAACCAGATAGCATACTATCATGTCGAGCAAGAAAGTCCTCCCTATATATGTCCCAGCATCCACTACAATATACATCCTATGTACAGTAATGGCCTCTAGGGCATACATATAACTAACAATCTCCCACTTGCACTAGGGCCATCTGTAGCAGTGGTTGTAGTATCTCATACTCAACCATCCCATAAAAGTCTCTCTCTGGGAATAGGCCTTCGTGAGTGGATCCGCCGTGTTATCCTCTGAGTCTGCTCTCCTAACCTCAATCACCCTGGAGATCAACTATCTCCATGATCAGGCGATACTGCCTTAGAATATGTCTGGATCACTGATGGGACAGACGTTCCTTGGCAAAGGCCACAACTCCATTGTCACACAATGGGAGGAATTAAGTTCATCTCATGACAAATATACATCCAGACTGCCTCTTTGGTAGCATCTTAAGTAGCGAAGTATCCAGCCTTTATCGTCTAGTATGCCACGGTATCTAGCTTGGAACTCTTCCAACATACCGTCCCTTCACTGAGGGTAAAGACAATGCCTGTGACTGACTTTCAGTCGTCCTTATCACCCTGGAACCCTTCTAGTGATTCTCCCCAGGACCATTTGATACCATCTCACTACAACTAGTGAGTATCCTAACATCCAATTAGATCTATCTCATAGATCCAAAATCCAGGATTTAGGAGGTATCACTTTGATCCTATATGGAGAATCATTGTGATAAGCGGAGATTGATCGAGCGTAGCATAGGAAACTCCTTCCCTATCAAGAGTATGTCATCCACGTACTCTACGAGGATCGCCACCATACTCCCTACTACCCTTTTTGTATATACAAGGTTCATCTACCATTTTGATGAAGTCAAAATCTTTGACTACCACATCAAAACAGATGTTCCAACTCCGCAATGCCTGCTTTATCCTATAAAGCATCTTGTACACGTTTCCGATGCTCCCACTGTCTACGAAGCCCTCTGACTGTGTACTTATAGACTCTCTCTTCTAAAATATTATTTAGAAGAGCAGTCATGACACCCTACCGCCAGATATCGTAGTCATGGTATGTAGCCGTGGCAAGTAGGATCCGGATGGACTTAAGCATAGCCACTGGAAAAGCTTTCATCATTATCCACGCCTGGTTGATGACGAAAACCTTTAACAAGTCATGCTTTGAAAGTCTCAACTTTTCCATCTACACCAAGTAATCTTCTCAAGATATACTTGCTCCTGATGGGGATTTAACCCTTCAGATATAGCAACTAAAGTCCATACTTTGTTGGTGTATAAGGATTCCATCTCAGATCGCTAAGCATCCAGCCATTCTTACACAGTCCCACTCCTGATGGCCAACTCGAAACTAGTTGGGTCATCATCACATGATGCAATCCTCGCTCCCACTGTCATAGAGTAACCGAAGTATCTCTCAGGTGGGTGAGGAACCTTACTAGATCGGCGGAGAGGTTGAGGTTCGTTGGTAACTATTGAATCCTTCGGTTCTACCAAATCATCTGCTGTAGTTTGTATAGCTGAAACACTTCCAGTTCTACATAACTGACCTTGACTCGAGCTTATCCGGATTTTGCTTTTAGACATAGGCCGGACAACCCCAAATCTTAACTAACTTAAGATATGGGCTCTTCCCTTTCCATATCACATATGAAGTGGTAGGCAACTGATTTGATCGGAACCCTATTCAATAGGTATGCAACTTCATAAGTGCATAACTCCTAAAAGGAAATAGGAAACTCAGTAGTACTCATCATAGAGCGCACCATATCATATAGGGTGTGATTGCTCCGCCCCGATACAACGTTGTGCTGTGGTGTATTCGGAGGAGTAATGCTGAGAGAGAATCTAATTCTCCTTTAGAATAGTTCAGGAATTCTATGCGCAAGTATTCTCCTCCTTGATCTCATCATAGGACATAATACTTATACCCTTATTGGTTCTCTACTTCTAACTTATATTCTGTGAATACCTCAAAAGGTTCTGACTTGTGTTTCAACAGGAACATATGTCTGAATCTTGAGAGATTATCAGAGAACGTAATGAAGTATAAAGAACCAGTCCTGGCATGTGTAGACAGGGGAACTTCATACATCAGCATGTATCACTCCCAAGAGTTCACTAACTCTTTCTCTGTTTCCAGTAAACAGAGCTATGGTCATCATATCTCTGTGACATGACTGGAAAGTTTCACAAGATGTAAATTCAAACAGATTTAAATATGCATCTATGTGCAACTTAGCTAGTCAGGTCATATTGATATGACATAGTCTATTATACCTCAAGAAGGATCCGTTCATTTCTGAACTCTTCCTCTTATGTGTGTTCCATATACTAAGAACTGTAGTTTGATTTAGAACATCAATGCTTTTAGATAACGTGCCTGAACCGATCAACTTTTGATATAGGAAATGTTCAAAACATTATCCAACAATACAAAATCTTATCATTTCTTTAATAATAAAGAGACTGATATGATTTTGTATATCAGGTTTGGTATCTAATAACATTCGTTCAGAATCAATGTATTTGGAATACAGGGTGATAGTGACCAATAGACTTGGCTGCAACACTTGCCCCGTTTTCTGTCTCATGAAACTTATCACCCGTTCTCAATTCTCTACCTATCTGTAGCCCTATGTAACAGATTACATATCTGGGATCCTGATCCGGTATCAAATACCCAGGACGTAGAGGATACAGAGAAACAGTTCTTTGTAACGAACACACCCGAAGATGATGCATCAGTATGCACTTTCTTCGTTTGGGCGGCACGGGAATTCTGGTAATCCCCAATTTCCTGCTCGGTCTTATAACAATTATATGTCGGAGCGGGACCAACGTTCCCCAGCTTAGTATAACAAGCGGGTTCGGTCAAATATCCATATTATTATCCTGATTAAGGCGTGATATGGTCGCTACCTGGAGAGAGAGAGAAGAAAACACTCAGCGTGCGCTCTTGCAAGAATAAATTGGTTATTATTTTATCTAATCAGGATGGCTCCCACTGTTTTTATCAAATCTTCCTTCAAACCCTAAAAGGAAAGACTAGCCGGGATTAATTACACGCAACAAGTTCGCCAATCTTTCAGCCAGGCCAGTGTTGGTACTTTGAGGGAGGTCCCCCTGTTGGAGATAGTGCCCTCAGAGTCAATTATTGGATCACAGGTACGTGATTACAATGATTGAGGGAGGACCTATCCCGGTGGGACAGTCTTACTCGAGATGATAGTGTGCTATCTGGTTTACCTTTATCATCGTGTACTGTTTTAGGTGACCTTACAGGTCGCTATTACACGTTGATAGAGCCCCTAGGATTCTTGCTTGACCACCAGCAGTATGAGGGCGATCATATAAGTGGGAGCTGGCAGTCTATAAGCATATCCTTAAAAGGTCCCTAGTCGTGTGAGTTTCGAGACAGGACATCGATTTTCCAGAGTAGACTAGTGTATACAGTCGAGACCCCGACGAGGGGCGGTGGCCGGTCACACAAGCCACTGGTGTCAGTTGGATCACCTAAGATGTATACAGGTGCTCATTGGGTTATGAGTACACCGGACAGGACTCGCCGGGAACATGCTAGTTGGTCATATACCAGACGTCAGATGGCAGTTCCCTGGTGACATGTGTACAGGTTAGTTCATCGACCTGGGGATCGTCATTTGTCTCGTGTGAGTTCCCACTGTACTTTGATTACTACCCTACCACGGCTCAAAGGAGTCATGCAAACAGGTTTTAGTTGGGTACAGTCCCGAGCCACATGGAGGCAGTGAGCGCATCTTCAGGGTTTCGTCTCTCTCGGTATTGGGGGTGAGGTCGTGCTGTGTCTAGGAGAGCCATTACACGAAGTCCTTGGCCAAGGCAAGGAGATTTACTGGTAGGTATTCCAGTAGTATCTCAGGGTGTTCTGGGCTACACTCCGACACGACTTGTACCGCTTTTGGGGGTCTGACTTTTACCAACCCCCTAGGCCCGCCATGCGATACTCATAGACGAACGGACCGGACTGTACGGATATTGTCACTGACAGGCTCAGTAGGGTGTCAGGCTGAGTTCGCTCACAGACGTCCCTTTTAGTCAATACCTGGTAGCCCGTTACGTATTGGCTTATACCTCTGACGTGCTAGTGGTTAAATCCACAACCAAGGTGTTGATGAGTCTTTAGAGTCCCCCACATTCAGTTACTCAGGCTTTCGGGCGAAAGGCTGTAGAGGCCGTATGGAGATATGGCAAGGTCCTATCAGATACGTGCGGTATTGCACGGATCAGGATCGGACAGTTTGTACTATAGGCCATATGGTTATATGGCAGGGTTCGATCAGATACGTGCGGTATTGCACGGATCAGGATCGAACGGATATTACTAGCCGGCTTTGGTTTAAGCCGGATCCTAGTATAGTACAGTGTAGATTTTGTCTCATTGCATTTGTATTTCAGTCGGAATACAAATGCGGGTGTGTATGCACAGTATCGGGGTTTTCCTGTAATTTATTACGGGACCAGTTTTATGGAGTTGCCAGTTTGCTTTCCGTTTCGGCCGATTTCCTTTGTATCGTTCATTGGCCGAAGATTGGTGGAGGAGGGCTTATTTGCATTGTTGCAAATAGGCATTTGTGGAGGGGTTCTTTGCATATATTTGTATCATGATGGTTTCATGATGGAGCCCCATCCCTTGACCTTTCTTGGTTCATGATTGCTTGACATTTTGTAGCAATCATGGTTGTTGATTAGTAGGTGGAGTGTGGTTTTGTTAGAGATCATTGCTTGACTTTGGAGTCATCATGTTTTTGGTGATGGTTGGATATGATAACCATTTTTCCTTTCTCTTGTTGATGAGGATTGTCGCTATCCTTTTTTGGCTCCCTCATTCTCATTCTCTCCTCTCACCATTCACCATGGCCGGCCACTCCCATTGGGGGCTGTCCAAATTTTTGGATTGGGGTTTTGTTGTTCTTTTCATGCTCCAAACATCCCCAAGTCCCTCTACATGGTTCTTGTATCATCCCTCCACCAAAATGGCACCTCCATGAACCCCAAATGAGACACAAGTCTCTACACTACATTCTACAGCAAATCTTGGGCACGTCGACTAGCCAGCTTCGTGCCCGAGTTGCCTCGGCATTGAGGTGGGAGCCCGTAAAAGAAGTAGGCGATGTGGTGCACTTCCGGCGACGTGGAGGAGACAGGACATTCCGCAGGAGATCGGGACGACGACGAGAAGACCGGAGGACTCGGATCAGTCGGTATATCTCTCTTCCCTATCTTGTAGTTAGCATAGGACTAGTTAATGTTTCGATCCGGGTTTTAGTGCGCGGTGGTGCCGGTTTGCTGGTTTGCAAAATTAAAGTTTATCACCGCTTCCGCATTTTGGCGTCAGATTGACTGCCGGGGCGCCGTTGTGCACTTACAGTGGTATCAGAGCCTCGCCATTAACCTAGTCTAGCTTTTTGTAATGTGTTTACATTTCCGATCGACCAAAATTCTAAAATCCGCATTTTTGTTAAGATCAATTTTCTGTTGAAATTTTTTGAAGCCCAAAATTTTTTCAGGTTGTAGAAAACACATGTAATGGAAATTCTAAGATCTCTGTAAAAATTCGACACAGTAACTCCACTACTCAAGCGCGGAACCGCGGCCAAACCCCCCTTTGGGCCGCGGTTCCGCCGCACAATAATGAGGTGACTGTACCAAATTTCTACAGTATCTTTCTGGTGTGAAAATTGGGTTTTTGGAATATTAATATTGGGCCCAGAATTTCTGGATGTGCTACAGTAGTACTTGGGGCCCACTTGTTAAAATTTGATCGATCGGATATTTTTAAACACATTTTTTCACAGTATTTACATTATATCTGCGACCGTGAATGTCACTCGATCGGTAAATCCTGTCTAACTGCTATAGCCCGGTTAGACGGATTTGCGAACGTGACTTTCACGTTGATGTTCTGTGTTTTTGCTGTGATGTTGCGGATCGGTCGTGGGGGATAGCCTGGATGCAATGCTAGTACAGTTTCTGTTGTATTTTGTACATTTGATATTGCGGGGCGAGCGTCCGACATGTGGACTGCCGTCACTGCCTGTTTGTATTATTATTTTGGGGCACAACCAGGTTGCGGTCGATGTGCCCGTTGTATGTATATTTTACTTTCTGTACTAGGATTACCCCACGGAGAGGTGCACGGACAGCCGGATTCTAGAGGGCAACAAGCCCGCATCTCATGGCATTGAGACGGTGGGGGCTTCACTCTAGGATTGGCGGGCTATTCACCGCACTTGTAGGGGGTATAGGTTGACCCTGGAGGGGTGCCCAAGTTACCGGATTCCGTGAAGTGCTGGGTGGTCCATTCACGGCGCTGAAGGGGGCTGCCTCGCTTCAGGTTTTGGCGGGTGACTTGCCGCGCCCGTAGGGGTCTAGGTTTTCATTGCACAGGCTATCCACACGACCAGGGGAACGTCGGGTTTCAGTAGTGGCTCTGTGAAACCCGGGGATCCCAGATATCTGTATTGTTCTGTGATGCTGTACATTTCTGTGATGTTGCATTTTATTCACGCCTTGATCGAAATATAATATATTGGTATATATATTAGTAGATGTTGTATATGTTTTACATGCGCGCTGGTCCAGTCCCCGCTCTGTCGTTAGTTAGCTAACCAAACGGGTAATGACGGGACCCAGTGGCGAATGCGGATGGCATATACGTACATCAGTATATTTTCGTTCTTTGTGGTGTGATCAATTGATGGGACTGCATTGATTCGGATCAATGCAAGTTAAAAACAAACCTAATCTGATGTTGTAGGAACACTTTTTCAAAAAAGCTGTTATTGCAAGGACGTTCACTTTTGTTTTGCACAGTGATATTCGGTTATGAATATCCAGCTCCTCAGTCGGGGAGGCAAGGGCCGAGATCCCTTCACCGGGAGTGACCCCTTGGACAAAAAGTTTGCGTCAGGACATTAACTTCACTATAGCCGATTACTTTTGCTTTGCATCGTGGTATTCAGTTGGAATATCCTGCACCCCATTCTACGGGGAAAGAGCCGAGATCCCTTCACCGGGAGTGACCTCTTTACCGAAGGTTTTCGTTACTATATTTTCTAAAAAGCTATCCGTTCCTTCAGCGATATCAAGTTCATTACGTTAAAGGTTTTCGCCAGAAACCATTCGTAGCCCTCCGTCGTTTCAGACAGGTAGCAAGTAGTATTCATGCTATATTTGTTGACCTTCGTCAAGGTATAGTGTATGGTAGCTGCTTGTTGCTTTTCTGCTGCATAGATAGATGCGGTGGTTTGGGACAGTCGTACAGCCTTGTTGACCTTCGTCAAGGGCTTGTACGGGTGGGTTCAAATTAACCTGGACAATGACGGGTAGAACTTGACATGTGACTTATGATTTGTTGACCTTCGTCAAGGTCATAAGAGCATGGGGTAAAAATCACATCGGGAGTTTCAAAAGAACTGAAACTTGCCAGATATGCGCATACCTTCTGGAGTGTGATACCGTGAGTGGATTCCGTCACGTTATCATGCGATGATAGTTGGATCCCGATTCCCACTGATGAGTTGGTTTACTCCTCGGGTATTCCCGACTAATTCTTCTTTTAGGTTTGGAGGAGAATTTGACGGTACAGTGGGAGGTTTCCAGATTAGATAAATTGGTAACCATTCTGATCTAAGTTAGAGTGCACGCTGAGTGTTTCTTTTCTCTCTCTTTGGCAGCGACCATTGACCCGACCCTAAGACTATGACTCAGTGACCAAGTTGACCGAACCTTCTTAAACACTGGCTTTTGGATTGTCAGAGTTGCAGACCTCATTGCCACTCCTACTTTTACCCTTTTCTCCAGGACACCCCGTATTACTACGAACGTCCACTTCCATTGGACAAAACCATCGTATGGTTATATACGAACTCGAAGGAACTTATTCCAGATTCGAGGATGGTTTCTGGTTCTGGAGAAAACGAATAGGACTATTCAGTTGTCTTTTCCTTTTACCTTCTCTCAGGTTACGAGTACCCCTTAGATTAGGGGATAGTACACCCATTATGCAAATTGGACAGTCTTCTTCCAAACCATAGGCAGGTGCCGACCGGTAGGGAATGAAGAAACCCAATTAGCCTAAACGGTGTACAGAAGGTATTAAGTTAAGACAAAGAAAGGGATTAGAAGGAGGGCAAAGTAAATTGCGACTGATATTCACGACCAAACCAAGTTTTTCATTACCACTCCCACATCACCTTTGTATTTCTCCGGGACACTCCGTATCACTACGAAGATCCACAGTTATTTGGATATTCCATCATATGGTTATATACGAACTCGAAAGGAACTTGTTCCAGTTCGGGGATGGATTCTGGTTCAGGAGAAATAGGAATAAGGTTCATTCGGTTGTCTTTTATCTTCACCTTCTCTCGCATTGCGAGTGCTCCTAGGATTAGGACAGCACACCCATTATGCTTATTGGATAGTCTTCTTCCAAACCATAGGCTGGTGCCGAACGGTAGGGTAGGAAGAAAACCATTTGGCCTAAAGGGGTGTGCAGAAGGTAATGACTAAAGACATATGAAGGGATTTGGAAAGATGGCAATGAATTATACGGTTACAGTTGTGAATCTGGATAATGGAAGAGGCATTACTAGGAATACCCAGATACCCCAACGGAACATTTCTATGTTTCAGTTTTACTGTGTACAGTTAAAGGAAAACTGATTTCCCGATTAGACACTTGCTCCAGGGTATGTATTTACCAGGCATGATTCTCACATCTGTATGGTTTTACAGATGATGAGTGGGAGTAAGTTATTGGGAATTGGGTGATCATCCTCATTATATCGCGATTCGTTGTAATCGGTGATATTTGAGGAAGTCAGCTGGGCTGTTTGCCGGTCGGCAAATATTTGGTTTTGAATATCCGCTGTTATGCACCAATTTCAAATCGATATATCTGTACGTCTATTTTCATAGAGTGAGATATACCTTTTTAAAATTATGTCAGCGACATTTACCTATATCAGTGGATGGTTAGGTAAGGAGCATTAAACAGCGGTGTAATTCTTCATAACCAAAGGTACAGTTTTCAACCTACGACACACAGTGAATGAGTTATCACACTCAAGGGACTTATACAGAGTATTGTATGTTGTCCAGTGTCCATCAGGACAGAGGGGTTGGTCCTCGTACTATATTCGGTTTACTTATGACTTCTCTAGTTTTTAGACATGTGTTTCGTGGAAGCACAGGGTCCCAATTTTGAGAAGTTATAGGTATTTGAATAGAGTAGAGAACCAGGTATTGCAAGTATCGGGATTCTTCAAAGTGATCGAAGATGTAGATACTTGTGTTTAGTATTCAGATGATAGTAATGATTAAGAGAACTTGCTTCTCTTTCAGGTTACTCATAATTGGAAGCATTCCTAAGTTGAGTAACGCTGATCGGCCTCCCTCCATTTAGTTGACATGCACTGGAGACAGCTGCATGATTTGAATCTGGTTCAATTAAATTAGTGCCTCTGTTCCTATATTGGATATAGAACAGTTCGTATCTTAACGATGTTGAGGTACGGGGAGTTGTCCGGATTATGCTTAAAACCAGACTCTGGATAACTCAAAGGCACGTTTCTGTAATGGCAGTTTATGGGTTGACCCAGGCTATGATGAGGGTTGACTGTCTACCATAAGAAAGATCAATAGTGATATTGTTCTTGACTCGCCACAGTTTTAATAAAAATGGATTTTTCAGAAAACAGTAGTGGGAGTATGGTAGAACTGGAAGTGATTCCAGAACCGCAAACGATTACTGAAGATTTGATAAGGAACCTAAAGATCCAATCTGGATTGACATTCCATTGGCCACTCCGCAGATACGGTAGGTAACCTCAGGCACCCGAGAGGTACTCCGGTAGCCTCAAGGATGGTGACAGGGAGGTTCTTGTTTACCCACACTTACCATTGCTGTTGTTCCAGACTGTGAAACCCGGCAGGAGGATGAGTATAGCGTCGTTCTAAACTTGCTTTAGAAATGTACGTGTATATGACTCTGCCAGAGGGTTGTCGTAGTCAGTAGGAGCAGCGGAAGCATTGGTGGACAGGTAGCTTATGTCTATTTATAGACTAAAGCAGATGTAGCGGAGATAGATCATCTATTTCTGACGTGACAGTCATAGGTTTGACTTCATCAGAATAAGGGATGGATCTGTTGAGGAGGTAGTAGGGTGTGATGTCATGGTGTTTGGATGACATACACAGAGTAGGAAAGGAAACTCCTATACTACAATCGGTTATACTTTGGTCGTCACACAGTGTTTTCTCCACACGGGACTTGGATATTATATCAGACATACTGGTTACTAGATCTATGGTTTTAGATCTAGATTTGGGTGGTTTCCCAATCTGGGTACTTAGACACCATTCTACAGGTATTTAGAATGGACGACTCCTGGCACGGTAGTGTACCTGCAAGTGATGGAGTCACCCTCTCTAAAGCTTTCTTACAGACTAAAGGGGAGAGGGATGTGCATGATTGGCAGATCACTTGCTCAGGCAATTGAATCAATCATGAGATGTCAAGTACCACACCAGATGTTGTTCTTGCACTAGATGCAATAAGTTGACATTAATCCAATCCTGGAGAAACGGTCGGAAGCTGTTTTAGAACACAAGTAGATGTTCTAGGGATATGATAACGACAGCCTCATTCAGGAGACAGTTATCATTCCGGGCTTCCAAGGTGACCTGGACGACAAGGATGTTGTCAGAGTTATAGTTTTTCCTTCTGACGAGGGGCAGTATTTTGGACAGGTGATCCAAGGCAATACTGAGGGAGGCATGGCGCAGGACACTGATTAAGTTCAGTTGTTGATACAGTCTAAGAAGTTTGGATTTGGAGTTCATTTATGAACTAGGTCCCATCAGATATCCAGACACATTCTAAGACAGGTATTGCTCATTTCGGGAGATGGCATTTCTCCGCGAACTTGAGATTTAGAGAGACATAGAAAGAAACATCAAGGCGGATCCACTCACTGAGGCTATTCCTCGAACGCAATAGTTTCACAAACGAGCTTTGTGAGACTGACTAGTAGAGGAGTTGGGTGTTCGGTATCACACTGGCTGTGAGTATGCGACATCGCAATAATTAGCCTTGAGTGCAAGTGGGAGATTGTTGGAGATAGTGCCCTCAGAGTCAATTATTGGATCACAGGTACGTGATTACAATGATTGAGGGAGGACCTATCCCGGTGGGACAGTCTTACTCGAGATGATAGTGTGCTATCTGGTTTACCTTTATCATCGTGTACTGTTTTAGGTGACCTTACAGGTCGCTATTACACGTTGATAGAGCCCCTAGGATTCTTGCTTGACCACCAGCAGTATGAGGGCGATCATATAAGTGGGAGCTGGCAGTCTATAAGCATATCCTTAAAAGGTCTCTAGTCATGTGAGTTTCGAGACAGGGCATCGATTCTCCAGAGTAGACTACTGTATACAGTCGAGACCCCGACGAGGGGCGGTGGCCGGTCTCATAAGCCACTGGTGTCAGTTGGATCACCTAAGATGTATACAGGTGCTCATTGGGTTATGAGTACACCGGACAGGACTCGCCGGGAACATGCTAGTTGGTCATATACCAGATGTCAGATGGCAGTTCCCTGGTGACATGTGTACAGGTTAGTTCATTGACCTGGGGATCGTCATTTGTCTCGTGTGAGTTCCCACTGTACTTTGATTACTACCCTACCACGGCTCAAAGGAGTCGTGCAAACAGGTTTTAGTTGGGTACAGTCCCGAGCCACATGGAGGCAGTGAGCGCATCTTCAGGGGTTCGTCTCTCCCGGTATTGGGGGTGAAGTCGTGCTGTGTCTAGGAGAGCCATTACACGAAGTCCTTGGCCAAGACAAGGAGATTTACTGGTAGGTATTCCAGTAGTATCTCAGGGTGTTCTGGGCTACACTCCGACACGACTTGTACCGCTTTTGGGGGTCTGAGTTTTACCAACCCCCTAGGCCCGCCATGCGATACTCATAGACGAACGGACCGGACTGTACGGATATTGTCACTGACAGGCTCAGTAGGGTGTCAGGCTGAGTTCGCTCACAGACGTCCCTTTTAGTCAATACCTGGTAGCCCGTTACGTATTGGCTTATACCTCTGACGTGATAGTGGTTAAATCCACAACCAAGGTGTTGATGAGTCATTAGAGTCCCCCACATTCAGTTACTTAGGCTTTCGGGCGAATGGCTGTAGAGGCCGTATGGAGATATGGCAAGGTCCGATCAGATACGTGCGGTATTGCACGGATCAGGATCGGACAGTTTGTACTATAGGCTATAAGGTTATATGGCAGGGTTCGATCAGATACGTGCGGTATTGCACGGATCAGGATCGAACGGATATTACTAGCCGGCTTTGGTTTAAGCCGGATCCTAGTATAGTACAGTGTAGATTTTTTCTCATTGCATTTGTATTTCGGTCGGAATACAAATGCGGGTGTGTATGCACAGTATCGGGGTTTTCCTGTAATTTATTACGGGACCAGTTTTATGGAGTTGCCAGTTTGCTTTCCGTTTCGGCCGATTTCCTTTGTATCGTTCATTGGCCGAAGATTGGTGGAGGAGGGCTTATTTGCATTGTTGCAAATAGGCATTTGTGGAGGGGTTCTTTGCATATATTTGTATCATGATGGTTTCATGATGGAGCCCCATCCCTTGACCTTTCTTGGTTCATGATTGCTTGACTTTTTGTAGCAATCATGGTTGTTGATTAGTAGGTGGAGTGTGGTTTTGTTAGAGATCATTGCTTGACTTTGGAGTCATCATGCTTTTGGTGATGGTTGGATATGATAACCATTTTTCCTTTCTCTTGTTGATGAGGATTGTGGTTATCCTTTTTTGGCTCCCTCATTCTCATTCTCTCCTCTCACCATTCACCATGGCCGGCCACTCCCATTGGGGGCTGTCCAAATTTTTGGATTGGGGTTTTGTTGTTCTTTTCATGCTCCAAACATCCCCAAGTCACTCTACATGGTTCTTGTATCATCCCTCCACCAAAATGGCACCTCCATGAACCCCAAATGAGACACAAGTCTCTACACTACATTCTACAGCAAATCTTGGGCACGTCGACTAGCCAGCTTCGTGCCCGAGTTGCCTCGGCATTGAGGTGGGAGCCCGTAAAAGAAGTAGGCGATGTGGTGCACTTCCGGCGACGTGGAGGAGACAGGACATTCCGCAGGAGATCGGGACGACGACGAGAAGACCGGAGGACTCGGATCAGTCGGTATATCTCTCTTCCCTATCTTGTAGTTAGCATAGGACTAGTTAATGTTTCGATCCAGGTTTTAGTGCGCGGTGGTGCCGGTTTGCTAGTTTGCAAAATTAAAGTTTATCAACGCTTCCGCATTTTGGCGTCAGATTGACTGCCGGGGCGCCGCCGTGCACTTACACCCCCGTGCTTTCGCACGAACCTAATTAATGTAAATCTCGTTTTCCCAGAGGCGTAACCTCATTAACACCTTTCTAGACACCTACTTGATCGGCTAATTGTAATGTGTAAAACTCTCCCAGGAGTAACTCTTTCTCGCAGCGGGTATCGGGATCCAACTATCTCATAGAAGGTATGCAATCTCATTGCAAATTTCAACACTTGAAATTCCCGATAATTTTGCCCCTAGCGTTCTATGAATTTGACGAATGCCAAACAACCCATAGTCCACTAGTCAAGTTCTACCCGTACATTTCTTGATTGAATTAAACCCACCCGCACGACCCTTGACGAATGACAAACAACGCCGTACGAATACCCTAATCCAATCTGCATCATATGCATAAGCAGATAAATACTAGTTAGCTACCGCACACTACGCCTTGACGAATGCCAAACTACCGCAGCACGAATACTAACTAGTACTTATCTGAAATGATGGAGGGCTATGACAGGTTTTTCGGAAAACCTATTGCGTAATGAACTTGATATCGTTGTAGAATCAAATGATTTTAAAATGGAGTGTTTATTAGGCTTTTCTAGTTTTGCTAAAGGGGTCACTCCCGGTGAAGGGATCGTCGGCCCTTTCCTCGTCGAATGAGGTGCGGGATATATCATACATATCACTGTGCAAAGCAGAACTATAGAAGCAATCAAAAGACAAACCGAGTGTGTAGCATCTGCCAGTTATTGCTAAAGGGGTCACTCCCGGTGAAGGGATCTCGGCCCATTCCTTATCGAATAAGGTGCAGGATGTTCTACAAGGAACACCGCGATGCAAAGCAAGAACTGTAGCTACCTATTTTTATTTTGAAAATTCGATTCCACAACATCTTAGGTTTCTTTTCTTTCATTAATCATATTAATGAAGTCCCATCATTTAAGTCACCTAAACATCACAGATAAATACGACGTACACTTATGCCATCCGTATTCGCCTCGATGTCCCCTCATGCACCGTTAGGTTAGGTAACTAACGGCAGAGCGGGGCAGGGCTAGCGCGGGTGAAAAAATAAGTAACGTCTATATAATATATCATATATACTATATACAATATCTATCTGAACTAATCACATGATCACATCACAGATATCGCAGCAGAAGAATCATATGAAATATTGGATATACTAGGACGTCCGTGTTTTCAATACGAGCCAGTATAAAACACGGATTCCACGGTCGCGATGAATAGCCAAACCCACACCCCTAGACCCCTACGAGAGCGGCAAGCAACCCTACCAATTCTAGAGTTAGGAGACCCGGACTCGACTCCTCAAGTTGGTCACCCACTGGACTCCAGAACCCGGTTACTTGTGCCCTCCTCCTTGGGTCTATCCTAGTGCGGAAAAGTAAATAATATATATCAACGGTGACAACTTCCGCAACCTGGAAGTGCCCCAATAAAAGAATATTACATACAAGTTTTTACATGAATGAAAATGAAAAATACTCATCTCACATAAAATCCCCCCGGCTATTCAAACACGACGATCCAATATAACATATCCAGCAACACATAACATCACATGTCATCAACGTAAGTAAACATGTTAGTTATATGTATGCCCTAGAGGCCATTACTGTACATTGGATGCATATTGTAGTGGATGCTGGGACATATATAGGAAGGACTTTCTTGCTCGACATGATAGTACGCTGTCTGGTTGCTCTTTATCTTAACGTGTATACTTTCTGTCTCTCTGTTACATGTTGATAAAGCCCTTAGGATGTGTACTCGACTTCCAGGACTATGATGAAGATCATACTAGTGGGGCCTGGGTAGTCCATGAGTACATCCTTGAAATGTTCCTAGTCGAGGGAATATCGAGACGGGGCATCGATATTCCTGAGTAGACTAGCGCATATCTTCTCGACCCATGCGATGGGCGATGGATGATCCCATATCCATTGGTGTTTGACATCGAAGATGGTATGCGGGTGCTCAGTGGAGACTGGGTACATTGAACGGACTCGCCGAGAATTCCCAGATGGTATTATACCTCACGTCAGATGGCAGTTCTCTGGTGACACTGGTACAGCTTAGTCTGTTGACCCGAGATCGTCATAGAGTCTTGTGTGTCTTCCACTGTGCTTTGATTTCCACCCTACCACGGCTCTACTGAGTCGTGCAAACAGGTGGTTTTTGGGTACAATCCCGATTCACATGGAGGCAATGAGCGATAGGAGGGGATTCGTCTCTCCCGGTATTGGGGGTTGATGTTGCGCAATGCACGACTGGCCATAACAGGAAATTCCTGGCCAGGGTTGCCGTGATATACTGGTAAGAGTTATCAGTAGTTTCACGAATGTTATGGACCTCAAGTCGGCATGACTTATCGAGCTACTGGGGTCTGACGTTTACCACCCCTAGGCGAGATATGCGACATATCAGACGAACAGACCGGACTGTACGGTAAGTGTTACTGGTTGGATTCACAGGAGTGTGAGCGGGCTTGCTCGTCGATCTTCTGATCGCTCAATACCCGGGTGGCCGTTACATTTAGCAGACCGCTTGCGGCTTGTGGATGCTTGATATGATCATCATCTGCTGCCGGCGTATTGACGAGTCTTTAGAGTCCTACACAGAGGTTTCCTGGCTCAAGCGAAACGAAATAGGAGCGCATATGAGATATGTGCGGGACCGAGAATAATGCGTGTATGTGATACCGTATTCTATTCTCGCGATGAATGTATCGATTGGTTATATGCGATATAACCTAGTTATCGAATCAAGGATTGATTCGATAAGCCGATACATATGATACTAGTCGGTTATATCCGATATGACCGGATCGTTAAATCAAGTGTTGATTTAATGATTTAGTGCATATTTATATATTTGATATATTACTTTGCGTTAACTAGTATTGGTTCACTTTAAATGGATTTTCTCGCTCGGATGTGCGCATTGCATATGCGATATGATTTTGTGCACTTGCTTGTATCATGTTTGATGATGCATGCAAAATTGGGTTTGTGTAAAGATTGAACCATGGTTTTATGAGTGGTTAGTGTTTATTATTTTCTTATTCATTTATTCTATTTAGTTATTCATTTGGAAAAAGATAAAGAGTGAGAAAATGGTGGCTTTTCTTTATTTGTATATGAAGCTTCATGAAGCTTTCATGAAGTCACCATTTTTGTCTCATGTTTAAACCTAACCACTCCACTTAACTATAGTTCTCTCTCTACACTTAACCATGGTAAGAGTTATGATAAGAATGGATTTTCTTTTCTATTTTAATTAATTCTTATCATAACACTTTTCATATTCTTCTTCTTCTTCCTTTTAACTCAAGAAGAAAAACCTAGACTTCATCAATGGTGATTGATGAAATAGAGTGGGAAATCCAAAACTAAAGTCTACCCAATTCCTATTTCTTCATCCTCTACCTCTTGCCAAGTAGTATAGGATGTTTCCTTCACAAGTTTTCAAGACTTGGTGAAGTGGGAGCTTGATCTAGCGATGCCTCGACGTAGATCATCTTCGGCATCGAACCGACGATCAAGCCCGCCCATTCTTCGATGATGCCAATGCTAGAGTCAAGGGTTCGATTTGGACTGTGGAGGGAGATCATCGCGGAGCTTAGGAAGTGGTGGACCGGATCTACAAAGGTTGTAGCCCCTTTCCTTTAGATACATTTCCGTTTACATGCTTGCTTCGCCTATATATATCTAGTTAACGATCCATTCTAGGGTTTCTCGGCACCGTATTTTTTAGAAATTTGCATGGATGATGACTTGTGAGACCTTACTAGGGTGCCTAGGAACCTTACAGTGGTATCAGAGCCTAGCTAGAGCCTTAGGCGAAGTCTAGACGGAATTTGAAACCCGAACGAACCCGAAACCCAACTCAAAAATGCTCTCTGTCCTTTTTCTAAAATCTGGGATTTTTCAACATTAAAAATATGCAGTAAAATAAGCAGGAAATTCTAAGAGTTACTGTAAATTTCGATGCCCTAATTCCATTAAAGCGCCGCGTTTCCGCGGCACGAGCATGGCTCGTGCGGCGGAACCGCGGCCTGTTTGTCGTTTTATGAGTTGAAGTTTGCACAGTAACTCCTATTTAACAGCGCTGGTTTTCCTGGGTATTTTTAATATTTTTTCCAGAGTTTTAATTTTCAGGGTTGTTTTGGGGATTCGAATGTTCGATCGGATTATCAGATTTTGTCTATGTGGCTTTCCGGATAAATTTTAGAATATGTTAAAAAGTTCGACCGGATATAAATACCCGACTTTTTCCCTGTCGGGAAATTTCCAAGTGTTGGATTTTTCCGTGGTTTAACGACGTTCTAAGTAGTGAAAGTAACGCGATGGACCCTATAGAAGACAACAAACCTTAACTCGATTATGTGACCGTCTTGAACTGCCCTTTGAATCTTCGGGTTTGGGGCAGTACGGCGTGCCACATGTGAGGCGTTGGCTTGACCCTTCTACGGCTGGACCGTTGGTACTGAGGCACGAACTGAATGTTGTTAGACTCATATTTCATGTGTTGATCTGTATTGGGAAAACTTGGGTGTTTGAATGTTCGATCGGAAAGTTTAACATTTTCTAATTATCTGGAATGTGATACAATAATTGGAATTCACAAGAAGTTATGAGATAACTGAATGAATGTTATAAACATAGCACTTTTGTCTCACTTGATCGGTTGCCACGGAGTTTTGATGTGATCAAAAGTCCGTCGCAATCGCGTAGCGTACGCGGATACTCGCCGGGTAAACTTAATAGACAGCCTCACTCCATAGCCCCGACCAAGTGACTATAGGAGAACCCCGTCGCCGAAAGCATCCGTCCGGGTGCTCGCGGTAGCGGTGTTCCGCCTTGGTGCACTTCGTCGACGGTATCGGGGGTGTGGCCGTCTACTGAAGTTTGCGACGAGCATTCGATCAAATTGTCGGGAATCTTGTTGAATTGCCCGACTTGATATTGAAAAGTGTTTTCGATAATGAGACTAAAATGCGGGGTTTATAATTGTTAGGCATGCGATGTCTAAAGAATTCATTTGGTCAGGCATGCGATGTCTGAGGTGGTTGCGGATTCCAACTGTTGCAGTTTTACACTTTCTTTTCTGTGACCGTAAGTGTAATATGTGATGTCGCCGGTTTCGTTGCTATATGTCAACGACAATTGGGATGCGCATATTTACTTACGTTAATGACATGTGATGTTATGTGTTGCTGGATATGTTATATTGGATCGTCGTGTTTGAGTAGCCGGGGTTTTTTTATGTGAGATGAGTGTTTTTCATTTTCATTCATGTAAAAACTTGTATGTAATATTCTTTTATTGGGGCACTTCCAGGTTGCAGATGTTGTCACCATTTGTATATTATTTACTTTTCTGCACTAGGATAGACCCAAGGAGGGGAGCACAAGTAACCGGGTTCTGGGGTCCAGTGGGAGACCATCTCGAGGAGTCGAGTCCGGGTCTCCTAACCCTAGAATTGGTAGGGTTGCTTGCCGCTCTCGTAGGGGTCTAGGGGTGTGGGATTGGCTATTCATCACGACCGTGGAATCCGTGTTTTATACTGGCTCGTATTGAAAACACGGACGTCCTAGTATATCCAATATTTCATATGTTTCTTCTGCTGTGTTTTATCTGTGATGAGATCATGTGATGTTCTGTGACAGATATTATATATAGTATATATGATATATTATATAGACGTTGGTTATGTTTTACACCCGCGCTAGCCCTGGCCCGCTCTGCCGTTAGTTACCTAACCTAACGGTGCAGACGGGACATCGAGGCGAATGCGGATGGCATAAGCGTACGTTATATTTATCTGTGATGGTTAGGTGGACTTAAATGATGGGATATTCATTAATGAGATTAATGAAAGAAAATAAACCTAATTGATGTTGTGGAATCGAATTTCAAAATAAAACAGGTAGCTACAGTTCTTGCTTTGCATCGTGGTGTTCCTTGTAGAACATCCTGCACCTTATTCGATAAGGAAAGGACCGAGATCCCTTCACCGGGAG
This sequence comes from Agapanthus africanus, assembly GCA_030015575.1. Classification (NCBI taxonomy): domain Eukaryota; kingdom Viridiplantae; phylum Streptophyta; class Magnoliopsida; order Asparagales; family Amaryllidaceae; genus Agapanthus; species Agapanthus africanus. Next base: position 136,849,275 of record CM057347.1, on the reverse strand, counting down.
TGACTCCTTTAGCAATAACTGGCAGATGCTACAACCCTCGGTTTGTCTTTTGATCGCTTCTATAGTTTCCGCTTTGCACAGTGATATATATGATATATCCCGCACCTCATTCGACGAGGAAAGGGCCGACGATCCCTTCACCGGGAGTGACCCTTTTAGCAAAACTAGAAAAGCCTCAAAGACATTCCATTTAAAAAACCATTTGATTCCGCAATGAGATCAAGTTCAAAGCGTTAAAGGTTTTCACAAAAACCAGCCGCAACCCTCCGTCATTTTAGGAAGTAGAGTACTTAGTATTCGTGCTGTGTTTGTTGACCATAGTCAAGGCACAGTGTACGGTAGCTAAGTGATGTCTTCCTACACCGCATATGATGCGATTAGTTAGGACAGTCGCGTGACTTTGTTGACCTTAGTTAAGGGTCATGTGGATGGGTCTAATTAATCACGAAATGACGGGTAGAACTTGACTAGTACTTATGATTTGTTGACCATAGTTAAGGTCATAGGTGCTAGGGGTAAAAACCTTTATCGGGAGTTTCAAGTGTTGAAATTTGCAATGAGATTGCATACCTTCTATATGATAGTTGGATCCCGATACCCACTGCGAGTAATTGTTACTCCTGGGGGAGTTTTGCACTTTGCAATTAGCCGATCAAGTAGGTGTCTAGAAAGGTGTCAACGGGGTTACGCCTCTGGGAAAACGAGGTTTACAGTAATTAGGTCCGTGCGAAAGTACGGGGAACCTCCCTCAAAGTACCGACACTGGCCTGGCTGAAAGATTGGCGAACTTGTAGAGTGTAATTAATCCCGGCTAGTCTTTCCTTTTAGGGTTTGAAGGAAGATTTGATAAAAACAGTGGGAGCCATCCTGATTAGATAAAATATATAACCAGTCTGATCTTGCAAGAGCGCACGCTGAGTGTTTTCTTCTCTCTCTCTCTCCTGGTAGCGACCATATCATGCCTTAATCAAGATAATAATATGGATGTATTGACCGAACCCGCTTGTTATACTGAGCTGGGGAACGTTGGTCCCGCTCCAACTTATAATTGTTATAAGACAGAGCAGAAAATTGGGGAATACCAGAATTCCTATGCCGCCCAAATGAAGAAAGTGCATATGATGCATCTCCTTCGGATGTGTTCATTACAAAGAACTGTTTCTCAGTATCCTCTGCATCCTGTGTATATGATACCGGATCAGGATCCCAGATATGTAATCTGTTACATAGGGCTACAAAAGGGTAGAAAAACTGAGAACGGGTTATAAGTTTCATGAGACAGAAAACGGGGCAAGTGTTGCAGCCAAGTCTGTTGGTCACTGTCACCCTGTATTACGAATACATTGATTCTGAACAAATGCTATTAGATACCGAACCTGATATACAAAATCATATCAGTCTCTTTATTAGTAAAGAAAGGATATAATTTTGTATTGATGGATAATGTTTTGAACACTTCCTATATCAAAAGTTGATCGGTTCAGGCACGTTATCTAAAAGCATTGACGTTCTAAATAAAACTACAGTTCCTTGTATATTGAACGCACACAAGAGGAAGATTTCGGAAATGAACGAATCATTCTTGAGGCATTGTAGACTAGGTCATATCAATGCGACCCGACTGGCTGAAGTTACATTTTAGATGCATATTTAAATCAGTTTGAATTTACATCTTGTGAAACTTGCCAGTCATGTCACAAAGATAAAATGACCATAGCTCTGTTTGTTAGAAACAGAGAAAGAGTTAGTAAACTCTTGGGACTGATACATTATGATGTATGTAAGGTCTCATGTCTACACATGCCAGGACTGGTTCTTCATACTTCATTATATTCTCTGATAATCTCTCAAGATTCGGTCATATGTTCCTGCTGAAACATAAGTCCGAACCTTTTGAGATATTCACAGAATATAAGTTAGAAGTAGAGAACCAAAATACGGGTATAAGTATTATGTCCTATGATAAGATCAGGGAGGAGAATACTTGTGCATAGAATTCCTGGACTATTCTAAAGGAGAATGAGATTTTCTCTCAGTGTTACTCCTCTGAATACACCACAGCACAACGGTGTATCAGGGCGGAGCAATTGCACAATATTAGATATAGTGTGCTCCATGATGAGTATTACTGAGTTACCTATTTCCTTTTGAGGTTATGCACTTGAGAAGCTGCATACCTATTGAATTAGGTTTGAATCAAATCACTGCCTACCACTCCATATAAGATATGGTATGGGAAGAACCCATCTCTTAAGCGAGTTAAGATTTGGGGTTGTCCGGCCTATGTTTAAAGCAAAATCCGGACAAGATCGAGGCAGGATCAGTTCTGTAGAACTGGAAAGGTTCCAGCTATACAAAACTGCAGTTGATGATTTGACAGAACCAAAAGATTCTATAGTTCCCGACGAACCTCAGCCTCTCCGCCGATCTAGTAGGGTTCCTCATCCGCCTGAGAGATACCTCGGTTTCTCAATGACAGTGGAAGCAAGGATTGCATCATGAGATGATGACCCAACTAGTTTCGAGCAGGACATCGAGAGTAGGGACTCTGTAAGAATAGCTGGATGCTTAGCGATCTGAGATGGAATCCATGTACACCAGCAAAGTATGGACTTTAGCTGCTATATCTGAAGGGTTAAATCCCCATCAGGAGCAAGTATATCTTGAGAAGATTACTTGGTGTAGATGGAAAAGTTGAGACTTTCAAAGCTAGATTTGTTAAAGGTTTTCGTCATCGACCAGGCGTGGATAATGATGAAACCTTTTTCCAGTAGCTATGCTTAAGTCTATCCAGATCCTACTTACCACGGCTACATACCATGACTACGATATCTGGCGGTTGGGTGCCATGACTGCTTTTCTAAATACTGATTTAGAAGAGAACGTCTATAAGAACACAGCCAGAGGGCTTCGTAAACAGTGGGAGCAGCGGAAACGTGTGCAAGTTGCTTTACATAATGAAGCAGGCATCGCGGAATTGGAACGTCTGTTTTGATGTGATAGTCAAAGTGTTTGACTTCACCAAAGTGGTAGACGAACCTTGTATATATACAAAAGGGTAGTAGAGAGTAAGATGGTCATCCTCGTAGAGTACGTGGATGACATACTCTTGTTAGGGAAGGAGTTTCCTATGCTACGCTCGATCAATCTCCGCTTATCACAATGATTTTCCATATAGGATCAGAAAGTTTGACGAAACCCCGTAATTTAGATTCAAACTGGATTCCCCACTCTAAGGGAAGTGAGCCAAGGAAAGGCAGTGAAGGTTCGACTCCGGGGTGAAAGCCCTGATACCGCCTAAATCCTGAGATTTGGACCTATGAGATAGATCTAAAGGGATATTAGGGTTCTCACTAGGTATAGTGAGATTGCATCAATCGATCCTGGGGAGAATCACTGGAAGTGTTCCAGGGTGATAAAGATGACTGAATGTCAGTCACAGGCACTGTCTTTACCCTCAGTAAAGGGACGGTATGTTGGAAGAGTTCCAAGCTAGATACCGTGGCAAACTAGACGATAAAGGCTGGTAACATCGCTATTGAAGATACTACCAAAGAGGAAGTTTGGGTGTATATTGGTTCATAAGATGAACTAGGTTCCTGCCATTGTATGACAATGGAAGTGTGGCTTTGGCCCTGGAACCCTGGTCCCATCAGTGACCCAGACAAATTCTGAGGCAGCATCACCTGATCATGGAGATAGTTGATCTCCGGGGTGATCGAGGTTAGGAGAGTAGACTCAGAGGACAACACGGCGGATCCGCTCACGAAGGCCTTTTTCCCAAAGAGAGACTTTTATGGGATGGTTGAGTATGTGATACTGCAACCACTGCTACAGATGGCCCTAGTGCAAGTGGGAGATTGTTAGTTATATGTATGCCCTAGAGGCCATTACTGTACATTGGATGCATATTGTAGTGGATGCTGGGACATATATAGGAAGGACTTTCTTGCTCGACATGATAGTATGCTATCTGGTTGCTCTTTATCTTAACGTGTATACTTTTTGTCTCTCTGTTACATGTTGATAAAGCCCTTAGGATGTGTACTCGACTTCCAGGACTATGATGAAGATCATACTAGTGGGGCCTGGGTAGTCCATGAGTACATCCTTGAAATGTTCCTAGTCGAGGGAATATCGAGACGGGGCATCGATATTCCTGAGTAGACTAGCGCATATCTTCTCGACCCATGCGATGGGCGATGGATGATCCCATATCCATTGGTGTTTGACATTGAAGATGGTATGCGGGTGCTCAGTGGAGACTGGGTACACTGAACGGACTCGCCGAGAACTCCCAGATGGTATTATACCTCACGTCAGATGGCAGTTCTCTGGTGACACTGGTACAGCTTAGTCTGTTGACCCGAGATCGTCATAGAGTCTTGTGTGTCTCCCACTGTGCTTTGATTTCCACCCTACCACGGCTCTACTGAGTCGTGCAAACAGGTGGTTTTTGGGTACAGTCCCGATTCACATGGAGGAAATGAGCGATAGGAGGGGATTCGTCTCTCCCGGTATTGGGGGTTGATGTTGCGCAATGCACGACTGGCCATAACAGGAAATCCCTGGCCAGGGTTGCCGTGATATACTGGTAAGAGTTATCAGTAGTTTCACGAATGTTATGGACCTCAAGTCGGCATGACTTATCGAGCTACTGGGGTCTGACGTTTACCACCCCTAGGCGAGATATGCGACATATCAGACGAACAGACCGGACTGTACGGTAAGTGTTACTGGTTGGATTCACAGGAGTGTGAGCGGGCTTGCTCGTCGATCTTCTGATCGCTCAATACCCGGGTGGCCGTTACATTTAGCAGACCGCTTGCGGCTTGTGGATGCTTGATATGATCATCATCTGCTGCCGGCGTATTGACGAGTCTTTAGAGTCCTACACAGAGGTTTCCTGGCTCAAGCGAAACGAAATAGGAGCGCATATGAGATATGTGCGGGACCGAGAATAATGCGTGTATGTGATACCGTATTCTATTCTCGCGATGAATGTATCGATTGGTTATATGCGATATAACCTAGTTATCGAATCAAGGATTGATTCGATAAGCCAATACATATGATACTAGTCGGTTATATCCGATATGACCGGATCGTTAAATCAAGTGTTGATTTAATGATTTAGTGCATATTTATATATTTGATATATTACTTTGCGTTAACTAGTATTGGTTCACTTTAAATGGATTTTCTCGCTCGGATGTGCGCATTGCATATGCGATATGATTTTGTGCACTTGCTTGTATCATGTTTGATGATGCATGCAAAATTGGGTTTGTGTAAAGATTGAACCATGGTTTTATGAGTGGTTAGGGTTTATTATTTTCTTATTCATTTATTCTATTTAGTTATTCATTTGGAAAAAGATAAAGAGTGAGAAAATGGTGGCTTTTCTTTGTTTGTATATGAAGCTTCATGAAGCTTTCATGAAGTCACCATTTTTGTCTCATGTTTAAACCTAACCACTCCACTTAACTATAGTTCTCTCTCTACACTTAACCATGGTAAGAGTTATGATAAGAATGGATTTTCTTTTCTATTTTAATTAATTCTTATCATAACACTTTTCATATTCTTCTTCTTCTTCCTTTTAACTCAAGAAGAAAAACCTAGACTTCATCAATGGTGATTGATGAAATAGAGTGGGAAATCCAAAACTAAAGTCTACTCAATTCCTATTTCTTCATCCTCTACCTCTTGCCAAGTAGTATAGGATGTTTCCTTCACAAGTTTTCAAGACTTGGTGAAGTGGGAGCTTGATCTAGCGATGCCTCGACGTAGATCATCTTCGGCATCGAACCGACGATCAAGCCCGCCCATTCTTCGATGATGCCAATGCTAGAGTCAAGGGTTCGATTTGGACAGCGGAGGGAGATCATCACGGAGCTTAGGAAGTGGTGGACCGGATCTACAAAGGTTGTAGCCCCTTTCCTTTAGATACATTTCCGTTTACATGCTTGCTTCGCCTATATATATCTAGTTAACGATCCGTTCTAGGGTTTCTCGGCACCGTATTTTTTAGAAATTTGCATGGATGATGACTTGTGAGACCTTACTAGGGTGCCTAGGAACCTTACAAAACATGCGTATCCCAATTGTCATTGACATATAGCAACGAAACCGGCGATATCACATATTACACTTACGGTCACAAAAAAGAAAGTGTAAAACTACAACAGTTGGAATCCGCAACCTCTTTAGACATCGCATGCCTAACCATGTGAATTCCTTAGACATCACATGCCTAACAATTATAAACCCCACATTTTAGTCTCATTATCGAAAACACTTTTCAATATCAAGTCGGGCAATTCAACAAGATTCCCGACATCCTGATCGAATGCTCGTCGCAAACTTCAGTAGACGGCCGCACCCCCGATACCGTCGACGAAGTGCACCAAGGTGGAACACCGCTGCCGCGAGCACCCGAACGGATGCTTTCGACGACGGGGTTCTCTTACAGTCACTTGGTCGGGGCTAAGGGGTGTAGCAGTCTATTAAGTTTATCGACGAATATCCGCGTACGCTACGTGATTGCGACGGACTTTTGATCACATCAAAATTCCATGGCAACCGATCAAGTGAGACTAAACTGCTATGTTTATAACATTCAAATCAGTTATCTCATAACTCTTTGTGGATTCCAAATATTGTATCACATTCCAGATAAACAGAAAATGTTAAACTTTCCGATCGAACAGCCAAACATCTAAGTTTTCCCGAAACAGCTCAACACATGAAACAAGTTCAAAAACATCTAGTTCATGCCTCAATACCAATGGTTCAGCCGTAGAAGGGTCAAGCCAACGCCTCACATGTGGCACGTCGTACTGCCCCAAACCGTAAGGTTCAAAGGGCAGTTCAAGACGGTCACATAATCGAGTTAAGGTTTGTTTTCTTCTAGAGGGTCCATCGCGTTACTTACACTACTTAGAACGTTATTAAACCACGGAAAGATCCAACACTTGGAAATTTCCCGGCAGGGGAAAAAGTGGGTATTTATATCCGGTCAAACTTTTCAACATTTTCCAAAATTATCCGGAAAAACACAGACGAAGTTAAACTTCCCGATCGAAACACGGAGTCCCCAATACAACCCATAATACTGAACTCTTGAGTAGAAAATAAAAATACCCAGAAAATACAGGAATCAAAGTTAGGAATTACTGTGCAAACAGATCTGAAGGAAGCGACCGTACGGCCGCGGAACCGCCGCACGAGCCATGCTCATGCCGCGTTTCCGCGGCACTTTGAACGATTTAGGGGTCCCATTTTGTACAGTAATTCTTATAAAAGCCTGCTTATTTTTCTGCATATTTTTAATTCACAAAATTCCCCGATTTCAAAAAATGTACAGAGAGCGGATTTGTATTAGGGTTTCGGTTCGATCGGACTTCTAACTCCGTCTACTCATCGTCTAAGGCTCTAGCTAGGCTCTGATACCACAGTAGGGTTCCTAGGCACACTAATGAGGTCTCACAAGGTATCAACCATGCCAAATTCAAAAATTATATGCCGAGAAACCTTAAGCAAAGATCGTTAACTAGAGAATAGGCGAAACAAATGCGAATAAACGACTTTACTCTAAAAGTGAACGGAAATACAACCTTTGTAGATCCGGTCTGTTAGTTATATGTATGCCCTAGAGGCCATTACTGTACAATTGATGTATATTGTAGTGGATGCTGGGACATATATAGGGAGGACTTTCTTGCTCGACATGATAGTATTCTATCTGGTTACTCTTTACCTTAATGTGTACATTGATTGTCTCTCTGTTATATGTTGGTAAAGCCCTTAGGATGTGTATTTGACTACCTGGACTATGATGCGGATCATACTAGTGGGGACAGGATAGTCCATAAGTACATCCTTCAAGGTCCCTAGTCGTGGGTATATCGAGACAGGGCATCGATATACCAGAGTAAACTAGCGTATACCTTCTCGACCCATACAGATGGGCGATGGATGATCCCATATCCATTGGTGTTTGACATCAGAGATGATATATGGGTGCTCAGTGGAGACTGGGTATACTGGACGGACTCGCCGAGAACTCCCAGATGGTATTATACCTTACGTCAGATGGCAGTTCTCTGGTGACACTGGTACAGAGTAGTCTGTTGACCCGAGATCGTCATAGAGTCTTGTGTGGTTCCCACTGTGCTTTGATTTCCACCTTACCACGTCCAAGAGGGCGTGCAAAACGGTGGTTTTTGGGTACAATCCCGAGTCACATGGAGGCAATGAGCGATGGGAGGGGATTCGTCTCTCCCGGTATAGGGAGTTGATGTTGCGCAGTGTTCGATTGGCTATAACCGGAAATCCCTGGCCAGGGTTGCTGAGATTTACTGGTAAGTGTTACCTGTAGTTTCTCGAACTGTTATAGACCTCATATCGACACGACTTATCAAGCTATTGGGGTCTGACGTTTACCACCCCTTGGCGAGATATGCGACATATCAGACGACGAGACCGGACTGTACAGTAAGTGTTACTGGTTGGATTCACAGGTGTATGAGCGGGCTTGCTCGTCGATCTTCTGATCGCTCAATACCCGGGTGGCCGTTACGTTTAGCAGACCGCTTGCGGCTTGTGGGTGTTTGATATGATCATCACCTGCTGCCGGCGTATTGACGAGTTCTTAGAGTCCTACACAGAGGTTTCCTGGCTCAAGCGAAACGAAATAGGAGCGCATATGAGATATGTGCGGGACCGAGAATAATGCGTGTATATGATACCGTATTCTATTCTCGCGATGAATGTGTCGAATGGTTGTATGCGATATAACCTAGTTATCGAATCAAGGATTGATTCGATAAGCCGATACATTAGATATTAGTCGGTCATATGCGATATGACCGGATCGTTAAATCAAGTGTTGATTTAATGATTTAATGTATAATTATATATTTGATATATTAATTTGCATTAACTAATATTGGTTCACTTTAAATGGATTTTCTCACTTGCTTTGTGCAAGTTGTATATGTGATATACTTTTGTGCACATGATTGTATCATGTTTGATGATACATGCTTATTTGGTTAAGTGTAAAGAATTAAACCATGGTTAAGTTGATGATTAGGGTTTTGCCTATTCCTTTATTTATTTGTTTATTCTTTTTGGAAAAGATAAGAAAAGAATGGTGGCTTTATTTGTAGTTTTGTTGAAGCTTCATGAAGCTTTGACCTAGTCCACCATTCTTGTCTCTTGCTTAACCCTAACCATCATAACTAACCATGGTCTATTCTATACACTTAACTAAGGTTAGAATATGATAAGAATCAATTCTTTCTTCATCTTCTTCTTCATGAGAAAGAAAGAAAAGCTTGCCTCATCAATGGCAAGTGATGAAATCATGTGAGAAATCCAATTCCAAAGTGAACCCACTTCCTATTTCTTCATCCTCTACCTCTTGCCAAGTTGTATAGGGTGTTTCCTTCATAAGTTTCATGACTTGGTGAAGTGGGAGCTTGATCTTGTGTTGCCTCGATGTAAATCATTTTCGGCATCGTAGTCGATGACCTAGCCCGCCCATTTTTCCGATGAAGCCGACGCTAGAGCCCGGGACTCGATTTGGACAGCGAGGAGACTTCATTGTGGAGCTATGGAGGTGGAGGACCGGATCTACAAAGGTTGTATTTCCGTTCACTTAGTTAAATTGTTAACTAGTTGCTTGTTTCGCCTAAAATTCTAGTTAACGATCCGTATTAGAATTTCTCGGCACTTGTAAAATTTGAAATTGGCATGGTTAATGCCTTGTGAGACCTCTTGAGAGTGCCCAGGAACCCTACAGTGGTATCAGAGCCTAGCTAGAGCCTTAGGCGAAGTCTAGACCACGTTTGAAATCCGAACGAACCCGAAAACCTAACTCTAAAATGCTCTCTGGAAATTTTCTGAAAATTTGGATTTTTGTGAATTAAAAATTGCTAAAAAATTCAGCAGGGTGTTATTTGAATTACTGTGAAATTCGAGGGGCTGATTCAACTAACACGCTGCGGAACCGCGGCACAAGCATGGCTTGTGCGGCGGTTCCGCGGCCATTTTGTCGCATTAATTTATGAATTTTGCACAGTAATTCATGTTTTCAGGTGCTGAGTTTTCTGGGAATTTTTAATTTGAATTCAAGAGTTGAATTTTCTGGGGTGTTTTGGGAGTTCGCTGATTCGATCGGATTATCAGACTTTGTCAATGTGACTTTCCGGATATTTTGGAATATGTTAAAAAGTTCGACCGGATGTAAATACCCAATCTTTCCCCTATCGGGAAATTTCCAAGTGTTGGCTCTTTCCGTGGTTTAAAGACGTTCTAAGTAGTGCAAGTAACGCGATGGACCCTCCAGAAGACAAAAAACCTTAACTCGATTATGTGACCGTCTTGAACTGCCCTTTGAACCTTAGGGTTTGGGGCAGTACGGCGTGCCACATGTGAGGCGTTGGCTTGACCCTTCTACGGCTAGACCGTTGGTACTGAGGCATGAACTGAATGTTTTTAGACTTATTTCATGTGTTGAGCTGTATCGGGAAAACTTGGGAGTTCGATTGTTCGATCAGAAAGTTTAACATTTTCTATCTTATTCGGAATATGATACAATAATTGGAATTCACAAGATGTTATGAGATAACTGAATGAATGTTATAAATCTAGTAGTTTAGTCTCACTTGATCGGTTGCCACGGAATTTTGATGTGATCAAAAGTCCGTCGCAATCACGTAGCGTACGCGGATACTCTCCGGGTAAACTTAATAGACAGCCTCACTCCATAGCTCCGACCAAGTGACTGTAGGAGAACCCCCTCGCCGAAAGCATCCATTCGGGTGCTCGCGGTAGCGGTGTTCCTCCTTGGTGCACTTCGTCGACGGCGTCGGGGGTGCGGCCGCCTATTAAAGTTTGCGACGAGCATTCGATCAGGATGTCGGGAATCTTGTTGAATTACCCGACATGATATTGAAAAGTGTTTTCGATAATGAGACTGAAATGCGGGGTTTATAATTGTTAGGCATGCGATGTCTAAGGAATTCATTTGATTAGGCATGCGATGTCTATGTAGGTTGCGGATTCCAACTGTTGTAGTTTTACACTTTCTTTTTTGTGACCGTAAGTGTAATATGTGATATCGCCGGTTTCGTTGCTATATGTCAACGACAATTGGGATGCGCTTATTTACTTACGTTGATGACATGTGATGTTATGTGTTGCTGGATATGTTATATTGGATCGTCGTGTTTGAATAGCCGGGTTTTTTTTTTATGTGAAATGAGTGTTTTTCATTTTCATTCATGTAAAAAACTTGTATGTAATATTCTTTTATTGGGGCACTTCCAGGTTGCGGAAGATGTCACCATTTGTATATTATTTTCTTTTCCGCACTAGGATAGACCCAAGGAGGAGAGCACAAGTAACCGGGTTCTGGAGTCCAGTGGGAGACCAACTCGAGGAGTCGAGTCCGGGTCTCCTAACTCTAGAATTGGTAGGGTTGCTTGCCGCTCTCGTAGGGGTCTAGGGGTGTGGGTTTGGCTATTCATCACGGCCGTGGAATCCGTGTTTTATACTGGCTCGTATTGAAAACACGGACGTCCTAGTATATCCAATATTTCATATGATTCTTCTGCTGCGATATCTGTGATGTGATCATGTGATGTTCGATGATAGATACTGTATATAGTATATATGATATATTATATAGGCGTTACTTATGTTTTACACCTACGCTAGCCCTGCCCCGCTCTGCCGTTAGTTACCTAACCTAACGGTGCACGAGAGGACATCGAGGCGAATGCGGATGGCATAAGTGTACGTCGTATTTATCTGTGATGTTTAGGTACTTAAATGATGGGACTTCATTAATATGATTAATGAAAGAAAAGAAACCTAAGATGTTGTGGAATCGAATTTCAAAATAAAAACAGGTAGCTACAGTTCTTGCTTTGCGTCGCGGTGTTCCTTGTAGAACATCTTGCACCTTATTCGATAAGGAAAGGGCCGAGATCCCTTCACCGGGAGTGACCCCTTTAGCAATAACTGGCAGATGCTACAACCCTCGGTTTGTCTTTTGATTGCTTTTTGAGTTCTGCTTTGCACAGTGATATATATGATATATCCTGCACCTCATTCGACGAGGAAAGGGCCGACGATCCCTTCACCGGGAGTGGCCCCTTTAGCAAAACTTGAAAAGCCTCAAAATCACTCCATTTCAAAACTTCACTTGATTCTACAACGATATCAAGTTCATTACGCAATAGGTTTTTAGAAAAACCTGACGTAGCCCTCCGTCATTTCAGATAAATCCTGCTTAGTATTCGTGCTACGTTTGTTGACCTCCGTCAAGGCGTAGTGTGCGTTAGCTAACTAGTATTTATCTGCTTAATGCATGTGATGCAGATTGGATTAAGGTAGTCGTACGACCTTGTTGACCTCCGTCAAGGGTCGTGCGGGTGGGTTTGATTCAATCAAGAAATGACGGGTTGAACTTGACTTGCACCCTGTGGTTTGTTGACCTCTGTCAAGGTCATAGGATGCTTGGGGCAAAATATTATCGGGAATTTCAAGTGTTGAAATTTGCAATGAGATTGCATACCTTTTATGAGATAGTTGGATCCCGATACCCGCTGCGAGTAAGAGTTACTCCTGGGATAGTTTTACACATTACAATTAGCCGATCAAGTAGGTGTCTAGAAAGGTGTTAACGAGGTTACGCCTCTGGGAAAACGAGGTTTACATTAATTAGGTTCGTGCGAAAGCACGGGGGACCTCCCTCAAAGTACCGACATTGGCCTGGCTAAAAGATTGGCGAACTTGTAGTGTGTAATTAATCCCGGCTAGTCTTTCCTTTTAGGGTTTGAAGGAAGATTTGATAAAGACTGTCACGCCCCGCTTCCCAAAATACGGAAAACGAGGTACGACTAGGCCAGCCATGCTCCTACGGTCAAGGAATCATCCTGCCGTAGTCACACTTCGGCTTCTAGCACTACATGGTAATCAGTAATTAAAGCACAGTATTAAAGGAATCACATCACTAATTTATTACATTAAAATCCCATTGTTCACAATTTTACATATAACAAGAACAATAACTAACCAAGTTCGATCTCACAATCTCTTTTATGGAAAGCAGTAAATGAAGAAGGAACACCAACTATATCTCCGTGAACTCGAAGGATAGATCCGTCTCCGGTGCCGGTCCTCGCGCGGAATCTGAGCATGCATACTCAGGTCGTCAGAGCGACACAAATAATAATATTATTATAAGCAGATGAAACAGGTAAATGAGGTATTACTGGTATGAGAATAATGCAAGTAAACACTATATCACAGTATGATGCAGAATATGTTAAGTGTCCCTATCGGTCTCTACGTCATGTTTGAAATCACATAGTGGAAGGAGGATCATGTTTAACAGGAGTCTCGTACATACCCGAGACCACGGCCCACACGCCCGGGACATAACCCTGTCAGCCGGATCGCCAGATCCTGTCCTACACGAATAAGTATCACAGTTCGAATGATCATCCTCTAAACACGGTCCCGCTAAATAAGATACTCTTTCCACTTTGATTTCCCCTTTTTCCCCAGGTTACACTATTTAAGATATTGATCTATTTGTGTACGAGTATACCAATGTCACGGTTTCATCACTGTCCACTATATCAATCACTGTCCACTGTACCAATCACTATCACGATTATTCACTTTCCATTGGTGTACTCGTCACTCCTAAATCAACACCTATCACGCACGATAATGCAGTGTCCACACGCACTAACACTGTGTAAATGACAAGGGTATGATATATGTATTGTATGCTACCAATAAACACGGTATGTTATGAATTAGCATGCACGTCATGAATTTAAGTAAATTGCACAAATTAATATATTACAAATTCAGCAGAAATGATGTAGGTAAGATATATAGAACATTCAGTCAGTAATTCATCAAAATTTGTTTCAGTCCAATCGGGGTTTCGGTTTTCAAGATATAACTGTTTCAGTTTAAGTGTTCACGGCTGGAATTTCAATTTCAGAGCTGAACTTCTGTTTCGCAACACGAATTGCACCCAGTTGGGCTCAAAATTTAGCGATGACACAGTTAGATGAAATCTAGGGTTTTCGATAAAGTATTCAACGCAACAGACGGATCCTCAATCGCATCTGTACGCTGAAAGTTATATACAGTTTAATCTCAAATGTCATTCCAGAAAGTGTTCTGGACAGCTTTATGTTCTGCTCTTTTAAAATAAGTTTAAAATAACAAACTGCGATGAATCGGAATGAAACCACTTGTTTTCTTTCACTAACAGGTATATCTTATAACTACTGAAAGTTCCGTATCATGCGATTTCAGGAAACACGGGGACGCAGGACTTTAGACAGAACGCACTAATCAGAAACGCTCTGGACTGCAGTCCAGAGTCGTGTTCCAATCCACTTATCTTCATGGTTTCAGAACAGAAAACATTAAAATTCTACATAGGGTTAAAGTTCATCGAGTTGGCTTCGATTTAAGCCCTCGAACGCATCTTTCCAATATGTGTATGATTTATAGTGATTTTATGCATTTTCAGTTACGAGAGAATTCCAGTTTTAAACAACATGTTTGGGGGTATCGATTTTTGTTACAAACGATCGTGTTTTCCAGCGAATTTCTCACACATCATACATCATTAAAAGGGCCAACAGAAGGTATAGGTTGCCGTCAATTTAGACAAATATTTCTATTAGTAACTAACATCGAGCACTTAGGTTTTAACATGTATAGGAAATCGGTAAGTTGTAAACTACATTATCTAGGTGGGTAACCCTATTATTATAGCATGAAGCAAGTAAATACTTGCCTGAAGAATGCCTCGGGGTCGTACGGCAACAGCGTCGTCGCGAACGCGCGGTACACGCCACGTATCGAATTCCCGCGAGCCTCGACCTTGATGTGGATCTCGCGTCGGGTTGTCCGGAGTCCTTTGCGCAGCCACTAGACGTTGATGGATGTTTGACGATCCACTTCGAGTGTATTGGGGTTGCCGACGGTCGACGGCGTCGCTCCGGCGGCGTGTACAGTGCACACACAGTGAGGACAAGTTAGAAATTTGGGTTTTTTGGAGTTTTTGGAATTGTGGAGAGGGGGATTAGTTTGAGCAGTGGCTAGGGATTATTGTGATGACGATGAGGTTGAGGAGGTTTCAGGGAGATCGGCGACGTGATGGGGGTTCATCGGCGTCGAGGGTGTCGAGTTTGGTTGCAGTGGGTCGGGTCTCGAGTTGGTGGGTGTTCGGGTGATGAAGGGAGGAGTCGTGGAAGGAGAAGGAGGGGGATTTGAGTGGCTGTCGTCGACGTGGGTCGAGCGACGAGGTGGTACGATCGCCGGCGTGGAGGTGGCAATGGGTTCCAGAGAAAATTTTTGGGGTGCTCGGTGGGTTTTTGAGCTCGGTGAAAGTAAAGAAGAGAGGTGAGGAGTTTGTGAGTACGAGAGAGATGAGGGCGACGATGTTGACAACGTGGGGGCAACGGCAGGGCGAAGGCGTGGGCGACGGCGAAGGAGGCGTGTCGCGCGCGCGTTTAATGGAGGTAGCCGTTGAGTTTTTTTTTGAAGAGGGAAGAAGAACAGTGAAGGCTTTGGACGCGGGCTTGGGCTCATGGGAGTGGGCTGGGCTAACAGAAAATTCCTTAAAAATAAAAATATAAAATAGGATGCATGGGCCAGTTCACTCATGGGTTAGGGATTTATTTAAAATGAGATTGGGCTGAGGCCAGTGGGCTGAAGAAATAATAAATTTGGGCTGAGGAAAAATATTTAAAAAGGAATTTTATTAACTAAAAATATGTGGGTGGGCTGGGTAAAAAAATATGAGGGCTGTATGTTTAAAATTTGCTTAAGGTTAGGCGTTTTGCTCATTTTGGTTTGTTTCGGCTTTGGTTTTAAATCTTATGTTATGGCTTTTAGGGTTTGGAAAGATATAATCTTTGGAATTCAAGCAACCACCTTCTACAGAATAATTACGAGGCAAGGTAAATCTCGGAAATTTGGAAAATACAAGGAAAATTCTTGTAGATGGAGAGCGGGGATTTACATCATACCCCCCTTAACAAAATTTCGTCCTCGAAATTTAACAAAGATACAAGAGTACAATGCACTAAACAAAAAGATGTGGGTAACGATCACGGATGTCTTCCTCCCGCTCCCAGGTGGATTCTCCTGGGGAACGACCGCCCCAAGACACTCGGACTAACGGAATGACCTTATTCTTCAGCACTTTCTCTCTGCGGTCGAGGATGGTAGTAGGCTGCTCCTCGTATGACAGATCGGTCCCCAAAACTAACTCTGAATGGTCCAGAACATGGTTCTCATCTCGAACGTAACGCCGCAACTGTGACACGTGAAAGGTATTGTGCACACCAGCTAGCGATGGAGGCAAGGCCAATCGATAGGCCACCTCTCCTACTCGCTCTAGCACCTCAAAAGGTCCGATAAAACGGGGACTAAGCTTTCCCCGACTCCCGAATCTGATAACTCCACGAGTAGGTGAAATCTTCAAGAACACATGATCTCCGACTTCAAAATCAAGTGTCCTTCTGCTGGTATCTGCCCAACTCTTTTGTCGATCCTGAGCCGTCTTAATACGCTGCCTGATCATTTGGACCTTGTCCACTGTCTGAACAATGAGTTCGGGGCCCAGTAATCTTCGTTCTCCCACATCATCCCAACATACTGGGGATCGACACTTCCGCCCATATAGCGCTTCAAAAGGAGCCATCTTAATACTAGCCTGATAACTATTGTTGTAAGAAAACTCGACTAGGTGCAGATGGTCCTCCCAGGAACCCTGAAAGTCCAACATACAGGCTCTCAACATATCTTCGAGTGTCTGAATTGTACGCTCGGATTGTCCATCCGTCTGTGGGTGATAAGCTGTGCTGAATTTGAGGCGGGTTCCCAAACTCTCCTGTAAGCTCTTCCAAAAGTGTGACAAGAATCTCGTGTCCCGGTCTGACACAATGCTGACTGGAACACCGTGAAGTCGTACAATCTCCTGCATATACCTTTCTGCCAGTGATTCTGTCGACTGTCCCACTCGGAAAGGTAGAAAGTGTGCCACCTTTGTGAGGCGATCGACGATAACCCAAATAGCATTATTGCCTCTAGGGCTCCGTGGTAAGGCCGTCACAAAATCCATAGTAATGTGCTCCCACTTCCATTCAGGTATCGGCAATGGTTGTAATAATCCTGCTGTTCTCTGATGTTCCGCCTTCACCTGTTGACATACCAAGCATCTGGATACGAACCTCGCAATTTCCCGCTTCATTCCGTTCCACCAAAAGTGCTGCTTTAGGTCCTGATACATTTTTGTACCTCCTGGATGTACAGAATAAGCTGAACTGTGTGCTTCAGCCAAAACTTCTTCCCGTACATCTCCTTTAGGTACGCAGAGTCTGCTACCGAATCTCAGAGAGCCATCTTCATGTATAATCAAATCCGTTCTCAATCCAGCTTCCACCTGCTCTCTGAACTTTTGCAATCGGGGATCATCCGCTTGTGCAATCTTGATACGATCCACCAGGGAAGATTGCACCTGTAGTTGCCAAAATTGACTGAGTGCATTCGGCGTAACGACCTCAAGTTCAAGTCTCTGGAAATCCTCAATAATGCTCCTCTGATCGGTCAACATCATGACCGCTGGTTTGCGACTGAGTGCGTCTGGTACAACATTGACCTTCCCCGGGTGATACTGAAGGTCCAAGTCATAATCTGCCATTAGCTCTAGCCATCGGCGCTGCCTCATGTTCAGTTCCTTCTGAGTGAAAACATACTTCAAACTTTTGTGATCGGTGTATACCTCCACTTTTTCTCCTAATAGATAGTGCCTCCAAATCTTCAACGCAAAGACTACCGCAGCTAACTCCAAGTCATGTGTAGGGTAGTTCTTCTCGTGGTTTCTCAATTGTCGAGAGGCGTAAGCAACCACTCGGCCGTGCTGCATCAAAACACAGCCTAAACCCTTCCCTGAGGCATCACTGTGTATCACCAAACCACCGGAATTATCTGGTACTGTAAGTATAGGTGCTGTGGTTAACTTCTGCTTCAGAGTGTCGAATGCCTGAGTGCACTCTTCTGTCCATGTAAACGGCACGTCCTTCCGTGTCAGCCGTGTCAATGGTTCCGCGATCCTTGAGAAATCTTGAACGAATCTCCGATAATAACCTGCCAATCCCAGAAAGCTCCTGATCTCTGCTACTGATTTCGGCGTCGGCCAATCTCTGACAGATTCTATCTTTGCCGGGTCCACTGAGATGCCTTCGCCTGAAACAATATGTCCCAAAAACTGTACCTTGTCGAGCCAGAACTCACACTTGCTTAGCTTCGCATACAGCTTCTCCTCCCGAAGAATTTGTAGAACTGTGCGCAAGTGTTCAGCGTGCTCTTCCCGAGTCTTCGAGTAGACAAGTATGTCGTCAATAAACACAACGACAAACGTGTCCAAGTACTTTGCGAACACCCTGTTCATCAAGTCCATGAATATAGCTGGGGCGTTGGTAACGCCGAACGGCATCACAAGAAACTCGTAATGTCCGTATCGGGTCCTGAAAGCCGTCTTGCATACATCCTCGGCTGCTACTCTGATTTGATGATATCCAGAACGGAGATCCAACTTCGAGAAAACCTTGGCTCCACTTAGCTGATCGAATAGGTCATCGATACGCGGGATTGGGTACTTGTTCTTTATTGTGACCTTGTTCAGCTCCCGGTAATCTATGCACATTCGCAACGATCCATCCTTTTTCTTCACCAATAGAACTGGTGCACCCCACGGTGAAGCGCTTGGCCGAATAAATCCCTTCTCCAATAATTCTTCAACCTGTTTCTTCAATTCCGCCAACTCCACTGGTGCCATTCTGTATGGGGCCCTGGATACTGGGGCTGTACCTGGGATCAAATCGATCGAGAACTCCAAGATTCGAGGGGGTGGTAGACCTGGTAGATCTTCAGGAAATACGTCTAGAAAGTCCCGAACAATTTCTGGGGCTGGGCTCTTATCAATCTCCATAGCTGTCAGTTCCTTAGGCTTTGCTCTGTATTTAGCTGGTTCCAAAGATTCGCTTCCGCCCTCAAAAATAAACTCCGGGTGATTGGGAATGCGGAAGATCACCTTCCTTGCATGACAGTCGATAACTGCATGGAAAGTGCTCATCCAATCCATCCCGAGAATTGCGTCGTAACTGCCTGTCCCAATTAGGAGGAAATTCGCATAGAATTCCCTGCCACACACTACAACCGGGCATAATCTACATTCCCGACTAGATATAATAATGCCATTACCCGTATGAATTTCCCATCCCTTGGTTAGTGGTTCATATGGTATTGAGTGTGTATTGGTGAAATGCTCAGACAAGAAACAATGCGATGCTCCCGAATCAAATAGTACTCTAGCTGGCAATGAATGTACAAGTAGAGTACCTGTGACTACGTCTCCTGATGCCTCTGCCTGCTCGGCGGTCAAGGTGAAAGCCCGTCCCTGACCGCGACCTGTAAATGGCTGTCTCTGTTCCTGCGGCCTCTGCTGTGACGGTCCAGAACCTCTCTGTATTTCTGCTCGCTCAGGACAACTGTCAATCCTGTGCTGACTGGAACCGCAAATCAAACACTGTCCCTTAGCACGGCGACAGTCCTTCTGGGTATGCCCTCCTCTACCGCAATAGCCGCAAGTTACGCCCTTTCTCTGGGGGCGATGCTGTGGTACAAACGGGCGCTTCATCTGAGTTGTCCCTGCTCTGTGAACCGGTATGGCTCCTCGAGAAGGCACGTGGGTACGTGCTGGAACGACTGGGGGTCTCCTGAACTTGTTAATCAATTGCTCCTGAACTCTCGCTGCGTTGAGTACCTGTGCGAAAGTCTGTAGATCTAACGATGCGATCAGCTGCTGCAACTCAAAATCTAACCCCTGAAGGAAACGCCTAGCCCTGGTGACTTCTGATTTGACCATGTATGGAGCAAAGCGGCTCAGACGGTTGAACTCTGCCGCATAAACGTCCACTGGGCGTCCATTCTGCTTCAGAAGAATAAACTTTTCCTCCATTTCTGCCTTGGCTGTGGGAGGAAAATAGTGATCTAAGAAGCACTCCTTAAACTTGTCCCATTCAATCGGCTCTTCAAGTCTGCTTTCTTCTACCGACCACCATGTACGAGCCTCGTCTTCTAATTGTATCTTTATTACATTCACTCTGTCTTCCTCTGGAACCCTGGCGGCTGCCAATAAATTCTCCATGTTTACCAGCCATTGCTCAGCTTCAAGTGGTTCAGCTAGCCCTGTAAACGCAGCTGGGTGTAACCGTCGGAAGTCTGACACAGTACCAGCCCTAGCCTGATAAGCTGGTGGAGTAGCGCCCTCGGGGGCGGTAATAAGTGCGGAGGGTCCTCCTGCAGCGGTAATCGCTCTGAGTCCCTCAGTAAGCAAATCTGTCTTCCTCTCCTGAGCTTCCGCGAGAGTGGTCAGTGCACTGAGTATTCTTTCCGTGCGGTCCTGAGAGCTGGAGTCCGAGGAGGGGTCGTTCGGGGACGTCATATCACTGGAAGATTCAAAAGAATAGGTTCAGATTCAAGGATAGAAATCAAGAATAGTGAAACAAGAATAACGTAATACAGTTTAGTTAATGTCATCCCTTGATACTAAACACAGGCTCTGATACCAACTAAACCATGTCACGCCCCGCTTCCCAAAATACGGAAAACGAGGTACGACTAGGCCAGCCATGCTCCTACGGTCAAGGAATCATCCTGCCGTAGTCACACTTCGGCTTCTAGCACTACATGGTAATCAGTAATTAAAGCACAGTATTAAAGGAATCACATCACTAATTTATTACATTAAAATCCCATTGTTCACAATTTTACATATAACAAGAACAATAACTAACCAAGTTCGATCTCACAATCTCTTTTATGGAAAGCAGTAAATGAAGAAGGAACACCAACTATATCTCCGTGAACTCGAAGGATAGATCCGTCTCCGGTGCCGGTCCTCGCGCGGAATCTGAGCATGCATACTCAGGTCGTCAGAGCGACACAAATAATAATATTATTATAAGCAGATGAAACAGGTAAATGAGGTATTACTGGTATGAGAATAATGCAAGTAAACACTATATCACAGTATGATGCAGAATATGTTAAGTGTCCCTATCGGTCTCTACGTCATGTTTGAAATCACATAGTGGAAGGAGGATCATGTTTAACAGGAGTCTCGTACATACCCGAGACCACGGCCCACACGCCCGGGACATAACCCTGTCAGCCGGATCGCCAGATCCTGTCCTACACGAATAAGTATCACAGTTCGAATGATCATCCTCTAAACACGGTCCCGCTAAATAAGATACTCTTTCCACTTTGATTTCCCCTTTTTCCCCAGGTTACACTATTTAAGATATTGATCTATTTGTGTACGAGTATACCAATGTCACGGTTTCATCACTGTCCACTATATCAATCACTGTCCACTGTACCAATCACTATCACGATTATTCACTTTCCATTGGTGTACTCGTCACTCCTAAATCAACACCTATCACGCACGATAATGCAGTGTCCACACGCACTAACACTGTGTAAATGACAAGGGTATGATATATGTATTGTATGCTACCAATAAACACGGTATGTTATGAATTAGCATGCACGTCATGAATTTAAGTAAATTGCACAAATTAATATATTACAAATTCAGCAGAAATGATGTAGGTAAGATATATAGAACATTCAGTCAGTAATTCATCAAAATTTGTTTCAGTCCAATCGGGGTTTCGGTTTTCAAGATATAACTGTTTCAGTTTAAGTGTTCACGGCTGGAATTTCAATTTCAGAGCTGAACTTCTGTTTCGCAACACGAATTGCACCCAGTTGGGCTCAAAATTTAGCGATGACACAGTTAGATGAAATCTAGGGTTTTCGATAAAGTATTCAACGCAACAGACGGATCCTCAATCGCATCTGTACGCTGAAAGTTATATACAGTTTAATCTCAAATGTCATTCCAGAAAGTGTTCTGGACAGCTTTATGTTCTGCTCTTTTAAAATAAGTTTAAAATAACAAACTGCGATGAATCGGAATGAAACCACTTGTTTTCTTTCACTAACAGGTATATCTTATAACTACTGAAAGTTCCGTATCATGCGATTTCAGGAAACACGGGGACGCAGGACTTTAGACAGAACGCACTAATCAGAAACGCTCTGGACTGCAGTCCAGAGTCGTGTTCCAATCCACTTATCTTCATGGTTTCAGAACAGAAAACATTAAAATTCTACATAGGGTTAAAGTTCATCGAGTTGGCTTCGATTTAAGCCCTCGAACGCATCTTTCCAATATGTGTATGATTTATAGTGATTTTATGCATTTTCAGTTACGAGAGAATTCCAGTTTTAAACAACATGTTTGGGGGTATCGATTTTTGTTACAAACGATCGTGTTTTCCAGCGAATTTCTCACACATCATACATCATTAAAAGGGCCAACAGAAGGTATAGGTTGCCGTCAATTTAGACAAATATTTCTATTAGTAACTAACATCGAGCACTTAGGTTTTAACATGTATAGGAAATCGGTAAGTTGTAAACTACATTATCTAGGTGGGTAACCCTATTATTATAGCATGAAGCAAGTAAATACTTGCCTGAAGAATGCCTCGGGGTCGTACGGCAACAGCGTCGTCGCGAACGCACGGTACACGCCACGTATCGAATTCCCGCGAGCCTCGACCTTGATGTGGATCTCGCGTCGGGTTGTCCGGAGTCCTTTGCGCAGCCACTAGACGTTGATGGATGTTTGACGATCCACTTCGAGTGTATTGGGGTTGCCGACGGTCGACGGCGTCGCTCCGGCGGCGTGTACAGTGCACACACAGTGAGGACAAGTTAGAAATTTGGGTTTTTTGGAGTTTTTGGAATTGTGGAGAGGGGGATTAGTTTGAGCAGTGGCTAGGGATTATTGTGATGACGATGAGGTTGAGGAGGTTTCAGGGAGATCGGCGAAGTGATGGGGGTTCATCGGCGTCGAGGGTGTCGAGTTTGGTTGCAGTGGGTCGGGTCTCGAGTTGGTGGGTGTTTGGGTGATGAAGGGAGGAGTCGTGGAAGGAGAAGGAGGGGGATTTGAGTGGCTGTCGTCGACGTGGGTCGAGCGACGAGGTGGTACGATCGCCGGCGTGGAGGTGGCAATGGGTTCCAGAGAAAATTTTTGGGGTGCTCGGTGGGTTTTTGAGCTCGGTGAAAGTAAAGAAGAGAGGTGAGGAGTTTGTGAGTACGAGAGAGATGAGGGCGACGATGTTGACAACGTGGGGGCAACGGCAGGGCGAAGGCGTGGGCGACGGCGAAGGAGGCGTGTCGCGCGCGCGTTTAATGGAGGTAGCCGTTGAGTTTTTTTTTGAAGAGGGAAGAAGAACAGTGAAGGCTTTGGACGCGGGCTTGGGCTCATGGGAGTGGGCTGGGCTAACAGAAAATTCCTTAAAAATAAAAATATAAAATAGGATGCATGGGCCAGTTCACTCATGGGTTAGGGATTTATTTAAAATGAGATTGGGCTGAGGCCAGTGGGCTGAAGAAATAATAAATTTGGGCTGAGGAAAAATATTTAAAAAGGAATTTTATTAACTAAAAATATGTGGGTGGGCTGGGTAAAAAAATATGAGGGCTGTATGTTTAAAATTTGCTTAAGGTTAGGCGTTTTGCTCATTTTGGTTTGTTTCGGCTTTGGTTTTAAATCTTATGTTATGGCTTTTAGGGTTTGGAAAGATATAATCTTTGGAATTCAAGCAACCACCTTCTACAGAATAATTACGAGGCAAGGTAAATCTCGGAAATTTGGAAAATACAAGGAAAATTCTTGTAGATGGAGAGCGGGGATTTACAAAGACAGTGGGAGCCATCCTGATTAGATAAAATAATAACCAATCTATTCTTGACAGAGCGCACGCAGAGTGTTTTCTTCTCTCTCTCCAGGTAGCGACCATATCACGCCTTAATCAAGATAATATTACGGAATATTGACCAAACCCGCTTGTTATACTGAGCTGGGGAACGTTGGTCCCGCTCCAACTTATAATTGTTATAAGACCGAGCAGGAAATTGGGGAATACCAGATTTCCCGTGCCGCCCAAACGAAGAAAGTGCATATGATGCATCTCCTTCGGGTGTGTTCATTACAAAGAACTGTTTCTCAAATGTCCTCTACGTCCTGGGTATTTGATACCGGATCAGGATCCCAGATATGTAATCTGTTACATAGGGCTACAGATAGGTAGAGAACTGAGAACGGGTGATAAGTTTCATGAGACAGAAAACGGGGCAAGTATTGCAGCCAAGTCTGTTGGTCACTTTCACCCTGTATCCCAAAAACATTGATTCTGAACGAATGTTATTAGATACCGAACCTAATATACAAAATCATGTCAGTCTCTTTATTAGTAAAGAAATGATAAAATTTTGTATTGTTGGATAATGTTTTGAACATTTCCTATATCAAAAGTTGATCGGTTCAGGCACGTTATCTAAAAGCATTGACGTTCTAAATCAAACTACAGTTCTTAGTATACGGAACACACACAAGAGGAAGAGTTCAGAAATGAACGGATCCTTCTTGAGGCATTATAGAATGGGTCATATCAATGCGACCCGACTAGCTGAAGTTACATATAGATGCATATTTAAATCAGTTTGAATTTACATCTTGTGAAACTTGCCAGTCATGTCACAAAGATAAGATGACCATAGCTCCGTTTACTGGAAACAGAGAAAGAGTTAGTGAACTCTTGGGACTGATACATGATGATGTATGCAAGGTCCCCTGTCTACACATGCCAGGACTGGTTCTTTGTACTTCATTACATTCTCTGATGATCTCTCAAGATTCAGACATATGTTCCTGTTGAAACACAAGTCCGAACCTTTTGAGATATTCACGGAATATAAGTTAGAAGTAGAGAACCAAAATACGGGTATAAGTATTATGTCCTATGATGAGATCAGGGAGGAGAATACTTGAGCACGAAAATCCTGGACTATTCTAAAGGAGAATGAGATTCTCTCTCAGCATTACTCCTCCGTATACAGCATAGCACGATGGTATATCGGGACGGAGCAATTGCACCCTATTCGATATGGTGCGCTCTATGATGAGTACTACTGAGTTACCTGTTTCCTTTTCGGAGTTATGCGCTTGAGAAGCTGCATACCTATTGAATAGGGTTCGAATCAGATCACAGCCTACCACTCCATATGAGATATGGTATGGGAAGAGCCCATGTCTTAAGCTAGTTAAGATTTGGGGTTGTCCGGCCTATGTCTAAAAGCAAAATCCGGACAAGCTCGAGGCAAGGTCAGTTATGTAGAACTGGAAAGGTTCCAACTATACAAACTACAGCAGATAATTTGGTAGAACCAAAGGATTCAATAGTAACCAACGAACCTCAGCCTCTCCGCCGATCTAGTAGGGTTCCTCATCCGCCTGAGAGATACTTCGGTTTCTCGATGACAGTGGGAGCGAGGATTGCATCATGGGATGATGACCCAACTAGTTTCGAGCTGCCCATCAGGAGCAAGTATATCTTGAGAAGATTACTTGGTGTACATCGAAAAGTTAAGACTTTCAAAGCTAGACTTGTTAAAGGTTTGCATCATTAACCAGGTGTGGATCATGATGAAACTTTTTCTAAAAATCTATGCTTAAGTCCATCCAGATCCTACCTGCCACGGCTACAGACCATGACTACGATATCTGGTGGTTGGGTGTCAAGACTGATTTTCTAAATGATGTTTTAGAAGAGAGCGTCTATAAGTACACAGCCAGAGGGCTTCGTAGACAGTGGGAGCAGCGGAAACGTGTGCAAGATGCTTTATAGGATAAAGCAGGCATCGCGGAGTTGGAACGTCTGTTTAGATGAAGTAGTCAAAGAGTTTGACATCATCAAAGTGGTAGATGTACCTTGTATAAACAAAAAGGTAGTAGGGAGTATTGTGACGATCCTCGTAGAGTACGTGGATGACATACTCTTGATAGGGAAGAAGTTTCCTATGCTACGCTCGGTCAATCTCCGCTTATCACAATGATTCTCCATAAAGGATCATAATGATACCTCCTAAATCCTGGGTTTTGGATCTATGAGATAGATCTAATTGGATGTTAGGATTCTCACTAGCTGTAGTGAGATGGTATCAATCGATCCTGGGGAGAATCACTGGAAGGGTTCTAGAGTGATAAGGACGACTGAAAGTCAGTCACAGGCATTGTCTTTACCCTTAGTAAAGGGACGGTATGTTGGAAGAGTTCCAAGCTAGATACCGTGACTAACTAGAAGATAAAGGCAGGATACATCGGTACTTAAGATGCTACCAAAGAGGATGTTTGGGTGTATATTGGTTCATGAGATGAACTACGTTCCAACCATTGTGAGACAATGGAGTTGTGGCTTATGCCAAGGAACGCCGGTCCCATCAGTGATCCAGACATATTCTAAGGCAGTGTCACCTGATCATAGAGATGGTTGATCTCCAGGGTGATCGAGGTTAGGAGAGTAGAGTCAGAGGACAACACGGCGGATCCACTCACAAAGGCCTTTTCCTAGAGAAAGACTTTTATGGGATGGTTGAGTATGAGATACTACAACCACTGCTATCAGATGGCCCTAGTGCAAGTGGGAGATTGTTAGTTATATGTATGCCCTAGAGGCCATTACTGTACATTGGATGTATATTGTAGTGGATGCTGGGACATATATAGGGAGGACTTTCTTGCTCGACATGATAGTATGCTATCTGGTTACTCTTTACCTTAACGTGTACATTGATTGTCTCTCTGTTACATGTTGGTAAAGCCCTTAGGATGTGTACTTGACTACCTGGACTATGATGCGGATCATACTAGTGGGGACAGGGTAGTCCATAAGTACATCCTTCAAGGTCCCTAGTCGTGGGTATATCGAGATAGGGCATCGATATACCAGAGTAGACTAGCGTATACCTTCTCGACCCATACAGATGGGCGATGGATGATCCCATATCTATTGGTGTTTGACATCAGAGATGATATACGGGTGCTCAGTGGAGACTGGGTACACTGGACGGACTCGCCGAGAACTCCCAGATGGTATTATACCTTACGTCAGATGGCAGTTCTCTGGTGACACTGGTACAGAGTAGTCTGTTGACCCGAGATCGTCATAGAGTCTTGTGTGGTTCCCACTGTGCTTTGATTTCCACCTTACCACGTCCAAGAGGGCATGCAAAACGGTGGTTTTTGGGTACAGTCCTGAGTGACATGGAGGCAATAAGCGATAGGAGGGGATCCGTCTCTCCCGGTATAGGGAGTTGATGTTGCGCAGTGTTCGATTGGCTATAACCGGAAATCCCTGGCCAGGGTTGCTGAGATTTACTGGTAAGTGTTACCTGTAGTTTCTCGAACTGTTATAGACCTCATATCGACACGACTTATCAAACTATTGGGGTCTGACGTTTACCACCCCTAGGCGAGATATGCGACATATCAGACGACGAGACCGGACTGTACGGTAAGTGTTACTGGTAGGATTCACAGGTGTATGAGCGGGCTTTCTCGTCGATCTTCTGATCGCTCAATACCCGGGAGGCCGTTACGTTTAGCAGACCGCTTGCGGCTTGTGGGTGTTTGATATGATCATCACCTGCTGCCGGCGTATTGACGAGTCTTTAGAGTCCTACACAGAGGTTTCCTGGCTCAAGCGAAACGAAATAGGAGCGCATATGAGATATGTGCGGGACCGAGAATAATGCGTGTATATGATACCGTATTCTATTCTCGCGATGAATGTGTTGAATGGTTGTATGCGATATAACCTAGTTATCGAATCAAGGATTGATTCGATAAGCCGATACATTAGATATTAGTCGGTCATATGCGATATGACCGATCGTTAAATCAAGTGTTGATTTAATGATTTAATGTATAATTATATATTTGATATATTACTTTGCATTAACTAATATTGGTTCACTTTAAATGGATTTTCTCACTTGCTTTGTGCAAGTTGTATATGTGATATACTTTTGTGCACATGATTGTATCATGTTTGATGATACATGCTTATTTGGTTAAGTGTAAAGAATTAAACCATGGTTAAGTTGATGATTAGGGTTTGGCTTATTCCTTTATTTATTTGTTTATTCTTTTTGGAAAAGATAAGAAAAGAATGGTGGCTTTATTTGTAGTTTTGTTGAAGCTTCATGAAGCTTTGACCTAGTCCACCATTCTTGTCTCTTGCTTAACCCTAACCATGGTCTATTCTCTACACTTAACTAAGGTTTGAATATGATAAGAATCAATTCTTTCTTCATCTTCTTCTTCATGAGAAAGAAAGAAAAGCTTGCCTCATCAATGGCAAGTGATGAAATCATGTGAGAAATCCAATTCCAAAGTGAACCCACTTCCTATTTCTTCATCCTCTACCTCTTGCCAAGTTGTATAGGGTGTTTCCTTCACAAGTTTCATGACTTGGTGAAGTGGGAGCTTGATCTTGTGTTGCCTCGACATAGATCATCTTCGGCATCGTAGTCGATGACCTAGCCCGCCCATTTTTCCGATGAAGCCGACGCTAGAGCCCGGGACTCGATTTGGACAGCGAGGAGACTTCATTGCGGAGCTATGGAGGTGGAGGACCGGATCTACAAAGGTTGTATTTCCGTTCACTTAGTTAAATTGTTAACTAGTTGCTTGTTTCGCCTAAAATTCTAGTTAACGATCCGTATTAGAGTTTCTCGGCACTTGTAAAATTTGAAATTGGCATGGTTGATGCCTTGTGAAACCTCTTGAGAGTGCCTAGGAACCATGTACGGTCATCCACCTCCATAGCTCCGTGATGAAGTCCCCTCGCTGCGATCATCGGATCCCGGGCTCTAGCGTCGGCTTCATCGGAGAAATGGGCGGGCTAGGTCGTCGACTTCTGCCGAAGATTATCTACGTCGAGGCAACACAAGATCAAGCTCCAACTTCACCAAACCATGAAACTTGTGAAGAAAACACCCTATACTACTTGGCAAGTGGTAGAGGATGAAGAAATAGGAAGTGGGTTCACTTTGGATTTGGATTTCTAACTCTTTTCATCAAGTCACCATTGAAGGTTGCAAGCTTTCTTCTTCTTGAAGAAGAAGAAGAAGAAGAAAATATGATGAGAATTCATCAATAATAGAAAAATAAGTGATTCTTATCATATTAGCAACCATGGTTATGTGTAGAGAGTAAACTAAGGTTAGGTGAATGGCTAGGTCAGGCATGAAACAAAAATGGTAGACTTTTTCAAAGTTTCATGAAGCTTCAATGTAAAACAAAGCAAGCTACCATTTCTCTTTTTGCCAAAAGAAATAAATAAATAAATGAATAAATAAATTAAACCCCTAACCATTTACTTAACCAAGGTTTAAACTAAACATACACCCAAACATGCATGTATCATCAAACATGATACGATCAAGTGCACAAAAAATATATCACATATACAATGTGCACTTCAAGTGAGAAAATCCATTTTGAGTGAACCAATACTAGTTAATGCAAAGTAATATATCAAATATATAATTATGCATTAAATCATTAAATCAACGCTTGATTTAACGATCCGGTCATATCGCATATGACCGACTAATATCCAATGTATTAACTTATCGAATCAATCCTTGGTTCGATAACTAGGTTATATCGCATACAACCAATCGATACATTCATCGCGAGAATAGAATAAGGTATCACATACATGCATTATTCTCGGTCCCGCACATATCTCATATGTGCTCCTATTTCGTTTCGCTTGAGCCAGGAAACCTCTGTGTAGGACTATAAAGACTCGTCAATACGCCGGTAGTAGGTGATGATGATATCAAACACCCACAAGCCGCAAGCGGTCTGCTAAACGTAACGGCCACCCGGGTATTGAGCGATCAGAAGATCGACGAGCAAGCCCGCTCATACTCCTATGAATCCAACCAGTAACACTTACCGTACAGTCCGGTCTGTTCGTCTGATATGTCGCATATCTCGCCTAGGGGTGGTAAACGTCAGACCCCAATAGCTCGATAAGTCGTGTCGATATGAGGTCTATAATAGTTCGAGAAACTACAGGTAACACTTACCAGTAAATCTCAGCAACCCTGGCCAGGGATTTCCGGTTATAGCCAATCGAACACAGCGCAACATCAACTCCCTATACCGGGAGAGACGAATCCCCTCCTATCGCTCATTGCCTCCATGTGATTCGGGACTGTACCCAAAAGCCACCGTTTTGCATGCCTTCTTAGACGTGGTAAGGTGGAAATCAAAGCACAGTGGGAATCACACAAGACTCTATGACGATCTCAGGTCAACAGACTACTCTGTACCAGTGTCACCAGAGAACTGCCATCTGACGTAAGGTATAATACCATCTGGGAGTTCTCGGCGAGTCCGTCCAGTGTACCCAGTCTCCACTGAGCACCCGTATATCATCTCTGATGTCGAACACCAATGGATATGGGATCATCCATCGCCCATCTGTATGGGTCGAGAAGGTACACGCTAGTCTACTCTGGTATATCGATGCCCCGTCTCGATACATCCACGACTAGGGACTTTGAAGGATGTACTTATGTACTACCATGTCCCCACTAGTATGATCCGCATCATAGTCTAGGTAGTCAAGTACACATCCTAAGGGCTTTACCAACATGTAACAGAGAGACAATCAGTGTACACGTTAAAGCAAAGAGTACCAGATAGCATACTATCATGTCGAGCAAGAAAGTCCTCCCTATATATGTCCCAGCATCCACTACAATATACATCCTATGTACAGTAATAGCCTCTAGGGCATACATATAACTAACAGTAATGGCCTCTAGGGCATACAGATAACTAACAACGATATTGTATATTTTGTGACTCTGGGTGTCGTGCTAGTGTGAGCCGGCTTTTGTTATGTAGTTTTATCTCTTTATGCTGTTTTTCACTTATATTGTCTATTTCTTCGCTACGGCGTCGTATATATGCTTGTGATGGTTGTTTCCTCCTTTGGGTGTGATTTGCTCCCGTTTGGGGATGCTTTATTTATAACTTATGTTTGTACCCGTTTCGGGGCTATTTTTTACAAAGGAGGTGCTGCCGAAATTTTTAAGAAAATAAACTTAAGTTTAAAGATTTTTACTTGAGATTTACAAATGTTTCTAACATTGTTTTTATCACTTACTACTTTTGATGGTTTAGATTTCTGGGTTTTCGGCTTACTTAAATTGCGTTATGCTTGTTGACGTCACGTGGTTTAAGTGCCAGTCACGTGCCAAATTTTAGGTCGTGACACTTAGTCCACTAGTTTTGTTTTGCTTAAGATATTTATTAACCTAATCATTATCCTTAGCCATAGTTTACTCTCTACATGAGTTAGTGTATGACATAAACTCACCCATGGTTGTTATTCTCACCTCATTAGTTTCATTCCCATCTCCACTTCATCTCCTTCATCATCAAGAGAAAGCTTTCTAGCTTTTCTCAAGATGATGAAATATTATGAGAAAAATAAGTCTAAAGTGAGCAAAATTCCAACTTTATCATCCTCTACTATACTAGCCATTTAGTTTAGGGTGTTTGCTTCATTAATTCCATATTAGTGAAGAGATAGCTTGAGTTGGTGTCTCCTCGACGTAGATCATTTTCGGCCTTGAAGACTTCAAGCAAGCTTGTTCCGTTCATCTTGTGGAGCCTTTCTAGAGTTCGGGAGTTCACTACTTGGAGCGAAGGGACTATTACATGGAGCTATTGAAGTGAAGGACCGGTCTACAAAGGTTGTATTCCTTGTTCACTTAGATGTAAAGTTCTTTACATGTTCGATTGTCTAAATCTCTAGTTAAGATTCTAGGGTTAGGGTTGTTCGACATGACAATTTTTAGAAAATGGCATGGACGATGCCTCCCGAAACCTTGCTGTCGTGCTACGCATCCCTGCACGTGAATGGTAGCTGTGTGTTACTTATCCGTAGCATTGGTAAATGCATTGGTTTAGGACAGTCCTACCACTTTGTTGGCCAAAATCAAGGGTGTATGCGAGCGGGTCTAAATCAATCTGGATAATGACGGATAGAACTTGACTTGCGTGTTATGATTTGTTGCCAAAGTCAAGGTCATAAGCGCTTGGGTAAAAAACCACATCGGGGGTTTCAAACATACAGGAAACATGCCTGGCATGCGCATACCTTCTGGAGTGTGGTGACTTGAGTGGCTTCCATCAAGTTATCATGCGATGATAGTTGGATCTGTAGGGTTCCTAGGCACGCTAATGAGGTCTCACAAGGCATCAAGCATGCCAATTTCAAATTTTACGGGTGCCGAGAAACCCTAATACGGATCGTTAACTAGAATTTTAGGCGAAAAAGCAACTAGTTAACAACTTAACTAAAAGAACGGAAATACAACCTTTGTAGATCCGGTCCTCCACCTCCATAGCTCCGCAATGAAGTCCTCTCCGCTGTACAAATCGGATCTTGGACTCTAGTGTCGGCTTCATCGGAGAAATGGACGGGCAAGGTCGTCGGCTTCGTGCCGAAGATGATCTACGTCGAGGCATCACAAGATCAAGATCCCACTTCACCAAGTCATGAAACTTGTGAAGAAAACACACTCTACTACTTGGCAAGAGGTAGAGGATGAAGAAATAGGAAGTGGGTTCACTTTAGAATTGGATTTCTCACTCATTTTCAAGAGTTGCCATTGATGGAGGAAGGTTTCTTCTTCAATAAGAAGAAGAAGAAGATGAAGATATTATGATAAGTTTTTTAAAAGAATAATAAAAATCATTCTTATCATAATCCAACTCTAGTTAGGTGTAGAGAAATAACTAAGGTTAGGTTGTATGGTTAGGGTTAGAGAAAGAAACAAAATGGTCAACCATTTCAAAGCTTCATGAAGCTTCAAGGATAATCCAAAATTGGCCACCATTTTATTTCTTTCACAAATTAATGAATAAATAAAAGAATAAGTAAATGAAGCATAAGAAACCCTAACCATTGACCAACCATGGTTTAAACCATACACCAAACTAACATGTATCATCAAACATGATACATACAAGTGCACAAAACTATATCACATATACAATGTGCAAATGAAGTGAGAAAACCCATTTAAAGTGAACCAATACTAGTTAATGCAAAGTAATATATCAAATATATAATTATGCATTAAATCATTAAATCAACACTTGATTTAACGACCCGGTCATATCGCATATAACCGACTAATATCCAATGTATCGATTTATCGAATCAATCCTTGATTCGATAACTAGGTTATATCGTATACAACCATTCGACACATTTATCGCGAGAATGAAACACGGTATTACATACACGCATTATTCTCGGTCCCGCACATATCTCATATGCGCTCTTATTTCGTTTTGCTTGAGCCAGGAAACCTCTGTGCAGGACTCTAAAGACTCGTCAATACGCCGGCAGCAGGTGATGATCATATCAAACACCCACAAGCCGCAAGCGGTCTGCTAAACGTAACGGCCACCCGGGTATTGAGCGATGAGAAGATCGACGAGCAAGCCCGCTCACCCTCCTGTGAATCCAACCAGTAACACTTACCGTACAGTCCGGTCTGATCGTCTGATATGTCGCATATCTCGCCTAGGGGTGGTAAACATCAGACCCCAATAGCTTGATAAGTCGTGTCGATATGAGGTCTATAACAGTTTGAGAAACTACTGGTAACACTTACCAGTAAATCTCAGCAACCCTGGCCAGGGATTTCCGGTTATAGCCAATCGAACACTGCGCAACATCAACTCCCTATACCGGGAGAGACGAATCCCCTCTTATCGCTCATTGCCTCCATGTGATTCGGGACTGTACCCAAAAGCCACCGTTTTGCACGCCCTCTTGGACGTGGTAAGGTGGAAATCAAAGCACAGTGGGAACCACACAAGACTCTATGACGATCTCGGGTCAACAGACTACTCTGTACCAGTGTCAGTGTCACCAGAGAACTGCCATCTGACGTAAGGTATAATACCATCTGGGAGTTCTCGGCGAGTCCGTCCAGTGTACCCAGTCTCTACTGAGCACCCGTATATCATCTCTGATGTCAAACACCAATGGACATGGGATCATCCATCGCCCATCTGTATGGGTCGAGAAGGTACACGCTAGTCTACTCTGGTATATCGATGCCCCGTCTCGATACACCCACGACTAGGGACTTTGAAGGATGTACTTATGGACTACCATGTCCCCACTAGTATGATCCGCATCATAGTCCAGATAGTCAAGTACATATCCTAAGAGCTTTACCAACATGTAACAGAGAGACAATCAGTGTACACGTTAAGATAAAGAGCAACCAGATAGCATACTATCATGTCGAGCAAGAAAGTCCTCCCTATATATGTCCCAACGTCCACTACAATATACATCCTATGTATAGTAATGGCCTCTAGGGCATACATATAACTAACAATCTCCCACTTGCACTAGGGCCATCTGATAGCAGTAGTTGTAGTATCTCATACTCAACCATCCCATAAAAGTCTCTCTCTGGGAAAAGGCCTTTGTGAGTGGATCCGCCGTGTTGTCCTCTGAGTCTACTCTCCTAACCTCGATCACCCTGGAGATCAACCATCTCCATGATCAGGTGACACTGCCATAGATTATGTCTGGATCACTGATGGGACCGGCGTTCCTTGGCATAAGCCACAACTCCATTGTCACACAATGGGAGGAACGATGTTCATCTCATGAACCAATATACACCCAAACAGCCTCTTTGGTAGCATCTTAAGTAGCGATGTATCTTGCCTTTAATCGTCTAGTATGTCACGGTATCTAGCTTGGAACTCTTCCAACATACCGTCCCTCCATAGAGGGTAAAGACAATGCCTGTGACTGACATTCAGTCGTCCTTATCACTTTGGAACACTTCCAGTGATTCTCCTCAGGACCAATTGATACCATCTCACTACAACTAGTGAGATTTCTAACATCCAATTAGATCTATCTCATAGATCCAAAATCCAGGATTTAGGAGGTATCACTTTTGATGTCAAACTCTTTGACTA
This sequence comes from Agapanthus africanus, assembly GCA_030015575.1. Classification (NCBI taxonomy): domain Eukaryota; kingdom Viridiplantae; phylum Streptophyta; class Magnoliopsida; order Asparagales; family Amaryllidaceae; genus Agapanthus; species Agapanthus africanus. The sequence continues at coordinate 136,814,177 of CM057347.1, read as the reverse complement.
ATACATCAAAATAGATGTTCCAACTCCGCGATACCTGCTTTATCCTATAAAGCATCTTGTACACGTTTCCGCTGCTCCCACTGTCTACGAAGCCCTCTGGCTGTGTACTTATAGACGTTCTCTTCTAAAACATCATTTAGAAAAGCAGTCATGGCACCCAACCGCCAGATATCGTAGTCATGGTATGTAGCCGTGGCAAGTAGGATCTGGATGGACTTAAGCATAGCTACTTGAAAAGGTTTCATCATTATCCACACCTGGTCGATGACGAAAGGCTTTAACAAGTCTAGCTTTGAAAGTCTCAACTTTTCCATCTACACCAAGTAATCTTCTCAAGATATACTTGCTCCTGATGGGGATTTAACCCTTCAGATATAGAAACCAAAGTCCATACATTGTTGGTGTACATGGATTCCACCTCAGATCGCTAAGCATCTAGCCATTCTTACAGAGTCCTACTCCTGATGGCCAGTTCGAAACTAGTTGGGTCATCATCTCATGATGCAATCCTCGCTCCCACTGTCATAGAGAAACCGAAGTATCTCTTAGGGGGGTGAGGAACCCTACTAGATCGGCGGAGAGGCTGAGGTTCGTTGGTAACTATTGAATCCTTTGGCTCTTTCAAATCATCTGCTGTAGTTTGTATAGCTGGAACCTTTCCAGTTCTACATTACAGACCTTGCCTCGAGCTTGTCCGGATTTTGCTTTTAGACATAGCCCGGACAACCCCAAATCTTAACCAACTTAAGATATGGGCTCTTCCCTTTCCATATCACATATGAAGTGGTAAGCAACTGATTTGATTCGAACCCTATTCAATAGGTATGCAGCTTCTCAAGCGCATAACTCCCAAAAAGGAAATAGGTAACTCAGTAGTACTCATCATAGAGCACACCTTATCATATAGGGGGAGATTGCTCCGCCCCGATACACCAATGTGCTATGGTGTATACGGAGGAGTAATGCTGATAGAGAATCTCATTCTCCTTTAGAATAGTTCAAGAATTCCGTACTCAAGTATTCTCCTCCTTGATCTCATCAAAGGACATAATACTTATACCCGTATTTTAGTTCTCAACATCTAAATCATATTCTGTGAATATCTCAAAAGGTTCGGACTTGTGTTTCAACAGGAACATGGGTCTGAATCTCGAAAGATCATCAGAGAATGTAATGAAGTATAAAGAACCGGTCTTGGCAAGTGTAGACAGGGGACCTGCATACATCAACATGTAACATCCCAAGAGTTCACTAACTCTTTCTCTGTTTCCAGTAAACGGAGCTATGGTCATCTTATCTCTGTGACATGACTGGCAAGTTTCATAAGATGTAAATTCAAACTGATTTAAATATGCATCTAAAATGTAACTTCAGCCAGTCGGATCGCATTGATATGACCTAGTCTACAATGCCTCAAGAAGAATTCGTTCATTTCTGAACTCTTCCTCTTGTGTGTGTTCCGTATACTAAAGATCTGTAGTTTGATTTAGAACGTCAATGCTTTTAGATAACGTGCATGAACCGATCAGCTTTTGATATAGGAAATGTTCAAAACATTATCCAACAATACAAAATTATATCCTTTCTTCACTAATAAAGAGACTGATATGATTTTGTATATCAGGTTCGGTATCTAATAACATTCGTTCAGAATCAATCTATTTGGATTACAGGGTGACAGTGACCAACAGACTTGGCTGCAACTCTTGCCCCGTTTTCTGCCTCATGAAACTTATCACCCGTTCTCAGTCCTCTACCTTTCTGTAGCCCTATGTAACATATTACATATCTGGGATCCTGATCTGGTATCACATACCCAGGACTTAAAGGATACAGAGAAACAGTTCTGTATAATGAACATACCCGAAGATGATGCATCAGCATGCACTCTCTTCGTTTGGGCGGCATAGGAATTCTGGTAATCCCCAATTTCCTGCTCTGTCTTATAACAATTATAAGTTAGAGCGGGACCAACGTTCTCCAGCGCAGTATAACAAGCGGGTTCGGTCAATATATCCGTATTATTATCTTGATTAAGGCGTGATATGGTCGCTACCTGGAGAGAGAGAGAAGAAAACACTCAGCGTGCGCTCTTGCAAGATCAGATTGGTTATTATTTTATCTAATCAGGATGGCTCCCACTGCTTTTTATCAAATCTTCCTTCCCTAAAAGGAAAGACTAGCCGGGATTAATTACACGCTACAGGTTCGCCAATCTTTCAGCCAGGCCAGTGTCGGTACTTTGAGGGAGGTCCTCCGTGCTTTCGTACGAACCTAATTAATGTAAACCTCGTTTTCCCAGAGGCGTAACCCCGTTGACACCTTTCTAGACACCTACTTGATCGGCTAATTGTAAGGTGCAAAACTCTCCCAGGAGTAACTCTTACTCGCAGCGGGTATCGGGATCCAACTATCTCATAGAAGTATGCAATCTCATTGCAAATTTCAACACTTGAAATTCCTGATAATATTTTGCCCCTAGCAGCTATATGACCTTAACATAGTCAACAAATCATAAATGCTAGTCAAGTTCAACCCGTCATTTCCCGATTGAATTAAACCCACCCGCACGACCCTTAACATAGTCAACAAAGCCGCACGACTACCCTAATCCAATCACATCATATGCTTATGCAGATAAGCACTAATTAGCTACCGCACACTACGCCTTAACATAGTCAACAAACGTAGCACAAATACTAACTAGTACTTATCTGAAATGACGGAGGGCTACGACAGGTTTTTCTGAAAACCTATTGCGTAATGAACTTGATATCGTTGTAGAATCAAATGATTTTAAAATGGAGTGTTTTTGAGGCTTTTCTAGTTTTGCTAAAGGAGTCACTCCCGGTGAAGGGATCGTCGGTCCTTTCCTCGTCGAATGAGGTGCGGGATATATCATATATATCACCGTGCAAAGCAAAAACTCTTAAAAGCAATCAAAAGACAAACCGAGTGTGTAGCATCTGTCAGTTATTGCTAAATGAGTCACTCCCGGTGAAGGGATCTCGGTCCTTTCCTTATCGAATAAGGTGCAGGATATATCACATATACCTCTGTGCAAAGCAAGAACTGTAGCTACCTGTTTTATCTTTGAAATTCGATTCTACAACATCCTAGGTTTCTTTTTCTTTCATTAATCTTATTAATGAAGTCCCATCATTTAAATTACCTAAACATCACAGATAAATACAACGTACACTTATGCCATCCGCATTCGCCTCGATGTCCCCTTGTGCACCGTTAGGTTAGGTAACTAACGGCAGAGCAGGGCAGGGCTAGCGCGGGTGTAAAACATAAGTAACGTCTATATAATATATCATATATACTATATACAGTATCTATCACAGAACATCACATGATCACATCACAGATATCGCAGCAGAAGAATCATATGAAATATTGGATATACTAGGACGTCCGTGTTTTCAATACGAGCCAGTATAAAACACGGATTCCACGGTCGCGATGAATAGCCAAACCCACACCCCTAGACCCCTACGAGAGCGGCAAGCAACCCTACCAATTCTAGGGTTAGGAGACCCGGACTCGACTCCTCGAGTTGGTCTCCCACTGGACTCCAGAACCCGGTTACTTGTGCTCCCCTCCTTGGGTCTATCCTAGTGCGGAAAAGAAAATAATATACAAAGGGTGACATCTTCCGCAACCTGGAAGTGCCCCAATAAAAGAATATTACATACAAGTTTTTACATGAATGAAAATGAAAAACACTCATCTCACATAAAAACCCCGGCTACTCAAACACGACGATCCAATATAACATATCCAGCAACACATAACATCACATGTCATCAACGTAAGTAAACATGCGTATCCCAATTATCGTTGACATATAGCAACGAAACCGGCGATATCACATATTACACTTACGGTCACAGAAAAGAAAGTGTAAAACTACAACAGTTGGAATCCGCAATCTCTTTAGACATCACATGCCTAATCAAATGAATTACTTAGACATCGCATGCCTAACAATTATAAACCCCGCATTTTAGTCTCATTATCGAAAACACTTTTCAATATCAAGTCGGGAAATTCAACAAGATTCCCGACATCCTGATCGAATGCTCGTCGCAAACTTTAGTAGACGGCCGCACCCCCGATACCGTCGACGAAGTGCACCAAGGCGGAACACCGCTACCGCGAGCACCCGAACGGATGCTTTCGGCGACGGGGTTCTCCTACAGTCACTTGGTCGGGGCTATGGGGCGAGGCTGTCTATTAAGTTTACCCGGCGAGTATCCGCGTACGCTACGTGATTGCGACGGAATTTTGATCACATCAAAATTCCGTGGCAACCGATCAAGTGAGACTAAACCGCTAGATTTATAACATTCATTCAGTTATCTCATAACTATTTGTGAATTCCAATTATTGTATCACATTCCGGATAAATAGAAAATGTTAAACTTTCCGATCGAACATTCGAACACCCAAGTTTTCCCGATACAGATCAACACATGAAACAAGTCTAAAAACATTCAGTTCGTGCCTCAGTTCCAACGGTCCAGCCGTAGAAGGGTCAAGCCAACGCCTCACATGTGGCACGCCGTACTGCCCCAAACCCTAAGGTTCAAAGGGCAGTTCAAGACGGTCACATAATCGAGTTAAGGTTTGTTGTCTTCTAGAGGGACCATCGCGTTACTTGCACTACTTAGAACGTTATTAAACCACGGAAAGATCCAACACTTGGAAATTTCCCGACAGGGGAAAAGTTGGGTATTTATATCCGGTCGAACTTTTTAACATATTCTAAAATATCCGGAAAGCCACATAGACAAAATTAAACAATCCGATCGAAACACCGAGTCCCCAATACAACCCAAAAAACTCAACTCTTGAGTTCAGGAAAAAAATATCCCAGGAAAACCAGCACTGCAAAATAGGAATTACTGTGCAAAATTCAATGGGAGAAGAGACAAAATGGCCGCGGAACAGCCGCATTAGCACGCTAATGCCGCGGTTCCGCCGCACTTTAGACAGATCATTAGGTAATTTTTGCACCGTAATTCTTAGAATTTCCTGCTGAATTTTCTGCATATTTTTAATCTGGAAAAAACCCAATTTTTGGAAAAAGTCCAGAGAGCAAATTTGTGTTAGGGTTTCGGTTTAATCGAACTTCTAACTCCGTCTACACATTGCCTAAGGCTCTAACCTGGCTCTGATACCACTGTAGGGTTCCTAGGCACGCTAATGAGGTCTCACAAGGCATCAAGCATGCCAATTTCAAATTTTACGGGTGCCGAGAAACCCTAATACGGATCGTTAACTAGAATTTTAGGCGAAAAAGCAACTAGTTAACAACTTAACTAAAAGAACGGAAATACAACCTTTGTAGATCCGGTCCTCCACCTCCATAGCTCTGCAATGAAGTCCTCTCCGCTGTACAAATCGGATCTTGGACTCTAGTGTCGGCTTCATCGGAGAAATGGACGGGCAAGGTCGTCGGCTTCGTGCCGAAGATGATCTACGTCGAGGCATCACAAGATCAAGATCCCACTTCACCAAGTCATGAAACTTGTGAAGAAAACACACTCTACTACTTGGCAAGAGGTAGAGGATGAAGAAATAGGAAGTGGGTTCACTTTAGAATTGGATTTCTCACTCATTTTCAAGAGTTGCCATTGATGGAGGAAGGTTTCTTCTTCAAGAAGAAGAAGAAGAAGATGAAGATATTATGATAAGTTTTTTAAAAGAATAATAAAAATCATTCTTATCATAATCCAACTCTAGTTAGGTGTAGAGAATTAACTAAGGTTAGGTTGTATGGTTAGGGTTAGAGAAAGAAACAAAATGGTCAACCATTTCAAAGCTTCATGAAGCTTCAAGGATAATCCAAAATTGGCCACCATTTTATTTCTTTCACAAATTAATGAATAAATAAAAGAATAAGTAAATGAAGCATAAGAAACCCTAACCATTGACCAACCATGGTTTAAACCATACACCAAACTATCATGTATCATCAAACATGATACATACAAGTGCACAAAACTATATCAAATATACAATGTGCAAATGAAGTGAGAAAACCCATTTAAAATGAACCAATACTAGTTAATGCAAAGTAATATATCAAATATATAATTATGCATTAAATCATTAAATCAACACTTGATTTAACGACCCGGTCATATCGCATATAACCGACTAATATCCAATGTATCGATTTATCGAATCAATCCTTGATTCGATAACTAGGTTATATCGTATACAACCATTCGACACATTTATCGCGAGAATGAAACACGGTATCACATACACGCATTATTCTCGGTCCCACACATATCTCATATGCGCTCTTATTTCGTTTTGCTTGAGCCAGGAAACCTCTGTGTAGGACTCTAAAGACTCGTCAATACGCCGGCAGCAGGTGATGATCATATCAAACACCCACAAGCTGCAAGCGGTCTGCTAAACGTAACGGCCACCCGGGTATTGAGCGATGAGAAGATCAACGAGCAAGCCCGCTCACCCTCCTGTGAATCCAACCAATAACACTTACCGTACAGTCCGGTCTGATCGTCTGATATGTCGCATATCTCGCCTAGGGGTGGTAAACGTCAGACCCCAATAGCTCGATAAGTCGTGTCGATATGAGGTCTATAACAGTTTGAGAAACTACTGGTAACACTTACCAATAAATCTCAGCAACCCTGGCCAGGGATTTCCGGTTATATCCAATCGAGCACTGCGCAACATCAACTCCCTATACCGGGAGAGACGAATCCCCTCTTATCGCTCATTGCCTCCATGTGATTCGGGACTGTACCCAAAAGCCACCGTTTTGCATGCCCTCTTGGACGTGGTAAGGTGGAAATCAAAGCACAGTGGGAACCACACAAGACTCTATGACGATCTCGGGTCAACAGACTACTCTGTACCAGTGTCACCAGAGAACTGCCATCTGACGTAAGGTATAATACCATCTGGGAGTTCTCGGCGAGTCTGTCCAGTGTACCCAGTCTCTACTGAGCACCCGTATATCATCTCTGATGTCAAACACCAATGGACATGGGATCATCCATCGCCCATCTGTATGGGTCGAGAAGGTACGCGCTAGTCTACTCTGGTATATCGATGCCCCGTCTCGCGACTTTGAAGGATGTACTTATGGACTACCATGTCCCCACTAGTATGATCCGCATCATAGTCCAGATAGTCAAGTACATATCCTAAGGGCTTTACCAACATGTAACAGAGAGACAATCAGTGTACACGTTAAGATAAAGAGCAACCAGATAGCATACTATCATGTCGAGCAAGAAAGTCCTCCCTATATATGTCCCAGCATCCACTACAATATACATCCTATGTATAGTAATGGCCTCTAGGGCATACATATAACTAACAATCTCCCACTTGCACTAGGGCCATCTGATAGCAGTGGTTGTAGTATCTCATACTCAACCATCCCATAAAAGTCTCTCTCTGGGAAAAGGCCTTTGTGAGTGGATCCGCCGTGTTGTCCTCTGAGTCTACTCTCCTAACCTCAATCACCCTGGAGATCAACCATCTCCATGATCAGGTGACACTGCCTTAGATTATGTCTGGATCACTGATGGGACCGGCGTTCCTTGGCATAAGCCACAACTCCATTGTCACACAATGGGAGGAACGATGTTCATCTCATGAACCAATATACACCCAAACGGCCTCTTTGGTAGCATCTTAAGTAGCGATGTATCTTGCCTTTAATCGTCTAGTATGTTACGGTATCTAGCTTGGAACTCTTCCAACATACCGTCCCTCCATAGAGGGTAAAGACAATGCCTGTGACTGACATTCAGTCGTCCTTATCACTTTGGAACACTTCCAGTGATTCTCCTCAGGACCAATTGATACCATCTCACTACAACTAGTGAGAATCCTAACATCCAATTAGATCTATCTCATAGATCCAAAATCCAGGATTTAGGAGGTATCACTTTTGATCCTACATGGAGAATCATTGTGATAAGCGGAGATTGACCGAGCGTATCATAGGAAACTCCTTTCTTATCAAGAGTATGTCATCTACGTACTCTACGAGGATCATCACCATACTCCCTACTACCTTTTTGTTTATACAAGGTTCATCAACCATTTTGATGATGTCAAACTCTTTGACTAATACATCAAAATAGATGTTCCAACTCCGCGATACCTGCTTTATCCTATAAAGCATCTTGTACACGTTTCCGCTGCTCCCACTGTCTACGAAGCCCTCTGGCTGTGTACTTATAGACGTTCTCTTCTAAAACATCATTTAGAAAAGCAGTCATGGCACCCAACCGCCAGATATCGTAGTCATGGTATGTAGCCGTGGCAAGTAGGATCTGGATGGACTTAAGCATAGCTACTTGAAAAGGTTTCATCATTATCCACACCTGGTCGATGACGAAAGGCTTTAACAAGTCTAGCTTTGAAAGTCTCAACTTTTCCATCTACACCAAGTAATCTTCTCAAGATATACTTGCTCCTGATGGGGATTTAACCCTTCAGATATAGCAACCAAAGTCCATACATTGTTGGTGTACATGGATTCCATCTCAGATCGCTAAGCATCCAGCCATTCTCACAGAGTCCTACTCTTGATGGCCAGTTCGAAACTAGTTGGGTCATCATCTCATGATGCAATCCTCGCTCCCACTGTCATAGAGAAACCGAAGTATCTCTTAGGGGGGTGAGGAACCCTACTAGATCGGCGGAGAGGCTGAGGTTCGTTGGTAACTATTGAATCCTGGTAACACTTACCAGTAAATCTCAGCAACCCTGGCCAGGGTATTCCGGTTATAGCCAATCGAACACAGCGCAACATCAACTCCCTATACCGGGAGAGACGAATCCCCTCTTATCGCTCATTGCCTCCATGTGATTCGGGACTGTACCCAAAAGCCACCATTTTGCACGCCCTCTTGGACGTGGTAAGGTGGAAATCAAAGCACAGTGGCAACCACACAAGACTCTATGACGATCTCGGGTCAACAGACTACTCTGTACCAGTGTCACCAGAGAACTGCCATCTGACGTAAGGTATAATACCATCTGGGAGTTCTCGGCGAGTCCGTCCAGTGTACCCAGTCTCTACTGAGCACCCGTATGTCATCTCTGATGTCAAACACCAATGGACATGGGATCATCCATCGCCCATCTGTATGGGTCGAGAAGGTACACGCTAGTCTACTCTGGTATATCGATGCCCCGTCTCGATACACCCATGACTAGGGACTTTGAAGGATGTACTTATGGAGTACCATGTCCCCACTAGTATGATCTGCATCATAGTCCAGATAGTCAAGTACATAACCTAAGGGCTTTACCAACATGTAACAGAGAGACAATCAGTGTACACGTTAAGATAAAGAGCAACCAGATAGCATACTATCATGTCGAGCAAGAAAGTCCTCCCTATATATGTCCCAACATCCACTACAATATACATCCTATGTATAGTAATGGCCTCTACGGCATACATATAACTAACAGGATCCCGATTCCCACTGATGAGTAGGTGTTACTCCTCGGGTGATTTTCAGATGATCCCGTCTAATTCTACGTTTAGGGTTTGAAGGAGAATTCGAGGAAACTGTGGGACCCATCCTAATTAGATAAAGTGGTAAACCAATCTAATCTAGGTTAGAGTGCACGCTGAGTGTTTCTTTTCTCTCTCTCTCTCTCTCTCTCTTTAGCAGTGACCATGGCTTGACCTTAAAAAACTCATGAACCAAATTAACCGAACCTTCTTAAAACACTTTGGCTATTGGATTGCCATTTAGTCACATATATTATTGCCACTCTTACATCCCCTTTGCATTTCTTTAGAACACTCTGTATCACTATGAAGATCCACATTTCTTAGATATTCCATTGTATAGTTGTTAGTTATATGTATGCCCTAGAGGCCATTATTATACATGTGATGCATATTATAGTGGATGCTTGGACATATATAGGGATGACTTTCTTGCCCGACATGATAGTATTCTATCTGGTTGTTCTTTATCTTAACATGTACACTTATTGTCTCTCTATTACATGTTGATAAAGCCATTAGGATGAGTACTTGATTACCAGGATTATGATGCAGATCATACTAGTGGGGCAAAGGTACTCGGTAAGTACATTCTGTTAGGTTCACCTAGCACCTCATCAAGGGTTTAGAAGCATCACATATGCCAAAATCAAATTTTGAAGGTGCTAAGTGAACTTGACAAGAATCATAACTAGAAATTTAGTGTTTCTTTCAACTAAGCATCACATGCAAATGAAAAACTATCACTAAGGGTAGAGATTACAACCTTTGTAGACCTCCCTTGGTGACTCCTTGGCACTATGAGAGTTTGGAACGGATCGATGAAAGCCTTCCTAGTCCACGAAGATCCACCCGAAGTCCCTTTGCTCAAAGCTCCTTGCTTTACTTGATATGTGAATGATGCAGAGCAAACACACTACACAAATGGGCTAGATGTGTGCAGTATGATGATGTGGTTTGTATTCTATAATCAAAACCCTTTCCTTTTATCAACTTCACTCAAAGAAAATTTCAAGAGAGGAAGAAGAAGATGGTGGCTAAGCTTGAGCTCAAAAGATAATGATATGAAGAGAATAATTGAGATGAGAAAGAATAATCAATATTAATCCTTCTCACTTTAACCATGGTTAGTAATTATTTAGATATTTACTTATTGAGTTAATTTCCAAAGGAGAATTAACTCATGGTTAAAAGTTAGGTAAAGTTTAGTCAAAGATGATAAATATCAACCATGAGTGAATTATCCTTTCTATTAACTCAAAATGATAAATATATTAATAATTACTACAATATGAGTCTTGCATTGCCACCAAATATGTATCAACAATCATGATACAATGTATGTATGTATGTGCCCATGCACATCATCATGTGCATACATGCATGCATACAAAAATAGAAAAAGGGTTTAATTAAAGAATTAATCTAAAAGTCATTTGTTAAATCAACACTTGATTTTGCAAGCCGGTCATATCACATATGACCCGACCAATACAAAATGCCCGATTAATATACGGTATCACATATCCGTATTTAATCGGGTCCCCGTGCATATCTCATATGCACACCACATCTTTTCGCCTGAGCCAGGAAACTTCATTGTGGGACTCTAAGACTCGTCAATACGCCGGCAGTAGGTGATGATCATATCAAATACCTACAAGCCGCAAGCGGTCAGCTAAACGTAACAGCCACCCGGGTATTGAGCGATCAGAAGAAAACCAGCGAAGCTGTAAAAACTCCCGTCGAGCCAACTGGCAACACTTACCGTACAGTCCGGTCTCCTCGTCAGATATGTTGCATATCGAGTCTAGGGATGGAATCGTCGACCCTAATAACTCAATAAGTCATGCTGGTGTATGGCTCATAACAGATCGAGAAACTACTGATAACGCTTATCAGTAAATCTCAGTAGCCTTGGCCACGGACTTCCTGTTATAGCCAATCGAGCATAGCACAACATCAACTCCTAATATCGGGAGAGACGAGCCCCCTCCTATCGCTCATCGCCTCCATGTGCCTCGGGACTGTACCCAAAGTCCACCTGTTTGCATGACTCAGTAGAGCCGTGGTAGGGTGGATATCAAAGTACAGTGGGAGGACAAACAAGACTCTATGACGATTTTGGGTCTACAGACTAATCTGTACCAGTGTCACCTAAGAACTGCTATCCGACGATAGATATAATACCACATAGGAGTTCTCTGTGAGTCCGTTCAGTGTACCCAGTCTCCACTGAGCACCCGCATACAATCTTTGGTGTCACCTCACCAGATGGATATGGGATCATCCATCGCCCATCATATGGGACAAGAATAGTATACGCTAGTCTACTCTGGAATATCGATACCCCGTCACGATACACCCACGACTAGGAATAGTTCAAGGATATGCTTATAAACTACATATGCCCCACTAGTATGATCCGCATCATAGTCACAGTAGTCAAGCAAATATCCTGGGGGATTTATCAATATGTGCAAATGAATAAAAGCATGATCAAATCAACATGTCAAGATAAAGTAAACCAGATAGCATACTATCATGTTGAGCAAGAAAGTCATCTAAATCCATATATACATGTCCAAGCATCCACTATACATATAATGGCCTCTAGGGCATACATATATCTAACAATCTCCCACTTACACTAAGGCCAGTTATTGGCGTATCTCATACCCAACATCTCAAAAAGTCGCTCATGCTGCGGCTGTGGAAGGGCCTTGGTGAGTGGATCCGCTATGTTATCCTTTGTATATATTCTCCGAGTCTCGATCTACTATCTCCCGGATTAAATATTATCGCCTCAGGATGTGTCTTGATTTCTGATAGGACCTTGGTTCTTTGGCTAACGCCATAGCTCCATTATTATCACAATACAATGGTATTGGATCAACAATGGTTGGAACTACTCCTAGTTCCGCGATGAACTTTCTCATCCAGACGGCTTCCTTGGCAGCATCATTTGCAGCAATATACTCAGCTTCCATCGTAGAGTCTGCAACGGTATCCTGTTTGGAACTCTTCCAACTAACCGCCCCTCCTTTGAAGGTAAATACAAACCCTGAGATAGATTTGCTGTCATCCTTATCACTTTGGAAGCTGGAATCGGTAAAGGCCTCCAACTGGAGATCCTCATTACCATACACCAAGAACAATTCTTTAGTCCTTCGCAAGTATTTAAGAATGTTCTTCACTGCTATCCAATGTTTCTCCCCTGGGTTAGATTGATACCTGCCTACTACAGCTAGTGCATAAGCTACATCAGGGCGAGTACATAACATCGCATACATTATAGATCCTACGGCTGAAGCGTAGGGTATAACGCTCATGCGAGCTCTCTCTTCATCAGTCTTCGGACAGAAGTCTTTAGAGAGAGTGATTCCATGATAAGCAGGCAAGGCACCACGCTTGGAATCTTCCATACCAAACCTTTTTAGGATGGTGTCTATGTACTTTGATTGGGACAATCCCAATAACCTCTTGGATCGATCTCTATAAATCCTTATGCCCAAAATGCATGAGGCATCACCCAGGTCCTTCATGGAGAACCTTTGTGATAAGAATAGTTTGACCGATTGTAGCATAGGAATATCATTTCCTATCAGGAGAATGTCATCTACGTACAATACGAGAAATGTGACAGTACTCCCTACAATCTTCTTATAAATGCATAGTTCATCTATATTTTTGATAAAATCAAACTCTTTGATTGTATCATCAAAGCAGATGTTCCAGCTCCGTGAGGCCTGCTTTAATCCATAAATGGATTTAAGCAATCTACATGCTTTACCGCTGCTCCCACTGTCAATGAAGTCCTCTGGCTGATCCATAAAAACGCATTCTTCTAAATCACCATTTAGAAATGCATTTTTAATATCCATCTTCCAGATTTCATAATCATAGTGAGCAGCAATAGCAAGTAGGATCCTAATGGATTTAAGTATTGCTACTGGAGAGAAAGTTTCATCATAGTCCAATCCTGGTCTTTGACGAAAACCTTTCGCTACTAGCCTTGCTTTAAAGGTCTCTACCTGTCCATCTATACCAATCTTTCTTTTAAAGATCCATTTGCACCCAACGGGTTTTATCCCAGGAGGCGCAACATCCAAAGTCCATACTTTGTTGGTATACATGGACTCCATTTCGGATCCCATGGCTTCCAGCCACTTCACTGAGTCACCACTCATGATAGCTTGCTGAAAACTAGTAGGGTCATCATCATCCATGATGCAATCTTCTCTATCACCATCAATGAGAAACCCATAGTATCTCTCTGGTGGGCGAGAAGTTCTACCAGATCTCCGGAGCGACTGAGGTTCTTGAAGTTCTACTGCAACATCAGTTTCAACCAATTCGTCCTGAGTAATTTGTGTCTCTAGAACCTCTTCTAGTTCTACCGCACTGCCATCAGTACTGTATGTAAAGATTTCATTTTCCAAAAATGTGGCATGCTGAGCAACAAACACCTTTTGTTCCTCCTTGTGGTAGAATAGATATCCATATGAATGTTTTGGACACCCCACAAATTTACACATGACCGATCGTGTCTCGAGTTTGTCTGGATTCTGCTTTTTAACAAAAGTCGGATAACCCCAAATCCTAACTCTTTTAAGAGATGGTCTCTTTCCACTCCATATCTCATATGGAGTGGTAGACACGGTCTTGGTTGGAACCCTGTTCAGCAGATACATTGCTGTCTCTAATGCATGCCCCCAAAAGGAAAGCGGTAACTCAGCATCACACATCATGGATCGTACCATATCTAATAGGGTACGATTCCTCCGTTCTGACACACCATTATGCTGTGGTGTGTAAGGAGGAGTGAGCTGAGAGAGAATCCCATTCTCTTTTAAGAAGTCTAAAAACTTTGTACTTAAATATTCTCCACCTCGATCTGATCGAAGTTTCTTGATGCTCAAGCCTGTTTGTTTTTCTACTTCAAGTTTGTACTCCTTGAATTTCTCGAAAGCTTTGGATTTGTGCTTTATCAAAAACACGTGTCCGAATCTTGAGAAATCATCAGTAAAAGTAATGAAGTATGAAAAACCACCTCTAGCATGTGTAGACATTGGTCCGCATACATCACTATGTATGAGGCTTAAGAGTTCCACAACTCTTTTTCCATGTCCAGTAAACGGAGTTTTGGTCATTTTACCTTTGATACAAGACTGGCAAGTCGCATAAGATTTATATTCAAAAGGATTTAAATATCCATCTTTATATAGTTTGTTTAGTCTTGTTTCATTAATATGACCAAGTCTACAATGCCAAAGAAAAGCTTCATTTATATCTGAAAACTTTCTTTTATTAGTATGTTGTATATTGAAAACTGTGTGTTGGTTCAGGACATAAATACCGTTATTACCATACCCAATCAACACTTGATTCAAGTTAATGTTCATAACATTATTTTGCAATACAAAATTATGTCCTTCATTGTCCAACAAAGAAACGGATATTATATTACATAGCATACTAGGTACAAAATAACACGGGTTCAAAACCAAAAAACAACCCGAAGGCAACCCAAGATGATACTCTCCCACGGATACAGCATGTACATTGGAACCATTTCCAACCCGCAGAGTATGGTCACCTGTCTTCAAAACTCTACTGTTTCTCAATCCCTGCATACAATTGCAGATGTCAGAACCAGAACCGGTATCTAATACCCAAGATGCAGAGTTTAAAGAAAAACTGTTTTCAGTTACAAACACACCTGAAGTGGAAGCATTAGCATGCTTCTTCTTCTTGAGATCAGCAAGATACACAGCACAGTTGCATTTACAATGTCCCGACTTGTGGCAGTAAACACATTCTCCTTTCCCGCTTCCCGCAGCCCCGGATTGTCTTTCCTCTTTGCCTTTTTAACTCCACCTTTCTGTTTGATGGACTTCTTCTTTTTCTTTCCCTTGGCCTTGGCTTTTGGGACTGAAGAGGAAGATGGCCCAGCAAGCAGAGCGGGAGTCCTCGTTGTTTTCAACGTGTTCTCTGCACTTCTCAACATATTGAGAAGTTCTGGCAATGATTTCTCCAAATCATTCATATTGAAATTTACTATGAACGGAGCAAAGGCAGGGGGGAGAGACTGTAGAACAATATCTGTATATTGCTCATTATCTATGGTCCATCCCAGTTCCTCAAGTTCTTCTATAAGACCAATCATCTTCAAAACATGGTCTCCTACTGATGTACCAGGGGCCATTCGCATCTGAAACAGCTTTCGAGATGCCTCGTATCTCAAAGTATGAGATTGCTCTTCATACAAGTCCTTTGTGTGAAGAAAAATGGATTGTACATCCATATTCTCGTGTTTCTTCTGATGGATATTGTCCATAGAAGCAAGTGCGAGGCACTTAGCCGTGTTACAATCAGTATCCTAAGTTTTTCGGATCTCCCAATCCGAGACAGATGATTCAGGTCCTGGGATGGGTGGGGCTTTGGTTGTGAGGACATATGATACTTTATCATATGCAAGTGCAATGTTCAAGTTCCTCAACCATTCTTTATAGTTCGGTCCTGTCAGTGTATTTTTCTCTAGTAGAAACTTAAGTCCCGTCATTAGTATCTGCCATTAGGAGAGAGAAAAGAATACACTCAGCGAAATGCTCTTGCAAAGAATTAGATTGGTTATTATCTTATCTAATCGATGTCTCCCACTGCTTTTATCAAATTTTCTTTCAAAACCTGAAAAGAAAACTAGCCAGGATTAATTACATTCTATAGTTTCGCTAACCGGTCTGCCAGGCCAGTGTCGGTACTTTGAGGGAGGTTCCCCGTACTTTTGCACGTACCTAATTAAAGTAAACCTTGTTTTCCCAGTGGTCAAACACCGTTAACAGCTTTCTAGACACCTACTGGATCAGCTAATTGTAAAGTGCAAAATTCTCCTTGAAGTAACACTTACTCGCAGTGGGATCGGGATCCAACTATCATATAGATAGTATGCAATCTCATTGCAAATTTCAACTCATGAAACTCCCGATATGGTTCTTACCCCTAGTTACTTATGACATTGGCTATGGTCAAAATATCATAAGTATTAGTCAGGTTCTACCCGTCATTTCGAGATCAACTAGACCCACCCATATGACCCTTGACTGTGATCAACATAATCACATGAATGTCCTAACTGATAGCATCATATGCTTTGTAGGAAGACATCACTTAGCTACCGTACACTACGCCTTGACTATGATCAAAATACGCAGCACAAATACTAAGTACTCTGCTTCCTAAAATGACGGAGGGTTGCGGATGGTTTTTATGAAAACCTTTAACCCTTTGAACTTGATCTCGTTGTAGAATCAAAACAGTTTAGAAAAGGAGTGGCTTAAACTCCGCATCTTTTGAAACTTGCATTTTTCATAAATAGGCCGAGTGGGTTTCAAATCTGATTCTACAACATCTTTTAGGTTTCTTTTTTCTTTACATTAATCTCATTAATATAATCCCATCATTTAAGTTCCTAAGCCATTACAGAAAAGAAACGAAAATAGAATGTACACTTATGCCATCCGCATTCGCTACAGTGTCCCGTTATACACCGTTAGGTTACTTAACTAACGGCATAGCGGGGCGGGACTAGTGCGGGTGTAAAACATAAGTAACGTTTATTATATATCATATATATAATAATAATCCATTCGTCTCATATACTAAGTAATCACATTACAGAATATCAATAGCAGAAGCACATATGAAAATAAAAGGATATCTAGGATGTCCGTATTTTGTATTTAGCCAACAATAGAAAATACGGATTCCACGCTCGCGATGAATAGCCAAGCCCACACCCCTTGACCCATACGAGAGCGGCAAGTGATCCTGCCAATTCTAGAGTTTAGGAGACCCGGTCTCGACTCTTCGAGATGGCCTCCCACTGAACCCTAGAACTCGGTCACTTGTGCTTCCCTCCTTGGGTCTATCCGAATGCGGAAAAGTAAATAATATATAATGATGGAAACATCTTCCTCATCCCGGAAGTGCCCCAAATAAAAGAATATTACATACAATTGATTTATACATGAATGAAAATAAAACTCTCATCTCACATAAAACCCCCGGCTATTCAATCGCGACAATCCTGCACATCATATCTCAGTAACACATAATATCTCATATCAACAACGTAAGTAGGTATGCATACACCGATCGTCGTTGATGTATAGCAACGAAAACCGGTAATACAACTACATACTACACTTACGGTCAAAAAAAAGAAAGTGTAAAACTACAACATTTGGAATCCACAATCACTTTAGACATAGTAAATCCGAAATATCACATACTTCGCATTTCATGCCTAACTATATGAATTCCACATATTGTATCACATTCCAGATAAATAGACAATGCTAAACTTTTCGATCGAATAAATAAACATCCAAGATTTCCCAAATAGCACAACACTTGAGCCGAGTTCAAAAATTCCGGAATACGTCACAATACCAATGGTCCAGCCGTAGAAGGGTCAAGCCAACGCCTCACATGTGGCACGCCGTACTGCCCCAAACCTAAGGTTTAAAGGCGGTTCAGACGGTCACATAATCGAGTTATGGTTTATGTTCTTCTAGAGGGTCCATCGCGTTACTTGCACGTTTTTCCGAAAGATTTAAACCCAAGAAAAATTCAACACTTGAAAGTTTTTCGTGTCGGGAAAAAATGAGTTAATGATATCCGTTCGAACATATTAACAGTTTCTAAATTACCCAAAAACAGAGCGAAATTAAATTTTCCGATCGAATCAACGAATTCAAAATAATCCCCAGAACACTCAACACTTGAGTCAGATTAAAAATACCCAGAAATATGCACTAACAGCTACGGACATTACTGTGCAAAAACGATGCAATAATACTTCTGTACGGCCGCGGATCCGAGGCACAAGCAAGGTATTGTCGCGGTTCCACGGCGGTTTGTACGAATTATGGCCTCGTTTTATACAGAAATGCTTATAATTCCTTACAGAATTTTTTAGGTATTTTTAATACAGAAAAAAACACTTTTTTAAAAATTATCCAGAGAGGGGTCTAAATTGGTATTTCGTGGTTCGATCGGAGTTTTAACTTCGCCTAAACATCGCCTAAAGCTATAGCTTGGCTCTGATACCATTGTTGGGTTCACCTAGCACCTCATCAAGGGTTTAGAAGCATCACATTTGCCAAAATCAAATTTTGAAGGTGCTAAGTGAACTTGACAAGAATCATAACTAGAAATTTAGGGTTTCTTTCAACTAAGCATCACATGCAAATGAAAAACTATCACTAAGGGTAGAGATTACAACCTTTGTAGACCTTCCTTGGTGACTCCTTGGCACTATGAGAGTTTGGAACGGATCGATGAAAGCCTACCTAGTCCAGGAAGATCCACCCGAAGTCCCTTTGCTCAAAGCTCCTTGCTTTACTTGATATGTGAATGAAGTAGAGCAAACACCCTACATAAATGGGATAGATGTATGTAGTATGATGATGTGGTTTGTATTCTATAATCAAAACCCTTTCCTTTTATCAACTTCACTCAAAGAAAATTTCAAGAGAGGAAGAAGAAGATGGTGGCTAAGCTTGAGCTCAAAAGATAATGATATGAAAAGAATAATTGAGATGAGAAAGAATAATCAATATTAATCCTTCTCACTTCAACCATGGTTAGTAATTATTTAGATATTTACTTATTGAGTTAATTTTCAAAGGAGAATTAACTCATGGTTAAAAGTTAGGTAAAGTTTAGTCAAAGATGATAAACATCAACCATGAGTGAATTATCCTTTCTATTAACTCAAAATGATAAATATATATATAATTACTACAATATGAGTCTTGCATTGCCACCAAATATGTATCAACAACCATGATACAATGTATGTATGTATGTGTCCATGCACATCTTCATGTGAATACATGCATGCATACAAAAATAGAAAAAAGGGTTTAATTAAAGAATTAATCTAAAAGTCATTTGTTAAATCAACACTTGATTTTGCAAACCGGTCATATCATATATGACCCGATCAATAGAAAATGCCCGATTAATATACGGTATCACATATCCATATTTAATCGGGTCCCCACGCATATCTCATATGCACACCACATCTTTTCGCCTGAGCCAGGAAACTTCATTGTGGGACTCTAAGACTCGTCAATACGCCGGCAGTAGGTGATGATCATATCAAATACCTATAAGCCGCAAGCGGCCAGCTAAACGTAACGGCCACCCAGGTATTGAGCGATCAGAAGAAAACCAGCGAAGCTGTAAAAACTCCCGTCGAGCCAACTGGCAACACTTACCGTACAGTCCGGTCTCCTCGTCAGATATGTTGCATATCGAGTCTAGGGATGGAATCGTCGACCCCAATAACTCAATAAGTCATGCTGGTGTATGGCTTATAACAGATCGAGAAACTACTGATAACGCTTATCAGTAAATCTCAGTAGCCCTGGCCAGGGACTTCCTGTTATAGCCAATCGAGCATAGCACAACATCAACTCCCAATACCGGGAGAGACGAGACCCCTCCTATCGCTCATCGCCTCCATGTGCCTCGGGACTGTACCAAAAGTCCACCTGTTTGCACGACTCAGTAGAGCCGTGGTAGGGTGGATATCAAAGTACAGTGCGAGGACACACAAGACTCTATGACGATCTTGGGTCTACAGACTAACCTGTATCAGTGTCACCTGAGAACTGCTATCCGACGATAGATATAATACCACATAGGAGTTCTCTGTGAGTCCGTTCAGTGTACCCAGTCTCCACTAAGCACCCGCATACAATCTTTGGTATCACCTCACCAGATGGATATGGGATCATCCATCGCCCATCATATGGGACAAGAATAGTATACGCTAGTCTACTCTGGAATATCGATGCCCCGTCTCGATACACCCACGACTAGGAACAGTTCAAGGATATGCTTATAAACTACACATGCCCCACTAGTATGATCCGCATCATAGTCACAGAAGTCAAGCAAATATCCTGAGAGTTTTATCAACATGTGCAAATGAATAAAAGCATGATCAAATCAACATGTCAAGATAAAGTAAACCAGATAGCATACTATCATGTTAAGCTAGAAAGTCATCTAAATCCATATATACATGTCCAAGCATCCACTATACATATAATGGCCTCTAGGGCATACATATATCTAACACATTCTTCAATAGTTCCTAGTCGTAGGAGTATCGAGACGGGGCATCGATATTCCAGAGTAGACTAGCGTATACACTTCACAACCCAAATGATGGGCGATGGATGATCCCATATCCATTGGTTTTTAACATCAGAGATGGTATATGGGTGATCAGTAGAGACTGGGTACCCTGAACGGAGTCGCCAAGAACTCCGAGATGGTATTAAACCTATCGTCATTTAGGAGTTCTTTAGTGACACTGGTAAAGGTTAGTCTGTCGACCCGAGATCGTCATAGAGTCTTGTGTGATTCCCACTGTGCTTTGATTTCCACCTTACCACATTCAAGAGATCGTGAAAAACGGTGGTATTTGGGTGCAGTCCCGAGTCACATGGAGGCAATGAGCGATAGGAGGGGATTTTATCTCTCCCTGTATTGGGGGTTGATGTTGCGCTATGCTTGATTGGCCATAACAGGAAATCCCTGGCCAGGGTTGCTGAGATCTACTGGTAAGTGTTTGTCAAGACCAAAAGTTTGGATGTGACCGGCACTTAGATTGTATGATATCTAAAGATGTTGACACAATCAGAGTAAACCAAAAACCAAGATCAAAACCCTTTTTGCGGAATTTAGAAAATTTTAGTTTTTAGGTAAAAGAATGAAGTAGCATGCCGAATAGTTTTTAAATAATAGAAGTTTAAACAACTGGTTTTTAAACTTCGACAGTACTTCCTTTTTAATTATTAATTATGCAGTTATAGGGTGTGGAAATAAGTTACATCCCTAGTTGGGAGCAAACGATGCCAAATAGAGGAAATCAATACACAATAATAATACGACACTCATATGAAGAATCTTACGCATAAGTAAATGAAATATAATTTAACACATCTAAACGATCTCATAAGTCAAAATAGGATACATACAACCACATCTCGTTCTAAGTCAACTATACAGGGTCTGGTGGAGTAATACTAGATCCAATATACAAATCTAGAATAGGAGGTTACCGCGCAGGTAACCCACTTAGCAAAAAGAGCGATGGAAGATGATAAGTGGATCCGCACTGCTGCTACGCGTCCACCCGACTCCTGCAAGGAACTATGGCACAACGGGGGTGAGTTGCCAACTCAGTGAATAAAACTAACATATATCGGCTGATAATGTAAATATGACGAACTAGAGCTAATATAAACAACAATGAATGCGATGCATGATAACAGGTGGAAGCATGAATAATTACTACTCAATGTATAAATCAAAACTGAAATCTCATCAATTATTTTCCAAATAAGGTTCATTTTTTCGTGTCCAACATCGACACAAATCTTCGGTTTTCCATTAGGCATCGTTCCCCGAACGATCCTGTCAATCAATAACACCGGTCGGTATCACCTAGATATCCGCCGTGTTCATAACTGTCTCCGGTATCGAGTATCCTCGTTAGGCTCCCCGCCTAAAGTGCGGCTCTCCTGCCCCTCAGCCTCGACCGGGTCCACCATGAATCCAGCTGTATAGCTACCCCACTCAGCCTGGATATACGTAAAAATCCGCAACCGTATAGCTACCCCACTCGGTTCGGAATAAAACCAAATCATAAAAACAACATCTCATGGTGTAACACCTTAGAATGTGTTTTGTAGCTAATTATATTTTAATATATGGTTTTTAATAAAAAGTTTACCAAATTAAGTTTTAAATATTTTATCCTAATTATTGTGTATTTTATTAGAATTTTATTAGGCACACACACACTTGTGCATGATAACTAGGGTTGTTTTTGGGGTTAAACATGATTAGCAATCATGGTTAGCTAACCATTTGTCTTAAGTTAGTTTTAAGATTAGTTTAAGAGTTATGGTTGTTAATAGTATGGGTTTTAAGCATGATGGTTTTTAAATGTAAATGAATTTAAAAAGGGGTTTTATTTTGAATTTTTGTTTTGTGCTTGGTTGACTTTGTGAGAGGGATTGAGTATGGTGAGCATGGGGTGAACCATGCCTCATTATTGATGAGAGAGAAGGAGAGAGGGAGGGGTTGTAGCCTTGCACTCATTCTCATTCTCTTTTCCCTCATTCTCTCTCTCACAACACACACACACTCACTGATACACAGCAGCAGCAGAAGCTGAAGCAGCAGCAACAACAAAAACAATAGCAACAGCAGCAGTGACCACAACAACAACAACAACAACAGCTACGACAACAACAGCATCATCATCATCATCTTCAGCAACAGCAGCAGCTGCCCCAGCAACAGCAACAACAGCAACCACAATAGCAACAGCAGTAGCAGAAGCAGCAGCAAGTGGCTGCAGTTGCAGCAGCACCAGAGCAGCAGCTGCAGGAGGAGCCCCAGCACTTGCAGGAGCTCTCACCTCCTCCCTACACCTCTTCACCAGCCCTCTAGGGTCCAATTGGGTATATTTCTGAACCCCAATCCCTAACTTGCTTATTTGTGTGTGGTTTTGTGTCGTTTAGTGTTAATTGGCTAATTAAGTGCTAGTTTTAGTGATTTGTGAGATATTGCGATAAATTGATGATTGTGTTAGATAACCTAGTCTACTTTAGTGTTAGTAGGGTCTCTTGATCTGAGTTTAACCCAGATTACACTAAAATACCCTAAGGTTTCTAAATTGTGCAAAATTGGTGTTTTAAAGCGATATTTGTGACTTTTGAAATCTGCTATAGACCCGGACCTTGCAGAGTAAAATTGAGAAGACTAGAGCATGATACCTAGGTTTAGATCACAACACCAGAACCCGACCCCCTAACTCCATCTTCAGGCCGCCAATTTCTTCATTCTGGCCGCAAATTGCGGCCAGATGGGTAGGGTTTGGGTTAGGGTTTGGTCCTGTAGGGGTCTGCAGTGTTATGTAGTGTTTTGGTATATCTAGTTTTGTAATATCTTACCTGTAGGAAAATCTGGGACTATATGTCGTTTTTGTGTCCGTTGTGTTTGCGCGATACGCGCGATACGTGAGTGGGTTCTGTGATCCAGCGTATCGCGGCGTGTCGCGATGGGTTTTAGACGCGTACACACACGATTCAGCGTATCGTGCACACGCGCGTTTAGTTCGCGACGCGAGTTTCTCGTTTCGATTCGATATCGCGTTTCGCGGAATATTTTGGCTTATATGTGATATTCATGTCGTATTTACAGGTTTGCAGGCAGAAGCTACGGACACTACTACAGGGGGAGCAGATGGTAGGATTCACCTAGCGTGGAGTATAGGTGAGTAGATATAACATCTACAGGGGAATCGCCCGCATGGCGTTATGCGTCTGGGCTAGGATTCAATTACCTGCCGCACATTCTATGTCATTGTAGAATTGCGCATTTACTGCATTTCCTTGATATAGTTATATACTGTGACTAGTAGCCGTAGGACACTGCACACATTATTGACGGTTCATGTTGCACGAGCACGGATTGTATGCTACACACACACCGTCAATAATTGCTATGTCACACACTACCCCTTATAGCTACCATTGCTTGTCACACTTGACACCTAGCTTATCGGTATACCTATAGTGTATCATACCTTTAGTGATAGGTATATTTTCACTTTGCGATACAGCTACAGGTATACCTCCTACATATTTTACCTACACCGGGAGGGATTTCCTACATATGTTACTTATACCCAGGGGGGTATACGATATCAGTTCCTATAGGAAGATACCTATACTTTGCTACACCTGCATGTTAGATACATATTCAGTTGTTGTTGCATATTCACATTTACTGATGTTACTTAGCTGTACCTTATCGTGTTTTCGCATACATCTGGTTCAGCTATATACTTGTGTTTACCTGCTCGCATTCAGATATATCGCATACATTTATTCCTGGATTTATGCATTGTTTATCTGGATTTTGTATGATGTTTTCGGGATTTGGGAACTGCGGGAGTTCATGAAATTATGCATACATGTAACAACCCGGTTTCCTTGATATGATATTTGAGCGTCCCCCATGAGTTTTATCGGTGCTGATTACATACTCCATACGAGGTGTGGTCGCCGTATGAGAGTACATGGTGGGGCCCGGTATGGTTCCCCTCGGCAAGAAGATCGATGGGTTTGCCGATTGAGCCTGGAGGCGGGCGAGTACCTACCGGTGATTGGTTGGACCTGGCAGTTGTCCGGAGGCTACTGGCCAGAGTCGAGAGATGGATGCGGGAGGATCTGTACTGGCGGGGCCGAGGGCCGATACCGCAGACGGACCCCGTGGGCTGATCCGGACTGACGGAGCCCGATATACGAGGATTTCTGTGTCGATGCTTGGCACGCGGTTTCATGATATTTCTTTAACCCCTTTTTGTATATATAACAGGGGATTTAGCCGTTGTTATATATACCCTTACACCAATATTAGTGGAATGGGACGCTAATATATGTGTATTGCCCCCATCATATTTATTTCTGTACATATATATCTTTAGGATGTTAGATTCTTACTTGAGATTGGACTTGGGATACTAGGTGATTCATTGGGGACTTGGACATTGGATATACCTATGTGATTGGTGATTTGTACATTCGGGATATAGGAGATTACTCGATATTGTACATTGAGGAGATGTGAGACTTATATGATGTGAGTGCCCTATGTGGGGGCTGGTTTGAGGATTTGGGATTGGAGTATCTTGTTGGATTGTGATCCTGCCACGACGTCAGGTTTCCGTGGGAAATGACATATTCCACCCTACACCTCACCCTTACCTACCTTATGCACAGATTCATATATTGCTAGTACTTGTAGTGTACCCTTATGATAGTTGCATATTTGCTTTCTCATATCTCTATTGCATAGTTATTGCATACTACTATCATGCCATCATTGCTTCACATATCGATTGTACCTGTTAGTGTGCTCTCCTTATTTCAGCATTTGCATGATATAGAATTATTGTAATCGCATATCTTAGATTCATGCTGTACGTGCATTCCTGCGATTACCTGCATATGTTTTATACTATTCACGAGTTGGCAACTCACCCCCGTTGTGCCACAGGTGTTTCAGGTTTTTCCCCAGAGTAGTCGAGGCAGGCTATTCCCCTATTCAGCTATCCAGCTACCACCTTTTGCTACAGATATCGCATCAGCTCACAGTACCATTTTGCTTAGGTGGGTTAGATGGTTATCTGTATTTCATATTGTATATTCGTTGTATTTTGTACTCTCCATCTACTACTGTATTGTTGACATAGAGACTTGGTGAGGACGTTATGTGTATTATTGTGGATTTGATGTCTTTTATATACAGCTTTTTCTCTACTGTCATTATTTTTGTGTTGCCTTCATCTTGACTTGTCTTTACAAAAAGGGGGTGTTGCTAAAATTTTAAAGAAAGAAAGTAAGACTTTTAAAGAATTTGGGTTGCGATTTCAATTGTTTCAAAACTTATATTATCTTTTCCGGATTTTTCATGGTTTAGATTTCTGGGTTTGGCTTTCTTTTACTGCGTTGCGTCTTTGGGCGTTGCGTAGTATTAGGGCCGTCACGGGCCAATTCTGGGTCGTGACACATGGTGGACATGAAAAAATCACTGAATCTACTTGATAGTGTATTAAACTCAAAACCATAAATCCGCAGTAATCCAATACATCTTATATCAAAACTACAAATACTTGAAGATAAAACATGATGACATTTATGAAAAATAACTACCATTCTTGATGTTTAAGGTATTATGTGAATCATATTTAGTATGATAAGTACTAAGTGTATATGTGACATGTTAATATCGACGAGGTGTAGTGTAACATATAGATATGTGCATATGCAGCATGACTCTTCGATAATTTGAGCAGTGTTCTAACAATTATTAACATGATGATATTTATATATATGAATGCATACGATCAAACTTTATAAACGAAGGAACAATTGTAATTTGAACTTAAACTACGGGCATATCACTCCATCCATACAAAATCCCCCAGTAGATGTTTAGCCTACTCACCGGAAAACGTCGAGTCTACTCAGATATCACCAATCTCTTTCCTTTCCTTGCGGCCTCTGAAGTTCCCGTACTCAAATCTAACACCGATATTAATTCGTATAAGAAACGGCTAAATTCTGATATGGGGAAAACATGAAAATACAAGTTTTACGTATTAACTATACTACGTACGACTATTGTAAACTATCTAAGACCTATACTAATTGGAATTTAACCAATCGCTGTTCGTAACAGAAAACAGAAACGCGTTACGAACATCCATGTCGTGTTTTAGAATCTTAACCCTTATTTCAGATATTAGCTTCCAGATTCCATTACTGCTAAAATAACTTAAAAAAATAATACCAAATATCTTAATACATATACAGAGACCTACCTTAAAAACCACAACACCCAACTCCTTCAAAAATCCGGCGACATCGGATTTTTGGCTATTGTCGCCGGCCAAATTCCGCGCAAAAGGATTCATCTTCCTAGGGTTTATTCTTGGTCCAGTCTATAAGATTAAGGTACTGTTTGGTTAGGTTAATTATTATCTAAGTTACAGCAGATCTTCACAGGGCCTATATTTTCCAAAAATATCATATATTCGATATCCGATTTCTACTTTTAAACAGTTACAAAACTACAATTATACACAGTTTAAATATTATACCTTCAGCAAGATTTTTGAAAGGCTTCCTCCAAGATGCACCAGCTCTTAACTCCTAACTTGGTGGTGGTGAGAATCCATAGCACCTAATTCTTCTTCTCTTCTATATTTTCTTGTTTTCTTTTGTGAGTTCTAAATTGTTTTATTTCTCTTTCCTTTTTTTAAATTGGTTTTATGAACTGAACAATTGATATAAGATAAGGAGAATGAACTATGAATTGTAGGAGGAGGTGTCACCAAAAGGATTATGGTGAATTCATGCAAGGATGAAGTGTCAATTTGAAAATCTCATGCAAGCATGAAGTGTACATGAAAGAAGGAGGGTGTGTGTGTGTGTGGTTACCCCTAAGGTATGGTGTCTTGGAGGTATATCTTAAGCTTAACCATTATCTAGCCCTATTTGCATAAAAACACTCATACAACTCTAATTAGCATAAGGACACTAACTTTCTCACATAAACCCCTAATTACATATGTTATTATATAAACACTATTTTCTTTACTAATTTAATTCTACTTTAACTTAAAAAGCCCTCTTTACTACAATAAAAATTTAATGACATTATCTATTCAATTAAATAATTTGATTAATTACTAAAATATTTCAAAATGTTACAATATTCCCCCTTAAGAAAATTCGGTCCCCGAATTTAAAACTTAACTATACGTACCCTCAAAAAGATGGGGAAATTTGTTCCGCATCGCATTCTCAGTCTCCCAAGTGATCTCCTCGCAATTTGGTCCTTGCCAAAGAACCTTTACAGACGGAGGTACCCTTGATCTTAGTTTTCTATACCTGCCGGTCTAAAATAGCTACCGGCTGTACAGTATAGGATAAATCCTGCTCAAGCTGTGAGGTTTGATATTGGATTCACGTGAGAGCGATCGTGAAGATACTTACGAAGCCTAGACATATGAAACACTGGATGCACATCATGAAAATTCAGTTGAAGTGCCAAACGATAAGCTTCAGCACCCACACTCTCCAGAATCTTGTAGGGTCTGACATATCTGGGCTGAGTTTCCCATTTCTCCCGAAACGCATCACACCCTTCATCGGAGATACACGAAGGTGTTGGGGTAAAAATTTACACCCCCTTTGACCGAGTCAAAGTCAAGTTCAACCCCAAGCCAGGTGGGCCCAAGCCCAGGTCAAGCGGGCCCATGCCCAAGTCGAGCCCGCGGCCAGCCTCCTCCATGCCTAAATATAGATCATGTAAGAAATAATTTTTATGTAATTTTTTATACATGAATGTATGCAAAACGGGCATAAAGGTAAGATTTTGTAAGCCCATCGCTTATGTGCAAAAAAGAAATGGCACATGAGCCATGGGATGGGCAAAATGCCATTTTGTAGAGCCCAAAGGGCTATATGTAAATATGTAAGCCTATATAAGGCAAAATGATGATGAATAAAACATAATAACTTTCATTCTCTCAAAAACCTAGGGTTTGTATTTCTTTCCCTTTTCTGAAGGTCTCAAACCTTCTTCTTTCTTCTGAATTAAATCAAGAGTTTTACTCTTCCTTTTCAAAAAAAAATAGTTTTTCACCACCAAACCCACAAAGGGGAACTTGGATCTGTCTTTAGATCCCAAAAAGGAGAGATTTTGATATCTCACATCTCTTGATCTTCAAGATCCAGCTAACAGAGAAGGAAGAAGAAGAACCCCTTTCACTAAACCCCAAAAAAAACACTCAGGAGCCAATACCTCTCTCATTTCTCTTCCGAGAAATATTTTTTTTAGGCTAAAAGCCTCTTTTTCTCGCCGGCGCTCAAGTGCAGAGCGTCCGCGTGCCGACACGTGGCGCGCTTGCGCTCAAGCACTCAACGTTCGAGCGCAAAGCGCCCACGTGCCGACACGTGGCGCGCGAGCGCTCGAGCGCGAGCGCTCGAGCGCAAGTCACCCCGGTGCCGACACGTGGCATGCTTGCGCTCGAGCGCTCAAGCGCAAGTCGCCCCGGTGCCGACACGTGGCGCGCATGCGCTCAAGCAAAAGCGCTCAGGCGCAAGTCGCCCCCGTGCTGATACGTGGTGCACTTGCGCTTAAGCGCCCAGCACTCAAGCGCAAGTCTCCCCCGTGCCGACACGTGGCGCACTTGCGCTCGAGCGTCAGGCGCTGAAGCGCAAAGCGCCCACATGCCGACACATGGCGCGCTTGCACTCGAGCGTCAGGCGCTGAAGCACAAAGCGCCCACGTGCCGACACGTGGCGCGCTTGCGCTCAAGCGCCCAGCGCTCAAGCGCAGAGCGCCCACGTGCCGACACATGGCCCTCTAGCGCCTGAGCGTACAGCACCTAGGCGCACAGCGCCCAAGGTGCTGCCCCTATGCATCCTTTAGATGCATTTTCCCCCTCTTTTTTTTCTTATATATATACATATATATATATATACTTATGTATACATGCGTACACATACACATACTCCACGACACTGTCCCTGTTAGAAAACTCTGCGTGGCTCCCGATATATCCAAAACCCCTACAAAACACAACAAACGTACACTGCACATTGAGTTTGCATGACCAGTTTAACCCGTCAATCGGAGGTTCCCTCGCTCCAATGGCGAGGGGTAATTAACGGCAGCTTAGTTCGCGGCTGCTGGATATTCTGATCCCCACAATCATTAAACCCCGGCCTACCCTAGGCAGGGGGAATCTGTAGTGCGCCTGACAAGCGCGCGCGTATTCCCATCTCAATGGGGTGACGAAAAACACCCTACAGATTCTGGCACACCCGGTAGGACCAATCTCTCCTCCCATATTTCGGGTTAAGCATTCATGCGAACTCAGTCAATATACATACCTATATTTATACTGAAATAATGCTTTTTCATGCAGGTTTTCAAGAAATCACCTTTCAACGATGTCTCCAAAGATGAACTCCGCTCTCAGCGTGGCACCCGTCTCCTACACGATGAGGATAGACTCTACGACGGTCCTCCCGGCCAGTCTCGGGCAACAATGTAAGGAGCCGCTGCTACCATTCGGCTCTATTATGTTGATACCAGTTGACGCCATCCCAGGTCCTCAAGCTCCAGCAACAGACAAACCATTCTCGAAAGGCAAGAGGCCGAATGTGGTGGTCTCGAAGGCGCCCCAACTCAAACACAAGTCGGTGTTTGAACGACTCTCCATGGCCCCAGCTGGGGGCAAGGCCATCAGCACCAACAAAGCAACAGGGCGTCTCGCGTAAGCTCCGGCGGTGCCCCTGACAACTGTTCGATCGGGTGTCTTCTCTAAGCTCCCTGCTAATCAACTCACAATGGCTTCACGGATAACGGATGCCCGCCAAGCCTTCAAAATCAAGAAGCTGAGGGAGAAAAGGCTCAGATACAGAGCCAACAAAAGGACTAGGGCTCTGTCCATGTTAAAATTTATGAATTTCCAAAGCCCGGACCGCTCCTCGAAATCAGCTGCCAAAGATAAAAAGATAGCTGGGTATGTGGTCCACACTGTCTATATGGTGGGCACGCGCAGCAAGAGGAAGGACGAGGCCACCGCATCTCAAATCCAATCTGGCTTGAATGTGGTCGCCGCTTCCCAAGAATAGCCGCCTCCGCTGGATGATGAAAACCTTCTCGATGAGGATGATAGGCGGAAAGACCCTTCGGTCCATGAGGAGTCAGGCTCGGAAAGAGAAGATGAGCAAACTTTCCGTCCTAAGACCGCAGAGCAGCAACTCCTCCAAGAGCTCCAAAAGCAGCTCAGAAGCAAAGACAAGGAGATGGCCAAGCTCTACTCAAAGATCGACGACTTGACGAATGTCGTGATGCAGCTCACGGCCCAACTTGCCCCTCA
This sequence comes from Agapanthus africanus, assembly GCA_030015575.1. Lineage (NCBI taxonomy): Eukaryota > Viridiplantae > Streptophyta > Magnoliopsida > Asparagales > Amaryllidaceae > Agapanthus > Agapanthus africanus. The sequence goes on along the minus strand of CM057347.1, from coordinate 136,783,077 downwards.
GCCGCCTAATCAGGCGCAAGGCTCTCATGAACCGGGGAACGATGTCCCGAAACAGCCGACGCCCATTCCCTCAAATCCAAAAGTGGGCGCACCGCATGAAAATCAGTCGCATCCTATCTCGGGAAATGTCTTGGCTACCGATGAAAGTAGCCCGCTAACTCAGGATCAAATCATGGATTTGGTTGCCAGCAAAGTCAAAACACTGGTAGCCGAAGCTGAAGCGCAAAAAGATATCAGCAGTACTGGGAGACCATATCCTGCTCAGTATGATCTGGTAGAATTTCCTAGCGGCTATGTCATCCCCAAATTCGGAAGATTCGATGGGACGGGAAATGCGAATCAGCACATCGCCCACTTTAAAGCCTCATGCGGGAATACTAGGGGCAACGATGCGCTTCTCCTCCGCCAGTTCGTTAATAGCTTGACCGATGTTGCTTTCGACTGGTACGCAAGCATACCGGATGGCTCCGTTACTACTTTCGTCCAAATGGAATCTTTGTTTCGACAAAGGTTCATGAGCGTCAGCGATAAGATCACCATTGCCGAGCTCGTAAGGACCAAGCCCAAGAACAACGAAAGTAACACGGATTTTATAGCCCGATGGCGCAATCTCTCCGTCAAATGTGAACCGCCGATAGAGCAGGACCAATCTGTCAGTCTCCTCGTCGGAAATCTCAACAATTGGATGGCCCCGTTTCTATGCACCGTGGGTCTCAAAACATTCCAAGAGCTGAACAGGAAAGTCCAGATGTTGGAACGCTCAAAGCAGGAGTCCTCCTCTGACTCCCAAAATAACAATTTGTCCTGGAGAAACCGAAAGGACGATAATCGTAAAGGCGGAAATCCCGACGATTCTGAGTCTTTCAACACTTCGGTTGACCGAAATAAGCGAGGGATAAGCGGGCCTAGTGCCAACCACCCTCGGAAGCCAGTGTTCGGAGAGGGAGGAGAATCTCCACTCAAAGAGAAGCTAGATAAGGTCTATTCCTTCAGAAGGGACTAAAACCGTAAAATATTCAAAGACACCCTGAAGAACGGTCTACAACTGCCAGAGTCAAAAAGACCGCAGGAAGCGAATATGACCAACGATCCCAAATACTGCCCCTATCACAGAGTGATAGGTCATGCCATTGAGGACTGCTTCGTCTTCAAAGATTGGGTCGAAAAGCAATACAAGGCAGGAGAGAGAGAACTGTCTAAAGGCGTGTTAACAAACAGTCCAGCTGCGACCGCCAATTTCATACAAACGGAGACCGAAGTTCTTCGTGAAACTGATTCTCTTAGACATCTGCCTTTCTCTGAAAACAATCGACCACCACGTCATTAAACTGGGAACAGTCGACCTCTAAGTCGTTAAACTGGGAATGTAAAAAGAAATATGTGAATAAACAAAAAAATGTGTAAAAAAAAATTAATAAAGCCGAAATGATTGGGCCTCTCGCAATAAAAATCAGCGAGTGAAAATAAAAATGAGAATAAAGCCGAAATGATGGGGCAACTGCGAATAAATAGCCGAAATAATAGGGCAATCGCGATCTTCGCGATAAGAGAAGCTGAAATGATAGAGCAATCGCGGTAAAACAAAAATGAAAACAAAAAAAAATCCAGTTTCCTAAAATTCTTTCGGCCCTACGGCTAGTCCCCAAATTGACTGCCGTATACAATCTACGGACTCAAATAATTCTCAGCATACCCATGCCCCACCGCAATCACCAGTTAGGCGGCTGGTCTCCGCCTTTGGAATTATGCTCCATTGAGAGGACCTACTCATGTGTCCTCACGATACATGAGAAGAACAAACCTTTGTGGGATCCTTACGACTCATAAAGGAAAAACACACTTAGGAGTCCTCACGACTCTTAAGGAGAAAATACACCTGCGGGATCCTTACGACTCGTAGGGAGAAAATGCTTTTATGGGACCCTCACGGCCCATAAAATTGAAAAGTCTTAGGTGATAGGGATCTAAACCTGTCTCCTAAGCCATCGCTCCCCAATCCCCCAACGGCGAATGATGAGTCGCTCCTGGTACCATATTCCAGTGCAGCGATGCAGACGCCAACCAAATTCCAAATCCCATACCCCAAGCGGCGAATGATGAGTCGCTCCTAGTACCATATTCCAGTGCAGCGATGCAGACGCCAACCAAATTTCAAATCCCATACCCCAACGGCGAATGATGAGTCGCTCTTGGTACCATATTCCAGTGCAGCGATGCAGACGCCAACCAAATTCCAAATCCCATACCCCAATGGCGAATGATGAGTCGCTCCTGGTACCATATTCCAGTGCAGTGATGCAGATGCCAACAAAGTCCCGAAATTTTTGTGGCCCTACGGTCTGGATCATACATCCTGCAAAACCGTATACAATCCACGGGCGTAAAACAATCCCAATCTCTCCAAAAAAATAATTAAAAAAAGAGTATGTCCACAAGCAAAATGGGCACGGATGAAAACCCGAAAGGGCTTCGTGAATAAAAACAGTAGGACTGCCGGCGAGTTTGTGAAAACCCAAAAGGGCGCAAACTCGTGAAAAAGAGAACGAAATGCACTCACAAAGTCCTCTCGACTTTGTGAGGAGAAAACTCCCGCGTGAGATCCTTACGACTCACAAAGGAGCAACACATTTAGGAGTCCCCACAACTCCTAAGGAGAAAATGCACTTACGGGATCCTTACGACCCGTAGGGAGAAAATGCTTTGTGAGACCCTTATGGCTCACAAAATTGAAAAGTCTTAGGTGATAGGGACCTAAAACCTGTCTCCTAAGCCATCATTTCCTAATAAGCAAACGCAAATGATGATTCGCTCCTGGTACCATATTCCAGTGTAGCGATGCTGATGCCAAACAAAAAAAAACCAATTCCCAAATCCTCTCATGACAATGATGATTCGCTCTCGGTATCATATTCCAGTGTAGCGATGCTGGTGGCAACCCAAATAAAATCAAACCAACAACCTCTACGGCAGAATCATGCTCCGTCCCAGAATTTACCCCGTGTCGAAATCATGCTTCGCCTCGGGATATCTACCTTCCCTGCTGGAATTATGCTCCGCATCGGAATCAAATCAACCAACAAGCTCTGCGTCGGAATCATGCTTCGTCTCAGAATGTGCACCCCGTGTCGAAATCATGCTTCGCCTTGGTGTATCTGCCTTCCCTGTCGGAATTATGCTTCGGCTCAGAATCAACCAACGACCTCCTCGTCGGAATTATGCTCCACCTCGGAATCAAGTCAACCAGCAAGCTCTGCGTCGGAATTATGCTTCGTCTCAGAATGCACCCCGTGTCGAAATGATGCTTCGCCTCGGTGTACCTGCCTTCCCTGTCGAAATTATGCTTCGTCTCGGAATCAAGTCAGCAAACCAGCTCTGCACCGGAATCAAGCACCGTTTAGAATATACCCCGTGTCGAAATGATGCTTTGCCTCGGTGTACCTGCCTTCCCTGTCGAAATTATGCTTCGTCTCGGAATCAAGTCAGCCAACAAGCTCTGCACCGGAATCATGCTCTGTCTAAGAATATACCCCGTGTTGAAATCAATGCTTCGCCTCGGAATATTTGCCTTCCTTGTCGGAATTATACTTCGCCTAGGAATCTACCTCTGCATCGAAATCATGCTTCAGTCAGAATGTCTGCCGCTCATCGGAATGATGCTCCGACCCTTGGAATTATGCTCCACCCATCGGAATGATGCTCCAAACCCTGGAATCATGCTCCGCCCTTCGGAATGATGCTCCGATCTTGGAATTATGCTCCGCGCTTCGGAATGATGCTCCGATCCTTGGAATCATGCTCCATAAATTGGAATGATGCTCCGATCCCTGGAATCATGCTCCGCTCATCGGAATGATGCTCCGCTCTTGGAATCATGCTCCGCCCTTCGGAATGATGCTCCGATCTTGGAATTATGCTCCGCGAATCGGAATGATGCTCCGATCCCCGGGAATCATTATCCCCGAGGGATACTCCGATCCCCGGGAATCATGCTCCCCGGGATGATGCTTCGCCTCCGGAATGATGTTCCACCTCGAAGTTCAGCTTCAAGATCCATCAATTTCATGCACACAACTCAAATGTGCGGTGTGCATTTATTGATGGGGGGCACTTTGTTAGGGTAAAAATTTACACCCCCATTGACCGAGTCAAAGTCAAGGTCAACCCCAAGCCAGGTGGGCCCAAGCCCAGGTCAAGCGGGCCCATGCCCAAGTCGAGCCCGCGGCCAGCCTCCTCCATGCCTAAATATAGATCATGTAATAAATAATTTTTATGTAATTTTTTATACATGAATGTATGCAAAACGGGCATAAAGCCAATATTTTGTAAGCCCAAGGCTTATGTGCAAAAAAGAAATGGCACATGAGCCATGGGATGGGCAAAATGCCATTTTATAGAGCCCAAGGGGCTATATGTAAATATGTAAGCCTATATAAGGCAAAATGATGATGAATAAAACATAACAACTTTCATTCTCTCAAAAACCCAGGGTTTGTATTTCTTTCCCTTTTCTGAAGGTCTCAAACCTTCTTCTTTCTTCTGAATTAAATCAAGAGTTTTACTCTTCCTTTTCAAAAACAAAATAGTTTTTCACCACCAAACCCAGAAAGGGGAACTTGGATCTATCTTTAGATCCCCAAAAGGAGAGATTTTGAGATCTCGCATCTCTTGATCTTCAAGATCCAGCTAACAGAGGAAGAAGAAGAAGAACCCCTTTCACTAAACCCAAAAAAAACACACACTCAGGAGTCCAACTCCTCTCTGATCTCTCTTCCGAGAAATGTTTTTTTTAGGCTAAAAGCCTCTTTTTCTCTCTGGCGCTCAAGCGCAGAGCGCCCGCGTGCCGACACGTGGCACGTTTGCGCTCAAGCGCTCAACGTTCGAGCGCAAAGCGCCCACGTGCCGACACGTGGCATGCTTACGCTCGAGCGCAAGTCGCCCCGGTGCCGACACGTGGCGCGCTTGCGCTCCAGCGCGAGCGCTCGAGCTCAAGTCGCCCCGGTGCCGACACGTGGCGCTCCAGTGCTCCAGCGCAAGCACTCAGGCGCAAGTCGCCCCCGTGCCGACACATGGCACACTTGCGCTCAAGCGCCCAGCGCTCAAGCGCAAGTCTCCCCCGTGCCGACACGTGGCGCGCTTGCGCTCGAGCGTCAGGCGCTGAAGCGCAAAGCGCCCACGTGCCGACACGTGGCGCGCTTGCGCTCGAGCGTCAGGCGCTGAAGCGCAAAGCGCCCACGTGGCGTGCTTGCACTCAAGCACAGAGCGCCCACGTGCCGACACGTGGCCCTCTAGCGCCCGAGCGCACAGCACCTAGGTACACAGCGCCCAAGGTGCTGCCCCCACGCATCCTTTAGATGCCTTTTCCCCCTCTTTTTATTATTATTATATATATATATATATACATATATATATATATATATACTTATGTATACAAATGTACACATACACATACTCCACGACACTGTCCCTGTTAGAAAAAAATTTCTAACGGGACGCTGCCCCGCATCCCGCAAGGGGGCTGCCAGCCCCTTGACCCCCAGCCCGCTATCCGGGTAGCAGGACCCCCGTGAAAACTCTGCGTGGCTCCCGATATATCCAAACCCCCTTTCAAAACACAACATACGTAAACTGCACATTGAGTTCGCATGACCAGTTTAACCCGTCAATCGGAGGTTCTCTCGCTCTAAAGGCGAGGGGTAATTAACGGCAGCTTAGTTCGCGGCTGCCGGAGATTCTGATCCCCACAATCATTAAACCCCGGCCTACCCTAGGCAGGGGGAATCTGTAGTGCGCCTGACAAGCACGCGCGTATTCCCATCTCAATGGGGTGACGAAAAACACCCTACAGAAGGAACACATGGTCTCCAACATCAACTCGAGTCTACGACGGCGTCGATCGGCATATGATTTTTGTCTGCATTGGGCCGCTCTCATTCGGTCCCGTATCAACTGGATCTTTTATGTAGTCTCCTGTACTATCTGCGGTCCCAAAATGCTACTTTCGCTGAGTTCTGTCCAGCAAATGGGTGATCGACACTTTCTCCCATATAAAGCTTCGAAGGGTGCTATCTGGATTATCTCCTGGAACTGTTGTTGTACGAGAATTCTATCAACGGTAAGTGACGATCCCAACTGCCACTAAAATTAATACTATATGCTCGAAGCATATCCTCTAAAGTCTGTATGGTCCGCTCTGACTGACCATCTGTCTGCGGGTGAAAAGCTGTACTAAAATTCAATCGGGTATCTAGAGCCTCTTGAAGTTTCTGCCATTGTCGGCTGGTAAACTGTGTACCCCTATCGGACACTATGCACGTCGGAACACCATGCAATCGCATAATCTCATCAATATAGATCTGAGCATACTGCGCATATCCAAGCATCGTCTTCACCGGAAGAAAGTGAGCTGTCTTTATCAATCTATCTACAATCACCCAGATGGAATCATACCATCTGCTAGTCCTGGGTAGACCCACAATGAAATCCATGGAGATTTGCTCCCATTTGCATTCCAGAATAGGTAAAGGCTGCAACTCCCCTGCCGGCCTCTGGTGCTCGTCCTTGACTTGCTGACAAGTCAAGCATCTCAAAACAACTCTGTGACATCTCTCTTCATTCCTTCCCACTAATAGACATCTCTCTAGTCATGATACATCTTGGTGGAGCCAGGATGAATGCTATATGCTGACTGATGGGCTTCCTTTAAGATTTTAAGTCTCAGTTCCTCTGAATCCGGCACACAAAGACGAGTCCCAAATTATAATACTCCACGGTCATCTATCACGAACTCAGAATCTCTACCCTATCTAACCTGATCTATGATCTCCAACAAGCGAGCATCTGTGGCTATGTCTCTCGGATGCGATCCAATAACTGAGGACGGGTGCGAATATGAGCTAAATGTCCTCCTGTCGATATCAACTCAAACTGTACACTGCTATTATATAGAATCTGCCAGTCTGCGGATGACTGTCTCTGCACTGTGCTCAAATAAGATAAACTACCTCCGGGCCTCCGACTCCAAGCCTCTGCCACAACATTCGCTTTGCCCGGATGATAAAGAATCTCGCAATCATAATCCCTCAAGAGTTCCATCTATCTACGCTGCCTCCGATTAAGATCTCACTGCTGAAAGATATACGTTAAGCTTCTGTGGTCTGTGAATATTTGGCACGACTCACCGTACAAGTAATGCCTCCAAATCTTCAGTGCGAATACTACAGCAGCCATCTCTAAGTCATGAGTGGGATAGTCCTGCTCATACTTCTTCAACTGCCGAGAAGCATATGCGACGACCCTACCGTGCTGCATCAACACACAACCTAAACCCACTCGAGAGGCGTCATAATAAACAACAAAACCACCTGACCCAGAAGGTAAAGATAGTACTGGTGCAGTCGTCAAGCGAGTCTTCAACTGCTGGAAACTCTGCTCACACGCCTCTGTCCAAAAAAATGGAACCTTCTTCCTGGTCAAGCCGGTCAGCGGTGCAGCGATCCGAGAAAAATCCTGCACAAAACGTCGGTTGTAACCAGCCAAACTCTAGAACTGCGAATCTCCATAAATGACACAGGTTTGGGCCAATGCCGAACTGCCTCAATCCTCTTTGGGTTCACACATATCTCGTCTTCCGTAACTACATGACCTAAGAAATCCACACTATCCATCTAGAAAGCACACTTGGAAAATTTAGCGAACAGCTGATGCTCCCTCAAGGTTTGCAATGTGATACGCAAGTGCTGCTCGTGCTCTTCTCGTCTACGTGAGTATACAAGGATGTTATCCATGACTACAATAATGAACTGATCAAGAAATGGCCTGGAAATGCAGTTCATCATATTCATGAAAGCTGCTGGGGTATTGGTGAGCCCAAACGACATCACCAAAAACTCGTAATGCCCGTATCGTGTGCGAAAAGCAGTCTTCGGAATGGCTTCCTTTCGAACTCTCAACTGATGATACCCTGACCGCAAATCAATCTTCGAGAAATATCCAGCTCCCTGTAGCTGATCGAATAAGTCTTCGATATGAGGTAGTGGATACCTATTTCGCACAGTAACTCGATTCAGCTGCCTGTAGTCGATGCACAGTCTCATGCTGCCGTCCTTCTTCTTAACAAACAAGACAGGAGCTCCTTATGGTGATACACTTGGACGAACAAGTCTTCTATCCAACAACTCATGCAACTAACCTTTGAGTTCTTTCAACTCCGTCGGGGCCATCCGATAAGGTGGTATAGAAATAGACCCCTCACCCGAAATCAAGTCAATGCAAAATTCAATATGGCGATCAGGCAGTAATCCTGGCAATTCAGCAGGAAACACATCCTAAAATTCTCGTGCGATCGGAACCTGGTCCAACGGGACTTCAGCGGCTCATACATCTCCAACAAACGCTAAGAACCCATGACAACCCTTCTTCAAGAGCCGTCCCGTACAAAGAGCAGAAATCATGTTGGCAGGAGTTATACTACAATCTCCCTGCACAACAAAAATCGGTTCTCCTGGAAAACAGAATCTGACCGCTTTCCCCCGACAATCTATATAAGCATGACAAGCGGCCAACCAATCCGTACTAAGAAGTATATCAAAATCTAACATATCTAGGAGAATCAAATCCACTGATGAATCCCTATCACTGATACTTACTGAACAAGACCTGAATATGTGTCGATCTACAAAAGAATCTCCTACAGGAGTAATCACAACTAGCGGTAACTCTAACAACAATGACTCTCTCTCCAAAGAAAGTGCAAAGTGTGCAGATACGTAAGAATGCGTAGAACCGGGATTAAATAAAATATATGCATTTAAGGAACATACTGAAAGAATACCTGATACGACAACGTTCAACGCCTATGCGTCCTGAGAAGTCAACACAAAAGTTAAAGCCTGCCCTCCTCCAGTGACCAACTGTCGTCTGCCTCTGCCTCCTCGTCCTCTCGAATTACGACCGTCTCGACCACGGCCTCTTTGGGCATTGATCTGGCGTAGAACAACAACAGTTGTAGATGGTAATATGCTTGGAGGAGGTGTTGAAGGTGGTGAAGTCACATGTAAGACCGATGCCTCACCCTGTCGCATCACGGGACAATTCCAGATAAAGTAATATGGACACCCATACCTGAAACATCTTTGTGGGGGTTGTTGATCATATGGGTATAAGTAACATAACTGGTCCATAAAGAATCCGCCACGACCTCTACGAGCATGTCTAGGAGCTGATGTATTTATGCGAATTCGCCTTGGTCTCTGAACAGCCGTACGTGGAGTAATGGCCGATCTCTGTGCTCGACTAATCTCTACCAAGGATCCGAGCATTTGGCGCATCTCCTGAACACTCGCCTCTATCCTAGCTATATGATCAATAGAGGGTGGATCAATCTGTTCATAAAAGATAGGCGCACTGCCTTGGTCTGTTCTCGTCTCAGACGAGCCCGTTCCAATCTCATCTCTAACAGCGGCCCCCTAAGTCCTCATAGTCATTGATGACCTAGTGGCTAGAGTAAGAAACAGAATTGATAAGGACATTGCAATCGAATCACAGGATACATGGAATCAAAAAGGGAAGTGCGAACAAATATGTCCTAAGGTCACTTAGGCGGAGTATCGTAGCGTAAATATGCCGCGGAACATATGTACAGTACTCTACTCATCCTAAATCACATACTCCATCATCCAAGGGTCAACCTACCTAACGAAATTAAAGCCTACTATACTCAATTCACTACTCGGTTCCGTAAGGTTTATCCTAAGCTCTGATACCAATTTTGTCATGACCCAAAGTTTGGATGTGACCGGCACTTAGATTGTATGATATCTAAAGATGTCGACACAATCTGAGTAAGCCAAAAACCAAGATCAAAACCCTTTTTCGGAATTTAGAAAATTTTAGATTTTAAGTAAAAGAATGAAGTAGCATGCCGAATGGTTTTTAAATAATAGATGTTTAAACAACTGGTTTTGAAAATTCGACAGTACTTCCTTTTTAATTATTAATTAAGCAGTTATAGGGTGTGGAAATAAGTTGAATCCCTAGTTGGGAGCAAACGATGCCAAATAGTGGAAATCAATATACAATAATAATACGACACTCAAATGAAGAATCTCACGCATAAGTAAAAGAAATATAATTTAACACAACTAAACGATCTCATCAGTCAAAATAGGATACATACAACAACATCTCGTTCTAAGTCAACTATAAAGGATCTGATGGAGTAATACTAGATCCAATATACAAAACCAAAATAGGAGGTTACCGCGCAGGTAACTCACATCAGCAAAAAGAGCGATGAAAGCTGATAAGTGGATCCGCACTACATCTACATGTCCACCTGACTCCTGCAAGGAACTATGGCACAACGGGGGTGATTTGCCAACTCAGGGAATAAAACTAACATATATCGGCTGATAATGTAAGTATGACGAACTAGAGCTAATATCAACAACAATGAATGTGATGCATGCTAACAGGTGGAAGTATGAATATGTACTACTCAATGTATAAATCAAAACTGAAATCTCATCAATTATTTTCCAAATAAGTTTCATTTTTCCGTGTCCAACATTGACACAAATCTTCGGTTTTCCAGCAGGCATCGGTCCCCGAACGATCCTGTCAATCAATAACACCGATCGGTATCACCTAGATATCCGCTGTGTTCATAACTGTCTCCGGTATCGAGTATTCTCGTTAGGCTCCCCGCCTAAAGTGCGGCTCTCCTGCCCCTCGGCCTCGACCGGGTCCACCATGAATCCAGCTGTATAGCTACCCCACTCAGCTTGGATATACGTAAAAATCCGCAACTGTATAGCTACCCCACTCGGTTCGGAATAAAACCAAATCATAAAAACATCATCTCATGGTGGACATGTCACATCAATCATGAAAAATCACTGAATCTACTCGTTAGTGTATAAAAGTCAAAACCATAAATCCGTAGTAATTCAATATATCTTATATCAAAATTACAAATACTTGAAGATAAAACATGATGACATTTATGAAAAATAACTATCATTCTTGATGTTTAAGGTATGATGTGAATCATATTTAGTATGATAAGTACTAAGTGTATATGTGACATATTACTATCGACGTGGTGTAGTGTAACATGTAGATATGTGCGTGTGCAGCATGACTCGTTGATAATTTGTGTATTGTTCTAACAATTATTAACATGATGATATTTATATATATGAATGCATACGATCAAACTTTATAAACGAAGGAACAACTGTAATTTAAACTTAAACTACGGGCGTATCACGCCATCCATACAAAATCCCCCGGTAGATATTTAGTCTACTCACCGGAATACGTCGAGTCTACTCAAATATCACCAATCCCTTTCCTTTCCTTGCGGCCTCCGAAATTCCCGTACTCAAATCTAACATCAATATTAATTCGTATAAGAAATGGCTAAACTCTATTACGGCAAAAACATGAAAATACAAGTTTTACGTATTAACTATACTACGTACGACTATTGTAAACTATCTAAGACCTATACTAACTGGAATTTAACTAATCGCTGTTCGTAACAGAAAAAAGAAACGCGTTACGAACATCCGTGTCGTGTTTTAGAATCTCAACCCCTATTTCAGATATTAGCTTCCAGATTCCATATACTACTAAAATAACTTAAACAAACAGTACCAAACATCTTAATACATATACAGAGACCTACCCTAAAAACCACAACACCCAACTCCCTCAAAAATCTGGCGACATCGGATTTTTGGCTATTGTCGCCGGCTAAATTCCGAGCAAAAGGGTTCGTCTTCCTAAGGTTTATTCTAGGTCCAGTCTATAAGATTAAGGTACTGTTTAGTTAGGTTAATTATTATCTAAGTTACAGTAGATCTTCAGAGAGCCTATATTTTCCTAAAATATCATATATCCGATTTCTACTTTTAAACAGTTACAGAACTACAATTCTACAGAGTTTAAATATTATACCTACAGCAACATTGTTGAAAGGCTTCTCCAAGATGCACCAGCTCTTAGCTTTTAGTTTGGTGGTGGTGAGAATCCTTAGCACCTAATCCGTCTTCTCTTCTCTCTTTTTTTGTTTTCTTCTGTGAGTTCTAAATTGTTTTCTTTCTCTTTCCTTTTTGTTAAATTCTGATTTTAAATTGGTTTTATGAACTGAACAATTGATATAAGATAAGGAGAATGAACTATGAATTGTAGGAGGAGGTGTCACAAAAAGGATTGTGGTGAATTCATGCAAGGAAGAAGTGTCAATTTGAAAATCTCATGCAAGCATGAAGTGTACATGCAAGAAGGAGGTGTGTGTATGGTTACCCCTAAGGTATGGTGACTTGGAGGTATATCTTAAGCTTAACCATTATCTAGCCCTATTTGCATTAAAACCCTCATACAACTCTAATTAGCATAAGGACACTAACTTTCTCACATAAACCCCTCATTACATATGTTATTATATAAACACCATTTTCTTTACTAATTTAATTCTACTTTAACTTAAAAATCCCTCTTTACTACAATAAAAATTTAATGGCATTATCTATTTAATTAAATAGTTTGACTAAGTATCTAAAATATTTCAAAATGTTACAGTGTTATCAGTAGTTTCTCGAACCATTATGGACCTCACATCGGCATAACTTATCAGGCTATTGGGGTCTGACGTTATACCACCCCCAGGCTGTGATATACGACATATCAGACGTAGAGACCGGACTGTACGGTAGTGTTACTGATTGGATTCATAAGAGTATGAGCAGGCTTTCTTATTAATCTTCTGATCGCTCAATTCTCGGGTGACCTTTAGGTTTAGTAGACCGCTTGCAGCTTGTGGGTGACTGATATGATAACCACATACTGCCGGCGTATTGACGAGTCTTTAGAGTCCTACACAGAGGTTTCCTAGCTCAAGTGAAACGAAGTAGGAGTACATATGTGATATGTGTGGGACCGAGATTAATGCGTGTATGTGATACCGCATTCTATTCTCGCGATATGTGATATTGGTCGGTTATATGTGATATAGCCGGGTTATTGGATCAAGTGTTGATTCGATAAATTGTTAAATTTGATATTAGCCGGTTGTATGTGATATAGCCGGATTATTAAATCAAGTGTTGATTTAATAATTTAATGTATATTTTTATATTTGATATATTGAATTACATTAACTAATATTTGCTTACTTAAACATTTCTTTTTCTCACTTATGTGCATATAGTATATATGTGATATATATTAATATACATTTTTTGTGTCATGCTTGATGCCACATGCTTCATGGGTGTATGCGACTTACACTATACTTAAGATAATATTAGGGTTTTTATTTATACAAGTAATTCAAAATTGATGGAAATTTGTCATGGTTGGAAGCTTGGAGAAGCTTATGCTAACCAATGACTTTGTCCACTGACTTTGTTTTACTTAAGATATTTATTAACCTAACCATTATCCTTAGCCATAGTTTAGTCTCTACATGAGTTAGTATATGATACAAACTCACCCATGGTTGCTATTCTAACCTCATGAGTTTCATTCTCTTCTCCACTTCATCTTCTTCTTCATCAAGAGAAAGCTTTCTAGCTTTTCTCAAGGTGAAGAAATATTGTGAGAAAAATAAATCTAAAGTGAGCAAAATTCCTACTTCATCATCCTCTACTATACTAGCCATTTAGTTTAGAGTATTTGCTTCACTAAACCCTAATTAGTGAAGAGATAGGTTGAGTTGGTGTCTTCTCGGCGTAGATCATCTTCGGCATCGAAGACTTCAAGCAAGCTTGTTATCTGGTGGAGCCTTTCTAGAGTCCGGGAGTTCACTACTTGGAGCGAAGGGAATACTGCACGGAGCTATTGAAGTGAAGGACCGGACTATAAAGGTTGTATTCCTTGTTCACTTAGATATAAAGATGTTTACATGTAGTATTGTATAATTCTCTAGTTAAGATTCTATGTTAGGGTTGTTCAGCATGGCAAAATTTTGAAATTGGCATGGACGATGCCTCCCGAAACCTTGCTGTCGTGCTACACACCCCTACAATGGTATCAGAGCCATGCTAGAGAATTAGACGATGTTTGTAGAATTTCGAAACCGAAATAACTCCGAAACACACAAAATAAAAACCTAGTTTCTGTCGAAATTTTCAGAGTGTCTAAAAGATTTTTAAGCAGTTGCAGAATGTTATATAAGATGTAAGATGAACAAAGTAGAAATTCGATCCCTCCTCGCCGGAATTTGGCCGGCTACATTGCATGAAATTCTGGCCTGGCCGGTTTTGATACCTTATTTTGGCTTCAAGTTTTTTCTGTGTTCCAGCCTCTGGGTTTTGGTATTTCAGGTGTTGCTTGTTTTTGCTAAGATTTCATGTGATGTTATCTTTGGGCAAAGGCAATTCAGAGTGTTTCGTAATCGTAATTCTAACATCATTTCGGGTTATTTAGACGACGTTAAAAAGTTCGAACGGATATCAATAACCCATATTTTCCCCCGCTGGAAATTTTCCAATAGTTGGATTTTTCCAAGTTTAAAATCTTCAGAAAATCATGCAGGTGATTCTGTGGACCCTTTAGAAGAACGAAACCCTAACTCGATTCTGTGACCGTCAGAACCGCCACCAAACACTAAAGTTTGTAGTAGTTCCGCGGCGCCATAGGTGAGGCAAAGGTTTACCCTTCTACGGTTGGTCCATAGGTGCTGTGGCATGTTCTGGATACTTTTTAAACTCCGCTTAAGTGTTGAGCTCTTTGGGAAATTTTGGGTGTTTTCTGATTCAATCGAAAAGTTTAACATCGTCTAGTTATCTGTGAATGTGATACAATACTTGGTATCCACAATATTTAGTTTTGAGAAAACTAATTTGAATTTTATAAAACTAGCAATTCAGACTCATTTGATCGATTGCCACGGAATTTTGATGTGGATCAAAAGTCCGTCGCAATCACGTAGCGTACGTGCATACTCGCCGGGTAACCTTACTAGATCGCCACGCCCCAAAGCCCCGACCAAGTGACCGTAGGAGAACCCCGTCGCCAAAAGCATCCGTTCGGGTGCTCGTGGCCACGGTGTTCCGCCTAAGTGCACTTCGTCGACGGTATCGGGGGCGCGACCGTCAACTAAAGTTTCCGACAAGCATTCGATCAGGTTATCGGGAATCTTGTTGAATTACCCGACAGGTTATTGGAAAGTGTTTTCAATATCGAGACAAAAATGCGGAGTTTATAATTGTTAGGCATGCGTTGTCTAAGGAATTCATATGGTAAGGCATGAAATCCAAAGTATGTGATACATTGGGTTTATGATGTCTAAGGTGGTTGCGGATTCCAATTGTTATAGTTTTTCACTTTCTTTTCTGCGACCGTAAGTGTAATATGTGGTGTATCACCGGTTTCGTTGCTATACGTCAACAACAATTGGGATACGCATATTTACTTATGTTGAACACATGTGATGTTATGTGTTGTTATGATATGTTATATTGGATCATCGTGTTTTGAATAGACGAGGGTTTTATGTGAGATGAGAGTTTTTCATTTTCATTCATGTAAAAGCTTTAGGGTTACTTAGTGCGGCAGCAAGGATTCGGGAGGCATAGTCCATACCGTTTTCAAAAATTTGCCGTTCTAAACAACCCTAACCTTAAAATCTTAACTAGAGATTTAAACAAAACATCATGCAAAAAACTTTGTAAGTATAGTGAAGAGATGAAGAATGAACTCATGAGGTGAGAATAGCAACCATGGGTGAGTTAATGTCATACACTAACTCATATAAAGAGTTAACCATGGCTAAGCAATAATGGTTAGGTTAATAAATATCTACAAGCAAAACAAAATTAGTGGACTTGGTCAATGGTTCCACAAGCTTCTACAATCTTGAACCATGTGACTAATTACCATTAATTTTGATTAACTTTAAATAAATAAAAATCCTCATTATATCAAGTATGGTGTAAGTCTCATACACCCATGAAGCATGTGGCATCAAGCATGACACAATAAAATGTACATTAATATATATCACATATATACTAAAGCACACAAGAGAGAGAAAAAAATGTTTAAGTGAGATAATATTAGTTAATGTAAATTAATATATCATATATATAATTATACATTAAATTGTCAAATCAACTCTTGATTTAATAATTCGGCTATATCACATACAACCGACTAATATCAAATGTAACAACTTATCGAATCAACACTTGATCCGAAAACCCGGCTATATCACATATAACTGAACGATATCACATATCGCGAGAATAGAATGCGGTATCACATACGCGCATTAATCTCGGTCCCGCACATATCACATACGTGCTCCTACTTCACTTCGCATGAACCAGGAAACCTCTGTGTAGGACTCTAAAAACACGTCAATACGCCGGCAGTAGGTGATGATCATATCAAACACCCACAAGCCACAAGCGGTATGCAAAACGTAACGGCCATTCGGGTATTGAGCGATCAGAAGAACAACAAGCAAGCCTGCTCATACTCCTGTGAATCCAATCAGTAACACTACCGTACAGTCTGGTCTCTTCGTTAGATATGTCGCATATCACAGCCTGGGGGTGGTATAACGTCAGACCCCAATAGCCTGATAAGTCATGCCTATGCAAGGTCCATAACGGTTCGAGAAATTACTGATAACACTTACAAGTAGATCTCAGCAAACCTGGTCAGGGATTTCTTGTTATGGCCAATCGAGCATAGCGCAACATCAACTCCCAATACCGGGAGAGGCGAATCCCCTCCATCGCTCATTGCCTCCATGTGACTCGGGACTGTACCCAAAAACCACCTTTTTGCATGATCTCTTGACCGTGGTATGGTGGAAATCAAAGCACAGTGGGAATCACACAAGACTCTATGACGATCTTGGGTCGACAGACTAATCTGTACCAGTGTCAATAGAGAACTGCTATCTGACGATGGTATAATACCATCTTGGAGTTCTCGTCGAGTCCGTCCAGTGTACCCAGTCTCCACTGAGCACCCGTATACCTTCTCTGATGTCAAACACCAATAGATATGTGATCATTCATCGCCCATAACATGGGTCGAGAAGCGCATACGCTAGTCTACTCTGGAGTATCGATGCCCTGTCTCGATACTCCCACGACTAGGAACAATCTAAAGATGTACTTACCGACTACCTTTGACCCACTAGTATGATCTGCATTATAATCCTGGTAGTCAAGTACTCATCCTTAGGGCTTTATCAACATGTAATAGAGAGACAATAAGTGTACATGTTAAGATAAAGTATAACCAGATGCATATTATCATGTCGAGCAAGAAAGTCCTCCCTATATATGTCCAAGCATCCAATACAATATACATCGCATGTACAGTAATGGCCTCTAGGGCATACTTATAACTAACAATCTCCCACTTGCACTAAGGCCATCTGTTGTAGTATCCAATACCCTACAATATAGCAGTGGTTATAGTATCCCATACTCAACCATCCCATAGAAGTCTCTCTAGGGTAAGGCCTTTATGAGTGGATCCCCTGTGTTATCCTTCGTGTCTACTCTCCTGACCTCGATCCCTTGGAGATCAACCATCTTCCTGATCAGGCGATACTGTCCCCAGAATATGTCTGGAACGCTGATGGGACCTGCGTTCCTAGGCCAAAGCCACAAATCCATTGTTGTCACAATAACAGTTATTGGACTCTCAATGGTAGGAACCTTGTTCATCTCATGAATAAGAAATGCCCAGATAACCACTTTGGCAGCATCATTGGTAGCAATGTATTCAGCCTTTATCGTCTAGTATGTCACGGTATCTAGCTTGGAACTCTTCCAACATACCGTCCCTCCACTGAGGGTAAAGATAATGCCTGTGACTGACTTTCAGTCGACCTTATCACTCTGGAAGCTCGAACTAAGAACATTAATTTAGTGCTTCACAAGTACTTAAGAACGTCATCCACAGCTGTCCAGTGATTCTCCCAAAATCCGATTGATTCCTGATCACTACACCTAGTGAGTCATCTACATCTGGTCTGGTACATAACATCGCATACATGATAAAGCCTACTGCCGAAGTATAGGGTATCCCTTGCACGCGAGCTCTCTCCAAATCAGTCTTGGAAGACATCTTTTTGGAGAGAGTGATTCCTCAGTAAGTGGGCGAACCACCACGCTTAGAATCGTCCATACTAAACCCCTTTAGTATTGTGTTAATGCACCTGGATTTGGGACACTCCCAATATCCACTTAGATCTATCATCATAGATCGTAATCCATAAGATGTAGTAGGTATCATCCAGATCTTCTATTGAGAATCTTCATGATAAGAAGAGCTTGACCGAGTGCAGCATAGAAAACAATTTCCTATCAAGAGTATGTCATCTACGTACAATACGTGGAAGACAACCTTACTCTCTACAACCTTCTCGTATATATAAGGTTCATCTACCTTTTTGATAAAATCAAACTCTTTGACTGCCATATCAAAACAGATGTTCCAACTCCGAGATGTATGCTCTAATCCTGATGCACTTAAGCATAGCTTTGAAAGTCCTAACTTTTCCATTTACACCAAGAATCTCTCAAAATCAATTTGCTCCCAATAGGTTTTACTCCTTCAGGTGCAACATTCAAAGTCATACTTTGTTGGTGTACATGGATTCCATCTTTGATTGCATAGCATCCAGCCTTTTCACAAAGTCTCCACTTGTGATGGCCTGCATGAACCTAATTGGGCCATCATCTACCATGATGCAATCCTCGCTCCCACTGTCACCGAGAAGACTGTAGTATCTCTCAAGTGGATGAGAAACCCTATCAGATTCGTGGAGAGGCTGAGCTTCGTTGGAGACTATTGAATCTTTTGGTTTGACCAAATCATTAGTTGTTAGTTTGTTTAGCTGGAACTCCTTCCAGTTCTACCGCTTGACCACAAATTTTTTCACAAGAAATTCCTTTTCTAAAAAGGTGGCATGCTGAGAAACAAAACACCTTTTGCTCCTTAGTGTGGTAGAAGATTTTCCCTCGCAAATGTTTAGGATATCCTAACAAAATTTACAGAATTGACCTTGCCTCGTGCTTGTCCGGATTTTTCTTTTCAACATAGCCCGGACAACCCCATATCTTAACTCGTTTAAGACATGGTCTATTCCCATACCATATCTCATATGGAGTGGTAGGCACTGATTTGGACGGAATCCCATTCAATAGTTATGCAGCTTCTCAAGTGCATAACACCAAAAGGAAACAGGTAACTCAGCAATAGTCATCATAGAGTGCGCCATATCCATAGGGTGTGATACCTCCGTCCCGATACACCATTGTGCTATGGTGTATACGAAGGAGTAAGCTGAAAGAGAATCACATTCTCGGTTTAGAAAATCCAGGAACCCCATGCCCAAGTATTCTCCTCCTCGATCACATCGAAGGAATTAATACTTTTACCCGTCTGGTTCTTAACCTCAAGCTTATATTCCTTGAATTTCTCAAAAGTTTCAGACTTGTGTTTGAACAGGAACATATGTCCGAATCCTGAGAGAAGATCAGTGGATATATTAAAGTATGAAGAACCAACATTGGCATATGTAGACATAGGACCGTATACATCATCATGTATGCTTCCCAAGAGTTCAATAACACTTTCCTTGTTTCCTGTAAATGGAGTATTGGTCACTTTACCTTTGAGACAAGACTGGAAAGTATCATAAGATGAAAATTCGAACAAATTCTCTTTATTCATCTTTATGTAACTTAGCTGGTCGTATCGCATTGGTATGACCTAGTCTACAGTGCCACAAGAAGGATTCGTTCATTTCTGAACAACTCCTCTTGTTTGTATTCTATATACTTTGAACTGTGGTTTGATTTAGAACGTATATGCTATTACATAACGTGCCTGATCCAATCCACTTTTGATTCAGAAAAATGCTCACAACATTATCCTCTAATACAGAATTATATTCTTCTTTAACTAATTAAAGAAACCGATGTAATTTTGTATATCAGGTTCGGTATGTAATAACATTCGTTCAGAATCAATGTATTTAATACAAGGTGATATTTGCCAACTGGTTTGGCTGCAACACTTGCACCATTCTCTAACACTTAGAGACATATCACCCAATCTCAGTTCTCTACCTGTCTAAAGCCCATGTAACATATTACATATGCGGGGTCCTGATCTGGTATCACATACCCAGGACGTAGAGGATACTAAAAAACAGTTCTCGGTAATGAACACACCCGAAGAAGATGCATCAACATGCACTTTCTTCGATTGGGTGCCATGGGAATCCGGATATTCCCCTATTTCCTGCTCGGACTTATAACAGTTATAAGATAGAGCAGAACCAACGTTCCCTAGCTCAGTATAAAAAGCAGGTTCAGTCAATGCATCCATATTATTATCTAGATTAAGGCGTGATATGGTCGCTACCAGGTGAGAGAGAGAGAAGAAAACACTCTGTGTGCGCTCTTGCAAGATAAGATTGATTATTATTTTATCTAATCAGGATGGCTCCCACTGTTTTTATTAAATCTTCCTTCAATCCCTAAAAGGTAAGACTAGCCGGGATTAATTACACTCTACAAGTTCGCCAATCTTTCAGCCAGGCCAGTGTCGGTACTTTGAGGGAGATTCCCCGTACTTTCGCACGGACCTAATTAAAATAAACCTTGTTTTTCCAGGGGCATAACCCCATTAACAGCATTCTAGACACCTACTTGATCCTCTAATTGTAATGTGTAAAACTCTCCCAGGAGTAACTCTTACTCGCAGTGGGTATCGGGATCCAACTATCTCATAGAAGGTATGCAATTTCATTGCAAATTTCAACACATGAAATTCCCGATAATATTTTGCCCCTGGCGTCTTATGACCTTGACGGAGGTCAACAAATCATAGGCTGCTTTTCAAGCTCTACTCGTACATTTCATGATTGAATTAAACTCACCCGCACGACCCTTGACGGAGGTCAACAAGGTCATACGACTACCCTAATCCAATCGCATCGTTTGCAGCAGATAAGAACTAGTCAGCTACCGCACACTACGCCTTGACGGGGGTCAAAAAACGTAGCACGAATACTAAGTAGTACTTATCTAAAATGACGGAGGGCAACGACAGGTTTTTAAGAAAACCTTTTGCGTAATGAACTTGATATCGTTGTGGAATCGAGTGATTTTGAAAAGTAGTGTTTTTGAGGCTTTTACTAGTTTTACTAAAGCGGTCACTTCCGGTGAAGGGATCTCGGCTCTTTCCTTATCGAATAAGGTGCTGGATATTTTACAAATACCATTATGCAAAGCAAAAACCATAAAAGCAATCAAAAGACAATCCGAGTGGGTTGTAGCATTTGCTAGTTTCGCTAAAGAGGTCACTCCTGGTGAAGGGATCTCGGCTCTTTCCTTATCGAATAAGATGCTAGATATTCTATAAGGAATACCACTATGCAAAGCAAGAACTAGAGCTACCAGTTTTTAAACAAGTTTCTACAACATCTTTAGGTTTCTTTTATTTCATTAATCTCATTAACGAAGTCCCATCAATTAAGCTTCCCAAGTATCAGATATGAAACGAAAGCAGCAATATTAATTATATCCCATATATATAAAATAGGCATTCATCTCAGAACATATCAAGTGATCACATCACAAAATATCAGCAGCAGAAGAATCACATATGAAATATTGGATATACTAGGAATTCCGTGTTTTAAATTAAGCCTATATAAAACACGGATTCCACGGTCGCGATGAATAGCTAAACCCATATCCCTAGACCCCTATGAGAGCGGCAAGCAACGCTCCCAATTCTAGAGTTAGGATATCCGATCTTGATTCCTCGAGATGGTCCCCCATTGGACCCTAGAACCCGGTTACTTGTGCTCCCCTCCTTAAGTCTATCCTAATGCGGAAAAGTAAATAATATATATCAATGGTGACATCATCCTCAACCCGGAAGTGCCCCAATAAAAGAATATTACATACAAACTTTTACATGAATGAAAATGAAAAACTCTCATCTCATATAAAACCCCCGGCTATTCAAAACACGACGATCCAATATAACATATCACAGCAACACATAGCATCGCATGTCATCAACGTAAGTGAATATGCGTATCCCAATTGTCGCTGACATTAGCAACGAAACCGACGATACACCACATATTACACTTACGGTCGCAGAAAAGAAAGTGAAAAACTACAACAATTGGAATCCGCAACCACCTTAGACATCATAAACCCAATGTATCACATACTTTGGATTTAATGCCTAACCTAATGAATTCCTTAGACATCACATGCCTAACAATTATAAACCCCGTATTTTAGTCTCGATATTGAAAAAACTTTCCAATAACCTGTCGGGTAATTCAACAAGATTCCCGATAACCTGATCGAATGCTCGTCGGAAACTTTAGTAGACGGCCGTACCCCCGATGCCGTCGACGAAGTGCACTAAGGCGGAACACCGCGGCCGCGAGCACCCGAACGGTTGCTTTTGGCAACAGGGTTCTCCTATAGTCACTTGGTCGGGGCTATGGGGCATGGCTATCTAGTAAGGTTACCCGGCGAGTATTCGCGTATACTACGTAATTGCGACGGACTTTTGATCCTCATCAAAATTCCATGGCAACCGATCAAATGAGACTAAACTGCTATATTTATAAAATTCAAACTAGTTATCTCATAACTAATTGTGGATTCCAAATTTTGTATCACAATCATATATAGCTAGATGAAGTTAAACTTTTCAATCGAATAAACAAACACCCAAAATTTCCCAACAAGCTCAACACTTGAGCGTAGTTCAAAAAGTATCCAGAAACTGCCACAGCTCCTATGAACCATCCGTAGAAGGGCCGACCCATGCCTCACTCATGTCGCCATAGAACTGCGGCAAACCCTAGGGTATGACCGCGGTTCCGCGATCCAAAAAGTCAAGTTTAGGTATCGTTCTTCTATAGGGTCCACAGAATCGCTTGCATGATTTTCTAAAGATTTTAAACTCGGGAAAAATCCAACACTTGGAAAATTTGCAGCGGGGAAAAATTGGGTTATTGATATTCGTTCAAACTTTTTAACATCGTCTAAATAACTCGAATATGTTAGAATTACGATTACGAAAGACTCTGAATTGCCCTTGCAGAAATTTAACAACACATGCAAATTTAGCAAAAACAAAAAACACTTGAAACACCAAAACCAAGAGACTGGAACACCCTGAAAATTTGAACCCTGAACTCCTAAAATGGGCCGAGCACACCTGTTTTTGGGGCATTGTGGTCGGCCACTTTGAGGTGGTTTTGCTTCAAATTTTCATAGTTTTCATGTTATATCTCATACAACATTCTGCAGTTGCTAAAATTTTTTTTATAGGCCATTAAAATTTCGACAGAAACTAGATCATCATGTTTCAAGTTTCGAAGTAGTTTCGGTTTCGTAATCTAACAAAAATCGTTTAAATCTCTAGCCTGGCTCTGATACTACTGTAGGGTTACTTAATGCGGCAGCAAAGATTCGGGAGGCATCGTCCATGCCGTTTTCAAAAATTTGCCGTTCTAAACAAACCTAACCCTAGAATCTTAACAAGAGATTTAAACAAAACATCATGCAAACAACTTTGCAAGTATAGTGAAGAGATGAAGAATGAACTCATGAGGTGAGAATAGCAACCATGGGTGAGTTAATGTCATACACTAACTCATGTAGAGAGTTAACCATGGCTAAGCAATAATGGTTAGGTTAATAAATATCTACAAGCAAAACAAAATTAGTGGACTTGGACAATGGTTCCACAAACTTCTACAAGCTTGAACTATGTGACTAATTACCATTAATTTTGATTAACTTTAAATAAATAAAACCCCTCATTATATCAAGCATCGTGTAAGTCTCATACACCCATGAAGCATGTGGCATCAAGCATGACACAATAAAATGTACATTAATATATATCACATATATACTAAAGCACATAAGTGAGAAAAAGAAATGTTTAAGTGAGATAATATTAGTTAATGTAAATTAATATATCATATATATAATTATACATTAAATTATCAAACCAACTCTTGATTTAATAATCCGGCTATATCACATACAACCGACTAATATCAAATGTAACAACTTATCGAATCAACATTTGATCCGAAAACCCGGCTATATCACATATAACCGACCGATATCACATATAGCGAGAATAAATTGCGGTATCACATATGCGCGTTAATCTCGGCCCGCACATATCACATACGTGCTCTTACTTCATTTCGCATGAACCAGGAAACCTCTGTGTAGGACTCTAAAGACTCGTCAATACGCCGGTAGTAGGTAATGATCATATCAAACACCCACAAGCCACAAGCAGTCTGCTAAACGTAACGGCCACCCGGATATTGAGCGATCAGAAGATCAACAAGCAAGCCTTCTCATACTCCTGCGAATCCAATCAGTAACACTACCGTACAGTCCGGTCTCTTCGTCAGATATGTTGCATATCACAGCCTGTGGGTGGTATAACGTAAGACCCTAATAGCTTTATAAGTCATGCCGATGCAAGGTCTATAACGGTTCGAGAAACTACTGATAACACTTACCAGTAGATCTCAGCAACCCTGGCCAGGGATTTCCTGTTATGGCCAATCGAGCATAACGCAACATCAACTCCCAATACCGGGAGAGACGGATCCCCTCCTATCACTCATTGCCTCCATGTGACTCGGGACTGTACCCGAAAACAACCTTTTTGCATGATCTCTTGACCGTGGTATGGTGGAAATGAAAGCACAGTGGAAATCACACAAGACTCTATGACGATCTTGGGTCAACAGACTAACCTGTACCAATGTCACCAGAGAACTGTTATCTGACGATATGTATAATACCATCTAGGAGTTCTCGGTGAGTCCGTCAAGTGTACCCAGTCTCCACTGAGCACCCGTATACTTTCTCTGATGTCAAACACCAATGGATATGGGATCATCCATCGCCCATCACATGGGTCGAGAAGCGCATACGCTAGTCTACTCTGGAGTATCGATGCTCTGTCTCGATACTCCGACAACTAGGAACAATCTAAGGATCTACTTACCGACTACCTATGCCTCACTAGTATGATCTGCATCATGATACTGGTAGTCAAGTACTCATCCTTAGGGCTTTATCAACATGTAATAGAGAGACAATAAGTGTACATGTTAAGATAAAGTACAACCAGATAGCATACTCTCATGTCGAGCAAGAAAGTCCACCCAATATATGTCCAAGTATCCACTACAATATACATCGCATATACAGTAATGGCCTCTAGGGCATACATATAACTAACAAAAGCTTGTATGTAATATTCTTTTATTGGGGAACTTCCGGGTTGATGATGATGTCACCATTGATGTATATTATTTACTTTTCCGCATTAAAATAGACCCAAGGAGGAGAGCACAAGTAACAGGGTTCTAAGGTCCAAAGGGAGACCATCTCGAGGAGTCGAGACCGGGTCTCCTAACTGTAGAATTGGTAGGGTTGCTTGCCGTCTCATAGGGGTCTAGGGATGTGGGTTTGGCTATTCATCACGACCGTGGAATCCGTGTTTTTTTACTGGATTATTTAAAACAAGGAATCCTAGTATATCCAATATTTTATATATGTTCTTCTGCTGCTGATATTCTGTGATGTGATCACTTGATATGATGAGACGAATGAAGGGATTCCTTAGCACCTCTATTAGGGTTTGGTAGCATCACACATGCCATATTTAAATTTTTAGAGGGTGCTAACGAATTAATCCTAGGAATCAAACTGGAAAGGCTAGGGTAACAAAAAGATAGTATGCTTTTTAGCACTAAGTGAACTAGAAATACAACCTTTGTAGATCGGACCTTCACTTCATAAGCTCCTTGTAGTAGTCCCTTCGCTGCGTTGATGGAACTCCCGGACCCTTGCATGGCTTCACAAGGCGAATGGAACGTTCTTTCTTGAAGTCTTCGAGGTCGAAGATGATCTACGTCGCGGGAAAACTAGCTCAAGCTTCTACCTCACTAAATAAAGGATTAGTGAAGCAAACGCCCTATACTAAAGTGCTAATCTAGTAGAGAACGAGGAAATAGGAAGTGGGCTCACTTTAGAATTATTTTTCTCACGATATTTTTCTCTCTTTTGAAAACCTAGCAAGCTTATCTCAAGGAAGAAGAAGATGAGCTCAAGCAAATGAGAATGAAGTTGTGAGGTGAGAGAATGAACCATGGGTGAGTGTGTATCATATACTAACCTATGTAGAGACATAACCATGGATAATTGCAATGGTTAGGTTACTAAATATCTTAAGTAAAACAAAACTATTGGACTTAGTCAAAGCATCCACAAGCTTCCACTAGCTTCATGCATCAAGCTAATATTCCACTAATTTTAGAATTACTTTAAATATTAAAACCCATTAACACAATTAGCGTGGTGTAAGTCTCATACACCCATGTATGTTGTATCAACAACCATGATACAAAACAAAATACAATTTAATATATATCACATATATATTAAGTATACACTTATGAGAAAATAAATGCTTAAGTGAGCAAATGTTAGTTAATGTAAATTAGTATATCTAATATACAGTTATACACTAAATTATCAAATCAACTCTTGATATAATAATCCGGCTATATCTCATATAACCGACTAGCATCCAATGTATCGACTTATCGAATCAACACTTGATTCGATAACCCGGATATATCTCATATAACAGACCGATACAAAAGTCGCGAGAATAGAATACAGTATCTCATACACGCATTATTCTAGGTCTCGCACATATCACATACGTGCTCATATTTCGTTTTGCCTGAACCAGTAAAACCTCTAAGCAGGACTCAAAAGACTCGTCAATACGCCGCCAGTGGGTGATGATCACATTAAGCACCCACAAGCCGTCAGCGGTACTAGCTGGACGTAACGGCTACCCGGGTATTGAGTGATCAGAAGATCAGCAAGAAAGCCCGCTCTAACTCCTGCAAAAGCCTAACGGTAACACTTTCCTTACAGTCTGATATGTTGCATATCAAGTCAAGGGGTGGTAAACGTCAGACCCCAATAACCGATAAGTCATGCCGAAGTGAGGATAATAACGGGTTAAGAAACTACTGGTAACACTTACCAGTAAATCTCTAAATCAGCCCTGGCCAGGGACTTCCCTGTTATGGCCAATCGAGCACGGCGCAACATCAACTCCCAATAGCGGGAGAGACGCAACCTCTCCTATCGCCCATTGCCTCTATATGACTCGGGACTGTACCCAAAAACCATCGTTTTGCACGCCCTCTTGGACGTGGTAAGGTAGAAATCAAAGCACAGTGGATATCACACAAGACTCTATGACGATCTTGGGTCTACAGACTAACCTGTACAAGTGTCACCAGAGAACTGCCATCTGACGTGAGGTATAATACTATCTGGGAGTTCTCGGCAAGTTCGTCCAGTGTACCTAGTCACCACTGAGCACCCGTATAGTATCTCTGATGTCAAACACCAATGGATATGGGATCATCCATCGCCCATCTCATGGGTCGAGAAGCATACACGCTAGTCTACTCTGGTATATCGATGCCCCGTCTCGATACACCTACAACTAGGGACATTAAAGGATGAACTTATGGGCTACCATGGCCCTACTAGTATGATCACATCATAGTCCTGGAAGTCAAGTACATATCCTAAGGGCTTTACCAACATGTAACTATAAGACAGTATCAAGAGACAAGTATATATGTTAAGATAAGGTGCAACCAGATAGCATACTATCATGTCGAGCAAGAAAGTCCTCTCTATATATGTCCAAGCATCCAATATAATATACATCATATGTACAATACTGGCCTTTAGGGCATACATACAACTAACAATCTTCCACTTGCACTAGGGCCAGTTGCTGTAGTATCTCATACCGAGCCTCCCGAAGAGTCTCTCGAACTGTATCTAGGAAAGGGCCTTCGTGAATGGATCCGCTGTGTTGTTCTTCGTGTCAACCTTCCTGACCTCGATCTCCCGGCGTTCAACTATCTCCCGGATCAGGTGATACCGCCTCAGAATATGCCTGGATCGTTGATGGGACCTAGGTTCCTTGGCCAAAGCCACCACTCCATTGTTATCACAATACAAAGGTATTGGATCCTTAATGGATGGAACTACTCCAAGTTCAGTTATGAACTTCTTGATCCAGACAGCCTCTTTGGCAGCATCGTTGGCAGCGATCTATTCAGCCTCCATCGTCGAGTCTGCCACGGTTTCCTGGTTGGAACTGTTCCAGCATACCGCCCCTCTATTGAGGGTAAAGACAAATCCCGAGTGCGACTTAGAGTCGTTCTTATCACTCTAGAAGCTCGAATCGGGAAAGAACTCCACTTGGAGTTCTCCATTACCATACACCAGGAGCATCTCTTTAGTCCTTCGCAAGTACTTGAGAATGCTCTTCACAGCTGTCCAGTGACTCTCTCCAGGATCTACTTAATACCTACTCACTACACTTAGTGAGTGTTCTACATCGGTTCTGGTACATAGCATCGTGTACATGATAGAGCCTACTGCCGAAGCATAGGGTATCCCTTGCATGTGAGCTCTCTCCAAATCAGTCTTGGGAGACATCTCTTTGGAGAGAGTGAGTCCAGAGATCGTGGGTAAAAACCCATGCTTGGATTCTTCCATACTAAACCTCTTTAGTATACTGTCAATGTATCTGCATTGGGACAATCCCAGTATCCGTTTAGATCTATCCCTATAGATCTTAATCCCCAAGATGTAGGAGGCAACCCCTAGATCTTTCTTTGAGAATCTTTGTGATAAGAAGAGCTTGACCGATTGTAGCATAGGAATGTCATTTCCTATCAAGAGTATGTCGTCCACGTACAATACGAGGAAGACAACCTTACTCTCTGCCACCTTCTTGTATATACAAGGTTCATCTACATTTTTGACGAAATCAAACTCTTTGATAATGACATCAAAGCAGATGATCCAACTCTGCGATACTTGCTTTAATCCATAAATGGATTTAAGAAGCTTGCACACCTTCCCGCTGCTCCCACTAGTCACGAAGCCCTCTGGCTGAGTCATGTACACGCTCTCTTCTAAATCACCATTTAGAAAGGCGGTCTTAACATCCATTTGCCAAATTTCGTAGTCATGATATGCAGCGATGACAAGCATGATTTGAATAGATTTAAGCATAGCCACCGGAGAAAAGGTTTCGTCATAATCGACACCTGGTCGTTAACGAAAAACCTTTGTAATAAGTCTAGCTTTGAAAGTCTCCACTTTCCCGTCTATACCAATTTTTTCTTGAAGATCCACTTGTTCCCAATGGGTTTAACCCCTTTAGGAGCATCTTCCAAAGTCCATACTTTGTTGGTGTACATGGATTCCATCTCGGACCGCATTGCATCTAGCCATTTCACTGAGTCGTGATAGCCTGCTCGAAGCTAGTTGGGTCATCATCCTCCATGATGCAATCCTCGCTCCCACCATCCATGAGAAAACCGTAGTATCTCTCAGGTGGGTGAGGAACCCTACTAGATCGGCGGAGAGGCTGAGGTTCGTTGGGTACTGTCGAATCCTCGGGTTCCACTAAATCTTCAGTTTGTGTTTGTGTAGCCGGAATTTCATCCAGTTCAACCTCGTTACCACTAATTTCTTTTGCAAGAAATTCCTTTTCTAAAAAGGTGGAATGTCGAGAAACAAACACCTTTTGTTCCTCGCCATGGTAGAAAAGATATCCATGTGAATGTTTGGGATATCCCACAAACATGCATAGAACTGGCTGTGCCTCGAGTTTGTCTGGATTTTGCCTTTTGACATAGGCCGGACAACCCCATATCTTCACTCGTTTAAGACATGGTCTCTTCCCACTCCATATCTTATATGGTGTGGTGGGTACAGATTTAGATGGAACTTGATTCAATAGGTATGCTGCTGTCTCCAGCGCATACCCCCAGAAGAAAATAGGTAACTTAGCTGTGCTCATCATAGAGCGCACCATATCTAATAGGGTGCGGTTCCTCCATTCCGATACACCGTTGTGTTGTGGTCTATATGGAGGAGTCGGCTGTGAGAGAATCTCATTCTCTTTTAGGAAGTCCAGGAATTCATTGCTCAAGTATTCACCTCCTCGATCTGATCGAAGGATTTTAATACTTTTCCCGGTTTGGTTCTCGACTTCCTGTTTATATTCTCTAAATTTTTTCAAAAGCTTCTGATTTGTGTTTTATCAGGAACACATATCCTAATCTAGAGAGATCGTCAGTGAATGTAATGAAGTATGAAGAACCATTCCTGGCATGTGTAGACATGGGACCGCATGAATCACTATGTACCAGTCCTAAGAGTTCCGTAACTCTTTCTCCGTGTCCCGTAAACAGAGTTTTGATCATCTTGCCTTTGAGACATGACTGGCAAGTGTCATAAGATGAAAATTCGAAAGGATTCAAATATCCATCCTTATGCAACTTAGCTAGCCGTGTCGCATTGATGTGATCCAGTCTACAATGCTACAAGAAGGATTCGTTCAGTTCTGAACTTTTCCTCCTGTGTGTGTTTGTTATGCTCAGAACTGTTGATTGATTTAGAACATAAATGCCAATGCACAACGTGCCTGATCCAACCAACTTTTGGTTCAGGAAAATGTTCATAACATTATCCTGTAATACAAAATTGTATCCCTCTTTACCTAATAAAGAAACCGATATAATGTTGCATATCAGGTTCGGCATGTAATAGCATTCGTTCAGAATCAATGTATTACTAGTTGGTAATACAAGGTGATATTTCCCGACGGTTTTAGCTGCAACCATTGCACCATTTCCAACCCTTATGTCTTTATCACCTTCTCCAAGTTCTCTACCTCGTCTCAGCCCATGTAACTGATTACATATATGGGATCCTGACCCGGTATCTAATACCCAGGACGTAGAGCAAATGGAGAAACAGTTCTCTGTAACGAACACACCCGAAGAAAATGCATCAACATGTACTTTCTTCATTCGGGTGGCATGGGAATCCTGGTATTCCCCTATATCCTGTTCAGTCTTATAACTTTTATAAAAAAGAACGGAACCAACGTTCCCCAGCACAGTATAACATGTGGGTTCAGTTAATACATCCATATTATTATCTTGATTAAGGCATGATATGGTCACTACCTGGAGAGAGAGAAGAAAAAACTTTAGCGTATGCTCTTGCAAGATTAGATTGGTTATTATTTTATCTAATCAGGATGGCTCCCACTGTTTTTATCAAATCTTCCTTCAAATCCTAAAAGGAAAGACTAGCCGGGATTAATTACACCCTACAATTTCACCAATCTTTCAGCCAGGCCAGTATCGGTACTTTGAGGGAGGTTCCCTATGCTTTCGCACGGACCTAATTAAAATAAATCTCGTTTTCCTAGAGGCATAACCCCGTTGACACCTTTCTAGACAGCTACTTGATCGGCAAATTGTCCTGTGTAAAACTCTCCCAGGAGTAACAATTACTCGCAGTGGGTATCGGGATCTAACTATCTCATAGAAGGTATGCAATCTCATTGCAAATTTCAACACTTGAAATTCCCGATAACATTTTGCCCCTAACCCCTATGACCTTGAAAAAGGCCAACAAATCATAGGATGCCAGTCAAGTTCAACCCGTCATTTCTTGATTGAATCAAACCCACTTGCACGACCCTTGACAAAGGCCAACAAGGTCGTACGACTACCCTAAAACAATCTGCATCATATTCATAAGCAGATAAGAACCATTCAGCTACCGCACACTATGCCTTGACAAAGGCCAACAAACGCAGCACGAATACTAAACAGTTCTTATCTGAAATGACGGAGGGCTACAACAGGTTTTTCTGAAAACCTATTGCATTATGAACTTGATATCGTTGTAGAAACAAGTGAATTTTGAAAATGAGTGTTTTTAGGCTTTTCGTAGTTTCGCTAAAAAGGTCACTCCCGGTGAAGGAATCTCGGCTCTTTCCTCATCGAATAAGTTGCGGGATATATCATATATATCACTATGCAAAGCAAAACTCCAAAAGCAATCAAAAAACAAACCGAGGGTTGTAGCATCTGCCAGTTTTGCTAAAGAGGTCACACCCGGTGAAGGGATCTCGGTTCTTTCCTCATCGAATAAGGTGCGGGATATATCATATATATCACTATGCAAAGCAAAACTGTAGCAACCCTTTTAATTTGGAAAATTTGATTCTACAACATCTTTTAGGTTTCTTTTCTTTCATTAATCACATTAATGAAGTCCCATCATTTATGTCATCTAAACATCACAGATAAATACAACGTACACTTATGCCATCCGCATTCGCCTCGATGTCCCATCATGCACCATTAGGTTAGGTAACTAACGGCTGAGCGGGGCAGGGCTAGCGCGGGTGTAAAACATAAGTAACGACTATATAATATATCATATATACTATATACAGTATCCATCTCAACATATCACATGATCACATCACAGATATCGCAGCAGAAGAAACATATGAAATAATGGATATACTAGGAGGTCCGTGTTTTATTTTGAGACTCTATAAAACACGGATTCCACGGTCGCGATGAATAGGCAAACCCACACCCCTAGACCCCTACGAGAGCGGCAATCAACCTTACCAATTCTAGAGTTAGGAGACCCGGACTCGACTTCTCGAGTTGGTCTCCCACTGGACTCTAGAACCCGGTTACTTGTGCTCTCATCCTTGGGTCTATCCTAGTGCGTAAAAGTAAATGATATACATGAATGGTGACAGCAACCTCAACCCGGAAGTGCCCCAATAAAAGAATATTACATACATTTAATTTTACATGAATGAAAATAAAAACTCTCATCTCACATAAAAAAAAACCCGGCTATTCAAAACACGACGATCCAATATAACATATCCAGCAACACAGGACATCACATGTCATCAACGTAAGCAAGTATGTGCACCCTAATTGCCGTTGATATATAGCAACGAAATCGGCGATACACATACTACGCTTACAGTCGCATAAGAAGTATCACATACTACTAGGCAATGTTAAAACTTTCGATCGAATCATCGAACACCCGTATTTCCCAGCAAGCTCAACACTTGAGCACTGTTAAACAATACCCAAAAACTATGCCACAGTATTTAATGGACCAACCGTAGAAGGGCGAACCTAAGCCTCATTTGTGGCGCCACTAACTACGGTAAACCCTTAGGTTTAGTCGCAGCTTTGTGGTCACATCTCGAATTAGGGTTTCTTTCTTCTAGATGGTCCATAAGAATACTTGCATTATATATTGAGTACGTTCAACTTGGAAAATACCTGTGTTTGATAATTCGTTCGACCTGTTTAACGTCGTCAAAGTTACCAATACAATGCTAAAATATACGAATACGAAATACTTCGCAAAGAGTCCAATACCAAACTAACATCACATGCAATTTTGGACTACACAAACAATACCAAAAACCCCAGAACATGATGTACAGAGCACTGGTGCAAAACGAAGAGGATGGAAGCATGTACGGCCGGCGTCGCCGGAAAAACAAGTGTCGTCGCCGGATCGAATCCGAGCCCCCCACTCGTATTTCACCTGTGTTCTTAAATCATCTTAAATGCCACTCTGCAGTTGCTAAAATAATTTTTAACCCAATTTTCAAAAAATTTCGAGAGAGCATTTTAGGGTTTCTAAAACCGTATTTTTTGCGGAGTTTTTCGGTTTCGTATTATCTTAGTACGGTCTAGGTTTCTAGTTAGGCTCTGATACCATGAAGGGTTCCATAGCACCTCTAGTAGGATTTGGTAGCATCACACATGCCACATTTATATTTTTAGAGGGTGCTAACAAATTAATCCTAGGAATCAAACTAGAAAGGCTAGGGTAATAAAAAGATAGTAAGCTTTTTAGCACTAAGTGAACTAGAAATACAACCTTTGTAGATCGGTCCTTCACTTCATAAGCTCCTTGTGCTGCAATGATGGAACTCCCGGACCCTTGCATGGCTTCACAAGGCGAATGGAACATTCTTGCTTGAAGTCTTCGAGGCCAAAGATGATCTACGTCGAGGGAAAACTAGCTCAAGCTTCTACCTCACTAACTAAAGGATTAGTGAAGCAAACACCCTGTACTAAAGTGTTAATCTAGTAGAGGATGAGGAAATAGGAAGTGGGCTCACTTTAGAATTATTTTTCTCACAATATTTTTCTTTCTTTTGAAAACCTAGCAAGTTTATCTCAAGGAAGAAGAAGATGAGCTCAAGAAAATGAGAATGAACTTGTGAGGTGAGAGAATGAACCATGGGTGAGTGTGTATCATATAATAACCCATGTAGAGACATAACCATGGCTAATTGTAATGGTTAGGTTACTAAATATCTTAAGTAAAACAAAACTAGTGGACTTAGTCAAAACATCCATAAGCTTCCACTAGCTTCATGCATCAAAGCTAATATTCCACTAATTTTAGAATTACCTTAAATATTAAAACCCATTATCACAATTAGCATGGTGTAAGTCTCATACACCCATGTATGTTGTATCAACAACCATGATACAAAACAAAATACAATTTAATATATATCATATATATATTAAGTATACACTTGTGAGAAAATAAATGCTTAAGTGAGCAAATGTTAGTTAATGTAAATTAGTATATCTAATATACAATTCTACACTAAATTATCAAATCAACTCATGATTTAATAATCATCTATATCTCATATAACCGACTAACATCCAATGTATCGACTTATCGAATCAACACTTGATAACCCGGCTATATCTCATATAACCGACCGATACAAAAGTCGCGAGAATATAATACAGTATCGCATACACGCATTATTCTCGGTCCCGCACATATCACATGCGTGCTCCTATTTCATTTTGCCTGAACCAGTAAAACCTTTATGTAGGACTCTAAAGACTCGTCAATACGCCGGCAGTAGGTGATGATCACATCAAGCACCCACAAGCCGTCAGCGGTACTAGCTGGACGTAACGGCTAACCGAGTATTGAGCGATCAGAAGATCAGCAAAAAAGCCCTCTCCAACTCCTTCAAAAGCCTGACGGTAACACTTTCCGTACAGTCCGGTCTCCTCGTCTGATATGTTGCATATCAAGTCTAGGGGTGGTTAACGTCAGACCCCAATAACCGATAAGTCATGCCGATGTGAGGCTCATAACGGGTCAAGAAACTACTGGTAACACTTACCAGTAAATCTCTAAATCAGCCCTGGCCAGGGACTTCCCTGTTATGGCTAATCGAGCATAGCGCAACATCAACTCCCAATAGCGGGAGAGACGAAACCCCTCCTATCGCTCATTGCCTCCATGTGACTCGGGACTGTACCCAAAAACCACCGTTTTGCACGCCCTCTTGGACGTGGTAAGGTGGAAATCAAAGCACAGCGGGAATCACACAAGACTCTATGATGATCTTGGGTCTACAGACTAACCTGTACAAGTGTTACCAGAGAACTGCCATCTGACGTGAGGTATAATACCATCTGGGAGTTCTCGGCGAGTCCGTCCAGTGTACCCAGTCACCACTGAGCACCTTTATAGCATCTCTGATGTCAAACACCAATGGATATAGGATCATCCATCGCCCATCTCATGGGTCAAGAAGCATGCACGCTAGTCTACTCTGGTATATCGATGCCCCGTCTCGATACACCTACGACTAGGGACATTAAAGGATGAACTTATGGACTACCATGGCCCCACTAGTATGATTACATCATAGTCCTGGTAGTCAAGTACACATCCTAAGGGCTTTACCAATATCTAACCATAAGACAGTATCAAGAGACAAGTATATATGTTAAGATAAAGAGCAACCAGATAGCATACTATCATGTCGAGAAAGAAAGTCCTCTCGATATATATCCAAGCGTCCAATATAATATACATCATATGTACAATACTGGCCTCTAGGGCATACATACAACTAACAACGAATGCTTATATTATATATATGATATATAATTACTATTGATGCTTTCGTTTCTTCTGTGATGTTTAGGAAGCATAATTGATGGGACTTCATTAATGAGATTAATGAAATAAAAGAAACTTAAAGATATTGTAGAATGTTGTTTTAAAAACTGGTAGCTCTAGTTCTTGCTTTGTATAGCGGTATTCCTTGTAGAATATCCAGCACCTTATTCGATAAGGAAAGAGCCGAGATCCCTTCACCGGGAGTGACCTCTTTAGCGAAACTGGCAGATGATACAACCCACTCGGTTTTGTTTTTGATTGCTTTTTTAGTTCATGCTTTGCATAGCTGTATTTGTGAAATATCCAACACCTCATTCGATAAGGAAAGAGCCGGGATCCCTTCAACGGGAGTGACCTCTTTAGCAAAACTATTAAAAGCCTGAAAAACACTCTTTTTCAAATCACTCGTTTCTACAACGATATCAAGTTCATTACGCAAAAAGGTTTTCTTAAAAACCTGTCGTAACCCTCCGTTATTTTAGGAAGTAGAGTACTTAGTATTCGTGCTACGTTTGTTGACCATAGTTAAGGAATAGTATGCGGTAGCTAGGTGATGTCTTCCTACATAGCATATGATGCGATTAATTAGGACAATCATGCGACTTTGTTGACCATAGTTAAGGGCCATGTGGGTGGGTCTAATTAATCACGAATTGACGGGTAGAAATTGACTAGTGCTTATGATTTGTTGACCATAGTTAAGGTCATAAGTCACCATGGGCAAAACATTATCGGGAATTTCAAGTGTTGAAATTCGCAAAGAGATTGCATACCTTCTTTGAGATAGTTGGATCCCTATACCCACTGCGAGTAAGAGTTACTCCTGAGAGAGTTTTACACATTACAATTAGCCGATCAAGTAGAAATCTAGAAAGGTGTTAACGGGGTTACGCCTCTAGGAAAACGAGGTTTATTTTAATTAGGTCCGTGCGAAAACACGGGAAACCTCCCTCAAAGTACCGACACTGGCCTGGCCGAAAGATTGGCGAACTTATAGAGTGTAATTAATCCCGGCTAGTCTTACCTTTTAGGGTTTGAAAGAAGATTTGATAAAAACAGTGGGAGCCATCTATCATGACCCGAAATATTAGCTCGTTACCGACACATAAAATCACGCTACGTCTAAAGGTATAACGTAAATTAAGTAAACAGAAGCCCAGAAATCTAAAACCTTTTTAAAGAAAATAGAAGATGTGAAGTTTTAAAATAAAGGTATGGTGGGAATCAAAT
Source organism: Agapanthus africanus (assembly GCA_030015575.1). Classification (NCBI taxonomy): domain Eukaryota; kingdom Viridiplantae; phylum Streptophyta; class Magnoliopsida; order Asparagales; family Amaryllidaceae; genus Agapanthus; species Agapanthus africanus. The sequence goes on along the minus strand of CM057347.1, from coordinate 136,745,845 downwards.
CATTTTCTTAAATGCATAAATAGCGGGACATAAAAAAATGCAAGTGAATTTTACTAGTTAAAAAAATGTTTCGTCTTTTTTAAAAATTTAGGCAGCACCTCCTTTGTATATTTTGATCCAAAACCACAAACACATGATAATATAAAGGCATCCCCAAGCGGGAGCTAGCACTTCGCCAATCGGCAGAATCACAACCACGCAAGACAGAATATATGTATACGACACCCAACGGTGAAGATCAGCACAAAGAATAATGTAAAGCAAGACACTAAACCCACCAAGCGAACATATAACCCATCGCTCAAGTCTCACAACTACAAGTCTTGCTAAGTCTTACTACATATACATATACTAGTTTCTGATTGATGGAGTTAACTGGATACAACAGGAATAATAAATACAAGAGTGGCACGATCCAACATGTACCACCTACCAAAGCAAAACACCCGAATGCAGCTGTGTGCCAGCGATGCCGCTACTGATCCATGCGGTCAACCTGCAAGAAATATGGCACAACGGGGGTGAGTTGCCAACTCGTGAGTAGAAAACATCATCAGGTAGAAATCGAATAAAACAACGATTCCTAGGTCAATTATATCATAAAGGCAATACTATGATATCTAGGGTGACCGTATCTGCATAGCTCCCAACACTATACTCGATGCCTTTATGCATGTGGATATCATCCAACCATATAATCAATGCCTGTATGCCGGTGGATCTCATCCATGTGTGCATCAATGATACAACAATATCATGCATGTAAATATCATAAAAGCATATGCATGTAAATATGAGGATATCAATCAACGTGTGTCTATCAACGACACATCAAAATCATGGAACCTGTGTGTCCAAAATCGACAATCGAAACATCATGAAACCCGTGTCCAATATCGACACGTAAATACTCATATCTCTCGGGCTCCGTCAGTCCGGATCGGCCCACGGGCTCCGTCTGTCCGGATCGGCCGTCGGGCTCCGGCAGAACGGATCGGCCCGTATCATCTCACGACTCCCGTCGGTATCCTCCGGATAACCGCCGGGTCCAAATACTATCACCGGTAGGTAGTGGTCCCTCTTCCAGGCTCATCGTCTACACCACAAAAATCATTTCTTGTCCCGGGGTACCATACCAGGTCCACCATGTACCCGCAGACGGTGCCTCCCGCTCCTCGAATCAGGTTTCACATGCCAATCTCAGAACCGGGAAAACACATGGTGGATGTCTCGAAATATCATATCAAGAGAAACCAGGTTTTTAAAACAATACATACTTTCTTTTGAAACATAACTACGGTTATCAAATCCAGAATCTCATGAAAACAGCATCTCAATGCGTATAATCGTAAAGCCTGATTTATGCGACATATAACAGAAATGTAAGCATATCCGTATATCATGCAACATGAAACGGTGATGTGAACATAGCAAGTAGATCATGCAATGAGTCATAACAAGATGCAGCAATTCTACTGTGTAGTGACATAGCAATTATTGATGATGAAAGTGTGTGAGCCGGACAATCTGTGTAAGTGTAACATACGCATCATCGATAATGGTGTGGGTGTACTAGCACAGGTATATAATGCAATGAAAATGTCATGAACGTAACATAAAGTACATCGTCAGCTAAATGATATAAGATATACGTATCTAACATGACCGAGTCGGTGAATTTATCAATCGGCATCCAGCTTCACAATATCACGTACGGTATAATCCATCGTATGGCATCCTCTAGTCAAGGGTATGGATCAATAATCATAAAACTCATCACGTACGGTAAATCATCGTACGGCGGCATTAAACAATTAGGGTTCCTATCAACCTATATGACGCTGAGGGTACAGACCTAACATCTCGTACGGCTTATCACTCATGATTCACCACATTATATATATATATATACATATATCCCAGGTCGCATCCATAACAATCTCATATCAGGGGACCGGCAAAGGTATCAATCCTCTCATATCGACTTGCATCCGTATACCAACGTATCAATCAAGTCATCATATCACATTGTATATTCTTTTCATCACATTTATATCTCATATCAAGTCATTTACATATATATATATATATTTATAGTATCTTATAAATCTCATATCATGCTACTCTAAATCTCATACTTATTCTCGTACACTACCTATCTTTATATCGTGATTCACATTCATTTATCATATCCTTATATATGTATCAATCCGAGACATCATTTCTTTCATATCATGTCATACTAAACCTTTAATCACATCTATAGGTTCCTAGAATAGGTTTCTCTAACCATATCCTATATATCGGTTTCCATAAAAATTTGTGGGGGTGCTATACGACATCCATCCGACTTCCTCCGTAGATATAAATCTACACACCTGCGGAACTCCTGGCTCGGCCATAGTCGAGGTGCTTCGTCATCTCGGAATCCACGCGAAGGTACCTACAATAAATACATAATCACAAATGCTATTAACATCAAGTTTCGAAATCCAATACAGCACACGGTGCGCTCATTGGTTAGAACCTATAGCCTACGCATGCAAAAACAACCAAACAACCCTCGTCATTGACGTACAAACATCTAACGACCCCAAAAAGTATCAAATACCAAATCCCAAGTTTACAAATCACGAATTCCAAATTCAGCAACGAAGCAAATCACTCCCAGATTACACTATAGGACAAAATAGGGAATGTTGCATATAGGGTTGCTCTAAATATTGCATAACCAAGCTATAGTCCAAGATTCAACACATTTCACCACAACTTGGCCCTAATTTGTGGTCAAATCAAATAAATCTGCGGCCAGATTATGGGCTATTGGGCTCGGGTTTCAGGTGGTGTTCCTAGGTTTCCTGCTCCTCTCACAGTGAAAGGAACTTATTTTATGCCGGTCTCAGGTCATCCTAGATTCCTATATACCATCAAAATCTGTTACAAATCCGACGTCGGGAAATTCTAAGTCCGTGTATTGGTTTCTAATCCGGGTCTTGGCCAGTAAAATCCACACTAAGGTCTTGTAGCAGCCCCTAAACATCACAAATCCACACAATCATCCAAACCCTCTCTTGGGATTTTCCAAACATCACTAATCTAACATGTTTAACTCTAAACTAAACTAGAATGCAAAGAAACTTAAAACTAAACTAAATGAAAGGAATTATACCTCATTTGGGCAACTCAAGAAAAACCCTAGCTTCTCAAAGTCTCCAAAATCCAACATTGATGGGTCCAAAGTGTTGAGGATGAGGTGGGGATCAACTTTAATGAAGATGGTATAGGGTTTTGATGAAGATTCGGAGATGATATTTGGAGGTGAAGGTGGAGGGAGATGAGGAGAAAGAAGATGAAGGAAAATGATGGGGTGAAGGAATGGTGGATGCCCTCTCTCTCTCTCTTTCTTATTCTCACCCTCACTAACAAGCCATGCCTCTTATGGTCCCTTCTCTCTGTCTCCTCAATAATACTCTTTCTTTTCTTTTCTTTTCTTAAAACCGAATATCAACAAACACCAATGAAACAACTTGCAACCAAATGTAACGTGACATGGTGCACTAGCCATGAAAAAAATGTAGAAACACGGATTTGGCTTAATTGCGATTAGTAGTGCACTAATCAATTTTTATTTAAACTGCATATAATTAATTATAAAAATGCCAAATCCGATAAATATATATTTAAATGGATAAATCATTTTAATCTCCAATTATTTCACAAATATTGATATATATTTATACTACTTTACGAAAACCCCAATTTCGCAAATCGGGTAGTTTTCCCGAAATATATTATTTTAATATTAAATTCAAAAAATAATATTTTATATTTTCTGAAATGTTGCAATGTTCCCCCTTAAATAAATTCGGTCCCCGAATTTACATTTAAACCCCCAAATACTAAAACATTTCAATAATCAGCTCAAATCACGGGGCTCCGAAATCACGGAAGATATAGAAATATTACAGCGCATCAAGTGCGCATGAAAATGAGTACGAAACTCAAAATTGAACTCAGTCTAGCATAACGCAATTATCGGAGTTACAATAGAGATACAGATCTCGAAATCCAACACTGAAATCCAAAATACACTAGTCGAATACTATAATACATGTATAGTACGCATCCTTTGAAAAACCTTCAAAAACTGAATAAAACACATGCAAAATCCTTTCTGAATCGCCGTGTGATGCGTAACTCACGGCACAAGTGACGGACGCTCATTTATAAAGTACTAAATATATCTATATATGTTTTTGCTCAAATTATACGTTTCGCCCTTATAAAACATCCCAAGAGGTTTTCCTTTATAAACGTTCATGTCGCTCGCGGACACGTAGGAAATAGCGAGACTATAGCTCCTTTTGAAAACCTCTTGTTAAACTTTTAATGCATTCAAAGTACCCAGGTATTGTCCTAAGATCAGTCATGTTCGGCTACTATATAATATAGTGCCCATCATGAAAACAAAGGGCTCAAGAGCAAAATCAGCCTCAAAAGGCGTATCCAACAATCCCGTGCGTCTGGTGTGCATGGAAATCAAATCCGAATACAAGTGCTACGAATGTGCACAAAACCAACTAAGTGCAACGGGTGTGCACGAAAGCATCTGTCCAGTTCAACGGGTGTGCACGACAACAACATCTAGTGCATCTATAGTGCACGAAAATCTCAATCCAGTACAACTAACATGCACGAATGAAAATCCCAATCGAGTGCATCCGGTGTGCATAAAATCACATCTCATATCATGCGCCCAATGTGCGCGAAAATCTAAATCAAGTGCATCCGTCATGCACGAATGAAATCTAAATCAAGTGCCTCCAACATGCACGAATAAAATCTCAAGCAAGTGCATCCGACATGCACGAATAAAATCTAAATCAAGTGCATCCAACATGAACAAATAAAATCTAATTCAAGTGCATCCAACATGCATGAATAAAATCCCAATCAAGGGCATTTGACATGCACGAATAAAATCTCACTCAAATGCATCCGATGCGCATGAAATCCAACACCAAGCGCCTAATATGCGCAAAATCCAACCCAATCGCGTCAGGTCCATATAAATGCTCAGTGCAGTAAAGCGCATGAAAAAAGAACGTCAAGTGCAACGCGCACAAAACAAATATCTGGTAACACAAATGCTCAAATACATAAATCGTATGCAACCAATCTACGGAATATCGATCTAGTGCAACCAAATCACGAAATACCCATCTGGTGCAACAAACGCATGAAATGCAAATTTAGTGCAACAAATGCATAAAATACAAATCGGGTGCATCCAGTGCATGAAATACAAATGTGGTGCATCTAGTGCATGAAATACAAATCCGGTGCATCTAGTGCACGAAATACCAATTTAGTGCAACAACTGCACAAAAACTCATAAATAACTTAAACGCGTATAAAACCAACACCGAGTATACCAAGGTGTATAAAAATCGTAAACGTGTGCAACTATGTACACAAAATCTGTACCAATGCACTGCAAGCATATGTGAGCTATACCGAGTGCAAAACCAAATCAAGTGCGTACCACATGCACAAATCAAATCAACTGTATGAAATCCACGAAATCATAAACACGTGCATCCAAGGCACAAAACGATCTCAGGTGCAATAAGTATGCACAAATCATAAACCAACACAACGGTGTATAAAACATATATCAAGTGCAATAACTATGCACAAAAATGTAAATACCCAGCAGGTGCAGCCATGGTGCCCGAAAACAATATCATGAAACTCAATCATCAAAACTCAAATCAAAGTGATATAAGCGTGATACATGGATCACAAACGCAAATCGCAACAAATGACATTGAGGTACACCTCCTACAATGTCGAAAAATGTCAGTGCGACCAAAACTGGCAGAGCAAGAACATCCGCTTTCCTCCTGCTCACAGTCTAGCGTCCTCCGTCGTCAGGTCCTCATTTTCTCTATTTATTAACAATCTCGCAATTCGTCGGCTCATCGGCCCGGTCAGGTATGCTAACGGAAACGATTCCGCTCTGGCACTTCTCTGGTCATCTCTCGGCCAATTAGCATGACCACTCGTAAAGCAGCACGTCACTGGCATCGGCCTCTGGCCCTCTGAATACACGCGACACAACTGATCCTAGGTGCAAATCTTATCGCAGCAGTGTCCTGGAAGGAACCTGCTCAGGGCCTCTTCCGATCTCGCCTATGCCGAACTATACGGAGGCTGGTACTCTTACACAATCTTTTCTCGTCTTCTGGACATCTGCGTTCTCAGCACAGCATTTCCTCAGGAACTGGCCGTATACCAACGCCTCTGTAAACATATCAGATCTCTAATCTCGACGGGGAGTAACCACGGCTCGTTAACTCTCGCACGAAGCTCGTGTTCCACTCGTCTTTATTATCGTCCACTTCGGCGTCATGTCATGCTATCTGCGCATTGCAATTATTCTCGGCTACAGTCAATCCGGAGTCTCTCACACGGACTCAAAATTACGAACTCGGTATCTTCATCACTCTGTAGAAGATATCTAGCCGAACACGTCCTCAGGAACTTGTCCCAACCATCGGAGGAATACTCTATAATCGTCCGTTCTCGATCAACTCACAACGCATCTGGGTGAGGTCCTCTATCTGATGCTGGTCCGCTTACACATATCCTATCGGATCATTCAACGAACAATGTCATCTCTGGATCGATCTACTCTAGATCTGAGTAAAATTCTCCATACTGGAAATCTTCAACTCAACTGGGCCTGCGTCGGTGCATCAAATCAGACGAATCATCTTCGTCTCTCAACTAAAGATAGACTAGCCATCATCTGTCGCATCTCTGCCTGAAAGCTCCAGCGATCTCAGCTCGTAAGCTCTAAAAGCGATATCTCTTAGCATCAGCTGGGTCATCTGTCTGCAAGGTAGACGACATCACAAACTGTGAGGTAGGCTGTACATCAACAGTCCTCTCACAATAGGTAGCCTCTAGCAATAGCCCGATCATCCGGTGCCAAACCGAACACTCGCCTCAAACGAGAAGTCACAACACCAACACTACATCGAAACGTTCCCATGTCACCAGAAAACACGATGGTCAGTCCTCGTCCATGACGAGCTCGTTCTGACCGCATCACTAGCAGCAGCTCAATCTGCGCTCAAACCATAGTGACAGGAACCTCAGGCATGCATCGATGAAGATAGATCAAAGGGATGAAAGGAAACGACAGATCCAGAATGGATACATGATCATAAGGACGAATGAAATCAATGAGGGTATGATCATGGAAACGAATAAAATCAAGGATCTCAAATGGAAGTATAATCGTGGGGATGAAGAGAATCACAGATCTCAAAATATGTATATCCTAAAGTTTCTTAAGTTGAGTATCGTATCGTAAATATACCGTGGAACATGCGTACGGTACATAACTTTACTCAAGCTACATATTCCATCAATCAGGGTCAACCTATGTAACGAATGTTCAGGTCTAATACCCCCCTGTTCAAGTCTAAGTTCCGTAAGGTCAAAGCCTAGGTTCTGAAATATATATACGCCCTAGACTCCGCATAGTCAAACATAGACTCGAATCAAGGTTAAACCTAGCGCTCTGATACCAATTTTTTCACGACCCGAAATATTAGCTCGTGACCAGCACTCGCCACATCTAAAGGCGTAACGTAAATTAAGTAAGCCGAAGCCCGGAAATCTAAAACCTTTTTAAAGAAAATAGAAGAGGTGAAGTTTTGAAATAAAGGTATGGTGGAAATCAAATCATTTTCTTAAATGCATAAATAGTAGGACACAAAAAAATGCAAGTGAATTTTACTAGTTGAAAAACATGTTTCGTCTTTTTTAAAAATTTGGGTAGCACCTCCTTTGTATATTTTGATCCAAAACCACAAACACATGATAATATATTGGCATCCCCAAGCGGGAGCTAGCTCTTCGCTAATCGGCGGAATCACAACCACGCAAGACAGAATATATGTATACGACGCCCAACGGCGAAGATCACCACAAAGAATAATGTAAAGCAAGACATCAAACCCACCAAGCGAACATATAACCCATCGCTCAAGTCTCGCAACTACAAGTCTTGCTAAGTCTTACTACATATACAAATACTAGTTTCTGATTGATGGAGTTAACTAGATACAACAAGAATAATAAATACAAGAGTGGCACTATCCAACATGTACCACCTAGCGAAGCAAAACACCCGAATGCAGTATGCCAGCGATGCCGCTACTGATCCATGTGGTCAACTTGCAAGAACTGTGGCACAAAGGATGTGAGTTGCTTACTCGTGAGTAGAAAACATCATCAGGTAGAAATCGAATAAAACAACGATTCCTAGGTCAACTATATCATAAAGGCAATACTATAATATCTAGGGTGATTGTATTTGCATAGGTGCCAACACTATACTCGATGCCTATATGCATGTGGATATCATCCAACCATATAATCAATGCCTGTATGCTGGTGGATCTCATCCACGTGTCCATCAATGACACAGCAATATCATGCATGTAAAGATCATAAGAGCATATGCATGTAAATATGAGGATAACAATCAACGTGTGTCTATCAACGACACATCAAAATCATTGAACCTGAGTGTCCAATATCGACACTCAAAACATCATGAAACCCGTGTCCAACATCGGCACGTAAATCTTCATATCTCTCGGGCTCCGTCAGTCAGGATCGACCCACGGGCTCCATTTGTCTGGATCGGCCCTCGAGCTCTGGCAGAACGGATCGGCCCGTATCATCTCACGACTCTGGTCGGTATCCTCCAGATAACCGCCGGGTCCAATGTAACGTTTTGAAAATCGTTTCGGTGAAATTTCGAAAAAACGGTAAAATAAGGGGGTTTTCTGTAAAAAGTCAAAATGCAAATATCTTTATTATAAAATTAAATATACATATTCTAGCTATGTAATTGCTAGTATTTGGTGTTTATTGAGCCACTGGTGAAATTTCAAATTTTCTGAAAATTTTTCCGAAATTAATTATTTTAATATTATTTTAAGCCGTCACTAATACATTTAATTAGGGAAAATTACAAATTGGAATGAGTTGAAACAAATTTTGTGCATCATAATACATTAAAAAAAATTTATCGTGTGGTTTTTGAAGTGAAATGAAACTGCCAAACGATGTTAGAAATTATTGAAGAAAAAAGGCTTTTTTGGTGAAATTAGTGTAAATGGATGTTTGGGGGTATAGTATTTATCATTTTCCATCACCCCACACCCATACCCACACTCACACACCCTCATTTATCTTTTCTCTTGGCTGAATTCAGCAGCCCCTCTCTCAATCTTTTCCCCACTTGTGTTGCAAAAGAAAAGAAAAGAAAAGAAAAAGGAAATGTAGAAATGAGAGTGGACTTTGACTAGGTTGACTAGGCATCATTTTCCCCACCTCCCTCTCTCTCCACTTTCCCTCTACTTGCAGCCGAGCCCCCCTTCTTGCTGTCCAGATTTTCCCCCCATAACCCCACCTCATTTCCCCTCAAAAAAATGTCCAAATTCCATCAAAAATCAAAGCTAAAATCCAAATCCGACTCCTACCCATTTTCCCTCATCTTCTTTAGCATGGATCTTGGTGCAAGAATTTCAAATTTGAGGTCTAGATTTCAAGTTTGATTCATGGTTGTGAGGTATAACTTTTGACCCATTGTTCAATTATTGGTTTAATTTCTTAATGAAGGTTATTAGGTGCTAATTTATGGTTTAATTGAAAGATGTGGGTTTGCAAGAGAAGATTTAGATTAGCATTTGTGAAAATCTAATTAGGGTTTTGTGTTGTGAGACTATGGTTGTGTGATGTTTTTAGGCTCTTATGACATGTTAAAACAAGATTAGTAGTTAGTTGTTAATGTTTAGTTAAAAAATTGTGTTAATTATGCTAATTTGTAAACTGGGTTTTTAAAATAATTATATTCTTGTGAGATAAAATTCAAATTAAGGTTTCATGTCATTATAAATATTATATTGAGTGGTTTAATGTATTTAGTTCATGAAAATCCAAGCTAAATTGTTATTTGTGCATTTTTGCTATAAAATTGTTAAAATTTGGGTATATTGTAAACTAGAATTTTGGAATTTATGGAAATTGATGAGAATAAATTATAGGAATGGTTTATATGACTTTGTTATGATATTTAGTGAATATTGTGGCCGCTAGATTCGTTTAAACATCAAGATTTTGTATTAAAGCGGTTAATTTTGCTTATTAGGTTTTCGGAAAAATAGCTTTAAAGCGAATTTGAAGTTTTGGTGATTTTAACCCTATTTTATATATATAATTAAGGTGTTGTGAAACCACGATTGATACGTTTGAGTTTTTTCTCGATGATTTGGCGTTTGTACGCCGACGTCGAGGGTTTTTGGGTTGATTTGTGGAAGCAACCATAAGTTTTGACCTATGTGGGATTCATGTGTCTTTTTTGGGTCATGAGTCGGATTTTAATACAACACGGTGCGTTATGATATGTAGGTACCCCATGTGGACTTAGAGACGACAAGCAAGCGCGTGGCGACTTCGGCACCGGCTAGCGAGGACCAGGTGAGTAGATTTATATCTACGGGAAGAAGTCGGGTGGATGGCGTATAGCACCCCCGCAGTCCGTAATGTAGCTCATATATATATGTTTATATAGGTGTTTTATGATACGAGAATGTTTATTCATGTTATGATTATGTGTTCATGGATTAGCTTTGGGTTAGTTGCGAAACCCTAGAGTAGTTGTTATACCCACATACGCACACACGGACTTGCATACTTTACTTTCTTGTACGCAGATTGGGATGTGTATACATGTATATATGCGTGGGTATGGGACGATGCATATGTACATTCATATACACATGCATGGATAATGATGATAGTACTTGGGATTTATGATGAGTCGATGAGATTTGATTTGAGGCCGTGAGATCGGTGATATAGCAGGGTTCGTATTTGAGATACGACATGACGTTGTAGCGGGTCCTTGATGTAGTGTTTCACACACGTGCATGCATACTTAGGCGGTATCAGTATTGTACTAGACGTAGATCAGTACCCCGATCATGATATTTGATAAAGAGGATACCAGGTGAATAGTATGATGAATGTGATATTAACCCGTACCCAGATTTGGGGATGCCGGACGACGGATTTACGTACGAGCTATATTTTGATGATTGATCCGCACTCTTGACTTGGGATGCCTGCTTATAGATATGGTATCGGATATGATATTATTGAGGCGGGATCACCGACTAATATATATACAGGTATGTATATGTATCGACTCAGATGTTAGGCGGTTTCCTTACCTGTAGTCCAGCTTGTTAGCTTAGCCCTTTAGTTTAGTTTAGGCTTTAGATTAGATTCGATTCTTACCTATTTCAAAAACTAACGAATCGTGGGTATTTTAAAAGACAGCCAAAGGGATCCTACGGATATTTCAAAAGACGTATCTTTTCATAAAAACACCGTAGCCCCTACTTTCAAAACCCCATGATTCGTGTTATTTCAAAAGGCACCATTTGTAGGACTTATATTAGATTAGGGCAGATTAGTTATAGTTGCGTCTAGTATTCAGCTCCCGCTCATTATTGTGGTTCGCTTCGCATCGCATGCTTAAATTATGTTTCATACTCCATTATTGATATCATGCTGTTAGGACACCAGCACCATTACCGATGATGCGTATGTACTACGTACACTTACTTGCCGGCTCACACACATCTTCATCGGTAATTGCCATGTCACGTACACCTTAGAAAATATTATTGCTTGACATAGCGTACTTGCCTTATATGTTAGTTTAGACATTGTAGTTATTACCTGCTACTTCATGCATACTGTTATTCATTGTTATGCCGCATTCATGGATTCTCATGCATATATTCACTATTTTACGTGTTATTGAGATTTGGATTCGGATTTCCATGAGATTTTTCTGGATTTGGAGGAAAACCGCAAAAACATAAATAAACCTTTTCTCTCTTTTAAAATAAAAAGTGCTGTTTTCCCATGATGTATAAGTCGTCCACCATGAGTTTGCTGATGGATTTCGAGACCCGATTTGAGGAGTGGAGGAACCGTTTCGGGTACATGGTGGGCCCGGTGCGGTACCCCGGGGCAAGAGGAATGTGTTGTTGACGTTGAGCCCGGCAGGGGAGCACTACCGACCGGTGATATTACCCGACGAGTCGGATATCCGAAGGATACCGTCGTGGTCTTGAGATGGATGGTAGGGGCCGGTCTGGATTGACGGCGCCTTAGATATTGTGATTTGAGATATTGAGGTACAGCGATTGGGATACAGAGATATCGAGATATTTGGACACTTGTTTTGTGTCGATGCTGGGCACTGTTTTATGCTGATTTCATTTATGGTACCTCACTTTTAAAATACAGATGTCTCACTGATTTATGAAAGCAGTTTTCGTCAGTACATGCATTCTGTTCCATGCATTCATACCTCATTCATATGATATATTGCTACCTGAGGCACTGACACGGGCACATGAGATCACACTCGGGTTAGATATTACCCTAGCCATTGTTATAGGCTGCATGTTATTCATATATTTGAGGATATATTCTGATCATTGACCTAGGTTGCGTTATTTATACGATTTCTGTGCGTAGATGTTTTTCTATTCACGAATTGGCAACTCACCCCCTTTGTGCCCCAGTTTCTTGCAGGTTTGCCGCACAGGTTTCATTACGGCTTGCGGGCATAGTTTCCTTCGGGTGATTTGCTAGTAGGTGGGTTTACTTGTATCGTACCCCCCATTATATAACTTGTATATTATTACTCTGTTGTATCTAGAAGTTCCATCAACCAAACATGTATTTATTTTGAGATAGAGACCAGTGATGTTATTCCTTCGACCTTAGAGTCGCGCGTTGTATTTCTGTGGTTTTCTTGTGGGTTTGGGTTCCCTTTTGAGTTTTGATCCTCGCCCTTGGCGTTGTATATTATATTGCTTGTGTGGTTGTGACCGTCGATTGACGAAGAGCTAGCTCCCTTTTGGAGATGCCTTTTTATTGATTTCGTATACTATTTATGTTGTATCCCGTTTGGGAGCCAGTATTTACAAAGGAGACTCTGCCGAAATTTTCAGGAAATATTTGATGTTTTTTTTAAACCGCATAATTCGGCTTATGCTATTAAAACTACTTGATTTTAAATTGGTTTTCCTTCACTCTACTACTTTTCTTGGTTTGGATTTCTGGGCTTTCGGCTAACTTAGATTACGTACGCCTCGAGACGTTTCGTAGTTTAAGTGACGGTCCTGTTCCATACTTTCGGACGTGACAAAGTTGGTATCAAAGCGTTAGGTTTTACCTTCGGAGCGTAGGATGACCCTTGGTTGATGGAATAGGTGACTAAAGTAGAGTGCCGTACCGTGGGTATTTTCCGCGGCATACTTACGATACGCTACTCCACTTAAGAAGCCTTAGGATGTACATTTCTTTGCTCAGTATTATATTCATTCCGATCTAGCCTCATCAGTACCCGTTATGGTTTTACTGCCACGATTACAGGCAGGGAGAGCTACAGCTAGAGTTGCGATCAGCACGAGCTCGTCACGAACGAGGACTGACCAGGGCGAAATTCCGGCGACACACGATTGCGGAGATGTGTCTTTTTACTGTGTTTCCGCGCCACGAGCGTTTGGGGGATCGCCTTTATGAGGTTACTCGGATGTGCTGATCGATACTAGAGGATTGAGCTAATGATAGAGGCCAGCCAGATTTTGATGACCGTTGGTGTATTGCTTACTCATGATGATTGATGCACTGTTCAGCGTGCAGACGAGTGAGCCAGTTGTTGCTGCGAGCGACGAGATATCGCCCCATATGTTGGAGCTATTGCAGTACAGGTTGTACTAAGAGATGATAGAAGGTCGCTAGTCACCTGAGGATGAATGACTAGGACATGTGGTTCGTTCGCCTACCCAATGAGAGGTCATCAGATAGATTGATTCCAGCAAGAGACGACTTCACGCGGAGACGTTGAGAGTCGACAGAGACGATCGAATGTCAGAAACCTATTATTCCAAGTTTAAAGTAGTCGGAAAGACATGCAGGCAATTCTATGGTCCCTCTAGAAGAATGAAAGCCTAACTCGACTTAATGACCGTGTGAAAGCCTTTGAACCTTCGGGTTTGCGGCAGTTCTACGGCGCCATTAGTGAGGCTTGGGTTTTCCCTTCTACGGCTGGACCACCGATGCTGTGGTATGTACTCGATACTATTAAACTGTGCCCAAGATGTTGAGCTCTTGGGGGATTATGAAGTTTTGACGACTCGATCGGATGGCTCGACTAATTCGGATGCTAGGTGGTGAGATGCATTTCTTGGGAGACTCCCGATACGAGGATAGCCGTTGGAGCTCAGTCCATGCAGCCGCGACAAGACGGGTCTAAGCAGACGGCATTAGAGAAAGGTGAAGTAAGAGATTCGTACCAGATCTAGATGAGATGACGTTCCACTCCGCCGACATCAGAGAGGCGATGCGAATGCCGAGGCATGGTACGTGGATTTACCTTCCAGAAGGAGTCGCGATGAGTATGCAGTCGTTCCAGAGCAAGATGCAGATATAGGAAAGGACGATGACTTCCGGACAGTTGGCAGAGACGAGACATGGAAGAGACCGTGAGCAGGATTCATTCCAGGACACTGCTGCAATGATACTTGCACCCAGGATCAGATGTGTCACGTACATTCAGAGAGCCAGATGCCGACGCCAGTGATATGCTGTCTTACGAGTGGTCACGATGATTGACCGAGAGATGACCAGAGAAGTGCCAGAACGGAATCGTCCCCGTTAGCATACCTGACAGGGCCGATGAGCCGATGGGCCGAGAGATTGGTAATTCACAGTGAAGACCTTGACCCAGGAGTGGTCATTGTTACGCACACCAGCAGGCCAGAGTTCATGATGATCGACGAGACGTCCCACTAGTGACCGCGACAGTTGGCCCAAGATTCTTAGAGGATGCACTTGAGCGGTACTATTCCCCCATTATTGATTTCAATGTTTTGGGTGATTTATTCGCATGATTTGATTTTGATGATTGAGGATTTACGATCTTTGCACAGTGTTGCACTTGATATCGTCTTTCTACTTTGGTTTCACATGTTTGTGATTTTACGGTTTTAGACATTTGAGTTGATTTTATGCGTATGCACGCACACGATTTGGTTCCTGCACTCTATATAGTTATATATGCTTGTAGTGCAGTGATACGCCTTTTGTGCACTTAAATGCACTGGACTTCGATTTCGATTGTGATACTCGATATTTGTTTTGTGCACCTTGTACACCTGATTTGATTTTGCGCATGTTCGGCGCTTAATATTGGATTTCATGATTTCGTGCATGATAGATGCACCTGCCTTGGATTTTCGCGCATGTTGAGCGCATGTTTTGAGATGTGATTTTGGTGCACACCAGATACACTAAATCAAAAATTTTCGTGCATGTCAGATGCACCTGATTTTGCTGTCAGGCACACACGTTGCCTACGATAGATGCTTTGTGCACACCCGATGCACTTAGATCTTGTTTCTGTGCATATGTATGGCACATATATGGATTTTGATTCCCGTGCGCACCAGACGCACGTAGTATTCATACGCGTATTTTGGGATTGATTTCTTATGGAGCGGTACGTTTTTACGATGATTGCTATGAGTTTTTGAACTGAGCAGGACTAGTCAGAGGACAGTACCTGAATATATTTTGCATGCATTGATAGTTATTGAAGGGATTTCCAAAAAGCGAGCAATAGTCTCAGTATTTACCTACGTGTCTGATATGACCCGAAATGTTTTAAACAAGGAGACCCTTCTAAATTGTTTCCAAAACGGCGGAACGTACATATTAAACAATGGATATATATATGTAGTTATTTTCTTACAATAGACGTCCGCCACTGTGCAGTGCTGCGAGCATCGCACAGCGATTTGAAGAGGATTTGGCATGCATTTCCTCCTGATATTTGCATGTATAGTTCCGATTTATAGCATATCGGTCTTACTTGAAATTTGGTATTCGTGTCTTCATCTTGACTCCGATGATTGCGGGATGCTTGATGGAGTTTTGATTTCGAGTTATCTACTCATTACTCATGCGCATGCATTGCGCTATGATGTGTTTATGTATTTATGATTTCGGAGCCCCGGCGATTTGATGGTTTTGGCTGAAATATTTTACTATTTGGGAGGGGATTTTTAATTTAAATTCGGGGACCGAATTTCTTTAAGGGGGGAAGATTGTAACGTTTTGAAAATCGTTTCGGTGAAATTTCGAAAAAACGGTAAAATAAGGGGGTTTCTGTAAAAAGTCAAAATGCAAATATCTTTATTATAAAATTAAATATACATATTCTAGCTATGTAATTGCTAGTATTTGGTGTTTATTGAGCCACTGGTGAAATTTCAAATTTTCTGAAAATTTTTCCGAAATTAATTATTTTAATATTATTTTAAGCCGTCACTAATACAATTATTTAGGGAAAATTACAAATTGGAATGAGTTGAAACAAATTTTGTGCATCATAATACATTAAACAAAATTTTATCATGTAGTTTTTGAAATGAAATGAAACTGCCAAACGATGTTAGAAATTATTGAAGAAAAAAGGCTTTTTTTGGTGAAATTAGTATAAATGGATGTTTGGGGGTATAGTATTTATCATTTTCCATCACCCCACACCCATACCCACACTCACACACCCTCATTTATCTTTTCTCTTGGCTGAATTCAGCAGCCCCTCTCTCAATCTTTTCCCCACTTGTGTTGCAAAAGAAAAGAAAAGAAAAGAAAAAGGAAATGTAGAAATGAGAGTGGACTTTGACTAGGTTGACTAGGCATCATTTTCCCCACCTCCCTCTCTCTCCACTTTCCCTCTACTTGCAGCCGAGCCCCCCCCCCCTTCTTGCTGTCCAGATTTTCCCCCCATAACCCCACCTCATTTCCCCTCAAAAAAATGTCCAAATTCCATCAAAAATCAAGCTAAAATCCAAATCCGACTCCTACCCATTTTCCCTTGTCTTCTATAGCATGAATCTTGGTGCAAGAATTTCAAATTTAAGGTCTAGATTTCAAGTTTGATTCATGGTTGTGAGGTATAACTTTTGACCCATTGTTCAATTATTGGTTTAATTTCTTAATGAAGCTTATTAGGTGCTAATTTATGGTTTAATTGAAAAATGTGGGTTTGCAAGAGAAGATTTAGATTAGGATTTGTGAAAATCTAATTAGGGTTTTGTGTTGTGAGACTATGGTTGTGTGATGTTTTTAGGCTCTTATGACATGTTAAAACAAAATTAGTAGCTAGTTGTTAATGGTTAGTTTAAAAATTGTGTTAATTATGCTAATTTGTAAACTAGGTTTTTAAAATAATTATATTCTTGTGAGATAAAATTCAAATTAAGCTTTCATGTCATTATAAATATTATATTGAGTGGTTTAATGTATTTAGTTCATGAAAATCCAAGCTAAATTGTTATTTGTGCATTTTTGCTATAAAATTGTTAAAATTTGGGTATATTGTAAACTAGAATTTTAGAATTTATGGAAATTGATGAGAATAAATTATAGGAATGGTTTATATGACTTTGTTATGATATTTAGTGAATATTGTGGCCGCTAGATTCGTTTAAACATCAAGATGTTGTATTAAAGCAGTTAATTTTGCTTATTAGGTTTTTGGAAAAATAGCTTTAAAGCGAATTTGAAGTTTTGGTGATTTTAACCCTATTTTATATATATAATTAAGGTGTTGTGAAACCACGATTGATACGTTTGAGTTTTTTCTCGATGGTTTGGCGTTTGTACGCCGACGTCGCGGGTTTTTGGGTTGATTTGTGGAAGCAACCATAAGTTTTGACCTATGTGGGATTCACGTGTCGTTTTTGGGTCATGAGTCGGATTTTAATACAACACGGTGCGTTATGATATGTAGGTACCCCATGTAGACTTCGAGACCACAAGCAAGCGCGTGGCGACGTCGGCACCGGCTAGCGAGGACCAGGTGAGTAGATTTATATCTACGGGGAGAAGTCGGGTGGATGGCGTATAGCACCCCCGCAGTCCGTAGTGTAACTCATATATATATATATGTTTATATAGGTGTTTCATGATACGAGAATGTTTATTCATGTTATGATTATGTGTTCATGGATTAGCTTTGGGTTAGTTGTGAAACCCTAGAGTAGTTGTTATACCCACATACGCACACACGGACTTGCATTCTTTACTTTCTTGTGCGCAGATTGGGATGTGTATACATGTATATATGCGTGGGTATGGGACTATGCATATGTACATTCATATACGCATGCATGGATAATGATGATAGTACTTGGGATTTATGATGAGTCGATGAGATTTGATTTGAGGCCGTGAGATCGGTGATATAACAGGGTTCGTATTTGAGATACGACATGACGTTGTAGCGGGTCCTTGACGTAGTGTTTCACACACGTGCATGCATACTTAGGCGGTATCAGTATTGTACTTGTTAGTGTATATGCCATAGAGGCCATTACTGTATCATACTGGTTTGTATATTACTTAATGGAAGCTTGGGATATTCACCTTGTATATACAATCTTGCTCAAAATAGTAGTATGCTACTTGGTTTGTTTCTACTTCAATGTGTACATGTGTTTATTTTAGTATATCGCCTATACACATTAGTGGAGCCCTTAGGATCTTTGCTTGATTACCAGCGATGTGATGGCCGTCACACTAGTGGGGCTGGGTAATCTATAAGCACATCCTTATGCAGGTCCCTGGTCGCAGGACTATCGAGACAGGGCATCGATACTCCGGAGTAGACCAGCGCATGCGCTTCTCATCCCAGTGTGGGAGACGGTCTATCCCACAGCCGTCGGTACGTCGTACTTGAGATAGTATGCGGGTGCTCGTTAGGTTACGGGTACACTGGACAGGACTCGTCGGGAACTGACTAGTTGGTATTATGCCTATCGTCAGTTATCAGTTCCCAGATGACATGAGTACAGCTTAGTCCGCTGACTTGACACTGTCACTTCGCCTCGAGTGTGTTCCCACTGTACTTTGATCACTACCCTACCACGGCTCAAAGGAGTCGTGCAAACAGGTAGTGGTTGGGTGCAGTCCCGAAGCACTTGGAGGCAGTGACGGTTAGACAGGATTCGTCTCTCCCGGTATTGGGGGTTGACATCGCGCTGTGTCTAGGAGAGCCATTACACGAGTAGTCCCTGGCCAGGGCAATCGAGATATACTGGTAGGCTTCCAGTGTTATCTCAGGGTGTTTTGGGCTTCACTCCGGCACGACTTGTACCGCTATTGGGGGACTGACGTTTACCGCCCCCTAGGCCCGCCATGCGATGTATCAGACAAACAGACCGGACTGTACGGAGAATGTCACATTCAGGCTCAGTAGGAGTTCAGATGGGTTTCGCCTCGTCGGTCTTCTTGTCGGCACTACCTGGGGACCGTTACGCACAGCTAGTGCCGCTTGCGGTCTGTGGTTAAACCCACTGCCAGCGTAGTGTCGAGTCTTTAGAGTCCCACACAGAAAGCTTTTCACCTTCAGGCAAAAGAGTAGAGGTCGCATGGTTTTGCGACAGGTCGCATGGTTTTGCGACAGGGTTCGGTCACATCCGTGCACTTGTGCACGTACAGTGTCCGGACAGTTTACACTAGCGGGCTTTGGTTTAAGCCAGATCCTAGTGTACCTTTTGGGATTGGATTTATCCAGTTTGCATTCGTGTTCCTCGGAACACGGATGCGGGTGTATATGCACAGTTGACGGGGAGACAGAGGCAGCGGATTCTCATTAGGGTTGTTGGCAGTTGACCGTTGACTATTGACTTTTTGCTCAACCCTAATGAGAATATGATATGTGATTAACAATTATATTAATTAAGTATTATGGTGACATGGTTGTTGACTTTTGTTGACTTTGTTGACTTGTTGACTTTTGTTGACTTGTTGACTTTGTTGACCGGTTGACTAGGCTTGACTAGTTGACCATCATGATAACCATAGCCATCATTTCATGGCAAAGACTTTTGCTTGCTTGCTCATTTGTGCAAAATGAGTGCATGAAATGATATGGTTATGGTTGCTTCAACCATCACATAACACTTGATTTGGTATAATGAGTTATGATGGTTTTGGATTATGAGAGGGTGAAAGACAAAAGAAAGGCTCATTCTCACTTGACCCTTCTCTCTCTTGTTCTTGAGCTCTCTTGTTTTTGCTTTCACCCTCTTCCTCTTGCTCCCTCTCTTGACTCTATGGTTCATATATCTCATGAGTTGAGAATCAAGAACCATAGATAAAATCCCATACAAACTCTTCTCTACTCATTCTAGTTCACAAGGTTTAGCAAACCAAGTGAACTAGTTTCTTCAAAGAACGAAGAAGGAGCCAAAGGTTGGAGCTTTCAGGTGGATCTATCTTCGGCGTAAGGAGACGACGGGAAGAAGCCGATCCGGACCTCCATTGGAGTTTGAAGACGAAGGAGTTCAAGACAAGCAAGGTATAACCCCCTAACCGAGTAGTTAGCAACTCGTAGTTAGGTTGTTAGCTAGATGTTTAACCAAGATCCGGGTTATAAGTTCATGTTACCACCTCTATAAAAATCGTTTTTTATCAAATTCAGCATGCCCGTAAGTACCGGGAGAGGTAGCATGGACTTACAGTGGTATCAGAGACTAGTTAAACTCTATCTAACATGTTAGCAAGTAACTAGAAGATCGATCAAAGAAAAAGTCCCGAAACGAACCCCGGAATTTTAAAGTTTCTGTCGATTTTTAAAGTGCTGGAAAAATTTTTTGGGATACACCAAAAATCGACTCAGGGTTTTTAGAAGACACTGTAGAAAAATCACCAAGTGTTCCCCCTAAACGACCACAGAAACGCAGCAATAGCTTGCTATTTCCGCGGTTCCGCGGCCTCCTTGACCCCTCTCTGGTGGTTCTTTGCTACAGTGTACTTGCAGGGGTATTTTAGGATTTTTGGAATATGTATTTTTAGCCCAGATTTTCCAGAACGAAAATTTTATTTTGGGGTCCTGAAAATCCGTATTTTTGATCGAACTTCTAAAAGACTTAAGCTAACGGGTTTTTCTGTAATGTGATATTTGTATTGAACGTCTACTAATCGCTATATGTCGATTAGTGGGGGTTATACAAATCTGTGATCTGTAATGTTGCTGGAATGTGGATATGAATATGTTGGATTGTCGCGGGTGAATAGCCGGGGGTTGTGAGACGAGAGTTTTCTTTTCTTTCAATTCATGTAAATTTGTAAATTGATGTAATAATTATTTGTGTGGCCGCACAACCGGGTCAGGGTTGTAGCCGTCATTGTATAATTTCTTTTTACTGTTTTTGCTCCTAGGATAGACCCATGGAGGGGGTGCACAAACTACCGGGTATGCCGAAGTGCCGAGTGGCCTACTCATGGAGATGAGGTAGGTTGCTTCGCTTCGGGTACTTGGCGGGTAGTTTGCCGCACCCGTAGGGGTCTTGGGTGGGGTTTTGGCTATTCACCGCGACCGTGTAATCTGCTTTTCGTTACAGGGTCGTACGAATTGTAGATTCCTAGTATATCCAATGTATTCATCTATGATCTGAAATGTTTATCATTGCAGTATATCTATATATGATATTATTTAGGCGTTGCTTATGTTTTACAGCCGCGCTAGTCCAGCCCCCGCTCTGTCGTTAGTTAAGTAACCTAACGGATAATGACGGGGCCCCGTGGCGAATGCGAATGGCATAAGCGTACGTCATATTTTGGTTGTTTTCTGCAATGGTAGGATTAAATGATGGGACGCATTAAAAGAACTAATGCAAGAATATCACGCATTAAAAGAACTAATGCAAGATAATAAACCAAGTTAAAGTCGTTGGAACACTTTCGAAAAACCACTCGGTTCTTTTCAAAACCAACTTTTAAATGCGGAGCTTGAGCCACTCCTTTTAAAAGCTATCTCGTTCCATCGACTATATCAAGTTTACTACGTTCACGGTTTTTCCAAAACCATTCGTAGCCCTCCGTTGTTTCACATGAATAGTCAATAGTATTCAAGCTGTGTATGTTGGCCAAAGTCAAGGCATAGTGATTGGTAGCTATTGGGTGTTCATGTGTAGCATAGATAGATGCGTTGGTTTGGGACAGTCATACTGCCATTTTGGCCAAAGTCAAGGGTAGGTACGGATGGATCCAAATTAACCTGGATAATGACGGGTAGAACTTGACATGTGACTTATGATATTTTGGCCAAAGTCAAGGTCATAAGAGCATGGGGCAAAAATCCACATCAGGAGTTTCATAAGTACTGAAACTTGCTAGACTTGCATACCATTTGGAGTGTGATGATTCTGGTAGGATTCCTTCAGTTTCATCACGCGATGATATTTGGATCCTGATCCTACTGTGAGTATATGCTACTCCTCGGGAAATTTCTCACTTAACGATCAATGCTATAAACCAAGTAGGTGTCTAGAAAGGTGTTAGCGGGGCTACGCCCCCAGGGAAAAGAGGTTCTTTAATTAAGGAACTTCGCGAAAGCGTTGGAAAACCTCCCTCGAAGTACCGACACCGGCCTGGCTGAACGGTTAAGCAAGTATTGTGCGGTGGGATTGATCCCGACTAATTCTTCCTTTATGGTTTGAGGAGGGATTCGAGAAACAGTGGGAGCCATCCTGTTTAGACAAACTAAAAACCATTCTAAACTTGCAAGAGCATCATGCTGAGTGTTTCTTCTTCTCTCTCCTAATTGCAGCGACCAATCGACATGACTGGACTTAAGTTACTTCTAGATAAAAACATACTGACAGGGCCAAACTACAAAGATTGGCTCAGGAATGTCAAGATGGCAATCACTTACGACAAGCTGGGGTATCTTCTTACCACCAAAGCTCCCCCTGTCCCTGGTCCCACTTCCAGCGTCGCGGATAAGGAAATCCGCAAGATTTGGGAGATTGATAGCGCGAAGGCCAAGTGCCTCGTACTTGCCTCGATGGACAACGAACATCAGAGGAGGCACGAGAATATGGACCTTGAATCCATATTTCTCCATACAAAAGAACTGTATGGAGAGCAATCTCATATCGCAAGATACGAAGCGTCGAAAAAGCTATTTTCGGCAAAGATGGCCGTCGGATCATCAGTAGCCGAGCACGTGCTAAAGATGATCGGCTACATTGAGGAGCTCACGGACCTAGGGACCACATTGGAGAGTGAGCTCTATACGGACATAGTTCTCCAGTCCCTTCCTTCCACTTACGCCCAGTTTATACTGAACTTCAACTTGCAAGAAAAAGAAGTTGAACTTTCAGAGCTCCTCAACATGCTGAGGAGCACAGAGGGCACCCTACAGAAAGGTAGGGAAACATCCACTTTGTTTGTAGGAGGATCATCTTCTTCTAGGTCCAAGGCGAAAGCCAAGGGAAAGAAGAAGAAAGCCCCCGCCAAACCAAGGGGCGGTGTTAGTAAAGTGGATACGAAGGGAAAAGCTAAAGCAACAAAGAAAGCGGGGAAGCTTGTGGATAAGGAAGAATGCTTCTATTGTCATAAGAAAGGACACTGGAAGAATGATTGCAGGGCCTGGAAGGCCAGAACACAGGAATTGAAGCAGGTTGCAGCTTCAGCTTCAGGTGTGTATGTTATTGAAAACTGCCTTTCAATAATCTCTACTTCCTGGGTATTGGATACCGGATCAGGATCTCATATCTGTAATTCTTTGCAGGCGTTGAGAAACCGCAGGGTTTTGAAGGCAGGTGACATGACCCTCAGAGTTGCGAACGGAGCTAGCATGGATGCTAAAGCCGTGGGAGACTATCACCTGGGAATGTCAGAAGGACATGTTTTGGTTTTGCGTAATTGCTTTTTTGTACCCAACGCAACTTGTAATATCATTTCTGTATCTTTAGTTTCTAAAGAAGGTTATGAATTTGCGTTTGTAAGTAATGTTGTAAACATTCACCTTAATCAAGTTTTGATTGGGTCAGGTACATTGAGTAATGGTATATACGTATTGAACCAACCACAGATTTTCAATGTCCAGAATACACACAAAAGAAAGTCTCCGGAAGTAAATCAGACTTTCTTGTGGCATTGTAGACTGGGTCACATCAATGAGAGAAGGTTGACTAAGTTACATACAGAAGGATATTTGAATCCGTTCAAATATCAATCGTATGCCACTTGTCAATCCTGTCTCAAAGGAAAGATGACAAAGACTCCGTTTACTGGACATGGAGTAAGAGCGAGCGAGCTCTTGGGACTCGTACACAGTGACGTGTGCGGTCCAATGTCTACACATGCGCGAAGCGGTTATTCTTACTTCATTACTTTTACGGATGACTTCTCAAGGTACGGTTATGTCTTCTTAATGAAACATAAGTCCGAAGCCTTTGGAAAATTCCAGGAGTATAAGAATGAAGTAGAAAAACAGACCGGCAAAAGTATCAAGATTCTAAGATCGCATCGAGGTGGAGAATACTTGAGTGCCGAGTTCCTGGACTATTTAAAAGAGAATGGAATTCTCTCTCAGCTTACTCCTCCATACACTCCGCAACATAACGGTGTATCGGAGAGATGGAACCGAACCTTATTGGATATGGTACGGTCCATGATGAGTAACGCTGAGTTACCGCGATCATTCTGGGGGTATGCGCTAGAATCAGCCGCATACCTTTTGAACCGGGTTCCTACTAAGACTGTGCCTACTACACCATATGAGATGTGGTGTGGGAAGAGACCCCATTTAATCACATTAAGACATGGGGAAGTCCAGCTTTTGTCAAAAAGCAGCATGCGGACAAGCTCGAGGCACGCTCAGTACTGTGTAAGTTTGTGGGATATCCGAAGAATTCCAAGGGATATTTCTTCTACTGCGAAGAGGAACAAAAAGTTCTTGTTTCTCGTCATGCCCACTTTCTAGAACACCAGTTCTTAGAAAAGGAAATCAGTGGGAGCGCGGTAGAACTGGAAGAAATTCCAGAACCACGGACTATTACTGAAAGTTTAGTGGAACCAGAGGGTTCAAAAGAACAGGACATTCCTACGCCGCTCCGCAGGAGTAGTAGGCAGACTCATCCGCCCGAGAGATACTACGGTTTTCTCATAGACGGGGATAGAGAGGATTGCATCATAGATTATGATGAGCCTACTAGCTTCCAGCAGGCCGTTCAGAGCGTTGACTCGGTAAAATGGCTGGATGCAATGCGGACCGAAATGGAGTCCATGTACACCAACAAAGTATGGACGTTGGACATTGCTCCAGACGGGGTAAAACCCGTAGGATGCAAGTGGATCTTCAAACGGAAGATTGGTGTAGATGGACAGGTTGAGACCTATAAAGCTAGGCTGGTAGCAAAGGGTTTTCGTCAGAGACCTGGCTTGGACTATGACGAAACCTTTTCTCCAGTGGCTATGCTGAAATCCATTCGGATCCTTCTTGCCATTGCTGCCTTCCACGATTATGAGATTTAGCAGATGGACGTAAAGACAGCTTTTCTGAATGGAAATTTAGAGAAGTGTGTCTATATGGACCAGCCAGAGGGTTTCATTCAGAGTGGGAGCAGCGGAAAGGTGTGCAAGTTGCTTAAGTCCATCAATGGACTAAAGCAGGCGTCGCGGAGTTGGAACATCTGTTTTGATGAGACGGTCAAGGAATTTGGCTTTATCAAAAATCCAGATGAGCCATGCATCTATAGTAGATTTGTAGTGAGAACTGTAGTATTCCTCGTTTTATACGTGGATGACATTCTCTTAATAGGAAATGACATTCCTATGCTACAATCTGTCAAGGGGTTCTTGTCGCACAGGTTCTCCCTGAAAGACCTGGGTGATGCCTCATACATCCTGGGGATCCGGATCCATCGTGATAGATCCAAGAGGATATTAGGACTTTCTCAGTCCAGATACATCGACACCGTACTGAAAAGATTCAGTATTGAAGATTCCAAGCGCGGTAACCTACCAGCTTGTCACGGGATCACCCTCTCTAAAGAGATGTCTCCCAAGACTGATTTGGAGAGGGATCGCATGTCTATTATACCCTACACTTCTGTGGTAGGCTCTATAATGTATGCGATGTTGTGTACCAGACCGGATGTAGCTTATGCACTTAGTGTGGTAAGCCGGTATCAGTCAAACCCTTGGGAGAAACACTGGATAGCGGTAAAGAACATTCTCAAGTACTTGAGAAGGACTAAGGAGATGTTCTTGGTGTATGGCGGAAAAGACCTCCAGATCGAGGCCTTTGCTGACTCCAGCTTCCAGAGTGACAAGGATGATTCCAAGTCCATGTCGGGTTTTGTCTTTACCCTCAATGGAGGGGCGGTGTGTTGGAAGAGTTCCAAACAAGAAACCGTTGCAGACTCGACGATGGAAGCGGAATACATAGCTGCATCTGATGCCGCAAAAGAAGCTGTCTGGATGAGGAAGTTCTTGAAAGAACTTCAGGTGGTTCCGTCCATTGTTGATCCAATACCTCTGTATTGCGACAACAACGGGGCTATAGCTTTAGCGAAGGAACCTAGGTCCCATCAGAGATCCAGGCACATCTTGAGGCGGTATCACCTGATTAGGAAGATCGTGGATCGCCAGGAGATCGATGTTCGGAGAGTCGCTTCAGAAGATAACACTGCAGATCCATTCACCAAGGCCCTGCCCCAGACTCAGTTCGAGCGGCTGATCGAGATGATAGGTCTTCGATACGCCAGTACATGGCCTTAGTGCAAGTGGGAGATTGTTAGTGTATATGCCCTAGAGGCCATTACTGTATCATACCGGTTTGTATATTACTTAATGGAAGCTTGGGATATTCACCTTGTATATACAATCTTGCTCAAAATAGTAGTATGCTACTTGGTTTGTTTCTACTTCAATGTGTACATGTGTTTATTTTAGTATATCGCCTATACACATTAGTGGAGCCCTTAGGATCTTTGCTTGATTACCAGCGATGTGATGGCCGTCACACTAGTGGGGCTGGGTAATCTATAAGCACATCCTTATGCAAGTCCTTGGTCGCAGGACTATCGAGACAGGGCATCGATACTCCGGAGTAGACCAGTGCATACGCTTCTCATCCCAGTGTGGGAGACAGTCTGTCCCACAGCCGTCAGTACGTCGTACTTGAGATAGTATGCGGGTGCTCGTTAGGTTACGGGTACACTGGACAGGACTCGTCGGGAACTGACTAGTTGGTATTATGCCTATCGTCAGTTATCAGTTCCCAGGTGACATGAGTACAGCTTAGTCCGCTGACTTGACACTGTCACTTCGCCTCGAGTGTGTTCCCACTGTACTTTGATCACTACCCTACCACGGCTCAAAGGAGTCGTGCAAACAGGTAGTGGTTGGGTGCAGTCCCGAAGCACTTGGAGGCAGTGACGGTTAGACAGGATTCGTCTCTCCCGGTATTGGGGGTTGACATCGCGCTGTGTCTAGGAGAGCCATTACACGAGTAGTCCCTGGCCAGGGCAATCGAGATATACTGGTAGGCTTCCAGTGTTATCTCAGGGTGTTTTGGGCTTCACTCCGGCACGACTTGTACCGCTATTGGGGGACTGACGTTTACCGCCCCCTAGGCCCGCCATGCGATGTATCAGACGAACAGACCGGACTGTACGGAGAATGTCACATTCAGGCTCAGTAGGAGTTCAGATGGGTTTCGCCTCGTCGGTCTTCTTGTCGGCACTACCTGGGGACCGTTACGCACAGCTAGTGCCGCTTCCGGTCTGTGGTTAAACCCACTGCCAGCGTAGTGTCGAGTCTTTAGAGTCCCACACAGAAAGCTTTTCGCCTTCAGGCAAAAGAGTAGAGGTCGCATGGTTTTGCGACAGGTCGCATGGTTTTGCGACAGGGTTCGGTCACATCCGTGCACTTGTGCACGTACAGTGTCCGGACAGTTTACACTAGCGGGCTTTGGTTTAAGCCAGATCCTAGTGTACCTTTTGGGATTGGATTTATCCAGTTTGCATTCGTGTTCCTCGGAACACGGATGCGGGTGTGTAGGCACAGTTGACGGGGAGACAGAGGCAGCGGATTCTCATTAGGGTTGTTGACAGTTGACCGTTGACTATTGACTTTTTGCTCAACCCTAATGAGAATATGATATGTGATTAACAATTATATTAATTAAGTATTATGGTGACATGGTTGTTGACTTTTGTTGGCTTTGTTGACTTGTTGACTTTTGTTGACTTATTGACTTTGTTGACCGGTTGACTAGGCTTGACTAGTTGACCATCATGATAACCATAGTCATCATTTCATGGCAAAGACTTTTGCTTGCTTGCTCATTTGTGCAAAATGAGTGCATGAAATGATATGGTTATGGTTGCTTCAACCATCACATAACACTTGATTTGGTATAATGAGTTATGATGGTTTTGGATTATGAGAGGGTGAAAAACAAAAGAAAGGCTCATTCTCACTTGACCCTTCTCTCTCTTGTTCTTGAGCTCTCTTGTTTTTGCTTTCACCCTCTTCCTCTTGCTCCCTCTCTTGACTCTATGGTTCATATATCTCATGAGTTGAGAATCAAGAACCATAGATAAAATCCCATACAAACTCTTCTCTACTCATTCTAGTTCACAAGGTTTAGAAAAACAAGTGAACTAGTTTCTTCAAAGAACGAAGAAGGAGCCAAAGGTTGGAGCTTTCAGGTGGATCTATCTTCTGCGTAAGGAGACGACGGGAAGAAGCCGATCCGGACCTCCATTGGAGTTTGAAGACGAAGGAGTTCAAGACAAGCAAGGTATAACCCCCTAACCGAGTAGTTAGCAACTCGTAGTTAGGTTGTTAGCTAGATGTTTAACCTAGATCCGGGTTATAAGTTCATGTTACCACCTCTATAAAAATCGTTTTTTATCAAATTCCGCATGCCCGTAAGTTCCGGGAGAGGTAGCATGGACTTACAGTACTAGACGTAGATCAGTACCCCGATCATGATATTTGATAAAGAGGATACCAGGTGAATAGTATGATGAATGTGATATTAACCCGTACCCAGATTTGGGGATGCCGTACGACGAATTTACGTACGAGCTATATTTTGATGATTGATCCGCACTCTTGACTTGGGATGCCTGCTTATAGATATGGTATCGGATATGATATTATTGAGGCGGGATCACCGACTAATATATATACAGGTATGTATATGTATCGACTCAGATGTTAGGCGGTTTCCTTACCTGTAGTCCAGCTTGTTAGCTTAGCCCTTTAGTTTAGTTTAGTTGTTAGATTAGATTCGATTCTTACCTATTTCAAAAACTAACGAATCGTGGGTATTTTAAAAGACAGCCAAAGGGATCCTACGGATATTTCAAAAGACGTATCTTTTCATAAAAACACCGTAGCCCCTACTTTCAAAACCCCATGATTCGTGTTATTTCAAAAGGCACCATTTGTAAGACTTATATTAGATTAGGGCAGATTAGTTATAGTTGCGTCTAGTATTCAGCTCCCGCTCATTATTGTGGTTCGCTTCGCATCGCATGCTTATATTATGTTTCATACTCCATTATTAATATCATGCTGTTAGGACACCAGCACCATTACCGATGATGCGTATGTACCACGTACACTTACTTGCCGGCTCACACACATCTTCATCGGTAATTGCCATGTCACGTACACCTTAGAAAATATTATTGCTTGACATAGCGTACTTGCCTTATATGTTAGTTTAGACATTGTAGTTATTACCTGCTACTTCATGCATACTGTTATTCATTGTTATGCCGCATTCATGGATTCTCATGCATATATTCACTATTTTACGTGTTATTGAGGTTTGGATTCGGATTTCCATGAGATTTTTCTGGATTTGGAGGAAAACCGCAAAAACATAAATAAACCTTTTCTCTCTTTTAAAATAAAAAGTGCGGTTTTCCCATGATGTATAAGTCGTCCACCATGAGTTTGCTGATGGATTTCGAGACCCGATTCGAGGAGTGGAGAAACCGTTTCGGGTACATGGTGGGCCCGGTGCGGTACCCCGGGGCAAGAGGAATGTGTTGTTGACATTGAGCCCGGCAGGGGAGCACTACCGACCGGTGATATTACCCGAGGCGTCGGATATCCGGAGGATACTGTCGTGGTCTTGAGATGGATGGTAGGGGCCGGTCTGGATTGACGGCGCCCTAGATATTGTGATTTGAGATATTGAGGTACAACGATTGTGATACAGAGATATCGAGATATTTGGACACTTGTTTTGTGTCGATGCTGGGCACTGTTTTATGCTGATTTCATTTATGGTACCTCACTTTTAAAATACAGAAATCTCACTGATTTATGAAAGCAGTTTTCGTCAGTACATGCATTCTGTTCCATCCATTCATACCTCATTCATATGATATATTGCTACCTGAGGCACTGACACGGGCACATGAGATCACACTCGGGTTATATATTACCCTAGCCATTGTTATAGGCTGCATGTTATTCATATATTTGAGGATATATTCTGATCATTGACCTAGGTTGCGTTATTTATACGATTTCTGTGCGTAGATGTTTTTCTATTCACGAGTTGGCAACTCACCCCCGTTGTGCCCCAGTTTCTTGCAGGTTTGCCGCACAGGTTTCATTACGGCTTGCGGGCATAGTTTCCTTCGGGTGATTTGCTAGTAGGTGGGTTTACTTGTATCGTACCCCCATTATATAACTTGTATATTATTACTCTGTTGTATCTAGAAGTTCCATCAACCAAACATGTATTTATTTTGAGATAGAGACCAGTGATGTTATTCCTTCGACCTTAGAGTCGCGCGTTGTATTTCTGTGGTTTTCTTGTGGGTTTGGGTTCCCTTTTGAGTTTTGATCCTCGCCCTTGGCGTTGTATATTATATTGCTTGTGTGGTTGTGACCGTCGATTGACGAAGAGCTAGCTCCCGCTTGGAGATGCCTTTTTATTGATTTCGTATACTATTCATGTTGTATCCTGTTTGGGAGCCAGTATTTACAAAGGAGACTCTGCCGAAATTTTCAGGAAATATTTGATGTTTTTTTTTTAAACTGCATAATTCGGCTTATGCTATTAAAACTACTTGATTTTAAATTGGTTTTCCTTCACTCTACTACTTTTCTTGGTTTGGATTTCTGGGCTTTCGGCTAACTTAGATTACGTACGCCTCGAGATGTTTCGTAGTTTAAGTGCCGGTCCTGTTCCGTACTTTCGGACGTGACATCCAAATACTATCACCGGTAGGTAGTGGTCCCTCTGCCAGGCTCATCGTCTACAACATGAAAATCATTTCTTACCCCGGGATACCATACTGGGTCCACCATGTACCCGTAGACGGTGTCTCCCGCTCCTCGAATCGGGTTTCACATGCCAATCTCAGAACCGGGAAAACACATGGTGGATGTCTCGAAATATCATATCAAGAGAAACCGGGTTTTTTAAACAATACATACTTTCTTTTGAAACATAACCACGGTTCGCATATCCAGAATCTCATGAAAACAACATCTCAATGCGTATAATCGTAAATCCTGATGTATGCGACATATAACAGAAATGTAAGCATATCTGTATATCATGCAATATGAAACCGTGATCTGAACATAGCATGTAGATCATGCAAGGAGTCATATCATGATGCAGCATTTCTACTGTTTAGTGACATAGCAATTATCGATGATGAAAGTGTGTGAGTCGGCCAATCTGTGTAAGTGTAACATACGCATCATCGATAATGGTGTGGGTGTACTAGCACAAGAATATAATGCAATGAAAATATCATGAACGTAACATAAAGTACATCGTCAGCTAAATGATATAAGGTATACATATCTAACTTGACCGAGTCAGAGAATTTATCAATCGGCATCTAGCCTCACAACATCACGTACGGTATAATCCATCGTACCTCTAGTCAAGAGTATGGATCAATCATCATAAAACTCATCACGTACGGTAAATCATCGTACGGCGGCATTAAACCATTATGGATCCTATCAACCTATATGATGCTGAGGGTACGGACCTAACGTCTTGTACGGCTTATCACTCATGATTCACAACATTATATATATATATATATATATATACCTATATCCCAGGTCGCATCCTTAACAATCTCATATCAGAGGACCGGCAAAGGTATCAATCCTCTCATATCGACTCGCATCCGTATACCAGCATATCAATTAAGTCATCATATCACATAGTATATTCTTTTCATCACATTTGTATCCCACATCAAGTCATTTACATATATATATATATATATATATATATATATATATATATATATATCCTATCTTATAAATCTCATGTCATGCTACTCTAAATCTCATACTTATTCTCGTGCACTACCTATCTATATATCGTGATTCACGTTCACTTATCATATCCTTATATATGTATCAATCAGAGACATCATTTCTTTCATATCATGTCACACTAAACCTTTAATCACACCCATAGGTTCCTAGAATAGGTTTCTCTAACCATATCCTATATATCGGTTTCCACCAAAAATTGCGGGGGTGCTATACGCCATACACCCGACTTCCCCCGTAGATATAAATCTACACACCTGCAGAACTCCTGGTTCAGCCGTAGTCGAGGTGCTTCGTCGTTTCGGAATCCACACAGAGGTACCTATAATAAATACACAATCGCAAATGCTATTAACATTATGTTCCGAAATCCAATACAGCACACGGTGCGCTCATAGGTTAGAACCTATAGCCTATGCATGCAAAAACAACCAAACAACCCTCGTCGTTGACGTACAAACATCCAACGACCCAAAACAATATCAAATAGCAAATCCCAAGATTACAAATCACGAATACCAAATTCAGCAACGAAGAAAATCACTCCCAGATTTCACTATAATACAAAATCGGGAATTTTGCATATGGGGTTGCTCTAGATATAGCATAACCAAGCTATGGTCCAAGATTCAACACATTTCACCACAACTTAGCCTCAATTTGCGGTCAAATCAAATAAATCTGCGGCCAGATTATGGGATATTGGGCTCGGGTTTCAGGTGGTGTTTCTAGGTTGCCTGCTCGTCTCACAATGAAGGAAACTTATTTTATGGTGGTCTTAGGTCATCCCAGATTCCTATATACCATCAAAATCTGTCAAAAATCCGACGTCGGGAAATTCTAAGTCCGTATATTGGTTTGTAATCCGGGTCTTGGCCAGTAATATCCACACTAAGGTCTTGTAGCAGCCCCTGAACATCACAAATCCATACAATCATCCAAACCCTCTCTTGGGATTTTCCAAACATCACTAATCTAACAAATTTAACTCTAAACTAAACTAGAATGCAAAGAAAGTTAAAACTAAACTAAATGAAAGGAATTATACCTCATTTGGGCAACTCAAAATAAACCCTAGTTTCTCAAAGTCTCTAAAATCCAACATTGATGTGTCCAAAGTGTTGAGGATGAGGTGGGGATCAACTTTAATGAAGAGGGTGTAGGGTTTTGATGAAGATTTGGAGATGATAATTGGAGGTGAAGGTGGAGGGAAATGAGGAGGAAGAAGATGAAGGAAAATGATGGGGTGAAGGAATGGTGGAAGCCATCTCGCTCTCTCTTTCTTATTCTCACTCTCACTCACAAGCCATGCCTCATGTGGTCTTCGTTCTCTCTCATCAATAATACACTTTCTTTTCTTTTCTTTTCTTAAAACCAAATACCAACAAATACCAATGAAATAATATGCAACCAAATGTAACATGACATGGTGCACTAGCTATGGAAAAATGTAGAAACACGGATTTGGCTTAATCGCGATTAGTAGTGCACTAATCAAATTTTTTTAAACTGCATATAATTAATAATAAAAATGCCAAATCCAATAAATATATATTTAAATGAATAAATCATTTTAATCTCCAATTATTTCACAAATATTGGTATATATTTATACTACTTTACGAAAACCCCAATTTCGCAAATCGGGTAGTTTTCGCGAAATATATTATTCTAATATTAAATTCAAAAAATAATATTTTTTATTTTCTGAAATTTTACACCATCCTGATTAGATAAAATAATAACCAATCTAATCTTACGAGAGCATACGCTATGTGTTTTCTTCTCTCTCTCCCCTTGTAGCGACCATGTCATGCCTAAATCAAGATAATAATATGGATGTATTGACCGAACCTGCTTATTATACAGAGCCGGAGAACGTTGATTCTATTCTTTCTTATAATTGTTATAAGTCGGAGTAGGAAATAGGGGAATATGCGGATTTCCACGCAACCCAATCGAGGACTAAGAATGTTGATGCATATTCTTCGGGTGTGTTCGTTATCAAGAACTGTTTCTCAGTTTTCTCAACGTCCTAGGTATAAGATACCGGATCAGGATCCCACATATGTAATCTGTTACATGGGCTACAGAAAGGTAGAGAACTGGGAAAGAGTGATATGTCTCTAAGTGTTAGAGAATGGTGCAATTGTTGCAGCCAAGTCAGTTGGCAAATATCACATTGTATTACCAAATGGTAAATACATTGATTCTGAACAAATGTTATTAGATACCGAACCTGATATACAACATTACATCAGATTCTTTATTAAGTTAAAGAAGGATATAATTTTGTATTGCAGGATAATGTTGTGAACATTTTCCTGAATCAAGAGTTGATTGGATCAGGCACGTTATATAATGGCATATACGTTCTAAATCAAATCACAGTTCAAAATATGTTGAACACACAAAAGAGGAATAGTTCAGAAGTGAACGAATCCTTCTTGTGGCATTATAGACTCGGTCATATCAATGCGACACGACCTGCTAAGTTACATAAGGATGAATATGAGAATATGTTCTAATTTTCATCTTATGATACTTGCCAATCTTGTCCAAGGTAAAATGACCAATACTCCGTTTACTGGAAACTGAGAAAGAGCTACAGAACTCTTGGGACGGATATATGATTATGTATACAGTCCTATGTCTACAAATGCTAGGGTTGGTTCTTTGTACTTCATTACATTCATCGATGATCTCTTAAGATTCGGACATGTGTTGTTGTTGAAACACAAGTCTGAAACTTTTGAGAAATTCGATGAATATAAGTTTGAAGTTGAGAACCAGACGGGTAGAAGTATTATAGTCCTTCGATGTGATCGAGGAAGAGAATACTTGGGCATGGAGTTCCTGGATTATTTAAATGAGAATATGATTCTCTCTCAGCTTATTCCTACGAGTACACCACCGCACAACCGTGTATCGGGGCGGAGGTATCGCACCCTATGAGATATGGTGCGCTCTATGATGAGTACTGCTGAGTTGCCTGTTTCCTTTTAGAGTTATGCACTTAAGAAGCTGCATACCTATTGAATGGAGTTCCATCCAAATCAGTGCCTACCACTCCATATGAGTTATGGAATGGGAAGAGACCATGTCTTAAACGAGTTAAGATATGGAGTTGTCCGGCCTATGTTGAAAAGAAAAATCCGGACAAGCTCGAGGCAATGTCAGTTTTGTATAAGTTTGTTAGGATATCCCAAACATTTGCGAGGGAATATCTTCTACCACACTGAGAAGCAAAAGGTGTTTTGTTTCTCAGCATGCCACCTTTTTAGAAAAGAAATTTCTTATGAAGAAATTAGTGGTCATGAGGTAGAACTGGAAGGAGTTCCAGCTAGATAAACTAACAGCTGATGATTTGGTGAAACCAAAGGATTCAATAGTTTCCAATGAAGCTCAACCTCTTCACGAATCTGGTAGGGTTCCTCATCCACCTGATAGATACTGTGGTTTTCTCGGTGACGGCGGGAGCGAGAATTGCATCATGGTACATGATGGCCCAACCAAGTTCAGGCAGGCCATCACGAGTGGCGACTCTGTGAAATGGCTAGATGCTAGGCAATCAGAGATAGAATCCATGTACACCAACAAAGTATGATTTTGAATATTGCACATGAAGGGGTAAAACCCATCGGGAGCAAGTGGATCTTGAGAAGATTCTTGGTGTAGATGGAAAAGTTAAGAATTTCAACACTAGACTTGTAGTAAAAGGTTCTCATCATGTAACCAAGTGTGGATTATGATGAAACCTTTTCTCCAGTGGCTATGCTTAAGTCCATCAGGATTAAAGCACGCATCGCAGAGATGAAACATCTGTTTTGATGTGGCAGTCAAAGTGTACGACTTCATCAAAAAGGTAGATTGTAATGTTTCTGAAATCGTTTAAGCGAATTTTCCGTTAATCGGAAAATAAGTTGGGTTTTCCGTAAAAACCTAGATGTGATCTTTTTTTTCAAGTATAGACTTAACTGCACCTAATTTAACTGTGAAATTGCTACTTTGCAGTATTTAGTGGTCGCTTGAAAATTTTGGTTCACTTAAATATTTTCCTTAATTAAAATATTATTAAAAGATTTTAATTATGCACTTAATTAGTGCTAATTACAGTTTGGTTTGGATTAATTATGCTAATGTGTATCCATGATAACTTAATCACAAGTTTAAGCTTTTGTCATGCTTCCAAAATATCTTGGTAGAATATCAAGATATTTTGATGGTTTAGTTAAGTTTTAATTAAAAGGGTTTTGAGGTGGCATAAAGTAATGGTTGTTAATTAAGCTTTAATGATGTTTTTAACTTAGATGTTTCCACACAAATCCAAAACAACCCCATTTTCTCCATGCTTGGCCGAACCCCCCCTGCTGCACTCTCTCTTTCTCCACTCCATTTTCACTTCTTTAGCCTTAATCAAGTTTGGATCTTCATGAAAGTTAGCATTTTGGAGGCTATTTTAGAAATCTTGTTGCAAGTTGTAGAATCAAGCGGAGGTATAAAATCCTAACCCTAAACTTAGTTGTTTTTTAATACATTAAGCTAGCTTATTAGATGTTTAAATATGTCTTTAATTTGCATGTTTAGAAATTCAAGAAAGGGTTTTGAAGATCAAGTTAAGGTTTTGATCATTTGTAATGGTTAAGTGAGTTGTTTAGACAAGGAAAATTTAACTTAGTTGTGAGATTATTAATTGATATTTTTCCTAGTTATCAAATTAAGCTAATTGAAAACTAACTTTTACTAAATCTTATATGGGTGAGATTAAAATTGTAGTAAAGGTTTGGGTGGCTTAATCAAGCTACTATGCAATGATTGTGATCGCTAGAATTGTTTAAACTTCTAGTTTTGAGCTAAAATGTTTAAAAGATACTTACGAGGTTTTCAGTAAAATTAGGCGTGGGTTTCTAATGGACGTTGTGATGATATAAATATTATTTTCTACGATATATATTGTGTTGTGAATGAACGATTGGTACGTTTGGCGGTTTTCATGTATAGCGACCCTAGTTAGGGTTTTGGCTATGTTTTTCCGGTATTGGGATTTCTTGGTTTTGAGATTTGATATTGTATTTGGATCGTTGGATGTTTGTACGTCAACAACAAGGATTGTTTGATTGTTTTGCATGTGTAGTCTATAGGTTCTAACCTATGAGCGCACCGCGTGCCGTATATGATTTCGGAACTTGATTTTAATGGTATTGCGATACGTGTTGATATTGTAGGTACCTTCCCATGGATTCCGAGACGACGAAACGTATCGACTATGGCTAAGCGAGGAGTTTAGCAGGTGAGTAGATTTATACCTACGAGGGAAGTCGGGTGGATGGCGTATAGCACCCCGCAAACAGTGATATGGAAGATCGTTTGATTATTACATCCCGATAATTGATATGCGACGGACATGATTATAGGATTTGATAACGATAATATTGTAGGGTTCCTAGGCACACTAGTGAGGTCTCACAAGGCATCAACCATGCCAATTTCAGAATTTACGAGTGCCGAGAAACCCTAATACGGATCGTTAACTAGATATATAGGCGACAAAAAGCAACTAGTTAACAAATTAACTAAGTGAACGGAAATACAACCTTTGTAGATCCGGTCCTCCACCTCCATAGCTCCGCAATGAAGTCCTCTCCGCTGTCCAAATGAAATCCCGGGCTCTAGCGTCGTCTTCATCGGAGAAATGGGCGGGCAAGGTCGTCGGCTTCGTGCCGAAGATGATCTACGTCGAAGCATCACAAGATCAAGCTCCCACTTCACCAAGTCATGAAACTTGTGAAGAAAACACACTCTACTACTTGGCAAGAGGTAGAGGATGAAGAAATAGGAAGTGGGTAGACTTTAGAATTGGATTTCTCACTCATTTGCTCAAGTTGCCATTGATGGAGCAAGCTTCTTCATGTTGAAGATGAAGAAGAAGAAGAAGAAAATGTTATGATAAGTTAATTCAAAATAGAAAATAAATTGAATACTTATCATGTGGCAACCATGGTCAAGTGTAGATAATAAATCATGGTTAGATGGAATGGTTAGGGTTAAGCATGAAGACAAAATGGTCACTTAGTCAAAGCTTCATGAACTTTCAATGTAAAACAAAACTAGCAACCATTTTCTTTTCTTTTGCCATTTCTTTTCCAAAATAAAATAAATGAAATAAATGAATAAATGAAAAAGAAAACCCTAACCATTACACAACCATGGTTTAATCTTTACACAAACCCTAGAGAGCATGTATCATCAAACATGATACAATCAAGTGCACAAAAAATATATCACATATACAATGTGCACATCAGAGCGAGAAAATCCATTTAAACTGAACCGATACTAGTTAATGCAAAGTAATATATCAAATATATAATTATGCATTAAATCATTAAATCAACACTTGATTTAATGATCCGGTCATATCGCATATAACCGACTAATATCCAATGTATCGATTTATCGAATCAATCCTTGATTCGATAACTAGGTTATATCGCATACAACCATTCGACACATTCATCGCGAGAATAGAATACGGTATCACATATACGCATTATTCTCGATCCCGCACATATCTCATATGCGCTCTTATTTCGTTTCGCTTGAGCCAGGAAACCTCTGTGTAGGACTCTAAAGACTCGTCAATACGCCGGCAGCAGGTGATGATCATATCAAACACCCACAAGCTGCAAGCGGTCTGCTAAACGTAACGGCCACCCGGGTATTGAACGATCAGAAGATCGACGAGCAAGTCCGCTCACACTCCTGTGAATCCAACCAGTAACACTTACCGTACAGTCCGGTCTGATCGTCTGATATGTCGCATATCTCGCCTAGGGGTGGTAAACGTCAGACCCCAATAGCTCGATAAGTCGTGTCGATATGAGGTCTATAACAATTCGAGATACTACTGGTAACACTTACCAGTAAATCTCAGCAAGCCTGGCCAGGGATTTCCTGTTATAGCCAATCGAACACAGCGCAACATTAACTCTCTATACCGGAAGAGACGAATCCCCTCCTATCGCTCATTGCCTTCATGTGATTCGGGACTGTACCCAAAAACCACCGTTTTGCACGCCCTCTTGGACGTGGTAAGGTGGAAATCAAAGCACAGTGGGAACCACACAAGACTCTATGACGATATCGGGTCAACAGACTACTCTGTACCAGTGTCACCAGAGAACTGCCATCTGACGTAAGGTATAATACCATCTGGGAGTTCTCGGCGAGTCCGTCCAGTGTACCCAGTCTCCACTGAGCACCCGTATATCATCTCTGATGTCAAACACCAATGGATATGGGATCTTCTATCGCCCATCTGTATGGGTCGAGAAGGTATACGCTAGTCTACTCTGGTATATCGATGCCCCGTCTCGATATACCCACGACTAGGGACTTTGAAGGATGTACTTATGGACTACCATGTCCCCACTAGTATGATCCTCATCATAGTCCAGGTAGTCAAGTACACATCCTAAGGGCTTTACCAACATGTAACAGAGAGACAATCAGTGTACACGTTAAGGTAAAGATCAACCAGATAGCATACTATCATGTCGAGCAAGAAAGTCCTCCCTATATATGTCCCAGCATCCACTACAATAAACATCCTATGTATAGCAATGGCCTCTAGGGCATACATATAACTAACAATCTCCCACTTGCAATAGGGCCATCTGATAGCAGTGGTTGCAGTATCTCATACTCAACCATCCCATAAAAGTCTCTCTCTGGGAAAAGGCCTTTGTGAGTGGATTCGCCGTGTTGTCCTCTGAGTCTACTCTCCTAACCTCGATCATCCTGGAGATCAACCATCTCCATGATCAGGTGATACTGCCTTAGAATATGTCTAGATCACTGATGGGACGGGTGTTCCTTGGCACAAGCCACAACTCCATTGTCGCACAATGGGAGGAACGAAGTTCATCTCATGAACTAATATACACCCAGACAGCCTCTTTGGTAGCATCTTAAGTAGCGATGTATTCAGCCTTAATCGTCTAGTATGCCACGGTATCTAGCTTGGAACCCTTCCAACATACCGTCCCTTTACTGAGGGTAAAGACAATGCCTGTGACTGACATTCAGTCGTCTTTATCACCCTGGAACCCTTCCAGTGATTCTCCCAGGATCGTTTGATACCATCTCACTACAACTAGTGAGAATCCTAACATCCAATTAGATCTATCTCATAGATCCAAAACCCAGGATTTAGGAGGTATCATCTTGATCCTATATGGAGAATCATTGTGATAAGCGGTGATTGACCGAGCGTAGCATAGGAAACTCCTTCCCTATCAAGAGCATGTCATCCACGTACTCTACGAGGATCGTCACTATACTCCCTACTACCCTTTTGTATTTACAAGGTTCATCTACCATTTTGATGATGTCAAACTCTTTGACTAATACATCAAAACAGATGTTCCAACTCCGCGATACCTGTTTTATCCTATAAAGTATCTTGTACACGTTTCCGCTGCTCCCACTGTCTACGAAGCCCTCTGGCTGTGTACTTATAGACATTTTCTTCTAAAACATAATTTAGAAAAGCAGTCATGGCACCCAACCGCCAGATATCGTAGTCATGGTATGTAGCCGTGGCAAGTAGGATCTGGATGGACTTAAGCATAGGTACTGGAAAAAGTTTCATCATTATCCACGCCTGGTCGATGACGAAAACCTTTAACAAGTCTAGCTTTGAAAGTCTTAACTTTTCCATCTACACCAAGTAATCTTCTTAAGATTTACTTGCTCCTGATGGGGATTTAACCCTTCAGATATAGCAACCAAAGTCCATACTTTGTTGGTGTACATGGATTCCATCTCAGATCACTAAGCATCCAGACATTCTTACAGAGTCCCTACTCTCGATGGCCTGCTCGAAACTAGTTGGGTCATCATCTCATGATGCAATCCTCGCTCCCACTGTCATAGAGAAACCGAAGTATCTCTCAGGTGGGTGAGGAACCCTACTAGATCGGCGGAGAGGCTGAGGTTCGTTGGTAACTATTGAATCCATTGGTTCTATCAAATCATCAGCTGCAGTTTGTACAGCTGGAACATTTCCAGTTCTACATAACAGATCTTGCCTTGAGCTTGTCCGGATTTTGCTTTTAGACATAGGCCGGACAACCCCAAATCTTAA
Organism: Agapanthus africanus; assembly: GCA_030015575.1. Classification (NCBI taxonomy): domain Eukaryota; kingdom Viridiplantae; phylum Streptophyta; class Magnoliopsida; order Asparagales; family Amaryllidaceae; genus Agapanthus; species Agapanthus africanus. Next base: position 136,704,366 of record CM057347.1, on the reverse strand, counting down.
CTAACTTAAGATATGGGCTCTTCCCTTTCCATATCAAATATGAAGTGGTAGGCAACTGATTTGATCGGAACCCTATTCAATAGGTATGCAACTTCATAAGTGCATAACTCCCAAAAGGAAAAAGGTAACTCAGCAGTACTCATCATAGAGCACACCATATCAAATAGGGTGTATCTGCTCCGCCCCGATATACCATCTTGCAATGGTGTATACGGAGGAGTAATGCTGAGAGAGAATCTCATTCTCCTTTAGAATAGTCCAGGAATTCCGTGCTCAAGTATTCTCCTCCCTGATCACATCAAAGGACATAATACTTATACCCTTATTTTGGTTCTCTACTTCTAATTTATATTCTGTGAATATCTCAAAAGGTTCGGACTTGTGTTTCAACAAGAACATATGTCTGAATCTAAAGAGATCATCAGAGAACGTAATGAAGTATAAAGAACCAGTCCTGGCATGTGTAGACAGGGGACCTACATACATCAACATGTATCATCCCAAGAGTTCACTAACTCTTTCTCTGCTTCCAGTAAACGGAGCTATGGTCATCTTATCTTTGTGACATGACTGGCAAGTTTCACAAGATGTAGATTCAAACTGATTTAAATATGCATCTAAATGTAACTTCAGCTAGTCGGGTCACATTGATATGACCTAGTCTACAATGCCTCAAGATGGATTCGTTCATTTCTGAACTCTTCCTCTTGTGTGTGTTTCGTATACTTAGAACTGTAGTTTGATTTAGAACGTTAATGCTTTCAGATAACGTGCCTGAACCGATCAACTTTTGATATAGGAAATGTTCAAAACATTATCCAACAATACAAAATTTTATCATTTCTTTACTAAATAAAGAGATTGATATGATTTTGTATATCAGGTACGGTATCTAATAACATTCGTTCAGAATCAATGTATTGGTAATACATGGTGACAGTGACCAACAGACTTGGCTGCAACACTTGCCCCGTTTTCTGCCTCATGAAACTTATCACCCGTTCTCAGCTCTCTACCTTTCTGTAGCCCTATGTAACAGATTACATATCTGGGATCCTGATCCGGTATCATATACCCAGGATGCAGAGGATACTGAGAAACAGTTCTTTGTAATGAACACACCCGAAGGAGATGCATCATATGCACTTTCTTCGTTTGGGCGGCATAGGAATTCTGGTAATCCCCAATTTCCTGCTCTGTCTTATAACAATTATAAGTTGGAGCGGGACCAACGTTCCCCAGCTCAGTATAACAAGCGGGTTCGGTCAAAAATCCGTATTATTATCTTGATTAAGGCGTGATATGGTTGCTACCAGGAGAGAGAGAGAAGAAAACACTCAGCGTGCGCTCTTGCAAGAATAGATTGGTTATTATATTATCTAATCAGGATGGCTCCCACTGCTTTTTATCAAATCTTCCTTCAAACCCTAAAAGGAAAGACTAGCCGGGATTAATTACACACTACAAGTTCGCCAATCTTTCAGCCAGGCCAGTGTCAGTACTTTGAGGGAGGTCCCCCGTGCTTTCGCACGAACCTAATTAATGTAAACCTCGTTTTTCCAGAGGCGTAATCTCGTTGACACCTTTCTAGACACCTACTTGATCGGCTAATTGTAATGTATAAAACTCTCCCAGGAGTAACTCTTACTCGCAGCGGGTATCGGGATCCAACTATCTCATAGAAGGTATGCAATCTCATTGCAAATTTCAACACTTGAAATTCCCGATAATATTTTGCCCCTAACGTGCTATGACCTTGACGAAAGCCAACAAACCATAGCCCGCTAGTCAAGTTCAAGCCGTACATTTCTTGATTGAATTAAACCCACCCGCACGACCCTTGACGAAAGCCAACAAAGCCGCACGACTACCCTAATCCAATCGCATCGTATGCAGGCAGATAAGCAGCATATAGCTACCGCACACTGCACCTTGACGAAAGCCAACAAATGCAGCACGAATACTATATACAACTTATCTGAAATGACGGAGGGCTACGACAGGTTTTTCTGAAAACCTATTGCGTAATGAACTTGATATCGTTGTAGGATCGAATGAATTTTTATATGGAGTGTTTTTGAGGCTTTTCTAGTTTTGCTAAAGGAGTCACTCCCGGTGAAGGGATCGTCGGTCATTTCCTCGTCGAATAAGGTGCGGGATATATCATATATATCTTTGTGCAAAGCAAAAATTCTTAAAAGCAATCAAAAGACAAACCGAGTGTGTAGCATCTGCCAGTTATTGCTAAAGGAGTCACTCCCGGTGAAGGGATCTCGGTCCTTTCCTTATCGAATAAGGTGCAGGATATATCATATATACCGATGTGCAAAGCAAGAACTGTAGCTACCTGTTTTATTTTTGAAATTCGATTCTACAACATCTTTAGGTTTCTTTTATTTCCATTAATCATATTAATCAAGTCCCATCATTTAAATACCTAAACATCACAGATAAATACGACGTACACTTATGCCATCCGTATTCGCCTCGATGTCCCCTCGTGCACCGTTAGGTTAGGTAACTAACGGCAGAGCGGGGCAGGGCTAGCGCGGGTGTAAAACATAAGTAACGTCTATATAATATATCATATATACTATATAAAGTATCTATCACAGAACATCACATGATCACATCACAGATATCGCAGCAGAAGAATCATATGAAACATTGGATATACTAGGACGTCCGTGTTTTCAATACGAGCCAGTATAAAACACGGATTCCACGGTCGCGATGAATAGCCAAACCCACACCCCTAGACCCCTACGAGAGCGGCAAGCAACCCTACCAATTCTAGAGTTAGGAGACCCGGACTCGACTCCTCGAGTTGGTCTCCCACTGGACTCCAGAACCCGGTTACTTGTGCTCTCCTCCTTGGGTCTATCCTAGTGCGGAAAAGTAAATAATATACAAAGGGTGACATCTTCCGCAACCTGGAAGTGTCCCATTTAAAAGAATATTACATACAAGTTTTTACATGAATGAAAATGAAAAACACTCATCTCACATAAAAACCCCCCGGCTATTCAAACACGACGATCCAATATAACATATCCAGCAACACATAACATCACATGTCATCAACGTAAGTAAATATGCGCATCCCAATTGTCGTTGACATATAGCAACGAAACCGGCGATATCACATATTACACTTACGGTCACAGAAAAGAAAGTGTAAAACTACAACAGTTGGAATCCGCAACCTGCATAGACATCGCATGCTTAATCAAATGAATTCCTTAGACATCGCATGCCTAACAATTATAAACCCCGCATTTTAGTCTCATTATCGAAAACACTTTTCAATATCAAGTCGGGCAATTCGATAAGATTCCCGACATCCTGATCGAATACTCGTCGCAAACTTTAGTAGACGGCCGCACCCCCGACGCCGTCGACGAAGTGCACCAAGACGAAACACCGCTGCCGCGAGCACCCGAACGGATGCTTTCGGCGACGGGGTTCTCCTACAGTCACTTGGTCGGGGCTATGGGGTGAGGCTGTCTATTAAGTTTACCCGGCAAATATCCGCGTACGCTACGTGATTGCGACGGACTTTTGATCACATCAAAATTCCGTGGCAACCGATCAAGTGAGACTAAAGTGCTGTGTTTATAACATTCATATTAGTTATCTCATAACTACTTGTGAATTCCAATAATTGTATCACATTCCAGATAAAATAGAAAATGTTAAACTTTCCGATCGAACATTCGAACACCCAAGTTTTCCCTATATAGCTCAACTCATGAAATAAGTTCAAAGACATTCACTTCGTGCCTCAGTACCAACGGTCCAGCCGTAGAAGGGTCAAGCCAACGCCTCACATGTGGCACGCCGTACTGCCCCAAACCCGAAGGTTCAAAGGGCAGTTCAAGACGGTCACATAATCGAGTTAAGGTTTGTTGTCTTCTAGAGGGACCATCGCGTTACTTGCACTACTTAGAACGTCTTTAAACCACGGAAAAATCCAACACTTGGAAATTTCCCGACAGGGGAAAAGTTGGGTATTTATATCCGGTCGAACTTTTTAACATATTCAAAAATTATCCGGAATCCACATAGACAAAATCTGATAATCCGATCGAAACACCGGATCCCCAAAACAACCCCAGAAAATTCAACTCTTGAATAAATATTAAAAATTCCCAGAAAATCCAGCATAATAAAATAGGAGTTACTGTGCAAACAGGGGATGATGATGTCATACTTTAGCCGCGGAACCGCCGCAGAAGGCATGCTTCTGCCGCGGTTCCGCCGCTCTTTGTACTGTTCATGAGTCAAATTTTGCACCGTAATTCTTATAATTCCCTGCTGAATTTTTTAAGCATTTTTAATGTGGAAAAAACTCAGTTTTTAGAAAAAGTCCAGAGAGCATGTTTCGGGTTAGGGTTTTGGTTCGATCGGACTTCAAACTCCGTCTACTCATCGCCTAAGGCTATAGCTAGGCTCTGATACCACTGTAGGGTTCCTAGGCACACTAGTGAGGTCTCACAAGGCATCAACCATGCCAATTTCAGAATTTACGAGTGCCGAGAAACCCTAATACGGATCGTTAACTAGATATATAGGCGACAAAAAGCAACTAGTTAACAAATTAACTAAGTGAACGGAAATACAACCTTTGTAGATCCGGTCCTCCACCTCCATAGCTCCGCAATGAAGTCCTCTCCGCTGTCCAAATGAAATCCCGGGCTCTAGCGTCGGCTTCATCGGAGAAATGGGCGGGCAAGGTCGTCGGCTTCGTGCCGAAGATGATCTACGTCGAAGCATCACAAGATCAAGCTCCCACTTCACCAAGTCATGAAACTTGTGAAGAAAACACACTCTACTACTTGGCAAGAGGTAGAGGATGAAGAAATAGGAAGTGGGTAGACTTTAGAATTGGATTTCTCACTCATTTGCTCAAGTTGCCATTGATGGAGCAAGCTTCTTCATGTTGAAGATGAAGAAGAAGAAGAAGAAAATGTTATGATAAGTTAATTCAAAATAGAAAATAAATTGAATACTTATCATGTGGCAACCATGGTCAAGTGTAGAGAATAAATCATGGTTAGATGGAATGGTTAGGGTTAAGCATGAAGACAAAATGGTCACTTAGTCAAAGCTTCATGAACTTTCAATGTAAAACAAAACTAGCAACCATTTTCTTTTCTTTTGCCATTTCTTTTCCAAAATAAAATAAATGAAATAAATAAATAAATGAAAAAGAAAACCCTAACCATTACACAACCATGGTTTAATCTTTACACAAACCCTAGAGAGCATGTATCATCAAACATGATACAATCAAGTGCATAAAAAATATATCACATATACAATGTGCACATCCGAGCGAGAAAATCCATTTAAACTGAACCGATACTAGTTAATGCAAAGTAATATATCAAATATATAATTATGCATTAAATCATTAAATCAACACTTGATTTAATGATCCGGTCATATCGCATATAACCGACTAATATCCAATGTATCGATTTATCGAATCAATCCTTGATTCGATAACTAGGTTATATCGCATACAACCATTCGACACATTCATCGCGAGAATAGAATACGGTATCACATATACGCATTATTCTCGATCCCGCACATATCTCATATGCGCTCCTATTTCGTTTCGCTTGAGCCAGGAAACCTCTGTGTAGGACTCTAAAGACTCGTCAATACGCCAGCAGCAGGTGATGATCATATCAAACACCCACAAGCCGCAAGCGGTCTGCTAAACGTAACGGCCACCCGGGTATTGAACGATCAGAAGATCGACGAGCAAGCCCGCTCACACTCCTGTGAATCCAACCAGTAACACTTACCGTACAATCCGGTCTAATCGTCTGATATGTCGCATATCTCGCCTAGGGGTGGTAAACGCCAGACCCCAATAGCTCGATAAGTCGTGTCGATATGAGGTCTATAACAATTCGAGATACTACTGGTAACACTTACCAGTAAATCTCAGCAACCCTGGCCAGGGATTTCATGTTATAGCCAATCGAACACAGCGCAACATCAACTCCCTATACCGGGAGAGACGAATCCCCTCCTATCGCTCATTGCCTTCATGTGATTCGGGACTGTACCCAAAAACCACCGTTTTGCACGCCCTCTTGGACGTGGTAAGGTGGAAATCAAAGCATAGTGGGAACCACACAAGACTCTATGACGATCTCGGGTCAACAGACTACTCTGTACCAGTGTCACCAGAGAACTGCCATCTGACGTAAGGTATAATACCATCTGGGAGTTCTCGACGAGTCCGTCCAGTGTACCCAGTCTCCACTGAGCACCCGTATATCATCTCTGATGTCAAACACCAATGGATATGGGATCTTCCATCGCCCATCTGTATGGGTCGAGAAGGTATACGCTAGTCTACTCTGGTATATCGATGCCCCGTCTCGATATACCCACGACTAGGGACTTTGAAGGATGTACTTATGGACTACCATGTCCCCACTAGTATGATCCTCATCATAGTCCAGGTAGTCAAGTACACATTCTAAGGGCTTTACCAACATGTAACAGAGAGACAATCAGTGTACACGTTATGGTAAAGATCAACCAGATAGTATACTATCATGTCGAGCAAGAAAGTCCTCCCTATATATGTCCCAGCATCCACTACAATATACATCCTATGTATAGCAATGGCCTCTAGGGCATACATATAACTAACAAATATGATAAAAGTTGACACTAATGAACATAGTGACATATGAGAATATGAAATGAGAAGTAAATCATGATAGGTACGATTTGAAAGAGAACGAGTATAAGATGTGATATGATGACTCAGTGTGGTATGTCGTTATATGGATGCGAGTCAATATGAGATAGTTGATATCTTTGTCGGTCCACGATATGAGATTGATACAGATATGACCTGGGATATAGGTATATAAACATATATAATGTTGTGAATCTTGAGTGATGTGCCGTACGATGGATTATATCGTACGTGATGTTGTAAGGCTGGATGCCGATTGATACATTCACCGACTCGGATACATTGTAGACACGTATGCCTTATAGAATTTAGCTGATGATGTACATTATGCTACGTTCATGTTATTCTCATTGCATTATTTATACATGTGCTAGTACACCTACACCATTATCGAGGATGCGTATGTTACACTTACACAGATTGGTCGGCTCACACACCTTCATCATCGATAATTGCTATGTCACTACGCAGTAGAATTGCTACATCATGCCATGATATACTTGTTATGATCACATCACTATGCTATGTTGCATGATATACTTACTAAGCTCACATCACTATGCTATGTTGCATGATATACTTACTTTGTTCATATCACTGATCCACGTTGCATGAGATATACAGATATGCTTACATTCTGTTATATGTTGCATACCTACATGCTTACACATATACCCTGCTATAGCTACATGTTCACTTTATATGATGTTGCGTTGGATTTTGGATAATTGAGAACCGCATGATATATTTTAAAACTGGATTCATTTAAAAGAGCGGTTTTCCCTTAATATGCTCATATTGGTCCTTATGTTGCAAACATCAGTTTTTCATGGATTTACGCATTGAGATATGGATTTCAGGTGATTTATGGATTTGAGAACTGTGGGGGTATTTCAAGAAATTATGTATTCTTTGAAAACCCGGTTTCTCTTCATATGATATTTCAGTGCGTCCACTATGAGTTTTCTCGGTTCTGAGACTTGTGTTAGATACCCGATTCGAGGAGCGGTAGGTACCGTCTGCGGGTACATGGTGGACCCTGTATAGTTCCACGTGCAAGAGGTGATTTTCATGGTATAGACGATGAGCCTGGAAGGAGGGCTAGTACCTACCGGTGATAGTATTTAGACTCGGCGGTTATCCGGAGGATACCGACCGGAGTCGTGAGATGATACGGGCCGATCAGGACTGACGGAGTCCGTTGGCCGATCCGGACTGACGGAGCCCGAGATATTGATGAGGGCTGATCCGGACTGACGGAGCCCGAGATATGAGGATTTACGTGTCGATGCTGGACACGGGTTTCATGATGTTTCGACTGTCGATGTTGGACACTCAGGTTCCATGATTTTGTTATGTCATTGATGGACACACGTTGATTTATATTCTCATATTTTCATGCATATGCTTTCATGATATTGGCATGCATGATGTTGTTGTGTCATTGATGGACACGTAGGATGTTATCCACATGCTGATAGGATTTGATTATATTGTTGGACGAGATCCACCTGCATACATGCATTGATTATATTGTTGGACGAGATCCACCTGCATACATGCATTGATTATATTGTTGGATGAGATCCACTTGCTGATAGGCATTGATTATGTGTTGGCACATATGCACATACGGTCACCCTAAATATCATAGTATTACCTTTATGTTATAGCTGACCTAGCAATCGTTGTTTATTTCGATTTCTACCTGATGTTGTTTTCTACTCACGAGTTGGCAACTCACCCCCGTTGTGCCACACACAACTGCTTTCGGGTGATTTGCTTTAGGTAGGTGGTACATGTTGGATCGTACCCCTCTTGTATTATTATTCCTGTTGTATCTAGTTAACTCCATCAAATCAGAAACTAGTAATTGTATATGTAGAAGACTTAGAAAGACTTGTGGTTGCGAGACTTAGAGTGATGGGTTTTATGTTCGCTTGGTGGGTTTGATGTCTTGCTTTATATTATTTCCTTGTGTTGATCTTCGGCGTTGGGCGTCGTATACTTGTTTATGACTTGCGTGGTTATGAATCCTCCGGTTGGCAAGAGCTAGCTCCCGCTTGGGGATGCCTTTTCTATTATCATGTATTTGTTGTTTTTGATCAAAATATACAAAGGAGGTGCTGCCCAAATTTTTAAAAGAAAAAACATGATTTTATTATACCTTTATTTCAAAGCTTCGCCTCTATATTTCTTAAAAAGTTTTAGATTTCTGGGTTTCAGCTTACTTGAATTAGGTTACGCCTTTAGACGTTGCGCGATTTAAGTGCTGGTCATGAGCTAATATTTTGGGTCGTGACAAAGTTGGTATCAGAGCACTAGGTTTAACCTTTGTTCGAGTTTAGGTTTGGCTATGTGGAGTCTGGGGCGTAATATATTTTGGAACCTAGGCTTGACCTTACTGAACTTAGACTTATACAGGGATGGTATTAGACATGAACTTTTGCTACATAAACTGACCCTGATTGATGGAGTATGTAGCTTAAGTAGAGTGGCGTACCGTACGTATGTTCCGCGGTATATTTACGATACGATACTCCACTTAAGTGACCTTAGGATGTATATATCTTGAGACTTGTGATTCTCTTCGTTTCCTTGATTATACATCCATTTGAGATCCTTGATTCTATTCGTTTACATGATCATACTCTCACTGATTCAGTTCCTCGTTATGATCATGTATCCATTCTGGATCTGTTAATTCTTTTCGTCCCTTGGATCTTTTTTTGTCGATACTTGTTTGAGGTTCCTGTCACCATGGTTTGAGCACAGTTTGAGCTGCTGTGAGTGATGCAGTCAGGGCGAGCTCATCGTGGACGAGGAATGACCATCGTGTTTTCTGGTGACATGGGAACGTATCGATGCAGTATTGTGTTGTGACCTCTTGTTTGAGATGAGTGTGCGGTTTTGTACCGGATGATCGGGCCGTTGTTAGATGCTTCCTGTTGGGAGAGGACTGTTGATGTATAGCCTACCTCAGGGATTGCGAGATCATCAACCGTGCAGACAGATGACCCAGCTGTTGCTGAGATTGATGAGATGTCGCTTCCAGGGCTTATGAGTTGAGATCGCTGGAGCTTTCAGGCAGAGATGCGACAGGAGATAACTAGTCTATCTCGAGTTGAGAGACGGAGGTGATTCATCAGATTTGATGCGCCGACGCAAACCCAGTTGAGTTAAAGATTTCCAGTATAGAGAGTCTTACTCAGATCAAGAGTAGATCGATCCAGAGATGACGTTGTTCGTCGGATATTCCGATGTGAGGTCGTTAAGCTGACCAGTTTCGGATAGAAGACATCAATCAGATGTGTTGTGAGTTGATCGAGAATGGACGAGTATTGAGTATTCCTCCAATGATTGAGGCGAGTTCCCGAGGACGTGTTCGGCTAGAGATCTTCTACAGAGTGATGAAGATATCGAGTTTGTGTAACGTTTTGAAAATCGTTTCGGCGAAATTTCAGAAAATCGGTAAAATAAGGGGGTTTTCTGTAAAAAGTCAAAATACAAATATCTTTATTATAAAATTAAGTATACATATTCTAGCTATGAAATTGCTAGTATTTGGTGTTTATTGAGCAACTGGTGAAATTTCAAATTTTCTGAAAATTTTCCGAAATCAATTATTTTAATATTATTTTAAGCCGTCAGTAATATATTTAATTCGGGAAAATTACAAATTGGAATGGGTTGATACAAATTTTATAATTCTTGGCACATTAAACAAAATTTTAAAATATTGTTTCTGAAATGAAATCGTTTGCCAAACGGTTTAGAAATTATTGAAGAAAAAAGGCTTTTTTAGTGAATTTAGTGTAAATGGATTTTGGGGTATAGTATTTATCATTTTTCATCACCCCACACCCATACCCACACTCACACCCCCCCATTTTTCCTTCCCCATAGCTGAATTCAGCAGCCCCCCCTCAATTGTCCCCACTTGTGTTGCAAAAGAAAAGAAAGAAAAGAAAAGAGAATGATAGAAGTAAAAGGTGGACTTTTTGACCCCATTCTCTCTCCAATCACCTCACACTCTCTTCTCCCCCCTCATTAGCCGAGCCATTTCTGAATTCCTGCAGCCCCTCCCCTCTCTTTCCCTCATCTCATCTCTTCTCCAAAAATCCCACCCTTTTTACCTTCAAAAATTCATCAAATTCCATCCAAAATCAAAACAAAATCAAAATCCAACTCCTACCCATTTTTCATTTGCCTATCTAGCATGGATCTAGGGAATAAGATTTCAATTTGGGAGGCTATGGGTGCTTGTGGATCTTCAAATGTTTTTGGGTATAATTGCTAAACCTTTTGCTTAATTTGTTAGTTAAGTTCTTAAAGCTAATTTATTTAAGTGTTAATTAGGCTTTAGTTGCAAGTTTGGAAATTATAGAATTGGGTATGGATCAAGTTAGGGTTTTATAATATTTGATCATGGTTTAGGTGTATAATTTAACATATTATGGCATGTAAAATCTTACCTAGTAACTAGTTTGCTAATTGTTATTTTAAAATTTGTCTAATTATGCTATTTTGCTAACTAGGGTTTTTGGAAAATTATTAAATGCTTTAGATTAAATATAATTATGGTTTCATATCATTATTAATATTATATTGAGTGGTTTAATGCCTTTAGTTCATGAAAATCCATGCTAAATTGTTGGTTGTGTATTTTTTCTATAAAATTGTTAAAATTGGGTATTTTGTAAACTAGAATTTTGGGGTTAATGAAATTTATTGGGATTAAATTATGGAAATTGTTTTTATGACTTATTTAAGATATTTAATAAGTATTATGGCCGCTAGATTTGTTTAAACATCGAGTTTTGTACTAAAACGGGTAACTTTTGCTTGCTAGATTTTCGGAAAAATGGCTTTTAAGGTGAATTTGGGGTTTTTGTGAATTTTAACCTATTTTATATTATAGTTAGTGTTCGTGGATGCGCAAATGAGTGTGTTTGGGTTTTCTCGATGGTTTGACGTTTGTACATCGACATCGAGGGTTGGTTTGACTATTCTTACATGCGTAGGCGATAGGTTTTGACCTATGCGTGATACGCGTGCCGATTTGATTTTCGTATGCCGTTTCGATTTCGAATTTGGTTTTAATGCGATACGGTGCGTTATGATATGTAGGTACCCCATGTGGACTTCGAGACGACAAGCAAGCGCGTGGCGACGTCGGCATCGGCGAGCGAGGACCAGGTGAGTAGATTTATATCTACGGGGAGAAGTCAGGTGGATGGCGTATAGCACCCCCGCAGTTCGTGGTGATGTATACGAATACGTATACACACATATATTTTGATTATATATTTTATGTTGATATGAGACTTGATGGTAAAGGTAGATTCTAGGTGTTCATGGATTAGTTTAGTGTTAGTTGCGAAACCCTAGAGTAGTCCTTACACCCACACACGCACACACACATGCATACATCTATGTTATTACCTATGCGTATATGGGGAGATGTGTTTATGTATTCACCTGGGTATGGGACTAGGTGTTCACATACTGGTTTTGCGGATGATACTTGGGATTGAGATGAGATTTGAGTTGAGGCCGTGAGATCGGTGATATGGCAGGATTCGTACTTGAGATACGTCCTGATGTTATAGCGGATCTTTGGATGACGATGCCATATGAATAGTGATTTTAGTAGTGTACTAAACGTAGGTCAGTACCCCAGATGATGATCTTGATAAAGAGAATACCAGATGAACACTGTGTTGAGTATGATATTGACCCGTACCCAGATTTGGGGATGCCGTACGACGGATTTACGTACGAGCTATATATTGATGATTGATCCGCACTCTTGACTTGGGATGTTTGATTTTAGATATGGTATCGGATATGATATTATTGAGGCGGGATCACCGACTAATATATATACAGGTATGTATACGTATCGACTCAGATGTTAGGCGGTTTCCTTACCTGTAGTTCAGCTTGTTAGTTCAGCCATATAGTTTAGTGTAGTTGTTAGACTAGATTAGACTCCTACCTATTTCAAAACTAACGAATCGTGGGTATTTTAAAAGACAGGTCAAGGGATTCTACGGATATTTCAAAAGACGTATCTTTTCTTAAAAACACCGTAGCCCTTATTTTCAAAACACTGCGATTCGTGTTATTTCAAAAGGCACTATTGTAGGACTTATATTAGGGTAATGCGGATTAGTTATCGTTGTGTCTAGTATTCAACTCCCGCACATTATTGCGGTTGCTCCGCATCGCATACTTACATTGTTATTTCATATTGCATTGTTGATATTATGCTGTTAGGACACCAGCACCATTACCGATGATGCGTATGTACCACGTACACTTACTTGCCGGCTCACACACATCTTCATCGGTAATTGCCATGTCACGTACACCTTAGGAAATATTATTGCTTAATTTAGCTTGATAGCTAGTAGTTGACATGATATTAGTGTACTTACCTTATATGCCAGCTTAGATATTGTAGTTATTACTTGTCACTTCATGCATAATGTTATTCATTGTTATGTCGTATTCATGGATTCTCATGCCTATATTCATGGTTTTACATGCTATTGATGATTTGGATTCGGATTTCCATGAGATTTTCTGGATTTGGGGGAAAACCGCAAAACTTGTATAAGCTTCTTTCCTCTCTTTTAAATAAAAAGTGCGGTTTTCCCATGATGTATGAGTCGTCCACCATGAGTTTGCTGATGGATTTCGAGACCCGATTCGAGGAGATGGATGAACCGTTTCGGGTACATGGTGGGCCCGGTGCGGTACCCCGGGGCAAGAAGATCGTGTTGTTGACGTTGAGCCTGTGCAGGGGAGCACGACCGACCGGTGATATTACCCGACGCGTCGGATATCCGGAGGATACCGTCGTGGTCATGAGATGGATGGTAGGGGCCGGCCTGGACTGACGGCGCCCTAGTCATTGTGATTGAGACATTGAGATTTCGAGATATTGAGGTACAGAGACTGTGATACAGAGATATCGAGATATTGGGATTACGTTTTGTGCCGATGCTAGGCACTGTTTTATGCTGATTTCATTATGATACCTCATTTTTAAAATACAGAAATCTCACTGATTTATGAAAGCAGTTTTCTTCAGTACATGCATTCTGTTTCATGCATTCATATATCATCCATATGATACATTGCTACCTGAGGCACTGACACGGACACATGGGATTACACTTGGGTTAGATATTTGCCCTAACTATGGTTATGGGTTGCTGGTTATATATTTGAGGATTATATATTATGATCGTATGACCTAGGATTGCGTCATACATGCGATTTTTATTCGTAGATGTTTTTTCTATTCATGAGTTGGCAACTCACCCCCGTTGTGCCCCAGTTTCTTGCAGGTTTGCCGTACAGGTTTTATTACGGCTTTGCGGGCACAGTTTCGTTCGGGTGACTTATTAGTAGGTGGGTTTATTGGTATCATACCCATCATATTACCTTGTATAGTATTATTCAGTTGTATCTAGTAAATTCCATCAACCAAACATGTATTTATTTTGAGATAGAGACCAGTGATATTATTCTTTCGACCTTAGACGCGCGTTATATTTCTTGTGGTTTTGAGTTTCCTTTTGAATTTTGATCCTCGCCCTTGGCGTTGTATATTACATTACTTGTGTGGTTGTGACCGCTGATTGACGAAGAGTAGCTCCCGCTTGGGGATGCCTTTTATTGATTTCGTACAATATTCATGTTGTATCCCGTTTGGGGGCCAGTATTTACAAAGGAGACTCTGCCGAAATTTTCAAGAAATATTTGATGTTTTTAAAAAAAATGCATAATTCGGCTTATGCTAATAAAACTACTTGATTTAACTTGGTTTTTCCTTCACTCTACTACTCTTCTTGGTTTGGATTTCTGGGTTTTCGGCTTACTTAGATTACGTACGCCTCGAGACGTTTCGTAGTTTAAGTGCCAGTCATGTTCCGTACTTTCGGGACGTGACGGTTTGTGATTTCGAGTCCGTGTGAGAGATTCCGGATTGACTGTAGCCGAGAACATTTGCAGTACGCAGATAGCATGACGTGACGTCGAAGTGGACGATAATAAAGATGAGTGGAACAAGAGGTTCGTGCGAAATATTAACGAGCTGTTGTTACTCCCCGTTGAAATTAGAGATCGAATGTGTATACAGAAGCGTTGGAATATGACCTGTTCCCAAGGAAATGCTGTGCTGAGAACGCAGATGTCCAGAGAATGAGAAAAGATTATGTAAGTGTACCAGCCTCCGTACAGTTCAGTATAGACGAGATCGGAAGAGACCTTGAGCTGGTTCCATCCAGGACACTGCTGCGATGATATTGCACTGAGGATCAGTTGTGTCGTGTGTATTCAGAGGGCCAGAGGCTGACGCCAGTGACGTGCTGCTTTATGAGTGATCAGACTAATTGGCCGAGAGATGGCCTGAGGAGTGCCAGAGTGGAATCGATTCCGTTAGCACACCTGACCGGGCAGATGAGCCGATGGATTGCGAGATTGGTAATCCACAGAGAAATGAGGACCCAAGGATGCCAGACCGTGAGCAGGAGGCAAGCAGATATTCTTGCTCTGCCAGTTTTGAGCGCACCGACTTTTTTCGACATTGTAGGAGGTGTACCTCATTGTCATTTATTGCGATTTGCGTTGTGATCCGAGTTTCACGCTTATATCGCTTGGATTTGAGTTTTGATGATTGAGTTTCATGATATTGTTTCCGTGCACCATGGCTGCACCTACTGGGTATTTACATTTTGTGCATAGTTATGGCACTTTTACGTTTTACACACCGTTGTGTTTATTTATGATTTATGCATATTTATTGCACTTGATATCAGTTTGTATCTTGGCTGCACGTGTTTATGATTTCATGGAATTCGTACGGTTGATTTGACATTGTGCATGTGGTACGCACTCGATTTGATTTTTGCACGTATAGCTACATATGCTTGCAGTGCATTGATACGTGTTTTGTGCACGCAGTTGCACACGTTTATGAGTTTTTTACACCTTTGTACACTCGGTGTAGTTTTCATACGCACTTGAGTTATTAAAGAGTTTCCGTGCAGTTATGCACCGGATTTGATATTTCGTGCACTGGATGCACAAGATTTGATATTTCGTGCACTGGATGCACATGATTTGATATTTCATGCACTGGATGCACATGATTTGATATTTCGTGCACTCGATGCATAGGATTTGATATTTCGTGCACTGGATGCACAGGATTTGTATTTCGTGCACCGGATGCACCCGATTTGTATTTTGTTCATTTGTTGCACCGGATTCGTATTTCCTGCGTTGGTTGCACTAGATTTGTATTTCATGCGTTTGTTGCACCAGGTGAGTATTTCGTGCATTGGTTGCACTAGATTTATATTTCGTGCATTGGTTGCACTAGATTTATACTTCGTACATTGGTTGCACCCGATTTATACCTTTGAGCATTCGTTTACCAAATTTTTGTTTTCGTGCATGCTACTGTACTAGATGCTTTTTATGAACCCGACGCGCTTAGTATTGGATTTTGTGCGCATCGGATGCACTTGGGTGAGATTTTTACTTGTGCATGTTGGATGCCCTTGATTCAGATTTAATCCATGCATATTAGATACGATTTTATTCATGCATGTGGGATGCACTTGATTTCGATTTCATTCGTGCATGACGGATGCACTTGATTTGGACTTTCGCACACGTTGGGCGCGTAATATGATTTTGTGCACACCTGATGCACTCGATTTGGGGTTTTCGTTCGTGCATGTTAGTTGCACTGGATCAAGATTTTCGTGCACTATAGATGCACTAGTTGTTATTGTCGTGCACACCAGTTGCATTGGACAGATATTTTCGTGCACACCCGTTGCACTTAGTTTTACTTTTGTGTATATTGTGGCACCTGTATTTGGATTTGATTTCCGTACGCACCAGACGCACGTGATTGTTGGATACGCCTTTTGAGGCTGATTTTGCTCTTGAGTACTTTGTTTTCATTATGGGCATTGTATTATGTTGTAGCCGAATAAGACTGATCAGAGAACAGTACCTAAGTACTTTTCATGCATAAAAAGTTTAACAATAGATTTTCAAAATGGAGCTATAGTCTCGCTATTTCTTACGTGTCCGCGAGCGACACAAATGTTTATAAAGGAAAACTTTTTGGGATATTTTAAAAATGACGGAACATATATTTTGGCAAAACATATATGAACATACATTTATTACTTCATAAATGAGCGTCCGTCACTTGTGCCGTGAGTTACGCATCACACGGCGATTCAGGAAAGATTTCGCATATGTTTTATTCAGTTTTAAGAGCTTTTTCAAGGATGTGTAATATATATGTATTATAGTATTTGATTAGTGCATATGGATTTCGGTAGTAGATTTCGAGATCTGTATCTCCATTGTGACTCTGATGATATGCGTACAAGTCCGATAATTTGTGCGACGCTTGACGAAGTTCGGTTTTGAGTTTTCGTACTTATTTTCCGGCGCACACGAGGCGCTGTGGTATTTCTGTATCTTCCGTGATTTCGGAGCCTCGTTGATTTGAGCTAATTATTTAAACGTTTTAGCATTTGGGGGATTAAATAAAAATTCAGGAACCGAATTTTTTTAAAGGGGGAAGATTGTAACGTTTCTGAAATCGTTTAGGCGAATTTTCCGTTAATCGGTAAATAAGTTGTGTTTTCCGTAAAAACCTAGATGTGATCTTTTTTTCAAGTATAGACTTAACTGCACCTAGTTTAACTGGGAAATTGCTAGTTTGCGATATTTAGTGGTCACTTGAAAATTTTAGTTCACTTAAATATTTTCCTTAATTAAAATATTATTAAAAGCTTTTAATTATGCACATAATTAGTGGTAATTACAATTTGGTTTGGATTAATTATGCTAATGTGTATCCATGATAACTTAATCACAAGTTTAAGCTTTTGTCTTGCTTCCAAAATATCTTGGTAGAATATCCAGATATTTTGATGGTTTAGTTAAGTTTTAATTAAAAGGGTTTTGAGGTGGCATAAAGTAATGGTTGTTAATTATGCTTTAATGATGTTTTTAACTTAGATGTTACCATACACATCCAAAACAACCCCATTTTGTCCATGCTTGGCCGAGCCCTCCCCTGCTGCCCTCTCTCTTTCTCGACTCCATTTTCACTTCTTTGAGCTCCAAAAATTCATCAAATAATCCCACAAACTCAAAAATAAATCAATACCCTTTATTCTTTAGCCTTAATCAAGCTTGGATCTTCATGAAAGTTATCATTTTGGAGGCTATTTTGGAAATCTTGTTGCAAGTTGTAGAATCAAGCGGAGGTATAAAATCCATACCCTAAGCTTAGTTGTTGTTTTAATACATTAAGCTAGCTTATTAGATAGTTAAATATGGCTTTAATTTGCATGTTTAGAAATTCAAAAAAGGGTTTTGAAGATCAAGTTAAGCTTTTGATTATTTGTAATGGTTAAGTGAGTTGTTTAGACAAGGAAAATTTAATCTAGTTGTGAGATTTTTAATTGATATTTTTCCTAGTTATCTAATTAAGCTAATTGCAAACTAACTTTTTGTAGGGTTGCTAGGCACACGCACAAGGGTCTACGAGGCATCAATCATGCCCGATTTAAATTTTAGCCGTGCCGAACAACCCGAAGCCGGATCTTTAAACTAGGGTTTAGGCGAAAACAAGCATATTAAACTCTTTAACACAAAGTGAGAGAGATTACAACCTTTTTAGATCCGGTCCTTCACTTCTTAAGCTCCGTGTTGAATTCCCTTAGCTGCGATCATCGTGTTCCGGACTCTCGAGAGGCTCCGCGAAGAGAAAAATGCAAACTTGCTTCCGATCTTCGATAACAAAGATGATCTACCTTGAAGTTTCATTAACACAAGCTAACCCTCATAAAATGATGTGAACACCCACATCTAAATGGCAAGGGTAGATGAGGATGATGAAGTAGGATTTTTGCTCTCTTTTATTTTCATTTACTCACTCATTTTTCATCATCTTGAAAAAGCTAGAAAGCTTTTTCTATGAAAGAAAGAAGGAAGAAGATGAACAATCAACATGAAACCTTTGTGATGAATAATGAAAGGACAAATATGATGATTAATGCAACCATGGTCAACTAAACCCATGTAGAGAATTAACTAGGGTTAGGGTTAGGGTTAGGTCAAGGAATGAGTCATAACAAAATATCTTTCACAAAACAAAACTAAACCTTCTAGAATCATCTAGAAAGCATTAACGCAAATCAAACCCTAATCTTGTTTAATCTCTACTAAATATGTTGTATTAGTTATCATATCATGTTACAATATTATATATCATATATACAATATATTTTGTAACAAAAGAAAATAATACAATTAACATATATCGCATATATATCAATGTATTACCCGAGTGAGAAAAAGAATCTTTTAGTGAGCTAATATTAGTTAATGTAATTTAATATATCATATATATTATTATACATTAAATTATCGAATCATGTTCAGTTGATAAAACTGCACAATTGTATTACATTTTTCCTACCATTTTCATATTAAAAAAGGACTTTATTATAATATATTATACATATGAGGGTTTATGTGTAAAAACATTATTTTCCATGTGTTAATATATTTTAATTATCATTTGGTAGGAAAATGTATGCAAATAAATTCATTGACCAAATCCTAGTAGAACTAAGTCTACTAAATATTATTTAAGATTATTGTGCAGAATTTTCCAAGTTGTTATGCAGAATTTATCAAACAAATCAAGTTGTTGAAGAAAACTTGCCAAATTAAGAAGCAAAACTTGGAGACCAAGTCTGGAAGCAACCGAGAAAAGATTTTTGAATTCTGAAGGTGCCTAGGATTGCCACATGTCATGAGATGCAAGCCCAAAAATTTCAGTCAAGAGATCTCAACCTTTAAGCGCGGATCCGCGGCCAAACCCCCCCTTGGGCCGCGGATCCGCCGCAATCTTAAGGAGTTGGAAGACAAGATTTTGTGGGGTGAATCAAAGCTATATTTTACCAAGTTTTCAACAAGAAGATTCTGGCTTTGCACTATAAAAGAGCACCGAGAGCCACTTGGAAAAGCTATCAAGCCGAAGAGATCACGAAGCTCCCGACGCTCACGCATCCAGGCTGATCATCGACTGTTCGACTACCTCCTTAGGAAAGATCGAGAAGCAACTAGTTTGTAATCATTTTCTACGGATTAAAATGTAGTTTGTTCAAGTCGATTAATAAAGGTAGTTATTTTATTTAATTGTTTTTTACATTATGTTTTCCCTCTTTGTCTTTTCATCTTCTTCTCCCAACATGCGTGAGTAATTCTCCGCTTGTTAGGGTTCGTAGGATTAGGGTAGGCTAATGGATGATGAAAATAACTAAACCCTTTTTAAGTCCTATAAAGTTTAGGAACTTTATCAAAAGAATCATTAACATCCTAATCGGGCGCGCTAGCAATTCTTTGCTAGTTTCCGACCGCGATTAGAGATTAGATTAATGATTGTTTTGGTAAAGGCTAGATATGAACGGAGTTCCGTGTCGAGATAAGGGTTAAGAGTGGGATTCCTTTTCCCTCCAGAAACCCTAATCTACACGCATCACCGTCGTTCTAGTTCTAAATCTATTAATGGATAAAAAGGGTAACTTTTAATTAATCGTCCATAACTACTAAATCCTAACGAACCCTACAAGCCCCCTTATTATATCAACTACATCTTTAAAATAATCTAGATCTATATTTTACATTCTTGTTTAACGTAGATCTAGAAACCATTCAACAAAATTCTTATTTCTTTCTCTTTTTCAACACATCTAAAGTAAAAGCAAAAGGTTCCACGTTTCCCAGATAACGACCCGTACTCATTTCGGTCTAGCTACAAGCGACACCATTATTGATTGCGGTTAACTACAAACACACTTTTTCGTAACAATCAAATGGCGCCGTTGCCGGGAAAACGTGCGTAATTTTTTATTCTTGCTATTTGTGTTGAATTCTTAGACGATTCATATTATTATTAAAACAAAACTGCAAATTGCATATTTAACGATTTGTGTGTGAATTTTGCGAGGGAATCTGGAGTCACGGACTTGAGGAAACAGGAGATCTAGGGTTTCACACTTCTCTGGTATCTTTCTTAACTCTTTCTCTCTCCTCTCAAATCCAATAAAATCTATTTTCTACAGGATTCTTTGCAAAATAGCGCCGCTCAAAAAATCTTTTTGCAAAGTTTTGTTTTGCGGTTTGTTTTTGCATATTTTAATACGGATTTTTAAGGGGCAAGACCAAATTCAGATTAGGTGGGGATTTCATCACCCTTCCTAAGCCCCACAAATCACAAACCGAGCATCTGCATCAACCCTTCATTAATTTAAAAAATATCTAGACCAGACTCTAAGGACTGTCGCGCTCAATAAGGATAGAGGAAGGTCGTGGGTAATATATCGTTTATCCGCATTACTTTTGTAGTGCCTAAGCAAGTGTGACTAAGGCTAGTGGTTTTTAATTAGGCCCACGACGTGGTTCCTTCCCACTTACCTGGCACTTATCTGGCTACAAGGGTAGTATGGAGGCGGTAGAGGATTTATCCTGCGACTTGTCCTTTAGAAGTCTAGGAGCGGTCTAGAGACTGGACCTAGGTGACCTTAGTTCTAGGGTTGCTTGTGCATCTTAGAGTGATTTGTCTTGAGTCCCACTTTTTCAAAACAGCCAATTTTAAATCACACACACGCTGCCACTTGCACTAAACCCTCTTTGTGCATGCTCGGCTGGACACGGGATCCTAGTGCCCGTCTTGTTCGTGTTCCTTCTATCGACGCTGAAGTCGGTACTTCTTCGTCTTCTTTTCCCCCACCACGACCGAGATAGACGGCACTCCATCAGAATATAACACCACGCTGCCACCGCCCGTAGGTGCGCAGAAGCCACCGCCCGTAGGTGCGCAGAATCCACCGCGCATCTCTCTCCAAGAGAGATGCTATCCTATCCGTGGTCCTCTTCCCACTTGTCTATCTCTTCCACCACCTAACGGGGATAATTTTGAAATTAAATCCCACTACATCAACCAGCTGCCCAAATTTCACGGGCTTGAATCGGAAGACACGTACGTTTTCATCACCAAATTCGAGAACGTATGCGCAATGATGGGTACTTCACAATTGACTTTAGATGCTATGCGCTTACGTCTTCTCCCATTCACACTGTGCGACTTGGCAGAAAAATGGCTTTATAATAATGCCGCACACTCTATCACTAGTTGGGATGAATTCGTAATAGCATTTCTTAAGAAGTTTTACCCAAACCATAAGACTGCCCGTGTTAGGAGCGAGATCAACCAGTTCACCCAGCTTCCCAATGAACCATTTTGGAAGTGCTTTGAACGTTTCAAAGATCTGCTTGTCCAATATCCTCATCATGGAATCAATGGATGGGATTTATGTCGGATTATATATGAGGGCATTAATCCAGCGACAAAGCAGATGCTTGAAACAATGTGTCAATGCAATTTCATGTCTAAAGATGATGGTGAAGCATGGAAATATCTGGAAGATCTAGCAGAACACACGTTGCAGTGGGAAAGCGTAAGACCACCTTCAACTGAGGGAGGTATTCACCAGCTCGATGTTTCTATCGCAGTAAAAGCCAAAATGGCAGCGATACAGAAGAAACTCGATGCTATTGAAAATAAATTTTCATCATTCTCCCTAAATCATGTCACGCTTCCTAAGACCGTTTGTGGTTGCTGTTCGGATCCTTCACACTTAACGGAAGAATGTCCTATGAATGCATCGTTTCAAGCTAATGTTGCTTTTCAGCAGCGACCTAAAAACGACCCTTATTCTTCCACGTACAATCAAGGATGGAGGAATCATCCTAGCTTTGCTTGGAACCAAAACCGACAAAGTAATTATCAAATACCTCCTCCACAGCAACCACAACCACAGAATCAGCCTCCTTTTCAGTCACAGAATTTCTAAAATCCGGCCAATATTTCTACACCACAAGTAGCCGGTACTGACAAGTCACTTGCATAAACTTTGGATATGTTCATAAAACAATCCATTCAAATTTCGGCTGAGATGAGGTCTTCTATTAATACCATAACGAAAAACTCCGCCTCCCATGGTGAGAGTAGTAAATCATTAGAAAACCAAATCACACAGTTAAACGTCGCAATGAGTTCGAGAGAGAAAGGGAAACTCGTATCTCAACCCATACCTAATCCTGGCCACTCACAAAGTTATAATGTGAGTGTCGTTACTACGTTGAGATCGGGAAAAATGCTGAATAACCGAGTGGGTGAGCAATGTGATGTTAGTGACACCAATGATACCCCAGCTTCTTCTTCTTCCCCTAATTCGTCTAGTCTCCCACCTTCACCCGAGCCTATTCTCCGTTTTCCCCAAGGCTCGAACCCTTCGCCCATTTCGCCAAATCTATCTAAGTCGATGCCCACTCCAGTTTTGGGATAGAATCCGTCCCCACAATCCTCTCCAATGTTGGACCAAACCCTTATTGATAAAGCACCTTATCCAAACAGGCTAAGGGGCAACAGACTAAGTCCACAAATGGAGAAGATTGTGGAAATTTTTAAGCAAGTTAATATAAACATTCCTCTCCTAGATGCTATTCAACAAGTTCCGTCATATGCGAAAATCCTAAAGGATATGTGCACTAGGAAGAGAAAAGTTCACGTACCTAAAAAAGTTTTCCTTGCGAGTAATGTGAGCACTGCTTTTACACAACAACTACCCAAGAAACGAAAAGACCCCGGAAGTCCTACAATTTCAATTTCTATTGGGGGTAAAAATATTAATCGTGCTCTACTCGATTTAGGTGCTAGTGTTAACTTGCTTCCGTATTCTGTTTATGAGCAATTAGGGATCGGAGAGTTAAAACCTGCGCATTGCACTCTTCAGATGGCCGATCGATCTATCACCCAACCTAGGGGGTGAGCTAGAGGATGTGTTAATCAAAGTCGGGGAATTCATATTCCCTGTGGACTTTATCGTTATTGATACACAACCTGTGGCGAACCCACGTAATCAAATCCCGGTGATACTCGGTCGACCCATTTTGGCCACTTCCAACGCAGTAATCAATTGTAGAAACGGCTCTATGACCCTATCCTTTGGAAAGAAGTCAATTGAGCTTAACATTTACAAGTTGGGAAGTGAACCCTTCGAACCCTATGCTCGTGTGTGTTCTGTCGAATCAATGGATGTCGACAGCAGCGAATTTGATCAACCTCATGATACTGACTCTTTTTATATGTTGTTGCTTGACACGGACTCTTCCACCGATTTATCCGGGTCAACATCTAACACTGATGAGGAACTTTTTATAGAGTCTAACGATTACCCCAATTTTTCTGATGACATTATTCTTCGGGGTATCGACGAAAGTTTTGAGGAAATTTTCGCTGATGAACTCGCATTTTTACAAGACACGGGTGTTGAGATGAATCAAATCCAAAATGAAGAAATTGGACCTCCACCCCTTCTTTTGGATAATCATGATAATGCGAGTAATCCATCATTACTATCACTGTGTCGTCTCTCCAAATTGAGACGCAATCCTTTTCCATCACACCTCTTATCACCTCCCCACTTCTTCACGTCAAAAGGTGACATGTTCTTCCACCAACCTTGGTGCTTCATCAATAAAAATTTTGAATGGTTGGTGTTGACCTTCGGTATTTGCAAAGCTTGGCATTGACCAATAACCTTGACCCCCTCGTGTGATTTTAAAAGATTAAAATTATTTAACTCATGTTTTGGGGGGGGTATATTTTGGCTCTTGAAAGAAAATGATTTTGACAAAATTGTGAGCCTAAAATAAGTTTGGGGGAGGATTTTCACTTTCATATATTCTTGACCCCATTAATAATTTCCTCCCAAGTCTACAGGTTTTTTTGAGCTTAACGGATGACATCAGTGAGGACACTGCTGTAAACAGGTTTGGGGGAGGTTTGTGCTTATTTACACATCAATTTGCATCACATTTTGCATAAGCACAACATTTTCAAAAAAAAATTTAAAAAAAAAATCTTTTATAACAAAAGAGTAGAAAGTGAAAAATTACATCCAAAAGATAGGAATAGTTTAAGAAAACCAAGAAAATTAGAAGTTTTCTTAAACGAACTGGTAATAAGTAGTTATGAGCTGTTGTCCCAAGGGTTAGTAAGATGAAGGAAGTCACTAATCTGAGGATAAAAATAAGTCTGAAAAATAGTTTCTATTCTGGAAGCCAAACATTTGAATGTTGATACCCTACTATATGCACTTACACACGTCTTGAAACTCGGGATAGTAGAGGATACCTTGAAATGCTCTTGTCTAAAAGCCAAAGTATGAAGGAAATGAAAAAAAAATTGAAGAAAATATAAAAATGGTGAAAAGAAAAAAATGAACACTGGTTTTGTTATCGCCAAGGCAGCAATAAAAAAATATAGCGAGGGTGCCTCTTCACCTAGTGCCCTAAGGCCAACTGGTCTGGGAGTCACTGCTAAGCCTTAGGTGGTGCAAGACGAGGAAAATATTATCACATAATCAGCAAGCACATAAGTAATCGGTCGGTTAGTACCTCAAGAAGTA
Source organism: Agapanthus africanus (assembly GCA_030015575.1). Classification (NCBI taxonomy): domain Eukaryota; kingdom Viridiplantae; phylum Streptophyta; class Magnoliopsida; order Asparagales; family Amaryllidaceae; genus Agapanthus; species Agapanthus africanus. The sequence goes on along the minus strand of CM057347.1, from coordinate 136,679,034 downwards.
TTAACGGTCGCATGAAAATGTGTGAGCAAATCTTTAATAATATTCATTAAATTAAAAAGTACTAAGGTAGATGGACAATAGTATGATAGCTTGAATTGAATTCTCCGAGTGTAGGGATGTCCATTTCACACACGTGGGGTTATATGATCAATGTTTGGATGAAAGGTAGGAATGAAGAATAAAGACGATGTTTTATTGAGGGATGATGTGATTTCTAACATTTTTTCATGACTATTAAGATAGGGCTCATGACAACTGAAAAGCTAGTATAGTTGGAAACTCTTCTTTTCAAGGCCTTTCTTTTATGGTTCTTATCTTTATATGTAAATTTCACCATCTCTCTTTTGTTATTGGATTTTGTGGGTGTAATCCGCTGAAAACCCTCAGGAGACAACACTCCTCCTACTAGGGACACCTAGAAGTTTAACGGCTTGTTGCACGTGCTCAGTGCAATCGTGTTGCTTACGAAAGTGTGCTTAGTTTTCTCCTTTTTTTTTTTCTCCTCTTAAATAAACTAGTTTGCTCGGGACGATCAAAGATAAGTTTGGGGGTATTTGTTCAGTTGATAAAACTGCACAATTGTATTACATTTTTCCTACCATTTTCATATTAAAAAAGGACTTTATTATAATATATTATACATATGAGGGTTTATGTGTAAAAACATTATTTTCCATGTGTTAATATATTTTAATTATCATTTGGTAGGAAAATGTATGCAAATAAATTCATTGACCAAATCCTAGTAGAACTAAGTCTACTAAATATTATTTAAGATTATTGTGCAGAATTTTCCAAGTTGTTATGCAGAATTTATCAAACAAATCAAGTTGTTGAAGAAAACTTGCCAAATTAAGAAGCAAAACTTGGAGACCAAGTCTGGAAGCAACCGAGAAAAGATTTTTGAATTCTGAAGGTGCCTAGGATTGCCACATGTCATGAGATGCAAGCCCAAAAATTTCAGTCGAGAGATCTCAACCTTTAAGCGCGGATCCGCGGCCAAACCCCCCTTGGGCCGCGGATCCGCCGCAATCTTAAGGAGTTGGAAGACAAGATTTTGTGGGGTGAATCAAAGCAATATTTTACCAAGTTTTCAACAAGAAGATTCTGGCTTTGCACTATAAAAGGGCACCGAGAGCCTCTTGGAAAAGCTATCAAGCCGAAGAGATCACGAAGCTCCCGACGCACACGCATCCAGGCTGATCATCGACTGTTCGACTACCTCCTTAGGAAAGATCGAGAAGCAACTAGTTTGTAATCATTTTCTACGGATTAAAGTGTAGTTTGTTCAAGTCAATTAATAAAGGTAGTTATTTTATTTAATTGTTTTTTACATTATGTTTTCCCTCTTTGTCTTTTCATCTTCTTCTCCCAACATGCGCGAGTAATTCTCCGCTTGTTAGGGTTCGTAGGATTAGGGTAGGCTAATGGATGATGAAAATAACTAAACCCTTTTTAAGTCCTATAAAGTTTAGGAACTTTATCAAAAAAATCATTAACATCCTAATCGGGCGCGCTAGCAATTCTTTGCTAGTTTCCGACCGCGATTAGAGATTAGATTAATGATTGTTTTGGTAAAGGCTAGATATGAACGGAGTTCCGTGTCGAGATAAGGGTTAAGAGTGGGATTCCTTTTCCCTCCAGAAACCCTAATCTACACACATCACCGTCGTTCTAGTTCTAAATCAATTAATGGATAAAAATGGCAACTTTTAATTAATCGTCCATAACTACTAAATCCTAACGAACCCAACAAGCCCCCTTATTATATCAACTACAGCTTTAAAATATTCTAGATCTATATTTTACATTCTTGTTTAACGTAGATCTAGAAACCATTCAACAAAATTCTTATTTCTTTCTCTTTTTCAACACATCTAAAGTAAAAGTAAAAGGTTCCACGTTTCCCAGAGGACGACCCGTACACATTTCGGTCTAGCTACAAGCGACACCGTTATTGATTGCGGTTAACTACAAACACACTTTCACGTATCAATCAAATCAACACTTGATCCGATAATCCGTCTATATCGCATATAACCGACTAATACAATGACCCGGCTATATCACATATACCCGGCCGATATCTCATATCGCGAGAATCCAATACGGTATCACATACCGCATTATCCTCGGTCCCGCACATATCACATATGTGCTCCTACTCCATTTTGCCTGAGCCAAGAAACCTCTGTGTAGGACTCTAAAGAATCGTCAACACGCTGGCAGTAGGTGATGATCATATCAAACACCCACAAGCTGCAAGCGGTCAGCTAAACGTAACAGCCACCCAGGTATTGAGCGTTCAGAAGATCAACAAGCAAGCCTGTACATTCTCCTGTGAATCCAATCAGTAACACTCCCGTACAGTCCGGTCTGTTCGTCTGATATGTCGCATATCTCGCCTAAGGGTGGTAAACGTCAGACCCAGTAGTTTGATAAGTCGTGTCGATATGAGGTCTATAACAGTTCGAGAAACTATTGATAACACTTATAAGTAAATCTCAGTAACCCTGGCCAGGGATTTCCGGTTATAGCCAATCGAACACAGCACAACATCAACTCCTTATACCGGGAGAGACAAATCCCCTCCTATCGCTCATTGCCTCCATGTGATTCGGGACTGTACCCAAAAGCCACCTTTTTGCACGCCCTCTTGGACGTGGTATGATGGAAATCAAAGCACAGTGGGAATCACATAAGACTCTATGACGATCTCGGGTCAACAGACTACTCTGTACCAGTGTCACCGGAGAACTGCTATCTGACGTGAGGTATAATATCATCTGGGAGTTCTCGGCGAGTCCGTCCAGTATACCCAGTCTCCACTGAGCACCCGTACACTATCCTTGATGTCAAACACCAATGAATATGGGATCATCCATCGCCCATCATTTGGGTCAAGATGCGTATACGCTAGTCTACTCTGGTGCATCGATGCCCTGTCTCGATACACCCTCGACTAGGAACAGTTATAGGATGTACTCGTCGACTACCGTGGCCCCACTAGTATGATCTCATCATAGTCCCGGTAGTCGAGTATATATCCTAAGGGCTTTATCAACATGTAACATAGAGACAATCAGAGTACATGTTAAGATAAAGTACAACCAGATAGCAAACTATCATGTCGAGCAAGGAAGTCCTCCCTATATATGTCCAAGCATCCATTACAATATACATCGTATTTACAGTAATGGCCTCTAGGGCATACATATAACTTACAATCTCTCACTTGCACTAGGGCCATCTGTTGTGGTATCACATACCCAACAATTACCTGTGGTTAAAGTATCTCATACTCAACCATCCCATAAAAGTCTCTACGGGGAAAAAGGCCTTTGTGAGTGGATCCGCGCTGTTGTCCTCTGTGTCTACTCTCCTAACCTCGATCTCCCTGGAGATCAACCATCTCCATGATCAGGTGATACTGCCTAAGAATTATATCTGGATTTCTGATGGGACGAGGGTTCCTTGGCAAAAGCCACAACTCCATTGTCACACAATGGTAGGAACAAAGTTCATCTTATGAACTTATATATCCAGACTGCCTCTTTGGTAGCATTCTTGGTAACGATGTATCTTGCCTTTAATCGTCTAGTATGTCACGGTATCTAGATTGGAACTCTTCCAACATACCATCCCTCCACTGAGGGTAAAGCCAATGCCTGCGACTGACATCAGTCGTCCTTATCACCCTGGAACCTTTCCAGTGATTCTCCCCAGGATCGATTGATACCATCTCACTACTCCTGATGAGAATCCTAACATCCAAATAGATCTATCTCATAGATCCATAACTCAGGATTTAGGAGGTATCACTTTGATCCTATATGGAGAATCCTTGTGATAAGCGGAGATTGACCGAGCGTAGCATAGGAAACTCTTTCCCTATCAAGAATATGCCATCCACGTACTCTACGAGGATCACCACCATACTCTTTACTACCTTTTTGTATATACAAGGTTCATCTACCATTTTGATGAAGTCAAACTCTTTGACTACCACATCAAAACAGATGTTCCAACTCCGCGATGCCTGCTTTATCCTATAAAGCATCTTGCACACGTTTCCACTGCTCCCACTGTCTACGAAGCCCTCTGGCTGTGTACTTATAGACGCTCTCTTCTAAAACATCATTTAGAAAAGCAGTCATGACACCCAACCACCAGATATCGTAGTCATGGTATGTAGCCGTGGCAAGTAGGATCTGGATGGACTTAAGCATAGCTTTGAAAGTCTCAACTTTTCCATGTACACCAAGTAATCTTCTCAAGATATACTTGCTCCTGATGGGGATTTAACCCTTCAGATAAAGCAACCAAAGTCCATACTTTGTTGGTGTATAAGGATTCCATCTTAGATCGCTAAGCATCCAGCCATTATTACAGAGTCCCACTCCTGATGGCCAGCTCGAAACTAGTTGGGTCATCATCTCATGATGCAATCCTCGCTCCCACTGTCATAAAGAAACCGAAGTATCTCTCAGCTAGGTGAGGAACCCTACTAGATCGGCGGAGAGGCCGAGATTCGTTGGAAACTATTGAATCATTTAATTCTATCAAATCATCTGTTGTAGTTTGTATAGCTGGAACTCCTTCCAGTTCTACCTCATGACCACTAATTTCTTCACAAGAAATTCCATTTCACAAAGGTGGCATGTTGAGAAACAAAACATTTTTGTTCCTCGGTTAGGTAGAAGATATTCCCTTGCATATGCTTGGGATATCCAACAAACTTCTACAGATCTGATTTTGCCTCGAGCTTTTCCGGATTATACTTTTTAGATATAGTCCGGACAACCCCAAATCTTAACAAACTTAAGATATGGGCTCTTCCCTTTCCATATCAAATATGAAGTGGGAGGCAACTGATTTGATTTGAACACTATTCAATAGGTATGCAGCTTCTCAAGCGCATAACTCCCAAAAGGAAATAGGAAACTCAGTAGTACTCATCATAGAGCACACCATATCACATAGGGTGCTATTGCTCCGCCCCGATATACCATCGTGCTATGGTGTATACGGAGGAGTAATGCTGAGAGAGAATCTCATTCTCCTTTAGAATAGTCCAAGAATTCCGTGCTCAAGTATTCTCCTCCCTGATCTCATCAAAGGACATAATACTTATACCCGTTTTTGGTTCTCTACTTCTAACTTATATTCTATGAATATCTCAAAAGTTTCGGACTTGTGTTTCAACAGGAACATATTTCTAAATCTTGAGAGATAATCAGTGAATGTAATGAAGTACAAAGGACCGATCTTGGCATGTATAGACAGGGGACCTTCATACATCAGCATGTATCAATCCCAAGAGTTCACTAACTCTTTCTCTGTTTCCAATAAACGGAGCTGTGGTCATCTTATCTCTGTGACATGACTGGCAAGTTTCACAAGATGTAAATTCAAACTAATTTAAATATGCATCTTTATGTAACTTCAGCTAGTCGGGTCGCATTGATATGACCTAGTCTACAATGCCTCAAGAAAGATTCGTTCATTTCTGAACTCTTCCTCTTATGTGTGTTCGGTATACTAAGAACTGTAGTTTGATTTAGAACATCTATGCTTTTAGATAACGTACCTGAACCGATCAACTCTTGATATAGGAAATGTTCAAAACATTATCCAACAATACAAAATTATATCCTTTCTTTACTAATAAAGAGACTGATATGATGTTGTATTTCAGGTTCGGTATCTAATAACATTCGTTCAGAATCAATGTATTCTGGTAATACAGGGTGATAGTGACCAACGGATTTGGCTGCAACACTTTCACCGTTTCTATCTCATGAAACTAATCACCCGTTTTCAGTTCTCTACCTCTCTGTAGCCCATGTAACAAATTACATATGCGGGATCCTGATCCGGTATCACATACCCAGGACGTAAAGGATACTGAGAAACAGTTCTGTGTAATGAACACACCCGAAGATGATGCATCAACATGCACTTTCTTCGTTTGGGCGGCACGGGAATTCTGGTAATCCCCTAATTCCTGCTCTGTCTTATAACAATTATAAGTTGGAGCGGGACCAACGTTCCCCAGCTCAGTATAACAAGCGGGTTCGGTCAATATATCCGTATTATTATCTTGATTAAGGCGTGATATGGTCGCTACCTGGAGAGAGAGAGAAGAAAACACTCAGCGTATGCTCTTGCAAGATTAGATTGGTTACCTAATATATTTAATCAGGATGTCTGCCACTGTTTTTGCCATCTTCCTTCAAACCCTAAAAGGAAAGACTAGCCGGGATTAATTACACGCTACAAGTTCGCCAATCTTTCAGCCAGGCCAGTGTCGGTACATTGAGGGAGGTCCCCCGTGCTTTCGCACGAACCTAATTAAAGTAAACCTCATTTTCCTAGGGGCGTAACCCCGTTAACACCTTTCTAGACACCTACTTGATCGGCTAATTGTAATGTGTAAAACTCTCCCAGGAGTAACTCTTACTCTCAGCGGGTATCGGGATCCAACTATCTCATAGAAGGTATGCAATCTCATTGCAAATTTCAACACTTGAAACTCCCGATAATATTTTACCCCTAGCGTGCTATGACCTTGACGCATGCCAAACAACCCATAGTCCGCTAGTCAAGTTCAACCCGAACATTTCGTGATTGAATTAAACCCACCCGTACGACCCTTGACGCATACCAAACAACACCGTACGAATACCCTAATCCAATCGCATCGTATGCTAGCAGATAAGCACTAGTTAGCTACTGTACACTACGCCTTGACGCATGCCAAACTACCGCAGCACGAATACTAAGTAGTACTTATCTGAAATGACGGAGGGCTACGCAGGTTTTTAAGAAAACCATGAGCGTAATGAACTTGATATCGTTGTAGAATCGAGTGATTTTAAATGGAATGTTTTTGAGGCCTTTTCTAGTTTTGCTAAAGAGGTCACTCCCGGTGAAGGGATAGTCGACTCTTTCGTCATCGAATAAGGTGCAGGATAGTTCCCAAATATCACTATACAAAGCAAGAACTATAGAAGCAATCAAAAGACAAACCGAGTTTGTAGCATCTGCTAGTTTCACTAAAGAGGTCACTCCCGGTGAAGGAATCTCGGCTCTTTTCTTATCGAATAAGGTGCTGGATGTTCTACAAGGAACACCGCTATGCAAAGCAAGAACTAGAGCTACCAGTTTTTAAACAAGTTTCTACAACATCTTAGGTTTCTTTTATTTCATTAATCTCATTAATGAAGTCCCATTTTAATATGCTTCACAAGCATCACATTTGAAACGAAATCTGCAATATAACATATATCTCATATATATAATATAAGCATTCATCTCAGGCAGTAATATGATCTCATCACAGAACATTGCAGCAGAAGAACATATATGAAATATTGGATATACTAGGACGTCCGTGTTTTCAATACGAGCCTGTATAAAACACGGATTCCACGGTCGCGATGAATAGCCAAACCCACATCCCTAGACCCCTACGAGAGCGGCAAGCAACTCTGCCAATTCTAGGGTTAGGAGACCCGGTCTCGACTCCTCGAGATGGTCTCCCACTGGACCCTAGAACCCGGTTACTTGTGCTCCCCGCCTTGGGTCTACCTAATGCGGAAAAGTAAATAATATACAATGGTGACATCATCCTCAGCCCGGAAGTGCCCCAATAAAAGAATATTACATACAAATGAATTTTACATGAATGAAAAAGAAAAACTCTCATCTCACATAAAAACCCCGGCTATTCAGAACACGACGATCCAATATAACATATCACAGCAACACATAATATCTCATATCATCAACGTAAGCAAGTATGCGTATCCCGATTGTCATTGATGTATAGCAACGAAGCCGGCGATACACCACATACTACGCTTACGGTCACAGAAAAGAAAGTGTAAAACTACAACAGTTGGAATCCGCAACCTCTTTAAACATCACATGCCTAACCAATTGAATTCCTTAGACATCGCATGTCTAACAATTATAAACCCTGCATTTTAGTCTCTTTATCGAAAACACTTTTCAATATCAAGTCGAGCAATTCAACAAGATTCCCGACATCCAGATCGAATACTCGTCGCAAACTTCAGTAGACGGCCGCACCCCCGATGCCGTCGACGAAGTGCACTAAGGCGGAACACCGCTGCCGCGAGCACCCGAACGGATGCTTTTGGCGACGGGGTTCTCCTACAGTCACTTGGTCGGGGCTATGGGGCGTGGCTGTCTGTTAAGTTTACCCGGCGAGTATCCACGTACGCTATGTGATTGCGACGGACTTTTGATCACATCAAAATTCTATGGCAACCGATCATCTGAGACTAAACCGCTAGATTTATAACATTCAAATTAGTTATCTCATAACTACTTTTGGATTCCAAATATTGTATCACATTCCAGATAAAAAGACAGTGTTAAACTTTCCGATCGAATAATCAAACACCCAAGATTTCCCAAACAGCTCAACACTTGAGCGGAGTTCAAAAATATCCATCACATGCCACAATACCGATGGTCCAACCGTAGAAGGGTCAAGCCAACGCCTCACATGTGGCACGCCGTACTGCCCCAAACCCTAAGATTCAGAGGCAGTTCAAGACGGTCACATAATCAAGTTAAGGTTTGTTGTCTTCTAGAGGGTCCACCGCGTTACTTGCACGACTTAGAACGTTCTTAAACTCGAGAAAAAAATCCAACTTTTGAAAAAATTTCCGACTGGGGAAAAAGTGAGTTATTGATATCCGGTCGAACTTTTTAACAGTTTCTAAAAATTACCCAGACAAACTAAACAAAGTTAAATTATCCGATCGAATCAACGAGTCCCCAATACAACCCTAGAAAACTCAACACTTGAGTGGAATTAAAAAATTCCCATAAAAAAATGACAAGAAAGGACCTAAGAATAAATATATGAAATTCCAGGGACTAACTCAAAAGTTTGGCCGCGGGACCTCGGCCAAACCCTTGGTTTGGCCGCGGTTCCACGGTCAAATAATCGAGTTAATGGACCGTATTTCACAGTAATTCTTAGTTTTTCCTGATCTATTTTATGAGAATTTTAATACAGAAAAAATCAACTTTTTGAAAAATATACAGAGAAGGGTTCAAATTAGGGTTTCGGGTTTCGATCGGACATTAAACTTCGTCTAGACTTCGCCTAAAGCTCTAGCTTGGCTCTGATACCACTGTAGGGTTGCTAGGCACACGCACAAGGATCTACGAGGCATCAACAATGCCCGATTTAAATTTTAGCCGTGCCGAACAACCCGAAGCCGGATCTTTAAACTAGGGTTTAGGCCAAAACAAGCATGTTAAACTCTTTAACACTAAGTGAGAAGGATTACAACCTTTGTAGATCCGGTCCTTCACTTCTTAAGCTCCGTGTTGAAGTCCCTTCGCTGCGATCATCGTGTTCCGGACTCTCAAGAAGCTCCGCGAACAGAAAGATGCAAACTTGCTTCCGATCTTCGATTACAAAGATGATCTACCTTGAAGTTTCATTAACACAAGCTAACCCTCATAAAATGATGTGAACACCCTCATCTAAATGGCAAGGGTTGATGAGGACGATGAAGTAGGATTTTTGCTCTCTTTTATTTTCATTTACTCACTCATTTTTCATCACCTTGAAAAAGCTAGAAAGCTTTTCCTATGAAAGAAAGAAGGAAGAAGATGAACAATCAACATGAACTTTTGTGATGAATAATGAAAGGACAAATATTATGATTAATGCAACCATGCTCAACTAAACCCATGTAGAGAATTAACAAGGGTTAGGGTTTGGGTTAGGTCAAGGAATGAGTCATAACAAAATATCTTTCACAAAACAAAACTAAACCTTCTAGAATCATCTAGAGAGCATTAACCCAAATCAAACCCTAATCTTTTTTAATCTCTACTAAATATGTTGAATTAGTTATCATATCATGTTACAATATTATATATCACATATACAATATATTTTGTAACAAAAGAAAATAATACAATTAACATATATCGCATATATATCAATGTATTACCCGAGTGAGAAAAAGAATCTTTTAGTGAGCTAATATTAGTTAATGTAATTTAATATATCATATATATTATTATACATTAAATTATCGAATCAACACTTGATCCGACAATCCGGCTATATCGCATATAACCGACTAATACGATGACCCGGCTATATCACATATACCCGGCCGATATCTCATATCGCGAGAATCCAATACGGTATCACATACCGCATTATCCTCGGTCCTGCACATATCACATATGTGCTCCTACTCCGTTTTGCCTGAGCAAAGAAACCTCTGTATAGGACTCTAAAGAATCGTCAACACGCTGGCAGTAGGTGATGATCATATCAAACACCCACAAGCCGCAAGCGGTCAGCTAAACGTAACAGCCATCCAGGTATTGAGCGCTCAGAAGATCAACAAGAAAGCCTATACATTCTCCTGTGAATCCAATCAATAACACTCCCGTACAGTCCGGTCTCGTCGTCTGATATGTCGCATATCTCGCCTAGGGGTGGTATACGTCAAACCCCAGTAGCTTGATAAGTCGTGTCGATATGAGGTCTATAACAGTTCGAGAAACTACTGATAACACTTACCAGTAAATCTTAGCAACCCTGGCCAGGGATTTCCGATTATAGCCAATCGAACGCAGCACAACATCAACTACTTATACCGGGAGAGACGAATCCCCTCCTATCGCTCATTACCTCCATGTGATTCGGGACTGTACCCAAAAGCCACCTTTTTGCACGCCCTCTTGGACGTGGTATGATGGAAATCAATGCACATTGGGAATCACACAAGACTCTATGACGATCTCGGGTCAACAGACTACTCTGTACCGGTGTCACCGGAGAACTGCCATCTGACGTGAGGTATAATTCCATCTGGGAGTTCTCGGTGAGTCCGTCCAGTGTACCCAGTCTCCATTGAGCACCCGTACACCATCCTTGATGTCAAACACCAATGAATATGGGATCATCCATCGCCCATCATATGGGTCAAGATGCGTATACGCTAGTCTACTCTGGTGCATCGATGCCCTGTCTCGATACACCCTCGACTAGGAACAGTTATAGGATGTACTCGTCGACTACCGTGGCCCCACTAGTATGATCTCATCATAGTCCCAGTAGTCGAGTACATATCTTAAGGGCTTTATCAACATGTAACATAGAGACAATTAGAGTACATGTTAAGATAAAGTACAACCAGATAGCAAACTATCTTGTCGAGCAAGGAAGTCCTCCATATATATGTCCAAGCATCCATTACAATATACATCGTATTTACAGTAATGGCCTCTAGGGCATACATATAAATAACACTTTTAATAAATCTTATATGGGTGAGATTAAAATTGTAGTAAAGGTTTGGGTGGCTTAATCAAGCTACTATGTGATGATTGTGATCGCTAGAATTTTTTAAACTTCTAGTTTTGAGCTAAAATGTTTACAAGATACTTACTTGGTTTTCGGTAAAATTAGGCGTGGGTTTCTAATGGACGTTGTGATGATATATATGTATTATTTTCTACGATATATATTGTGTTGTGAATGAGCGATTGGTACGTTTTTGCAGTTTTCATGTATAGCGACCCTAGTTAGGGTTCTGGCTATGTTTTTCCGGTATTGGGATTTCTTGGTTTTGAGATTTGATATTGTATTTGGATCGTTGGATGTTTGTACGTCAACGACAAGAGTTGTTTGATTGTTTTGCATGTGTAGGCTATAGGTTCTAACCAATGACCGCAACGCGTGCCGTATTGGATTTCGGAACTTGATTTTAATGGTATTGCGATACGTGTTGATATTGTAGGTACCTTCGCGTGGATTCCGAGACGACGAAACGCATCAACTATGGCTAAGCGAGGAGTTTTAGCAGGTGAGTAGATTTATATCTACGGGGGAAGTCGGGTGGATGGTGTATAGCACCCCCGCAAACATTGATATGGAAGATCGTTTGAATATTACATCCCGATAATTGATATGCGACGGACATGATTATACGATTTGATAACGATAATATGTTAAAAGTTGACACTAATGAACATAGTGACATATGAGAATATGAAATGAGAAGTAAATCATGATAGGTACGAATTGAAAGAGAACGAGTATACGATGTGATATGATGACTTAGTGTGGTATGTCGTTATATGGATGCGAGTCAATATGAGATAGTTGATACCTTTGTCGTTCCACGATATGAGATTGATACAGATGTGACCTGAGATATAGGTATATAGACTTATATAATGTTATGAATCTTAAGTTATGTGCCGTACGATGGATTATATCATACGTGATGTTGTGAGACTAGATGCCGATTAATAAATTCACCGACTCGGATCTATTGTAGACACGTATGCCTTATAGCATTTAGCTGATGATGTACATTATGCTACTTTCATGTTATTCTCATTGCATTACTTATACCTGTGCTAGTACACCTACACCATTATCGAGGATGCGTATGTGACACTTACACAGATTGGTCGGCTCACACACCTTCATCATTGATAATTGCTATGTCACTACACAGTAGAATTGCTACATCATGCCATGATATACTTGTTATGCTCACATCACTATGCTATGTTGCATGATATACTTACTATGCTCACATCACTATGCTATGTTGCATGATATACTTGCTTTGTTCATATCACTGTTCCACGTTGCATGAGATATACGGATATGCTTACATTCTGTTATATGTTGCATACCTACATGCTTACACATATACCCTGCTGTTGCTACATGTTCACTTTATATGATGTTGCGTCGGATTTTGGATAATTTGGAACCGCATGATATATTTTAAAACTGGATTCATTTAAAAGAGCGGTTTTCCCTTAATATGCTCATATTGCTGCTTATGTTGCATACATCAGTTTTTCATGGTTTTACGCATTGAGATATGGATTTCAAGTTATTTATGGATTTGAGAACCGTGGGGGTATTTAAAGAAATTATGTACTGTTTGAAAACCCGGTTTCTCTTGATATGATATTTCAGTGCGTCCACCATGAGTTTTCTCGGTTCTGAGACTTGTGTTAGATACCCGATTCGAGGAGCGGTAGGCACCGTCTGCGAGTACATGGTGGACCCGGTATGGTTCCCCAGGGTAAGAGGTGATTTTCATGGTATAGACGATGAGCCTGGCAGGAGGGCTAGTACCTACCGGTGATAGTATTTGGACTCGGCGGTTATCCGGAGGATACCGACCGGAGTTGTGAGATGATACGGGCCGATCCGGACTGACGGAGCCCGTGGGCCGATCCGGACTGACGGAGACCGAGATATTGATGAGGGTCGATCCGGACTGACGAGCCCGAGATATGAGGATTTACGAGTCGATGCTGGACACGGGTTTCATATTGTTTCGAGTGTCGATGTTGGATACTCAGGATCCATGATTTTGTTGTGTCATTGATGGACACACGTTGATTTATATCCTTATATTTTCATGCATATGCTTTCATGATATTTGCATGCATGATTTTGATGTGTCGTTGATGGACACGTAGGATGTTATCCGCACGCTGATAGACATTGATTATATTGCTGGACGAGATCTACCGGGATACATGTATTGATTATATTGTTGGATGAGATCCACTTGCTGATAGGCATTGATTATGTGTTGGAACATATGCAGATACGGTCACCGTAGATATCATAGTATTACATTTATGATATAGCTGACCTAGGAATCATTGTTTATTTCGATTTCTACCTTATGATGTTTTCTACTCACGAGTTAGCAACTCACCCTAGTTGTGCCACAGTTCTTGCAGGTTGACCGCACGGATCAGTAGTGGTATCGCTGGCACACAGCTGCTTTCGGGTGATTTGCTTTTGGTAGGTGGTACATGTTGGATTTTACCCCTCTTGTATTATTATTCCTGTTGTATCTAGTTAACTCCATCAAATCAGAAACTAGTAATTGTATATATAGAAGACTTAGAAATACTTGTGGTTGCGAGACTTAGAGCGATGGGTTTTATGTTCGCTTGGTGGGTTTGATATCTTGCTTTACATTATTTCCTTGTGTTGATCTTAGTTGTTCGGCGTCATATACTTGTTTATGACTTGCGTAATTATGAATCAACCGGTTGGCGAAGAGCTAGCTCCCGCTTGGGGATGCCTTTTCTATTATCATGTATTTATGGTTTTCGATCAAAATGTACAAAGGAGGTGCTGCCTAAATTTTTAAAAGACAAAACATGATATTATTATACCTTTATTTCAAAGCTTCACCTCTTTTATTTCTTAAAAAGTTTTAGATTTCTGGGTTTCAGCTTACTTGAATTACGTTATGCCTTTAGACGTTGCGTGATTTATATGTTGGTCACGAGCTAATATTCCGGGTCCTGACATAGATGAACCTTGTATATACAAGAAAGTTGTAGAGAGTATGGTTTTTGACACGTATTATACGTAGATAACATACTCTTGATAGGAAAAGCTTTCCTATGCTACACTCGGTCAAGCTCCTCTTATCACGAGGATTCTCCATGGAAGATCTGGATGATAGCTACATCTTGTGGATTATGATCTATGGTGATAAATCTAAGTGGATATTAAGAGTGTCCCAAATCCAGGTACATTAACACCATTCTAAAGGGGTTTAGTATGGAAGATTCTAAGCGTGGTGGTTCGACCACTTACTCAGGAATCACTCTCTCCAAAAAGATATCTCCCAAGACTGATTTGGAGAGAGCTTGCGTGCAAGGATACCCTATGCTTCGGCAGTAGGCTATATAATGTATGCGATGTTATGTACCAGACCAGATGTAGCTAACTCACTAGGTTTAGTGATTAGGAATCAATCGGATCTTGAGAGAATCACTGGACAGCTGTGAAGAACATTCTTAAGTACTTGAGAAGAACTGAAGAAATGTTCTTGGGGTTATAGTAACGGTGAACTCCAGTAGGAATCCTTTACCAATTCCAGCTCCCAGAGTGATAAGGACGACCGAAAGTCAGTCACAGGCTTTGTCTTTACCCTCAGTGGAGGGACGGTATGTTGGAAGAGTTCCAAGCTAGATACCGTGGCATACTAGACGATAAAGGCTGAATACATCGCTACCAACGATGCTGCCAAAGTGGCTGTCTGGACATTTCTTGTTCATAAGATGAACATGGTTCCTACCATTGAACGTCCAATAATTGTTATTGTGACAACAATGGAGTTGTGGATTTGGCCTAGGAACACACATTCCATCAGCGTTCCAGACATATTCTAAGGACAATATCACCTGATCAGGGAGATGGTTGATCTCCAAGGGATAGAGGTAAGGAGAGTTGACGCGAAGGATAACACGGCGGATCCACTCACAGAGGCCTTTCCCTAGAGAGACTTTTATGGGGCATGGAGTATGAGATACTACAACAAATGGCCTTAGTGCAAGTGGGAGATAGTTAGTTATATGTATGCCCTAGAGGCCATTATTATACATGCGATGTATATTATAGTGGACGCTTGGACATATATAAGGAGGACTTCCTTGCTCTACATGATAGTATGCTATATGGTTGCACTTTATCTTAACATGTACACTTATTGTCTCTCTATTACATGTTGATAAAGCCCTTAGGATGAGTACTAGACTACCAGGATTATGATGCAGATCATACTAGTGGGGCAGTGGTAGTCGGTAAGTACATCCTTCAATTGTTCCTAGTCGTGGGAGTATCGAGACGGGGCATCGATATTCCAGAGTAGACTAGCATATACGCTTCTCGACCCATATGATGGGCGATGGATGATCACACATCCATTGGTGTTTGACATTAGAGAAGGTATACGGGTGCTCAGTGGAGACTGGGTACACTGGACGGACTCGCCGAGAACTACTAGATGGTATTATACCTATCGTCAGATAGCAGTTCTCTGGTGACACTGGTACAGGTTAGTCTGTCAACCCGAGATCGTCATAGAATCTTGTGTGATTCCCACTGTACTTTGATTTCCACCTTACCACGTTCAAGAGATCATGCAAAACGGTGGTTTTTGGGTACAGTCCTGAGTCACATGGAGGCAATGAGCTATAGGAGAGGATTTCGTCTCTCCCGGTATTGGGGGTTGATGTTGCGCTATGCTTGATTGGCCATAACAGCAAATCCCTGGCCAGGGTTGCTGAGATCTACTGGTAAGTGTTATCAGTAGTTTCTCAAACCGTTATGGATCTCACATCGGCATGAATTATCAGGCTATTGGGGTCTAACTTTATACTACCCCCAGGCTGTGATATGCGACATATCAGACGAAGAGACCGGACTGTACGGTAGTGTTACTGATTGGATTCGCAGGAGTATGAGTAGGCTTGCTTGTTGATCTTTTGATCGCTCAATATCCGAGTGGCCGTTACGTTTAGCAGACCACTTGCGGCCTGTGGGTGGCTGATATGATCACCACCTACGTCTGGCGTATTGACGAGTCTTTAGAGTCCTACACAGAGATTTCCTGGCTCAAGTGAAACGAAGTAGGAGTACATATGTGATATGTGCGGGACCGAGATTAATGCGCGTATGTGATACCGCATTCTATTCTCGCGATATGTGATATTATTCGGTTATATGTGATATAGCCGGGTTATCGGATCAAGTGGTTATTCGATAAGTTGTTACATTTGATATTAGCCAGTTATTTGTGATATAGCCGGATTATTAAATCAAGTGTTGATTTAATAATTTAATGTATATTTATATATTTGATATATTGAATTACGTTTACTAATATTTGCTCACTTAACTTTTTCTCACTTATGTGCATATAGTATATATGTGATATATATTAATGTACATTTTTTTGTGTCATGCTTGATACCACATGCTTCATGGGTGTATGAGACTTACACTATACTTAAGATAATATTAGGGTTTTTATTTATCCAAGTAATTCAAAATTGATGGAAATTTATCATGGTTGGAAGCTTGGAAAAACTTATGCTAACCATTGACTTAGTCCACTAACTTTGTTTTACTTAAGATATTTATTAACCTAACCATTATCCTTAGCCATAGTTTAGTCTCTACATGAGTTAGTATATGATACAAACTCACCCATGGTTTCTATTCTCACCTCATGAGTTTCATTCTCTTCTCCACTTCATCTTCTTCTTCATCAAAAGAAAGCTTTCTAGCTTTTCTCAAGGTGAAGAAATATTGTTAGAAAAATAAATCTAAAGTGAGCAAAATTCCTACTTCATCATCCTCTACTATACTAGCCATTTAGTTTAGGGTGTTTGCTTCATGTTCATATCATAATATTGCAATTTATATTCCCCAATTTTTATTCGTTTTATAATTAAACAGGTGCTTTTGACGCATGTCTGCTGCATGTTACAGGATACAGGTTTTTGGAGCGAAAAAAGTGAAAAAGACACAAAACAACAGAAAAGGGACTTTTTACCAACAAATAGAAGGATCCTAGTCAAGCCTAGACGAAGAACAGTGCAAGGTCCAAAATGTCAAGGCAAATGGTTAAAAGATCGCTACATGTTTTTCACTGAAAGATCTGGAGAAGAATAAGAATCCAAACAGAGAAATGAGATGAAGAAATAACAAGCCCAGATAACTACAAACAAGCCCAGAAAAGATGGTGAGATGATCTCACCAAAAGGCCGCGGAACCGCAGCCCAACCCCACTAATGCCGCGGTTCCGCGGCCATTTAAAGCCCGTGTCGGTGGAAACTTCTGGTGTCGGTGCGTCGGTGCGAGTGTTGGGATTTTTCATGGGCATATCTGTAATTGCACATGCGCGAGACTCTGTAACCCCAATTTTCCCTGTTTACTTATAAATTGTAATCACAAGATTGTAGAGGCTATGCCTCTTTTCATTTCACAAATTCAGATCTCTTTTCATTTCACAAATTCAGATCTGTTCTGTATTCTTGCTTGGAGAGAGCCATCAATAAAAATTAGTAAGTTAATTTTAATTCCTTGTTTTAATTCTCTTTTAATTAGAATGTCTTTTAATCCCCTAATGAGCGAGTAATCTCCTCGCTTGTTAGGGTTAGCCTTATGGAAAGGTTTGAGGGATGAGATCTCTCACCCCTTTCATGCCATTTCATACCTAAGAATTAGAACTCCATGCATGCACGCACACCCTGCTCCCTACGGCACCTTATTCCTCGAGGTAATGGTGACACCGTAGTGTAAAGGACCGGTTGCGCGTGTTTTCCATGGAGGTTAGGGTAAGTATCGATAAAGGAAGGATAAGAATCTAGAGGAAGAAACATCTTCCCAAAAGATTTTAATCCACTTTATTGATAATTACTATAACATCTAATAGATCTAAAATAAGGCATTGAAAGCGGTGAGGGAACCTTTAATCTCCCAGCTTCCCCTAAGCCTAACCCTAACAAGACTTTAATTTAGATTAATTTAGTTTATTGATAGATCTAGGTTTTTTAGACATAATAAATCAATTCAAACAACATTTGGAATCAACTCGTAAAAACACATTAAGAAAATTACACATCTCTGTGGATCGACCCGTATTCACCGGCTAGCTGCAAAGCGACGCCGTTTCTGATTACGGTTAACATATATTTTTGAATCAATCACTTCACTAAACCCTAATTAGTGAAAAGTAGCTTGAGTTGGTGTCTCCTTGACGTAGATCATCTTCGGTATCGAAGACTTCAAGCAAGCTTGTTATCTTGTGGAGCCTTTCTAGAGTCCGGGAGTTCACTACTTGGAGCGAAAGGACTATTGCACGGAGCTATTGAAGTGAAGGACCGGTTTACAAAGGTTGTATTCCTTGTTCACTTAGATGTAAAGATATTTACATATAGTATTGTTTAATTCTCTAGTTAAGATTCTATGTTAGGGTTGTTTTGCATGGCAAATTTTTGAAATTGGCATTGGCGATGCCTTCCGAAACCTTGTTGTCGTGCTACACATCCCTACAATAGTTACTTACAAACTTGAAGGAACTTGTTCCAGTTTGAGGATGGATTCTGGATCTTGAGAAATTGAATAGGATTATTCGGTTGTCTTTTACTTTTATCTTCTCTCAGGTTGCGAGGGCTCCTAGTATTAGGAGAGTACACCTATTGCGCTTATTCGATAGTCTTCTTCCAAACCATAGGCAGGTGCCAAAAGGTAGGGAAGGAAGAAAACTAATTAGCCTAAGTGTGGTGTACAGAAGGTAATAAGTAAAGACATATAAAGGAATTGGAGTGAGGGCAAGGAAGTATACGGTTACTGTCATAAATCTGGATAGTGAAAGTGGCATTACTATAAACATTTTTATGTTTCAGTTTTTCTGTACGGTGTTAATTGAAAACTATTTTCCCAATTAGATTCTAACTCCAGGATATGTATTTACCAAGACTTGATTTTCTCATCTGTATGGCATTACGGATGCTGAGTGGGAGTAAAATATTGGGAATTGGGTGATTAGATCCTTTATATATCGGAATTCTTTGTAATTAGTGATATTTGAGGAAATCACCAGGGTTTTGCCAGACGGCAATTATTTGGTTTTGAATATCCGTCGTTATGTACCAATTTCAAACTGATATATCTGTACGTTTATTTTATAAACTGAGATATAACTTTTTGAAATTATGTCTATGACATTTACCTATATCAGTTGATGGTTAGGTAAGGACCATTCAACAGCGGTGTAATTCTTCTTAACCATAGTACAGTTTTCAACCTACGACGCACAGGGTTTGAGTTATTAAACTCAGATAACTTATACAAAGTATTGTATATTTTCCGGTGTCCGTTAGGACAAAGGAGTTGGCACTCGTACTATATTCTGTTTACTCATGACTTTTCTAGTTTTAGATAAGTATTTCGTTGAAATACAAGGTCTAGATTTTGAGAAGATATAGGTATAAGAATAAAGTAGAGAACCATATGTTGCAAGAGATTATTCAAGGTGACCGATGATGTAGATACTTGTGTTTGGTATTCCGTTGTAAGTAATAGTTTTGAGAACATGCTTCTCTCTCAGATTACTCATGCGTGGGTGCGCTCTTTGATGAGTAATGCTGCTTGGCCTCCTTCCATCTAGTTGATATGCACTGGGATTGGCTGCATGTATTTTGAATCTGGTTCCAATTAAATTAGTTCCTTTGTTTCTATATTGGATATATAGAATGGATTCATATTTTAACGATGTTAAGGTATATGGAGTTGTCTGGCTTATGCTTAAAACCAGAATCCGGATAAACTCTAGGCACGTTTCAGTAATGGAAGTTTGTGGGTTATCCCGGGCTTTGACGAGGGTTAACATTCTACCATCTGGAAGATAAATAGTTATATTGTTCTTGACTTGCCACAGTTTTAGTAAAATGGATTTTTTTCAGAAAAAATTAGTGTGAGTATGGTAAAACTGAAAGTGATTCCAGAACCACAAATGATTACTGAAAATTAAATAGAACCATAGGATTCAATTAGATTCGACATTCCATTAGCCACTCCGCAAATTTGGTGGGTAACCTCAGAAACCCGAGAGGTACTTCGGTCACCTCAAAGACGGTGACAGGGAGGTTTTTGAATACCCAAACTTGCCACTACTGCTGTTCTAGACTATGGGATCTGGTAGGAGGATGAGTATAACGTCGTTCTAAATTAGTTTTAGAAGTGCACGTTTATATGACTCTGCCAGAGGGTTGTTATAGTCAGTGGGAGCAGCGGAAGTATAGTGGGCAAGTAGCTTAGATCTATTTATAGACTAAAGCAGGTATAGCGGAGACATATCGTCCAGTTTTGATGTGACAGTCATAGAGTTTGATTTCATCAGAACAAGAGATATACCTGTTAAGAAGGTGGTAGGGAGTGATGTCCTACCTTTTGGATGACATGCTCTTTATAGGAAGTGATATTCCTATACTATGATAAGTTATACTGTGGTTGTCATAAGGTGTTTCTCCACATAGGATCTGGATAAAATGTCAGGGATTCAGATAACTAGATCTATAGTTTTAGATCTAGATTTGGGAAGTGTCCCAATTTGGGTACTTGACACTATTCTAAAGTGTTTTAGAATGGACGACTCCTGGCGTGGTGGTGTACACGCAGGTGATGGAGTCGCTCTCACTAAAGAGATGCCTTCTAGACTTATGAGGAGAGGGATTTGCATGATTGGCATAATCACTTGCTTAGGCAATTGAGTCAATCATGAGATGTCAAGTACCACACCAAATATTGATTTTGCATTGACTGCAATATATATATATATATATATATATATATATATATAACCAATCTTAGAGAAATATTGGGAAGCAGTTATGAACATAAGTGGATGTTCTTGGTATATGGTAACGGCAGCCTTCTTAAGGAGGCGGTTATCATTTCTGGCTTCCAAGGTGACCTGGATGATAGAGTGGCTGTCAGAGTTATAGTTTTCGCTCTTTTAAGGGGCAGTATATTGGATAGGTGGTCCAAGCGGATACTGAGGAAGGCATGGCGCAGGATACTGATTAAATTCAGTAGATGATACGGTCTAAGAAGTTTGTTGGATTTGGAGTTCATTTGTGAACTGGGTCCTATCAGATATCCAGACAAATTCTAAGACAGGTATTGCTCATTTCGGGAGATAGTCTTTCTCTGTGAAGTAGAGATATAGAGAGATATAGAAAGAAACATTGGAGTAGATCCACTCACTGAGGCTATCTCTCGAACGCAATAGTTTCGCAATCGGGCTTTGTGAGACTGATTAGTAGAGAAGTTGGATGTTCGATATCACATGGGCTGTGAGTATGCGACACAGCAATAATTAGCCTTAAGTGCAAGTGGGAGATTGTTGGCTATAGTGCCCTCAAGTCAATTATTGTAATCGCAGGCACTCGATTTTGATGATTGAGGGAGAACCTATATGGATAGAACAATCTTACTCGAGATGATAGTATGCTATCTAGTTTGTCTCTGTCATCATGTACATGCATTATGTGGTATTACAGATCACTATTACATGTTGATAGAACCCATAGGATTCTTACTTGACTACCAGCATTATGATAGTGATCATATATGTGGGAGCTGGGTGGTCTATAAGCACGTCCTTAAATGTCCCTAGTCGAAGGAGTATTGAGACTGGACATTGATACTCCGGAGTAGACTAGTGTATACTTTTCGAGACCCCGACGAAGGGCGGTGGCCGGTCTCACAAACCATTGGTGTCAAGCAGTCACCTAAGATAGTATAAAAGAGCTCATTGGGTTATGAGTACGCTGGACGGACTCGCCAGGAACATGCTAGTTGGTATTATACCTATTGTCAGATAGCAGTTCCCAGGTGACATGTGTACAGGTTAGTCTGTAGACCTAAGATCGTCATTTGTCTCGTGTGAGTTCCTACTGTGCTTTGATTACTACCCTACCATGGCACAAAGGAGTCATGCAAACAGGTTGTAGTTGGGTATAGTCCCGAGCCATATGGAGGCAGTGAGAGGATCGTCAGGGATTTGTCTCTCCCGGTTTTGGGGGTTGATGTCGCGCGGTGCACGGGTGGCCATCACTTGAAATCCTTGGCCAAGGTAGTCGGGAATTACTGATTTGGATTAGTAGTTTCTTAGTGGGTGACTGGCTTCATACCGACATGAAATATTGCGTTATTAGGGGTCTGACTTTATCCATCCCTAGACTCGATATGTGATACTCTTAGACGAACAAACCGGACTGTACGGAGATTGTCACTGACAGGCTCAGAAGGGGTTCAGATGAATTTTCTCGTCGGCCTTCCTTTTGCTCAATACCTGGGTAGCCGTTTGTAGGGTGTTTTTCGTCACCCCAGTGAGATGGGAATACGCACGCGCTTGTCAGGCGTACTACAGATTTCCCCTGCCTAGGGTAGGCTGGGGTTTAATGATTGTGGGGATCCGAATCTCCGGCAGCCGCGGACTAAGCTGCCGTTAATTACCCCTCGCCTTTGGGGTGAGAGAACCTCCGATTAATGGGTTAAACTGGTCATGCGAACTCAATGTGCGGTGTGCGTGTGTTTTGTTTGAAAAAGGGGGTTTGGATATATCGGGAGCCACGCAGAGTTTTTACGGGGGTCCCGCTACCCGGATAGCGGGCTGGGGGTCAAGGGGGCTAGCAGCCCCCTTGCGGGGTTCAGGGCAGCGCCCCGGCCCGAAAATTTTTTTGGAGGGGGAGAATGTTGCGGAGTATGTATATGTATGAATTTGTATACATATATATATGTATATGTATGTACATAAAAAGAGGGGGAAAAGGCATCCAAGGGATGCATGGGGCCAGCGCCTTGAGCGCGCACAGCGCTCAGGCGCAAGCGCGCCACGTGTCGGCACGTGGGCGCTTTGCGCATGAGCGCTGCGCGCAGGTGCGCAAGCGCGCGCGCCACGTGTCGGCACGCGGGCGCTTTGCGCAAGAGCGCTGCGTGCAGGTGCGCAAGCGCGCGCGCGCGCCACGTGTCGGCACGCGGGCGCTTTGAGCAATGTGCGTTGGAGCGCAAGCGCGCGCGCACCACGTGTCGGCACGCGGGCGCTTTGCGCACTTGCGCAAGCGCGCAGGTGCGCAAGCGCGCGCGCCACGTGTCGACACGCGGGCGCTTTGCGCACTTGCGCTGCGCGCCGGAGCGCGAGCGCAAGCGCGCGCGCCACGTGTCGGCACGTGGGCGCTTTGCGCATGAGCGCTGCGCGCCGGAGCGCAAACGCAAGCGCGCGCGCCACGTGTCGGCACATGGGCGCTTTGCGCTCGCGCGCAGTGCGCTGGAGCGCAAATGCGCCACGTGTCGGCACGTAGGTGGTTTGCGCTCGAGCGCTAACGCGCCGGCGAGGATAAGAGGCTTTTAGCCTGAAAAAAGATTTTTCAAAAGAGAAATCAGAGAGGAGTCGGGCTCCTGAATGTGTTTTGGGTTTAATGGAAGTGGTTCTTCT
The DNA here is from genome assembly GCA_030015575.1 of Agapanthus africanus. Lineage (NCBI taxonomy): Eukaryota > Viridiplantae > Streptophyta > Magnoliopsida > Asparagales > Amaryllidaceae > Agapanthus > Agapanthus africanus. The sequence goes on along the minus strand of CM057347.1, from coordinate 136,655,164 downwards.
TCTTCCTCCTGTTGCTTGCTGGATCTTGAAGATCAAGAGATGTGAAATCTCAAAATCTCTCCTTTTTAAGATCTGATGATAGATCCAAGTTCCCCTTTGTGGGTTTTGTGGTGAAAAACTAATTTATTTTATAAAAAGAAGAGTAAAACTCTTGATTTAATTCAAGAGAAAGAAGAAGGTTTTGGAACCTTGAAGAAGAAGAATAGATCTCAGATCTGGAAACTTTTTTTAGAGAGAGAAAAAGTTATTAGATATTTTCATTATCTTTGCCTTTATAGGCCATACATTTTACACATAGCCCCTTGGGCTTCACAAAATGGCATTTTGCCATCCCATGGCTCATGTGCCATTTCATTTTTGCACATAAGCCATGGGCTTACAAAATATTGGCTTTATGCCCATTTTGTTTACATTCATGCATAAAAAATTACATAAAAATTATTTATGACATGATTTATATTTAGCATGGGGAGGGTCGGCCGCTTCATGTTTCGGACTCGACCTGGGCATGGGCCCACTTGACCCGGGCTTGGGCCCACCTAGCTTGGGGGTTGACCTTGACTTTGACTCGGTCAACCGGGGTGTAAATTTTTACCCCAACAAATTGCCCCCCATCAATAAATGCACACCGCCCATTTGAGTTGTGTGCATGAAATTGATGGATCTTGAAGTTGGACTTCGAGTTAGAACATCATTCCAGGAGCGGAACATCATCCCAGGGAGCATGATTCCCGGGGATCGGAGCATCATTCTGATTCGCGGAGCATAATTCTAGAGATCAGAGCATTGTTCCGAAGAGCGGAGCATAATTTCAGGGGATCGGAGCATCATTCCGATGGGTGGAGCATGATTCCAGAGTTCGGAGCATCTTTCCGAAGAGCGGAGCATAATTCCAGGGGATCGGAGCATCATTTCGATCCGCGGAGCATAATTCCAGAGATCGGAGCATCATTCCGATTTGTAGAGCATAATTCCACGGATCGGAGCATCATTCCGATTTGCGGAGCATAATTCCAGGGATCGGAGCATCATTCCGATGATCGGAGCATGATTCCAGGGGATCGGAGCATCATTCCGATGAGCGGAGCATGATTCCAGGGTTCGGAGCATCATTCCGAAGAGCGGAGCATAATTCCAGGATTCGGAACATCGTTCCGAAGGGCGGAGCATGATTCCAGAGTTCGGAGCATCTTTCCGAAGAGCGGAGCATAATTCCAGGATTCGGAGCATCGTTCCGAATGGCGGAGAATGATTCCAGAGTTCGGAGCATCTTTCCGAAGAGCGGAGCATGATTCCAGGGGTACGGAGCATCATTCCGAAGTGCCACAGACATTCTGACCGAAGCATGATTTCGATGCAGAGGTAAATTCCTAAGCGAAGTATAATTCCGACAAGGAAGGCAAATATTCCGAGGCAAAGCATTGATTTCGACACGGGATATATTCTGAGACGGAGCATGATTCCGGAGCAGAACTTGTTGGCTAACTTGATTCCGAAACGAAGCATAATTTCGACAGGGAAGGCAGGTACACCGAGGCGAAGCATCATTTCGACACGGGGTTCATTCTGAGACTAAGCATAATTCCGACGCAGAGCTTGCTGGTTGACTTGATTCCGAGGCGGAGCATAATTCCGACGAGGAGGTCGTTGGTTGATTCCGAGCCGAAGCATAATTCCGACAGGGAAGGCAGGTATACCGAGGCGAAGCATGATTTCGACACGGGGTAAATTCTGGGACAGAGCATGATTCCGCCGTAGAGGTTGTTGGTTTGATTTGATTTGGGTTGACATCAGCATCGCTACACTGGAATATGGTACCAGGAGCGAATCATCATTTGTCATGAGAGGATTTGGGAATTGGGGTTTTTATTTGGCATCTGCATTGCTGCACTGGAATAATGCCAGGAGCAACTCATCATGTGCCCCGAGAGGATTTGGATTTGGTTTGTTTGGCATCTACATTGCTGCACTGGAATAATGCCAGGAGCAACTCATCATGTGCCCCGAGAGGATTTGGATTTGGTTTTTTTTCGTTTGGCATCTGCATTGCTGCACTGGAATAATGCCAGGAGCAACTCATCATGTGCCCCGAGAGGATTTGGATTTGGTTTTTTTTTCGTTTGGCATCTGCATTGCTGCACTGGAATAATGCCAGGAGCAACTCATCATTTGCCCCGGGAGGACATGGGAGAGATTGGGATCGTTTTACGCCCGTGGATTGTATACGATTTTGCAGAATGTATGATCCAGACCGTAGGGCCGAAAAAAATATTTCAAGATTTTGTCGGCGTCTGCATCGCTGCACTAGAATATGGTACCAGGAGCGACTCATCATTCGCCATTTGGGTATGGGATTCGGAATTTGGTTGGCGTCTGCATCGCTGCACTGGAATATGGTACCAGGAGCGACTCATCATTCGCCGTTGGGGTATGGGATTTAGAATTTGGGTTGGCGTCTGCATCGCTGCACTGGAATATGGTACCAGGAGCGACTCATCATTCGCCTTTTGGGGTATGGGGAGCGATGGCTTAGGAGACAGGTTTGGATCCCTATCACCTAAGACTTTTCAATTTTATGGGCCGTGAGGGTCCCATAAAAGCATTTTCTCCCTACGAGTCGTAAGGATCCCGCAGGTGTATTTTCTCCTTAAGAGTCGTGAGGACTCCTAAGTGTGTTTTTCCTTGGTGAGTCGTAAGGATCTCACGAAGGTTTGTTCTCCTCATGCATCGTGAGGAAACATGAGTGGGTCTTTCCAATGAAGCATAATTCCAAAGGCGGAGACCAGCCGCGTAACTGGTGGTTGCGGTGGGGCATGGGTATGCTGAGAATTATTTGAGCCCGTGGATTGTATACGGTAGTCAATTTGGGGACTGGCCGTAGGGCTGTGAGAATTTTGGAAATTTGAATTTTTGTTGGCGTCGGTATCGCTACACTGGAATATGGTACCAAGAGCGACTCATCATTCACCATTGCTTTGTTTTGTTGTTTTTTTTTTGTTTTACCACGATTGCTCTATCATTTCAGCTTTTCTTATCGCGAAGGTCGCGATTGCCCTATCATTTCGGCTATTTATTCGCGGTTGCCCCATCATTTCGGCTTTATTTTCATTTTCATTTTTACTCGCTGATTTTTATTGCGAGTTGCCCCATCATTTCGGCTTTTCTTTATTTTTCTTTTATTTACACATTTTTTTTATTTACATTTTTTTTACATTTCCAGTCTAACGACTTAGAGGTCGATTGTTCCCAGTTTAATGACGTGGCGGTCGATTGTTTTCAGAGAAAGGCAGATGCCTGAGAGAATCGATTTCACGAAGAACTTCGGTCTCCGTTTGTATGAAATTGGCGGTTGCAGCTTGACTGTTTGTTAACACGCCTTTGGGCAGTTCTATCTCTCCTGCCTTGTATTGCTTTTCGACCCAATCTTTGAAGACGAAGCAGTCCTCAATGGCATGGCCTATCACTCTGTGATAGGGGCAGTATTTGGGGTCGTCGGTCCTATTCGCTTCCTGCGGTCTTTTTGACTCTGGCAGTTGTAGACCGTTCTTCAGGGCGTCTTTGAATATTTTACGGATTTTGTCCTTTCTGAAGGAATAGACCTTATCCAGCTTCTCTTTCAGTGGAGATTCTCCCCCCTCTCCGAACATTGGCTTCCGAAGCTGGTTGGCATTAGGCCCGCTCAACCCTTGCTTATTTCGGTTAGCCGAAGCATTGAAAGATTCAGAATCGTCGGGATCTCCGCCTTTGCGATTATCGTCCTTTCGGTTTCTCCATGACCTATTGTTATGTTGGGAATCCGAGGAGGACTCCTGCTTTGAGCGCTCCAGCATTTGAACTTTCCTGGTCAGCTCTTGGAATGTTTTGAGACCCGCGGTGCATAGAAACGGGGCCATCCAATTGTTGAGATTTCCGACGAGGAGACTGACAGATTGGTCCTGCTCTATCGGTGGTTCACATTTGACGGAGAGATTGCGCCATCGGGTTATAAAATCCGTGTTGCTTTCGTTGTTCTTGGGCTTGGTCCTTACGAGCTCGGCAATGGTGATCTTATCGCTGACGCTCATGAACCTTTGTCGAAACAAAGATTCCATTTGGACGAAAGTAGTAACGGAGCCATCTGGTATGCTCGCGTACCAGTCGAAAGCAACATCGGTCAAGCTATTAACAAACTGGCGGAGGAGAAGCGCATCGTTGCCCCCAGTATTCCCGCATGTGGCTTTGAAGTGGGCGATGTGCTGATTCGCATTTCCCATCCCATCGAATCTCCCGAATTTGGGGATGACATAGCCGCTAGGAAATTCTACCAGATCATACTGAGCAGGATATGGTCTCCCACTACTGCTAACATCTTTTTGCGCTTCGGCTTCGGCCACCAATGTTTTGACTTTGCTGGCAACCAAATCCATGATTTGATCTTGAGTTAGCGGGCTACTGTCATCGGTAGCCAAGACATTTCCCGAGATAGGATGCAACTGATTTTCATGCGGTCTGCCCACTTTTGGATTTGAGGGAACGGGCGTCGGCTGTTTCGAGACACCGTTTCCTGGTTCATGAGAGCCCTGCGCTTGATTGGGCGGCTGAGAGGCAAGTCGGGCCGTGAGCTGCATCACGACATTCGTCAAGTCATCGATTTTGGAGTAGAGTTTGGCCATCTCCTTGTCTTTGTTTCTGAGCTGCTTTCGGAGCTCTTGAAGCAGCTCTTGCTCCGCGGTCCTGGGGCGGAAAGTCGGCTCTTCTTCGCTTTCCGAGCCCGACTCCTCATGGACCGAAGGGTCTTTCTGCCTATCATCCTCATCAGGAGGGTTTTCATCACCCAGCAGAGGCGGCTGTTCTTGGGAAGCGGCCACCACATTAAAGCCAGATTGGATTTGAGATGTGGTAGCCCCGTCCTTGCTCTTGCTGCGTGTGCCCACCACGTAGACAGTGTGGATAACACATTCAGCCATCCCTTCATCTTTGGCGGGGTAACCCTGTTCTTCGAACCTCATGAGGTTTAGCCTGGCAGTAGCCCTAGCCCTTTTGTTGGCTCTATATCTGAGCCTTTTCTCCCTCAGCTTCTCAATTTTGAAGGCTTGGCGGGCATCTGCTGCCCGGGAAGCCATTGTGAGTTGATCATAGGGGAGCTTAGAGAAGACACCCGATCGAGCAGTGGTCAAGGGCACCGCTGGAGCTTGCTCAGGACGTGTTGTAGCTTTATTGGTGTTGATGGCCTTGCCCCCAGCTGGGGCCAAGGAAATTCGTTCAGACACCGACTTGCGTTTGGGTTGGGGCGCCCTTGAGATCACCACATTTGGTCTCCTGCCTTTCGAGACCGGTTTGTCTGCCACCGGGGCTTGAGGAGCTGGGATGGAGCCAACTGGCATGAACATAATAGAGCCGAATGGTAGCAGCGGCTCCTCCCATTGTCGCCCGAGACTGGCCGGGAGGACCGTCCTAGAGTCAATCCTCATCGTGTAGGAGACGGGAGCCGTGCTGAGAGCTGAGTTCATCATCGGAGACATTGTTGAAAGGTGATCGCTTGAAAATCCTGCATGAAAAAAGCATTATTTTTAGTATAAATATAGGTATGTATATTGATTGAGTTCGCATGAACGCTTAACCCGAAATATGGGAGGAGAGATTGGTCCCACCGGGCGTGCCAGAACCTGTAGGGTGTTTTTCGTCACCCCAGTGAGATGGGAATACGCACGCGCTTGTCAGGCGTACTACAGATTCCCCCTGCCTAGGGTAGGCTGGGGTTTAATGATTGTGGGGATCCGAATCTCCGGCAGCCGCGGACTAAGCTGCCGTTAATTACCCCTCGCCTTTGGGATGAGAGAACCTCCGATTAATGGGTTAAACTGGTCATGCGAACTCAATGTGCGGTGTGCGTGTGTTTTGTTTGAAAAAGGGGGTTTGGATATATCGGGAGCCACGCAGAGTTTTTACGGGGGTCCCGCTACCCGGATAGCGGGCTGGGGGTCAAGGGGGCTAGCAGCCCCCTTGCGGGGTTCGGGCCAGCGCCCCGGCCCGAAAATTTTTTTGGAGGGGGAGAATGTTGCGGAGTATGTATATGTGTGAATTTGTATACATATATATATGTATATGTATGTACATAAAAAGAGGGGGAAAAGGCATCCAAGGGATGCGTGGGGCCAGCGCCTTGAGCGCGCACAGCGCTCAGGCGCAAGCGCGCCACGTGTCGGCACGTGGGCGCTTTGCGCATGAGCGCTGCGCGCAGGTGCGCAAGCGCGCGCGCCACGTGTCGGCACGTGGGCGCTTTGCGCAAGAGCGCTGCGCGCAGGTGCGCAAGCGCGCGCGCGCGCCACGTGTCGGCACGCGGGCGCTTTGAGCAATGTGCGTTGGAGCGCAAGCGCGCGCGCACCACGTGTCGGCACGCGGGCGCTTTGCGCACTTGCGCAAGCGCGCAGGTGCGCAAGCGCGCGCCACGTGTCGACACGCGGGCGCTTTGCGCACTTGCGCTGCGCGCCGGAGCGCGAGCGTAAGCGCGCGCGCCACGTGTCGGCACGTGGGCGCTTTGCGCATGAGCGCTGCGCGCCGGAGCGCAAACGCAAGCGCGCGCGCCACGTGTCGGCACATGGGCGCTTTGCGCTCGCGCGCAGTGCGCTGGAGCGCAAATGCGCCACGTGTCGGCACGTAGGTGGTTTGCGCTCGAGCGCTAACGCGCCGGCGAGGATAAGAGGCTTTTAGCCTGAAAAAAGATTTTTCAAAAGAGAAATCAGAGAGGAGTCGGGCTCCTGAATGTGTTTTGGGTTTAATGGAAGTGGTTCTTCTTCTTCCTCCTGTTGCTTGCTGGATCTTGAAGATCAAGAGATGTGAAATCTCAAAATCTCTCCTTTTTAAGATCTGATGATAGATCCAAGTTCCCCTTTGTGGATTTTGTGGTGAAAAACTAATTTATTTTATAAAAAGAAGAGTAAAACTCTTGATTTAATTCAAGAGAAAGAAGAAGGTTTTGGAACCTTGAAGAAGAAGAATAGATCTCAGATCTGGAAACTTTTTTTAGAGAGAGAAAAAGTTATTAGATATTTTCATTATCTTTGCCTTTATAGGCCATACATTTTACACATAGCCCCTTGGGCTTCACAAAATGGCATTTTGCCATCCCATGGCTCATGTGCCATTTCATTTTTGCACATAAGCCATGGGCTTACAAAATATTGGCTTTATGCCCATTTTGTTTACATTCATGCATAAAAAATTACATAAAAATTATTTATGACATGATTTATATTTAGCATGGGGAGGGTCGGCCGCTTCATGTTTCGGACTCGACCTGGGCATGGGCCCACTTGACCCGGGCTTGGGCCCACCTAGCTTGGGGGTTGACCTTGACTTTGACTCGGTCAACCGGGGTGTAAATTTTTACCCCAACACCGTTATGTACAGCTAGTGCCGCTGACGTGCTTGAGGTTAAACCCACTGCCAGCGTATTGACGAGTCTTCAGAGTCCCACACAGAGAGTTTCCCGGGTTCTGGCAAAACGATGTAGCAGCTGTATTGCATACGTACAGGGTTCCGATCGAATGAGTGTACTTGTTACCCAGACTTTCAATCGGACGGTTGATAATACTAGCCGGCTCGGGTTTTAGCTGGATTATTAAATTATGTATTGATTTAATAATTTACGTATATATATTTCGATATGAATATTCTAATATTATGTTCTTTGTGTTATTCTATCTTTTCGGGTATTCATATTTCGGTACGAATACAGGTATGTATATATAGTAGAATGTAATCCGTATTTTTTACAGATAACATTCTAGAAGGTGGACACCTCATTTAGTTTTTATCCATTTATTTATAAATGGAAATGAGGTGGAAATAAAGAGAGGGGAGTATGGTGAGAGCCATGCTTGCATATTGTTGTAAAAATGAATTGTTAATTCATTTGTGCATACTATTCAAGAATAGGCTTGTTTTTTAATTGAAAGAATTGGTTTTACAAAACCTAGCATGAGATTTTCTCTCTCCAAGGATGGCTCATTATTTTGAGAGATGAGTTTTCTTTGCTCACCATCATGTTTCACTTCCTCTCAAGAGTTTCTTGAGTTTCTCCACCTTCATGCTCAACCTCTTCCCTACAATCTGATAAGTTGAGAATTAAGAGAGGAGGTGAGATAGATAAACAGTTAGAACACTCACTACATCCTATGTATTCTAGATTAGCAACCTAGAATCCCTAGTTGCTTCATTTGCTTTGATATGGAGCTAGAGCCATGAGCTACATCTCTCGGGTGGATTATCTTCGATGAAGGAAGATCGACGGCCAAGTTCAATCGAGCATGCCTTAAGGTGCTAAGGACGATGATGGAAGACCGAAGGACATGGTTCGTTCGGTATAACACTCTATCGCAGTAGATTAGCTCTTGTTATTTAGGTAGTATAGGTTTATGGTTCAATCTTTTGGTCGGGTTCGCTAGCGCCAAGTTTTTTAAATGCCAATTTTGTTCCGCACCGGCCATGGTTGATGGCCAGGGCGCTGGCATACCCCAACAAGAGCAGGTGTTCAGTAGGTCACATGAGATGCACACGGGCCCTGCTGATCGGACACTCCTGACGCTACAGCGGCAACAAAGATCAGAGGCTGTTTGGGCAGGTATGGCAGTTTCAGACATTACTTTCCATTTGCATGAGAACCTGCCTATGATGGATCAGATACGCCCGCTGTTAGTAGAGGTCGGCTTATATGGCGTTAGTCTCGTTGGGAGTATTCATATAGACCATGCCCTCCTAATGGTGTTGATAGAGCGCTGGAGGCTAGAGACACATGCTTTCCATCTATTGGTTGGTGAGATAACGCCTACATTTCAGGATATCAGTATGATACCAGGACTCCCAGTTGAGGGCATAGCAGTGACTGGTACGGCACGACATGATTGGTCGTCCTCGGTTGCGAAGTATTTGGGTATCATGCCGGCAGATAGTGTGATTTAGGTGTAAGTCGATGTCGCACAATCTACTGGGTTAGTAGAGAGGCGGAATTTTCAAAAACGATTTTAAAGAGGGCAACATCGACTATAATCCTAAAAGCAACCATAGGCCCTAACTAGCAAAACCTTCATAGGTTCTAATCTATTATGAAAGAGATAATACCTATGATATCAAGTCCTTCGGGTCTTCTTAATCCTTTTCTTAAGCTCCTCATCTGTCGGGATCGAGCTTGGTCGTTGGCCTCCTCGCATCGAAGACGATCCACCAGAGAGTTTGTGATTCATGTTTCAACCTCAAAAAAGAGGTAACTAAAAGACCTAGTTTGCTAATCTAGGTGGTTTAGTAGATGTAGAGTGTGTTAATAGGATTAGTTTATCTTATAAACCCTATGTTTCTTAACTCATGAGAGGGTTAGGGTTCGAGGAAGAAGAAGAGCTCAAGATAGGAGAGAGAATGGCTAAGTTAGAATGATGTGAAGAATGGCTAACACAAAAACTATCAAGCATTTCTTTTACAATAAAAATACTAGCCATGCATGAATAGTATTCACAAATGAATAAAGAAAACAATTAGCCATGCTTCTGACCATGCTTAAAAACAACTCACCCTCTACCTCATTATCTATTTACAATAAATAGAATAACACAAAATGAGGTGTCCCCTTTTTGAAGTATTCTGTTATAAATACAAGAATACCTACACCATATATACATACCCGTATTCGTACTACAAAAAATATGAATACTAAGAGATAAAATAATCCAATAATATAATACTAGATCATCATTAAATTAATACTTGATTCAATAATGCTACTTAATCCTAAGCCCGCTAGTATTATCCATCCGAATATAAATCCATGTAGCAAGTACACGTATATGATTGGAACCCTACACGTATAACCATACGGCCTCTACATCGTTTCGCTTAAATCATAGAAACACTCTGTGTGGGAATCTAAAGACTCGATAGTACGGTGGCAGTGGGTTTAACCATAAGCACGTTAGTGGTACTGGCTGTATGTAACGGCTACCCAGGAACCTGTCGAAAAGAAGGCTGACGCGCAAACTCATCCGAACCCTTACTGAGTCTGTCACGACCCGAAATGGCACGTGTCTGGCACTTGAATCATGTGAAGTCTATAGGACCCTACCTAATTCATGTAAGCAAAAAGCCCAGAAATCTAAACCATTTAAAAAGAGAGTGAAGGAATACTTATGTAAAAGTTAACATATAAATTCACTTTGAAAGTCGTAGTAAGCATTTTTAAAAGTATCAAGTCTTTCCCAAAAATTTCGACAGAGTTTCCTTTGTAAATACTGGCCCCAAACGGGTACAAACAGGAATATACATAAGTAATGAATAAATGCATCCCCAAACAGGAGCTAGCTCTTCGTCAATTGGTGGGAACAACCACGCAAGTAATAAAATATACAACGCCGAAGGGTGAGGATCAAAACTCAAGAAGAAAACCGACATCGATGAGAAAAACATAGAAGAACCATAATAATACGAGCGCGCGACTCTATGTTCGAAAGAATATACAACTGGTCTTCTAAGTCTATCAAATAATACAAGTCTGGTTGATGGAGTTTACTAGATACAAGTGAAATAAATAAAAGCACAATGGTGGTCACGATGCAAGTGAACCCCACCTACCAAAGAAATCACCCAGAAAGAAGCAGTGTGCCAGCAAGCCGCAACGAAACCTGTACGGCCAAACCTGTAAGAAACTGTAGCACAACGAGGGTGAGTTGCCAACTCATGAGTAGAAAACATCACCGAGAAGAAATCGCATGTATGACCCTCTCCTAGGTCATACAATAATATCCTCATAAAATATAACCTGAAACATCTAATCATGGCAAAGGTATCATCTAAACATAAGTATAATACCAAGTGCTCATGTCAGTGCCTCAGGTAGCAACACGTCACATATATGATGTACGAAAGTATAAAGAATGAAAGTAAAATACATCTTGTATGAGAAAACTGTTTTCTTATCTCAGTGAGATTTTTGTATAAAAACTGAAGTATCATCAATGAAATCAACAGAGAATCCATGTCAAGCATCGACATAAAATATATATATCCTAATGTCTCATTGTCTAAATCTCTCAATATCTCAATATCTTGGGCTCCGGCAATCCGGACTGGCCCATATATATCTCGGGCTCCGGCAATCCGGACTGGCCCATATCATCAAATCTCAAGACTATGTCGGTATCCTCCGGATATCCGCCGCGTCACAAATAACCGGTCGGTAGTGTTCCCCTGCCAGGCTCAACGCCATCATCTGCAACCATCTTGCACAGCGGTACCGGGTCCACCATGCACCCGCAGATGGTTCATCCTCCTCCTCGAATCGGGTGTATGATACCGCTCAAGAACCGAGAAAACTCATGGTGGACACCTCTTGTTGGATATAGTGCCCTCAAAGTTAATTATTGGATCGCAGGCACGTGATTGCAATGATTGAGGGAGGACCTATGCTGGTAGGACAGTCTTACTCAAGATGATAGTATGCTATCTGGTTTATCTTTATCATCGTGTACATACTTTAGGTGACATTACAGGTCACTATTACACGTTGATAGAGCCCTTAGGATTCTTGCTTGACTACCAGCAGTATGATGGCGATCATATACGTGAGAGTTGGGTAGTCTATAAGTACATCCTTAAAGTGTCCCTAGTCGTGGGAGTTTCGAGACTGGGCATCGATACTCCATCAGTAGACTAGTGTATACGGATCGAGACCCTGACGAGGGGCGGCGGCTGGTCTCACAAGCCATTGGTGTCAGTTGGTTCACCTAAGACGTATACAGGGTCTTATTGGGTTATGAGTACACCGGACGGACTCGCCGGGAACATGCTAGTTGGTTTTAGACCTAGCATCAGATAGCAGTTCCCTGGTGACATGTGTACAGGTTAATCTATCGACCTGAGATCTTCGTTTGTGTCGTGTGAGTTCCCAATGTGCTTTGATTACTATCCTACCACGGCTCAAAGGAGTCGTGCAAACAGGTTTTAGTTGGGTACAGTCCCGAGCCACATGGAGGCAGTGAGCGGATCTGCAGGGGATTCGTCTCTCCCGGTATTGGGGACGAGATCCGCTGTGTCTGGAGAGCCATTACACGAAGTCCTTGGCCAAGGCAAGTGAGATTTAATGGTAGGTATTCTAGTAATATCTCATGGTGTTCTGGGCTACACTCCGACACGACTTATACCACTTTTGGGGTCTGTCATTTACCAACCCCCTAGGCCCGATATGCGATACTCATAGATGAACAGACCGAACTGTACGGATATTATCACTGACCGGCTCGGTAGGGTTTCAGGATAAGTTCGCTGATCGGATTCCCTTTTGGTAAATACCTAGGCACCCGTTACGTACAGCTAGTACCACTGACGTGCTTGTGGTTAAACCCACTGCCAGCGTATTGATGAGTCTTTAGAGTCCCCCACAGATAGTTTCCCAAGTTTCGAGCGAAACGTTGTAGAGGCCGTATGGAATTATGGCAGGGTTCGATCATATACGTGCACTTGTGCACGGATCATGATCGGACGGATCATACTAGTGGGCTTTGGTTTAAACCGGATCCTAGTATTAGATTTGTTGGATTACTTTCGTCTCATCGCATTTGCATTCAGTCGGAATGCGGATGCAGGTATGTATATACAGGTGAGGGATATCCTAGTGATCCGTCACGAGTTTACTTTAGATGTTGCCATATCTTTTTATTGGACTAAACATTTGGGTTAATGTTTAGATGGTGGAAATTGTGAGTGGGAGTGATGATTTTGTGCATTAAATGAGACATGTGCTTCATTGGTGACTCATGGTCTTATTTCTTGTGCAAATGTCAAATTAATGATAGTTTATTGTGTTGAAATGAGAGGTGGAGAGAGAGTTGAGAGCAACTAACCCTTGGGTTAACTCTTGAGATTATTCTATGGCTCTCACAATTCATTCCAACACAATGGAAAAGAAAAGCTCTTCTTCTTCTTCTTCCTCTAGTTCACAAGTTCCACCATGGCTTCATTTTAAACCTCCATCCATACACTCTCATGTGTTGAGAATCAATGGATGCTTGAGACAAAGTTATCACACACATTCTCTACATTAACTTGAACATGTCGGCTAGCAAACTTCATGTCCGAGTTGCTTCGGTTTGAAAAGGAGCCCGTAAAAAGACTTCTTGATGTGGTGCCCTTTTCGACGAGAACACCGGAGATCGAGCGAGATCGGAGATGCCGCGAGGAGCAAGAGATGGTGGCTAAAGACCGAAGGACACAGATCGATCGGTATAGCCACTCTATCATGTTTCTAGTTAGCTAGTTTGTGTTAATGGTTCGATCCGGGTGAAAGACTATGATAGTGCCGGTTTTGTAAAAAGTTTTTGTTCCGCGTTTGGCCTCGGTTTGACGGCCGGGGTGCTTCCGTAGACTTACATGGTATCAGAGACACGCCATTAACCTTTACTAGCTTGTTCTAACTTGTTTAAAACATCGATCGAACGAAATTTCCAAAACCGCGATTCCACTTTATGCAGTTTCTGTCGAAATTTTTTTGTCGTCGAATAATTATTTTGAGCATGTCAGAAAATCATACAGGCGTTTTTAAGACTGCTGTAGAAATTTGGTGAACTGATACCACAAGAACGCCGCGGAACCGTGGCATAACCCACGTTTCAGCCGCGGTTCCGCCGCCGTTTTGGAGCTTCAGTGCGCCATTTTTCTTCGGGTTGTCTTTAATATGGAATTGTGATTTCTGGAATATTTATTTTTGGCCCAGATTATTTTGAGCGCTGGATTTGTACTTGGAGCCCGCTTCGGGAAATTTTGTCGATCGAAATTTTAAATAAGTTAGTTCACGGTACTTACATTACTATCTGCGACCGTGAATGTCACTCGAGCGGTAAATCTTGTCTAATTGCTATAGCTCTTTCAGACCGATTTGCGAACGTGACATTCACGTTGATGTTCTGTGTTGTGCTGTGTTGTTGCAGATTTATCGTGGTGGATAGCTTGGGTGCAATGTTAGTACAGTTCAGTTTTATTTGTACATTAGATATTGCGGGGCGAGCATCCGACATGTGGACTGCCGTCACTGCCTGTTTGTATATTTTTCTTTTGGGGCACGACCGGGTTGAGGTCAATGTACCCGTTGTACATATTTTATTTTCTGTACTAGGATTACCCCATGATGGAGTGTACGGATAGCCGGGTTCTAAAGGGCAACGGGCCCGCATCTCATGGCTTTGAGACGGAGGGGGCTTCACTCTAGAATTGGCGGGCTATTCGCCGCATTCGTAGGGGGTACAGGTTGACCCAAGGTGGGGTGCTCAAGTTACCGGATTCTGTGAAGTGCTCGGTGGTCCATTCACTTTGATGAAGGGGCTGCCTCGCTTCAGGTTTTGGTGGGTAACTTGCCGCACTCGTAGGGGTCTAGGTTTTCATTGCACAAACTATCCACACGACCAGGGGAACGTCGGGTTTCACTTGCGGCTCAAAGGAAACCCAGGGCTTCCAGATTATCTGTATTATTTTGTGATGCTTATTACTTTTCTGTGATGTTGCATTTATCACGCCTGGAGCGATTATTGTATGTATATATATATACACACACATACACATACATACTACTAGATGTTGTATATGTTTTATGTTAGTGTATATGCCCTAGAGACCATTACTGTATCATGCTAGTTTGTATATTACTTAATAGAAGCTTGGGATATTCACAGTTGTATAGACAATCTTGCTCAAAATGGTAGTATGCTACTTGGTTTGTTTCTACTTTAATGTGTACATGTGTTTATTTTAGTATATCACCTATACACATTAGTGGAGCCTTAGGATCTTTGCTTGATTACCAGCGTTGTGATGGCAGTCACACTCGTGGGGGCTGGGTAATCCACAAGCACATCCTTATACAGGTCCCTAGTCGTAGGACTATCGAGATAGGGCATCGATACTCCGGAGTAGACTAGCGTATGCGCTTCTCATCCCAGCAGGGGAGACGGTCTGTCCCACAGCCGTCAGTACGTCGTATTTGAGATAGTATGCGGGTGCTCGTTAGGTTACAAGTACACTAGACAGGACTCGTCGGGAACTGATTGGTTGGTACTATACTTATCGTCAGTTATCAGTTCCAAGGTGACATGAGTACAGCTTAGTCTGCTGACTTGACACTGTCACTTCGCCTCGAGTGCGTTTCCACTGTACTTTGATTACTAACCTACCACGGCTCAAAGGAGTCGTGCAAACAGGTAGTAGTTGGATGCAGTCCCGAAGCACTTGGAGGCAGTGACGGTTAGATAGGATTCGTCTCTCCCGGTATTGGGAGTTGATATCGCGCTGTGTCACGGAGAGCCATTACATACAGTCGTCCCTGGCCAGGGCAAGCGAGATACACTGGTAGGTTTCCAGTGCTATCTCAGGGTGCTCAGGGCTACACTCCGACACGACTTGTACCGCTATTAGGGGACTGACGTTTACCGCCCCTTAGGACCGCCATGCGATATTCTCAGACGAACAGACCGGACTGTACGGAGATTGTCACATCAGGCTCAGTAGGAGTTCAGATAGGTTTCACCTCGTCAGTCTTCTTATCGGCATCTGCCTGGGGGCCGTTACGCACAGCTAGTGCCGCTTGCGGTCTGTGGTTAAACCCACTGCCAGCGTAGTGTCGAGTCTTTAGAGTCCCACACAGAGAGCTATTCGCCTTTAGGCAAAAGGGTAGAGGTCGCATGGTTTTGCGACAGGGTTCGGTCATAAACGTGCACTTATGCACGTTTAGTGTCCGGGCAGTTATCACTAGCGGGCTTTGGTTTAAGCCAGATCCTAGTGTACGTTTTGGGATTGGTTTTATCTCGTTTGTATTCGTGTTCCTCGGAACGCGGATGCGGGTGTGTAGGCACAGTTGACAGAGATACGGAAGCAGAGGATTATCATTAGGGTTGTTGACTGTTGCCTTTTGCTAAACCCTAATGAGAATAAGAAATATGATTAATGATAATATTAATTAAGTATTATTGTGCCATGGTTGGGTTGAAGGGTTGACTTTATTGACTTGTTGACTTTGTTGACCGGTTGACTAGGTTGGATTAGTTGACCATCATCATGACAATGGCTATCATTTCTTGGCATTGACCTTGGCTTGCTTGTTGGTTCACAAATTGCATTTAATGAAAGAAATGATAAGGCCTTTTGATATGATAACAACCATCACATAATACTCAATTATTATTACTTGTTATCATGATTTTGGATTATGAGAGCTTGGATGGAAAAAGTCTTGCTCATTCTTTCATTTCCTTTCTCTCTCATGCTTGAGCTCTCCCTCTTCCTCTTGCTCTCTCTCTAGCTCAAGGCAACTCCCTCTCATGAGTTGAAAACCATTGCCTTAGAGATAAAAACACCATTACACTTCTCTACTCATCCTAGCACACAAGGTCTAGCAAGCCGAGTGTCCTAGTTTTCTTCAAGTTTGAAGTAGAAACCAAAAGGTAGAAGCTTTCGGGTGGATCCATCTTCGGCGCGAGGAGACGACGAGGTGAGGCCGATCCGACCACCGCAAGGAGTTGAAGACGAAGGAGTTCAAGTAAGGTATAACCCCCTAACCAAGTAGGTAAAACTCCTAGTTAGGTTGTTAGATAGTTGTTTAACAAAGATCCGTATTTTGAGTCCATGTTACCACCGCAGAAAAATTCGTTTTTCATCATTTCCGCAAGCCCGTAAGTACCGGGAGAGGTAACGTTGACTTACAATGGTATCAGAGCCTAGTTAAACACTATCTAACATGTTAGCAAAGTAACTAGAAGTTCGATCGGAGAAAAAGTCGCGAAACGAACCCGAAAAATCAAGTTTCTGCCGATTCTGTTTTCTGTTCAAAAATTAATAAATCTTACGCTAAAAATCGGCTCAGGCTTTTTATAAGACACCCAAGAAAATTGCTCCATCGAACCGGTTAAAGCGCCGCGGAAACGCGGTAGGAGCATGCTCCCGTCGCGGATCCGTGGCCGAGTTGACTCGGCCGTGGCACAATTTTCATCCAGTGTGTTTCTGGAGTTGTTTTGGGATTTTTACAATATGATTTTTCTGCCCAGATTTTCCAGAAAGCAAAATTTGTTTTTGGGGCCTAAAAATCCGTATTTTGATCGAACTTCTATAGACTTAAGCTGACGGGTATATTTCTATGATATGATATATGTATTGAACGTCTGCTAATCGCTATACGTCGATTAGTGGGGGTCATACATATCTGTGATCTGTAATGTTGATGGTATGTGTATATGAATTCATTGGATTGTCGCAGGTGAATAGCCGGGGGGTGTGAGATGAGAGTTTTCTTTTTCTTACAATTCATGTAAATTTGTAATTGATGTAATATTATTTATTTGGCCGCACAACCGGGGTGAAGTTGTAGCCATCATTGTATAATTTCTTTTACTGTTTTTGCTCCTAGGATAGACCCATGGAGGGGGTGCACAAACTATCGGGTACCTCAAAGTGCCGAGTGGCCTACTCACGTCGTTGAGGGAGGTTGCTTCGCTTCGGGTACTTGGCGGGTAGTTTTCCGCACCCGTAGGGGTCTTGGGTGGGGTATTGGCTATTCACCGCGACCGTGTAATCCGCTTTCCGTTACAGGCTCGTACGGAATGCTGATTCCTAGTATATCCAATGTGTTCATCTGTGATCTGTAATGGCTATCATTGCTATATATCTATATATGATATCTATTTAGGCGTTGCTTATGTTTTGTATCCGTGCTAGTCCAGCCCCCGCTCTGTCGTTAGTTAAGTAACCTAACGGGTAATGACGGGGCCCCGTGGCGAATGCGGATGGCATAAGCGTACGTCATATTTTGATTGTTTTCTGCAATGGTAGGATTAAATGATGGGACGCATTAAAAATTAATGCAAGAAAATAAACCAAAGTAAAGTCGTTGGAACACTTTCAAAACCACTCGGTTCTTTTCAAAAACCAACTTTTAAATGCGGAGCTTGAGCCACTCCTTTTAAAAGCTATCTCGTTCCATCAATTATATCAAGTTCACTACGTTCACGGTTTCGCCAAAACCATTCGTAGCCCTCCATCATTTCAGTTAAATATTCGGTAGTATTCAAGCTATGTATTTTGACCTCACGCCAAGGCATAGTAATTGGTAGCTGCCGGATATTTATCTGTTGCATAGATAGAATGCGTTGGTTTGAGACAGTCGTACTCCATTTTGGCCTACGTCAAGGGTAGGTACGGGTGGGTTCAAATTAACCTGGATAATGATGGGTAGAACTTGACATGTGACTTATGACATTTTGACATCACACCAAGGTCATAAGAGCATGGGGCAAAAATCCACATCGGGAGTTTCAAAAGAACCTGAAACTTGCTAGCGCTGCATACCATTTGGAGTGTAATGATTCTGGTAGGATTCCTTCAGTTTTGTCACACGATGATATTTGGATCCCGATCCTACTGTGAGTATATTCTACTCCTCGGGAAATTTCTCACTTAACGATCAATGCTATAAACCTAGTAGGTGTCTAGAAAGTTGTTAACGGGGCTACGCTCCCAGGGAAAAGAGGTTCTTAAATTAAGGAACTTCACGAAAGCGTTGAAAAACCTCCCTCGAAGTACCGATACTGGCCTGGCTGAACGGTTAAGCAAGTATTGTACGGTGAGATTGATCCCAACTAATTCTTCCTTTTTTGGTTTGAGGAGGGATTCGAGATACAGTGGGAGCCATCCTGTTTAGACAAACTAAAAACCATTCTAAACTTGCAAGAGCATCATGCTGAGTGTTTCTTCTCTCTCTCCTAATTGCAGCAACCAATCGACATGACCGGACTTAAGTTACTTCTAGATAAAAACATACCGATAGGGCCAAACTACAAAGATTGGCTCAGGAATGTCAAAATGGCAATCACTTACGACAAGCTGGGGTATCTCCTTACCACCAAAGCTCCCCCTATCCAAGGTCCCACCTCCAGTGTCGCGGATAGGGAAATCCGTAAGACCTGGAAGATCGATTGCGCGAAGGCCAAGTGCCTCATGCTTGCCTCTATGGACAATGAACATCAGAGGAGGCACGAGAATATGGACCTCGAATCCATATTTCTCCATACAAAAGAACTGTATGGAGAGCAATCTCGTATCGCAAGATACGAAGTGTCGAAGAAGCTCTTTTCGGCAAGGTTGGCCATCGAATCATCGGTAGCGGAACACGTACTTAAGATGATTGGCTTCATTGAGGAGCTCGCGGACCTTGGGACCACATTAGAGAACGAGCTCTATACGGACTTGATTCTCCAGTCCCTTCCTTGCATTTACACCCAGTTTATACTGAACTTCAACTTGCAGGGAAAAGAAGTTGAACTTCCGGAGCTCCTCAACATGCTGAGGAGTGCAGAGGGCACCCTACAGAAAGGTAGAGAAACATCCACTTTGTTTGTAGGAGGATCTTCCTCTTCTAAGTCCAAGGCGAAAGCCAAGGGAAAGAAGAAGAAAGCCCCTGCCAAACCAAGGGGCGGTGTTAGTAAAGTGGATAAGAAGGGAAAAGCAAAGGCAACAAAGACAGCGGGGCAGCTCGTGGGGAAGGAAGAATGCTTCTATTGTTATAAGAAGGGACACTGGAAGAAAGATTGCAGGGCTTGGAAGGCCAGAAACCAGGATCCGAAGCAAGTTGCGGCTTCGGCTTCAGGTGTGTATGTTATTGAAAACTGTCTTTCAATAAACTCTACTTCCTGGGTATTGGATACCGGATCAGGATCTCATATCTATAATTCTTTGCAGGCACTGAGAAAGCGTAGGGTTTTGAAGGCAGGTGATATGACCCTCAGAGTTGCAAACGGAGCTGGCATGGATGCTGAGTCCGTGGGGGACTATCACCTGGGCTTGTCAGATGGACACGTTTTGGTTTTATGTAATTGCTATTTTGTACCCAATGCAACTTGTAATATCATTTCTGTATCTTTATTATCTAAAGAAGGTTATGAATTTGCATTTGTAAGTAATGTTGTGAACATTCACCTTAATCAAGTTCTGATTGGGTCAGGTACATTAAGCAATGGTATATACGTATTAAACCAACCACAGATTTTCAATGTCCAGAATACACACAAAAGAAAGTCTCCGGAAACTAATCAGGCTTTCTTATGGCATTGTAGACTGGGTCACATCAATGAGAAAAGGTTGACGAAGTTACATACAGAAGGATATTTGGATCCGTTCGAATATCATTCATATGCAACTTGTCAATCCTGTCTCAAAGGAAAGATGACAAAGACTCCGTTCACTGGACACGGAGAAAGAGCGAGCGATCTCTTGGGACTCGTACACAGCGACGTGTGCGGTCCAATGTCTACGCATGCGCGAAGCAGTTATTCTTACTTCATTACTTTTGCGGATGATTTTTCAAGGTTCGGACATGTCTTCTTAATGAAGCATCAAT
Source organism: Agapanthus africanus (assembly GCA_030015575.1). Taxonomy (NCBI): domain Eukaryota; kingdom Viridiplantae; phylum Streptophyta; class Magnoliopsida; order Asparagales; family Amaryllidaceae; genus Agapanthus; species Agapanthus africanus. The sequence goes on along the minus strand of CM057347.1, from coordinate 136,634,772 downwards.
CTGAAGCCTTTGAAAAATTCAAGGAATATAAGAATGAAGTAGAAAAACAAACCGGCAAAAGTATCAAGACACTGAGATCTGATCGAGGTGGCGAATACTTGAGTGCCGAGTTCCTGGATTACCTAAAAGAGAATGGAATTCTCTCTCAGCTTACTCCTCCATACACTCCGCAACATAACGGTGTATCGGAGAGACGGAACCGAACCCTATTGGATATGGTACGTTCCATGATGAGTAACGCTAAGTTACCGCGATCATTCTGGGGATATGCACTAGAATCAGCTGCATATCTTTTGAACCGAGTTCCTACTAAGACTGTGCCTACCACACCATATGAGATATGGAGTGGGAAGAAACCCTATTTTCAATATTTGAAGATCTGGGGATGTCCAGCTTTTGTCAAAAAGCAGCATGCGGACAAACTCGAGGCACGCTCAGTACTGTGCAAGTTTGTGGGATACCCAAAGAACTCCAGGGGGTATCTTTTCTATTACGCAGAGGAACAAAAGGTCTTTGTTTCTCGTAATGCCCACTTTCTGAAACACCAGTTCTTAGAAAAGGAAATAAGTGGGAGCGCAATAGAACTGGAAGAAATTCCAGAACCACAGACTATTACTGAAAGCTTAGTAGAACCAGAGGGTTCAAAAGAACATGACATTCCTACGCCGCTCCGCAGGAGTAGTAGGCAGTCTCATCCGCCTGAGAGATACTACGGTTTTCTCATAGACGGGGATAGAGAGGATTGCATCATTGATAGTGATGAGCCTACTAGCTTCCAGCAGGCCATTCAGAGCGTTGACTCGGTAAAATGGCTGGATGCAATGCGGACCGAAATGGAGTCCATGTACACCAACAAAGTATGGACTTTGGATATTGCTCCAGATGGGGTAAAACCCGTAGGATGCAAGTGGATCTTCAAGAAGAAGATTGGTGTAGATGGACAGGTTGAGACCTATAAGGCTAGACTTGTTGCAAAGGGTTTTCGTCAAAGACCTGATTTGGACTATGACGAAACCTTTTCTCCAGTGGCTATGCTGAAATCCATTCGGATCCTTCTTGTCATTGCTGCCTTCCACGATTATGAGATTTGGCAGATGGACGTAAAGACCGCTTTTCTAAATGAAAATTTAGAGGAGTGTGTCTATATGGACCAGCCAGAGGGTTTCATTCAGAGTGGGAGCAGCGGAAAGGTGTGCAAGTTGCTTAAGTCCATCGATGGACTAAAGCAGGCATCGCGGAGTTAGAACATCTGCTTTGATGAGACAGTCAAAGAATTTGGCTTTATCAAAAATCCAGATGAACCATGCATCTATAGTAGATTTGTAGCAAAAACTTTCATATTCCTCGTATTATACGTGGATGACATTCTCTTGATAGGAAATGACATTCCTATGCTACAATCTGTCAAGGGGTTCTTGTCACACAGGTTCTCCATGAAAGACCTGGGTGATGCCACTTACATTCTGGGGATCTGGATCCATCGTGATAGATCCAAGAGGATGTTAGGACTTTCGCAGTCCAGGTACATCGACACCATACTGAAAAGATTCAGTATGGAAGATTCCAAGCGCGTTAACCTACCGGCTTGTCACGGGATCACCCTCTCCAAAGAGATATCTCCCAAGACTGATTTGGAAAGGGATCGCATGTCAATTATACCCTACGCTTCTGCGGTAGGCTCTATAATGTATGCGATGTTGTGTACCAGACCAGATGTAGCTTATGCACTGAGTGTGGTAAGCCGGTATCAGTCAAACCCTGGGGAGAAACACTGGATAGCGGTAAAGAACATTCTCAAGTACCTGAGAAGGACTAAGGAGATGTTCTTGGTGTACGGCAGAAAAGACCTCCAGATCGAGGCCTTTGCTGACTCCAGCTTCCAGAGTGACAGGGATGATTCCAAGTCCATGTCGGGTTTTGTCTTTACCCTCAATGGAGGGGCGGTGTGTTGGAAGAGTTCCAAATAGGAAACCGTTGCAGACTCGACGATGGAAGCGGAATACATCGCTGCTGCAGATGCCACAAAAGAAGCCGTCTGGATGAGGAAGTTCTTGACAGAACTTCAAGTGGTTCCGTCCATTGTTGATCCAATACCTCTGTATTGCGACAACAACGGGGCTATAGGTTTAGCGAAGGAACCCAGGTCCCATCAGAAATCCAGACACATCTTGAGGCGGTATCACCTGATCAGGGAGTGTTGGAGATAGTGCCCTCAGAGTCAATTATTGGATCACAGGCACGTGATTGCAATGATTGAGGGAGGACCTATCCCGGTAGAACAGTCTTACTCGAGATGATAGTATGCTATCTGGTTTACCTTTATCATTGTGTACTGCTTCAGGTGACCTTACAGGTCGCTATTACACGTTGATAGAGCCCCTAGGATTCTTGCTTGACGACCAGCAGTACGATGGCGATCATATACGTGGGAGCTGGGGTCTATAAGCACATCCTTAAATGGTCCCTAGTCGTGGGAGTTTCGAGACAGGGCATCGATACTCCACTAGTAGACTAGTGTATACAGTCGAGACCCCGACGAGGGGCGGTGGCCGGTCTCACAAGCCACTGGTGTCAGTTGGTTCACCTAAGATGTATACAGGTGCTCATTGGGTTATGAGTACACCGGACAGGACTCGCCGGGAACCTGCTAGTTGGGATTATACCAGACGTCAGATAGCAGTTCCCAGGTGACATGTGTACAGATTAGTTCATCGACCTGAGATCGTCATTTGTCTCGTGTGAGTTCCCACTGTGCTTTGATTACTACCCTACCACGGCTCAAAGGAGTCGTGCAAACAGGTTTTAGTTGGGTACAGTCCCGAGCCACATGGAGGCAGTGAGCGGATCTGCAGGGGTTCGTCTCTCCCGGTATTGGGGGTGAGGTCGCGCTGTGTCTAGGAGAGCCATTACGCAAAGCCCTCGGCCGAGGCAGGAGATTTACTGGTAGGTATTCCAGTAGTATCTCAGGGCGTTCTGGGCTACACTCCGACACGACTTGTACCGCCTTTGGGGGTCTGACTTTTACCAACCCCCTAGGCCCGACATGCGATCCTCATAGACGAACGGACCGGACTGTATGGATATTGTCACTGACAGGCTCAGTTGGGTGTCGGGGTGAGCTTCCTCATCGACGTCCCTTTTGGTCAATAGCTGGTGGCCCGTCACGTATTGGCTTATACCTCTGACGTGCCAGTGGTTAAATCCACAGCCATAGTATTGACGAGTCTTTAGAGTCCACCACACTTACAGTTACTCAAGCTTTCGGGCGAAACGCTGAAGAAGCCGTATGGAGATATGGCAGGGTCCGATCAGATACGTGCGGTGTTGCACGGATCAGGATCGGACAGTTTTGTACTAGTGGCCGTATGGAAATATGGCAGGGTTCGATCAGATACGTGCGGTATTGCACGGATCAGGATCGAACGGTTTTTACTAGCCGGCTTTGGTTTAAGCCGGTACTAGTTTAGTACAGTGTAGATTTTGTCTCATTGCATTTGTATCCGGACGGAATACAGATGCGGGTGTGTATGCACAGTATCGGGGTTTTCCTGTAATTTATTACGGGACCAGTTTTCTGGAGTTGCCAGTTTGCTTTCCGTTCCGGCCGGTTTTCCTTTGTTCTTTCCCGGCCGGACTTTTCCGATGGAGGGGGTTATTTGCAATTGTGCAAATAACATTTTGTGGAGGGGTTTATTGCATAAGGATTTATTATGATAGCATCATTTCTTTTGCTCCATGCTTTTGCATTAAATGAGATTAGAAAGGGTATGGTTGGATTTAAATGAAGCATGGTTGATGTTTTGTTTAGGGTCACCTTTTCTTCTCTCCTACACTCACATCCCTTCTTGCTTCATAATCTTTCCTCCACCTTATTCTTCTCACTTGATGAAAATGGTAGAAGATTAGAGAGAAGAAAAAGAATGAGAGGGTTCATCTTTATTTTTGTGAGGAATTCTTCATCTCCTTCTTCTTCTTGTTATGGAAAAATGAAAGCACCATTTTTCCTAACCCCATTCCTCCATCAAGGCAACAACAAACCCCAAATGAGACTAGCATGATCTACTACACATTCTACAGCATATCTTGAGCATGTCGAGTTGCCGGCTTCATGCCCGAGTTGCCTCGGTATTGAGGCGGGAGCCCGTAAAAGACGCAGGCGATGTGGTGCCCTTCCGGCGAGGAGGCGACGATGTGGAGGCAAGACTTTCCGCGAGAGATCAGGACGATGACGAGAAGACCGGAGGACTCGGATCACTCGGTATACTTCTCACCCTATCTCTTGATTGCTAGCATTAGGTTAATGGTTACGATCCGGGTTTTCTTTGTCCGCGGTAGCGCCGGTTTCCGAGTAAGGAAAAATTTTGATTCCGCATTTTGGCCTCGAGTATGACGCCCGGGGCGCTGCCGTGGCGCAACATGGTATCAGAGCCACGCCATTAACCTTACCTAGCTTCGTTTGATGTGTTTACGTTTCCGATCGACCAAAATTTCCAAAAACCGTATTTTTCTAGCACAATCAGTTTCTGTCGAAATTTTTTGGAGTCTAAAAATTTTTCAGGTGGTCTCAGAATGATGTGCAGGGAGTTCTAAGAACACTGCAAAAATTTGGTGACACGACTCCTCCGTACGACCGCGGAAGGGCGGCCAAAACCCCCTTTTGGTCGCGCTTCCGCCGCAGGAGTGTGGGTTCGTGTGCTTAGTTTTTTGCAGTGGGCTTATGGGCTTATATTAGGGGTTTTGGAATATTAAAATTGGGCCCAGGTTTTCTGTGAGTGCTACAGTTTTGATTGGGGGCCCACTTGTTAATTTTTGGTCAATCGGAAAATTTTAAACACATTATTTCACAGTATTTACATTATATCTGCGGCCGTGAATGTCACTCGATCGGTAAATCCGGTCTAACTGCTATAGCCCGGTTGGAAGGATTTGCGAACGTGACTTTCACGTTAATGTTCTATGTTTATGCTGTGATGTTGCGGATCGGTCGTGGGGGATAGCCTGGATGCAATGCTAGTTCAGTTTTGTTGTATTATGTACATTTGATATTGCGGGGCGAGCGTCCGACATGTGGACTGCCGTCACTGCCTGTTTGTATTATTCTTTTGGGGAACGACCTGGTTGCGGTCGATGTACCCGGTGTATGTATATTTTACTATTCTGTACTAGGATTGCCCCGCGGTGGGGTGCACGGATAGCCGGGTTCTGGAGGGCAACAAGCCCGCATCTCATGGCATTGGGACGGAGGGGGCTTCAATCTGGAATTGGCGGGCTGTTCGACGCACTCGTAGGGGGTACAGGTTGACCCAGGAGGGGTGCCCAAGTTACCGGATTCCGTGAAGTGCTGGGTGGTCCATTCACGGTGCTGAAGGGGGCTGCCTCGCTTCAGGTTTTGGCGGGTGACTTGCCGCGCCCGTAGGGGTCTAGGTTTTCATTGCACAGGCTATCCACACGACCAGGGGAACGTCAGGTTTCAGCAGCGGCTCTGTGAAACCCGGGGCTTCCAGATATCTGTATTGTTCTGTGATGCTGTACATTTCTGTGATGTTGCATTTTATCACGCCTTGAGCGAAATATAATATATTGGTATATATATTAGTAGATGTTGTATATGCTTTACATCCGCGCTAGTCCAGTCCCCGCTCTGCCGTTAGTCAGCTAACCTAACGGGTGATGACGGGACCCAGTGGCGAATGCGGATGGCATATACGTACGTCAGTATATTTTCGTTCTTTGTGGTGTGATTAATTGATGGGACTGCGTTGATTCAGATCAATGCAAGATAAACAAACCTAATCTGATGTTGTTGGAACACTTTTCAAAAAGCTGTTATTGCAAGGACGTTCGCTTTTGTTTTGCATCGTGGTATTCATTTGGAATATCCTGCTCCTCAGTCGACGAGGCAAGGGCCGAGATCCCTTCACCGGGAGTGACCCCTTGGACAGAAGTTTGCGTCAGGGCATTAACTTCACTATAGCCGATTACTTTTGCTTTGCATCGTGGTATTCAGTTGGAATATCCTGCACCTCATTCTACGGGGAAAGAGCCGAGATCCCTTCACCGGGAGTGACCTCTTTAGTAAAGGTTTTCGTCACTATATTTTTATAAAAGGCTATGCAGTTCCTTCAACGATATCAAGTTCATTACGTTAAAAGTTTTTCGCCAAAAACTAGACGTAGCCCTCCGTCATTTCTTACAAGTATTACTTAGTATTCGTGCTGCGTTTGTTGACTGTGTCAAGGCGTAGTGTGCGGTAGCTAAGTAGTGTTTGTTTGCAGCATATTAATGGGATTGGTTAGGACAGTCGTGCGGCCTTGTTGACTGTGTCAAGGGCTCGTACGGGTGGTTTTAATGCAATCCAGGATAATGACGGGTTGAACTTGACTAGGACTCTTTGATTTGTTGACTGTGTCAAGGTCACTTGGGTCCTAGGGGAAAAAAATCACATCGGGAGTTTCAAAAGAACTGAAACTTGCCAGATATGCGCATACCTTCTGGAGTGTGGTGACTTGAGTGGATTCCGTCAAGTTATCATGCGATGATAGTTGGATCCCGATTCCCACTGATGAGTTGGTTTACTCCTCGGGTGACCCCGACTAATTCTTCTTTCAGGTTTGGAGGAGAATTTGAGGTACAGTGGGAGGATTCCTGATTAGAAAAAGTGATAACCATTCTGATCTTGGTTAGAGTGCACGCTGAGTGTTTCTTTTCTCTCTCTCTTTAACAGCGACCATTGACCCGACCCTGGACTATGACTCAGTGACCAAGTTGACCGAACCTTCTTAACACAGGCTTTTGGATTGTCAGAGTTGCAGACCTCATTGCCACTCCTACTTTTACCCTTTTCTCCAGGACACCCCGTATTACTGCGAACGTCCACTTCCATTGGACAAAACCATCGTATGGTTATATACGAACTCGAAGGACTTCGAGGATGGTTTCTGGTTCTGGAGAAAACGAATAGGATTATTCAGTTGTCTTTTCTTTTCACCTTCTCTCATTGCGAGTACTCCTTGGTTTAGGAGATAGTACACCTATTACGCAAATTGGATAGTCTTCTTCCAAACCTTAGGCTGGTGCCGACCGGTAGGGAATGAAGAAAACCAGTTAGCCTAAAACGGTGTACAGAAGGTATTAAGTTAAGACAAAGCAAGGGATTAGTAGGAGGGCAAAGTAAATTGCGACTGATATTCACGACCAAACCAAGTATTTCTTCGCCAATCCTAAATCACCTTTGTATTTCTCCAGGACACTCCGTATCACTATGAAGATCCACAGCTTATTGGTTACTCCATCGTATGGTTATATACGAACTCGAAAGGAACTTGTTCCAGTTCGGGGATGGATTCTGGTTCAGGAGAAATAGGAATAAAGTACATTCAGGTGTCTTTTATCTTCACCTTCTCTCGCATTGCGAGTGTTCCTAGGATTAGGACAGTACACCCTTTATGCCTTTTGGATAGTCTTCTTCCAAACCATAGGCTGGTGCCGAACGGTAGGGAAGGAAGAAAACCATTTGGCCTAAAGGGGTGTACAGAAGGTAATGACTAAAGACATATGAAGGGATTTGGAGAGGTGGCAAAGAATTATACGGTTATAGTTGTGAATCTGGATAATGGTAGAGGCATTACTAGGAATACCAGGATACCCCATCGAAACATTTCAATGTTTCAGTTCAACTGTGTACTGTTAATGGAAAACTGATTTCCCAGTTAGACACTTGCTCCAGGGTATGTATTCACCAGGTATGATTCTCACATCTGTATGGTTTTACAGATGATGAGTGGGAGTAAGTTATTGGGAATTGGGTGATCATCCTCACTATATCGGGATTCATTGTAATCGGTGATATTTGAGGAAGTCACCTGGGTTGTTTGCCGGACGGCAATTTTTTTTGGTTTTGAATATCCGCGGTTATGCACCAATTTCAAATTGATATATCTGTACGTCTATTTTCATAGAGTGAGATATACCTTTTGATATTATGTCGATGACATTTACCTATATCAGTGGATGGTTAGGTAAGGAGCATTAAACAGCGGTGTAATTCTTCTTAACCATAAGTACAGTTTTCAACCTGCGACGCACAGTGAAAGAGTTGTTAGACTCAGCGGACTTATACAGAGTATTTTATGTTGTCCAGGGTCCATCAGGACAGAGGGGTAGGTCCTCGTACTATATTCGGTTTACTTATGACTTCTCTAGTTTTTAGACAGGTGTTTCGTGGAAACACAGGGTCTAAGTTTTGAGGAGTTATAGGTATTTGAATAGAGTAGAGAACCAGATGTAGCAAGTATCGGGATTCTTCAAAGTGATCGAAGATGTAGACACTTGTGTATGGTGTTCAGTTGATAGTAATGATTAAGAGAACTGGCTTCTCTTTCAGGTTACTCATAATTGGAAGCATTCCTAAGTTGAGTAACGCTGATCGACCTCCTTCCATTTAGTTGACATGCACTAGAGATAGCTGCATGATTTGAATCTGGTTCAATTAAATCTGTGCCTCTGGTTCTATATTGGATATAGAACAGTTCATATCTTAACGATGTTAAGGTACGGGGAGTTGTCCGGCTTATACTTAAAACCAGACTCCGGATAACTCAAGGCACATTTCTGTAATGGCTGTTTGTGGGTTGACCCAGGCTATGACGAGGGTTGATTTTCTACTATCTGGCAGATCAATAGAAATATTGTTCTAGACTCGCCACAGTTTTATTAAAAATGGATTTTTTCAAAAACAGCAGTGGGAGTATGGTAGAACTGGAAGTAATTCTAGAACCGCAAACGATTACTGAAGATTTAATAAGGAACCTAAAGATTCAATCTGATTTGACATTCCATTGGCCACTCCGCAGATACGGTGGGTAACTTCAGGCACCCGAGAGGTACTCCGGTAGCCTCAAGGACGGTGACAGGGAAGTTCTTGTTTACCCACACTTGCCATTGTTGTTGTTCCAGGCTGCGAGACCCGGTGGGAGGATGAGTATAGCGTCGTTCTAAACTAGCTTTAGAAGTGCACGTCTATATGACTCTGCCAGAGGGTTGTCGTAGTCAGTGGGAGCAGCGGAAGCATTGGTGGACATCAGGCTTATGTCTATTTATAGACTAAAGCAGATGTAGCGGAGATAGATCATCTATTTCTGATGTGACAGTCATAGGTTTGACGTCATCAGAATAGGGGATGGATCTGTTGAGAAGGTAGTAGGAAGTGATATTCCTATACTACGATCGGTTATACTTTGGTCGTCACACAGTGGTTTCTCCAAAAGGGACTTGGGCATTATATCAGACATACTGGTTACTAGATCTATAGTTTTAGATCTAGATTTGGGTGGTTTCCCAATCAGGGTACTTTGACATCATTCTAAGAGTATTTAGAATGGACGACTCCTGGCATGGTAGTGTACCTGCAGGTAATGGAGTCACCCTCTCTAAAGGTGTCTTATAGACTAAAGTAGAGAGGGGTGTGCATGATTGGCAGATCACTTGCTTAGGCAATTGAGTCAATCATGAGATGTCAAGTACCACACCAGATGTTATTCTTGCACTAGATGCAATAAGTTGACATTGATCCAATCCTGGAGAAACAGTCGGAAGCAGTTTTAGAACATGAGTGGATGTTCTAGGGATATGATAACGACAGCCTCATTTGGGAGACAGTTATCATTCCAGGCTTCCAAGGTGACATGGACGACAAGGAGGTTGTCAGAGTTATAGTTCTCCCTCTGACGAGGGACAGTATTTTGGACAGGTGGTCCAAGGCAATACTGAGGGAGGCATGGCGCAGGATACTGATTAAGTTCAGTTGATGATACAGTCTAAGAAGTTTGGATTTGGAGTTCATTTATGAGCTAGGTCCCATCAGATATCCAGACATATTCTAAGACAGGTATTGCTCATTTCGGGAGATGGTTTTCTCCGCGAACTTGAGATATAGAGAGACATAGAAAGAAACATCACAGCGGATCCACTCACTGAGGCTATTCCTCGAACGCAATAGTTTCGCAAACGAGCTTTGTGAGACTGACTAGTAGAGGAGTTGGGTGTTCGGTATCACACAGGCTGTGAGTATGCGACATCGCAATAATTAGCCTTGAGTGCAAGTGGGAGATTGTTGGAGATAGTGCCCTCAGAGTCAATTATTGGATCACAGGCACGTGATTGCAATGATTGAGGGAGGACCTATCCCGGTAGAACAGTCTTACTCGAGATGATAGTATGCTATCTGGTTTACCTTTATCATTGTGTACTGCTTCAGGTGACCTTACAGGTCGCTATTACATGTTGATAGAGCCCCTAGGATTCTTGCTTGACGACCAGCAGTACGATGGCGATCATATACGTGGGAGCTGGGGTCTATAAGCACATCCTTAAATGGTCCCTAGTCGTGGGAGTTTCGAGACAGGGCATCGATACTCCACTAGTAGACTAGTGTATACAGTCGAGACCCCGACGAGGGGCGGTGGCCGGTCTCACAAGCCACTGGTGTCAGTTGGTTCACCTAAGATGTATACAGGTGCTCATTGGGTTATGAGTACACCGGACAGGACTCGCCGGGAACCTGCTAGTTGGGATTATACCAGACGTCAGATAGCAGTTCCCAGGTGACATGTGTACAGATTAGTTCATCGACCTGAGATCGTCATTTGTCTCGTGTGAGTTCCCACTGTGCTTTGATTACTACCCTACCATGGCTCAAAGGAGTCGTGCAAACAGGTTTTAGTTGGGTACAGTCCCGAGCCACATGGAGGCAGTGAGCGGATCTGCAGGGGTTCGTCTCTCCCAGTATTGGGGGTGAGGTCGCGCTGTGTCTAGGAGAGCCATTACGCAAAGCCCTCGGCCGAGGCAGGAGATTTACTGGTAGGTATTCCAGTAGTATCTCAGGGCGTTCTGGGCTACACTCCGACACGACTTGTACCGCCTTTGGGGGTCTGACTTTTACCAACCCCCTAGACCCGACATGCGATCCTCATAGACGAACGGACCGGACTGTACGGATATTGTCACTGACAGGCTCAGTTGGGTGTCGGGGTGAGCTTCCTCATCGACGTCCCTTTTGGTCAATAGCTGGTGGCCCGTCACGTATTGGCTTATACCTCTGACGTGCCAGTGGTTAAATCCACAGCCATAGTATTGACGAGTCTTTAGAGTCCACCACACTTACAGTTACTCAAGCTTTCGGGCGAAACGCTGAAGAAGCCGTATGGAGATATGGCAGGGTCCGATCAGATACGTGCGGTGTTGCACGGATCAGGATCGGACAGTTTTGTACTAGTGGCCGTATGGAAATATGGCAGGGTTCGATCAGATACGTGCGGTATTGCACGGATCAGGATCGAACGGTTTTTACTAGCCGGCTTTGGTTTAAGCCGGTACTAGTTTAGTACAGTGTAGATTTTGTCTCATTGCATTTGTATCCGGACGGAATACAGATGCGGGTGTGTATGCACAGTATCGGGGTTTTCCTGTAATTTATTACGGGACCAGTTTTCTGGAGTTGCCAGTTTGCTTTCCGTTCCGGCCGGTTTTCCTTTGTTCTTTCCCGGCCGGACTTTTCCGATGGAGGGGGTTATTTGCAATTGTGCAAATAACATTTTGTGGAGGGGTTTATTGCATAAGGATTTATTATGATAGCATCATTTCTTTTGCTCCATGCTTTTGCATTAAATGAGATTAGAAAGGGTATGGTTGGATTTAAATGAAGCATGGTTGATGTTTTGTTTAGGGTCACCTTTTCTTCTCTCCTACACTCACCTCCCTTCTTGCTTCATAATCTTTCCTCCACCTTATTCTTCTCACTTGATGAAAATGGTAGAAGATTAGAGAGAAGAAAAAGAATGAGAGGGTTCATCTTTATTTTTGTGAGGAATTCTTCATCTCCTTCTTCTTCTTGTTATGGAAAAATGAAAGCACCATTTTTCCTAACCCCATTCCTCCATCAAGGCAACAACAAACCCCAAATGAGACTAGCATGATCTACTACACATTCTACAGCATATCTTGAGCATGTCGAGTTGCCGGCTTCATGCCCGAGTTGCCTCGGTATTGAGGCGGGAGCCCGTAAAAGACGCAGGCGATGTGGTGCCCTTCCGGCGAGGAGGCGACGATGTGGAGGCAAGACTTTCCGCGAGAGATCAGGACGATGACGAGAAGACCGGAGGACTCGGATCACTCGGTATACTTCTCACCCTATCTCTTGATTGCTAGCATTAGGTTAATGGTTACGATCCGGGTTTTCTTTGTCCGCGGTAGCGCCGGTTTCCGAGTAAGGAAAAATTTTGATTCCGCATTTTGGCCTCGGGTATGACGCCCGGGGCGCTGCCGTGGCGCAACAGGGAGATCGTGGATCGCTGGGAGATCGAGGCTCGGTGGGTTGCTTCAGAAGATAACACTGCAGATCCATTCTCCAAGGCCTTGCCCCAGACTCAGTTCGAGCGGCTGATCGAGATGATAGGTCTTCGATACGCCAGTACATGGCCTTAGGGCAAGTGGGAGATTGTTAGTGTATATGCCCTAGAGGCCATTACTGTATCATACTAGTTTGTATATTACTTAATGGAAGCTTGGGATATTCACTGTTGTATAGACAATCTTGCTCAAAATGGTAGTATGCTACTTGGTTTGTTTCTACTTTAATGTGTACATGTGTTTATTTTAGTATATCACCTATACACATTAGTGGAGCCCTTAGGATCTTTGCTTGATTACCAGCGTTGTGATGGCAGTCACACTCATGGGGGCTGGGTAATCCACAAGCACATCCTTATACAGGTCTCTAGTCGTAGGACTATCGAGACAGGGCATCGATACTCCGGAGTAGACTAGCGTATGCGCTTCTTATCCCAGCAGGGGAGACGGTCTGTCCCACAACCGTCAGTACGTCGTACTTGAGATAGTATGCGGGTGCTCATTAGGTTACGAGTACACTGGACTGGACTCGTCGGGAACTGATTGGTTGGTACTATACCTATCGTCAGTTATCAGTTCCCAGGTGACATGAGTACAGCTTAGTCCGCTGACTTGACACTGTCACTTCGCCTCAAGTGCGTTCCCACTGTACTTTGATTACTACCCTACCACGGCTCAAAGGAGTCGTGCAAACAGGTAGTAGTTGGGTGCAGTCCCGAAGCACTTGGAGGCAGTGACGGTTAGATAGGATCGTCTCTCCCGGTATTGGCAGTTGATATCGCGCTATGTCACGGAGAGCCATTACACACAGTCGTCCCTGGCCAGGGCAACCGAGATACACTGGTAGGTTTCCAGTGCTATCTCAGGGTGTTCTGGGCTACACTCCGACACGACTTGTACCGCTATTAGGGGACTGATGTTTACCGACCCCTAGGCCCGCCATGCGATATTCTCAGACGAACAGACCGGATTGTATGGAGATTTTCACATTCAGGCTCAGTAGGAATTCAGATGGGTTTCACCTCGTCAGTCTTCTTATCGGCATCTGCCTGGGGGCCGTTACGCACAACTAGTGCCGCTTGCGGTCTGTGGTTAAACCCACTGCCAACGTAGTGTCGAGTCTTTAGAGTCCCACACAGAGAGCTATTCGCCTTTAGGCAAAAGGGTAGAGGTCGCATGGTTTTGCGACAGGGTTCGGTCACATCCGTGCACTTGTGCATGTTTAGTGTCCGGGCAGTTATCACTAGCGGGCTTTGGTTTAAGTCAGATCCTAGTGTACGTTTTGGAATTGGTTTTATCTCGTTTGTATTCGTGTTCCTCGGAACACGGATGCGGGTGTGTATGCACACTTGACAGAGAGACGGAGGCAGAGGATTCTCATTAGGGTTGTTGACTGTTGACTTTTGCTAAACCCTAATGAGAATAAGAAATATGCTTAATGATAATATTAATTAAGTATTATTGTGCCATGGTTGGGTTGAATGGTTGACTTTGTTGACTTGTTGACTTTGTTGACCGATTGACTAGGTTGGACTAGTTGACCATCATCATGACAATGGCTATCATTTCTTCGCATTGACCTTGGCTTGCTTGTTGGTTCACAAATTGCATTAAATGAAAGAAATGATATGGCCATTTGATATGATAACAACCATCACATAATACTCAATTATTATTACTTGTTATCATGATTTTGGATTATGAGAGCTTGGATGGAAAAAGACTTGCTCATTCTTTCATTTCCTTTCTCTCTCATGCTTGAGCTCTCCCTCTTCCTCTTGCTCTCTCTCCAACTCAAGGCAACTCCCTCTCATGAATTGAGAACGATTGCCTTAGAGATAAAAACACCATTACACTTCTCTACTCATCCTAGCATACAAGGTCTAGCAAGCCGAGTGTCCTAGTTTTGTTCAAGTTTGAAGTAGAAGCCAAAAGGTAGAAGCTTTCGGGTGGATCCATCTTCGGTGCAAGAAGACGACGAGGTAAGGCCGATCCGACCACCGTAAGGAGTTGAAGACGAAGGAGTTCAAGTAAGGTATAACCCCCTAACCGAGTAGGTAAAACTCCTAGTTAGGTTGTTAGATAGTTGTTTAACAAAGATCCGTATTTTGAGTCCATGTTACCACCCTAGAAAAAATAGTTTTTCATCATTTCCGCAAGCCCGTAAGTATCGCGAGAGGTAACGTGGACTTACATTTTAGACCCGCGCTAGTCCAGTCCCCGCTCTGTCGTTAGTTAAGTAACCTAACGGGTGATGATGGGACCCAGTGGCTAATGCGGATGGCATATACGTATATTTTATTTTCATTCTTTTATGGTGTAATTAATTGATGGGACTGCATTGATTCTGATCAATGCAAGGAAAACAAACCTATTCGACGTTGTTGGAACATTTTTCAAAAGCTGTTATTACAAGAACGTTCTCTTTTGTTTTGCACAGTGGTATTCGGTTATGAATATCCATCACCTCATTCGACGAGGCAAGGGCCGAGATCCTTTCTTCGGGAGTGACCCCTTGGGAAGAAGTTTGCGTCAGGGTAATAACTTCACTATAGTCGATTACATTTTGTTTTGTATCACGGTATTCAGTTTGGAATATCCTGCACCTCATTCTACAGGGAAAGAGCAGAGATCCCTTCACCGGGAGTGACCTCTTTAGCAAAGGTTTTCGCCACTATATATTTGTAAAAAGCTATCCGGTTCCTTCAACAATATCAAGTTCATTACGTTAAAGGTTTTTCGCCAAAAACCATTCGTAGCCCTCCGTCATTTCAGACAGGTAGAACTTAGTATTCATCCTATGTATGTTGGCCTTCGTTAAGGGATAGTTTATGGTAGCTATTTGTTACTTTTCTGTTGCATAGATAGATGTGTTGGTTTAGGACAGTCGTACTACTATTTTGGCCTTCGTCAAGGGTATGTACGCGTGGGTTCAAATTAACCTGGATAATGACGGGTAGAACTTGACATGTGACTTATGATATGTTGGCCTTCGTCAAGGTCATAAGAGCATGCGGTAAAAATCACATCGGGAGATTCTAAAGAAACTGAAACATGCCAGGCATGCGCATACCTTCTGGAGTGTGATAACGTGAGTGGATTTCGTCACGTTATCATGCGATGATAGTTGGATCCCGATTCCCGCTGATGAGTTGGTTTACTCTTCGGGTGATCCCGACTAATTCTTCTTTCAGGTTTGGAGGAGAATTTGAGGATACAGTGGAAGACATCCTGATTAAATAAAGTGATTAACCATTCTGATCTAGGTTAGAGTGCATGCAGAGTGTTTCTTTTCTCTCTCTTTTTGGCAGCGACCATGACCCGATCCTAGACTATAACTAAGTGACCAAGTTGACCGAACGTTCTTAAAACAATGACTTTTGGATTGTCTGAATTGCATACATCATTGCCACTCATTCTTTTACCCTTTGCATTTCTCCATAACACCTCGTATCACTACGAACATCCACTTCCATTGAATAAATCCATCGTATGGTTATATACGAACTCGAAGGAACTTGTTCCAGATTCGGGGATGGATTCTGGTTCTGGATAGGACTATTCAGTTGTCTTTTCTTTTTACCTTCTCTCAGGTTATGAGGGCTCCTAGGATTAGGAGAGGGTATACCTATTGCGCTTATTGGATGGTCTTCTTCCAAACCATAGGCAGGTGTCGAAAAGTAGGGAATGAAGAAAACTAATTAGCCTAAGTGTGGTGTACAGAAGATAATAAGTAAAGACAAATAAAGGGATTAGAAATATGGCAAAGTAAATATAACTGCTATCATTCACGACCAAACCAAGTATTTCATCGCCACTCCTATTTCACCATTGTATTTCTTTAGAACACCTCGTATCACTATGAATATCCACTTCCATTTGATAAATCCATCGTATGGTTATATATGAACCCGAAGGAACTTCTTCCAGTTCGGGGATGGATTCTGGTTCAGGAGAAATAGAATAAGGATTATTCAGTTATCTTTTATCTTTACCTTCTCTCAGATTGCAACTACTCCTAAGATTAGGAGAGTACACCTGTTACGCTTATTGGATAGTCTTCTTCCAAACCATAGGCTGGTGCCGAACGGTAGGGAAGGAAGAAAACCATTTAGCCTAAGGGGTGTAAAGAAGGTAATGACTAAAGACATATAAAGGGATTTGGAGAGATGGCAAAGAGATATACGGTTACAGTCATGAATCTGATAATGGAAGAGGTATTGCTAGGAATACCCGGAAACCCCTTCGAAACATTTTACATGTTTCAGTTTCACTGTGCATTGTTAATAGAAAACTGATTTCCCAATTAGTCCTTGCTTCAGGGTATGTATTTACCAGGTATCATTCTCACATCTATATGGTTTTACAGATGATGAGTGGGAGTAAGTTATTGGGAATTAGGTGATCATCCTCATTATATCGGGATTCGATGTAATTGGTGATATTTGAGGAAATCACCTGGGTTTTTGCCGGACGGCAAATATTTGGTTTTGAATATCCGTTGTTATGCACCAATTTCAAACTGATATATCTGTACGTTTATTTTATAAAATGAGATATAACTTTTTGAAATTATGTCCATGATATTTACCTATATCAGTTGATGGTTAGGTAAGGAGTATTTAACAGCGATGTAATTCTTCTTAACCATAAGTATAGTTTTCAACATACGATGCATAGGGTATGAGTTATTAGACTCAGGGGACTTATACAGAGTATTGTATGTTGTCCATGTTGGATATATGTATGCCCTAGAGGCCATTATATGATAGTGTATGTACTGATGTATGTGTATATATATATTCAGAGGACGGTCTTGCTCGACATGATAGTATGCTATCTGGTTGCTCTTTATCATATGTTCACTTGATCATGCTTTTACTCATTTGATACATGTTGATAAAGCCCTTAGGATATTTGCTTGACCACTGGGATTATGATGTGGATCATATTAGTGGGACACCTGTAGTTTATAAGCATATCCTTGAAATGTTCCTAGTCGTAGGTATATCGAGACAGGGCATCGATATTCCAGATTAGACTAGCGTATTCCATTCTTGTTCAATATGATAGGTGATGGATGATCCCATATCCATCTGGTGTAGTGACACCAAAGATTGTATACGGGTGCTCAGTGAGACTGGGTACACTGAACGGACTCGCCGAGAACTCCTATGTGGTATTATATCATACATTGGATAGCAGTTCTCAGGTGACACTAGCATAGGTTAGTCTGTAGACACGAGATCGTCATAGAGTCTTGTGTGTCCTCCCACTGTACTTTGATCTCCACCCTACTACGGCTCTACTGAGTCATACAAACAGGTGGATTTTGGGTACAGTCCCGAGGCACATGGAGGCGATGAGCGATAGGAGGGGTTTCGTCTCTTCCTGTATTGGGGGTTGATGTTGCGCTATGCACGATTGGCTATAACAGGAAGTCCCTAGCCAAGGCTGCTGAGATATTACTGATATGTGTTATCAGTAGTTTCTCGATCTGTTGTAGACCATATACCGGCATGACTTATTGAGTTATTGGGGTCGACGTTACCATCCCTAGACTCGATATGCAACATATCTGACGAAGAGACCGGACTGTACGGTAAGTGTTGCCAGTTGGATTGACGGGAGTTTTGACAGGTTCGCTTGTTCTTTTTCTGATCGCTCAATACACGGGTGGCCGTTACGTTTAGCTGACCGCTTGCGGCTTGTAGGTGTTTGATGTGATCATCACCTACTGCCGGTGTATTGACGAATCTTAGAGTCCCACACAGGAGTTTCCTGGCTCAAGCGTAACGATGTGGTGTACATATGAGATTTGTGCGGGAGCTCGATTTAATACGTGTATATGATGCTGTGTTTTAATCGGGCGTTTTCTATTGGTTGGGTCGTATGAGATATGACCGGTTTATTAAATCAAGTGTTGATTTAATATTGACTTTTATCTCATTTAAATAAACCTTTTCTTTATGATGGATGCATGGATGTATATGTACATGTTGATGTGCATACGCACATACATACATGCATTTGTATCATGGTTGATGATACATGAAAGATGGAAATATAAGAATTACATAGAAAGTAAATATCTTTATATATATTAGAATGAGAAAAAGAAAATGATATTAAATTATGGTTGACTATTCTTCACTTGACGTAAATCAAACCATGGTTTCATTTCATTTGTCATCTTTGTTCTCATTCTAAAATATCTAGATATTTATTAACCATGGTTTGAGATGAAGATATTTATTCTTGATATTTATCTTTCTCTCATTATCATTATCATTATCTTTTATCCAAAAGAAAAATGAGCTCAAGGTTGCCATCTTCTTCTTCCTCTCTCTAGCTCTCTCTTGAGTTTCCAAAGTGAGTGAGGGTAAAAGAAAGAAAGGGTTTTTATATGAGAACACAACCATATCATCACACTACACTTGTTTAGCCCATTGGTGTAGTTTGTTTGCTTCATCATCATTGTGATCTAGTGGAGCAATGAGCTTTGAGAAAAGGTACTCCGGGTGGATCGTTGTGGACGTGGAGGAAGTTCAAGCTAGCTCGTTCAAACCCTAGGAGATCCAAGGAGTTGCTAGGAGGTCTACAAAGTTTGTATCTCTCCCAACTAGGATATGATACTAGAACTTGTTACTCTAAATATTCTAGTTCGATTCCTAGGTTTGTTTGTTTAATACCTCATAAATTTTTAATATGGCATGTGTGATGCTTGCAAAACCCTAGGTGAGGTACTAAAGAAACCCTTCAGTGGTATCAGAGCCAAGCTAGAATTTTAGACGATGTTAGATATTACAAAAACGAAACAAACACGAAAAATACGGATTTTTGGAAACCCCGGATCTGCTCTCTGTCGATTTTTAAATGACCCAGAAAAATTATTTAAATAACTGCAGAAGTTAGCATGGGAGACCACTGGAGCACACAAGAAAAATGGGGACCATCCCTCAGTTTTGAACCGAGCACCTACCCCAAAAAAACCAGGGAGGCCGGCCCTATGATGTCCCATGTGCCCCGTTTTCCTTGTGTGCACTGGTGTGTTGGTTTTGGGTTTCCAGGGATTGTTTGCTAAGCTCAATTTTTCATGTGATGATTATTGCACTTATGGGCTATTTCGTAGTGTTTAGTAGTCGTAAATTTAACATTGTATTGGTAACTTTGACGATGTTTAACAGTTCGAACAGATTTTCAAACCCCACATTATCACCCCCTCTGAAATTTTCAAGTGTTGTAATTTTCCAAGTTGATTATATTCAATAAGTAGTGCGAGTATTCCTATGGACCTTCTAGAAGAACATTCTAACCTTAACTCGATTCTATGTCCATGGAACCGCGATCTAACCTTATGGTTTGCCGTGGTTCCATGGTGTCATAGGTGAGGCATTGGTTAACTCCTTCTACGGCTGGACCATAGACACTGTGGCACGTCTTTTGAGTACTTTCAACCTCGCTCAAGTGTTGAGCTCTCGGGGTAACTTGTGGGTGTTTATTGATTTGATCAAAACATTTAACATCGTCATGATATATCTGAGTGTGATTGTTTTTCACTTTATTTTCTGTGACCGTAAGCGTAGTATGTGGTGTATCGCCGGTTTCGTTGCTATACATCAACAACAATTGGGATACGCATTCTTGCTTACGTTGATGACATGTGATGTTATGTGTTGCTGAGATATGTTGTACAGGATCGTCGTGATTGAATGGCCGGGGGTTTTATGTGAGATGAGAGTTTTTATTTTCATTCATGTAAAATTCAATTGTATGTAATATTCTTCTATTTGGGGCACTTCCGGGTTGAGGATGATGTCACCATTGTTGTATATTATTTACTTTTCCGCATTAGGATAGATCCAAGGAGGGGAGCACAAGTGACCGGGTTCTAGGGTTCAGTGGGAGGCCATCTCGAGGAGTCGAGACCGGGTCTCCTAAACTCTAGAATTGGTAGGGTCACTTGCCGCTTGTTCATACCAGAATATTGCTTTTACTACCGCCTATTCTTACGCTCGTTTGTTTATAGGTAGGAGCTTTTAATCCGTGTTTGCTACATATTTACAGGCTACAGGTTCCTAGTCCAAAATAACGCAAATCATACAAAATCTCCACTGATACGCCAAAATCCAGAACATCTGTTGACAACAGATAAAAGCCAGGTTCCGGTCATCCGTATCCGTCCAGTGCCGCGTACCAGTTCTAGAGACAAGACATATGACAGTGGTCAATCATGTCTCGGACAAGCACAGAGCACAAGGGGGCAGCACAAGAATCAATGGGTGCGCGGAGCTCGAGAGAGAAAAGGTCAAAAGTATTATTCTTGATGCCATTTTCGACTGTTGCAGATCTGAAGAAATTGTTGAAGCAATTTGCAATTTGGAACATGTAAACCAATAGAGGAAAGTAGCACAGGGAAACCCAGAAAAAACTATTTGCTAACTCCTCTAATTGGCCGCGGATCCGCGGCCCACATGGCGACTCGGCCGCGGATCCGCGGCCGAGTTAACTCGGTGGCTACTGATGTTTTGGGGGCAGTTTGGATATTTCATTTAGGGCCAGAATGTTGCCCTAGGGTTTCAGCACGCAGCCTATAAATAGCCCAGTTTTGTGCCAAGCCAAAGGTCTTCTTCATGTCTTCTTTTCCCATCTCTTTTAGTGTAGTTTATTTTAGCTGCTTCTTCTTCTTCATTCTTTCCTCCATGAAAATTGTAGTGAGAGCTTTTTGAGTGGATGATGAAATGAAGATGAGGGTTATTTTTATCTTGTCTCTTTTATTTATTGTCTTGTAATTTGTCACGCCCCGCTTCCCAGAGTTCGCTAAAATGGGCACGTGACATAACCAACCATGCTACCTATGGGTAGGAAGTATCCATCCACAGTCACATTACGGCTGTAGAGATATCAAGAACAAAAATAAAACTATCTAAACATGTCCATAATCCAAGATAACATGAGTCAATAATAAATAAATGCGGAAGCGAAGGATCCAATACAAAATAACTGGAATGTATGTCCCATAATGCGGGCTCATATCAGGAAATAAATGCAGGAAAGAAAACTAACTGCTACTGACACTCACAGCTCAGCCTGTCGGCTGAAGTACTCCTGCTCGGGCTGCGACAGCAGTACAGAATCTGGGCCATGCAAAACCCAGACGTCAGCGCATCAAGTCATCAAGTAATATAATATGAACAGTGTAGCAGGCAAGGCAATATAAACATGAATAAAACAAGAGTAACAATAATATAAGTCAGAGCAGTGCAGGGTAGTGTGCTGTGGGTAAACTAAACTGTGCTATCAGGTTCTCTGTTCTAAAGTCTTGGAAATCAAATTGATGAATCATCGATGTAACTCAATAGTATCCCGTGCATGCCCGGGACCACGGTCTAAGACTCTCGGGCTAAAACCGAGACGTGCCGCTAGGCAGTAAAAGGTAGCAGGTACAGGCGAGTGATGTCAGCATCATCACTCCGGGGCTGGCCTAGCCCGTAAGACTGATCAGAACAAGTATCGAACTATTGAGTTACAAGTCAGGTTTCACCATTGATTTCCCCATACCCCCAAGTTATGTATGTCAAGTCAGGTATTCAGTAATCGTGAGCTAATGCCAACACAGGATCAGGCAAGAGCAGGTTTGTCTGGATAGACAACAGGAACGGTCCATGAGGACTACATGTCAGGTTTGTTGGCATTAGACACAAGATCAGGTAACGGGTCAGGTCATGGTACATCAGGTCAGGTCAAGCAGTGTACGGTACCATGTCGGGTCAATCAATATGCGTGTAGCAAGTCAAGTCAAGATGTAAACAATGTCATTGGTGTGCTCACAATTAGTTATATAATCAAGCATGGTTATCATCAACATGATATAAGCAATGAATTAAGTAATAGGCAGATTTACTCAATTTGCAGTACAGCTATCAGTTGTGTCACAGAGATGATTTCAATGTTATGCGAATGCAGGATGACAATTATAGCCTTTTAATCATGTTAACAAGTTTAAGAACTTGAGAGGTGCAATGATTTATATATACAGGTTCAATGCAGCTATTACAGGTTAAAATGCTCACGGGTGTCCAAATGGAACAAAACTATAGAGATAGTTGCCATAAGCTATTCAATATTAAAATGTGATTAAACAGGTAAATGTGGTTGTTAGGTTCAATTGCAGACTGTAGGTTCCAAGTTTAAAGATAAAATGATATAATACAATATTGTACATGAAAATGAGAAATGATTGTACCAAAGCTAAATTTACAGGTTTAGGGTGTCACAATATATATGTAAATATTGTATAGCATGTAGCAAGGGGTACTTGCCTCAACGGGTCGCGAACCGGGAAAAACGGAACGTAAAATGTCGGCGGGGAAACTCGCGATGGGCGCACGGTTCACGGAATGAACCCAAAAGACGAACAAAGGAGCCACGCGGGTCGGGGTACCTCACTGGAACGTCGGGTCACGTCGTCGGCATCGTCGGATTCCGGCCGAGGAATGAACAGTGAACTATCAATACATGCAAACAAGAAGAGAAGAGAAAACAGAGAAGGAAGGAAGAATGAGATGGAGAAAACGCTTACACTGGTCGGTAGGACGGGTGGTGACGGTCGACGTTCGTCGATGAACTCTGGCGGTCGGCAAACAGCGACTGCGAAAACTGCAGATCACCAAATGATTGCAGAACAGAAGGAAGGAGGAAGGAGACGGGTGGGTAAGGCTTACAGGGGTCGTACGAAGGCTGGGGCACGGAGGCGAGGCCGTCGGCGGCGACAGATCTGGCGGTCGAACGCGTGCAGGGGTGTGCAGGTGGTCGCGGTGAGGGTGCAGGGCGCGCGGTGGTCGATGAAGGAGGACATGGGTGCGACGAGGCAGAGGAGGAGAGGGTGCTGGTGTCGGTGTCGTCGGCGTTGGGTTGCGGCGGCGAGGAGGGAGACGGCGGTGGCTAGGGTTCGCTGAGGGTTGATGGGTCACGTTCTTTTTTTAAAAGAAAAGGAGGAGGGTGAAAGATTATATATAGAGAAGAGAAAGAGAGATGTGGGGGGAGAGAGAGAGAGGGATAGGAGAGAGGAGAGAGATAGAGAGAGAGAATATGGGAGAGAGAGAGAGAGAGAGATTCAGGGGATGAGGGAGAGAGAGATAGAGAGAGAGTGGGAGTGGGGCCCACGGGAAAAGATTTGAAGGCTGTGATTGGTTGGTAAGGGAAAACTGTGAAAGATTTTTGAATAATTTAAAGGATTAGAAAAGATTATATGGTTAAGTTAAAAGAAAATATGCGATGGTTTTAATATTAAAATTTGGGATTTTGGCGCAAAATAAAATATTTCCAAATCACGTTCAGGTCGGGTCCAAAAATTCGAAATTGAAATAATAGGATTTTAAGCGGGATCCAAAATTCAAAATGAAGTGTTTTATGATCAAAAAGCATACCCCCAAAACGGACAAACGGACGTGTAAGTCCATGCTACCTCTCCCGGTACTTTCGGGCATGCGGAATTTGGTGAAAAACAATTTTTCTTAGAGGTGGTAACATGGACTCAAAACTGGATATTTGTTAAACATCTAACTAACAACCTAACTCCGAGTTGCTAACTACTCGGTTAGGGGGTTATACCTTTCTTTTTCTCGAACTCCTTCGTCTTCAAGCTTCGATGGTCGTCCGAATCGGCTTCTCCCCGTCGTCTCCTTGCGCCGAAGATAGATCCACCTGAAAGCTTCAACCTTTGCTCCTTCTTCGAACTTTGAAGAAACTAGTTCACTCGGTTTGCTAAACCTTGTGAACTAGAGTGAGTAGAGAAGAGTTTGTATGGGATTTTATCTATGGTTCTTGGTTCTCAACTCATGAGACAAGTGAACCATAGAGTCAAGAGAGGGAGAGCAAGAGGAGGAAGATGAGAGCTCAAGAACAAGAGAGAGAATGAGCATGAAAGAATGAGAGAAGACTTTTCTCATTTGGCTCTCATAATCCAAAACAATCATAACACCTCATATCAATCAAGTATTATGTGATGGTTTAAGCAACCATAGCCATATCATTTCATGCACTCATTTTGCACAAAAAAGCAAGCAAGCAAAAGTCTTTGCCATGAAATGATAGCTATAGTTATCATGATGGTCAACTAGTCAAGCCTAGTCAACCGGTCAACAAAGTCAACAAGTCAACAAAAGTCAACAAGTCAACAAAAGTCAATCCCTCAACAACCATGTCACCATAATACTTAATTAATATAATTGTTAATCACATATCATATTCTCATTAGGGTTGAGCAAAAAGTCAATAGTCAACTGTCAACGGTCAACAACCCTAATGAGAATCCTCTGTCTCTGTCTCTCCGTCAACTGTGCATACACACCCGCATCCGCGTTCCGAGGAACACGAATGCATACTGGATAAAACCAATCCCAAAAGGTACACTAGGATCTGACTTAAACCAAAGCCCGCTAGTGTGAAATGTCCGGACACTGTACGTGCACAAGTGCACGGATGTGACCGAACCCTGTCGCAAAACCATGCGACCTGTCGCAAAACCATGCGACCTCTACTCTTTTGCCTAAAGGCGAATAGCTTTCTGTGTGGGACTCTAAAGACTCGACACTACGCAGGCAGTGGGTTTAACCACAGACCGCAAGCGGCACTAGCTGTGCGTAACGGTCCCCAGGTAGATGCCGACAAGAAGACTGACGAGGCGAAACCCATCTGAACTCCTACTGAGCCTGAATGTGACATTCTCTGTACAGTCCGGTCTGTTCGTCTGATACATCGCATGGCGGGCCTAGGGGGCGGTAAACGTCAGTCCCCCAATAGCGGTACAAGTCGTGTCGGAGTGAAGCCCAAAACACCCAGAGATAACACTGGAAGCCTACCAGTATATCTCGTTTGCCCTGGCCAGGGACTACTTGTCACGTCTCGAAAGTACAGAACATGACCGACACTTAAACTACGAAACGTCTCGAGGCGTACGTAATCTAAGTAAACCGAAAACCTAGAAATCCAAACCAAGAAAAGAAGTAGAGTGAAGGAAAACCAATTTAAAACAAGTAGTTTTAATAGCATAAGCCGAATTATGCGGTTTTTAAAACATCAAAAATTTACTGAAAATTTCGGCAGAGTATCCTTTGTAAATACAGGCCCCCAAACGGGATACAACATGAATAGTATACGAAAACAAGAAAAGGGCATCCCCAAGCGGGAGCTAGCTCTTCGTCAATCGACGGTCACAACCACACAAACAATATAATATACAACGCCAACGGCGAGGATCAATACTCAAAAGGAAACTCAAAACCACCAGAAATATAACGAGCAACTCTAAGGTCGAAAGAATAAACAACACTGGTCTCTATCTCAAAAAAATACATGTTTGGTTGATGGAATTTACTAGATACAATGGAATAATATTATACAAGGTAATATGATGGGTACGATACAAGAAAAATCCACCTACTAGCAAGTCACCCGAATGAAACTGAGCACGCAAAGCCGTAATGAAACCTGTACGGCAACCTGCAAGAAACTGGGGCACAACGGGGGTGAGTTGCCAACTCGTGAATAGAAAAATATCTACGCACAGAAATCGCATAAATAACGCAACCTAGGTCAATGATCATAATATATCCTCAAATATATGAATAACACGTAGCCTATAACAAGGCTAGGGTAAATATCTAACCCGAGTGTAATCTCATGTGCCCGTGTCAGTGCCCAAGGGTAGCAATATATCATATGAATGAGGTATGAATGCATGAAAACAGAATACATGTAAATGAAGAACTGTTTCCATAATTTAGTGAGATTTCCTTTGTATTTTTAAAATGAGGTATCATAATGAAATCAGCATTAAACAGTGCCTAGCATCGGCACAAAACGTAATCCCAATATCTCGATATCTCTGTATCACAGTCTCTGTACCTCAATATCTAGGGCGCCGTCAGTCCAGACCGGCCCCTACCATCCATCTCAAGACCACGACGGTATCCTCCGGATATCCGACGCGTCGGGTAAAATCACCGGTAGGTAGTGCTCCCCTGCCAGGCTCACATCGTCATCATCACGCGTTTCTTGCCCCGGGGTACCTTACCGGGTCCACCATGTACCCGAAACGGTTCATCCGTCTCCTCGAATCGGGTCTCGAAATCCATCAGCAAACTCATGGTGGACGACTCATACATTATGGGAAAACCGCACTTTTTATTTTAAAAAGAGAGAAATCAGTTCATATAAGTTTTTGCGGTTTTCCTCCAAATCCAGAAAATCTCATGGAAATCCGAGTCCAAAACCTCAATAACACGTAAAATAGTGAATATATGCATGAGAATCCATGAATGCGGCATAACAATGAATAACAGTATGCATGAAGTAGCAGGTAATAACTACAATGTCTAAACTAACATATAAGGCAAGTACACTAATATCATGTCTAACTATTAGCTAACAGGCTATGTCAAGCAATAACATTTTCTAAGGTGTACGTGACATGGCAATTACCGATGAAGATGTGTGTGAGCCGGCAATTAAGTGTACGTGGTACATACGCATCATCGGTAATGGTGCTGGTGTCCTAACAGCATGATATCAATAATGGAGTATGAAACATAAAATAAGCATGCGATGCGAAGCGGACCACAAAAATGAGTGGGAGCTGAAAACTAGACGCAACTATAACTAATCTGCATTAATCTAATATCAGTCCTACAAATGGTGCCTTTTGAAATAACACGAATCATGGGGTTTTGAAAATAGGGGCTACGGTGTTTTTATGAAAAGATACGTCTTTTGAAATATCCGTAGGATCCCTTGGGCTGTCTTTAAAAATGCCCACGATTCGTTAGTTTTTGAAATAGGTAAGAAGTCTAATCTAATCTAACAACTACACTAAACTATACGGCTGAACTAACAAGCTGAACTACAGGTAAGGAAACCGCCTATCATCTGAGTCGATACATATACATACCTGTATATGTATAGTCGGTGATCCCGCCTCAATAATATCATATCCGATACCATATCTATAATCAGGCATCCCAAGTCAAGAGTGCGGATCAATCATCAATATAGCTCGTACGTAAATCCGTCGTACGGCATCCCCAAATCTGGGTACGGGTTAATATCACATTCAATCACACTATTCATCTGGTATCTTCTTTATCAAATATCATGATCCGGGACAATGTCCTACGTCTAGTACAATACTGATACTGCCTAAGCATGCATACAGGTGTAAGAATTGCTACGTCAAAAGACCCGCTAAAACATCATGTCGTATCTCAATACGAACCAAATCACATCACCGATCTTCTGGCCTCAGGCCCAATATCATCAACTCATCTCAAATTCCAAATACTATTCTCAAATCCAGTATATGAACACATAGTCACATACCCATGTGAACACATAAATATATACTCCCATATACGCACATATAAAAGAAGAATGTATGCAAGTATGTGTGTGTGCGCGTGTGTGAGTGCGACCACTACTCTAGGGTTTCGCAACTACACTAAACCAATCCAAAAATACCAAATATCCATCTTATCATCAATAATCTCAACAACATATAATCAATATCTGTGTGTATACGTATTCGTATACATCACCACGAACTGCGGGGGTGCTATACGCCATCCACCCGACTTCTCCCCGTAGATATAAATCTACTCACCTGGTCCTCGTTCGCCGGTGCCGACGTCGCCACGCGCTTGCTTGTCGTCTCGAAGTCCACATGGGGTACCTACATATCATAACGCACCGTATCGTATTAAAATCCGACTCATGACCAAAACGACACACGAATCCCACATAGGTCAAAACCTATGGTTGCTTTCACAAATCAACCCAAAAACCCTCGACGTCGGCGTACAAACGCCAAATCATCGAGAAAAACCCAAATACACTCATTTGCACATTCACGAACACTAATTTTAATATAAAATAGGTTAAAATTCACAAAAACCCTAATTTCACTTAAAAAGTCATTTTTCCGAAAATCTAGGAAGCACAATTCGCCGTTTTTGTACAAAACATGATATTTAAACAAATCTAGTGGCCATAATACTTATTAAATATCTTAAATAAGTCATAAAAATAATTTCCATAATTTAATCTCATTAAATTCCATTAACCCCAAAATTCTAGTTTACAAAATACCCAAATTTTTTTACAATTTATAGCAAAAATGCACAAACAACAATTTAGCTAGGATTTTCATGAACTAAAAGCATTAACCCACTCAATATATTATCTATAATGACATGAAACCATAATTATAATTTAATCTAAGGCATTTAATAATTTTCCAAAACTCTAGTTAGCAAAATAACTTAATTAGGGCATTTTATAAGTAATGGTTTGGAATTAACAACTAAATTAGCTTTCTATAAAACTTAAGATGTTAATCCACAACACAAAACCATGCACAATTTATCATAACCCATTTCCACAACAAAACCCTAATTCAACTCAAGCCATAAACTTTTAAAAAAAAACTAGTATGCAAATAGCACTAAAATTAACACTAAAACAACTCAATTAAATAAATCTAAACATAAGAATTTAAATGGGTAGAAATTATACCTTAAAATCTAGTGATCTAGCAAGAAGAATTTGCCTCCAATGATGGCTTCATAACACCATGATCCAAGTGATAAAAGCTAAGGAGAATGGGATGAAGAATGGAAATCAATTTGTGAGATTTAAATTGGATTTTGGAGCAATTTTTTGATTTAAATTGAAGGAAATGAAAAGAGGGAAAATGAAGGGGAAAGGGCTGCAGAATTTCGGCCATGGGGTGATGGGGGGAATGGTGTGGGTGTTGTGCACAATTGGTCAAGTCAACCCCCCTCAAATCAAGGTACAATGAGCCTCCAAAACAATACATCTTAACCTACACCTATAAACTCTATTTCACCCATACAAATGAGATGGAGAAATTTTTGAGGGGGAGAAGTGGGCTGCTGAATTCTTCAAGGGGAGAAGTAAATGGGAGTGTGTGGATGTGGGTACGGGTGTGGGGTGATGAAAAATGATAAATATAATACCCCAAACATCCATTTACGCTAAAAAAAAGCCTTTTTTCTTCAATAATTTCTAAACCGTTTTGGCAAATGATTTCGTTCCAAAAACCATATGATAAAATTTTATTTAATGTTTTATGATGCACAAAATTTGTTTCAACTCATTCCAATTTGTAATTTTCCCTAATTAAATGTATTAGTGACGGCTTAAATAATAATAAAATAATATTTTTTCAGAAAATTTGAAATTTCACCAGCGGCTCAATAAACACCAAATAATAGAAATTACATAGCTAGAATATGTATATTTAATTTTTATAATAAGATATTTGTATTTTGACTTTTTACAGAAAACCCCCTTATTTTACCGATTTTTCGAAATTTCACCGAAACGATTTTCAAAACGTTACAATACTCGTGTAATGGCTCTCCTAGACACAGCGCGATGTCAACCCCCAATACCGAGAGAGACGAATTCTGTCTAACCGTCACTGCCTCCAAGTGCTTCGGGACTACACCCAACTACCACCTGTTTGCACGACTCCTTTGAGCTGTGGTAGGGTAGTAATCAAAGTACAGTGGGAACACACTCGAGGCGAAGTGACAGTGTCAAGTCAGCGGACTAAGCTGTACTCATGTCACCTGGGAACTGATAACTGACGATAGGCATAATACCAACTAGTCAGTTCCCGACGAGTCCTGTCTAGTGTACTCGTAACCCAACGAGCACCCGCATACTCTCTCAAGTACGACGTACCGACGGCTGTGAGACAGACCGTCTCCCACACTGGGATGAGAAGCGCATGCGCTAGTCTACTCCGGAGTATCGATGCCCTGTCTCGATAGTCCTGCGACCAGGGACCTGCATAAGGATGTGCTTATAGATTACCCAGCCCCACTAGTGTGACTGCCATCACAACGCTGGTAATCAAGCAAAGATCCTAAGGGCTCCATTAATGTGTATAGGCGATATACTAAAATAAACACATGTACACATTGAAGTAGAAACAAACCAAGTAGCATACTACTATATTGAGCAAGATTGTATATACAAGGTGAATATCCCAAGCTTCCATTAAGTAATATACAAAATAGTATGATACAGTAATAGCTTCTAGGGCATATACACTAACAATCTCCCACTTGCACTAAGGCCATGTACTGGCGTATCGAAGACCTATCATCTCGATCAGCCGCTCGAACTGAGTCTGGGGCAAGGCCTTGGTGAATGGATCTGCAGTGTTATCTTCTGAAGCGACTCTCCGAACCTCGATCTCCTGGCAATTCACGATCTCCCTGATGAAGTGATACCGCCTCAAGATGTGTCTGGATCTCTGATGGGACCTGGGTTCCTTCGCTAAAGCTATAGCCCCGTTGTTGTCGCAATACAGAGCTATTGGATCAATAATGGACGGAACCACCTGAAGCTCTTTCAAGAACTTCCTCATCCAGACAGCTTCTTTTGCGGCATCAGATGCAGCGATGTATTCCGCTTCCATCGTCGAGTCTGCAACGGTTTCCTGTTTGGAACTCTTCCAACACACCGCCCCTCCATTGAGGGTAAAGACAAAACCCGACTTGGACTTGGAATCATCCTTGTCACTCTGGAAGCTGGAGTCAGCAAAGGCCTCGATCTGGAGGTCTTTTCCGCCATACACCAAGAACATCTCCTTAGTCCTTCTCAGGTACTTGAGAATGTTCTTTACCGCTATCCAGTGTTTCTCCCCAGGGTTTGACTGATACCGGCTTACCACACTCAGTGCATAAGCTACATCCGGTCTGGTACACAACATCGCATACATTATAGAGCCTACCGCAGAAGCGTAGGGTATAATAGACATGCGATCCCTCTCCAAATCAGTCTTGGGAGACATCTCTTTAGAGAGGGTGATCCCGTGACAAGCCGGTAGGTTACCGCGCTTGGAATCTTCCATACTGAATCTTTTCAGTATGGTGTCGATGTACCTGGACTGTGAAAGTCCTAATATCCTCTTGGATCTATCACGATGGATCCGGATCCCCAGGATGTAGGAGGCATCACCCAGGTCTTTCATGGAGAACCTGTGTGACAAGAACCCCTTGACAGATTGTAGCATAGGAATGTCATTTCCTATTAAGAGAATGTCATCCACGTACAAAACGAGGAATACTACGGTTCTCGCTACAAATCTACAATAGATGCACGGTTCATCTGGATTTTTGATAAAGCCAAATTCCTTGACCGTCTCATCAAAACAGATGTTCCAACTCCGCGATGCCTGCTTTAGTCCATAGATGGACTTAAGCAACTTGCACACCTTTCCGCTGCTCCCACTCTGAATGAAACCCTCTGGTTGGTCCATATAGACACACTCCTCTAAATTTCCATTTAGAAAAGCGGTATTTACGTCCATCTGCCAGATCTCATAATCGTGGAAGGAAGCAATGGCAAGAAGGATCCGAATGGATTTCAGCATAGCCACTGGAGAAAAGGTTTCGTCATAGTCCAAACCAGGTCTTTGACGAAAACCCTTTGCAACAAGTCTAGCTTTATAGGTCTCAACCTGTCCATCTACACCAATCTTCCTTTTGAAGATCCACTTGCATCCTACGGGTTTTACCCCGTCTGGAGCAATGTCCAACGTCCATACCTTGTTGGTGTACATGGACTCCATTTCGGTCCGCATTGCATCCAGCCATTTTTCTGAGTCAACGCTCTGAACGGCCTGCTGGAAGCTAGTAGGCTCATCATAATCTATGATGCAATCCTCTCTATCCCCGTCTATGAGAAAACCGTAGTATCTCTCGGGCGGATGAGACTGCCTACTACTCCTGCGGAGCGGCGTAGGAATGTCCTGTTCTTTTGAACCCTCTGGTTCCACTAAGCTTTCAGTAATAGCTCGTGGTTCTGGAATTTCTTCCAGTTCTACTGCGCTCCCACTTATTTCCTTTTCTAAGAACTGGTGTTCTAGAAAGTGGGCATGACGAGAAACAATAACTTTTTGTTCCTCTTCGTAGTAGAAGAAATATCCCTTGGAGTTCTTTGGATATCCCACAAACTTGCACTGTACTGAGCGTGCCTCGAGCTTGTCTGCATGCTGCTTTTTGACAAAAGCTGGACTTCCCCATGTCTTAATGTGATTAAGATGGGGCCTCTTCCCACACCACATCTCATATGGTGTGGTAGGCACAGTCTTAGTGGGAACTCGGTTCAAAAGGTACGCAGCTGATTCTAGCGCATACCCCCAGAATGATCGCGGTAACTCAGCGTTACTCATCATAGACCGTACCATATCCAATAGGGTTCGGTTCCGTCTCTCCGATACACCATTATGTTGTGGAGTGTATGGAGGAGTAAGCTGAGAGAGAATTCCATTTTCTTTTAAATAGTCTAGGAACTCGGCACTCAAGTATTCACCACCTCGATCCGATCTTAGAATCTTGATACTTTTGTCGGTCTGTTTTTCTACTTCATTCTTATATTCCTGGAATTTTCCAAAGGCTTCGGACATATGTTTCATTAAGAAGACATAACCGTACCTTGAAAAATCATCCGTAAAAGTAATGAAGTAAGAATAACCGCTTCGCGCATGTGTAGACATTGGACCGCACACGTCGCTGTGTACGAATCCCAAGAGCTCGCTCGCTCTTACTCCGTGTCCAGTGAACGGAGTCTTTGTCATCTTTCCTTTGAGACAGGATTGACAAGTGGCATATGATTGATATTCAAACGCATTCAAATATCCTTCTGTATGTAACTTCGTCAACCTTCTCTCATTGATGTGACCCAGTCTACAATGCCACAAGAAAGTCTGATTTATTTCCGGAGACTTTCTTTTGTGTGTATTCTGTACATTGAAAATTTGTGGTTGGTTTAATACGTAAATACCATTGCTTAATGTACCTGACCCAATCAAAACTTGATTAAGGTGAATGTTTACAACTTTACTTACAAACGCAAATTCATAACCTTCTTTAGAAACTAAAGATACAGAAATGATATTACAAGTTGCGTTGGGTACAAAAAAGCAATTACGCAAAACCAAAACATGTCCATCTGACATTCCCAGGTGATAGTCCCCCACGGCTTTAGCATCCATGCTAGCTCCGTTCGCAACTCTGAGGGTCATGTCACCTGCTTTCAAAACACTACGGTTTCTCAACGCCTGCAAAGAATTACAGATATGAAATCCTGATCCGGTATCCAATACCCAGGAAGTAGAGTTTATTGAAAGACAGTTTTCAATAACATACACACCTGAAGCTGAAGCTGCAACCTGCTTCAATTCCTGTGTTCTGGCCTTCCAGGCCCTGCAATCATTCTTCCACTGTCCTTTCTTATGACAATAGAAGCATTCTTCCTTATCCACAAGCTTCCTCGCTTTCTTTGTTGCTTTAGCTTTTCCCTTCGTATCCACTTTACTAACACCGCCTCTTGGTTTGGCGGGGGCTTTCTTCTTCTTTCCTTTGGCTTTCGCCTTGGACCTAGAAGAAGATGATCCTCCTACAAACAAAGTGGATGTTTCCCTACCTTTCTGTAGGGTGCCCTCTGCGCTCCTCAGCATGTTGAGGAGCTCTGAAAGTTCAACTTCCTTTTCTTGTAAGTTGAAGTTCGGTATAAACTGGGCGTAAGTGGAAGGAAGGGACTGGAGAACTAAGTCCGTATAGAGCTCACTCTCCAATGTGGTCCCTAGGTCCGCGAGCTCCTCAATGTAGCCGATCATCTTAAGCACGTGTTCTGCTACTGATGATCCGACGGCCATCCTTGCCGAAAATAACTTTTTCGACGCTTCGTATCTTGCGATACGAGATTGCTCTCCATACAGTTCTTTTGTATGAAGAAATATGGATTCCAAGACCATATTCTCGTGCCTCCTCTGATGTTCATTGTCCATAGAGGCAAGTACGAGGCACTTGGCCTTCGCGCTATCAATCTCCCAAGTCTTACGGATTTCCTTATCCACGACGCTGGAAGTAGGACCAGGGACAGGGGGAGCTTTGGTGGTAAGAAGATACCCCAGCTTGTCGTAAGTGATTGCCATCTTGACATTCCTGAGCCAATTTTTGTAGTTTAGCCCTGTCAGTATGTTTTTATCTAGGAGTAACTTAAGTCCAGTCATGTCGATTGGTCACTGCAATTAGGAGAGAGAAGAAACACTCAGCTTGATGCTCTTGCAAGTTTAGAATGGTTTTTAGTTTGTCTAAACAGGATGGCTCCCACTGTTTCTCGAATCCCTCCTCAAACCAAAAAGGAAGAATT
Source organism: Agapanthus africanus (assembly GCA_030015575.1). Taxonomy (NCBI): domain Eukaryota; kingdom Viridiplantae; phylum Streptophyta; class Magnoliopsida; order Asparagales; family Amaryllidaceae; genus Agapanthus; species Agapanthus africanus. The sequence goes on along the minus strand of CM057347.1, from coordinate 136,600,119 downwards.
AGTCGGGATCAATCCCACCGCACAATACTTGCTTAACCGTTCAGCCAGGCCAGTGTCGGTACTTCGAGGGAGGTTTTCCAACGCTTTCGCGAAGTTCCTTAATTAAATAACCTCTTTTCCCTGGGGGCGTAGCCCCGCTAACACCTTTCTAGACACCTACTAGGTTTATAGCATTGATCGTTTAGTGAGAAATTTCCCGAGGAGTAGCATATACTCACAGTAGGATCGGGATCCAAATATCATCGCGTGACGAAACTGAAGGAATCCTACCAGAATCATCACACTCCAAATGGTATGCAAATCTAGCAAGTTTCAGTACTTATGAAACTCCCGATGTGGATTTTTGCCCCATGCTCTTATGACCTTGGCGTGAGGTCAAAATGTCATAAGCCACATGTCAAGTTCTTCCCATCATTATCCAGGTTAATTTGAATCCACCCGTACCTACCCTTGACGTAGGCCAAAATGGTAGTGCGGCTGTCCCAAACCAACGCATTCTATCTATGCAACAGATAAATATCCGGCAGCTACCAATCACTATGCCTTGGCGTGAGGTCAAAATACATAGCTTGAATACTACCGAATATTTAACTGAAATGATGGAGGGCTACGAATGGTTTTGGCAAAACCGTGAACGTAGTGAACTTGATATAATCGATGGAACGAGATAGCTTTTAAAACGAGTGGCTCAAGCTCCGCATTTAAAAGTTAGTTTTGAAAAGAACCGAGTGGTTTTTCGAAAGTGTTCCAACGATTTTAACTTGGTTTATTTTCTTCCATTAGTTCTTTTAATGCGTGATATTCTTGCATTAGTTCTTTTAATGCGTCCCATCATTTAATCCTACCATTGCAGAAAACAACCAAAATATGACGTACGCTTATGCCATTCGCATTCGCCACGGGGCCCCGTCATTACCCGTTAGGTTACTTAACTAACGACAGAGCGGGGGCTGGGCTAGCGCGGCTGTAAAACATAAGCAACGCCTAAATAATATCATATATAGATATACTGCAATGATAGCCATTTCAGATCACAGATGAACATATTGGATATACTAGGAATCCGCAATTCGTACGAGCCTGTAACGAAAAGCAGATTACACGGTCACGGTGAATAGCCAATACCCCACCCAAGACCCCTACGGGTGCGGCAAACTACCCACCAAGTACCCGAAGCGAAGCAACCTCCCTCAACTCCGTGAGTAGGCCACTCGGCACTTCAGCATACCCGGTAGTTTGTGCACCCCCTCCATGGGTCTATCCTAGGAGCAAAAACAGTAAAAAGAAATTATACAATGACGGCTACAACCCCGACCCGGTTGTGCGGCCATACAAATAATTATTACATCAATTTACAAATTTACATGAATTGAAAGAAAAGAAAACACTCGTCTCACAACCCCCGGCTATTCACCCGCGACAATCCAATGAATTCATATACACATTCCAATAACATTACAGATCACAAATTTGTATAACCCCCACTAATCGACATATAGCGATTAGCAGGCGTTCAATACAAATATCACATCACAGAAAAACCCGTCAGCTTAAGTCTTTTAGAAGTTCGATCAAAAATACGGATTTACAGGCCCCAAACACAAAATTTTCGTTCTGGAAAATCTGAGCAGAAAATACATATTCCAAAAATCCCAAAATAACCCCAGAAAAACACTGCACCAAACTTGGACCTCGGCCGAGTCAACTCGGCCGCGGAACCGCGGATGGAGCGTGCTCCCGCCGCGTTTCCGCGGCACTTTGACTCGATCGTTGGACCAAATTTGGTGGGTGTTCACATAAAAGCCTGAGCCGATTTTTAAGATAAAATTTATCAATTTTTGAACAGAAAAAAAAATCGGCAGAAACTTGGCATATCGGGTTCGTTTTGTGACTTTTTCTTTGATCGATCTTCTAGCTACTTTGCTAACATGTTAGATAGAGTTTAACTAGGCTCTGATACCACTGTAAGTCCATGCTACCTCTCCCGGTACTTTCGGGCATGCGGAATTTGGTGAAAAACAATTTTTCTTAGAGGTGGTAACATAGACTCAAAACCGGATCTTTGTTAAACATCTAACTAACAACCTAACTACGAGTTGCTAACTACTCGGTTAGGGGGTTATACCTTTCTTTTTCTCGAACTCCTTCGTCTTCAAGCTTCGATGGTCGTCCGAATCGGCTTCTCCCCGTCGTCTCCTTGCGCCGAAAATAGATCCACCTGAAAGCTTCAACCTTTGGCTCCTTCTTCGAACTTTGAAGAAACTAGTTCACTCGGTTTGCTAAACCTTTGCGAACTAGAGTGAGTAGAGAAGAGTTTGTATGGGATTTTATCTATGGTTCTTGGTTCTCAACTCATGAGACAAGTGAACCATAGAGTCAAGAGAGGGAGAGCAAGAGGAGGAAGATGAGAGCTCAAGAACAAGAGAGAGAATGAGCATGAAAGAATGAGAGAAGACTTTTCTCATTTGGCTCTCATAATCCAAAACAATCATAACACCTCATATCAATCAAGTATTATGTGATGGTTTAAGCAACCATAGCCATATCATTTCATGCACTCATTTTGCACAAAAAAGCAAGCAAGCAAAAGTCTTTGCCATGAAATGATAGCTATAGTTATCATGATGGTCAACTAGTCAAGCCTAGTCAACCGGTCAACAAAGTCAACAAGTCAACAAAAGTCAACAAGTCAACAAAGTCAATCCCTCAACAACCATGTCACCATAATACTTAATTAATATAATTGTTAATCACATATCATATTCTCATTAGGGTTGAGCAAAAAGTCAATAGTCAACTGTCAACGGTCAACAACCCTAATGAGAATCCTCTGCCTCTGTCTCTCCGTCAACTGTGCATACACACCCGCATCCGCGTTCCGAGGAACATGAATGCATACTGGATAAAACCAATCCCAAAAGGTACACTAGGATCTGGCTTAAACCAAAACCCGCTAGTGTGAACTGTCCGGACACTGTACGTGCACAAGTGCACGGATGTGACCAAACCCTGTCGCAAAACCATGCGACCTGTCGCAAAACCATGCGACCTCTACTCTTTTGCCTAAAGGCGAATAGCTTTCTGTGTGGGACTCTAAAGACTCGACACTACGCAGGCAGTGGGTTTAACCATAGACCGCAAGCGGCACTAGCTGTGCGTAACGGTCCCCAGGTAGATGCCGACAAGAAGACTGACGAGGCGAAACCCATCTGAACTCCTACTGAGCCTGAATGTGACATTCTCTGTACAGTCCGGTCTGTTCGTCTGATACATCGCATGGCGGGCCTAGGGGGCGGTAAACGTCAGTCCCCCAATAGCGGTACAATTCGTGTTGGAGTGAAGCCCAAAACACCCTGAGATAACACTGGAAGCCTACCAGTATATCTCGTTTGCCCTGGCCAGGGACTACTCGTGTAATGGCTCTCCTAGACACAGCGCGATGTCAACCCCCAATACCGGGAGAGACGAATCCTGTCTAACCGTCACTGCCTCCAAGTGCTTCGGGACTGCACCCAACTACCACATGTTTGCACGACTCCTTTGAGCCGTGGTAGGGTAGTAATCAAAGTACAGTGGGAACACACTCGAGGCGAAGTGACAGTGTCAAGTCAGCGGACTAAGCTGTACTCATGTCATCTGGGAACTGATAACTGACGATAGGCATAATACCAACTAGTCAGTTCCCGACGAGTCCTGTCCAGTGTACTCGTAACCCAACGAGCACCCGCATACTCTCTCAAGTACGACGTACCGACGGCTGTGGGACAGACCGTCTCCCACACTGGGATGAGAAGCGCATGCGCTAGTCTACTCCGGAGTATCGATGCCCTGTCTCGATAGTCCTGCGACCAGGGACCTGCATAAGGATGTGCTTATAGATTACCCAGCCCCACTAGTGTGACTGCCATCACAACGCTGGTAATCAAGCAAAGATCCTAAGGGCTCCACTAATGTGTATAGGCGATATACTAAAATAAACACATGTACACATTGAAGTAGAAACAAACCAAGTAGCATACTACTATATTGAGCAAGATTGTATATACAAGGTGAATATCCCAAGCTTCCATTAAGTAATATACAAACTAGTATGATACAGTAATGGCTTCTAGGGCATATACACTAACAGTACGTGCACGTAGCCGTCCAAACTCGCCCGTTTCACTGAACGGGACGAGAACACGACGCACGGACGCCACAACGAGGTTAGGGGTGTCAAGTAGGCCAAGATGAATATTTTTAATTTTATTTTAGATGCCAAAAATTGTTATATGCAGAAATGAATTTGCCGGGTAAAATTTTACAGTAAATAACAATCAAGCAAGATAAATGAAAAGAGTACCACATTACGCTCAAATAGTAACTGAAATTAGTAGCATTGGGCTCGGGTGTTACATAATTTTATTATCTTGTATTGTAATTTCAATTCTTATTGTTAACTAGTTGTTGTTATTTCTTTTCTTGCTCTCTTTTCTTTTCTTCTTCTTATCCATATTATTTCCAAGCGATGATACTCGACGGAGTTCCTTGCTAAGATGAGGACCCAAGAGTTAGCTTGCTTCACTTGAAAACCGTATTTTTCTCTTTTCTTCCTTCTTGTTTTGTTTTCTTTTCTTTTATGATGTGTGAATAATTTCCTCCTTGTTAAGGCTAAGGAAAGTGGTATGAGGGACGGAGAAATCCCTTGTGCTTCTCTTTGCCAAACATCTTGAAACGAACCCCGACCAAACAAACGCAACCCCCTCATTTAGGCGCGCTATACATGACATGTAGCCGCGACCTAAGTCGAGAAGTCCTATAGGCGCACTACAACGTGACATGTAGTTGTGACTTATTTGGATACATGGTTGCGGGTGTTTAGCCGAGGGTTGGAAGAATTAGGTAACTTAGCAGTACTCATCATAGAGCGCACCATATCTAATATGGTACGATTCCTGCGCTCCGAAACTCCATTGTGATGTGGTGTATACGGAGGAGTAAGCTGAGAGAGAATCCCATTCTCTTTTAAATAGTCACGGAATTCCATGCTCAAGTATTCTCCTCTCCGATCAGATCGAAGGAGTTTAATACTTTTACCCGTCTGGTTCTCAACTTCGTACTTATATTCCTTGAATTTCTCAAAAGATTCAGATTTATGTTTCATCAGGAACACATGTCCGTATCTTGAGAGATCATCGGTGAATGTAATGAAGTACGAGGAATCATTCCTGTCATGTGTAGACATAGGACGACATACATCACTATGTATCAGTCCCAAGAGTTCAATAGCTCTTTTTCCATGTCCAGTAAACGGAGTTTTTGGTCATCTTTCCTTTGAGACATGAATCGCAAGTTTCATAAGATATAAATTCGAACTGATTCAAATATCCATCTTTATGCAACTTAGCTAGTCTTGTCGCATTGATATGACCTAGTCTACAATGCCACAAGAAAGTTTCGTTCATTTCTGAACTTTTCCTCTTGTGTGTGTTCTGTATGTTTAAAACTGTGGTTTGATTTAGAACGTATATACCGTTACATAACGTACCAAACCCAATCAACACTTGATTTAGGAAAACGTTCATAACATTATCCTCCAATACAAAATTATATCCTTCCTTATGCAACAAAGAAACTGATATAATATTGCAAATCATGTTTGGTACATAATAACAGTCGTTCAGAATCAATGTAATACCATTTTGTAATACCAGGTGATATTCACCAACTGCTTTGGCTGCAACAATTGCCCCATTCCCTACTTTTAGAGACATATCACCCTTTCCCAGTTCTCTACCTTTTTTTAGCCCATGTAACAAATTACATACGTGGGATCCTGATCCAGTATCCAATACCCAGGACGTAAAGCAAACTGAGAAACAGTTCTCGGTTACGAACACACCCGAAGACGATGCATCAACATGCTCTTTCTTCATTCGGGTGGCTTGGGAATCCGGATATTCTCCTATTCCTTACTTAGACTTATGACAATCATAAGAAAAAGCGGAACCAATGTTTCCCATCTCAGTATAATAAGCAGGTTCGGTCAATACATCCATATTATTATCTTTATTAAGGCGTGTCATGGTCACTACCTGGAGAGAGAGAGAAGAAAACACTTTAGCGTGCGCTCTTGTAAGATTAGACTAGTTATTATCTTATCTAATCAGGATGGCTCCCACTGTTTTTATCAAATCTTCATTCAAACCATAAAAGGTAAGATTAGCCAGGATTAATTATACCCTACAAGTTCGCCAATCGGTCAGCCAGGCAGGCATTGGTACTCCGAGAGAGTCTCCCCATGTTTTCGCATGGAACTAATTAAATAACCTCGTTTCCGCAGGGGCATCACCCCGTTAACACCTTTCTTAGACACCTAATGGATCGGCTAATTGTAAAGTGGAAAACTCTCTAAGGAGTAACACTTACTCGCAGTGGGTATCAGGATCCAACTATCTCAAAGAAGGTATGCAATCTCATTATAAATTTCAACACTTGAAAATCCCAATATTTTTTTTACCCCAAGCGATTTATGACTTTGAAAAGATCAACAAACCATAAACCGCAAGTCAAATTCAACCTGTTCATTTCGTGATTGAATTAAACCCACCCGCACGACCTTTGACAAGGTCAACAAGGCCGTACGACTACCCTAATCCAATCGCATCATACGCGGCAAATAAGCACTAATCAGCTACCGCACACTACGCCTTGATAAGGTCAACAAACGCAGCACGAATACTAAATAGCACTTATCTGAAATGACGGAAGGCTATGACCGGTTTTGAAGAAAACTTTTAACATAATGAACTTGATATCGTTGTAGAATCTAGTGATTTGAAAAGGAGTGTTTTTTGTAGCTTTTGCTAGTTTTGCTAAAGAGGCCACTCCCGGTGAAAGGATCTCGGCTCTTTCCTCATCGAATGAGGTGTTGGATATTCATCAAAGAATACCACTATGCAAAACAAGAACTAGAGAAGCTATTAAAACAAAACCAAGTGGGTTGTAGCATTTTCTAGTTTTGCTAAAGAGGCCACTCCCGGTGAAGGGATCTTGGCTCTTTCCTCATCAAATGAAGTGCTGGATATTCATCAAGGAATATCACTATGTAAAGCAAGAACTAGAGATACCTTTTAAAATTTCGATTCTACAACATCTTTAGGTTTCTTTTCTTTTCATTAATCTCATTAATGAAGTCCCATCATTTATGTTTCCCTAAACATCACAGAAAAGAACCGAAAATAGAACGTACGCTTATGCCATCCGCATTCACCACGGGGTCCCGTCATGCACCGTTAGGTTACTTAACTAACGGCAGAGTGGGGGCTGGACTAGCATGGGTGCAAAACATAAGCAACGTTTATTATATATCATATATATAATTTAGCATTCGTCTCATGCAGTTATATGATCACATCACAGAACCAAGCAGCAGAAGTCAACCTATGAAATATTGGATATACTAGAAGGTCTGTGTTTTAAATTAAGCCAATAATGAAAAACAAGGATTCCACGGTCGTGATGAGTAGCCAAACCCACATCCCTAGACCCCTACGAGAGTGGCAAGCAACCCTGCCAATTCTAGAGTTAGGAGACCCGATCTCAACTCCTCGAGATGGTCTCCCACTGGACTCTAGAACCCGGTTACTTGTGCTCCCCTCCTTGGGTCTATCCTAATACGGAAAAGTAAATAATATACATCAATAGTGACATCATCCTCAACACGGAAGTACCCCAATAAAAGAATATTACATACAAATTTTACATGAATGAAAATTGAAAAACTCTCATCTCACGCAAAAAAAAACCCAGCTATTCATTCACTACGATCTAATATAACATATCACAGAAACACATAATATAACATGTCATCAACGTAAGTAAATATGCGTATCCTAAATTCCGTTGACATATAGCAACGAGATTTGGGATACACCACATATTACACTTACGGTCGTAGAAAAGAAATGAAAAACTACAATAATTAGAATCCGCATTTTCCTTAGACATCATAAACCAAGAATATCTCATATTCCGGATTTCATGCTTAACCCTATAAACCTTGCATTTTAGTCTATATTCGAAAACACTTTTCAATAACTTAGTCAGGTAATTCAACAAGATTCCCGACTACCCGATCGAATACTCATCAGGAACTTTAGTAGATGGCCGCACCCCCGATGCCGTCAACCAAATGCACTTAGGCGGAACACCGTGGCCGCGAGCACCCGAGTGGATGCTTTTGGCAACGGGGTTCTCCTAAAGTCACTTGGTCGAGGCTATGGGGCATGGCTACCTAGTAAAGTTATCTGGCGAGTATTCGCGTACGATACGTGATTGCGACGGAGTTTCGATCCGAATCGAAACTTCATGGAAATCGATCAAAAGAGACTAACAAGCTAGATTTATAATCACTAACTAGTTTTCTCAAAACTAATTAAATGTGGATTCCAACCATTGCATCACATATCAAACTTAAACCCGAAACGATGTAAAAATACGACTACGAAACACTCCGAATAGCCCCAATAGAAAAGTTAACATCACATGTAAACTGTTCTAATCAAACATAACCTGAAAACCCAAAACTCAACACCACAGAACACCAAACAAAAACGAGCCCAATACATCACTATAGAACCGACGTCGTCGACCATATAGGCATTTCGCCGGCCAAACATCCAAATTTTGTTCTCGTTTTTCTCTGGTGTTCTAGTTACATCACATGTAACATTCTGCACTTGTTTAAAAAAAATTCAGAGTCTATTTTGAAATTTACAGAAACTTGGTGCTTTGGGTTTCAGTTTCGGAGTTGTTTTGTTTTCGTAATTCTAACTACATCGTATAATCTTCTAGTTTTGGCTCTGATACCATGAAAGTGTTTATTACCATCACCACTGGGGTTTTACTAGCATCAAGCATGCCATTTTTAAAAAATTTGGGGTGCTAATTAATACTAACCTAGAATCTAAACTAGATGATTAGGGTTTTAGCTTGATATAAGAAAACTATACTAAGAGAAAAAGGCTACAACCTTTATAGACCGTGTCCTTCTCTTCTCAAGCTCCATGTAGTAGTTCATGCGACTCCACTAGGCTCCACTTGAAGTTGGATCGAGCTTCCTTTGCAATCTTCGTGCCGAAGATGATCCACCCGAAGCTCCGCTAATCCAAGCTACCTCTTCACTAAACTCTTTAGTGAAGTAAACACACTACACTTAATTACTAATCAAGTGTAGAATGGTGAAATAGGGGTTTTGTTTGCTCAGGGTTCTCACAAGCTCAAGGTTTCACAACTCATGTAAGAGATTGAGCTTGGAGGAGGTGAGGAAGAAGATGAAGAAAGCTAGAGAGCAAATGAGCTCATGTGAAGAAAATGAACAAGTGTTGTGAAAATATGAAGAATGGATCATCAAAATACCTCACTCATTGAAGCGTCCACAATTTCCAAATAAACAATTGGAACCACGCTTCAATAGTGGGTCAAGACCAATATAATAATCATCAAAACCATGCTTCATCATTCCACAAAAGTCTCCCCATTTTCCACCTCTTTTTCTATTTTCTAAAAAATAGAAAATCAACATGCTTATATATATCACATATATATTAATATATATATATATATATATATCACATATATATTAATATATATATAAAGATAAGCAAATAATTGGTGAGCAATATTATCAGTTAATATATAATTATATCAAATATAAATATATATCATATTATTAAATCATCACTTGATTTAATAATCCGGTTATATCACATATAACCGACTAATATCATTTATCTGTATATTACATTATCAAATCAACACTTGATTCAATAATCCGGTTATATCACATAGAACCTAACTGATATCAAATAACCGCCATATTAGAATATGGTATCACATACTCGTATTTAATCAGGCCCCCGAACATATCAGCATATATGCCCTACTTCGTTTTGCTTGAACTAGGAAAATTCTGTGTGGGACTCTAAAAACTCGTCAATACGCCGGCAGTGGGTGATGATCACATCAGTCACCCACAAGCCGTCAGCGGCACTAGCTGAACGTAACGGCTACTCAGGTATTGAGCGATTAGAAGATCAACAAGCAAGCTTGTCCAAACTCCCATGAAGCCTATAACTAACACTTACCGTACAATCCGGTATCTTCGTCTGATATGTCGCATATCGAGTCTGGGGGTGGATACGTCAGACCCCAATAACTTGATAAGTCATGCCGATATGTGGTGTATAACGGTTTGAGAAACTACTGATAACTCTTACCGGTAAATCTCAACAGCAGACCTGGCCAGGAACTTCCTGTTATAGCCAATCGAGCATAGCGCAACATCAACTCCCTATACCAAGAGAGACGAAACCCATCCTATCGCTCATTGCCTCCATGTGACTCGGGACTGTACCCAAAATCTACATGTTTGCACGACTCCTTTGAGCTGTGGTAAGAAAATCAAAGCACAATGGGAACCACACAAGACTCAATGACGATCTCAGGTCTACAGACTAACCTATAACAGTGTCACCAGAGAACTGCTATCTAACGATTGGTATAGTACCATCTAGGAGTTCTCGGTGAGTCCTGTTCGGTGTACTCATTCTCTAATGAGCACATGTGTACAATCTTTGATGTCAAACACCATTGGATATGGAATCAACCATCGCCCTCTACAGGGTCAAGAAACGTACATATTATTCTACTCTGGAATATCGATACCCTGTCTCGATACTCTCTCAACTAAGAACTGTTAAAGAATGTGCTTGTAGACTACACAAGTCCCAGTAGTATGATTTGCATCATAGTCCTGGTAGTCAAGCAAACATCCTAAGGGCTTTATCAACATGTATCAGAGATACAGTATAATAATACTAGTGTACATGTTAAGATAAATACCAACCAGATAGCATACTATCATGTCGAGCAATAAAGTCCTCTATATGTAACTGCACGGCGGCGCCCCGGCCGTCAATCCGACGCCGGAAACGCGGAAACGATAATTTACTTTAACTTTGTATAACCGGCACCACCGCGCACAAAAATCCCGGATCGGGCCATTAAACTAGTCCTAACTAACTAAAGAACGGGTAGAGAGATATACCGAGTGATCCGTGTCCTCCGGTCTTCTCGTCGTCGTCCCGATCTCCCTGCGAAATGTCCGGTCTCCACCTCCTCGCCGGAAGGGCACCACGTCGCCGGCTTCTTTTACTGGCTCCCACCTGTGGACCAAGGCAACTCGGACGCGAAGTTGGCGAGTCGACGTGCCCAAGATTCGCTGTAGAATAAGTGTGGAACTCTATGTCTCATGGGGTTGTGGAAGTTGCCATATAAGTGGAGGAATGATATATGAAATTTTGTGATGAACTTGGGGATTTTGCAAGCATGAGAGAACCAAAAATCCCCACCAAAAATCATGGGCAGCCCCACAAAAGAATTGGCCGGCCACACCTCATGAGGAATGAGGATGGAGTGAATCAAGAAGAGAGAGTCAAAGTCCAAGGGGGGTGTATCTCAATAATGCAAGAGAGAGTGTGGAGTTATCATGAAGCATGATCACAAGACAAGGTCCACCACTCCACCAACTAATCATCACAAACAAAAGTCAAGCAATCATGAGGTTATGAAGTCAAATGAAAGTGCACCATCATGATGCAACAATATGCAAAGACGACCCTCAAAATGCTTATTTGAACAAATGCAAATAAGCCCTCCTCCACCAACTTTCAGCCAATGAAAGATACAAAGAAATATGGCCGAAACGGATATCAAACTGGCAACTTCATAAAACCGATTCCGTAATAAATTACAGGAAAACCCCGCTACTGTATATACATACCCGCATTTGTATTCTGACCGAATACAAATGCAATGAGACAAAATCTATACTGTCCAATACTAGGATCCGGCTTAAACCAAAGCCCGCTAGTATAAACCGTCCGATCCTGATCCGTGCAATACCGCACGTATCTGATCGAACCCTGCCATATCTCAATACGGCCTCTACAGCGTTTCGCCCGAAACTTAAGAAAACGGTCTGTGGGGGACTCTAAAGACTCGTCAATACTTTGGTTGTGGATTTAACCACTAGCACGTCAGAGGTATTTGCCTATACGTAACGGGCTACCAGGTATTGACCAAAAGGGACGTCGATGAGCGAACTCATCCTGACACCCTACTGAGCCTGTCAGTGACAATATCCGTACAGTCCGGTCCGTTCTTCTATGAGCATCGCATGGCGGGCCTAGGGGGTTGGTAAAAGTCAGACCCCCAAAAGCGGTACAAGTCGTGTCGGAGTGTAGCCCAGAACACCCTGAGATACTACTGGAATACCTACCAGTAAATCTCCTGCCTTGGCCAAGGACTTTCATGTACTGGCTCTCCTAGACACAGCGTGACCTCACCCCAATACCGGGAGAGACGAACCCCAGAAGATCCGCTCACTGCCTCCATGTGGCTCGGGACTGTACCCAACTAAAACCTGTTTGCACGTCTCCTTTGAGCGTGGTAGGGTAGTAATCAAAGTACAGTAGGAACTCACACGAGACAAATGACGATCCTCAGGTCGATGAACTAACCTGTACACATGTCACCAGGGAACTGCTATCTGACGTCTGGTATAAGACCAAATAGCATGTTCCCGGCGAGTCCGGTCCGGTGTACTCATAACCCAATGAGCACCTGTATACATCTTAGGTGAACCAACTGACACCAGTGGCTTATGAGACCGGCCACCGCCCCTCATCGAGGTCTCGACTGTATACACTAGTCTACTCTAGAGTATCGATGCCCTGTCTCGAAACTCCCACGACTAGGGACCTTTTAAGGATGTGCTTATAGACCCTAGCTCTCACGTATATGATCGCCCTCATACTGCTGGTAGTCAAGCAAGAATCCTAGAGGCTCTACCAATCGTGTAATAGCGACCTGTAAGGTCACCTAAAGCAGTACACGATGATAAAGATAAACCAGATAGCATACTATCATCTCGAGTAAGACTGTCCTACCAGGAAAGGTCTTCCCTCAATCATTGCAATCACGTGCCTGTGATCCAATAATTGACTCTGAGGGCACTATCTCCAACAATCACCCACTTGCACTCAAGGCTAATTATTGCGATGTCGCATACTCACAGCCCGTGTGATACCGAACACCCAACTCCTCTACTAGTCAGTCTCACAAAGCTCGTTTGCGAAACTATTGCGTTCGAGGAATAGCCTCAGTGAGTGGATCCTCTCTGATATTTCTTTTTATGTCTCTCTTAATCTCAAGTTCGCGGAGAAACCCATCTCCCGAAATGAGCAATACCTGTCTTAGAATGTGTCTGGATGTCTGATGGGACCTAGCTCATAAGTGAACTCCAAATCCAAACTTCTTAGACTGTATTGTCAACTGAACTTAATCAGTATCCTGCGCCATACCTCCCTCAGTGTCCACTTGGATCACCTGTCCAAAACACTGCCCCTCGTCAGACGGAAAACTATAACTCTGACAACCTCCCTGTCGTCCAAGTCACCTTGGAAGCCTGGAATGATAACTGTCTCCCGAATGAGGCTGTCGTTATCATATCCCTAGAACATCCACTTATGTTCTAAAACTGCTTCCGACTGTTTCTCCAGGATTGGATCAATGTCAACTTATTGCATCTAGTGCAAAAACAACATCTGGTGTGGTACTTGACATCTCATGATTGACTCAATTGCCTAAGTAAGTGATCTGCCAATCATGCACATCCCTCTCCCCTTTAGTCTGTAAGACACCTTTAGAGAGGGTGACTCCATCACCTGCAGGTACACTACCGTGCCAGGAGTTGTCCATTCTAAATACTCTTAGAATGCTGTCTAAGTACCCTTAATTGGGAAACCACCCAAATCTAGATCTAAAACCATTGATCTAGTGAACAGTATGTCTGATATAATGTCCAAGTCCCATGTGGAGAAACGACTGTGTGACGACCAAAACATAACCGATCGTAGTATAGGAATATCACTTCCTACTCTGTGTATGTCATCCAAATACCAGGACATCACACCCTACTACCTTCTTAACAGATCCATCCCCTATTCTGATGAAGTCAAACCTATGACTGTCATGTCAGAAATAGATGATCTATCTCCGCTACATCTGCTTTAGTCTATAAATAGACATAACCCGCTTGTCCACCAATACTTCCGCTGCTCCCACTGACCATGACAACCCTCTGGCAGAGTCATATAGACGTACACTTCTAAAGCTAGTTTAGAACGACGCTATACTCATCCTCCTGCCGGGTCTCACGGTCTGGAACAACAGCAATGGCAAGTCTGGGTAAACAAGAACTTCCCTGTCACCGTCCTTGAGGCTACCGGAGTACCTCTCGGATGCCTGAAGTTACCCACCTTATCTGCGGAGTGGCCAATGGAATGTCAAACCAGATTGAATCTTTAGGTTCCTATCAAATCTTCAGTAATCGTTTGTGGTTCTGGAATCACTTCCAGTTCTACCATACTCCCACTACTGTTTTCTGAAAAAAATTCATTTTTATTAAAACTGTGGCAAGTCTAGAACAATATCACTAATGATCTTCCAGATGGTAGAAAATCAATCCTCGTCATAGCCTGGGTCAACCCACAAACAGCCATTACAGAAACGTGCCTTGAGTTATCCAGAGTCTGGTTTTAAGCATAAGACGGACAACTCCCCGTAACTTAACATCGTTAAGACACGAACTGTTCTATATCCAATATAGAAACAGAGGCACTGATTTAATTGAACCAGATTCAAATCATGCAGCTGTCTCCAGTGCATGTCAACTAAGTGGAAAGAGGCCGATCAGCGTTACTCAACTTAGGAATGCTTCCAATTATGAGTAACCTGAAAGAGAAGCAACTTCTCTTAATCATTACTATCAACTGAACACCATACACAAGTATCTACAGCTTCGATCACCTTGAAGAATCCCGATACTTGCAACACCTGGTTCTCTACTTTATTCATATACCTATAACTTCTCAAAACTCAGACCTTGTGTTAACACGAAACACTTGTCTAAGAACTAGAGAAGTCATAAGTAAACCGAATATAGTACGAGGACCATCCCCTCTGTCCAAATGGACACTGGACAACATACAATACTCTGTATAAGTCCCCTGAGTCTAATAACTCATTTACTGTGTGTCGTAGGTTGAAAACTGCACTATGGTTATGAAGAATTACACCGCTGTTTAATGCTCCTTACCTAACCATCCACTGGTATAGCTAAATGTCATCGACATAATTTCAAAAAGTTATATCTCACTCTATAAAAATAAACGTACAGATATATCAATTTGAAATTGGTGCATAACAGTGGATATTCAAAACCAAATTTTTGCCGTCCGGCAAATAACCCAGGCGATTTCCTCAAATATCACCAATTACAACGAATTCCGATATAATGAGGATGATCACATAATTCCTAATAACTTACTCCCACTCATCATCTGTAAAACCATACAGATGTGAGAATCATACCTGGTAAATACATACCCTGGAGTAAGTATCTAATCGGGAAATCAGTTTTCCTTTAACAGTGCACAGTGAAACTGAAACATTGAAATGTTTCGATGGGGTATCCTGGTATTCCTAGTAATGCCTCTTCCATTATCAGATTCACAACTGTAACCGTATATTTCTTTGCCATCTCTCCAAATCCCTTCATATGTCTTTAGTCATTACCTTCTGTACACCCCTTTTGTCACGACCCGAGAATTCGACTCGTGACCGGCACTTAACCACGCAACGTCTACAGGCGTAACGCGGCTAAGTAAGCCGAACCCAGAAATCGAAACCAATAAATATAGAGTGATTTAAAACATTTTTGTAAAAACAATCGTACATGTCTGAAAAACTTCCATTTATTTAGTAGAAATCCTTTTTAAGTTCAAAAGTTATAAGTTTTATAATTTTGGTAACATTTCCTTTTAAAAACATCTGCCCCGCCAGTCGGATAGAGACATGGTGTAATAAAAATGACGAGTAAAATGAACGAAGCATCACAATAATATATACGACGCCGTAGCGAAGAATACACAGTAAAGCAAGGACAATATCATAAAAGATGAGACTGCAAAAGTAAAGTCGGCTTACATGCGAGCTCGACACCAGAATATAAAATCATACATATCGTCCTCACAACTGTCTCTAAGTCAATACAGAAGGTAGATGGAGAGTACTAGATACATCAATATACAACTGAAAGATAACAGATACCGTACAAAACCCACCTATCAGCAAAGGCTATCTCTGCTCAAAAGGGTATCTGTGCCAAAAGATGCGGTAACAGCCAGCTGTGACTACTCCCAAGGGCAACCTGCAAACACTGTGGCACAACGGGGGTGAGTTGCCAACTCGTGAATAGAGATAACATATAAGGGTGATCGCAAACATGCACGTATAGCGTGGTTCTATTAACGCTAGCAGATGATATCAATGCATGTCAAGTAGAGGATGCAATAGTAATGCAAATACTCTAACAGGTAAATGCTATAGGATGAGATATATAGTAGTCAATGCTGAGTATGGGATAACAACATCTACATGGACTATGTCAACATGGAAAACCATAATCGGTGCCTCAGGCTGCACTCAAATCCCAAATACACTCAGGCGCCGGCACACCCATCGGCCCTCAAATCCTGTACACCTCTGAGAAATCACGAGTGCCCAACATCGGCACCCAAAACATCATAAAATACTCGTGTCCAGCATCGACACGCAAATCCTCATATATCGGGCGCCGTCAGTCCGGACCGGCCCCACGGGGTCCGTCTGCGGTATCGGCCCTCGGCCCCCGGCAGTACGGATCATCCCGCATCCATCACTCGACTCTGGTCAGTATCCTCCGGACAACTGCCAGGTCCAACCAATCACCGGTAGGTACTCGCCCGCCTCCAGGCTCAATCGGCAAATCCCATCGATCGTCTCGCCGAGGGGAACCATACCGGGCCCACCACGAACCCGCAAACGGAACATCCACTCCTCGAATCGGGTTTCAAGCACACGTCTCAGCACCGAGAAAACGCGTGGTGGACACACCAAAATATCATATCACGAGGTACCGGGTTTTCAAAATGATGCATCTTTTCTTTAAATATTTCCACGGTCCTCAAAACCAGAAATCACATAAAAATCCATCACCAATAAGTCAATCCAATGCGAGGTACAATGTAATCAATCCATGGCAGGTATATAAGGGAAAGCCGCTTTTTAAAATAGTTTCCGTTTTTAAAGACGTCATGCGGCTCCCAAATTTCCAGGAAATCATAATCAATTCACATGTATGATGAACTACAGCAATAATACAACGGTATAATCATGGCAGTTCTACAGTGAGTGTGGCATGGCAATTACTAACGGTGTGTGTGTGTAGCATGTAAATAATGCCCGTGCAACATAAACCGTTAGTAATAGTGCGGTGTTCTATCAGTTCTAAGCAATATATATATGAACACAGCAGGGAATGCAATATGCGACGACAGTCTATGGGGTGCATGCAACATATAATAATAAAGTCCTATCAGCCCTGACGCATAACGCCATGCGGGCGATATCCCCGTAGATGTGAAATCTACTCACCGTGTCTCGCGCTAAGTGTATCCAACCACTTGCTTGCCCTTCTTCGCAGCGTCCGTCTCACTGGCCTGCGAACCTAAAATCACATAACATATACCACACATAAGCTTAATTCACAAAAACGCGACATTATAATCCAACAAGAAACCCGTGTCGCAAACCAATCGCGCGTGTGCGCGATACGCTAAAACGTGTAATCACGCGCCATGAAACTACCCCGACGCGCCGCGATACGCAGAAACCCAAACCTACTCACGTATCACGCGTGTCGCGAAGGTTTAGAAAACGGCAAAATAGGTATTTGGTCCCAGATTTTTCTACAGAACCAAACTCCCAAAAATATATATACCACAGAACTCTACACACTAGAAGACACCTACAGAACCCAAAAAACACCAAAATACTTCCTGTCTGGCCGCAATTTGCGGCCAGAATGGTGATTTCGGCGGCCGGAGTGGGGAGTCAGGGGGTAGGGTTTCACCTGTGGTATCAGCTCTACTCCGCTATACTACAGTCTTCCCAAATTCATTCTGAAATCACCGGGTCAAAAGCAGATCCAAAAAAACTCATTTTTGCACAAATACGACATTTTGCATCGAATAGGAAAACTGGTGGTATTTTAGTGTAATAGGGGTTGGACTAGGTTAACATGGTCTCAACAAACCTCAAGCATCCTACTGAAACCAATCTACACCTCATTAGCACAAAGATCCTACTAAACATCCCATATCACACTAAAACGCACCAATATCCATAAACCGAAGCAAATCTACACTAACTAAGTTAACTAGGGGATAAGATAGGAAGTATACCTCACACTCGACCCTAGGGAGTTGCAGGAAGGTGAAGAAGAGAAGAGAAGAGGCTGCACTTGCTGCTGTGGCTGCTGCAGCTCACTGCTGCTGATGCTGCCCAAGCTTGCTGCTGCTACTGCTGAGTGCTTCAGTTGTTGCTATTGCTTTGCTTGCTGCTGCTGCTGGGGCTCTGCTGAGTGTGTGGGTGTGTTGTGTGAGTGTTTGAGAGAAAACAAAGAAAAGAAATGAGAGGAAACAATTAGCTTCCAATTGTCAACCCTCTCTCTCTCTCATCATTAATGGCAAGCATGGGCTAAGCCATGATGCCCACTCCCTCTCTCTCACAAGTCAACACCCACCTCAAATTCAAATTAAAGTGACTTCTAATTAACTAATTGACTTAATTAACCCACTTAAAACCCAAAAGAATTAATCCTACAATTAACCCACCATGGTTAATAATTATGGTATTTACTTCATTTAAAAACCCTAGTTTACATGCACATGTGTGTGCAAGCCAAGGAAAATTTTGGAAAAATATTTATTAAATTAGGAAAAATATTTAAAACACAGTTTGGTAAACTTTTTATTAAAAACCATTATTTAATTATAATTATTCACTAACCCTTATCCTAAGGTGTTACAATCTCTCCCCCTTAAAGAAATTCGTCCCCGAATTTCAAAAATCTAACTAAGGTTACCTTCAAAAAGATGGGGATACGTCTTCATCATCTCGCTTTCGGTCTCCCAAGTGACCTCCTCACGGTTCTGACCACGCCAAAGTACCTTAACTGATGGAATGTCTTTCGATCTCAATTTCTTCACTTGTCGATCCAAGATCATCACCGGCTGCTCTGCATAGGAAAGGTCGCGCTCAAGCTGGATCGTCGGATGCTGGATCGCATGCGAAGGATCATGTAGATATCTGCGGAGCATCGAGACATGGAATACGGGGTGCACATCTGGGAAGCTGGGCGGAAGGGCTAACCGGTAGGCTACTGCACCGACACGCTCGAGGATCTCGAAGGGGCCAACATACCTGGGACTGAGCTTCCCCTTCTTCCCAAACCTCATCACACCTTTCATTGGGGAGACCCTCAAGAAAACATGATCACCAACAGAAAACTCAAGTCTGCGTCGCCGACGGTCCGCATAAGATCTCTGCCTACTCTGGGCTGCTCTCATCCTATCGCGAATCAACTGGATCTTCGCTGTCGTCTCCTCAACGATCTGTGGTCCTAAGATACTGCTCTCACTGAGCTCTGTCCAACAAGTGGGCGACCTGCATTTCCTCCCATATAGAGCCTCAAATGGTGCTATCTGGATGGTCTCCTGGTAGCTGTTATTGTAGGAGAACTCTACCAAGGGCAAATGATGATCCCAGCTACCTCCGAAATCTAATACACAAGCTCTGAGCATGTCCTCGAGAGTCTGGATGGTCCGCTCTGACTGTCCGTCGGTCTGCGGATGAAAAGCCGTGCTGAAACTCAAGCGAGTGCCCAAAGCCTCCTGAAGCCTCTGCCATAGCCTACTAGTAAACTGGGTGCCTCTGTCGGACACAATGCACGCCGGGACTCCGTGTAGTCGCACTATCTCGTCAATATAGATCTGGGAATACTGAGTAAATCCGAAAGTCGTCTTCACCGGTAGGAAGTGAGCCGCTTTCGTCAAACGATCCACGATCACCCAGATGGAGTCATACCCCCGACTAGTCCTGGGTAGACCCACCATGAAGTCCATCGAAATCTGTTCCCATTTCCACTCCGGAATTGGTAACGGCTGTAGCTCTCCCGCGGGCCTCTGGTGCTCAGCCTTGACTTGCTAACAAGTCAGGCATCTCGATACAAAATCTGCAATGTCCCTCTTCATTCCGTCCCACCAGTAAACATCTCGCATATCATGATACATCTTGGTGGAACCGGGATGGACGCTATATACCGATCGATGTGCCTCCTCAAGAATCTCGCGTCTCAGCCCTTCAGCATCTGGTATGCACAGTCGGACTCCAAACCGTAGTACTCCCTGATCATCGATCACGAACTCGGAAAATCTGCCCTGTCCCATCTGTGCCATGATCTCTGAACATCGGTCATCACTGAGCTGTGCCTCACGTATACGATCGATCAACTGTGGGCGTGCACGGACATGTGCTATCTGTCCTCCAATCGACGTGAACTCGAACTGTACTCGACTGTCGCATAATATCTGCCAATCTGCGGATGACTGTCCCTGTGCTGCGCTCAAACAAGCTAGACTACCCCCGGGCCTCCTGCTCAAAGCATCCGCCACCACATTTGCCTTGCCCGGGTGATATAAGATCTCGCAGTCATAATCCTTCACTAACTCCATCCATCGACGCTGTCGAAGGTTCAGATCCCGCTGCTGGAATATGTATTTCAAACTCTTGTGATCCGTAAATATCTGGCACGACTCGCCGTATAGGTAGTGTCGCCAGATTTTAAGTGCGAAGACCACTGCTCCCATCTCCAAATCATGAGTGGGGTAGTTTTGTTCATGTCTCTTCAATTGTCGCGAAGCGTACGCGATCACCCTGTCGTGCTGCATCAAAACGCATCCCAGCCCCACTCGAGAAGCATCACAGAAGACCACAAATCCGCCCGGTCCGGAAGGTAAAGATAACACCGGTGCCGTCGTCAGCCGTGTCCGTAACCGCTGGAAACTGTGCTCGCACTCCTCCGTCCAAACGAAAGGAACTCCCTTCCGGGTCAACCCGGTCAACGGTGTAGCAATACTGGAGAAGTCCTGCACAAAACGCCTGTAGTAACCGGCCAATCCCAAAAAGCTGCCAATCTCCGTCACCGATGTGGGTCTGGGCCAACGCTGAACGGCCTCGATCTTCCTCGGGTCTACACATATACCGTCTCGTGAAATCACGTGACCCAAGAAGTCCACGCTGTCTAGCCAAAAAGCACACTTGGAGAATTTCGCATAAAGCTGGTGCTCCCTCAATGTCTGCAATGTAATCCGCAGGTGCTGCTCGTGCTCCTCACTACTCCGGGAATACACCAAGATATCGTCGATGAAGACTATAATGAACAGATCCAAGTAAGGCCGGAAAATACGGTTCATCAAATCCATGAAGGCTGCTGGCGCATTGGTGAGTCCGAACGACATCACCAAGAACTCGTAATGGCCGTAGCGCGTACGGAAGGCTGTCCGGGGAATGTCCTCCTGTCGAACCCGCAGCTGATGATAGCCTGATCGCAAATCGATCCTCGAAAAGTACCCTGCCCCCTGAAGCTGGTCGAACAAATCGTCGATACGCGGCAAAGGATACCTGTTCCGCACTGTTACCCTGTTCAGCTGGCGGTAGTCGATACACAGACGCAAACTGCCATCCTTCTTCTTGACGAACAGGACTGGAGCACCCCAAGGAGAAACACTGGGTCGAATAAGTCCCTTGTCCAGCAAATCTTGCAATTGATCCTTCAACTCTCGAAGTTCCGCCGGGGCCATCCGATAAGGCGGTATGGAAATAGGCCCCGAACCAGGAACCAAATCAATACAGAAAGAAATGTCGCGCTCGGGCGGCAACCCAGGAAGCTCGTCAGGGAACACATCAGGAAACTCGCTAACAACCGGAACCTGATCCAATGGAACCTCTGTAGCGCGAGCATCGCAAACATAGGCGAGAAATCCCTGACATCCCTTCCTCAAAAGCTGTCCAGCGCGAAAAGAAGAAATCACACTGTGAGGGGCGGCACCACGGTCCCCCAACACAACAAAAACCGACTCACCGGGGAAACAGAATCTAACTGTCTTCTCGCGGCAGTCCACAGAAGCATAGCACGTGGCTAACCAATCCATGCCCAAAAGAACGTCGAAGTCCAACATCTCCAGAAGGATCAAGTCGACAGGCAACTCTCTCTCACCAATACAGACGATACAGGATCGGAACACGTGCCTAGCAACAAACGACTCTCCCACAGGAGTAGTCACCACAAGCGGCTGATCAAGCAAGCCGGACTCTCTACCCAAACTCGGCACAAAGTGTGTGGATACGTACGAGTGTGTGGATCCGGGATCGAACAGTACATGTGCATCAACCGAACATACAGGAAGGATACCTGAAACCACTGCATTGGACGCCTGCGCGTCCTGATGTGTCAAAGCAAAGACCCTCGCCTGTCCACCACCTGTAACTGACTGACCTCTGCCTCGGTCATCTCGTCCCCTCTGAGCAACTCCTCCACGCCCACGACCTCTCTGTGCATAAGTCTGGCGCGGAGCAACGGTAGGCACAACGAGCAACGCCCTCTGGGGTGGTGAAGGTGGTAAGATAACATGCGGTGCTGCCGCCTCCCTCCGGTGTGTCTCTGGACAATCTCGAACGAGGTGAAGTAGGCTGCCACATCTGTAGCAACCCCGCGGCGACTGCTGACCTTCCTGGGGATACGAACTAAACATCCGACCTCGTCCCGAATCTCTGCTACACCCCGTACCGGAACGATACCTGTCGCGGCGTCTGAATGACTGCCTCCGTGCGGAAATACTGGTACGAACTCTCTTCGGCTCTGGAAGTACCGAAGTCTCAGTAAGGTGCTCCTCGACCACTAGGGTTGCGTCTACAGCTGCTGCATAGGTCTCGTAGTGCTGTGCGCTGATCGCGAGGAACAACGGTGTAAGCAAGCCTCGAACAAATCTCCGGACTCGCAACTCCTCGGTAGCCACTAAATATGGGGCGTAGAATGCCAGCTCTGTAAACAGTACGTCATACTCTGCCACTGTCATCCCTGGCGTCTGGCGCAAGGACTCAAACCTGCGTGCTCGGGCATCTCTAACACTCCGGGGAAGGAAACGGGCTAGAAATATGGTCACGAACTCCGTCCAGGTCATAGGAG
This sequence comes from Agapanthus africanus, assembly GCA_030015575.1. Lineage (NCBI taxonomy): Eukaryota > Viridiplantae > Streptophyta > Magnoliopsida > Asparagales > Amaryllidaceae > Agapanthus > Agapanthus africanus. Next base: position 136,576,886 of record CM057347.1, on the reverse strand, counting down.
GAAGACCTGCTGCTCTGCCCTTCTCAACGGAATCACACCACTTCTGCGCAAGACCTTCCAGGCGAAAGCTCGCGAACTCGACCCATCTCGCATCTGCGCATCTGAGGGAACGGCATATCCTGGCCATCCTGTCTATGAAAGACTGTGGGTCCTCGGCTGTATCGGTGCCTGTGAATACAGGAGGCTTCAGCCTCATGAACTCTGACAGCGATACTGTAATCACCTCCGTGGCTGCAGGGGCAACTGGCTGTGCGGTAGGTACCATCGCGGTCTCTGGAACTGGTGGAGCTACCTCTGGTCGCTGCGCTCGAAGCGTCTCAACTAGCGATCCTATCATCTGGCGCATCTCCTGCATGCTAGATCCCACCGTCTGGCGCATCTCCTGCATACCAGCCCCTAGCGTGGCGATCTGCTCTGTCACGGCAGGAACAGCCTGCTCAGGTACAACGGGTGCACTGCCCGGATCAGTCCTCGTCTCGGACGAGTCAACTCGAATCTCGGCCCTCGCGGCCGCTCTCTGTGCCCTCGTAGTCTTTGGCGGCATAATGGCTGAAAGAAAATTTGGATTCGATAAGAACACGGAAATCGAATCGCAAGAATATAAGGAGGAATCAAATCAATAAGTCCTAAGGTCGCGTAGGCGGAGTACCGTGTCGTGAGTATGCCGCGGAACATACGCACGCTACGCAACCCTGCTGCAGCTACCTACTCCATCATACCAGGGTCATCCTACACTCCGAAGGTAAAACCTACGCTCTGATACCAACTTTGTCACGACCCGAGAATTCGACTCGTGACCGGCACTTAACCACGCAACGTCTACAGGCGTAACGCGGCTAAGTAAGCCGAACCCAGAAATCGAAACCAATAAATATAGAGTGATTTAAAACATTTTTGTAAAAACAATCGTACATGTCTGAAAAACTTCCATTTATTTAGTAGAAATCCTTTTTAAGTTCAAAAGTTATAAGTTTTATAATTTTGGTAACATTTCCTTTTAAAAACATCTGCCCCGCCAGTCGGATAGAGACATGGTGTAATAAAAATGACGAGTAAAATGAACAAAGCATCACAATAATATATACGACGCCGTAGCGAAGAATACACAGTAAAGCAAGGACAATATCATAAAAGATGAGACTGCAAAAGTAAAGTCGGCTTACATGCGAGCTCGACACCAGAATATAAAATCATACATATCGTCCTCACAACTGTCTCTAAGTCAATACAGAAGGTAGATGGAGAGTACTAGATACATCAATATACAACTGAAAGATAACAGATACCGTACAAAACCCACCTATCAGCAAAGGCTATCTCTGCTCAAAAGGGTATCTGTGCCAAAAGATGCGGTAACAGCCAGCCGTGACTACTCCCAAGGGCAACCTGCAAACACTGTGGCACAACGGGGGTGAGTTGCCAACTCATGAATAGAGATAACATATAAGGGTGATCGCAAACATGCACGTATAGCGTGGCTCTATTAACGCCAGCAGATGATATCAATGCATGTCAAGTAGAGGATGCAATAGTAATGCAAATACTCTAACAGGTAAATGCTACAGGATGAGATATATAGTAGTCAATGCTGAGTATGGGATAACAACATCTACATGGACTATGTCAACATGGAAAACCATAATCGGTGCCTCAGGCTGCACTCAAATCCCAAATACACTCAGGCGCCGGCACACCCATCGGCCCTCAAATCCTGTACACCTCTGAGAAATCACGAGTGCCCAACATCGGCACCCAAAACATCATAAAATACTCGTATCCAGCATCGACACGCAAATCCTCATATATCGGGCGCCGTCAGTCCGGACCGGCCCCACGGGGTCCGTCTGCGGTATCGGCCCTCGGCCCCCGGCAGTACGGATCATCCCGCATCCATCACTCGACTCTGGTCAGTATCCTCCGGACAACTGCCAGGTCCAACCAATCACCGGTAGGTACTCGCCCGCCTCCAGGCTCAATCGGCAAATCCCATCGATCGTCTCGCCGAGGGGAACCATACCGGGCCCACCACGAACCCGCAAACGGAACATCCACTCCTCGAATCGGGTTTCAAGCACACGTCTCAGCACCGAGAAAACGCGTGGTGGACACACCAAAATATCATATCACGAGGTACCGGGTTTCAAAATGATGCATCTTTTCTTTAAATATTTCCACGGTCCTCAAAACCAGAAATCACATAAAAATCCATCACCAATAAGTCAATCCAATGCGAGGTACAATGTAATCAATCCATGGCAGGTATATAAGGGAAAGCCGCTTTTTAAAATAGTTTCCGTTTTTAAAGACGTCATGCGGCTCCCAAATTTCCAGGAAATCATAATCAATTCACATGTATGATGAACTACAGCAATAATACAACGGTATAATCATGGCAGTTCTACAGTGAGTGTGGCATGGCAATTACTAACGGTGTGTGTGTGTAGCATGTAAATAATGCCCGTGCAACATAAACCGTTAGTAATAGTGCGGTGTTCTATCAGTTCTAAGCAATATATATATGAACACAGCAGGGAATGCAATATGCGACGACAGTCTATGGGGTGCATGCAACATATAATAATAAAGTCCTATCAGCCCTGACGCATAACGCCATGCGGGCGATATCCCCGTAGATGTGAAATCTACTCACCGTGTCTCGCGCTAAGTGTATCCAACCACTTGCTTGCCCTTCTTCGCAGCGTCCGTCTCACTGGCCTGCGAACCTAAAATCACATAACATATACCACACATAAGCTTAATTCACAAAAACGCGACATTATAATCCAACAAGAAACCCGTGTCGCAAACCAATCGCGCGTGTGCGCGATACGCTAAAACGTGTAATCACGCGCCATGAAACTACCCCGACGCGCCGCGATACGCAGAAACCCAAACCTACTCACGTATCACGCGTGTCGCGAAGGTTTAGAAAACGGCAAAATAGGTATTTGGTCCCAGATTTTTCTACAGAACCAAACTCTCAAAAATATATATACCACAGAACTCTACACACTAGAAGACACCTACAGAACCCAAAAAACACCAAAATACTTCCTGTCTGGCCGCAATTTGCGGCCAGAATGGTGATTTCGGCGGCCGGAGTGGGGAGTCAGGGGGTAGGGTTTCACCTGTGGTATCAGCTCTACTCCGCTATACTACAGTCTTCCCAAATTCATTCTGAAATCACCGGGTCAAAAGCAGATCCAGAAAAACTCATTTTTGCACAAATACGACATTTTGCATCGAATAGGAAAACTGGTGGTATTTTAGTGTAATAGGGGTTGGACTAGGTTAACATGGTCTCAACAAACCTCAAGCATCCTACTGAAACCAATCTACACCTCATTAGCACAAAGATCCTACTAAACATCCCATATCACACTAAAACGCACCAATATCCATAAACCGAAGCAAATCTATACTAACTAAGTTAACTAGGGGATAAGATAGGAAGTATACCTCACACTCGACCCTAGGGAGTTGCAGGAAGGTGAAGAAGAGAAGAGAAGAGGCTGCACTTGCTGCTGTGGCTGCTGCAGCTCACTGCTGCTGATGCTGCCCAAGCTTGCTGCTGCTACTGCTGAGTGCTTCAGTTGTTGCTGTTGCTTTGCTTGCTGCTGCTGCTGGGGCTCTGCTGAGTGTGTGGGTGTGTTGTGTGAGTGTTTGAGAGAAAACAAAGAAAAGAAATGAGAGGAAACAATTAGCTTCCAATTGTCCACCATCTCTCTCTCTCATCATTAATGGCAAGCATGGGCTAAGCCATGATGCCCACTCCCTCTCTCTCACAAGTCAACACCCACCTCAAATTCAAATTAAAGTGACTTCTAATTAACTAATTGACTTAATTAACCCACTTAAAACCCAAAAGAATTAATCCTACAATTAACCCACCATGGTTAATAATTATGGTATTTACTTCATTTAAAAACCCTAGTTTACATGCACATGTGTGTGCAAGCCTAGGAAAATTTTGGAAAAATATTTATTAAATTAGGAAAAATATTTAAAACACAGTTTGGTAAACTTTTTATTAAAAACCATTATTTAATTATAATTATTCACTAACCCTTATCCTAAGGTGTTACACCTTTAGGCCAAATGGTTTTCTTCCTTCCCTACCGTTCGGCACCAGCCTATGGTTTAGAAGAAGACTATCCAATAAGCATAATGGGTGTACTGTCCTAATCCTAGGAGCACTCGCAATGTGAGAGAAGGTGAAGATAAAAGACAACCGAATAAACCTTATTCCTATTTCTCCTGAACCAGAATCCATCCCCGAACTGGAACAAGTTCCTTTCGAGTTCGTATATAACCATACGATGGAATATCCAATAAACTATGGATCTTCGTGGTGATACGGACTGTTCTGGAGAAATACAAAGGTGAAGTGGGAGTGGTAATGAAATACTTGGTTTGGTCGTGAATAGCAGTCGCAATTTACTTTGCCCTCCTTCTAATCCCTTTCTTTGTCTTTACATAATACCTTCTGTACACCATCGTTAGGCTAATTGGTTTTCTTCATTCCCTACCGGTCGGCACCTGCCTATGGTTTGGAAGAAGACTATCCAATTTGCGTAATAAGTGTACTATCCCCTAATCTAAGGGGCACTCGCAACCTGAGAGAAGGTAAAAGGAAAAGACAACTGAATAATCCTATCCGTTTTCTCCAGAACCGGAAACCATCCTCGAATAAATTCCTTCGAGTTCGTATATAACCATACGATGGTTTTGTCCAATGGAAGTGGACGTTCGTAGTAACACGGGGTGTCCTGGAGAAAAGGGTAAAAGTAGGAGTGGTAATGAGGTTTGCAACTCTGGCAATCCAAAAGCCAGTCTTATAAGAAGGTTCGGTTAACTTGGTCTCTGAGTCATAGTCTAAGGCCGGGTCAATGGTCGCTGCCAAAGAGAGAGAGAAAAGAAACACTCAGCGTGCACTCAAACCTAGATCAGAATGGTTACCAATTTATCTAATCTGGAAACCTCCCACTGTATCCTCAAATTCTTCTCCAAACCCAAAAGAAGAATTAGTCGGGATCACCCGAGGAGTAAACCAACTCATCAGTGGGAATCGGGATCCAACTATCATCGCATGATAACGTGACGGAATCCGCTCACGTCATCACACTCCAGAAGGTATGTGCATATCTGGCAAGTTTCAGTTTCTTTAGAAACTCCCGATGTGGATTTTTATCCCATACTCTTATGACCTTGACGAAGACCAACATATCATAAGTCACATGTCAAGTTCTACCCGTCATTGTTCAGGTTAATTTGAACCCACCCGTACATACCCTTGACGAAGGCCAAAATAGTAGTATGACTGTCCCAAACCAACGCATCTATCTATGCTGCAGAAAAGTAACAAATAGCTACCATACACTATGCCTTGACGAAGGCCAACATACATAGCATGAATACTAAGTGCTACGTTCCTGAAATGATGGAGGGCTACGAATGGTTTCTGGCGAAAAACCTTTAACGTAATGAACTTGATATCGTTGAAGGAACGGATAGATTTTTAAAAATATAGTGACGAAAACCTTTGCTAAAGAGGTCACTCCCGGTGAAGGGATCTCGGCTCTTTCCCCGTAGAATGAGGTGCAGGATATTCCAACTGAATACCACGATGCAAAGCAAAATTAAACGACTATAGTGAAGTTATTGCCCTGACGCAAACTTTTGTCCAAGGGGTCACTCCCGGTGAAGGGATCTCGGCCCTTGCCTCGTCGACTCAGGAGCAGGATATTCCAACTGAATACCACTGTGCGAAACAAAAGTGAACGTCCTTGCAATAACAGCTTTTTGAAAAGTGTTCCAACAACATCAGAATAAGTTTGTTTTTAACTTGCATTGATCCGAATCAATGCAGTCCCATCAATTGATCACACCAATAAAGAATGAAAATAATGACGTACGTATATGCCATCCGCATTCGCCACTGGGTCCCGTCATTACCCGTTAGGTTAGTTAACTAACGACAGAGCGGGGACTGGACTAGAGAGGATGCAAAACATATACAACATCTACTAGTATATATATCAATATATAATATTTCGCTCAAGGCGTGATAAAATGCAACATCACAGAAATGTACAGCATCACAGAACAATACAGATATCTGGGATCCCCGGATTTCACAGAGCCGCTACTGAAACCCGACGTTCCCCTGGTCGTGTGGATAGCCTGTGCAATGAAATCCTAGACCCCTATGGACGCGGCAAGTTACCTGCCAAAACCTGAAGCGAGGCAGCCCCCTTCAGCAACGTGAATGGACCACCCAGCACTTCACGGAATCCGGTAACTTGGGCACCCCTCCTAGGTCAACCTGTACCCCCTACGAGTACGGCGAATAGCCCGCCAATTCTAGAGTGAAGCCCCCTCCGTCTCAACGCCATAAGATGCGGGCTTGTTGCCCTCTAGAACCCGGCTATCCGTGCACCCCTCCGCAGGGCAATCCTAGTACAGAAAGTAAAATATACATACAACGGGTACATCGACCGCAACCTGGTCGTGCCCCAAAAGAATAATATACAAACAGGCAGTGACGGCAGTCCACGTGTCGGACGCTCGCCCCGCAATATCAAATGTACATAATACAACAAAAAACTGTACTAGCATTGCATTCAGACTATCCCCCACGACTAATCCGCAACATCACAGCACAACACAGAACATCAACGTGAATGTCGCATTCGCAAATCCGTCTAACCGGGCTATAGCAGTTAGACAGGATTTACCGATCGAGTGACATTCACGGTCGCAGATATAATGTAAATACTGTGAACTAATGTGTTTAAAATTCTTGATCAATCAAATTTATCGAAGTGGGCCCCAAGCACTACTGTAGCACTCACAGAAATTCTGGGCCCAAAAAGAATGTTCCAAAACCCCTATTTTCAAGTCAGGAGCTTTCTGCAAAATTTTGGTACACTGAACAGTGCAAGTCGCGGCGGAACCGCGGCCCAAGCATGGGTTTGGCCGCGGTTCCGCGGTGATGTAGTGTGTTCACGAGACCAAAATTTCACAGAATTCTTAGAATTGCCTGCACATCATTCTGCAACAACCTAAAAAAATTTGGAGCTAAAAAAATTTCGACAGAAACTGATGCACATGAAAACGCGGTTTTTGGAATTTAGTTCGATCAAAAATGTAAACACACTAGACAAAGCTAGACTAGGTTAATGGCGAGGCTCTGGTACCACTGTAAGTTCACAGCGGCGTCCCGGCCGTCAATCCTACGCCGGAAACGCGGAAACGATGATTTACTTTAACTTTTTATAACCGGCACCACCGCGCACAAAAATCCCGAATCGGGCCATTAAACTAGTCCTAGCTAACTAAAGAATGGGTAGAGAGATATACCGAGCGATCCGTGTCCTCCGGTCTTCTCGTCGTCGTCCCGATCTCGCCGCGGAATGTCCGGTCTCCACCTCCACGGCGGAAGGGCACCACGTCGCCGGCTTCTTTTACGGGCTCCCACCTCTGGACCGAGGCAACTCGGGCACGAAGTTGGCGAGTCGACGTGCCCAAGATTTGCTGTAGAATAAGTGTGGAACTCTATGTCTCATGGGGTTGTGGAAGTTGCCATATAAGTGGAGGAATGATATATGGAATTTTGTGATGAACTTGGGGATTTTGCAAGCATGAGAGAACCAAAAATCCCCACCAAAACTCATGGGCAGCCCCACCAAAGAATTGGCCGGCCACACCTCATGAGGAATGAGGATGGAGTGAATCAAGAAGAGAGAGTCAAAGTCCAAGGGGGTGTATCTCACTAATGCAAGAGAGAGTGTGGAGTTATCATGAAGCATGATCACAAGACAAGGTCCACCACTCCACCAACTAATCATCACAAACAAAAGTCAAGCAATCATGAGGTTATGAAGTCAAATGAAAGTGCACCATCATGATGCAACAATATGCAAAGACAACCCTCCAAAATGCTTATTTGCATAAATGCAAATAAGCCCTCCTCCACCAACTTTCAGCCAATGAAAGATACAAAGAAATATGGACGAAACGGAAAACAAACTGGCAACTTCATAAAACCGATCCCGTAATAAATTACAGGAAAATCCCGCTACTGTATATACATACCCGCATTTGTATTCCGACCGAATACAAATGCAATGAGAGAAAATCTATACTGTCCAATACTAGGATCCGGCTTAAACCAAAGCCCGCTAGTATAAACCGTCCGATCCTGATCCGTGCAATACCGCACGTATCTGATCGAACCCTGCCATATCTCCATACGGCCTCTACAGCGTTTCGCCCAAAACTTAAGAAAATGGTCTGTGGGGGACTCTAAAGACTCGTCAATACTTTGGTTGTGGAATTAACCTCTAGCACGTCAGAGGTATTAGCCTATATGTAACGGGCTACCACGTATTGACCAAAAGGGACGTCGATGAGCGAACTCATCCTGACACCCTACTGAGCCTGTCAGTGACAATATCCGTACAGTCCGGTCCGTTTGTCTATGAGCATCGCATGGCAGGCCTAGGGGGTTGGTAAAAGTCAGACCCCCAAAAGCGGTACAAGTCGTGTCGGAGTGTAGCCCAGAACACCCTGAGATACTACTGGAATACCTACCAGTAAATCTCCTGCCTTAGCCAAGGACTTTCATGTACTGGCTCTCCTAGACGCAGCACGACCTCACCCCCAATACCGGGAGAAACGAACCCCTGAAGATCCGCTCACTGCCTCCATGTGGCTCGGGACTGTACCCAACTAAAACCTGTTTGCACGTCTCCTTTGAGCGTGGTAGGGTTGTAATCAAAGTACAGTGGGAACTCACACGAGACAAATGACGATCCTCAGGTCGATGAACTAACCTGTACACATGTCACCAGGGAAGTGCTATCTGACGTCAGGTATAAGACCAACTAGCATGTTCCCGGCGAGTCCTGTCCGGTGTACTCATAACCCAATGAGCACCTGTATACATCTTAGGTGAACCAACTGACACCAGTGGCTTGTGAGACCGGCCACCGCCCTCATCGGGGTCTCGACTGTATACACTAGTCTACTCTGGAGTATCGATGCCCTGTCTCGAAACTCCCACGACTAGGGACCTTTTAAGGATGTGCTTATAGACCCCAGCTCTCACGTATATGATCGCCCTCATACTGCTGTAGTCAAGCAAGAATCCTAGGGGCTCTACCAATCGTGTAATAGCGACCTGTAAGGTCACCTAAAGCAGTACACGATGATAAAGATAAACCAGATAGCATACTATCATCTCGAGTCTTGTCCTACCGGGATAGGTCCTCCCTCAATCATTGCAATCACGTGCCTGTGATCCAATAATTGACTCTGAGGGCACTATCTCCAACACTATATACATGTCCAAGCATCCACTATATCATACAATAATGGCATCTAGGGCATACATATTCCTAACACCTCACACGCTCGGCACATGGGCGCTGGGCGCCGGCGCCTCACGCCCCCAACGCGTGGGTGCTGGGTGCTGGGTGCCTTCAAACAGAAGGGGCTTAGCCTCGGAATTAGAAGTTAAACTCCCGAAAGGATTTTGAGTGGAGTTAAACTCCCAGAAGATTTTGAATGGAGTTAAACTCCTAAAAAGATTTTATTTATGGAGTTAAGCTCCAAAAGATTTTGAATGGAGTTAAACTCCTAAAAGGATTTTATTTATGGAGTTAAGCTCCAAAAGATTTTTAATAGAGTTAAACTCCTAAAAGGATTTTATTTATGGAGTAAAACTCCAAAAGATCTTGACAAATGGAGTTTCTCCTAAAAATCTTCGGAGATGATCAAAGGGGACCCCTTTCTTCTCCTCTTTAGCTCTGGATCTTCTTTTGAGCCTTGAATCTTTCCAAAGTGGGATTTTGGAGATGGGTCTCTTTCTTTCTCCTCTCTGTTGGCTGGATCTTGGAGAAAAGGGGGTGAGACTTAAAATCTCCCCTTTTGGAGATTTGATGGAAGATCCAAGCTCCCCTTCAAGGGTTTTATGGTGAAAACTGTTTCTTTTAGGAAAAAGAAGAGTTAAACTCTTGATTTAATTCAAAAAAGAGAGGAAGAATGTTTAGAACCTTGAGGAAGGAGAAAGAGGCACAGAAAACCCTAGCTTTTGAGGGGAATGAATTATTCTCTTTCATTTCATTATCATGTTGCCTTATATAGGCTTACAAATTTACACACAGCCCCTTAGGTTTTACAAAATGGCATTTTGCCCATCACATGCCTCATGTGCTTATTTTTTTCGCACATGAGCCATGGGCTTTACAAAAATTTGGCTTTTCGTCCATTTATTTTACATTCATGTATGAAAATTATATCAAACTTATTTATTGCGTAATTTTCTTCTTGGCATGGGGGAAGCCAGTCGCTTCATGTTCGAGTTTGACTTAAGCATGGGCCCACTTGACCTGGTCTTGGGCCCACTTGGCTTGGGATTGGTTTTGACTTTGACTTGGTCAACCGGGGTGTAATTTTTGACCCCAACACATACAACTTTCTGAGTCGAAGCGAAGATTTCGAAAATTGAAAACATTATTCATCTCGACACTAAATCGGCACTTTTTGGCACAAAAACGTATCGAAACGGACTCGAAACGTGCCCAAATTTCGCGTGGACCTTAGGACAAAAAATAATGTCGAATGAGAGGAGAAATAAGGGGTAGGACGACCCTAAGCCACCTTTACGGTGTCCTAGGGTCTCCTCAGACCCGAGAGCACCAATAAGGTGCTCTCGGGTCACCAACCTTCCTAAGAGCACACTTTGGTGCTCCCGGGTTGGGTTGGTCCCCTACTTCTCCCATCTCATCGTCTTAACACCATTTAGAACAATTCTAAGAAGCCTGAGCATGAAAAAATTAGCCGAAAAGAAATGATTTTAGTTCATATTTGAAAACAAGTGAACACTTCACATTGATTCAATGTTTTGGATTTCGAATTAGCCAAAAACAAGTAGTCTTTTGGTATGGCTCTGATACCACTGTTGGGTTTCTAGGCTTGCCTAGTAGGGTTTAAAGTACGACGGAAGCGGTAATTTTAAAAATCTAGAGAGCATTTGCAAACCCAACCCAAACATCAAACCAAAATACTAAACTTGTAACTAATCTAGTAAGCTAAAACAAAGAGATTGACAGGTTACAACCTTTGTAGCGCAATAGCCATCTCTCCTTAGACTCCGGCTAATCTCCACGAAACTCAAAACAAGCTTGCTTGATGATCTCCTCGTCGAAAATGATCCACCTTAAGATAACTCCAATACAAGTTTTAGTTTCAAATTGATCTCATCAAAATGAAGTAACCCACTAATTAAACTTGCTAAGAACGATTAGTAGGAGATGTAGAATAATTAGCTCACTTAATTTTTTCTCTTTTCTTTTTCTATTCCTCACTTGAAGAAAATCAAGAGAGAAGAAGAAGCCATGGTGATGAGATGAGATTATGAAGATGATAAGGTTCAATAATATGAACTAGAAAACAAAAAAATGAGTCATAACAAAATGAGTCATCAATAAAACACCTTATGAATTCTACAACAATCTTAAAATATGAATCATTCTCATTCTCATTTCTATCATATAAGTCTTATACTCCCATCTTACATGTATCATCATACATGTCACATTATTTATATCAAATATAAATAAAATTAAAGAGAAGAAAATAATAAAGTGAGCATGATATTAGTTAATATATAAATATACATTTAATTATCAAATCAACACTTGATTTAATAATCTGGCTATATCATATATATAACAACTAATATCAATAAACACCCAATTAAAATACGTGTATCAAATACACGTGTTTAATCGAACTCCTGCACGTATCACTATATGTGTCCTACATCATTTCGCATGTGCTGGAAAACCTCTGTATGGGACTCTAAAGACTCGAAAATACGCTGGCAGTAGATTAGGATCATATCCATAGCCCACAAGCACATTAGCGGTACTGGCTGCACGTAACGGCTATCCAGGTATTGATCGAAAGAAGGTCAACGAGCAAGCTCATCTGAACCCTGCAAAGTCTATCAGTAACATTACCGTACAGTCCGGTCTCTTCATCTAAGAGTATCGCATATCGGGTCTAGGGTTTGGAATCTGTCAGACCCCAATAAGTCGATAAGCCGTGTGACAGAGGACTCATAACCAACTGGAGATACAACTGATAACACTTATCAGTTTATCTCTGCTGCGATGGCCATCGACTTATAGGTGTAGTCATGTCCTGCACGGCCCGACATTAACTCCTTATACCAGGAGAGATGAATCTCCTCGACCACTTACTGCCTCTACGTGCTTCGGGACTATACCCAACAAAAACCTATTTGCACGACTCTTTTGAGCCATGGTAGGGTAGAAGTCTAAGTATAATGGGAGCACACATGCGACACTATGGCGATCTTAGGTCTCAGGGACTTCTCTGTACTCATGTCACCAGAGAACTGCTACCTGACATTGGTATATTACCAACTAGGAATTCTCGGTGGGTCCGTCTAGTGTACCTCATCTAATGAGCATCTATATACAATCCTCCATGTCAAATATCAATAGTTGTAGGTTCAATTATCGCCCTACAACTGGGTCAAGAAACGTACACACTAGTCTAAACTGGAGTACCGATACCCGGTCTTGATACTCTTACGACTAGGGACATTTAAGGATGTGCTTATCGACTACACATTCCCCACTAGTATGATCTCCATCATCGTCCTAATAGTCAAGCAAAATCCTAGGGTTTTATCTCATGTCTAAAAGATACGTAATACTGAATAAAATTCATCATATGAAAGATAAAGACAAACTAGACAGCATACTATCATCTCGAGTAAAATTGTTCTCTCTATAGATTCTCTTTCAATGACAATAATTACCTTGAGGGCACTTATATCAACAATACAAATATCTTTTTCTCTCTCTAAAACCCTCCCTCCTCCTCTCTCTCTACCTCTTGAATTTTTGCCGTTGGAAATACTGTGGATTAATAAAACTTAGGACATAGAGAGAAGAGAAGTTTAAGGAAGATGAGCTTAAATATTTATGTTAAGGGCATGTTTGGATACACTTATTCCCTTGGATTTATTAGTCTATGATACCCACCCCGGTGCTTAACGGGGAGGCGGAAAAGGTAAAAATCGAATTTTTATCATAAGGTAACATAGACTAACCATGAAGGATCTTTGCTAAACAATAACTAACAAACTAACTTAGAGTTTTAACTACTAGGTTAGATGGTTATACCTAGTTCTTGAACTCCTTCTCTTCTTGTTGTGGTCCTTCTTGTTGCGAGCTCCTTGGAGTGGTTTAGATGGCTCCTCCTCGTTGTCTTCTCTAGGTCAAAGAACGATCCACCCGAAGGCCTCTACCTTGAGCTCCTACCTCAACAATGAAGTAACCAGAATGCTTGGCTTGCTACACTAAGAACCCTAGCGTGAGTAGAGAAGTATTTTGGTGGTTTAGTCTCAAAGCTTTGATTTTCAAAACATAAAACACTTAAGCTTTTTGATAGAGGAAGAGGGCGAGCAAACCATGAGAGAGAAAGGTAATGAGAGAGTGAGAGAACAAAGTTCTCATATGATAATAATAATAATTAAGAAAATTGTGATGGTGAATTAATTTGACCATTGTCATTTCATAATTAATGCTAAGCATCAAAAAAAATATCTTATGCTTAACCAAAAAATATCTAGGTCAACATAGGTCAACTTGGTCAAATAGTCAAACCAACTCTAGCCATGATACAATTATCCTTAATTAAAACTATTAATCATTTTCCTCCTTCTCATTATAGTTTTGATCAAGTCAATGGTCAAAACCCTAATGAGGGCCCCTATCCGTCTCTGTCAACTGTACATACATACCCGCATCCACGTTCCATAGAAACACGAATACAATGAGACTAGACTAATCCCAAAACTAATACTAGGATCTGGTTTAATCCAAAGCCCACTAGTATCAACTGCGAGTGCACAAGTGCGTGTATGTGAACGAACCCTATCGTAAAACCATACGACCTCTACTTTATTTCGCCCAAAGGTGAACAACACTCTGTGTGGGACTCTAAAGACTCGACACTATGCTGGCAGTGGGTTTAACCACAGGCCGCAAGCGGCACTAGCTGTACGTAACGGTCCCCTGATAGATGTCGATAAGAAGACCAATGAGGTGAACCCATCCGAACTCCTACTTAGCCTGAATGTGACAATCTCCGTACAGTCCGGTCTGTTCGTCTAAGTGTATCGCATGTCGGGCCTTAGGGGCGGAAAACGTCAGACCCCTAATAGCGGTATAGGTCGTGTCAGAGTGTAGCCCAGAACACCCTGAGAAACTACTGGAAACACTATCAGTAAATCTCGTTTGCCCTGGCCAGAGACTTTGTGTAATGGCTCTCCTAGACACAGCGCGATATCAACCCCCAATACCGGGAGAGACGAATCCTGTCTAACCGTCACTGCCTCCAAGTGCTTCGAGACTGCACCCAACTACTACCTGTTTGCACGACTCAATAGAGCTGTGGTAGGGTAGTAATCTAAGAACAGTGGGAACACACTCGAGGCGAAGTGACAGTGTCAAGTCAACGGACTAAGCTGTACTCATGTCACCTGGAAACTACTAACTGACGATAGGTATAGTACCAACCAACAGTTCCCGACGAGTCCTGTCCAGTATACTCATAATCTAATGAGCACCTGCATACTATCTCCAGTATGACGTACTGATGGCTGTGGGACATACCATCTCCCTAGCTAGGATGAGAAGCGTACACACTAGTCTACTCTGGAGTATCGATGCCCTATCTCGATAATCCTATGACTAAGGACCTGTATAAGGATGCGCTTGTAGACTACCCAACCCCCACAAGTATGATTGCCATCATAACGCTGGTAGTCAAGCAAAGATCCTAAGGGCTCTATCAATATGTATTAGCGATACGTCAAAAGAAACATATACACATATTAAGATAGATACAAACCAAGTAGCATACTACCATGTCGAGCAAGACTGTTATAAATCTGTGTGTATATATATATATCCCAAGCTTCCAAAATGTAATATACAAACTAGTACTATACAATAATGGCCTTTTGGGCATATCACACTAACAATCTCCCACTTGCACTAAGGACATGTGCTGGCATATCGCAAACATATCATCTCAAATAGCCTCTCGAACTACGTCTGAGGAATGGCCTTTGTGAATGGATCTGCAGTGTTATCCTCTGTAGCAACCCTCTGAACCTCGATCTCCCGGCGATCCACAATCTCCCTGATCAGGTGATACCGCCTCAAGATGTGTCTGGACTTCTGATGGGACCTGAGTTCTGTAAGTCGATATGCAACACCCCACGACTTGCGGGGAGGCGGAAATATGAAAAACGATCTTGTTCTTTGCTTAAACATCGACTAACCACATGAATCGAAGCTAAACGATAACTAACAACAATCATAGAAGTTCTAAACTACTATGTGAAGTGATTATACCTCAAGAACCATGTCCTTCGGGTCTTCATCGCTGTCCTCCACTCCTCGTAGGCTCCTTGGAACATCTGCACCTCAACGACCTCCTCGAATCAAAGACGATCCACCCGAAAGTTCCTACGCCAAGCTTAATCTCAAACTTGAGATAACTAGTTTGCTCAAATCGCTAATCTAAGCTAACTAGGTGATATAGAGTGAGGTTATGGATGTATTAGTCTAGCTAACCCTTGTACTCAACACATGAGAGGGGAGGATTAGGGTTTTAAAGAGAGAGAGCTTGAGGAGAAAGAAGATGAACATGATAATGAAATGAGAAAATGAGCTATCATAATATATATCAAGCATTATTGCTTTTCAAGAAAAGAAAAGAAAATGATTTACAACCATGCTTGATAAATATCTTATGGTGATTCATCTCCATGAGTCATTAAGCAATTATGAAGCAGTAATGACATGGATGAATCATCCATATGACTCACTAATCTCATTCAATGTATATGCCACCTTAACCCCCTTAGTCACCATCTTCTAGAAGGTTCTCGACAAATTACGAGAATGCCCCTCCAATCCGTGAAAACACGGAAAAACTTTAGACTGTATAAATCCAATAACCCGATACTAGAATCTGGCTTAAACTAAAGCCGGCTAGTAAAAACTGTCCGAAAAACTCGTACGTGCATAAACACACGTACGCGTTCGAACCCTTGTCGTAAAACCATACGACCTCTATATCGTTTCGCCTGGAGTAGGGAAACTCTCTGTGTGGGACTCTAAAGACTCGACACTACGCTGGCAGTGGGTTTAACCACAGACCACAAGCGGCACTAGCTGTACGTAACGGTCCCCAGGTAGATGTCGATAAGAAGGCCGATGAGGAAAATCATCCGAACTCCCACTGAGCCTATGTGACAATCTCCGTACAGTCTGGTCTGTTCGTCTAAGACTATCGCATATCAAGCTTAGGGGGCGGCAAGAGTCAGTCCCCTAATAGCTGTATAAGTCGTGTCGGAGCGAAGCCCATTACACCCTGAGAAGCTACCGGAACCTACCAGTATATCTCACTTGCCCTGGCCAGGGACTTTGCGTAATGGCTCTCTGACACAGTGCGATATCATCTCCCAATACCGGGAGAGACGAATCCTATCTAACCGCCACTGCTTCCAAGTGCTCGGGACTGCACCCAACTGCTACCTGTTTGCACGACTCCTTTCAGCCGTGGTAGGGTAGCAATCTAAGAACAGTGGGACACACTCGAGGCGAAGTAGCAGTGTCAAGTCTGTGGACTATGCTGTACTCATGTCACCTGGGAACTGATAACCGACGATGGGTATAATACCAACCAATCAGTTCCTCGGTGAGTCCTGTCCGGTGTACCCGTAACCTAACGAGCACCTGTATACTATCTCCAGTACGACGTACTGATGGCTGTGGGACAGACCATTTCCCCAACCAGGATGAGAAGCGTATACACTTAGTCTACTCCGGAATATCGATGCCCTATCTCGATAATCCAACGACCAGGGACCTGTATAGGATGTTGCTTACAGACTACCCAGCCCCCACTAGTGTGATTGCCATCACGACGCTGGTAATCAAGCAAAGATCTTATGGGCTCTACTAATATGTATAAGTGATACGTTACAAGAAACATATGCACATATTAAAGTAGACTCAAACCAAGTAGCATACTACCATGTTTAGCAAGACTGTTATATACAACTGTGAATATCCCAAGCTTCCATTAAGTAATATACATGCTAGTATGATACAATAATGGCCCCTAGGGCATATACACTAACAATCTCCCACTTGCACTAGGGCCATGACCTGGCATATCGTAGACCTATCATCTCGAATAGCCTCTCGAACTGTGTCTGAGGAAGGGCCTTTGTGAATGGATCAGCAATGTTATTCTCTGTCTCTACTCTCTTCACCTCGATCTCCCGGCGATCTATGATCTCCCTGATCAGGTGATACCGCCTTAAGATGTGTCTGGACTTCTAATGGGACCTGGGTTCCTTTGCTAAAGCTATAGCACCGTTGTTGTCACAATACAGAGGTATTGGACCAACACTGGTAGAAACCACCTGAAGTTCCGTGAGGAACTTCTTCATCCAGACTGCTTCTTTTGCGGCATCACAAGCAGCTATGTACTCCGCTTCCATTGTTGAGTCAGCAACGGTCTCCTGCTTGGAACTCTTCCAACAGACCGCCCCTCCATTGAGGGTAAAGACATAACCCGACATGGATTTGGAGTCATCTTTGTCACTCTGGAAGCCGGAGTCGGCAAAGGCCTCCATCTGGAGGTCTTTTCCGCCATATACTAAGAACATCTCCTTTGTCCTTCTCAGGTACTTGAGAATGTTCTTTACTGCTATCCAGTGCTTCTCCCCTGGGTTTGCCTGATACCGGCTTACAACGCTCAATGCGTATGCTACATCTGGTCTGGTACATAACATCGCATACATTATAGAGCCTACCGCAGAAGCGTAGGGTATAATCGACATGCGATCCCTTTCTAAATCAGTCTTGGGAGACATCTCTTTGGAGAGGGTGATTCCGTGACAAGCCGGTAGGTTACCGCGCTTAGAATCATCCATACTGAATCTCTTCACTATGGTGTCTATGTACCTGGACTGTGAAAGTCCCAAATCCTCTTTGATCTATCACGATAGATCCGGATTCCCAGAATGCAGGTGGCATCACCTAGGTCTTTCATGGAGAATTTATGTGACAAGAATCTTTTGACTGACTGTAACATAGGAATATCATTTCCTATTAGGAGAATGTCATCCACGTACAAGACGAGGAATACTACAGCTCTCCCTACAATCTTACTGTATATGCAAGGTTCATCTGGATTTTTGATGAAGTCGAATTCTTTGACAGCATCATCAAAACAGATGTTCCAACTCCGCGATGCCTGCTTTAGACCATAAATGGACTTAAGCAGCTTGCATACTTTACCGCTGCTCCCACTCTGAATGAATCCCTCTGGCTGATCCATATAGACGCTCTCTTCCAAATTACCATTTAGAAAGGTCGTCTTTACGTCCATCTGCCAGATTTCATAATCGTGGAAGGCAGCAATAGCAAGAAGGACCCAAATGGATTTAAGCATAGCTACTGGAGAAAAGGTTTCGTCATAGTCCAAACCAGGTCTTTGACGGAAACCCTTTGCAACAAGTCTAGCTTTATAGGTTTCAACCTGTCTATCTACACCAATCTTCTTTTTGAAGATCCATTTGCTTCCTACGGGTTTTACCCCATCTGGAGCAACGTCCAAAGTCCATACTTTGTTAGTGTACATGGACTCCATTTCGGTCCGCATTGCTTCCAGCCATTTTACTGAGTCACCGCTCTGAATGGCTTGCTGGAAGCTAGTAGGCTCATCATAGTCAATAGTGCAATCCTCTCTATCCCCGTCTATGAGAAAACCGTAGTATCACTCGGGCGGATGAGATTGCCTACTACTCCTGCAGAGTGGAGTTGGGATGTCCGGTTCTTCTGAAACCTCTGGTTCTACCATACATTCAGTAGTAGTTTGTGGTTCTGGAATCTCTTCCAGTTCTATTTCGCTCCCATTTGTTTCCTTTTCTAAAAACTGATATTCTAGAAAATGGGCATTACGAGAAACAAAAACCTTTTGTTCCTCTGCGTAATAGAAAAAATACCCCCTGGAGTTCTTTGGGTATCCCACAAATTTACACAGTAATAAGCGTGCCTCGAGCTTGTCCACATGCTGCTTTTTAACAAAAGCTGGACATCCCCATACCTTTAGGTACTGAAGACAGGGTTTCTTCCCACTCCACATCTGATATGGTGTGGTAGGCACAGTTTTGGTTGGAACCTTGTTCAAAAGATATGCAGCTGATTCTAGTGCATATCCCAGAATGATCGCGGTAACCCAGCCTTACTCATCATGGAACGAACCATATCCAATAGGGTTCGATTCCTCCTTTCTGATACACCGTTGTGTTGTGGTGTGTATGGAGGAGTAAGCTGAGAGAGAATTCCATTCTCTTTTAAGTAACCCAGGAATTCGGCACTTAAGTATTCACCACCTCGATCAGATCTCAGTGTCTTGATACTTTTGCCTGTTTGTTTTTCAACTTCATTTTTGTATTCCTGAAATTTCTCAAAAGCCTCGGATTTATGCTTCATCAAGAAGACATGTCCATACCTAGAGAAATCATCTGTGAAAGTAATGAAGTATGAATAACCACTTCACGCATGTGTAGACATTGGACCATATACGTCACTGTGTATAAGTCCTAAGAGCTCGCTTGCTCTTTCTCCGTGTCCAGTGAACGGAGTTTTTGTCATCTTTCCCATGAGACAAGATTCACAAGTGGTATAAGACTGATACGCGAACGGATCCAAGTATCCCTCTCTATGTAACTTTGTTAATCTTCTCTCATTGATGTGTCCCAGTCTACAATGCCATAAGAAAGCCTGATTTGTTTCCGGAGACTTTCTTTTAAGTGTGTTTTGGACATTGAAAATCTGAGCTTGATTTAATACGTATATTTCGTTTTCTAATATACCTGACCCAATCAAAACTTGATTTAGGTGGATGTGAACCACATCTCTTGCAAAAGTAAAATCATATCCTTCTTTAGAAAGTAAGGGTACAGATATGATATTACAAGTCGTACCTGGTACATAAAAACAGTTACGCAGAATCAATATCTGCCCAGTTGTCATTCCAAGATGATATTCCCCTACGGATTCAGCGTTCATGCTCATTCCGTTAGCAACTGTGAGGGTCATATCTCCTATCCCAATAACCCTACGATTTCTCAGAGCCTGTAATGAATTACAGATGTGAGTTCCTGATCTGGTATCCAATACCCAGGAAGTAGGGTTAACTGATATACAGTTCTCTATCATAAACACACCCGAAGTCGAAGCCACAACATGCTTTGTATCCTGGCTACTGGCTTCTAAAGCCCTGCAATCTTTCTGCCTATGCCCAATCCCATAACAATAGGAACTTCCCTCTTTTACTATATCCAGTCCTGAAACTTTTGCCCTTCTCTTTCCTTCTACTTGTAGGGTTCCTAGGCACACTTGTGAAGGTTCATAAAGCATCAAACATGCCCGAATAAAATTTTACATGTGCCGAACAACCCAAAGACGGGATCTTTGCTAGATTATTAGGGTTTAGCATGCAAGATGATATCTTTAAAGCTAAGTGTGAGGGATTACAACCTTTTTAGTCCGCTCCTTCGCTTCACAAGCTCCGAGTAGAAGTCCCTTCGCCGCGATCCACGATCTCCCGGACTCAAGAGAGGCTCCACGACTCGAACGATCCATTCTAGCTTGAAGTGTTCCGATTCTCCGATGATCTACGTCGAAGTTGCTATAACCCAAGCTTTCTCACTCTAAAGAGATGAACACCCTAATCTAATGGGCTAGATTAGATGAGGATGATGGAGTAGTATTTATGCTATCTTTTTTTATTTTACTTTCTCACAATAAATCATCACATAAGGAATTTCTAGTGAGCTCTCTCTTTCAAAAACCAAAGAGAGAAGAAGATGAAGAATAAAAGAATAATCCTTTTGTGATGAATAGAAGTAAAGAATATATGATTGATTATTGAACCATGGTCAAGGATGAGAGGCTAAGACTTTGTAGAGAATAAACTAGAGTTAGAGTTTGGTTAGGTTAAGGATAAGTATCAACCATAATATCTTAACCAAGACTAAAGGAAAAGCTTCTAGAATGTGCAAGAAGAAGCTAACCCTAATCAAACCCTAATCCCATTTAATCATCCTTAAACATGTTTAATAATAAATCATATCATGTCACAATAATATATATCACATATATATTATATATTTGCAACAAAAGAAAATAATACATTTAACATATATCGCATATATATCAATGTATTAATCCGGTGAGAAAATGAAATAATAAAGCGAGCCAGTATTAGATAATGTAATACAATATATCATATATAATATTATACATTAAATCATCGAATCAACACTTGATCCAACGATCCGGCTATATCGAATATAACCGGCTAATATATCATGTACCGATTCTTCGAATCAACACTTGATCCGATGTCCCGATTCATATCTAAATATCGCGAGAATATAATACGGTATCTCATATCGCATTATCCTCGGTCCTGCACACATCACATATGTGCCTCTACTCCGTTTTGCCTGAGCCAAGAAACCTCTGTGTAGGACTCTAAAGAATCGTCAATACGCCGGTAGCAGGTGATGATCATATCAAACACCCACAAGCTGCAAGTGGTCAGCTAAACGTAACAGCCACCCAGGTATTGATCGATCAGAAGATCAACAAGCTAGACTGTCCGTTCTCCTGTGAATCCAATCAGTAACACTCCCGTACAGTCCGGTCTGTTCGTCTGATATGTCGCATATCAAGTCTAGGGATGGTATACGTCAGACCCCAGTAACCGATAAGTCGTGTCGATGTGAGGCTCATAACAGGTCGAGATACTACTGGTAACACTTACCAGTATATCTCTATATCAGCCCTGGCCAGGGACTTCCAGTTATAGCCAATCGAACACTGCACGACATCAACTCTCTATACCGGGGGAGACGAATCCCCTCCTATCGTTCATTGCCTCCATGTGATTCGGGACTGTACCCAAAAGCCACCGTTTTGCACGCCCTCTTGGACGTAGTAAGGTGGAAATCAAAGCACAGTGGGAATCATACAAGACTCTATGACGATCTCGGGTCTACAGACTACCCTGTACCAGTGTCACCAGAGAACTGCCATCTGACGTATGGTATATCACCAACTGGGAGTTCTCGGCGAGTCCGTCCAGTGTACCCAGTCTCCACTGAGCACCCGTACACCATCCTTGATGTCAAACACCGATGGATATGGGATCATCCATCGCCCATCATATGGGTCAAGATGCGTATACGCTAGTCTACTCTGGTGTATCGATGCCCTGTCTCGATATACCCTCGACTAGGAACATTTATAGGATGTACTCATCGACTACCGTGGCCCCACTAGTATGATCTCATCATAATCCCAGTAGTCGAGTACAGATCCTAAGGGCTTTATCAACATGTGAGAGAAAGACAGTAAACCAATGCAAGTCAACATGTTAAGATAAAGTGAAACCAAATAGCATACTATCATGACGAGCAAGAAAGTCCTCTCTGTATATATCCAAGCATCCATTATAATATACATCAAATGTACAACAATGGCCTCTAGGGCATATACATAACTAACAATCTCCTACTTGCACTAAGGCCAGCTGCTGTAGTATCTCATACCTAGCATCCCGAATAATCTCTCAAACTGTATCTGGGGAATGGCCTTCGTGAGTGGATCCGCAGTGTTGTCCTTCGTATCTACTCTCCTGACCTCGATCTCCCGGCGATCAACAATCTCCCTGATCAGGTGATACCGCCTCAGAATATGTCTGGACTTCTGATGGGATCTGGGTTCCTTGGCCAAAGCCACCGCTCCATTGTTATCGCAATACAGAGGTATTGGATGTTCAATGGATGGAACCACACCAAGTTCAGTGATGAACTTCTTCATCCAGACAGCCTCTTTGGCAGCATCGTTGGCAGCGATGTATTTAGCCTCCATCGTCGAGTCTGCAACGGTATACTGTTTGGAACTTTTCCAACATACCGCCCCTCCATTGAGGGTAAAGACAAATCCCGAGTGCGACTTAGAGTCATCCTTATCACTTTGGAAGCTGGAATCGGTAAAGGACTCCACCCGGAGTTCTCCGTTACCATACACCAAGAACATGTCTCTAGTCCTTCGCAAGTACTTGAGAATGTTCTTCACAGCTGTCCAGTGACTCTCTCCAGGATCTGCTTGATATCGACTCACTACACTTAGTGAGTATGCAACATCGGGTCTGGTACATCGCATCGCATACATGATAGAGCCTACTGCCGAAGCATAGGGTATCCCTTGCATGCGAGCTCTCTCCAAATCAGTCTTGGGAGACATCTCTTTGGAGAGAGTGAGTCCAGAGATCATGGGCCCACGCTTGGATTCTTCCATACTAAACCGCTTTAGTATGGTGTCAATGTACCTGGATTGGGACAATCCCAGTATCCTTTTGGATCTATCTCTATAGATCCTTATCCCCAATATGCATGAGGCATCACCTAGATCTTTCATTGAGAATCTTTGTGATAAGAAGAGCTTGACTGATTGCAGCATAGGAATATCATTTCCTATCAAGAGTATGTCATCCACGTACAATACGAGGAAGACAACCTTACTCTCTGCTACCTTCTTATAGATACAAGGTTCATCTATGTTTTTGATGAAGTCAAACCCTTTGACTACAACATCAAAATAGATGTTCCAACTCCGCGATGCTTGCTTTAACCCATAAATGGATTTAAGTAGTTTGCACACCTTTCCGCTGCTCCCACTATCTATGAAGCCCTCTGGCTGAGTCATGTACGCGCACTCTTCTAAATCACCATTTAGAAAGGCGGTCTTAACATCCATTTGCCAGATTTCGTAGTCATGGTATGCAGCAATGACAAGTAAGATCCGGATGGACTTAAGCATAGCCACTGGAGAAAAGGTTTCGTCATAATCCACACCTGGTCGTTGACAAAATCCCTTTGCTACAAGTCTAGCTTTGAAAGTCTCAACTTTTCCATCTACACCAAATTTCTTTTTAAAAATCCACTTGCTCCCAATGGGTTTTACCCCTTCAGGAGCATTTTCCAAAATCCATACTTTATTGGTGTACGTGGATTCCATCTCAGATCGCATTGCATCCAGCCATTTCACAGAGTCACCACTCGTGATGGCCTGCTCGAAACTAGTCGGGTCATCATCTTGCATGATGCAATCCTCGCTTCCACCATCAATGAGAAAACCGTAGTATCTCTCAGGTGGACGAGAAACCCTACTAGATCGGCAGAGAGGCTGGGGTTCGTCGGGTACTACCGAATCCTCTGGTTCCACTAAATCTTCAGTTACAGTTTGTGTTTCTGGAACTTCTTCCAGTTCTACCTCAGAGCCACTAATCTCTTTTGCAAGAAATTCCTTTTCTAAAAAGGTGGCATGTTGAGCAATAAACACTTTTTGTAGTTCACTGTGGTAGAAAAAGTATCCATTTGAATGTTTAGGATATCCCACAAACTTACATAGAACTGACCGTGCCTCGAGTTTTTCTGGATTTTGCCTTTTTACATAGGCCAGACAACCCCATATCTTAACTCGTTTAAGACATGGTCTCTTCCCACTCCATATCTCATATGGTGTGGTAGGTACAGATTTAGTTGGAACTTGATTCAATAGGTATGCTGTTGTCTCAAGCGCATACCCCCAGAAGGAAATAGGTAACTCAGCTGTACTCATCATAGAGCGCACCATATCTAATAGGGTGCGATTCCTCCGCTCCGATACACCGTTGTGCTGTGGTGTATAAGGAGGAGTAAGCTGAGAGAGAATCCCATTCTCTTTTAGATAATCTAGGAACTCATTGCTTAAGTATTCTCCTCCTCGATCAGATCGAAGGATCTTAATACTTTTGCCCGTTTGTTTTTCTACTTCGTGCCTATATTCTCTGAATTTCTCAAAAGCTTCAGACTTGTGTTTCATCAGGAACACGTGTCCGAATCTAGAGAGATCGTCAGTGAATGTAATGAAGTAGGAAAAACCGTTCCTGGCATGCGTAGACATGGGACCGCATACATCACTATGTATCAGTCCTAAGAGTTCATTAACTCTTTTTCCGTGTCTACTAAACGGAGCTTTGGTCATTTTTCCTTTGAGACATGAATGGTAAGTATCATAAGATGATAATTCGAACGGATTCAAATAACCATCCTTATGTAGCTTAGCCAGTCGTGTCGCATTGATATGACAAAGTCTACAATGCCACAAGAAGGATTCGTTCATTTCTGAACTTTTCCTCTTGTGTGTGTTTTGTATATTGAGGACTGTATTCTGATTTAGAATGAATATGCCATTATGTAACGATCCTGATGCAATCAACTTTTGATCTAGGAATATGTTCATAACATTATCCTTTACTACAAAATTATATCCTTCTTTACTTAATAAGGAGACTGATATAATGTTGCACATCATGTTCGGTATATAATAGCACTCATTTAGAATCAGTGTATTACGACTTGGCAATACAAGGTGATATTCGCCAACTGCTTTGGCTGCAATACTTGCATCGTTCCCTACTTGAACGGAATGATCACCTTTTTCCAGTTCTCTACCTTTACGTAGCCCATGTAACAATTTACATATGTGGGATCCTGATCCGGTATCTAATACCCAGGACGTAGGGTGAACTGAGAAACAGTTCTCAATAACTAACACACCTGAAGAAGATGCATCAACATGCATGTTCTTTTGGGCGGCGTGAGAATCCAGATATTCTGTTGTTTCCTGTTCAGTCTTATAACTCTTATAAGAAAGAACGGGTCCAACGTTCCCCTGCTCAGTATAATAAGCGGGTTCAGTCAATACATCCATATTATTATCTTGATTATGGCCTGACATGGTCGCTACCTGGAGAGAGAGAGAAGAAAACACTTTAGCGTATGCTCTTGCAAGATTAGATTGGTTATTATCTTATCTAATCAGGATGTCTCCCACTGTTTTTATCAAATCTACCTTCAAACCCTAAAAGGTAAGATTAGCCGGGATTAATTACACCCTACAATTTCGTCAATCTTTCAGCCAGATCAGTGTCGGTACTTTGAGGGAGGTTCCCCGTGCTTTCGCACGGACCTAATTAAAGTAAACCTCATTTTCCCAGAGGCGTAACCCCGTTAACACTTTTCTAGACACCTACTTGATCGACTAATTGTCCTATGTAAAACTCTCCCAGGAGTAACTCTTACTCGCAGTGGGTATCGGGATCCAACTATCTCATAGAAGGTATGCAATCTCATTGCAAATTTCAACACTTGAAATTCCCGATAATATTTTGCCCCTAGTGTGCCATGACCTTGACAGAGGTCAACAAACCATAGTGCACTAGTCAAGTTCAACCCGTCATTTTTGATTGAATCAAACCCACTCGCACGACCCTTGACAGAGGTCAACAAGGTCGTACGACTACCCTAATCCAATCACATCACATGCTTTACAGATAATTACTAGTTAGCTACCGCACACTACGTCTTGACAGAGGTCAACAAACGCAGCACGAATACTAAATAGTCTTTATCTGAAATGACAAAGGGCTACGACAGGTTTTTCTGAAAACCTATTGCGTAATGAACTTGATATCGTCGTAGAATCAAGTGAAGTTTTGAAATAGAGTGTTTTTGAGGCTTTAATTAGTTTGGCTAAAGAGGCACTCCCGGTGAAGGGATCTCGGCTCTTTCCTCATCGAATAAGGTGCAGGACATATCATATATATCTCTGTGCAAAGCAAAACTCTAAAAGCAATCAAAAGACAAACCGGGTTTTGTAGCATCTGCCAGTTTCGCTAAAGAGGTCACTCCCGGTGAAGGGATCTCGGCTCTTTCCTCATCGAATAAGGTGCAGGACATATCATATATATCACTATGCAAAGCAAAACTGTAGCTACCCTTTTTATAAAGTTTTGATTCTACAACATGTTTTAGGTTTCTTTTCTTTTTATTAATCTCATTAATAAAAATCCCATCAGCTTATGCTTCCTAAGCATCACAGATAACTACGACGTATACTTATGCCATCCGCATTCGCCTCGATGTCCCGTCGTGCACCGTTAGGTTAGGTAACTAACGACAGAGCAGGGCAGGGCTAGTGCGGGTGTAAAACATAAGTAACGTCTATATAATATATCATATATACTATATACTGTATCCATCAGAACATATCAAATGATCACATCACAGATATGGCAGCAGAAACATAGATATAATGTGGGATATACTAGGACGTCCGTATTTAGTATTTAGCCAACAATAGAAAATACAGATTCCACAGTCGCGATGAATAGCCAAGCCCACACCCTGGACCCCTACGAGAGCGGCAAGCGACCCTACCAATTCTGGAGTTTAGGAGACCCGGTCTCGACTCCTCGAGATGGCCTCCCACTGAACCCCATAACCCGGTCACCTGTGCTCCCCTCCTTGGGTCCATCCTAATGCGGAAAAGTAAATAATATACAACACTGGTGGCATCAACCTCAACCTGGAAGTACCCCAAATAAAAGAATATTACATTACATTTGAATTTACATGAATGAAAATATAAAACTCTCAGCTCACATAAAACCCCCGGCTATTCAATCGCGACAATCATGCACATCATATCTCAGCAACACATAATATCACATATCATCAACGTAAGTAAGTATGCATACACCGATCGTCGCCGATGTATAGCAACGAAGACCGGCAATACAACTACATACTACACTTACAGTCACAGAAAAGAAAGTGTAAAACTATAATATTTGGAATCCACAATCACTTTAGACATCGTAAATCCGAAATATCAGATACTCCGCATTTCATGCCTAACTGTATGAATTCCACATATTGTATCACATTCCAGATAAATAGACAGTATTAAACTTTTCGAACAGATAATCAAATACCCAAAATTTCCCAAAGTGCTCAACACTTGAGCGGAGTTCAAATAATCCCAGAATATGTCATAGTACCAGTGATCCAGCCGTAGAAGGGTCAAGCCAACGCCTCACATGTGGCACGCCGTACTGCCCCAAACCCGAAGGTTCAAAAGGCAGTTCAAGATGGTCACATAATCGAGTTAAGGTTTGTTGTCTTCTAGAGGGTCCACCGCTTAACTTGTACAATTTTTCCGAAAGATTTAAACCCGATAAAAATTCAACACTTGAAAATTTTGCCGTGCCGGGATAAAGTGGGTTAATGATATCCGTTCAAATAGTTTAACAGTTTCTAAATATCCGGAAATAATAACGAATTTAAATTTTCCGATCGAATCTACGATTACAAAAGAAACCCCAGAATACTCAACACTTGAGTCAGAATAAAAATACCCATAAAATATACACCAGAGAAGTATGAATTAATGTGCAAAAATTATCCCATGAACTCTTTATACTACCGCGGTTCCGCGGCCCAAGCGAGGTTCGGCCGCGGTTCCGCGGCGGTATGTACGGATCAGTGGATCATTTTTCTACCGAATTTCTTATTTTTTCTTGCTGTATTTTTCAGGTATTTTTAATTCAGAAAAATCCCAGATTTTGAAAAATTTCCAGAGAGGGGGTTAAATTTGTCGGTACGGGTTCGATCGGAGTTTTAACTTCGTAAACATGTCGCCTAATGCTCTAGCTAGGCTCTGATACCACTGTAGGGTTCCTAGGCACACTTGTGAAGGTTCATAAAGCATCAAACATGCCCAAATAAAATTTTGCATGTGCCGAACAACCCAAAGACGGGATCTTTGCTAGATTATTAGGGTTTAGCATGCAAGATGATATCTTTAAAGCTAAGTGTGAGGGATTACAACCTTTGTAGTCCGCTCCTTCGCTTCACAAGCTCTGAGTAAAAGTCCCTTCGCCGCGATCCACGATCTCCCGGACTCAAGAGAGGCTCCACGACTCGAACGATCCATTCTAGCTTGAAGTGTTCTGATTCTCCGATGATCTACGTCGAAGTCGCTATAACCCAAGCTTTCTCACTCTAAAGAGATGAACACCCTAATCTAATGGGCTAGATTAGATGAGGATGATGGAGTAGTATTTATGCTATCTTTTTTTATTTTACTTTCTCACAATAAATCATCACATAAGGAATTTCTAGTGAGCTCTCTCTTTCAAAAACCAAAGAGAGAAGAAGATGAAGAATGAAAGAATAATCCTTTTGTGATGAATAGAAGTAAAGAATATATGATTGATTATTGAACCATGGTCAAGGATGAGATGCTAAGACTTTGTAGAGAATAAACTAGAGTTAGGGTTTGGTTAGGTTAAGGATAAGTATCAACCATAATATCTTAACCAAGACAAAAGGAAAAGCTTCTAGAATGTGCAAGAAGAAGCTAACCCTAATCAAACCCTAATCCCATTTAATCATCCTTAAACGTGTTTAATAATAAATCATATCATGTCACAATAATATATATCACATATATATTATATATTTGCAACAAAAGAAAATAATACATTTAACATATATCGCATATATATCAATGTATTAATCCGGTGAGAAAATGAAATAATAAAGCGAGCCACTATTAGATAATGTAATACAATATATCATATATATTATTATACATTAAATCATCGAATCAACACTTGATCCAATGATCCGGCTATATCGAATATAACCGGCTAATATATCATGTACCGATTCTTCGAATCAACACTTGATCCGATGTCCCGATTCATATCTAAATATCGCGAGAATATAATACGGTATCTCATATCGTATTATCCTCGGTCCTGCACATATCACATATGTGCCTCTACTCCGTTTTGCCTGAGCCAAGAAACCTCTGTGTAGGACTCTAAAGAATCGTCAATACGCCGGTAGCAGGTGATGATTATATCAAACACCCACAAGCTGCAAGCAGTCAGCTAAACGTAACAGCCACCCAGGTATTGATCGATCAGAAGATCAACAAGCTAGCCTATTCGTTCTCCTATGAATCCAATCAGTAACACTCCCGTACAGTCCGGTCTGTTCGTCTGATATGTCGCATATCAAGTCTAGGGGTGGTATACGTCAGACCCCAGTAACCGATAAGTCGTGTCGATGTAAGGCTCATAACAGGTCGAGATACTACTGGTAACACTTACCAGTATATCTCTATATCAGCCCTGGCCAGGGACTTCCAGTTATAGCCAATCGAACACTGCACGACATCAACTCCCTATACCGGGAGAGACGAATCCCCTCCTATCGTTCATTGCCTCCATGTGATTCGGGACTGTACCCAAAAGCCACCGTTTTGCACACCCTCTTGGACGTAGTAAGGTGGAAATCAAAGCACAGTGGGAATCATACAAGACTCTATGACGATCTCGGGTCTACAGACTACCCTGTACCAGTGTCACCAGAGAACTGCCATCTGACGTGTGGTATATCACCAACTGGGAGTTCTCGGCGAGTCCGTCCAGTGTACCCAGTCTCCACTGAGCACCCGTACACCATCCTTGATGTCAAACACCGATGGATATGGGATCATCCATCGCCCATCATATGGGTCAAAATGCGTATACGCTAGTCTACTCTGGTGTATCGATGCCCTGTCTCGATATACCCTCGACTAGGAACATTTATAGGATGTACTTATCGACTACAGTGGCCCCACTAGTATGATCTCATCATAATCCCAGTAGTCGAGTACAGATCCTAAGGGCTTTATCAACGTGTGAGAGAAAGACAGTAAACCAATGCAAGTCAACATGTTAAGATAAAGTGAAACCAAATAGCATACTATCATGACGAGCAAGAAAGTCCTCTCTGTATATATCCAAGCATCCATTATAATATACATCAAATGTACAACAATGGCCTCTAGGGCATATCCATAACTAACACTACTTCCCTAGTTTCCTTCAGGGTAGAAGGTAGAGACTGTAGAATCAGGTCAGTATCTGACCCGTTCTCCGACGTGGTCTTTAGGTCAGTGAGCTTATCAATATAGCTAGTCACTGTAAGGACGTTGTCCCCTACAGATGACCCGTCAGCTAACCTCGCTTGAATTAATTCGTTCTAGATTTCATATCTGGTGATATGAGATTGCTCTCCATATAAATCTTTGTTATGGAGAAAGATGGAAAATAAGTTCATCTTCTTGTGCTGCTTCTGGTCTACACCATCAACTGAAGCTAACACGAAGCACTTAGCTTTCGCTTTATCTTTTTCCCTTGTCTGACGGATATCCATATCCGCGACAGTGGAAACTGGACCTGAGACGGCGGGATCTGGAGTAGTAATAGAGTGGTCCAGCTTGTCATAGCCAATGGACATCTGGACAGACCTTTGCCAGTCATATAAGTCAGATTCAGTCAATTTGTTATCTAGATGTAACCTATGTGTGGTCACAGGGTCACTGCAATTAAGAGAGAGAGAAGAAAACATTTTAGCATGATGCTGTTGCAAGTTTAGATTGGTTTTTAATTTATCTAAACAGGATGGCTCCCACTGTTTCTCGAATCCCTCCTCAAACCATAAAAGAAGAATTAGCCAGGACTATTCTCACCGTACAATTCTTGCTTAACCGTTCAGCCAGGCTAGTGTCGATACTTCGAGGGAGGTTTTCCAACGCTTTCGCGAAGTTCCTTAATTAAATAACCTCTTTTCTCTGGGGGCGTAGACCCGCTGACACCTTTCTAGGCACCTACTTGGTTTATAGCATTGATCGTTAAGTGATGAATCTCCTGATAATTAGCATATACTCTCAGTAGGATCGGGATCCAAAATATCATCGTATGATAATGTTGAAGGAATCCTACCAACATTCATCAAACTCCAAAATGGTATGCTCTTTCTGCAAATTTCAGTTTCCTTAGAAATTCCCGATATGGATTTTTGCCCCATGCTCTTATGACCTTGACGAAGGCCAACATATCATAAGTCACATGTCAAGTTCTACCCGTCATTATCCAGGTTAATTTGAACCCATCCGTACATACCCTTGACGAAGGCCAAAATAGTAGTACGATTGTCCCAAACCAACGCATCTATCTATGCTACAGATAAATATCCAGCAGCTACCAATCACTTGCCTTGGCGAAGGTCAAAATACATAGCTTGAATACTACTGAATATTTAACTGAAATGACGGAGGGCTACGACTGGTTTTGGCAAAACCGTGAACGTAGTGAACTTGATATAATCGAAGGAACCTGATACTTTTTAAAAGGAGTAGTTAAAGCTCCGCAATTTAAAAAATCTGTTCTTTTAAAATAACCGAGTGGTTTCTTTTAAATTTGTTCCAACGATTTAAACTTTGGTTTATTTTCTTTGCATAATAATGCGTCCCATCTTTAATCTTATCATTGCAGAAAACAACGAAAATACAACGTCCTCTTATGCCATCCGCATTCGCCACGGGGTCCCGTCATCACCCGTTAGGTTACTTAACTAACGACAGAGCGGGGGCTGGGCTAGCGCGGGTGTAAAACATAAGTAACGTCTAATAGCTATCATATATAGATATTATACATTCGTCAAACGCAATAATATTCATTCCAGATCACAGATGAACTTTATTGGATTTGCAAGCAATCCGTGTTTGTTTTGAGCCTGCAAAAAAAGACGGATTACACAGTTGTGATGAATAGCCATTACCCCATCCAAGACCCCTACGGGTACGGCAAACTACCCGCCCGGCAGTTTGTGCACCCCACCTTGGGTCTGTCCTAGGAGCAAAAACAGTAAAATGAAATAATACAACGGTGGCTACAACCGCAACCTGGATGTGCCCCGCAAAATAATATTACAACAAATTACATTTACATCAAATGAATTACATAATAACCCATCACATAACCCCGGCTATACATCACAACAGTCCAACACAGTTCATATACACAAACAGATAAAATCCATTACAGAAATGTGCAACCCCCTGCCAACCGACATACTAGCAGTTAGGGGTGGTTTACGAACACATTATACAAACACAGATATAATCCAACAAGCAAATACCGTATAATTTCGATCGATTAAACACATTTAATTTTGCTCCAATACTTCTCTGTAAATCTGAAATCTGAGTAAAAATTAAAATATTCCAGAAAATACCAAATATCACAGAGAACCAACACAAGAAAATTGGGCAGATGAATCGGCAACTCGGCGGCGGAATCGCGGCGGATCGGTGGGACCCACCGCGGTTCCGCGGCGATTTAGCTGATTCATGAGCCTAGTTTTCTTGGGTGTTCTAATACTATCATTTAGGGCTTTCTGAACCTCCCTGAAAAATTTTTGGACTTCATTTAAAAATCGACAGAAACTCATGATATCGGGGTTTTCCGGTTTTGTTTTTTCCGTTCGAAATTCATACAATTTTGCAAGTGAGTTATTTATTGTTTAGCGAGGCTCTGATACCACTGTAAGTCGATGTGTAACACCCCACGACTTGCGGGGAGGCGGAAATATGAAAAACGATCTTGTTCTTTGCTTAAACATCGACTAACCGCATGAATCGAAGCTAAACGATAACTAACAACAATCATAGAAGTTCTAAACTACTATGTGAAGTGATTATACCTCAAGAACCATGTCCTTCGGGTCTTCATCGCTGTCCTCCACTCCTCGTAGGCTCCTTGGAACATCGGCACCTCAACGACCTCCTCGAATCAAAGACGATCCACCCGAAAGTTCCTACACCAAGCTTAATCTCAAACTTGAGATAACTAGTTTGCTCAAATCGCTAATCTAAGCTAACTAGGTGATATAGAGTGAGGTTATGGATGTATTAGTCTAGCTAACCCTTGTACTCAACACATGAGAGGGGAGGATTAGGGTTTTGAAGAGAGAGAGTTTGAGGAGAGAGAAGATGAACATGATAATGAAATGAGAAAATGAGCTATCATAATATATATCAAGCATTATTGTTTTTCAAGAAAAGAAAAGAAAATGATTTACAACCATGCTTGATAAGTATCTTATGGTGATTCATCTCCATGAGTCATTAAGCAATTATGAAGCATTAATGACATGGATGAATCATCCATATGACTCACTAATCTCATTCAATGTATATGCCACCTTAACCCCCTTAGTCACCATCTTCTAGAAGGTTCCCGACAAATTACGAGAATGCCCCTCCAATCCGTGAAAACACGGAAAAACTTTAGACTGTATAAATCCAATAACCCGATACTAGAATCTGGCTTAAACCAAAGCCGGCTAGTAAAAACTATCCGAAAAACTCGTACGTACATAAACACACGTACGCGTTCGAACCCTTGTTGTAAAACCATACGACCTCTATATCGTTTCGCCTGGAGCAGGGAAACTCTCTGTGTAGGACTCTAAAGACTCGACACTACGCTGGCAGTGGGTTTAACTACAGACCGCAAGCGGCACTAGCTGTACGTAACGGTCCCCAGGTAGATGTCGATAAGAAGGCCGATGAGGAAAATCATCCGAACTCCCACTGAGCCTGATGTGACAATCTCCGTACAGTCCGGTCTGTTCGTCTAAGACTATCGCATATCAAGCCTAGGGGCGGCAAGCGTCAGTCCCCTAATAGCTGTATAAGTCGTGTCGGAGCGAAGCCCATTACACCCTGAGAAGCTACTGGAACCTACCAGTATATCTCACTTGCCCTGGCCAGGGACTTTGCGTAATGGCTCTCTGACACAGTGCGATATCATCTCCCAATACCGGGAGAGACGAATCTTATCTAACCGCCACTGCCTCCATGTGCTCGGGACTGCACCCAACTGCTACCTGTTTGCACGACTCCTTTGAGCCGTGGTAGGGTAGCAATCTAAGAATAGTAGGACACACTCGAGGGAAGTAGCAGTGTCAAGTCTGCGGACTATGCTGTACTCATGTCACCTAGGAACTGATAACTGACGATGGGTATAATACCAACCAATCAGTTCCTCGGTGAGTCCTTTCCGGTGTACCCGTAACCTAACGAGCACCTGTATACTATCTCCAGTACGACGTACTGATGGCTGTGGGACAGACCGTTTCCCCAACTGGGATGAGAAGCGTATACACTTAGTCTACTCCGGAATATCGATGCCCTATCTCGATAATCCAACGACCAGGGACCTGTATAGGATGTTGCTTACAGACTACCCAGCCCCCACTAGTGTGATTGCCATCACGACGCTGGTAATCAAGCAAAGATCCTATGGGCTCTACTAATATGTATAAGTGATACGTTACAAGAAACATATGCACATATTAAAGTAGACTCAAACCAAGTAGCATACTACCATGTTTAGCAAGACTGTTATATACAAATGTGAATATCCCAAGCTTCCATTAAGTAATATACATGCTAGAATGATACAATAATGGCCTCTAGGGCATATACACTAACAAGTTCCTTTGCTAAAGCTATAGCCCCATTGTTGTCACAATACAGAGGTATTGGAGCAACAATGGACGGAACCACTTGAAGTTCTGTTAAGAACTTTCTCATCCAGGCTGCTTCTTTTGCGGCATCAGAAGCTGCGATATACTCCGCTTCCATCGTTGAGTCAGCAACGGTTTCCTGCTTGGAACTCTTCCAACAGACCGCCCCTCCATTGAGGGTAAAGACATAACCCGACATGGATTTGGAGTCATCCTTGTCACTCTGGAAGCTAGAGTCAGCAAAGGCCTCGATCTGGAGGTCTTTTCCGCCGTAAACCAAGAACATATCCCTAGTCCTTCTCAGGTACTTTAGAATGTTCTTTACCGCTATCCAGTGCTTCTCCCAAGGGTTTGACCGATACCAGCTTTCTACACTCAGTGCATAAGCTACATCTGGTCTGGTACACAACATCGCATACATTATAGAGCCTGCTGCAGAAGCGTAGGGTATAATAGACATGCGATCCCTTTCCAAATCAGTCTTGGGAGACATCTCTTTAGAGGGTGATTCCGTGACAAGCCGGTAAATTACCGCGCTTTGAATCTTCCATACTGAATCTTTTCAGTATGGTGTCGATGTACCTGGATTGCGAAAGTCCCAATATCCTCTTAGATCTATCATGATAGATCTGGATCCCCAGAATGTAAGAGGCATCACCTAGGTCTGTCATGGAGAACTTGTATGACAAGAATCCTTTGACAGATTGTAGCATAGGAATGGCACTTCCTATCAAGAGAATGCCATCCACGTACAAGACGAGCAATACAACAATTCGTGCTACAATCTTACTATAAATGCATGGCTCATCTGGATTTTTGATAAAGTCAAATTCTTTGACCGTCTCATCGAAACATATGTTCCAACTCCGCGATGCCTGTTTCAGTCCATAAATGGACTTAAGCAACTTGCACACTTTCCCGCTGCTCCCACTCTGAATGAAACCTTCTGGCTGGTCCATATAGACACACTCCTCTAAATTTCCATTTAGAAAAGCGGTTTCTACGTCCATCTGCCAAATCTCATAATCGTGGAAGGCAGCAATGGCAAGAAGGATCCGAATGGATTTGAGCGTAGCCACTGGAGAAAAGGTTTCGTCATAGTCCAAATCAGGTCTTTGACGAAAACCCTTTGCAACAAGTCTAGCCTTATAAGTCTCAACCTGTCCATCTACACCAATCTTCTTTTTGAAGATCCATTTGCAGCCTACGGGTTTTACCCCTTCTGGAGCAACGTCCAAAGTCCATACTTTGTTGGTGTACATGGACTCCATCTCGGTCCGCATTGCATCCAGCCATTTTACCGAGTCAGTGCTCTGAATGGCCTGATGGAAGTTAGTCGGATCATCATTGTCAATGATGCAATCCTCTCTATCCCCGTCTATGAGAAAACCATAGTATCTCTCAGGTGGATGAGAAAGCCTACTACTCCTGCGGAGCGGTGCAGGAATGTCCTGTTCTTTTGAAACTTCTTGTTCCACCAAGCTTTCAGTTATAGCTTATGGTTCTGGAATTTCTTCCAGTTCTATTGCGCTCCCACTTGTTTCTTTTTCTAAGAACTGATGTTCCAGAAAGTAGGCATGACGAGAAACAAAAACCTTTTGTTCCTCTGCGTAAAAGAAAAGATACCCCCTGGAGTTCTTTGGGTATCCCACAAACTTACACAGTACTGAGCGTGACTCGAGTTTGTCCGCATGCTGCTTTTTGACAAAAGCTGGACATCCCCATATCTTCAGATATTGAAGGTAGGGTTTCTTTCCACTCCACATCTAATATGGTGTGGCAGGCACAGTCTTGGTAGGAACCTTGTTCAAAAAATATGCAGCTGATTCTAGTGCATAACCCCAGAATGATCGCGATAACTCAGCGTTACTCATCATGGAACGTACCATATCCAATAGGGTTCGGTTCTTTCTTTCCGATACACCGTTATGTTGTGGAGTATATGGAGGAGTAAGCTGAGAGAGAATTCCATTCTCTTTTAGGTAATCCAGGAACTCGGCGCTTAGGTATTCACCACATCGATCAGATCTTAGTGTCTTGATACTTTTGCCGGTTTGTTTTTCTACTTCATTCTTATATTCCCGGAATTTCTCAAAGGCCTCGGATTTATGCTTCATTAAGAAGATATGTCCATACCTGGAGAAATCGTCCGTAAAAGTAATGAAATATGAAAAACCACTTCTTGCATGTATAGACATTGGACCACACACGTCACTGTGTACGAGTCCCAAGAGCTCGCTCGCTCTTACTCCGTGTCTAGTGAACGGAGTCTTTGTCGTCTTTCCTTTGAGACATGATTGACAAGTTGCATAAGAATGATATTTGAACAGATCCAAATATCCTTCTTTATGTAACTTAGTTAACCTTGTCTCATTGATGTGACCCAGTCTACAATGCCATAAGAAAGCATGATTTAATTCTGGAGACTTTCTTTTGTGTGTATTCTGGATATTGAAGATCTGCGGTTGGTGTAATACGTATATACCGTTGCTTAATGTACCCGACCCAATCAAAACATGATTAAGGTGAATGTTTACAACATTGCTTACAAATGAAAAATCATAACCTTCTTTAGACATTAAAGATACAGATATGATATTACAAGTCGACTGGGTACAAAATAACAGTTGCGCAAAAACAAAACATGTCCATCTGTCAATCCTATCTGATAGTCCCCCACGGACTCAGTATTCATGCTTGCTCCGTTTGCAACTTTGAGGGCCATATCACCCGCCTTCAAAACCCTACGGCTTCTCAGTGCCTGTAAAGAATTACAGATATAAGATCCTGATCCGGTATCCAATACCCAGAAAGTAGAGTTGATTGACAGATATTTTTCAATTACATACACACTTGAAGCCGAAGCTACAATTTGCTTCGGGTCCTGGTTCTTGGCCCTCCAAGCCCTGCAATCTTTCTTCCAATGTCCTTTCTTATGACAATAAAAGTATTCTTCCTTCCCCACAATCTGTCCCGCTACCTTTGCTTTTCCTTGGCTTCCACCTTACTAACACCGCCCCTTGGTTTGGTGGAGGCCTTCTTCTTCTTTCCTTTGGCTTTCGCCTTGGACCTAAAAGAGAAAGCTACTCCAACAAACAAAGCGGGTTTTTCCCTGACTTTCTGCAGGGCGCCCTCTGCACTCCTCAACATATTGAGGAGTTCCAGAAGTTCAACTTATTTTCCTTGCATGTTGAAATTCAGGATAAACTGGGCGTAGGTGGAAGGAAGGGACTGGAGAATCAAGTCAGTGTACATCTCATTCTCTAACGTGGTCCCGAGGTCCTCAATGTAGCCAATCATCTTAAGGACGTGTTTCCCTACAGATGATCTGATGGCCAACCTCACTGAAAATAGCTTCTTCGAGATCTCGTATCTTGCGATACAGGATTACTCTCCATATAGTTCCTTAGTATGGAGAAATATGGATTCAAGATCCATATTCTCGTGCCTCCTCTGATGTTCATTGTCCATAGAGGCAAGCATGAGGCACTTGGCCTTCGCGCTGTCAATCTCCCAAGTCTTACGGATTTCCTTATCCGCGATACTGGATTCTGGACCTGGGACGGCGGGGGCCTTAGTGGTAAGGAGATACCCCAACTTTTCATAAGTGATTGCCATTTTGACATTCCAGAACCAATCTTTGTTGTTTTGCCCTGTCAGTATATTTTTATCTAATAGTAACTTAAGGCCCGTTATGATGTTTGGTTGCTGCAATTAGGAGAGAGAGAAGAAACACTTTAGCATGATACTCTTGCGAGTTTAGAGTGGTTTTTAGTTTGTTTAAATAGGATGGCTCCCACTGTTTCTCGAATCCTTCCTCAAACCATAAAAGAAGAACTAGTCGGGATTGATCTCACCGTACAATACTTGCTTAACCGTTCAGCCAGGCCGGTGTCGGTACATCGAGGGAGGTTTTACGACGCTTTCACAAAGTTCCTTAATTAAATAACCTCTTTTCCCTGTGGGCGTAGCCCCGCTAACACCTTTCTAAACACCTACTTGGTTTATAGCATTGATCGTTGAGTGAAAAAAAAATTCCCGAGGAGTAGAATATACTCACAGTAGGATCGGGATCCAAATATCATTGTGTGATAAAGTTGAAGGAATCCGACCAAAATTATCACACTCTAAATGGTATGCAACACTAGAAAGTTTCAGTTTCTTTAGAAACTCCCGATGTGGATTTTTGCCCCATGCTCTTATGACCTTGACGAAGGCCAACATATCATAAATCACATGTCAAGTTCTACCCGTCATTATCCAGGTTAATTTGAACCCACCCGTACATACTCTTGACGAAGGACAAAATAGCAGTACGACTGTCCCAAACCAACGCATCTATCTATGCAACAGATAAATATTCGGCAGCTACCAATCATTATGCCTTGGCGAAGGTCAAAATGTATAGCTTGAATACTACTGAATATTTAACTGAAATGACGGAGGGCTACGAATGGTTTTGGCGAAATCGTAAACGTAGTGAACTAGATATAATCGAAGGAACTTGATAGCTTTTAAAAGAAGCGGTTTTAGCTCCGCATTTTAAAAGTTTTGCTATTTTGAAAAAACCGAGTGGTTTTGAAATTGTTCCAACGATTCAACTTTGGTTTGTTTTCTTTGCATTAATATAATGCGTCCCATCAATTAATCCTACCATTGCAGAAAACAACGAAAATATGACATACGCTTATGCCATCCGCATTCGCCACTGGGCCCCGTCATCACCCGTTAGGTTACTTAAATAACGACAGAGCGGGGGCTGGACTAGCGCGGATGCAAAACATAAGCAACGCCTACTAGATATCATATATATATATATATACATTCATCAGACACAATGATAGTCATTCCAGATCACAGATGAACACGTTGGATATGCTAGGAATCCGCATTTCGTTCGAGCATGCAACGAAAGACGGATTACACGGTCGCGATGAATAGCCAAACCCTACCCTAGACGCCTATGGGTGCGACAAACTACCCGCCAAATACCCGAAGTGAAGCAGCCTCCCTCAACAACGTGAGTAGGCCACTCAGCACTTCAAAATACCCGGTAGTTTATGCATCCCACCTTGGGTCTATCCTAGGAGCAAAAACAATAAAAGAAATAATATACAATGGTGGATACAACCTCAACCTGGATGTGCGACCATAAAACAGTATTACATCAATTTACAATTTACATCGAATGGAAAATGAAAAACACTCTCACATCCCTGGCTATTCATCCACGACAATCCAACAAGTTCATATACACAAACCAATATCACAGATCACAGATATGTGCAACCTCCACTAATCGACGTATAGCGATTAGCAGACGTTCAGCACATATAACACATAATAGATATAATCCGATTAGCTAAAGTTTATAGAATTTCGATCGATATTTCAAATTTGAAACTACCCCAAATACAAAACTGTACTCAAAGGAATCTGGGCAGAAACAAAGTATCTGAAAAATCACAAAACATCAAGCTGGACAATCTGCAAGAAAAACGAGTTGACTCCGAGTCGACTTGGCCGTGGATCCGCGGCGAAACGCCTGGTTTCTCCGCGCTTCCGCGGCAGTCTGACCGAGTCACGAGCTCGTTTTTCTTGGGTGTCCCTAAAAAAGCCTGCACATATTTTTCAGGTCTCTGAAAATATTTTTAGACCTGTTTTGAAAATCGGCAGAAAACATGAATTTTTGATGTATTTTGCGATTTGTCCGGGATCGAAATTCTAAAGACTTTGCTAACATATTAGTTATTATTTAGCTAGGCTCTGATACCACTGTCAGTCTATGATACCCACACCGGTGCTTGACGGGGGGCGGAAAAGGTAAAAATCGAATTTTTATCACAAGGTAACATAAACTAACCATGAAGGATCTTTGCTAAACAATAACTAACAAACTAACTTAGAGTTTTAACTACTAGGTTAGATGGTTATACCCAGTTCTTGAACTCCTCTTCTTGTTGTGGTCCTCCTTGTTGCGAGCTCCTTGGAGTGGTTTAGATGGCTCCTCCTCGTTGTCTTCTCTAGGTCAAAGAACGATCCACCCGAAGGCCTCTACCATGAGCTCATATCTCAACAATGAAGTAACTAGAGTGCTTGGTTTGCTACACTAAAAACCATAGAGTGAGTAGAGAAGTATTTTGGTGGTTTAGTCTCAAAACTTTGATTTTCAACACATGAAACACTTAAGCTTTTTGAAAGAGGAAGAGGGAGAGCAAACTGTGAGAGAGAAAGGTAATGAGAGAGTGAGAGAACAAAGTTCTTATATGAGAATTATATGATAATAATAATAATAATTAAGAAAATTGTAATGGTGAATTGATTTGACCATTGTCATTTCATAATTAATGCTAAGTATGCTTCAAAAAAAAATATCTCATGCTCAACCAAAAAATATCTAAGTCAACATAAGTCA
Organism: Agapanthus africanus; assembly: GCA_030015575.1. Classification (NCBI taxonomy): domain Eukaryota; kingdom Viridiplantae; phylum Streptophyta; class Magnoliopsida; order Asparagales; family Amaryllidaceae; genus Agapanthus; species Agapanthus africanus. Next base: position 136,535,001 of record CM057347.1, on the reverse strand, counting down.
ACTTAGTCAAATGGTCAAACCAACTCTAGCCATGATATAATTATCCTTAATTAAAACTATTAATCATTTTCCTCCTTCTCATTATGGTTTTGATCAAGTCAATGGTCAAAACCCTAATGAGGGGTCTCCCTATCCGCCTCTGTCAACTGTACATACATACCCGCATTCGCGTTCTATAGAAACACGAATACAATGAGACTAGACCAATCCCAAAACTAATACTAGGATCTGGCTTAAACTAAAGCCCACTGGTATCAACTGCCCGAAACGAAACGTGCACAAGTGCGCGTATGTGAACGAACCCTGTCGTAAAACCATATGACCTCTACTTTATTTCGCCCAAAGGTGAACAACCCTCTGTGTGGGACTCTAAACATTCGACACTATGCTGGCAGTGGGTTTAACTACAGGCCGCAAGCGGTACTAGCTGTACGTAACGGTCCCCAGGTAGATGTCGATAAGAAGTGTTAGTTGTATGTATGCCCTAGAGGCCAGTATTGTACAGATGATGTATATTATATTGGATGCTTGGACATATATAGAGAGGACTTTCTTGCTCGATATGATAGTATGCTATCTGGTTGCTCTTTACTTTAACATGTATACTTGTCTCTTTATACTGTCTTATCGTTACATGTTGGTAAAGCCCTTAGGATGTGTACTTGACTACCTGGACTATGATGCGGATCATACTAGTGGGGACATGGTAGTCCATAAGTACATCCTTCAAGGTCCCTAGTCATGGGTGTATCGAGACGGGGCATCGATATACCAGTGTAGACTAGCGTATATGCTTCTCGACCCATGAGATGGGCGATGGATGATCCCATATCTATTGGTGTTTGACATCAGAGATGGTATACGGGTGCTCAGTGGAGACTGGGTACACTGGACGGACTCGCCGAGAACTCCCAGATGGTATTATACCTTACGTCAGATGGCAGTTCTCTGGTGACACTTGTGCAAGTTAGTCTGTAGACCCGAGATCGTGCTTTGATTTCCACCTTACCACGTCCATGAGGGTGTGCAAAACGGTGGTTTTTGGGTACAGTCCCGTGTCATATGGAGGCAATGAGCGATAGGAGGAGTTTCGTCTCTCCCGGTATTGGGGGTTGATGTTGCGCTGTGCTCGATTGGCTATAACAGGGAAGTCCCCGGCCAGGGCTGATTCAGAGATTTGCTGGTAAGTGTTACCAGTAGTTTCTCGACCAGTTATGAGCCTCATATCGGCACGACTTATCGGTTATTGGGGTCTGACATTTACCACCCCTAGACTTGATATGCAACATATCAGACGAGGAGACCGGACTGTACGGGAAGTGTTGCCGGCAGGCTTTCACAGGAGTTGGAGCGGGCTTGCTTGCTGATCTTCTAATCGCTCAATACCCGGGTATCCGTTACGTCCGGGTAGCCGTTACGTCCAGCTAGTACCGCTGACGGCTTGTGGGTGCTTGATGTGATCATCACCTACTGCCGGCGTATTGACTAGTCTTTAGAGTCTTACATAGAGGTTTTACTGGCTCAAGCAAAACGAAATAGGAGCACGTATGTGATATGTGCGAGACCGAGAATAAATGCATGTATGTGATACCGTATTCTATTTTTGCGACTTTTCTTTTAGTATCGGTCGGTTATATATGATATGACCGGGTTATCGAATCAAGTGTTGATTCGATAAGTCGATACGATGTATGTTAGCCGGTTATATGAGATATGACCGGATTATTAAGTCAAGTGTTGATTTAATAATTAAGTGTATAATTGTATATTAAATATACTAATTTACATTTGCTAACACTTGTTCACTTTAGGGTTTTTCTCACATGTACACTACTTTAACATATATATGATATATGTTAAAATGTGTTATCATATTGTATCATGGTTGATGATACACTAAACATGGGTGTGTATGACTTACACCATTCTATATTTAAATGGTGGTTAATAATTATTTAAAGTAATTACAAATTAGTGGACATTTTTGTCATAAGCTTGAAGCTTGTGGAAGCTTGTGGATACTTTGACAAAGTCCACTGGATTTGTTTTACCTTAGATTTTTATTAACCTAACCATTTAGACTTAGCCATGGTTATGTCCCACCATGAGTTAGTATATGATACTCACTCACCATGGTTAGAATTCTCACTTGATCATTATCCTCATCTCTTTCTTTTCTTCTTCTTCTTCATTGTAAAAAGAAAAAAGGAAACTAGGGTTTGATCCAAAGTGAGAAACAAAATTCTAAAGAGAACCCACTTTCTATTTCTCCATCCTCTACTAGACTAGCACTTTAGTTTAGGGTGTTTACTTCACTAATTCTCTAGTTAGTGAAGTAGGAGCTTGAGTCGGAATTCTCTCGACGTAGATCATCTTCGGCCTCGGAGACTTCAAGCAAGGTCGCACCTTTTCGCCTCGTGAAGCCATGCAAGGGTCCGGGAGAACCACGATCACAGCGAAGGGACTTCATCAAGGAGCTAAAGAAGTGCAGGACCGATCTACAAAGGTTGTATTTCGTGATCTCTTAGAGAAGTGCAGGACTTCATCAAAGATGTTTGCTTGCCTTTCGATTCGCCTAAACTCTAGTATACGATCTTGCTTAGTGTTATTCGGCACATAAAATTTTAATTTTGGCATGGTCGATGCCTTGTAGAGCCTTGTTAGCGTGTCTAGTAACCCTACAGTGGTATCAGAGCCTAGCTAGAGCATTAGGCGATGTGTTAACGAAGTTAAAACTCCGAACGAACCCGAACACGTCGAAATCAAACCCTCTCTGTACAATTTTTAAAATCTGGGATTTTTCCAAATTAAAAATGCTTAAAAAAATCAGCAGGAAAATATAAAGAATATTGTGCAAAACGACACTGTTTAGAGCCCAAAGCGCCGCGGATCCGCGGCACGAGCATGGCTCGTGCGGCGGTTCCGCGGCCATATTGTGATGTCACCTTTAATTGTTTGCACAGTAATGTTCCTATTCAATTTCCTGATATTTTTCTGGGCATTTTTATCTGACTCAAGTGTTGAGTATTTTGGGGTTTATTTTGAAATTGTCGATTCGATCGGAGAATTTAATTTTGTTCTGTTATTCCGGATAATTTAGAAAGTATTAAAATATTCGAACGGATATCATTAACTCAATTTTTTCCCGGCACGAAAAACATTCAAGTGTTGAATTTTTATCGGGTTTTAAATCTTTCGGAAAAACGTGCATGTGATGTGACGGGCCCTCTAGAAGACAACAAAACTTAACTCGATTATGTGACCATCTTGAACTGCCCTTTAAACCTTAGGGTTTGGGTCAGTACGGCGTGCCACATGTAAGGCGTTGGCTTGACCCTTCTACGGCTGGACCGTTGCTACTGTGACGTATTCTGGAATTTTTGAACTCCGCTCAAGTGTTGAGCTATTGAGGAAATCTTGGGTATTTGATTATTCGATCGGAAAGTTTAATACTGTCTATTTATCTGGAATGTGATACAATATGTGGAATTCAGGCAGTTAGGCATGAAATGCGGAATATGTGATATTTCGGATTTACGATGTCTAAAGAGATTGTGGATTCCAAATGTTGTAGTTTTACACTTTCTTTTCTATGACCGTAAGTGTAATATGTGATATCACCGGTTTCGTTGCTATATGTCAACGACAATTGGGATGCGCATATTTACTTACGTTGATAACATGTGATGTTATGTGTTGCTGGATATATTATATTGGATCGTCGCGTTCTGAATAGCCGGAGGTTTTATGTGAGATGAGAGTTTTTATTTTCATTCATGTAAAATAAAATGTATGTAATATTCTTTTATTGGGGCACTTCCGGGTCGAGGTTGATGTCACCATTTGTATATTATTTACTTTTCCGCACTAGGATAGACCCAAGAAGGGGAGCACAAGTAACCGGGTTCTAGGGTCCAGTGGAAGACCAACTCGAGGAGTCGAGTCTGGGTCTCCTAACTCTAGAATTGGTAGGGTTGCTTGCCGCTCTCGTAGGGGTCTAGGGGTATGGGTTTGGCTATTCATCGCGACCGTGGAATCCGTGTTTTATAGAGGCTCAAAATAAAACACGGACGTCCTAGTATATCCAATGTTTCATATGTTTCTTCTGCTGCGATATCTGTGATGTGATCATGTGATGTGCTGTGATAAATACTATATATAGTATATATGATATATTATATAGACGTTACTTATGTTTTACACCCGCGCTAGCCCAGCCCTGCTCTGCCGTTAGTTACCTAACCTAACGGTGCACGAGGGGACATCGAGGCAAATGCGGATGGCATAAGTGTACATCGTATTTATCTGTAATGTTTAGGTGATTTAAATGATGGGACTTCATTAATGTGATTAATGAAAGAAAAGAAACCTAAAAGATGTTGTAGAATCAATTTTTTCAAAAAGGGGTAGCTACAGTTTTGCTTTGCATAGCGGTATATATGATATACCCTGCACCTTATTCGATGGGGAAAGAGCCGAGATCCCTTCACCGGGAGTGACCTCTTTAGTAAAACTGGCAGATGCTACAACATTCAGTTTGACTTTTGACTGCTTTTGGAGTTTTGCTTTGCATAGTGATATATATGATATGTCCTGCATCTTATTCGATGAGGAAAGAGCCGAGACCCCTTCACCGGGAGTGACCTCTTTAGCAAAACTAATGAAAGCCTCAAAATCAATCCATTTCAAAATTCACTCGATTCTACGACGATATCAAGTTCTTTACGCTCATGGTTTTCTGAAAAACCTGCGTAGCCCTCCGTCAATTCAGATAAGTAATATTTAGTATTCGTGCTGCGGTAGTTTGGCATGCGTCAAGGCGTAGTGTACGGTAGCTGATTATTACTTATCTGTAGCATGAGATGCGATTGGATTAGGGTATTCGTACGGCGTTGTTTGGCATGCGTCAAGGGTCGTACGGGTGGGTTTAATTCAATCACGAATTGTACGGGTTGAACTTGACTAGCGGACTATGGGTTGTTTGGCATGCGTCTAGGTCATAGCACGCTAGGGGAAAAATATTATCGGGAATTTCAAGTGTTGAGATTTGCAATGAGATTGCATACCTTCTATGAGATAGTTGGATCTCGATACCCACTATGAGTAATTGTTACTCCTGGGAGAGTTTTACACAGGACAATTAGCCGATCAAGTAGGTGTCTAGAAAGGTGTCAACGGGGTTACGCCTTTGGGAAAACGAGGTTTATTTTAATTAGGTCCGTGCGAAAGCACGGGGAACCTCCCTCAAAGTACCGACACTGGCCTGGCTGAAAGATTGGCGAAGTTGTAGGGTGTAATTAATCCCGGCTAGTCTTTCCTTTTAGGGTTTGAAGGAAGATTTGATAAAACCAGTAGCAGCCATCCTGATTAGATAAAATAATAAACCAATCTGATCTTGCAAGAGCATACGCTAAAGTATTTTCTTCTCTCTCTCCAGGTAGCGACCATTTCATGCCTTAATCAAGATAATAATATGGATGTATTGACCGAACCCACATGTTATACTGTGCTGGGGAACGTTGATTCCGTTCTTTCTTATAAGAGTTATAGGACTGAACAGAATATAGGGGAATACCAGGATTCCCATGCCACCCGTGTGAAGAAAGTACATGATGATGCATTTTCTTCGGGTGTGTTCGTTACGGAGAACTGTTTCTCCATTTACTCTACGTCCTGGGTATTAGATACCGGGTCAGGATCCCATATATGTAATCAGTTACATGGGCTTAGAAAAGGTAAAGAACTTGGAGAAGGTGATAAAGACATAAGGGTTGGAAATGGTGCAATTGTTGCAGCTAAAACCGTCGGGGAATATCACCTTGTATTGCCAACTGGTAATACATTAGTTTTGAACGAATGCTATTACATGTCGAACCTGATATGCAACATTATATCGGTTTCTTTACTAAGTAAAGAGGGATATAATTTTGTATTATAAGATAATGTTATGAACATTTTCCTTAACCAAAAGCTGGTTGGATCAGGCACGTTGTGCAATGGCATTTATGTTCTCAATCAATCAACAGTTCTGAGCATAACAAACACACACAAGAGGAAGAGTTCAGAACTGAACGAATCCTTCTTGTGGCATTGTAGACTCGGTCATATAAATGCGACACGGCTAGCTAAGTTGCATAAGGATGGATACTTGAAACCGTTCGAATTTTCATCTTATGACACTTGCCAGTCATGTCTTAAAAGCAAGATGACCAAAACTCCGTTTATGGGACACGGAGAAAGAGTTACCGAACTCTTGGGACTGATACATAGTGATGTATGCGGTCCCATGTCTACACATGCCAGGGATGGTTCTTCGTACTTCATTACATTCACTGACAATCTCTCTAGATTCGGATATGTGTTCCTGATGAAACACAAATCAGAAGCTTTTGAGAAATTTAGAGAATATAAACAAGAAGTCGAGAACCAAACCGGGAAAAGTATTAAAATCCTTCGATCTGATCGAGGAGGTGAATACTTGAGCAATGAATTCCTGGACTTCCTAAAAGAGAATGGGATTCTCTCTCAGCTAACTCCTCCATATACACCACAGCACAACGGTGTATCGGAATGGAGGAACCGCACCCTATTAGATATGGTGCGCTCAATGATGAGTACAGCTGAGTTACCTATTTCCTTCTGGGGATATGCGCTTGAGACAGCCATAGACCTATTGAATAGAGTTCCTACCAAATCTATGCCCACCACTCCATATGAGATATGGAAAGGGAAGAGACCACATCTTAATTACATTAAGATATGGGGTTGTCTGGCCTATGTCAAAAGACAAAATCCGGACAAACTCGAGGCAAAATTGTCTTATGTAAGTTTATAGGATATCCCAAAAATTCACAGGGGTATATCTTCTACCACCCCGAGGAACAAAAGGTGTTTGTTTCTCGACATGCCACTTTCTTAGAAAAAGGTTTTCTTATGAAACAGATTAGTGGCATTGAGGTAGAACTGGAAGAGGTTCCAGCGACACAAACTATAACAGAAGACTTGGTAGAACCAGAGGATTCAGTAGTACCCGACGAACCCCAGCCTCTCCGCCGATCTGGTAGGGTTTCTCGTCCACCTGACAGATACTACAGTTTTCTCATTGATGGTGGAAGCGAGGATTGCATCATGGCTGATGATGACCCAACTAGCTTCGAGCATGCCATCACGAGTGGAGACTCAGTGAAATGGCTGGATGCAATGCGGTCCGAGATGGAATCCATGTACACCAACAAAGTATGGACTTTGGAAGATGCTCCTGAAGGGGTAAAACCCATTGGGAGCAAGTGGATCTTCAAGAAAAAACTTGGTGTAGATGGGAAAGTGGAGACTTTCAAAGCTAGACTTGTTGCAATGGGTTTTCATCAAAGACCAGGTGTGGACTATGACGAAACATTTTCTCGAGTGGCTATGCTTAAATCCATCCGGATCATGCTTGCCATCGCTGCATATCATGACTACGAAATCTGGCAAATGGATGTTAAGACCGCCTTTCTAAACGGTGATTTAGAAGAGTGCGTGTACATGACTCAGCCAGAGGGCTTCATAGATAGTGGGAGCAGCGGGAAGGTGTGCAAGCTGCTTAAATCCATTTATGGATTAAAGCAAGCATTGCGGAGTTGGAACATCTGCTTTGACGTCGTTATCAAAGAGTTTGATTTCGTCAAAAACGTAGATGAACCTTGTATCTACAAGAAGGTAGCAGGGAGTAAGGTTGTCTTCCTTGTATTGTACGTGGACGACATACTCCTGATAGGAAATGACATTCCTATGCTGCATTCGGTCAAGCTCTTCTTATCTCAATAAAAGATCTAGGTGATGCCTCCTGCATATTGGGAATCAGGATCTATAGAGATAGATCTAAAAGGATATTGAGATTGTCCCAGTCCACGTACATTGACACCATACTAAAGAGGTTTAGTATGGAAGAGTCCAAACGTGGGTTTTTACCCACGATCTCAGGGCTCACTCTTTCCAAAGAGATGTCTCCCAAGACTGATTTGGAGAGAGCTCGGATGCAAGGGATACCCTATGCTTCGGCAGTAGGCTCTATCATATATGCGATGCTATGTACTCACTAAGTGTAGTGAGTAGGTATCAAGCTGATCCTGGAGAGAGTCACTGGACAGCTGTGAAGAGCATTCTCAAGTACTTACGAAGGACTAAAGAGATGCTCTTGGTGTATGGTAACGGAGAACTCCAAGTGGAGTCCTTTACCGATTCGAGCTTCCAGAGTGATAAGGATGACTCTAAGTCGCAGTCGGGATTTGTCTTTACCCTTTACGGAGGGGCGGTTAGCTGGAAGAGTTCCAAGCAGGAAACCATGGCAGACTCGACGATGGAGGCTAAATACATCGCTGCCAACGATGCTGCCAAAGAGGCTGTCTGGATCAAGAAGTTCATTACTGAACTTGGAGTGGTTCCATCCATTGAGCATCCAATACCTTTGTATTGCGATAACAATGGAGCGGTGGCTTTGGCCAAGGAACCCAGGTCCCATCAGCGATCCAGGCATATTCTGAGGCGGTATCACCTGATCCGGGAGATAGTTGATCGCCGGGAGATCGAGGTCAGGAGGGTTGACACGAAGAACAACACAGCAGATCCACTCACGAAGGCCATTCCCCAGATACAGTTTGAGAGACTCTTCGGGATGCTCGGTATGCGATACTACAGCAGCTGGCCCTAGTGCAAGTGGGAGATTGTTAGTTGTATGTATACCCTAGTGGCCAGTATTGTACAGATGATGTATATTATATTGGATGCTTGGACATATATAGAGAGGACTTTCTTGCTCGATATGATAGTATGCTATCTGGTTGCTCTTTACTTTAACATGTATACTTGTCTCTTTATACTGTCTTATTGTTACATGTTGGTAAAGCCCTTAAGATGTGTACTTGACTACCTGGACTATGATGCGGATCATACTAGTGGGGACATGGTAGTCCATAAGTACATCCTTCAAGGTCCTTAGTCGTGGGTGTATCGAGACGGGGCATCGATATACCAGTGTAGACTAGCGTATATGCTTCTCGACCCATGAGATGGGCGATGTATGATCCTATATCCATTGGTGTTTGACATCAGAGATGGTATACGGGTGCTCAGTGGAGACTGGGTACACTGGACGGACTCGCCGAGAACTCCCAGATGGTATTATACCTTACGTCAGATGGCAGTTCTCTGGTGACACTTGTGCGGGTTAGTCTGTAGACCCGAGATCATCATAGAGTCTTGTATGATTCCCACTGTGCTTTGATTTCCACCTTACCACGTCTATGAGGGCGTGCAAAACGGTGGTTTTTGGGTACAGTCCCGAGTCACATGGAGGCAATGAGCGATAGGAGGGGTTTCGTCTCTCCCGGTATTGGGGGTTGATATTGCGCTGTGCTCGATTGGCTATAACAGGGAAGTCCCTGGCCAGGGCTGATTCAGAGATTTGCTGGTAAGTGTTACCAGTAGTTTCTCGACCCGTTATGAGCATCACATCGGCACGACTTATCGGTTATTGGGGTCTGACATTTACCACCCCTAGACTTGATATGCGACATATCAGACGAGGAGACCGGACTGTACGGGAAGTGTTGCTGGCAGGCTTTCTCAGGAGTTGGAGCGGGCTTGCTTGCTGATCTTCTGATCGCTCAGTACCCGGGTAGCCGTTACGTCCAGCTAGTACCGCTGACGGCTTGTGGGTGCTTGATGTGATCATCACCTACTGCCGGCGTATTGACGAGTCTTTAGAGTCCTACATAGAGGTTTTACTGACTCAGGCAAAACGAAATAGGAGCACGTATGTGATATGTGCGAGACCGAGAATAAATGCGTGTATGTGATACCGTATTCTATTCTCGCGACTTTTCTTTTAGTATCGGTCGGTTATATATGATATGACCGAGTTATCGAATCAAGTGTTGATTCGATAAGTCGATACGATGTATGTTAGCCGGTTATATGAGATATGATCGGATTATTAAATCAAGTGTTGATTTAATAATTAAGTGTATAATTGTATATTAGATATACTAATTTACATTTGCTAACACTTGTTCACTTTAGGGTTTTTCTCACATGTACACTACTTTAACATATATATGATATATGTTAAAATGTGTTATCATATTGTATCATGGTTGATGATACACTAAACATGGGTGTGTATGACTTACACCATTCTATATTTAAATGGTGGTTAATAATTATTTAAAGTAATTACAAATTAGTGGACATTTTTGTCATAAGCTTGAAGCTTGTGGAAGCTTATGGATACTTTGACAAAGTCCACTAGATTTGTTTTACCTTAGATTTTTATTAACCTAACCATTTAGACTTAGCCATGGTTATGTCCCACCATGAGTTAGTATACGATACTCACTCACCATGGTTGGAATTCTCACTTGATCATTATCCTTATCTCTTTCTTTTCTTCTTCTTCTTCATTGTAAAAAGAAAAAAGGAAACTAGGGTTTGATCCAAAGTGAGAAACAAAATTCTAAAGAGAACCCACTTCCTATTTCCCCATCCTCTACTAGACTAGTACTTTAGTTTAGGGTGTTTACTTCACTAATTCTCTAGTTAGTGAAGTAGGAGCTTGAGTCGGAATTCCCTCGACGTAGATCATCTTCGGCCTCGGAGACTTCATACAAGGTCGCACCTTTTCGCCTTGTGAAGCCATGCAAGGGTCCGGGAGAACCACGATCACAGCGAAGGGACTTTATCAAGGAGCTAAAGAAGTGGAGGACCAATCTACAAAGGTTGTATTTCGTGATCTCTTTGAGTAAAGATGTTTACTTGCCTTTCGATTCGCCTAAACTCTAGTATACGATCTTGCTTAGTGTTATTCGGCACATAAAATTTTAATTTTGGCATGGTCGATGCCTTGTAGAGCTTTGTTAGTGTGCCTAGTAACCCTACAAGAAGACTGATGAGGTGAACCCATCCAAACAACTATTGAGCCTGAATGTGACAATTTTCGTACAGTCCGGTCTGTTCGTCTAAGAGTATCGCATGTCGGGCCTAGGGGGCGGTAAACGTCAGACCCCTAATAGTGGTACAAGTCATGTCGGAGTGTAGCCCAGAACACCCTGAGAAACTACTGGAAACACTATCAGTAAATATCGCTTGCCCTGGTCAGGGACTTTGTGTAATGGCTCTCCCAGACACAGCGCGATATCAACCCCCAATACCGGGAGAGACGAATCCTGTCTAACCGTCACTGCCTCCAAGTGCTTCGGGACTGCACCCAACTACTACCTGTTTGTACGATTCAATAGAGCCGTGGTAGGGTAGTAATCTAAGAACAGTGGGAACACACTCGAGGCGAAGTGACAGTGTCAAGTCAACGGACTAAGCTGTACTCATGTCGCCTGGGAACTGCTAACTGACAATTGGTATAATACCAACCAACAGTTCCCGACGAGTCTTGTCCAGTGTACTCATAACCTAATGAGCACCTGCATACTATCTCCAGTACGACGTACTGATGGTTGTGGGACAGACCATCTCCCTACCTGGGATGAGAAGCATACACACTAGTCTACTCTGGAGTATTGATACCCTGTCTCGATAATTCTACGACTAGGGACCTGTATAAGGATATGCTTGTAGACTACCCAACCCCCATAAGTGTGATTGCCATCACAACGTTGGTAGTCAAGCAAAGATCCTAAGAGCTCTATCAATATGTATTAGCGATGCGTCAAAAGAAACAAATACACATATTAAGATAGATACAAACCAAGTAGCATACTACCATGCCGAGCAAGACTGTTATAAATCTGTGTATGTATATATATCCCAAGCTTCCAAAATGTAATATACAAACTGGTACTATACAATAATGGCCTCTAGGGCATATCACACTAACAGGATTAAAAGCCCAAATTCCATTTTCCCTCCGGATTGGAGCAATCCTAAAACTTAGCTTGATTGGATGACTCTTTTGTAGGTAGATCCGGCGGAAAAAAAGCCTCCAAATAGTTCAATCCACCGGATTAAAAAAATTAGCTCAAACATAATTTTTTTAATCCTGAACATTCCCCCAACACTCTTTTCTAATCAAAATTCTTGTATTTACTTTGATTTGCTCACATCCTCATCTTCAACCTCTCTCTTTCTAAAAAAATACCCTCTTCATTTCTTTTTGTTTTCTCAAAGAAATTTCTACATGCCGTTTGCTAAATTGATCGTGATGCGTATCGGTGATGATAATCGGCGATCAAGAAGGGACAAATGAGGAAACTGGGCAAGGCTTCTAAGCAAAAGAGATCTAAAATTGAAGGCGATGGATATTGACGATGCGTTTTCCTTCGAGAAATAACCATTACGGATTAAAAATTTATACATGTCGTTAACTAAATTGATCGTGATGTTGATCGGTGATGATCGGTGATGAAGAAAGACCAACGAGGAGACTAGGTAAGGCTTCAAGGCAAAAAAAACTCTACAATTGAAGGCGATGGACATTGACGATGTGTTTTCCTTTGAGAAATAACCATGGATTAATTAAATGTACTCATAGAAAAAGGAAAAAAAATTCAAGATGATAAAAATATAGAAGTTACAGACAATGAGAGGACAGGTGGACGGGATTAAAATAAGATGCATTTTATTATTTAAATAATAATAAATTGAATCAACCAAGAAATAAGCATCTTTCTCTAGAAATTTTGTTTTGCGAATGCATATAAGATATTATAATCCCAAAATAAATTTTCTGAATTTTAGTTTTAACTATCCAAATGTGGGTATAAGATTAATTAGAATAACCAATTCCTAATCCCAACTCCTATTTGAGCTCTCAGCCGCCTCCGATTGAATTGCCTCCGCTAGAAGACAAAACTTCCCACACGTGCACTGGACTGCACATGTCTCCAAGCACCACGTGATCACGAATTAGCTCTCTCGTGAGCTCATATAAGGCCTTGGCTTCTCTAGGCTTTTCTACGCTCATGCATTTTAATTCAACAATCAACACAAAGTTTATGGTAGGTAGCTGATATTTAGCCAGAAATTTACCATAAAAATTTCTAAATTTCATGAAACACATGTGCCAAAAATGCTTGTATATATAAAACTGTAAGGGGAGCAGGATTCAGTAAGTTTTGGATGTATATGTGCAAAATTTCGTTCAACCCCTCCTTGTGCTGGATATGTGCATTCGGTCCCTTGGATTTTACATGCAAAAGAAGCAAAATTAGAATTAATTTTTTTCAAATTGAAACACTTCGCTATAAAACTCGGTTTGGGCCCACAACATATGGACCAACACATGGATGCACATGAGCTTTTAATATAGCAGGACTCCATACAAATTAGATGTGGAACTATGTTAACCACACATGCTCAACACTTTCCCTCACGTGCAAACGTGCACGTGCAACAAGAATTTCATGTGCGAAGGCTCAAATCTCATCTGTGCAATGTGGACAAACAAACACCCGAGCTCTGATACACCATGTAAAACTCGGTTTGAGCCCACAACACATGAACCGACACATGGATGTACGTAAGCTTTCAATATAGTGAGACTCCATCCAAAAGACTCAAGCCCGTGCTTTTAATATAGTGGGACTTCATCCAAAGACTCGAGCCTTGTGGAGGTTTATCCCAACTTATATTTTATATCCATATATATGCATCCCACAATTTTCCCGTTATGGGACTATGTTAACCACATTCTCAATGCAGCAGGGAACTATTTTGTTGATTCGTGAGAACTTTGCTTTCAATCTGTATTGTCTAAACATAAATAGATTGTATAAGACTATAGTAAGTCGATAGAAACATCATTCGACGACAACAAATTAGAGTGATGAAATATCAGTAAATGTTTCATCTTTCGACGTTTGCAATCTGCGTATTCAGTAAATCAGTCGAGTGGACATCAAATTAGAATTCAGATTTCTTTTTAGTTTGCCGGGAGACAGCCTAAGAGAAGAAGCAAAGGAAAGGAAAGTCGTAGGGGGCGGGGTTATTCAGAAGTTTTGCCTCATTAGATAATTACTAAGTAAGCAGAAGCACTTTTCTTCAAATCCTTGTGTCGGTGGTTTGATTCACGTTAGCGATGTGGCGAAAAAGACCGTTTCGACGAGATATGAGATGCATGCATTAAGATTACCATAAATGATTATAAAAGTAGGAATGTTATCACTAGAATGGACCACATAAAAAGTAATAATCTATACATAATCTTTCTAAGTCCACGCCTGTTGAAAATAATTGTTATAAAATTGATAGAACCTAAAATTGATGAAACACCTGATAGAAGAAGACTGAAAATTGCTGAATCAATTACACTCCTCTGAAATGGCTGGTAATACCTCTTAAATATGGAACGGTTCTTTTTTCCGGATCATTGAAAAAGAGAGAAGTCAGTTGATTCTTCCAAAGAACCGCAATCGGTATCCAATTGGATCTAAGAGCAAGCTTGTGGGGGCACATGTCTCCGCTGAGCTTACACATAAAATCAAGGGCCTACTTCTATGCTGGCTACCTTTTTCATTATTTATCCCTCAATAATTTAATTCGAATGTTATCATACTCCTAAAATCATCTATTTCCAAATCCCAATTCCTAAAACATGATTGCAAGGATCCGGGCTTCGACGCTTTTGCTCCACCCTTGTATCGCTCGACCGCGATTCCAAATTCCTCACTCTATTAGGATTTTATATCTCTAAACTCCATCTAGTTGTTATTCTTGACAGTGGAAAGTTAATCAACGAAATCTTGTTCCGACTTTGCCGGCTAACGAAGTCAACATGATCATATCTTTATCTTCTTCATATCTTATATAATATATAATAGATTTTAAATTATTAAGTTTTCTATTGCAACTTGCAATCGTATTTATTATTTTATAAAAATAAAACGGTTTGAAATTTTGACGGAGATGGGTTTTAGAGTTATCTAAAATACATGAAAGTTGAATTGAATTTTTGGTTTTGAGGTTCCTTAATTTTACAATAGATTATACTTAAATATCATGATTACATCTCGTTTTTGTAAGATAAGTACCATAAACTTTGTCAAATGCATTCAGGTACCGAACACATTAAAAACGACTTACTGGATATCTTTCTTAATGAAACTCTCATAAAATACTTCCACGAAACATTAAATTTTTTTTATTGTAAACCATATTGTTATAATGTCTATAATGAAGTGAAGCATCTAGAAACTGTCTATGCTTAAATTAGTTTAAAATTTTCTTATTTTGTTTCATTTTGTATTGTGAGGGTTTATATATTGTTTGATTGGAATTATCAATATATCTTAGAAGCTTTATGAGCCTCCACTTACCAAATTTTCTGGATCCGCCACTGCCTTGACAAGGTTTCTGCTAAATGGGCCGGCGTTTAGAATTAACAGTTGTAGATAAGAAAAAATTTGGGATTTTCCATAAGTGATTAAAAAAAATTGCTTGAATACAAAAGCTAATCACAGAAACAATAATCATCTTGCAAAATAATTTCTTTTCTTCTTTAATTCTCCAACATAGGTGAATTTTGAGAAGTCCAGCTCTATATCACAGGTCAATATATTTTCTAACGTTCATGTATCATCAAATATTTCAGGCCTTAAGTTCAATGGTACAAGATTTCAATTTTAATTTACCTGTTATATTTTGAATAAACGTTGGATTAATATATATCCCATCTATATTAAGACTGCCGCAGCTGATACAAACATGTTAATATTTAACCCAAAATCAAGCTCTTTCCTGAAAAATTATGCCCAACTCCATATCTTTATTAGTTAATAACAAGTGGTCCCATATGCGCCTCGCTTGCCCTCACCCGGGAGCGTGCAAATTGCCTATCCCCCCCTCTTTCTTGCAAAATTACACTCATCCTAATCAATGAATAACAATAATGTTATATGGCTGGAATATATATCTTGTTCCTATCTTGCAAAATAACACTCACCCCAACCATATTTTCCAAACATTTCTTATTTTATTTACATACACTATGATACTAGATGGTTATCGATCCAATACAAAAATATAAATAAAAAACAATCAAGAAAATAGTTGAAAATCTTGCAATATTAGTCAATTTCACCATGATTCTAATTAGTTAAGTATACCATTATAAATATGTATCAGCAAATACCAATATACAAAATGACACATCTATTTGATATGTTCTTTGTACTTTATAAATAATCTAAGTAATTTAGTATGGGAATTTCTATTTATATATCATGTTTTGTCGAAATGGGAATCAAAGCATTTAATTTGCACGGCCCGCCCCCAAACATATGCTAGGGATAACTTGTTAGTTATTATAGAAGGGCATATATGGTTTCCCTCTCAATCTCTCCCTCCAAATTTCAAATTCCAAATCCCCGCAAACCCTCTCCCTCTCCATGCACAACCCTCCACCCCCAACCAACCCCTTGGCCCTCTCCCACCTCCTCATCTCCCTCTCCGCCTCCCGCGACCTCCCAAAAGCCCAACAGCTCCACTCCCGCCTCATCAAATCCGGCTGCATCCCATCCTCCCCCTCTCCCTACACCCCTCTCCTCTCCAACCACCTCATCACCTTCTATGCCCGCGCCGGCCTCCCGTCCCTCTCCCACCGGGCCTTCCTCGACAACCCCTCCAAACCCCTTTCCTCCTGGAACTCCCTCATTTCCTCCTTTGCCCAAAACGAAGAGCATCGTCTCGCGCTCCTCTTCTTTCGGAAAATGATCTCTAATTCGGCTCTCCCCAATGACCACACTTTCCCATCCGCCACCAAATCTTGCGGGGCCCTCGACTATCCGATGCTCGGAATGTGCATCCATTCAATGGCCGTGAAGATCGGGTTCGCCCATGATGTGTTTGTCGCTTCTTCGATGGTGGATATGTATGCTAAGTGTGGGCTTTTGGTCTATGCGCGTAGAGTGTTCGATGAAATGCCGGAAAAGAATGTGGTGTCGTGGAGTGGGCTCATCTGCGGGTACGCGCAGATGGGGTTTGAGGGCGAGGCGATGAGGTTGTTTAAGCACGCGCTTGAAGAGAGGGTTCAGGCGAATGATTTTACATATTCGTCAGTGCTGAGGATATGTAGCGTGGCGACGCTGCTCGAGCTTGGATCACAGATACATGGGCTCTGTGTGAAGAGTAGTTATGATTTGAATCCGTTTGTGGGCAGCTCGTTGATCTCTCTGTACTCGAAATGTGGGCTAGTGGAGTTTTCTTACAAGGTGTTTGATGAAATGCGCGAAAGAAACCTCGGTGCGTGGAATGCAATTTTGATCGCTTCCGCGCAGCACGGGCACACAAACAAAGCGTTTGAGAGGTTTCACGAGATGATGAGGGTGTCGAGCGTTCAACCAAATTTCATCACATTTCTTAGTCTGCTCACTGCCTGCAGCCATGCGGGACTAGTCGAAGAAGGCAAGCGATATTTTGCCATGATGAAAGAATACAACATACAGCCAAGCCCACAACACTACGCAGCAATAGTAGATCTCCTAAGCCGTGCAGGAAAGCTGCAAGAAGCCAAAGACCTTATTCAAGAAATGCCAATGACCCCAATAGAGTCAATTTGGGGCGCATTGCTCACCGGTTGCAAACTCCACAACGATACAGAAACAGCAGCATTCGCCGCAGAAAAAATTTTCGAGACGGGTTCAAATTCTTCCGGAGCACACATGCTTTTATCCGGTGCATATGCTGCAGCAGGGCGATATGCCGATGCTGCCCGTGCACGCAAGGCGATGAGGGACAAAGGAGT
Organism: Agapanthus africanus; assembly: GCA_030015575.1. Taxonomy (NCBI): domain Eukaryota; kingdom Viridiplantae; phylum Streptophyta; class Magnoliopsida; order Asparagales; family Amaryllidaceae; genus Agapanthus; species Agapanthus africanus. The sequence goes on along the minus strand of CM057347.1, from coordinate 136,517,273 downwards.
CAAGAAAGAGACCGGATTGAGCTGGTTGGAAACCGTAGGGGGTGCAGTGCACACTTTCGTTTCCGGGGATCGGTCGCATGTCAGAAGCGACGAGATTTATAAGGTTTTGGAAGAAGTTGGAAATAAAATGGAGAAAGAAGGCTATGTTTTGGAAACTAGCTCTGCTGAGGAGATGAAGAGGTCTCCATTGTATCATAGTGAGAGGTTGGCTATTGCATTCGGGTTGTTGGTAGTGCCTGAGGGGAGACCCATTAGGGTGATGAAGAATTTGAGAGTGTGTGGGGATTGTCATGTTGTTATCAAGTTTATGAGTAAGGTCACTGGAAGAGTAGTGATTTTGAGGGATAATAATAGGTTTCATAGGTTTGAAGACGGTGTTTGCTCTTGTGGGGATTATTGGTGATTTTGGAGTTGAAGAAAATTTCAGGTTTCATAGAGTGGTCAAAGATTATCCAAGAAACATACAGGATATACAAAAAAAAATTTGTTGAGATAACAGGTGGAATAAATTAGCCATCCCTCGTATATGGGAGATCCCGGGCTTAATCCCGAATTTTTATTTTTTTAGATAATAAGTGGAATAAATTAGCCATCCCTCGTATATGAGAGACCTCAGGCTTAATACCGAGTCTCCCTCATGGGCTATTCCAAGCTCCATCAGGTTATGCAATTTATTTTTATTGATTAGATAGTTTTACAAGTCTTTTTATTACGGATATTTTATTCTACATGAAAGGATTAAAGAAAGATTTTTTAAGGATGTCCTGAATCCTAACTCTGTTATGATTCCATCCTAACTCTGCTATGATTGGTTCATTTGGGAATCATAACAGAGTTAGGATTCAGGACATCCTAGCAGGTTTCTAAATTCAAATATCTATTCTTTCTGTATAATTTAAAATTCTTTCGAGTAAGTTTAGGTCGTATACGAGTGAAATTCTTTCCAATACCTATGTTACTGCTTCTAATGAAAAGGGTTGAATGAGACGTTCAATTATCACTCCTCATTTTTAGCAAATTATGCCCAAAAAAGTACATGATTGTACTTGAAGGTTATGACTATTATCATTTACTAGAATAGAGGGCAGATAGAGGAAATTGATTAACTTGCAACTAATAATCCCAATGAAAAACTTAGAATTGAAAATTAGGGGATAATGGCTTATCTTTCAGGTTTGAACCACATATGTAATCAAGGCCATACATGTTAGAATAGTAGAGGGGGAGAAGTTATTTTCGTATATCATTGTTAAAGTTAAAAGAGATAAGAGATTTTATTATGTGATCAAATATCTTTTTATATAAAGATTACAATTACTTGATACTTAAGTATTATGGTACAGTGTATCCTAATAACAATATAGTCTGAACTATTCCAACACTCTCTTTAAGCCGGAGCCTAAATATCAGTGATGCATAACTTGGACGATAGATGAACGAATGCAAGTCTGGAAGAGATTTCGTCAAAATATCTGCAATTTGTGCATGGCTATAAATATGATGGAGATTGACTTTCTTTTCAACAACTTTCTCGCGGATAAACTGGTAATCTATTTCAATGTGTTTTGTGCATTCGTGAAATACTGAATTCTCTGAAATATGAATTGCAACTTTATTGTCACAGAATAAGGATGATGGTGTTGTAGAACTAACACCGAGATCTTAAACAATGTGTAGAGCCATATCAATTCTGAAACGACATGGGTCATAGCCCTATATTCAGCCTTAGCTGATGAGCATGAAAAAACATGTTGCTTCTTACTGCGCTAAGTAACTACATTCCCAGCAAAGAAAACACAAAATTCACTCATGGAGCGACGGTCATCCACAGATCTGGCAAAATCAGTATCAGTATAGACTACAAGAGACAGATTATAATAGAATTTATAGAGAAGACTTTGCCCAGGTGCACGCTTCAAATAGTGGAAAATGCGCTCAACCGTCCGAAAATGGGAAACTAAGGGCACCTGCATAAACTACCTCATTGTGCCGACTGCAAAGGATATGTCTGGACGAGTAACCATGAGATATATCAGTTTCCTAACTAACCGTCGATACCGACTTGGATCGGAAAGTGGCTGGTCATCAGATGAGCTAATGCGAGAGAGCTTTACTGTTGTATCCATAGGAGTATTAACAGGGAGACAACCAAGAAATCCTGTTTCTTTAAGAAGATCAAAAGTATACTTCCGCATGAGAGAAATAATGATCTCTTATTTCAAGACCGTAGATGACCAAGATCTTTGGTGTGAAAATGTGAGGCCAAATGAGTTTTGACCTTAGATATACTTTCGGAATCATCTCTAGTGATGATTATGTCATCAACATAAATAAGGAAAATAACCATTACTTTTTTTCGTCTATATGTAAAATGAGATGGATCTGCTAGGCTTCTTATAAAATTTATCCTTTTTAGAACCATACTGAATTTATCGAATCATGCTCAATGAGATTGTTTTAGCCTATAGATACATTTTTTAAGATGGTATATAAGAGGCTCCTCCTCACGCTCAAAGTCAGGATGCTGTTGCATATAAACCGTCTCAAAAAGATCGCCATTGATGAAGGCATTTTTGACGTCAAGTTGATGTAGAGGCCAATCGCCGGTAATCGCAAAAGAGATCAAGACACGAACAGTAGTGAGTTTGGCCACTAAAGAAAAAGTCTCAGCATATTTGACACCGTATTGCTGAGTATAACATTTGGCAATAAGACGAGCCTTCAAACGAGATACACTGCCATCAGAATTATGTTTGACAGTAAAGACTCACAGGCAAAAACCATCTTTTTCTGTGAAGGAAGGCTGATCAGATCCCAAGTGTGATTAGAGCTCGGTGCCTGCAACTCTTCCATCATGACTTATACTAACCTGGATGACTCATAACTTCCTGAACAATGTTAGAAAGGGAAACACCAGACAAGGAAGAGACAAACTGATATAAAGCTGGAGTAAGACAATGATATGTAATAAATGAGCAAGATGATAAGAAGTAGTGCATGTTCGTTTACCTTTGCGAAGAGATACCGGTAAGTCGTCGAACAAACCATCAGAAGGAGGTAGAGATGAAGGCTTGGCAGCTTCTGGCTGTATACATGGAGGAGAAGCTTAAGTATGTGATGTTGAATCTATCACTTCCTTTTTACGATGACTATAGACATGTGTAATTGGAAGAGGAGGATGAAGAACTTCGACAGTAGTAGATTCGGTTTGAATTGGTTGGTCATCTGAAGGTATAGAAAGTGGCGGAGGCGGCGGCGTTACGTAAGAAGGACTTTCTGCTGGGGGTAAAAGTGTCGATCCTCATAAAATGTGACATCATGGGAGACTACGACAGTGGATGTAGAAGAAAGCAGAAAAACGTAACCTTTTTGAGACCTAGAATAACCAACAAATATATGTTTGACAATCCTAAGATTCAATTTCTCGCGAGTTAATCGGTGATTATGAACATAGAAAATACATCCAAATACTTTAGAAGGAAGGGGAAAAGAGTCTTGATCGGAAAATAAAATAGAGAACGGTGTTTGGTTTTGAAGAATCGTGGAAGTAATGTGATTAATCAAAAAAATATGCAGTAAGCATAGCAAAATTCTAAAGGTGTTTTAGGACATGCATGTTAAGCATAAAGACCGAGTAACGTCAAGTAAGTGGCGGTTTTTTCTTTCAGCAATGCCATTTTGTAGTGGTGTGTATGGGCAGAAAGTTTGATGAATAATCTCACGGGATTGACAAACAGTTTGAAAAATACGACTCATGTATTCTTTTGTTTTATCTGTTTTTAGAGTTTTAATAGGCGTATTAAACTGATTGACCATTTCATTAATAAACTTTTTAAACACATGTAGTATTTCAGATTGATCATGTAAAACAAACAGCCATGCCATTCTAGACCGATCATCAATAAAAGTGACAAAATATTTGTGGCTGTTGAAAGTAAAAAACCAAACGATTGGACTTTAAAGATAGTCCCATATTGGAAACAACAAAAGAAATACATGGGTATAAGATATAAGATGGGCCAAAACTCAATAAGACTTGAGTCTTATTGTTGGAACCCACTTATATCAAAGGCCCATGTCTTCCTATAAAAAGCTCATTACCCCCTCAACTTTAAATAAACTTTAAACTCTAACATGGAATCAGAGCCAATGGCTCGATCCTCCACGTGACAATCACACCAAGAAAAAGTGATGGTTGCACGTAACTCTTTTCATACTTTACACGTGACAACTACAACAAGAAAAAGTGATGGTTGCACGTAACTTTACTCGTACTTTCCATGTGACAACCACACCAAGAAAAAGTGATGGTTGTACGTGAGGGGGAGTGTTGAAAGTAAAAAACCAAATGATTGGATTTTAAAAATAGTCCCACATTAGAAATAACAAAAGAAACATATGTGTATAAGATATAAGATGTACCAAACCTCTACAGGGCTTGATTCTTATTGTTGGAACCCATTTATATCAAAGGCCCATGTGTACCTATAAAAAACCCATCACTCTCTCAACTTTAAATAAATTTTAAACTCTAACCGTAGCCAAATATGCTAGTATGCTTGTAAGGACCCTAAATATCAGAATGGACTAACTCAAATATCGAAGAACTATGGTTATTAACTGAAGGAAAAGTGAAACGAAAATGTTTCCCTAAAATACATAACTTGCATGAAAAATCAGATAAAGAGAAATAAGGTAATATAGTACGTAGCATAGGAAAAGATGGATGTCCAATATGTCGATGCCAGCGAATGGTAGAAACAGGAGAAAATGCGGAAGGTGGCACATCCAAGTAGTACATGCCATTAACTTCTTTACCCCCACCAATCTGTTCTTTCGTCTGGTTGTCCTGGATCACAAAGTACTTAGAAGAGAAAGTTATTAAACAGCTGAAATTATTGGTAAGGCGGTGAACAGATAAAAGATTTATATGAAGGGTAGGAACAACTAGAATATTTTTAAGCGGTAAGGAAGATGTCACAACAATATTGGTACAGCCATTAATAAGGACATCCCCATTGGCAATGGAAATGAATTTATGCGAAATGGGAAACACAGAATTAGAAACAGTATGAGTCATGTGGTCTGAAGCCCCGTAGTCAAGGACTCAAGGGTTTGACTGAGATAATAAAGATATACGTGATGTGATCAAGTCGGTAGTAGAGATAAGAGAAAATACGTTGCAGGTGCTGTAAGTTTTCAGGAGAGATCTGCAAGGATGATGATGTTGGTGTTGGGTCGCTGTGGATAGAGGAGCCGTACTTTTTTGGTAGTAGGAGTCTGATCCAGATAGCAATACGTCTCCCAGTAGAATTAATCTGTATGATTGGTACGACTGCAATGAGAGCAAGAGAGGAAACCATGACCACGTCCGTGATGATCAATCTTATTGTCTATCATATTGAACATCGCATGCAAAAAGAGCAAGTAATAGAAAATGCAGATCTAGCATATAAAGAGCGAGAGGGATCAGAAAAAAAAGTTTTTTTTAACTTGAGGAGGTCTGGAGATCTAGAGATCGAGGCGATGGAGAAATCAATCTTGCTGGCGAGGGCTGCGATCTGCCGACGTCTTGAGAAGGAGAGGTCGTGGAGGAGATGAGGAACGCGGCGGATTAGGAGGGAGGAGCGCTCGAGGTCGAGGAGGCGCAGATATGGAGCGAGGTTGATAGGCGCAGATCCGGAGGCGATCTAGAAGCATGGATCTGTTAAGGAGGGGAGGCAAAGGAGGAAAGAGAGGAGCACTCAAGGTGGTGCGTGGCTTGGGAGGGAGGTGATGTTAGTGAGATATGCCCTAGAGGCCATTATTGTATCATACTGGACTATATATTACATATTGAAAGCTTGGGATATTCACAGTTGTAATAACAGTCTTACTCGATATAGTAGTATGCTACTTGGTTTGATTCTACCTCAATATGTGCATGTGTTTCTTTTAGCATATCGTTTATACATATTGGTAGAGCCCTTAGGATCTTTGCTTGACTACCAGCGTTGTGATGGCAGTCACACTAGTGGGAGCTAGGTAGTCTATAAGCACATCCTTATACAGGTCCCTAGTCGTAGGATTATCGAGATGGGGCATCGATACTCCAGAGTAGACTAGTGTATACGCTTCTAATCCCAGCAGGGAAGATGGTATGTCCCACAGCCATTAGTACGTCGTACTGGAGATAGTATGCAGGTGCTCATTAGGTTATGAGTTACACTGGACAGGACTCATTAGGAACTGTTGGTTGGTATTATACCAATCGTCATGTAGCAGTTCCCAGGTGACATGAGTACAGCTTAGTCCGTTGACTTGACATCGTACTTCGCTTCAAGTGTGTTCCCACTGTTATTTGATTACTACCCTACCACGGCTCAAAGGAGTCATGCAAACAGGTAGTAGTTGGGTGCAGTCCCGAGGCACTTGGAGGCAGTAGCAGTTAGATAGGATTCGTCTCTCCCGGTATTGGGGGTTGATATCACGCCGTGTTCGGAAATCCATTACACAAAGTCCCTGGCCAGGGCAAGCGAGCTAGTAGATACTCCAGTAGTTTCTCAGGGTGTTTTGGACTCTGTCTCGGCACGACTTATTGCGCAATTAGGGGTCTGACGTTTACCATCCCCCTAGGCATGATATGCGAGTATCTTAGACGAACAAACTAGACTGTACGGAGATTGTCACAGACAGGCTCAGTAGGAGTTCGGATGAGTTTGCTCATCGGCCTTCTTATCGACAGATACCTGGGTAGCCATTACGTGCAGCTAGTACCGCTGACGTGCTTATGGTTAAACCCACTGCCAGCGTACTGTCGAGTCTTTAGAGTCCCACACAGAGGGTTTCCCTGCTTCGGGCGAAACGATATAGAGGCTGTATGGTTTTATGGCAGGGTTTCGATCACATACGTATACTTGTGCGCGGATGATGTTCGGATGGATAATACTGGTGGGTTTTAGTTTAAGCCGGATCCTAGTATTGTATATTAGATTGTTATCATCTTATTGTATTCGTATTTTTCGGAATACGAATACGGGTGTGTATATACGGTGAGGACATTCTTGTAATTTGGAAAGATATGCTTCAAGAAGGGGACACCTCATTATTGATTTATCTATTTTTGTAAATGGATTAATGAGGTGGAATTGTGGAGATATTTGAGGCATGGGTGTAAAGCATGGCTCAATGAGTTTTTTATTGGTTTGGAAGCACTATTGAAGTATGGCTATTATTTTCTATGTGAAAATAATGGTTTCTTCATTATTGAAAGTCTTGAGCCATTCTCTACACTCATACAACCCTAGCTCATTTCTCATTTGGCTTTCTTTCTCCAAGTTTTCCCCTTCTTCCTTAATGAGATCCTTACCCTCACATGTGTTGTGAAACAAAACATCTCAAGAGATAATACACTCCATTAGCTACTTTACATCATCTAGGCTATTTAGATTAGCAAACTAAGTATCTTAATTACTTCGGTTTTGAAGCTGAAGCTTGAAGCACATACTCTCGGGTGGATCATCTTTGACGCGAGAAGGCCGACGTTGCAACCTTCATCAGCTCTCTGAGGAGCTCAAGGAGAGGAGGCAAAGAAGACCCGAAGGACTGGTTCTTGGAGGTATAACTTTCTACCGAGTAGTTAGAACCTCCTAGTTAATTGTTATTTAAGTTTTTTGAATAGATCCTAGAGTTTAGTCGGTGTTGCGAGCTTTATGAAAATCGTTTTTGAAAATTCTGCCTCCCCGTGAACCCGTGGGGTGCGCGACATCGACTTACAGTGGTATCAGAGCCAAGTAAACCTTAACCAACAAATTATACGATAAGTAGAACTACGAAACCGAAATAACTCCGAAACACGAAACCTAGAATCCAAGTTTCTGTCGAAATTTGCAGAGCCTCTAAATTTTTTTTAAACAATTGCAGAATGCTCTTTATACTGTAACTAGAACACCACACAAAAACGAGATTGGAATTCAAAAACATGGCCGGCCAAAACCTCATTCTGGCTGGCCTGACCGGTTTTCTGAATGAGAAAAGTTCTCGTTTTTGTTTGGTACTCTAGAACACTTGGATTTAGGGTTTCAGGATATGTTTGTTTTTTTCCAGGTTGCATATTTAGTTATCTTTCTGTTGGGTCAATTTCGGAGTGTTTTGATGTCGCAGTTTTAATGTTGTTTACATGTTTCAGTTTATATATGTGTTTCGAAACGTCCGCTAATTGCTATATGTCGATTAGTGGGGGTTGCACATATCTGTGATGCTATGATGGTTTGTGTATATGGAGTATTGGATCGTCGTGGATGAATAGCCGGGGGATGTGAGAAGAGTGTTTTCTTTTTTTTCATTCATGCAATTTGTAAAAGTGATGTAATATTATTTTGCGGGGCACATCCGGATTGAGGTTGTAGCCACCGTCGTATTATTTCTTTTACCGTTTTTGCTCTTAGGATAGATCTAAGGTGAGGTGCACAAATTACCGGGTTCTTAAAGTCCCGAGTGGTCTACTTATTTTAATGAGGGAGGTTGCTTCACTTAGGGAATTTGGCGGGTAGTTTGCCACACCCATAGGGGTCTAGGGTGGGGTTTGGCTACTCATCACGACCGTGGAATCTGTCTTTCATTATAGGCTTAAACGAAACGCGGAATTCCTAGTATATCCAATATATTTATCTGTGATCTGGAATGCCTATTATTGCATGAGACGAATGGATATATATATATATACGATGTATAGTAGGCATTGCTTATGTTTTGCACCCGCGCTAGTCCAGCTCCTGCTCTGCCGTTAGTTAAGTAACCTAACGGTGCATGACGGGGCCCCCTAGCGAATGCGGATGGCATAAGCGTACGTTGTATTTTCTTTTCTTTTCTGCAATGATAGAATTAAATGATGGGACCGCATTAACATTGATTAATGCAAGCAAAACAAACCTAAGCTTAATCGTTGGAACAGTTTCAAAACTACTCAGTTTTGTTCAAAAAGCAACTTTTAAATGCGGAGCCTAAACCACTCCTTTTAAAAATCCATCATGGTTCGTTCGACTATATCAAGTTCATTATGTTCACGGTTTCGCCAAAACCATTCGTAGCCCTCCGTTATTTCTGATGGGTATTCAGTAGTATTCAAACCATGTATTTTGACCTTCGCCAAGGCATAGTGATTGGTAGCTGCTGGGTGTTCATCTGTTGCATAGATAGATGCATTGGTTTGAGACATTCGTACTACTATGTTGGCGTTCGTCAAGGGTATGTATGGGTGAGTTCAAATTAACCTGGACAATGACGGGTAGAACTTGACTTGTGACTTATGATATGTTGGCCTTCGTCAAGGTCATAAGAGCTTGGGGAAAAAATCCATATCGGGAGTTTCTAAGGAAATTGAAACTTGCTAGTGTTGTATACCATTTGGAGTGTGATGATATTCGTAGGATTCCTTCAAGGTTATTACACGATGATATTTGGATCCCGATCCTACTGTGAGATTTCGCAACTCCTTGGGAGATTTTTCACTAAAACAATCGATGCTATAAACCAAGTAGGTGTCTAGAACGGTGTTAGCGGGGTTACGCCTCCAGGGAAAAGAGGTTATGTAATTAAGAAACTTCGCGAATGCGTTGGAAAATCTCTCTTGAAATACCGACACTAGCCTGGCCGAAAGGTTAAGCAAGAATTGCGAGATTTAGAGCGTTGGGTGTTTGTTTACTATTTGAGGTTTTTGATGTCTTGCTTTATTTATTGTTCTTTCTGGGTTTGATCTTCACCGTAGGGCATCGTATATCTGTTTATTGCGTGGTTGTGATTCCGCCAGTTGGAGAAGAGCTAGCTCCCACTTGGGAATACCTTTTATTATATGTATGTTGTTTTGGATCAAATTATACAAGGAAGGTGCTGCCCAAATTTTTAAAGGACGAAAAATGTTCTCAACTTTAGTATATTCTACTTGCGTTTTCTTATATCATTAGTTATACATTTATAGATAAACTTTATTTCATTATACCTTTATTTCAAAACTGCACCCCACACTATTTTCCGCAAAAAGGTTTAGATTTTTTGGGCTTCGGCTTACTTAAATTACGTTACGCCTTTAGACGTTGCTGTAGGGTTCTTATGCACGACAGCAAGGTTTCGGGAGGTATCGTCCATGTCATGCTAAAGAACTTTAACCTAGGATGTTTGACTAGAGAATCATATGAAACATATTGTAAACTACTTTACAACTAAGTGATTAGGGATTACAACCTTTGTAATCCGGTCCTTCACTTCTTTAGCTCTTTGTAGTAGTCCCTTCGCTCCATGTTGTGATCTTGCGGACTCTTGAACGGCTCCACAAGAAGAAAGATGAATGCTTGCTTGAAGTCTTCAAAGCCGAAGATGATCTACGTCGAGGAGTCACAAACCAAAGCTACCCTCTTCACTAATGTGGGATTAGTGAAGCTAACACCCTATGCTAAAGTGCTAATCTAGTAGAGGATGATGAAATGGGATTTTTGCTCACTTTATAATTTATTTTCTCACTCTTTTTCTTCTTCTCTCAAAAACCTAGAGAGCTCTCTCTTGCTCTTGATGAAGATGAAGCAAATAAAAGATGAGAGAGAGAATGACAACCATGGGTGAGAAAATATCTAATATAACTCATGTAGAGACTTAACCATGGGTTTAGATAATGGTTGGGTTAATAAATATCTAGTGTAAGACAAAACTAGTGAACAAGTCAACGGGTCTCCAAGCTTCATGAAGCTTCATGCCATGTGATAAATTTCCAACTAATAATTGAATTACTATAAATAAATATACCCTTCATTATCATTATCATGGTGTAAGTCTCATAAACCCATGTTGCATGTATCATCAACCATGACACATAAATAAAACACAATTAATATATATCACATATATATCAAGTGTGCACATGTGAGAAAAAGAAATGCTTAAGTAAGCTAATATTAGTTAATGTAAATTAGTATATCAAATATATAATTATACATTAAATCATCAAATCAACACTTGATTTAATAATCCGGTTATATCTCATATGACCGACTAATATTATTTGTATCAACTTATCGAATCAACACTTGATTCAATAACCCGGCTATATCTCATATAACCGACTGATACTGTATCGACTTATCGAATCAACACTTGATTCGATAACCCCGCTATATCTCATATAACCGATCGATACTTTATATCGCGAGAATAGAATACGGTATCATATACTCGTATTAATCTCGGTCCCGCACATATCACATATGTGCTCCTACTTCGTTTTTCCTGTGCCAGTGAAACCTCTGTGTAGGACTCTAAAGGCTCGTCAATACGCCGGCATTAAGTAATGATCACATCAAGCACCCACAAGCCGTCAGCGGTACTAGCTGGACGTAACGCTACCAGGGTATTGAACGATTAGAAAATTAGCAAGCAAGCCCGCTCTAACTCCTGCAAAAGCCTGTCAGTAACACTACCGTACAGTCCGGTCTTTTCGTATGATATGTTGCATATCTAGTCTAGGGGTGGTAAACGTCAGACCCCAATAATTGATAAGTCGTGCCGATGTGAGGCTCATAACGGGTCGAGAAACTACTAATAACACTTATCAGTAAATCTCCATACCAGCCCTGGCCAGGGACTTGTCGTTATGGCCAATCGAGCACAGCGCAACATCAATCCCCAATACCGGGAGAGACGAATCCCCTCATATCGCTCATTGCCTCCATGTGATTCGGGACTGTATCCAAAAGCCACCGTTTTGCACGTTCTATTGAACGTGGTAAGGTGGAAATCAAAGCACAGTGGGAATCACACAAGACTCTATGACGATCTCGGATCTACAGACTAACCTGTACCAGTGTCACCGGAGAACTGCTATCTGACGATAGGTATAATACAAACTAGGAGTTCTCGGCGATTCCGTTCAGTGTACCCAGTCTCCACTGAGCACCCGTATACCATCTTTGATGTCAAACACCAATGGATGTGGGATCATCCATCGCCTATCATATGGGTCAAGATGTGTATACGCTAGTCTACTCTGGAATATCGATGTCCTGTCTCGATACACCCTCGACTAGGAATTGTTTTAGGGTGTACTTGTAGACTATCCTTGGCCCCACTAGTATGATCTCCATCATAGTCCTGGTAGTCAAGTACCCAACCTAAGGGCTTTATCAACATGTGAGACCAAGACAGTATTACATATACAAGTCAACATGTTAAGATAAAGAGCAACCAGATAGCATACTATCATGTCGAGCAAGAAAGTCCTCTCTATATATATCCAAACATCCACTATAATATACATCACATGTACAATAATGGCCTCTAGGACATACATATAACTAACAATCTCCTACTTGCACTAAGAACAGTTGTTGTAGTGTCTCATACCCAACATCCCGAAGAGTCTCTCAAATTGTATCTGGGGAATGGCCTTGGTGAGTGGATCCGCCGTGTTGTCCTTCGTGTCAACTCTCCTGACCTCGATCTCCCGGCGATCAACTATCTCCCGGATTAGGTGATACCGCCTCAGAATATCCTCGATCGCTGATGGGACCTGGGTTCCTTAGCCAAGGATACTGCTCCATTGTTATCGCAATATAAAGGTATTAGATGCACAATGGACAGAACCACTCCAAGTTCAGTTATGAACTTCTTCATCCAGACAGCCTCTTTGGCAGTATCGTTGGCAGCGATGTATTCAGCCTCCATCGTCGAGTCTGCCACGGTTTCCTGTTTGGAACTCTTCCAACAAACCACCCTCCATTGAGGGTAAAGACAAATCCCGAGACCGACTTAGAGTCGTCCTTATCACTCTGGAAGCTCGAATCGGTAATGGACTCCACTTGGAGTTCTCCATTACCATACATCAAGAGCATCTCTTTAGTCCTTCTCAAGTACTTAAGAATACTCTTCACAGCTGTCTAGTGACTCTCTCCTGGATCTGCTTGATACCTACTCACTACACTTAGTGAGTATGCTACATCGGATCTGGTACATAGCATCGCGTATATGATAGAGCCTACTGCCGAAGCATAGGGTACCCTTTGCATGCGAGCTCTTTCCAAATCAGTCTTGGGAGATATCTTTTTGGAGAGAGTGAGTCCTGAAATCGTGGGTAAAAACCCAAGCTTGGATTCTTCCATACTAAATCTCTTTAGTATGGTGTCAATGTACCTGGATTGGGACAATCCCAGTATCCGTTTAGATCTATCTCTATACATCTTAATCCCCAAGATGTAGGAGGCATCCCCTAGATCTTTCATTGAGAATCTTTGTGATAAGAAGAGCTTGACCGATTGCAGCATAGGAACATCATTTCCTATCAAGAGTATATCATCCACGTACAATACGAGGAAGACAACCTTACTCTCTTCCACCTTCTTGTATATACAAGGTTCGCCTAAATTTTTTATGAAGTCAAACTCTTTGACTACCACATCAAAACAAATGTTCCAACTCCGCGATACCTGCTTTAACCCGTAGATGGATTTAAACAGCTTGCACACCTTCACGCTGCTCCCACTGTCCACGAAGCCCTCTAGCTGAGTCATGTACACGCACTTTTCTAAATCACCATTTAGAAAGGCGGTCTTAACATTCATTTGCCAGATTTCGTAGTCATGGTATGCAGCGATGGCAAGCAGGATCCAGATGGACTTAAGTATAGCCACTAGAGAAAAGGTTTCATCATAGTCCACACCTGGTCTTTGAAGAAAACCTTTTACAACAAGTCTAGCTTTGAAAGTCTCAACTTTTCCATCTACACCAAGTTTCTTCTTAAAGATCCATTTGCTCCCGATGGGTTTTACCCCTTCAGGAGCAACTTCCAAAGTCCACACTTTGTTGGTGTACATGGATTCCATCTCAGATCGCATTGCATCCAGCCATTTCAAAGAGTCCCCACTCGTGATGGCCTGCTCGAAGCTAGTTAGGTCATCCTCTACCATGATGCAATCCTCGCTCCCACCGTCTACGAGAAAACCGCAGTATCTCTCAGGTGGATGAGGAACCCTACCAGATCGGCGGAGAGGCTGAGCTTCGTTGGGAACTATTGAATCCTCCAGTTCCACTAAATCTTCAGTTGCAGTTTGTGCTGCTAGAACTTCTTCCAGCTCTACCTTTTCGCCACTAATTTCTTTTGCAAGAAATTCCTTTTCTAAAAAGGTGGAATATTGAGAAACGAACACCTTTTGTTCCTCAGTGTGGTAGAATATATATCCTTATGAATTCTTTGGATATCCCACAAACTTGCAAAGGACTGAACGTACCTCGAGTTTGTCCGGATTTTGCCTTTTGACATAGGCCGGACAACCCCATATCTTAACTCCTTTAAAATATGGTCTTTTCCTACTCCATATCTCATATGGTGTGGTAGGTACAGATTTAGATGGAACTTGATTCAATAGGTATGCTGCTGTCTCCAGCTCATAACCCCAAAAGGAAATAGGTAACTCAGCTGTGCTCATCATAGAGCGCACCATATCTAATAGGGTGTGATTCCTCCGCTCCGATACACCATTGTGCTGTGGTGTATACGGAGGAGTAAGCTGAGAGAGAATCCCATTCTCTTTTAGATAGTCACGGAATTCCATGCTCAAGTATTCTCCTCCCCGATCGGATCGCAGGATTTTAATACTTTTGCTCGTCTGGTTCTCAACTTCATGCTTATATTCTTTGAATTTCTCAAAAGTTTCAGACTTGTGTTTCAACAGGAACACATGTCCGTATATTGAGAGATCGTTAGTGAATGTAATGAAGTATGAAGAACCATTCCTGGCATGTGTAGACATGGGACCACATACATCACTATGTATCAGTCCTAAGAGTTTCGTAACTCTTTCTCCGTGTCCACTAAACAGAGTTTTGGTCATCTTTCCTTTGAGACATGACTGTCAAGTGTCATAAGATGAAAATTCAAACGGATTAAAATATCCATCCTTATGTAACTTAGCTAGTCGTGTCGTATTAATATGACCTAGTCTATAATGCCACAAGAAAGATTCGTTCATTTCTGAACTCTTCCTCATGTGTGTGTTTTGTATGTTGAGAACTGTGGTTTGATTTAGAATGTATATGCCATTATTTAACGAGCCTGATCCAATCAACTTTTGATCCAGGAAGATGTTCATAACATTATCCTGTACTACAAAATTATATCCTTCTTTACATAATAAAGAAATGGATATAGGATTGCATATCAGGGTCGGTATGTAATAGCATTCGTTCAGAATCAATGTATTACCATTTGGTAATACAAGGTGATATTCGCCAACTGCTTTGGCTGCAACATTTGTACCATTTCCTACTCTTACAAAATGATCACCTATTCCCAGTTCTATACCTTTCTTAAGCCCATGTAACATATTACATATGTGGGATTTTGATCCGGTATCTAATACCCAGGACGTAGAGTGAACTGAGAAACAGTTCTCGGTAACTAACACACCCGAAAAAGATACATCAACATGCTTATTCTTTGTTTGGGTGGCGTGGAAATCCGGATATTTTCCTATTTCCTGCTCGGACAGCGGAACCAATGTTCCCCTGCTCAGCATAAAATGCGGGTTTGGTCAATACATCCATATTATTATCTTGATTAAGGCCTAACATGGTCGCTACCTGGAGAGAGAGAGAAGAAAACACTTAGCGTATGCTCTTGCAAAGATTAGATTGGTTATTTATCTTATCTAATCGATGTCTCCCACTGCTATTCTCAAATTTTCCTTCAAACCTTTAAAAAGAAAATTCGGCCAAGATTAATTACATTCTAGAATTTCGCTAACCGTTCAGCCAGGCCAGTGCCGATACTTTTGATGGAGGTTCCCCGTGCTTTCGCACGGACCTAATTAAAATAAACCTCATTTTCCCAGAGGCGTAGTGTCACGACCCGAAATGGCACGTGACTGGCACTTGAATCATATGAAGTCTATTGGGCTCCACCTAATTCAAGTAAGCCAAAAGCCCAGAAATCTAAACCATTTTAAAGAAGAAGTGAAGGAAAACTTATTTAAAAGTTTTAATATAAATCGCTTTGAAATTCGTAGCATTTTAAAACATCAAGTTTTTTCAAAAAATTTCGGCAGAGTTTCCTTTGTAAATACTAGCCCCAAACGGGTACAACATGCATAATAAACATAATGAATAAAGGCATCCCCAAGCGGGAGCTAACTCTTCGCCAATTGGCAGACACAACTACGCAATGCAATATAATATACACCACCGAAGGGCGAGAATCAAAACTCAGAAAGAAAACCAGAGGAAAACCATAATAATACAGCGCACGACTCTAAGGTCGAAAGAATATACATACTGGTCTTCTAAGTCTATCAAAATACAAGTCTGGTTGATGGAGTTTTCTAGATACAACTGAATAAATAAAAGTACTGCGGTGGTCACGATACAAGTGAACCTACCTACAAAAGCAATCACCCGGAAGGAAGCAGTGTGCCAGCAAAGCCGCCAAGGAAACCTGTACGGAAAAACCTGCAAGAAAATATGGCACAACGGGGGTGAGTTGCCAACTCGTGAGTAGAAAACATCACCGAGCAGAAATCGCATGTATGACTCTATCCTAGGTCATACGGTAGTAACATCCTCAAAATAATATAGCCTGAACCATATAATAATGTCAAGGGTAAACATCTATACATAAGTGTAATACCAAGTGCTCGTGTCAGTGCCTCACGTAACAACATATCATTTATATGATTTATGGATGCATGAAAACAGAATACATCTAATTAAGAAAACTGTTTTCTTATCTCAGTGAGATTTCTATATATAAAAATCGAGGTATAATCAATGAAATCAATATAGAATCCGTGTCAAGTATCGACACAAAACATATATCCCAATATCTCAATATCTCGGACTCTGGTTATCCGGACTGGCCCATATCATCAAATCTCAATATCTCGGGCTCCGGCTATCCGGATTGGCCCATATCATCAAATCTCAAGACTACGTCGGTATCCTCCGGATATCCGCCGCGTCACAATAACCGGTCGGTAGTGCTCCCCTGCCAGACTCAACGCCATCATCTGCGACCATCTTGCCCCGGGTACCGCACTGGGTCCACCATTCACCCGCAGATGGTTCCTGTATGATATCGCTCAAGAGCTGAGAAAATTCATGGTGGACACCTCTCAAATCATACGAGAAAACCGCAATTTTCCATCTTTAAAATGATAATAAGTTTATAAAATCCTTGCGGTTTTTCCAAATCCAGAAATCTCATGGAAATCCGAAATCCCAATCTCAAGAGTAAATAACAGTGAATTACCGGCATAAAGCTCCATAATATTGCATGACAATGAATATATGAATGCATCTGATATCAAGTAAGGAATGCAATAATTAAACTAGCATATAAAAGCAATAACATATTGGAACTATCAGCTAGCAAGTTATGTCAATGAAGTAATACTTCTAAAGTGTACGTGTCATGGCAATTACCGATGATGATGTGTGTGAGCCGGCAAGCAAGTGTACGTGGAGCATACGCATCATCGGTAATGGTGCTGGTGTCCTGACAGCATGGTCTCATAATAATTAATGAAAACACATTTAAGTATGCAATGCGATGCAAACAACAAGAATATATGGAAAATGAATAGTAAATACAACATATAAGAATGAACATTTATATATACGAGTCATATATTTTTGGCATTTGAAATAGCACGAATCGTGGTGTTTAGAAAATAGGGGCTACGGTGTTTTTAAGTAAAAGATACGTCCTTTGAAATATCCGTAGTATCCCTTGGCCCGTCATTAAAATACTCGCGATTCATTAGTTTTGGAAATAAGTATCACTCGAGCCCAAATCTAACATCTACTAAGTAAACTACAGGACAAGCTAAGAGACTAACTAAAGGGGTAAGGAAATCCACCTAAGTCTGAATCGATATATCTAGTAGTCGGTGATCCCGCCTCAATAGCGTCACGTACGATAAAATATATAATACGACATCCTTGAGTCGAGAGTGCGGATCGGTCATCATATTTATACATTGTACGGTAAAATCCATCGTACGGCATCCCAAATCGGGGTATGGGTCAATATCACATATAACACATTACTTATCTGGTATCATTATCATCATATTCTGAATTAGGGGTACTTATCTAAAATCTAATACATTCCGATACTATCAACATATATATATATATATCCGCGTATGTATGAAAACACATCGTCCAACGATCCGCTATAAAATCATGTCGTGTCTCATCACACGACCCAAAACACATCACCGATCTCATGGCATCATGCCCAATCACATCGACTCATCTCCAAGTATCATATACTATCCTTACAAACGTGTATACGTATACATACATACATATATATATACATACTCACATATATATATATATATATATATCCCTATATATGCACAAGAAAATCAAATGTATGCGTGTGTGTGCGCGTGTGTGCAAATCATCACTCTAGGGTTTCGCGACTAAGAATTAAACTAAAAACACTAACTTCTAATATTTCTAACACTATCCCATGATCTCCTAAGGCCCTTCATACTATATATCCATGTTTCACAAAAAACACATATAATATATATTATAACGCATTCGCGTACAACACTACGAAACTGCGGGGGTGCTATACGCCATCCACCCGACTTCCCCCGTAGATATATATCTACTCACCTTGATCCTTCTTTGCCAAAGTCGATGTCTCCATGCTCTCGCTTGTCGTCCGGAAGTTCACGTGGAGGTACCTACATATCATAACACATCGTATTGCATTAAAATCCGATTCAAAACCAAACAACACACGAATCGAACATAGGTTAAAACCTATGGTCTACTCACGCAAATCAACCAAACAACACCCGATATCGACGTACAAATGTCAAGTGACCGATACAAAACCAAATATCAAAACTTCATGTCATAAACATCAAGGAATTCAAAACAGCAACTCAAGAAAATGGTCCCAGATTTTGGTTCAGGTGAAATAGGGATAAACAAACAGAACCAGGGGGTAGTATATAGGGTATATGAGCTATAGAATAAATCCTAGCACCAAATTCCATAATGTGGCCGGCCATAATAGCCCTAAATCCGGCGAGCTCGGCCATTCCTGGGAGTTAAGGTCTCGTCTTTGCAGGGTGGCCTCCTAGTGTCTTTATTAGATTAATGGTGTTGTTTGTTTTTCTTCTAAAAGTCTCAGGTCACTCCAGATTCCTTGCACCCACTATTTATTCACAAACCGACATTTCGATATCTAAAGTTCCAGTTTGGGGTTCTAGCTCTGGTTTGGGCTAATTTTCAACACCAAAGGGGGTTTGTAGTCACTAATACATCTCAATTACACCATCACAACTCAAGGATCCTTAAACTTGATCTAGGAATTTTCAAAGCTCACTAATCTATACTTAATCAATTCTAAACTAACAATAGAAGTTAGGAAACTCAAATACTAAACTAATAGTGCAGGAAATACCTCATTTGGCAAACCCTAGAATCCCCTAAATCTCAAAATCTAATTTTTCTTGATCTTCCATGCTTGTAGTGAGCTTGTGCATGCTTTTTGTGAAAGGAAAATGATGTTTTGGTGTGAAAATGGTGTTGGGATGAGAAGGTAGAGGAGGTGGAGGGAGAGGGCAGCCAAGGAGATGGAGGAAGAAGAAGAAGAAGAATGAAGGGAATGAAGAAAATGGGCCAAGGTCAATGAACCCCTCACCTCTCTCTCTTCTCTCTCTTGCCCATACCTCCTTTGTTTATTCGTTTTCCTTTTTTTTCTTTTCTTTTTGATTCAAAACAAAAACAAAACCAAGTAATATAAGAAACTAAGCATGGTTTTCAAAAATAAAAAGAAATGTAACAAGTTGTATAACATGACATGGTGCATGTCACATGCACAAAACACCATCAACGTGTGATTAGTGAACATTAATCAAGTTTAGACATGAACTTATATATAATAAATTATATAATAATTCATAAAATGTCTAAATCTCACAAATTCTTTAAAAATCAACATTCAATGTAATTTTCCAATATTTCTCCAATCTATTGGTATATAATCGAACCATAACATTAAAAATAATCTCCATTCATTAAAATATTCTTAATATTTATTATTTTAATTATTTAATTTCCCAAAAATAATATTTTATTTTTTTCTGAAATGTTACTGTCTTCCCCCCTTAAATAAATTCGGTCCCCGAATTTAAATTTAATCCCCTCAAATACTAAACATTTCAGCAAAACAATCAAGTCGTCGGGGCTCCGAAATCATCAATACTTAAAACACATCTCAGCGCAATGCATGCGCATGAAAAACGAGTATATAACTCAAAATCAAAAACACCGTCAAGCATCACGCAATTATCGGAGTTATGGTGAAAATACAAATGTCAAAGTCCAATACGAAAACCAATATGATATACATCAAAACTATACATGTACGCATCGTTGTAAATTCATCAAAACATCTGAAGAAATGCATGCCAAACCTTTTTCAAGTTGCCGTGCGAAGCGCGTTTCACGGCACAAGTAGCGGACGCTTATTTATAAGAAAATAATTCTATATACATATATATATATACATACATATATATATATACATACATATATATATATACATACATATATATACATATATACAGATACATATATACATATACATATATACATATACATATACATATATACATATACATATATATATATATATTTCGTTCAACATACGTCCTGCCGTTTTGAAAATAATTTTAGAAGGGTTTCCCTATAAAAGTGTTTCATGTAATCTCGGACACGTAGGTAAATTATTGAGACTGTAGCTCCCTTTTTTTTTGAAATCCCTTCGATAATTATTGATGCATGCAAAAACATATTCAGGTACTGTCTCCTGACTAGTCCTGCTCAGCTACTATACCAAATAGTAAATATCATAAAACATGCTGCTCCAAAAGAAATCAATCCCAAAATGTATATAAGATGCCACGTGCGTCTGATGTGCATGGAAATCGAAAACAATGAATGTGCCATATGTGCACAGAAATAAAATCTAAGTGCAACGGTGTGCACGAAAACACCTGTCAAGGGCAACGGGTGAGCCTGACAACAATATCAGGTGTATCTGATATGCACGAAAAATCTCGATTTAGTGCATCTGGTGTGCACCAAAATCGCATCATACGCGCCAAGTATGCGCAAGAATCCAACTCAAGTGCACAAGGTGCACGAAAACAAATATCGAGTATCAAAATTGAAATCGACGGTATACTACACATCTCAATCCAAATCAGGTATACCGTGGTATATAATCTCACAACCACGTGCATCATCGTGCACCATATCAAATCAAGTACTAAAAGTGCATGAAATCAAAATCAACATCTCTAATGACATCAAGTCGAAGTCGAGTGCAACTATAGTGCACAAAAACTCAATCATGCAAATAAATCGCCCAAAATACCAAAATCCAAAATAACAGACACGTGATATTTGAATCACCAAATCACAAATTGTAAACACTGTCGTCGATATGTCCTTCCTTCGAAGTCGAGAAGGTGTTGGTGCATCCAAAGCTAGCTGAGCAAGATATCCACTTGCCTCCTGTTTATGGTCTGGCGCCTTGTGCCCTTAGGCTCTCGTCTCTCACTACGAATTGCTAGTTACATAGCTCCTCGGCTCAACGGCCCAATATGGAACGATAACGGAAACAGTTCCGCTCTGGCACATCCTCTAAAGATTTCTGGCCAACTATCATGGTTACTCATAATATGTTTCGTCGATGATGCCGCACTCTAGCCTACTGGGTGTGCGTAATACGACCGATCCTGGGTCTAAGTCTCCTCGTGTAGTATCCAATCATATGATATCCGGACGATACCGAACTTTTCGATTGATTCATCAAAGTTCCATAATTCCCTGAGAGCTCAACACTTGAGTATATGCCACAGTATCTATGGACCAGCCGTAGAAGGGCAAACCCAATCCTCATTGATGGCACCGCAGAACTGCCGTAAACCCTAAGGTTCAAAAGCGTTCCCATGGTCATTATGTCGAATTAGGGTTTCATTCTTCTAGAGGGTCCATAGAATTACTTACATGTTTTTCCAAATACCTTAAACTTGAAAAAATGAGTTTATGAAATTTGTTCATTTTCTATTGACTCTCAACGTACCTGCATGAAGTTTTCTCTAGCTGGAATCAATCAATCTAATGACCTCGCATCAGGGTATGCAAATGAACCACATGTCCTAGTCATTCATCCAAGGGTGACTAGCGATCTTCTATCAAATCTCTAAGTACAACTCGTGCTGCAATAACTTCAAACATCTGGGACGATATCTTGTCAGTCGCAGCAACAACTGGCTCATTCGTCCGCACGCCAAACAGTGCCTCAATCATCAAGAATATATGATATATTAACGGTCATCACATTCAAACCAGTCTCTACCAGTGGCCCGATTCTCTGGTGCTGATCTGCATGCTCGCGTCCATGAGAAAACATAGTAAAATGACATATCGAAACGCTCATATCGCGAATAACACAATAAAACGACACATCTAAGCAATCGTGTGTCACCGGAATTACGCCCTGTTCATTCTTCATCCAAGACGAGCTCATGCTGACAACAAATCTAGCCGCAGCTCTCTCTGTCCATGCAATCGTGATAACAAAAACCACCAACCGATATCGATGAGGATAGATCATAGGAATGAATAAAATACTGTACAAAGAAATGTACATCCTAAGACTTCTTAAGTGGGGTAGCGTAGCGTAAGTATGCCGCGGAACATACACACGATACGTCACTCTACTTAAGTCACCTACTCCATCAACCAAGGTCAACCTAAGCGACGAAAGTTCGGGTCTAATACCCCCTCGACCAAGTCTAAGTTCCGCAAGGTCAAGCATAGGTTCCGAATATATATAAACGCCCTAGACTCCACATAGTCAAATATAGACTCGAACCAAGGTTAAGCCTAGCGCTCTGATACCAATTTTGTCACGACCCAAAATGGCACGTGACTGGCACTTGAATCATGTGAAGTCTATAGGACTCCACCTATTTCGAGTAAGCCAAAAGCCCAGAAATCTAAACCATTTTAGAGAAGAAGTGAAGGAAAACTTATTTAGAAGTTTTAATATAAATCACTTTGAAATTCGTAGCATTTTAAAACATCAAGTCTTTTCCAAAAATTTCGGCAGAGTTTCTTTTGTAAATACTGGCCCCAAATGGGTACAACATGCATAATAAACATAATGAATAATGGCATCCCCAAGCGGGAGCTAGCTCTTCGCTAATTGGCGGACACAACCACTCAATGCAATATAATATACAACGCCGAAGGGCGAGGATCAAAACTCAGAAAGAAAACCAGAGGAAAACCATAATAATACATCGCGTGACTCTAAGGTCGAAAGAAAATACATACTGGTCTTCTAAGTCTTTCAAAATACAAGTCTGGTTGATGGAGTTTTATACAACTGAATAAATAAAAGTACTGTGGTGGTCACGATGCAAGTGAACCCACCTACCAAAGCAATCACCCGGAAGGAAGCAGTGTGCCAGCAAAGCCGCCAAGGAAATCTGTAAGGCAAAACCTGCAAGAAACTGTGGCACAACGGGGGTGAGTTGCCAACTCGTGAGTAGAAAACATCACCGAGCAGAAATCGCATGTATGACTCTATCCTAGGTCATACGGTAGTAATATCCTCAAAATAATATAGCCTGAAGCATATAATAATGGCAAGGGTAATCATCTATACATAAGTGTAATACCAAGTGCTCGTGTCAGTGCCTCAGGTAACAACATATCATATATATGATGTATGGATGCATGAAAACAGAATACATCTAAATGAGAAAACTGTTTTCTTATCTCAGTGAGATTTCTGTATATAAAAATCGAAGTATCATCAATGAAATCAACATAAAATCCATGTCAAGTATCGACACAAAACATATATCCTAATATCTCAATATCTCGGGCTCCGGCTATCCTGACTGGCCCATATCATCAAATCTCAAGACTACGTTGGTATCCTCCGGATATCTGCCGCGTCATAATAACCGGTCGGTAGTGCTCTCTTGCCAGGCTCAACGCCATCATCTGCGACTATCTTGCCTCGGGATACCGCACCGGGTCCACCATGCACCCGCAGACGGTTCCTCCTCCTCCTCGAATCAGGTGTATGATATCACTCAAGAGCCGAAAAAACTCATGGTGGACACCTCTCAAATCATATCACGAGAAAACCGCAATTTTCCATCTTTAAAATGAAAATAAGTTTATAAAATTTTTCCAAATCCAGATATCTCATGGAAATCCGAAATCCCAATCTCAAGAGTAAATAACAGTGAATTACCGGCATAAAGCTCCATAATATTGCATGACAAATGAATATATGAATACATCTGATATCAAGCAAGGAATGCAATAATTAAACTAGCATATAAAAGCAATAACATATTGGAACTATCAGCTAGCAAGTTATGTCAATGAAGTAATACTTCTAAAGTGTACGTGTCATGGCAATTACCGATGATGATGTGTGTGAGCCGGCAAGCAAGTGTACACGGAGCATACATATCATCGGTAATGGTGCTGGTGTCCTGACAGCATGGTCTCATAATAGCTAATGAAAACACATTTAAGCATGCAATGCGATGCGAACAGTAAGAATATACGGAAAATGAATAGTAAACGCAACATATAAGAATGAACTTACAATTTTGTCATTTGAAATAGCATGAATCGTGGTGTTTAATAAATAGGGGCTACGGTGTTTTTAAGAAAAAGTACGTCCTTTGAAATAACCGTGGTATCCCTTGGCCCGTCTTTAAAATACTCGCAATTCCTTAGTTTTGGAAATAAGTATGACTCGAGCTCAGATTTAACATCTACTAAGTAAACTACAGAACAAGCTAAGAGACTAACCAAAGGGGTAAGGAAATCCACCTAAGTCCAAGTCGATATATCTAGTAGTCGGTGATCCCGCCTCAATAGCGTCACGTACGATAAAATATATAATACGACATTCTCGAGTCGAGAGTGCGGATCATCATCATATTTATACATCGTACGGTAAAATCCATTGTACGGCATCCCAAATCGGGGTACGAGTCAATATCACATATAACACATTACTTATCTGGTATCATTATCATCATATTCTGAATTAGGGGTACTGATCTAAAGTCTAGTACATTCCGATACCATTAACACACACACACACACACATCCGCGTATGTATGAAAACACATCGTCCAACGATACGCTATAAAATCATGTCGTGTCTCATCACAAGATCCAAAACACATCACCGATCTCATGGTATCATTCCCAATCATATCGACTCATCTCCAAGTATCATAAACTATCCTCACAAACGTGTATACGTATACACACACACACACACACACATATATATATATATATATATACATGTGTGTGTGTGTGTGTGTCCCCATATACGCTCAAGAAAATCAAATGCATGTGTGTGTGTGCGCGTGTGTGCAAATCATCACTCTAGGGTTTCGCGACTAAGAATTAAACTAAAAACACTAACTTCTAATATTTCTAACACTATCCCATGATCTCCTAAGGCCCTTCTTACTATATATCCATGTTTCACAAAAACATATATAATATATATTATAACACATTCGTGTACTACACTACGAAACTGCGGGGGTGCTATACGCCATCCACCCGACTTTCCCCGTAGATATATATCTACTCACCTTGATCCTTGCTTGCCGAAGTCGACGTCGCCATGCTCTCGTTTGTCATCCCGAAGTTCACGCGGAGGTACCTACATGTCATAACACGTCGTATCGCATTAAAATCCGATTCAAAACCAAACGACACACGAATTGCACATAAGTTAAAACCTATGGTCTATTCACCCAAATCAACCAAACAACACCTGATATCGACGTACAAACGTCAAGTGACCGATACAAAACCAAATATCAAAACTTCATGTCATAAACATCAAGGAATTCAAAACAGCAACTCAAGAAAATGGTCCCAGATTTTGGTTCAGGTGAAATAGGGATAAACAAACAGTACCGGGGGGGGGGTAGTATATAGGGTATATGAGCTACAGAATAAATCCTAGCACCAAATTCCATAATGTGGCCGGCTATAATACCCCCAAATCCAGCGAGCTCGGCCATTCCAGGGAGTTAGGGTCCCGTCTTTCCAGGGTGGCCTCTTAGTGTCTTTATTTGATTAATGGTGTTGTTATGATTTTCTTCTAAAAGTCTCAGGTCACTCCAGATTCCCTGCACCCACTATTTATTCACAAACCGACATTTTGATATCTAAAGTTCCAGTTTGGGGTTCTAGCTCTGGTTTGGGCTAATTTTCAACACCAAAGGGGGTTTGTAGTCACCAATACATCTCAATTACACCATCACAACTCAAGGATCCTTAAACTTGATCTAGGAATTTTCAAAGTTCACTAATTTATACTTAATCAATTCTAAACTAACAATAGAAATTAGGAAACTCAAATACTAAACTAATAGTACAGGAAATACCTCATTTGGCAAACCTTAGAATCCCCTAGAGCTCAAAATCCAATTTTTCTTGATCTTCCATGCTTGTAATGAGCTTATACATGCTTTTTGTGAAGGGAAAATGATGTTTTGGTGTGAAAATAGTGTTGGGATGAGAAGGTAGAGGAGGTGGAGGGAGAGGGCAGCCAAGAAGATGGAGGAAGAAGATGAAGAATGAACGGAATGAAGAAAATGGGCCAAGATCAATGAACCCCTCACCTCTCTCTCTTCTCTCTCTTGTCTATACCTCCTTTGTTTATTCTTTTCCCTTTTTCTTTTCTTTTCTTTTTAATCCAAAACAAAAACAAAACCAAGTAATATTAGAAACTAAGCATGGTTTTCAAAAAAAATAAATCAAGTTTAGACATGAACTTATATATAATAAATTATATAATAATTCATAAAATGTCTAAATCTCACAAAATCTTTAAAAATCAACATTCAATGTAATTTTCCAATATTTCTCCATTCTATTGGTATATAATCGAACCATAACATTAAAAATAATCTCCATTCATTAAAATATTCTTAATATTTATTATTTTAATTATTTAATTTTACAAAAATAATATTTTATTTTTTTCTGAAATCTTACGTGTAGCGCCGTTGACACCTAATGAGTTAGCTAATTGTAAATTGCAAAACTCTTCCGGGAGCAACTTTTGCTCACAGTGGGATCGGGATCCGACTATCACATAGAAGGTATGCAATCTCATTGCAAATTTCAACACTTGAAATTCCCGAATATTTTGTCCCTAGCAACTTATGACCTTAACATAGTCAACAAATTATAAGCGCTAGCCAAGTTCAACCCGTCATTTCCTGATTGAATTAAACCCACCCGCACGACCCTTAACATAGTCAACAAAGTCGTACGACTACCTTAATCCAATTGCATCTTATATTTTAACAGATAAGCACTAATTAGCTACCGCACACTACCCCTTAATATAGTCAACAAACGTAGAACGAATACTTAGTAGTACTTATCTGAAATGACGGCGGACTACGTCAGGTTTTTAAGAAAACCTTTTGCGTAAAGAACTTGATATAGTTGTAGAAACAAGTGATTTTTGAAAAGGAGGCTTTTTACTAGTTTTGCTAAAGAGGTCACTCCCGGTGAAGGGATCTCGGCTCTTTCCTTATCGAATAAGGTGCAGTATATTTCATAAATACCGCTATGCAAAGTAAGAACTAAAGGAAGCAATCAAAAGAAAAACCGAGTAGGTTGTAGCATCTGCTAGATTTTGCTAAAGAGCTCAATCCCGATGAAAGGATCTCGGCTCTTTCCTCATCGAATGAGGTGCTGGATATTCTACAAGGAATACCGCTATACAAAGCAAAAACTAGAGCTACCCTTTTTGAAAATATGATTCTACAACATCTTTTAGGTTTCTTTTCTTTTCATTAATCTCATTAATGAAATCCCATCATTTATGCTTCCTAAGCATCACAGAAGAAACGAAAATACAACGTACGCTTATGCCATCTGCATTCGCCACAG
The DNA here is from genome assembly GCA_030015575.1 of Agapanthus africanus. Taxonomy (NCBI): domain Eukaryota; kingdom Viridiplantae; phylum Streptophyta; class Magnoliopsida; order Asparagales; family Amaryllidaceae; genus Agapanthus; species Agapanthus africanus. Next base: position 136,489,241 of record CM057347.1, on the reverse strand, counting down.
TGTCCCGTTATGTACCGTTAGGTTACTTAACTAACGGCATACCGGGACGGGACTAGCGCGGGTGCAAAACATAAGCAACGTCTATTATATATTTCATATATAATATATAGCCATTCGTCTCAGAATCCACAGTGATCACATCACAGAATAAGATAACATATGAAATATTGGATATACTAGAAATTCCGTGTTTTAATTTAAGCCAGTATAAAACACGGATTTCACGGCCGCGATGAATAGCCAGACTCACATCCCTAGAACCCTACGAGAGCAGCAAGCAACCCTACCAATTCTAGAGTTAGGAGACCCGGTCTCGACTCCTCGAGATGGTCTCCCACTGGACTCTAGAACCCGGTTACTTGTGCCCCCCCACCTTGGGTCTATCCTAATGCGGAAAAATAAATGATATACAACAATGGTGACATCATCCTCAACCCGGAAGTGCCCCAATAAAAGAATATATTACATACAATGAATTTTACATGAATGAAATAAAAACTCTCATCTCACATAAAACCCCCGGCTATTCAAAACACGATGGTCCAATATAACATATCACAGCAATACATAACATCACATGTCATCAATGTAAGTAAATATGCATATCCCAATTGTCGTTGACATATAGCAAAGAAACCGGTGATACACTACATATTACACTTACGGTTACAGAAAAGAAAATGTCAAACTACAACATTTGGAATCCATAATCATCTTAGACATCATAAACCCGAAATATCACATACCTCGGATTTCATGCCTAACAATATGAATTCCAAATATTGTATCACAATTCAGAAAAAGCTAGACAATGTTAAACATTCCGATCGAATCAATAAACACCTAAGATTTCCCAAAAAGCTCAACACTTGAGCATAGTTTAACAGTACCCATCACATGCCACAGCTCCTATGAATCAGCCGTAGAAGGGTCAACCAATGCCTCACCTGTGGCACCGCTGAACTACCACAAACCCTAAGGTTTGGTGGCGGTTCTGACAGTCACAGAATCGAGTTAGGGTTTTGTTCTTCTAGAGGGTCTACAGAATCACTTGCATGATTTTCTGAAAGTTTTAAACTAAGGAAAAATCCAACACTTGGAAAATTTCCAGCAAGGGAAAAAGTGGGTTATTAATATCCGTTCAAAATTTTTATCACCGTCTAAATAACCCGAAAAACTGTTATAATTACGATTACGAAACACTCCGAGTTGTCTTTGCAGAAAGTTAACATCGCATGCAAATTTAGCAAAAACAAACAACACCTGAAACACAAAAACGCAGAGACTAGAACACTGAAAAAATTTGAAGCCAAAACTCCTCACAAAAACCCAGCATACCGATTTTTAGCCCATGTGGCCGGCCAAATTCCGGCCAAACTGCTTCAATTTTCTTCTGTGTTCATGTTATATCACATACAATATTCTGCAGTTGTTTAAAAAAAATTTAGAGCACTTTTAGAAATCGATAGAAACCAATTTTCCGGGTTTCAACTTTCGGAGTCATTTCGGTTTCGTAATCTAACAAAGATCGTCTAAATCTCTAGCTTTGCTCTGATACCACTGTAGGGTTCTTATGCACGACAACAAGGTTTCAGGAGGCATCGCCCATGCCATTTTCAAAATTTTTTCATGCTAAAGAACTCTAACCTAGGATGTTTAACTGGAGAATCATACGAAATATATTGTAAACTACTTTACAACTAAGTGATTAGGGATTACAACCTTTGTAGTCCGGTCCTTCACTTCTTTAGCTCCTTATAGTAGTCCCTTCGCTCCAAGTTGTGATCTTGTGGACTCTCGAACGGCTCCACAAGAAAAAAGATGCATGCTTGCTTGAAGTCTTCAAAGCCGAAGATGATCTACGTCCAGGAGTCACAAATCCAAGCTACCCTCTTCACTAATGTTGGATTAGTGAAGCTAACACGCTATACTAAAGTATTAATCTAGTAGAGAATGATGAAGTAGGATTTTTGCTCGCTTTAGAATTTATTTTCTCACTCTTTTTTTTCTTCTCTCAAAAACCTAGAGAGCTCTCTCTTGCTCTTGATGAAGATGAAGCAAATAAAAGATGAGAGAGAGAATGGCAACCATGGGTGAGAAAATATCTAATATAACTCATGTAAAGACTTAACCATGGGTTTAGATAATGGTTGGGTTAATAAATATCTAGTGTAAGACAAAACTAGTGGACTAAGTTAATGGGTCTCCAAGCTTCACGAAGTTTCATGCTATGTGACAAATTTCTAACTAATAATTGAATTACTATAAATAAATAAACCCTACATTATCATTATCATGGTGTAAGTCTCATACACCATGTTGCATGTATCATCAACCATGACACATAAATAAAACACAATTAATATATATCACATATATATCAAGTGTGCACATGTGAGAAAACGAAATGCTTAAGTGAGCTAATATTAGTTAATATAAATTAATATATCAAATATATAATTATACATTAAATCATCAAATCAACACTTGATTTAATAATCCGGTTATATCTCATATGACCGACTAATATTATTTGTATCAACTTATCGAATCAACACTTGATTCGATAACCCGGCTATATCTCATATAACCGACTGATACTGTATCGACTTATCGAATCAACACTTGATTTGATAACCCGGCTATATCTCATATAACCGATTGATACTTTATATCGCGAGAATATAATACGGTATCATATACTCGTATTAATCTCGGTCCCGCACATATCACATATGTGCTCCTACTTCGTTTTTCCTGAGCCAGTGAAACCTCAGTGTATGACTCTAAAGACTCGTCAATACGCCGGGAGTAAGTGATGATCACATCAAGCACCCACAAGCCGTCAGTGGTACTAGCTGGACGTAACGGTTACCCGGGTATTGAACGATCAGAAGATCAGTAAGCAAGCCCGCTCTAACTCCTGCAAAAGCCTGTCAGTAACACTATTGTACAGTTCGGTCTTTTCGTCTGATATGTCGCATATCTAGTCTAGGGGCGGTAAACGTCAGACCCCAATAATTGATAAGTTGTGCCGATGTGAGGCTCATAACGGGTCGAGAAACTACTGATAACACTTATCAGTAAATCTCCGTAGCAGCCCTGGCCAGGGACTTGTCGTTATAGCCAATCGACCACAGCGCAACATCAACTCCCAATACCGGGAGAGACGAATCCCCTCCTATCGCTCATGGACTCCATGTGATTCGGGACTGTACCCAAAAGCCACCGTTTTTCATGTTCTATTGAACGTAGTAAGGTGGAAATGGGAATCACACAAGACTCTATGATGATCTCGGGTCTACAGGATAACCTGTACCACTGTCACCAGAGAACTGCTATCTGACGATAGGTATAATACCAACCAGGAGTTCTCGGCGAGTCCGTTCAGTATACCCAGTCTCCACTGAGCACCCGTATACCATCTTTGATGTCAAACACCAATTGATGTGGGATCATCCATCGCCCATCATATGGGTCAAGATGCGTATACGCTAGTCTACTCTGGAATATCAATGCCCTGTCTCGATACACCCTCGACTAGGAACTGTTTTAGGGTGTACTTGTGGACTACCCTTAGCCCCATTAGTATGATCTCCATCATAGTCCTGGTAGTCAAGTACACAACCTAAGGGCTTTATCACCATGTGAGAGCAAGACAGTATCACATATACAAGTCAGTTAAGATAAAGAGCAACCAGATAGCATACTATCATATCAAGCAAGAAAGTCATCTCTATATATATCCAAGCATCCACTATAATATACATCACATGTACAATAATGGCCTCTAGGGCATACATATAATTAACACTTGCGTGATTCAAGTGTCGGTCACATGCTAAATTATGGGTCGTGACAAAGTTGGTATCAAAGCGTTAGGTTTAACCTTGGTTTGAGTCTGCGTTTGACTATGCGGAGTCTAGGGCGTATATATTTCGGAACCTAGGATTGACCTTACGGAACTTAGACTTGACGGGGGTATTCGACCCGAACTTTCGTTTCATAAGTTGACCTTGATTGATGGAGTAGATAGTTTGAGTAGAGTGACGTACCGTGTGTATGTTCTGCAGCATACTTACGAGACGATGCTCCACTTAAGTGACCTTAGGATGTACATTACTTGAGATCCTTGATTCTATTCATTCCTATGATCATATATCCATTTTGGGATCTGTTGATTTCTTTCGTTCTTTGATCTATCTTCATCGATATCTGCTTGAGGTTCTTGTCACCATGGTTTGAGCACAGAGAGAGCTGCTCCTAGGAATGCGGTCAGAGCGAGCTCGTCACTGACGAGGGCTGACCATGATGTTTTCTGGTGACATAGGAACGTGTAAGTATGGTGTTGTGTTGAGATCTCTCGCTTGAGGCGTGTGTTCGGTTTTGCACCGGATGATTGAGCCATTGATAGAGTTTGCCAGATTGAGAGGACTATTGATGTACAACCTACCTCAGAGATCATGATGTTGTCTACCGTGCAGACAGATGACCCAGCTGTTGCTGAGATTGATGGGATGTCGCTTCCAGAGTTTATGAGCTGAAACCGCTGGAGCTTTCAGGCAGAAATGTGACAGGAGATAGCTAATCTATCTTGAGTTGAGCGACTGATATTATTCGTCTGATTTGATGTGCCGACGTTGTTAGTTATATGTATACCCTAGAGGCCATTACTGTACATACGATGTATATTGTAGTGGATGCTTGGACATATATAGGGAGGACTTTCTTGCTCGACAAGATAGTATGTTATCTGGTTGCTCTTTATCTTAACATGTACTCTGATTGTCTCTATGTTACATGTTGATAAAGCCCTTAGGATATGTACTCGACTTCTGGGACTATGATGAGATCATACTAGTGGGGCCACGGTAGTCGACGAGTACATCCTATAACTGTTCCAAGTCGAGGGTGTATCGAGACAGAGCATCGATACACCAGAGTAGACTAGCGTATACGCATCTTGTGTAATGTTTCAGAAATCGTTTTGCGAATTTTTCCGTTTTAGGGCAAAATTGTCGGTTTTTTCCGTTTTAACCCGATTTCGATCAAACGTCCGTATAAGCTTACCGACACCTTTTTTAGCAAAAATAAAGATTGTGCGCGAACTTTGAGAGTATTTGGGAGGTTTTGGTTCAGATAGAATTTTTCCGAAATAAAATATTATTTTAGCCGGTAAAATATGCGCGTAAATCGGGTAAAACAACAACAACAACAACAACTGAGCCTTTTATCCCAAGCATATGGGGTAGGCTACATGAACCAACATGAGAATCACGCCGGGTCCAGCACATGAATCCTCTATCTCCACTCACTTCTATCGAACAATATACTTTCATTGAGTCCTTTGGCAACCATATCGTTTCGTATCACCTCCATCCATGTTTTCTTCGGTCTCCCTTTTGCCCTTTTGCCATTACCCATATCGGGTAATTTTTTTCTAAATGAAAATTCTTGGAAATCATCACTACACTTATTTTTTAGAACCTTCTTTTTAAATATCTAGATATTTTTGAGTGCAAAAGGTTTTGAATTAAAAAAGAAAAGAAAAGAAAGAAAATGTGTCATTTTTGCATTTAATGAAGCATTTAATGATTTTAGCTAGAAAATTCTTCACATTTTTGCACAAAACCCCCCACACTCCCTCTTGGCCGGCCACTACTTGTTCTTGGCTGCCCTTTTCTTTTCTCTCATTTTTCATCATTTCTTGCACAAATAAATCATGAAAAGTCCAATTTAATTCATAGAAATTCAAATAAAATCCAAAACCTTCATTTTTCTTCACAAAAGTTGCTTGGATCTTCATTCTAGTGAGGATTTTGGAGGCTAAAGTTTGGTTTTATCCTTGATTCAAGTGGTGTTCTTGAAGGTATAAAACTTTAACTCTAATCTCTTTTTTGTTGCTTAATACTTTATGCTAGCTTAATTAGATGTTAGTTTAAGCTTTAAATTTCATGTTTCAAAATTCTAGAAATGGTATTAGAAATTCAAGTTAAGGTTAAAGCTTAATTTAAGTGTTTAATATTTAATTGAAGTGTTAATTTGTGAATTTGAAAAGCTTAACCTAGTAGAAATGCTAATTATTGTTAATGAATATTTGTTTAATTAAGTATTTTTGCTTACTAGGTTTTTGCTAAAACTCTTTTTTGCAAGTGTTTAAAATATGGAAATGGTTTAGATAGCTTAGTTAAGCTATTTTAAGGTGTTTGTAATCGCTAGATATGCGTTAACTTGAAACTAGTGCGAAATATTGCGGTAGGTTGTTTTCTAGGTTTCGGGGTTTTTCCGACGTGGGTTTGATTGGTCGTTGCGAGGTTATATCTATTTTATTCCTGGTAATTGTTTGTGTTTTGTTGCGCGATCGGGATGATCGGAATCTAGACTAGGTGTTTCGTAGTTTGGCGACCCTAGTTAGGATTTTTGGCCGATGTCGTGCGCGTTAGATGCGCTAAGTGCGCAGTTCAATTTTCAGGGCGTTATTCTTGCGTTTCGATGTCTTTTCGTCGATGTAGGATATTTGCTTATGTGATGTGTTTGTGAAATTTTAGGTTCGCAAGAGGGGACTTCGGACGCTACGACAAGGGAAAACAGGTGGTAAGCTTCACTTAGCCAGGAGCATTGGTGAGTAGATTTAACATCTACAGGGGAATCACCTGCATGGCGTTATGCGTCAGGGCTAGAGACTTTATTACTTGTCGCATCTTCTATGTCATATTTAGAATTGCGCATTTACCCTATTACTTAGATATTGTTGTGCTTGGACTAGTATCCTCAGGACACTGCACATATTATTGATGATTCATGTTACACGAGCATCGATTATATGCTACACACACCGTCAATAATTGCCATGTCACACACAAACCACTTATAGATGTTATATTGCTTGGTTAGGGACATTGTGACATTGATTCATACTGCTTATCATATATGGCATTTAGCATACCTGTGTTCCTATAGAGTATTGTACCATTAGTGATAGGTACATACACACTCCCTGTCATAGCTACAGGTATACCTTGCACATACTGTTCTTATACCAGGGGGTATACTATATCATTGCTTATAGGTAGACACATTATCTTGCTATACCTTATTGATTTTACATACATCTGGTTTTAGCTACATGTTTACCTTCACTTGATGCTATTTAGAAGTGGATAAATAGGAACCGCATGATATTTGTATTAACTTGATGCAGTTAATTAGCGGTTTTTCCTTTATATGCTTGCATTTCAGATGTGGCACACATATTATATTCATGGATTTTCGCATTGTTATATAAATTTTTCATGATGTTTTTTTGATTTGGGGACCGTGGTAGTTTATGAAATTATGCATTATTTGAAGGTCCCGGTTTCCTTGATATTGATATTTCCGCAGCCACCATGAGATTTATCGGTTCTGATATATGCCCGCTTCGAGGAGTGAGGAGGCACCGTCTGTGGGTACATGGTGGGGCCCGGGGGTACCCCGAAGCAAGAACGATGTCGCGGTGCTAGGCGATGAGGCTTAGGGGAACCATACTTTCCGGTGACAGGACCAATGACTCAGCGGCTATCGAGTGGATACCGACGGGAGTCATGTGCGTATGGATATGTCGAGAGGCGAGGGTCAGAGCTAGGCACTCGAGCTCTCGGGATAGCGTATGATACGAACCTATCAGGGGGCCAGTCGTGGTGACAACACCTGATAGATCAACATTTCTGTGTCGATGCTTGGCACATTGGTTTCATGATATTTCTAATTACTCATTTGTATATATAACAGGGGATTGAGCCGCTGTTATATATACCCTTACACCAATATTAGTGGAATGGGACGCTAATATATGTGTATTGACCTCATCATATTTATTCATGACATTATACTTAGGATGTTAGAATTTGGCTGGAGTTTGATTCGGGATATAAGAGATTCATTTGAGATTGGATACCTGATATTGTACATACGAGATATGTGAGATCCACTTGATGTTGTACATTTGATATATGTGAGATATACCTGATATTGTACATATGAGATATGTGAGATCCACTTGCTGCTGTACATTCGAGATATGTGAGATATACTTGATGTTGTACATATGAGATATATGAGATCCACTTGATATTGTATATTTGATATATGTGAGATATACCTGATATTGTACATACGAGATATGTGAGATTCACTTGCTATTGTACATTCGATATAAGTGAGATATACTTGATGTTGTACATTCGGGATATACGAGATATACTTAATATTGTGAAATTGAGGTGATGAAATACTTAGATGATATGAAAGCCAATTTGGGGGCTGATTTGAGGAAGTGGGATTTGATTTGTTTTGATGGATTGTGATCCTACCACGAGGTCAGGATTCTGTGGAAATGACATATTTCACTCCATACCTCACCTTATCTGTTTGTGCACTGCTTCTTGTATTAGTAGTACCTGTTAGTATACCTTTCATGATTATTGCACAGTTACATTCTCATATCCCTATCGCATGATTATTGCATACTGTTGTCATATCATTATTGTTGTATATATATTGGTTGTACCTGCTAGTGTACTTTCCATTATTCTGCATTCATATGACATGTTATTACTGTTAATTGCATATCTTAGATTCACGCTTTATGTGCATACTTGCGATTACCTGCATATGTTATTTACTTTTCACGAGTTGGCAACTCACCCCCGTTGTGCCACAGTGTTTGCAGGTGTTCCTCAGGATAGTCAGAGGCAGACTATTATTACACATCTTATCATCTTTTGCTACGGATACCGCATCAGCTCACAGTGTGCAGTTTGCTTAGGTGGGTTTTGTGGTTATTTGTTGTATTGTATATTCGTTGTACCCATGTACTCTCCATCTACTATTTTCATTTTGACTTAGAGACTTGGTGAGGACGATGTTGTATATTATGTTGGATTTGTTGTCTTTTATACATTTTCCTTTCTATCGTCTTCTATTTCTTCGCTACGGCGTCGTATATTTGTGGTGGTGATTGTTTTCCGCCTTTGGGCGTGGATTTGCTCCCGTTGGGGATGCTTTACTTTTTATTTATGTTGTACCCACTTTTGGGGTTGGTTTTTATAAAGGAGGTGCTGCCAAAATTTTAAGGAAATAAAGTTGGACTTTTAAAGAATTTGGATTGCGATTTCAAAGACTTTTAAACAATAATTCTTATCTTTTCTTGTCTTTTACTGGTTTAGATTTCTGGGTTTTGGCTTTCTTTTACTGCGTTACGCCTGTAGACGTTGCGTAGTATTAGGGCCGTCACGTGCCAATTTCGGGTCGTGACAAAATTGGTATCAGAGCGCTAGGTTTTTACCTTACGGAGTGTAGGATGACCTTTATATGATGGAGTAGGTAGCTTAAGCAGAGTAACGTAGTGTGTGTATGTCTGCAGCATACTCACGATGCAGTACTCCGTCTAAAGTGACCTAAGTACAATTACTTGAAATTCTTTCCTTGATGATTCATATCCTTGTGATTCGATTTCCGTGTTCATATCGAATCCTATTCCTATTTATAGCTTTTGCCGACGACGACTATGGGGACTCAGTGAGGTGCAGCGAGGGCCGAGGTCAGTATTGACTATGGGAGAGCGAGGACTGACCAGGATGGCATGCTCGTTGCACAGGTGCAGACAGATCCGCCTTTGACAGATAGTATCGCTAGGCTTGTGGCAGAGATGCAGGACTTGCGCCAGACGATGAGCTCTTTGGTGGAGACCATTCGAGCGCAGCGACAGGAGGTTGTCACCCCTGTTACCCAGTTGTTCCTTGCGATCAGCACACAGCTTTCCGTCACTTACATAGCACCAGTGGATGCAACCCTAGTTGACGAGACACGTATTCCAGAGACTTCAGGAGTTCCGGAACAGTGGAGGACTCATACCGGGGTATCAGCTCAGAGGCAGAGGCTTAGTCATCGAGACAGCTTTCGGGACCGTTGCTGGAGTAGCAGAGGTTTGGGACGAGGGGATTCGTGTTAGCTAGATCAGCTGTTTGTTGTGTTAACTTCTGTCAGCGATTCTTTTGTTGCGCGACACGTATTTCAGTCGTATGCCAATCGGTTAGGAGATTCATCCGTCACTTGATCCTTCTAGAGATGTTGGATTTGACGTTCTCCTGGGCACGGACTGGTTAGTTACGTACTAGGCGTCTGTGGACAACCGCGAGGAAACAGTCAGGTTTGTTTTCCCGGCAAGTCAGTTCTTGTTGTGCAGGGGGACAGTGGTGTCGTCTCTCACAGCTCGAATTCCCTTTTTCGCTAGTCGGCTTTTAAGGAGAGGATGTCAAGGATTCTTGACGTTTATTCGTGATACCGGAGCCACAATGGGTTTTTTGTACCGGGTTCGTTCGTGCGAGAGTTTTCCGACGTTGTTCCAGATAAGCAGGCAAAGCTTAGGGAGCTTAAGGATCAGCTGCAGAGTTGTTGTTGGGGGGCTTGTGTGTCTGAGTGTTTCGCATTGGGGAGCTCCTATTTCTGTTCGTCAAGGAGAAGGACGACAGTTGAGGTCGTGTATTGATAGATCGTCAATTGAACCGGCTTACGGTGCGGATAGGTATCATTTACCTCGCATTGACGATTTCTTCGATCGGCTCCTAAGTGCGAGACTTTTTCTAGTTGTTGGGATCAGGTCATCATTGTTGCGGGTTCAGAGTGATGGCATTCCGAAGGCTGCCTTGTGTATGCTACGGCTTTGTGTGTTTTGGTGGTGTCTTTGGACTCGCCAATGCCCTAGCAGCATTCGTAGACATGATACACCAGATTTTTTCAGGCCGTTCCTCGACCAGTTTTTGTTGTGTTATTGACGACATTCTGGTCTATTCTAGTGTGTCTTGAGGAACAGGAGCAGCACTTGAGGATTTTTTTTGCAGACATTGGGAGAGCCCAGCTGTTTGCTAGATTCTCGGAGTGTTCCTTTAGGCTTGTTTGTGTTGACTCATAGGTCTTGTAGTTCCGGGAGACGGTTTTCGTATGGTCCCGAGGAAGATCGAGGTCGTACAGCTTTGGCCCAGGCTTGTGTACGGACGGAGGTCCGCAGATTTTTGGCTTAGCAGGTTTCTACCGCTGTTTCGTGCAGGATCGTTAGTGTAGTGCTGCACCGTCGACTGAATTGACCGGAATGGAGGTTTCTTTCTTTGGACTGAGGCATGTGTGTGGAGTTTCGGCAGTTGAAGATTCGGTTAACAATTGCATCAGTTCTTTCTTTGCTTTTGGTTCGGACGACTTTGTGGTTTAACTATAATGTTTCTTAAGTGGGCTCGATTGTTTGCTGAGGTAGCACTATAGAGTTATCGCTTTTGCTTCCCGACAGTTGGAGGAAGTACTAGCAGGATATTCCACTCATGATCTGGAGATGGTTGTGGTGGTTTTGTGTTGGAGATTTGGAGACACTACTGGTTTGAGAGTCGTGTCAGATTTTTCACGGACCACCAGAGCATAATGTGCATCTTCCTGCAGCGGATTTGATTGTTGTGATAGTCCTCCGTAGATTTACAGTTCTTGTGTGATCGTTGAGTACAGCTTAAGTTCTTCTCTACGGAGGGGACATCTTGCTCATGTCCGTGCCCGACCACTTGTCTTCAATCTCTTTCGCGAGACACTGCCTACCGACGCTCGTTCGTTAGAGATACTTGAGCATACTCGGCTGGGTAATGATTCGGAGTCCTGGATTTGTGACAAGGGTGTGCTAAGTTAGGAATGTGTTTGTGTACTTGATATTATCGGGTAGAGACGTGAAATCCTAGAGCGGGCACATCAGTCAATTCTCTGTATTCATTCAAGTTCCACCAACATTGATGTGACTTGTGAGATAGTTACGGGTGGGTAGGAATGTAAAGAGAAATTTCAGGTTTCGTTTCAAGGTGTTTGTCTTGTTGTGTGTTTTGGGTTGAGCATCTGAGACCGGCTGGAGAGTTGCAATCTTTAACTGTTCCGAAGTGGGAATGGGAGCAGATCTCCATGAAATTCGTTATGGTGTCTACCCAGGTTTAGTCAGAGTGTGACTCCATTCGGATGCTTGTTGTCCGGTTTTTCTCAGTCTGCTCAGTTGTTCTTTGTTAAGTTTGTGTGTTGCATGGAGTTCCTTCGAGGGTCGTATCCAATGAAGGCACCCTGTTCGCTTGCCGTCTTGGGCAGGAGCTTCAGGAAGCCTTGCGTACTGGTTGAGCTTTAGCTCTGTTTTTCCATCCGTAGGATGATGGTTTTGTGAGAGCGGGCTAAACCAACTCTGGAGGATATGCTTGTGCGTACGCATCAATTGTTGTCAGCAGTTGGGATCGTCACTTGCCATTGTTCGGAATCTCCTTCGATAGCAGTTATCAGGAGACATTCCAATTGGCAACCTTTAAGTTTTGTTTGTTAGGTGGTGTCGATCTCCAGTCTGTTTTTCTGACTCTGCGTAGTAGGATTTTTGGACCCTAGCTTGTCTAGAGACTTCGGAAATGGTCCAGCTGTTTCAGGTGAGGATGATGACAGTCCTGTGCGGACAGAGGTCTTATGCCGACCATGGTGATCGCAGGCTTGAGTTCGCAGTGGGAGATCATGTATTCCTACGGATTTTTCCGATGAAGGACTTGTTGAGTTTTGAGAAGCTTACCCAGAATTGTAGGTCCTTTCGAGATCCTTTAAGCGAGTTAGTTCGTTGCCTTTAATTTGGCACTTCCTCCCAGATTATTGAGTTTTCACCCCGCATTCTTCGTGTTGATACTTTGCAATTACCTTCATGACTTTTTTCACATGATTCAGCATTAGACCATTTGCTTTGACGCGATCTTTTCGCTCACCGGCTGCCATTGGTGTTAATGGCCCGGCAGGTGGAGAAACTTCGGTCAAGGATCTTGCTATCTGTGGAGAGTTGTCTTGGACGTAGCCGTATAGTGAGATGATCACTTGGTAGGCTGCGAGTGAGAATTGAGAGTTTTATACTCTTCTCTTTGAAGGTACGCTTAGTGAAAATTTTTAAATTCGGGGACGAATTTTTTATAAGGAGGGGAGATTGTAACGTTTCAGAAATCGTTTTGCGAATTTTTCCGTTTTAGGGCAAAATTGTCGGTTTTTCCCGTTTTAACCCGATTTCGATCGAACGTACGTATAAGCTTACCGGCACCTTTTTTAGCAAAAATAAAGCTTGTGCGCGAACTTTGGGAGTATTTGGGAGGTTTTGGTTCAGATAGAATTTTTCCGAAATAAAATATTATTTTAGCCGGTAAAATATGCGCGTAAATCGGGTAAATTTTTTCTAAATGAAAATTCTTGGAAACCATCACTACACTTATTTTTTAGAACCTTCTTTTTAAATATCTAGATATTTTTGAGTGCAAAAGGTTTTGAATTAAAAAAGAAAAGAAAAGAAAGAAAAGATGTCATTTTTGCATTTAATGAAGCATTTAATGATTTTAGCTAGAAAATTCTTCACATTTTTGCACAAAACCCCCCACACTCCCTCTTGGCCGGCCACTACTTGTTCTTGGCTGCCCTTTTCTTTTCTCACTCATTTTTCATCATTTCTTGCACAAATAAATCATGAAAAATCTAATTTAATTCATAGAAATTCAAATAAAATCCAAAATCTTCATTCTTCTTCACAAAAGTTGCTTGGATCTTCATTCTAGTGAGGATTTTGGAGGCTAAAGTTTGGTTTTATCCTTGATTCAAGTGGTGTTCTTGAAGGTATAAAACTTTAACTCTAATCACTTTTTTGTTGCTTAATACTTTATGCTAGCTTAATTAGATGTTAGTTTAAGCTTTAAATTTCATGTTTTATAATTCTAGAAATGGTTTTAGAAATTCAAGTTAAGGTTAAAGCTTAATTTAAGTGTTTAATATTTAATTGAAGTGTTAATTTGTGAATTTGAAAAGCTTAACCTAGTAGAAATGCTAATTATTGTTAATGAATATTTTGTTTAATTAAGTATTTTTGCTTACTAGGTTTTTGCTAAAACTCTTTTTTGCAAGTGTTTAAAATATGGAAATGGTTTAGATAGCTTAGTTAAGCTATTTTAAGGTGTTTGTAATCGCTAGATATGCGTTAGCTTGAAACTAGTGCGAAATATTGCGGTAGGTTGTTTGCTAGGTTTCGGGGTTTTTCCGACGTGGGTTCGATTGGTCGTTGCGAGGTTATACCTATTTTATTCCTGGTAATTGTTTGTGTTGTGTTGCGCGATCAGGACGATCGGAATCTAGACTAGGTGTTTCGTAGTTTGGCGACCCTAGTTAGGATTTTTGGCCGATGTCGTGCGCGTTAGATGCGCTAAGTGCGCAGTTCAATTTTCAGGGCGTTATTCTTGCGTTTCGATGTCTTTTCGTCGATGTAGGATATTTGCTTATGTGATATTTTTGTGAAATTTTAGGTTCGCAAGCGGGGACTTCGGACGCTACGACAAGGGAAAACAGGTGGTAGGCTTCACTTAGCCAGGAGCATTGGTGAGTAGATTTAACATCTACAGGGAAATCGCCCGTATGGCGTTATGCGTCAGGGCTAGAGACTTTATTACTTGTCGCATCTTCTATGTCATATTTAGAATTGCGCATTTACCCTATTACTTAGATATTGTTGTGCTTGGACTAGTATCCTTAGGACACTGCACATATTATTGACGATTCATGTTGCACGAGCACTGATTATATGTTACACACACTATCAATAATTTCCATGTCACACACAAACCACTTATAGATGTTATATTGCTTGGTTAGGGACATTATGACATTGATTCATACTGCTTATCATATATGGCATTTAGCATACCTGTGTTCCTATAGAGTATTGTACCATTAGTGATAGGTACATACACACTCCCTGTCATAGCTACAGGTATACCTTGCACATACTGTTCTTATACCAGGGGGTATACTATATCATTGCTTATAGGTAGACACATTATCTTGCTATACCTTATTGATTTTACATACATCTGGTTTTAGCTACATGTTTACCTTCACTTGATGTTATTTAGAAGTGGATAAATAGGAACCGCATGATATTTGTATTAACTTGATGCAGTTAATTAGCGGTTTTTCCTTTATATGCTTGCATTTCAGATGTGGCACACATATTATATTCATGGATTTTCGCATTGTTATATGGATTTTTCATGATATTTTCTGGATTTGGGGACCGTGGTAGTTCATGAAATTATGCATTATTTGAAGGACCCGGTTTCCTTGATATTGATATTTCCGCAGCCACCATGAGATTTATCGGTTCTGATATATGCCCGCTTCGAGGAGTGAGGAGGCACCGTCTGTGGGTACATGGTGGGGCCCGGGGGTACCCCGAAGCAAGAACGATGTCGCGGTGCTAGGCGATGAGGCTTAGGGGAACCATACTTTCCGGTGACAGGACCAATGACTCAGCGGCTATCGAGTGGATACCGACGGGAGTCATGTGCGTATGGATATGTCGAGAGGCGAGGGTCAGAGCTAGGCACTCGAGCTCTCGGGATAGCGTATGATACGAACCTATCAGTGGGCCAGTCGTGGTGACAGCACCTGATAGATCAGCATTTCTGTGTCGATGCTTGGCACATTGGTTTCATGATATTTCTAATTACTCCTTTGTATATATAACAGGGGATTGAGCCGCTGTTATATATACCCTTACACCAATATTAGTGGAATGGGACGCTAATATATGTGTATTGACCTCATCATATTTATTCATGACATTATACTTAGGATGTTAGAATTTGGCTGGAGTTTGATTCGGGATATAAGAGATTCATTTGAGATTGGATACCTGATATTGTACATACGAGATATGTGAGATCCACTTGATGTTGTACATTTGATATATGTGAGATATACCTGATATTGTACATATGAGATATGTGAGATCCACTTGCTGCTGTACATTCGAGATATGTGAGATATACTTGATGTTGTAAATATGAGATATATGAGATCCACTTGATATTGTATATTTGATATATGTGAGATATACCTGATATTGTACATACGAGATATGTGAGATTCACTTGCTATTGTACATTCGATATACGTGAGATATACTTGATGTTGTACATTCGGAATATACGAGATATACTTAATATTGTGAAATTGAGGTGATGAAATACTTAGATGATATGAAAGCCAATTTGGGGGCTGATTTGAGGAAGTGGGATTTGATTTGTTTTGATGGATTGTGATCCTACCACGAGGTCAGGATTCCGTGGAAATGACATATTTCACTCCATACCTCACCTTATCTGTTTGTGCACTGCTTCTTGTATTAGTAGTACCTGTTAGTATACCTTTCATGATTATTGCACAGTTACATTCTCATATCCCTATCGCATGATTATTGCATACTGTTGTCATATCATTATTGTTGTATATATATTGGTTGTACCTGCTAGTGTACTTTCCATTATTCTGCATTCATATGACATGTTATTACTGTTAATTGCATATCTTAGATTCACGCTTTATGTGCATACTTGCGATTACCTGCATATGTTATTTACTTTTCACGAGTTGGAAACTCACCCCCGTTGTGCCACAGTATTTGCAGGTGTTCCTCAGGATAGTCAGAGGCAGACTATTATTACTCATCTTATCATCTTTTGCTACGGATACCGCATCAGCTCACAGTGTGCAGTTTGCTTAGGTGGGTTTTGTGGTTATTTGTTGTATTGTATATTCGTTGTACCCATGTACTCTCCATCTACTATTTTCATTTTGACTTAGAGACTTGGTGAGGACGATGTTGTATATTATGTTGGATTTGTTGTCTTTTATACATTTTCCTTTCTATCGTCTTCTATTTCTTCGCTACGGCGTCGTATATTTGTGGTGGTGATTGTTTTCCGCCTTTGGGCGTGGATTTGCTCCCGTTGGGGATGCTTTACTTTTTATTTATGTTGTACCCACTTTTGGGGTTGGTTTTTATAAAGGAGGTGCTGCCAAAATTTTAAGGAAATAAAGTTGGACTTTTAAAGAATTTGGATTGCGATTTCAAAGACTTTTAAACAATAATTCTTATCTTTTCTTGTCTTTTACTGGTTTAGATTTCTGGGTTTTGGCTTTCTTTTACTGCGTTACGCCTGTAGACGTTGCGTAGTATTAGGGCCGTCATGTGCCAATTTCGGGTCGTGACAAAATTGGTATCAGAGCGCTAGGTTTTTACCTTACGGAGTGTAGGATGACCTTTATATGATGGAGTAGGTAGCTTAAGCAGAGTAACGTAGTGTGTGTATGTCTGCAGCATACTCACGATGCAGTACTCCGTCTAAAGTGACCTAAGTACAATTACTTGAAATTCTTTCCTTGATGATTCATATCCTTGTGATTCGATTTCCGTGTTCATATCGAATCCTATTCCTATTTATAGCTTTTGCCGACGACGACTATGGGGACTCAGTGAGGTGCAGCGAGGGCCGAGGTCAGTATTGACTATGGGAGAGCGAGGACTGACCAGGATGGCATGCTCGTTGCACAGGTGCAGACAGATCCGCCTTTGACAGATAGTATCGCTAGGCTTGTGGCAGAGATGCAGGACTTGCGCCAGACGATGAGCTCTTTGGTGGAGACCATTCGAGCGCAGCGACAGGAGGTTGTCACCCCTGTTACCCAGTTGTTCCTTGCGATCAGCACACAGCTTTCCGTCACTTACATAGCACCAGTGGATGCAACCCTAGTTGACGAGACATGTATTCCAGAGACTTCGGGAGTTCCGGAACAGTGGAGGACTCATACCGGGGTATCAGCTCAGAGGCAGAGGCTTAGTCATCGAGACAGCTTTCATGACCGTTGCTGGAGTAGCAGAGGTTTGGGACGAGGGGATTCGTGTTAGCTAGATCAGCTGTTTGTTGTGTTAACTTCTGTCAGCGATTCTTTTGTTGCGCGACACGTATTTCAGTCGTATGCCAATCGGTTAGGAGATTCATCCGTCACTTGATCCTTCTAGAGATGTTGGATTTGACGTTCTCCTGGGCACGGACTGGTTAGTTACGTGCTAGGCGTCTGTGGACTACCGCGAGGAAACAGTCAGGTTTGTTTTCCCGGCAAGTCAGTTCTTGTTGTGCAGGGGGACAGTGGTGTCGTCTCTTACAGCTCGAATTCCCTTTTTCGCTAGTCGGCTTTTAAGGAGAGGATATCGAGGATTCTTGACGTTTATTCGTGATACCGGAGCCACAGTGGGTTTTTTGTACCGGGTTCCTTCGTGCGAGAGTTTTCCGACGTTGTTCCAGATAAGCAGGCAAAGCTTAGGGAGCTTAAGGATCAGCTGCAGAGTTGTTGTTGGGGGGCTTGTGTGTCTGAGTGTTTCGCATTGGGGAGCTCCTATTTCTGTTCATCAAGGAGAAGGACGACAGTTGAGGTCGTGTATTGATAGATCGTCAATTGAACCGGCTTACGGTGCGGATAGGTATCATTTACCTCGCATTGACGATTTCTTCGATCGGCTCCTAAGTGCGAGACTTTTTCTAGTTGTTGGGATCAGGTCATCATTGTTGCGGGTTCAGAGTGATGGCATTCCGAAGGCTGCCTTGTGTATGCTACGGCTTTGTGTGTTTTGGTGGTGTCTTTGGACTCGCCAATGCCCTAGCAGCATTCGTAGACATGATACACCAGATTTTTTCAGGCCGTTCCTCGACCAGTTTTTGTTGTGTTATTGACGACATTCTGGTCTATTCTAGTGTGTCTTGAGGAACAGGAGCAGCACTTGAGGATTTTTTTTGCAGACATTGGGAGAGCCCAGCTGTTTGCTAGATTCTCGGAGTATTCCTTTAGGCTTGTTTGTGTTGACTCCTAGGTCTTGTAGTTCCGGGAGACGGTTTTCGTATGGTCCCGAGGAAGATCGAGGTCGTACAGCTTTGGCCCAGGCTTGTGTACGGACGGAGGTCCGCAGATTTTTGGCTTAGCAGGTTTCTACCGCTGTTTCGTGCAGGATCGTTAGTGTAGTGCTGCACCGTCGACTGAATTGACCGGAATGGAGGTTTCTTTCTTTGGACTGAGGCATGTGTGTGGAGTTTCGGCAGTTGAAGATTCGGTTAACAATTGCATCAGTTCTTTCTTTGCTTTTGGTTCGGACGACTTTGTGGTTTAACTATAATGTTTCTTGAGTGGGCTCGATTGTTTGCTGAGGTAGCACTATAGAGTTATCGCTTTTGCTTCCCGACAGTTGGAGGAAGTACTAGCAGGATATTCCACTCATGATCTGGAGATGGTTGTGGTGGTTTTGTGTTGGAGATTTGGAGACACTACTGGTTTGAGAGTCGTGTCAGATTTTTCACGGACCACCAGAGCATAATGTGCATCTTCCTGCAGCGGATTTGATTGTTGTGATAGTCCTCCGTAGATTTACAGTTCTTGTGTGATCGTTGAGTACAGCTTAAGTTCTTCTCTACGGAGGGGACATCTTGCTCATGTCCGTGCCCGACCACTTGTCTTCAATCTCTTTCGCGAGACACTGCCTACCGACGCTCGTTCGTTAGAGATACTTGAGCATACTCGGCTGGGTAATGATTCGGAGTCCTGGATTTGTGACAAGGGTGTGCTAAGTTAGGAATGTGTTTGTGTACTTGATATTATCGGGTAGAGACGTGAAATCCTAGAGCGGGCACATCAGTCAATTCTCTGTATTCATTCAAGTTCCACCAACATTGATGTGACTTGTGAGATAGTTACGGGTGGGTAGGAATGTAAAGAGAAATTTCAGGTTTCGTTTCAAGGTGTTTGTCTTGTTGTGTGTTTTGGGTTGAGCATCTGAGACCGGCTGGAGAGTTGCAATCTTTAACTGTTCCGAAGTGGGAATGGGAGCAGATCTCCATGAAATTCGTTATGGTGTCTACCCAGGTTTAGTCAGAGTGTGACTCCATTCGGATGCTTGTTGTCCGGTTTTTCTCAGTCTGCTCAGTTGTTCTTTGTTAAGTTTGTGTGTTGCATGGAGTTCCTTCGAGGGTCGTATCCAATGAAGGCACCCTGTTCGCTTGCCGTCTTGGGCAGGAGCTTCAGGAAGCCTTGCGTACTGGTTGAGCTTTAGCTCTGTTTTTCCATCCGTAGGATGATGGTTTTGTGAGAGCGGGCTAAACCGACTCTGGAGGATATGCTTGTGCGTACGCATTAATTGTTGTCAGCAGTTGGGATCGTCACTTGCCATTGTTCGGAATCTCCTTCGATAGCAGTTATCAGGAGACATTCCAATTGGCAACCTTTAAGTTTTGTTTGTTAGGTGGTGTCGATCTCCAGTCTGTTTTTCTGACTCTGCGTAGTAGGATTTTTGGACCCCAGCTTGTCTAGAGACTTCGGAAATGATCCAGCTGTTTCAGGTGAGGATGATGACAGTCCTGTGCGGACAGAGGTCTTATGCCGACCATGGTGATCGCAGGCTTGAGTTCGCAGTGGGAGATCATGTATTCCTACGGATTTTTCCGATGAAGGACGTGTTGAGTTTTGAGAAGCTTACCTAGAATTGTAGATCCTTTCGAGATCCTTTAAGCGAGTTAGTTCGTTGCCTTTAATTTGGCACTTCCTCCCAGATTATTGAGTTTTCACCCCGCATTCTTCGTGTTGATACTTTGCAATTACCTTCATGACTTTTTTCATATGATTCAGCATTAGACCATTTGCTTTGACGCGATCTTTTCGCTCACCGGCTGCCATTGGTGTTAATGGCCCGGCAGGTGGAGAAACTTCGGTCAAGGATCTTGCTATCTGTGGAGAGTTGTCTTGGACGTAGCCGTATAGTGAGATGATCACTTGGTAGGCTGCGAGTGAGAATTGAGAGTTTTATACTCTTCTCTTTGAAGGTGCGCTTAGTGAAAATTTTTAAATTCGGGGACGAATTTTTTATAAGGAGGTGAGATTGTAACGTTTCAGAAATCGTTTTGCGAATTTTTCCGTTTTAGGGCAAAATTGTCGGTTTTTCCCGTTTTAACCCGATTTCGATCGAACGTCCGTATAAGCTTACCGGCACCTTTTTTAGCAAAAATAAAGCTTGTGCGCGAACTTTGGGAGTATTTGGGAGGTTTTGGTTCAGATAGAATTTTTCCGAAATAAAATATTATTTTAGCCGGTACAATATGCGCGTAAATCGGGTAAATTTTTTCTAAATGAAAATTCTTGGAAATCATCACTACACTTATTTTTTAGAACCTTCTTTTTAAATATCTAGATATTTTTGAGTGCAAAAGGTTTTGAATTAAAAAAGAAAAGAAAAGAAAGAAAAGATGTCATTTTTGCATTTAATGAAGCATTTAATGATTTTAGCTAGAAAATTCTTCACATTTTTGCACAAAACCCCCCACACTCCCTCTTGGCCGGCCACTACTTGTTCTTGGCTGCCCTTTTCTTTTCTCACTCATTTTTCATCATTTCTTGCACAAATAAATCATGAAAAATCCAATTTAATTCATAGAAATTCAAATAAAATCCAAAATCTTCATTCTTCTTCACAAAAGTTGCTTGGATCTTCATTCTAGTGAGGATTTTGGAGGCTAAAGTTTGGTTTTATCCTTGATTCAAGTGGTGTTCTTGAAGGTATAAAACTTTAACTCTAATCACTTTTTTGTTGCTTAATACTTTATGCTAGCTTAATTAGATGTTAGTTTAAGCTTTAAATTTCATGTTTTATAATTCTAGAAATGGTTTTAGAAATTCAAGTTAAGGTTAAAGCTTAATTTAAGTATTTAATATTTAATTGAAGTGTTAATTTGTGAATTTGAAAAGCTTAACCTAGTAGAAATGCTAATTATTGTTAATGAATATTTTGTTTAATTAAGTATTTTTGCTTACTAGGTTTTTGCTAAAACTCTTTTTTGCAAGTGTTTAAAATATGGAAATGGTTTAGATAGCTTAGTTAAGCTATTTTAAGGTGTTTGTAATCGCTAGATATGCGTTAGCTTGAAACTAGTGCGAAATATTGCGGTAGGTTGTTTGCTAGGTTTCGGGGTTTTTTCGACGTGGGTTCGATTGGTCGTTGCGAGGTTATATCTATTTTATTCCTGGTAATTGTTTGTGTTGTGTTGCGCGATCAGGACGATCGGAATCTAGACTAGGTGTTTCGTAGTTTGGCGACCCTAGTTAGGATTTTTGGCCGATGTCGTGCGCGTTAGATGCGCTAAGTGCGCAGTTCAATTTTCATGGCGTTATTCTTGCGTTTCGATGTCTTTTCGTCGATGTAGGATATTTGCTTATGTGATATTTTTTTGAAATTTTAGGTTCGCAAGCGGGGACTTCGGACGCTACGACAAGGGAAAACAGGTGGTAGGCTTCACTTAGCCAGGAGCATTGGTGAGTAGATTTAACATCTACAGGGAAATCGCCCGCATGGCGTTATGCGTCAGGGCTAGAGACTTTATTACTTGTCGCATCTTCTATGTCATATTTAGAATTGCGCATTTACCCTATTACTTAGATATTGTTGTGCTTGGACTAGTATCCTTAGGACACTGCACATATTATTGACGATTCATGTTGCACGAGCACTGATTATATGCTACACACACCATCAATAATTTCCATGTCACACACAAACCACTTATAGATGTTATATTGCTTGGTTAGGGACATTATGACATTGATTCATACTGCTTATCATATATGGCATTTAGCATACCTGTGTTCCTATAGAGTATTGTACCATTAGTGATAGGTACATACACACTCCCTGTCATAGCTACAGGTATACCTTGCACATACTGTTCTTATACCAGGGGGTATACTATATCATTGCTTATAGGTAGACACATTATCTTGCTATACCTTATTGATTTTACATACATCTGGTTTTAGCTACATGTTTACCTTCACTTGATGTTATTTAGAAGTGGATAAATAGGAACCGCATGATATTTGTATTAACTTGATGCAGTTAATTAGCGGTTTTTCCTTTATATGCTTGCATTTCAGATGTGGCACACATATTATATTCATGGATTTTCGCATTGTTATATGGATTTTTCATGATATTTTCTGGATTTGGGGACCGTGGTAGTTCATGAAATTATGCATTATTTGAAGGACCCGGTTTCCTTGATATTGATATTTCCGCAGCCACCATGAGATTTATCGGTTCTGATATATGCCCGCTTCGAGGAGTGAGGAGGCACCGTCTGTGGGTACATGGTGGGGCCCGGGGGTACCCCGAAGCAAGAACGATGTCGCGGTGCTAGGCGATGAGGCTTAGGGGAACCATACTTTCCGGTGACAGGACCAATGACTCAGCGGCTATCGAGTGGATATCGACGGGAGTCATGTGCGTATGGATATGTCGAGAGGCGAGGGTCAGAGCTAGGCACTCGAGCTCTCGGGATAGCGTATGATACGTACCTATCAGGGGGCCAGTCGTGGTGACAGCACCTGATAGATCAGCATTTCTGTGTCGATACTTGGCACATTGGTTTCATGATATTTCTAATTACTCCTTTGTATATATAACAGGGGATTGAGCCGCTGTTATATATACCCTTACACCAATATTAGTGGAATGGGACGCTAATATATGTGTATTGACCTCATCATATTTATTCATGACATTATACTTAGGATGTTAGAATTTGGCTGGAGTTTGATTCGTGATATAAGAGATTCATTTGAGATTGGATACCTGATATTGTGCATACGAGATATGTGAGATCCACTTGATGTTGTACATTTGATATATGTGAGATATACCTGATATTGTACGTATGAGATATGTGAGATCCACTTGCTGCTGTACATTCGAGATATGTGAGATATACTTGATGTTGTACATATGAGATATGTGAGATCCACTTGATGTTGTATATTTGATATATGTGAGATATACCTGATATTGTACATACGAGATATGTGAGATTCATTTGCTGTTGTACATTCGATATACGTGAGATATACTTGATGTTGTACATTCGGGATATACGAGATATACTTAATATTGTGAAATTGAGGTGATGAAATACTTAGATGATATGAAAGCCAATTTGGGGGCTGATTTGAGGATGTGGGATTTGATTTGTCTTGATGGATTGTGATCCTACCACGAGATCAGGATTCCGTGGAAATGACACATTTCACTCCATACCTCACCTTATCTGTTTGTGCACTGCTTCTTGTATTAGTAGTACCTGTTAGTGTACCTTTCATGATTATTGCACAGTTACATTCTCATCTCCCTATCGTATGATTATTGCATATATACTGTTGTTATTTCATTATTGTTAGTATACCGCATCAGCTCACAGTGTGCAGTTTGCTTAGGTGGGCTTTGTGGTTATTCGTTGTATTGTATATTCGTTGTACCCCTGTACTCTCCATCTACTATTTTCATTTTGACTTAGAGACTTGGTGAGGACGATGTTGTATATTATGTTGGATTTGTTGTCTTTTATACAGTTTCCTTTCTATCGTCTTCTATTTCTTCGCTACGGCGTCGTATATTTGTGGTGGCGATTGTTTTCCGCCTTTGGGCGTGGATTTGCTCCCGTTGGGGATACTTTACTTTTTATTTATGTTGTACCCACTTTTGGGGTTGGTTTTTATAAAGGAGGTGCTGCCAAAATTTTAAGGAAATAAAGTTGGACTTTTAAAGAATTTGGGTTGCGATTTCAAAGACTTTTAAACAATAATTCTTATCTTTTCTTGTCTTTTACTGGTTTAGATTTCTGGGTTTTGGCTTTCTTTTACCGCGTTACGCCTGTAGACGTTGCGTAGTATTAGGGCCGTCACGTGCCAATTTCGGGTCGTGACATCTTGACCCATATGATGGGCGATGGATGATCCCATATCCATCGGTGTTTGACATCAAGGATTTTGTACGGGTGCTCAGTAGAGATTGGGTACACTGGAAGGACTCCCCAAGAACTCCCAGTTGGTATTATACACCACGTCAGATGGCAGTTCTCTGGTGACACTGGTACAGGTTAGTCTGTAGACCCGAGATCGTCATAGAGTCTTGTGTGATTCCCACTGTGCTTTAATTTCCATTATACCACGTCCAAGTGGGTGTGCAAAAAGGTGGCTTTTGGGTACAGTCCCGAATCACATGGAGGCAATGAGCGATAGGTAGGGTTTCGTCTCTCCCGGTATAGGGAGTTGATGTTGCACTGTGTTCGATTGGCTATAACTAAAAATCCCTGGCCAGGGTTGCTAAGATTTACTGGTAAGTGTTATCAGTAGTTTCTCGAACTGTTATAGACCTCATATTGAAATGACTTATCTAGCTACAGGGGTCTGACGTTTACCACCCCTAGACGAGATATGCGACATATCAGACGGAGAGACCGGACTGTACGGGAGTGTTACTGACTGGATTCGCAGGAGAAAGTACAGGCTTGCTTGTTGATCTTCTGATCGCTCAATACCTGGATGGCTATTACGTTTAGCTGACCGCTTGTAGCTTGTGAGTGTTTGATATGATCATCACCTACTGCCGGCGTATTGACGATTCTTTAGAGTCCTACACAGAGGTTTTTTGGCTCAGGCAAAACAGAGTAGGAGCACATATGTGATATGTGCGGGAACTAGAACAATACGTGTATGTGATACCGTACTAGATTCTCACGATATGAGATATCGGCCGGGTATATGTGATATAGCCGGGTCATCGGATCAAGTATTGATTCGATGAATTGATACAGATTGTATTAGTCGGTTATTTGTGAAATAGTCGGATTATCGGATCAAGTGTTGATTCGATAATTTAATGTATAATTATATATTTGATATATTAAATTACATTAACTAATATAAGCTCCCTAAAAGATTCTTTTTCTCACTCGGGTAATACATTGATATATATGCGATATATGTTAATTGTATTATTTTATTTTGTTACAATAAATATTGTATATGTGATATATAATATTGTAACATGTTAGGGTTATTAATGCAACGTGATTAGTAGAGATTAAACACGACTAAGGTTTGATTTGGGTTAATATTTTCTAGAAGCTTCTAGAAGGTTTTTCTTTTGTTTCTTACTAAAGATATTTGTAAAGATATTTGTTATGATATTTATTAACCTAACCCAACCCATGACCATGGTTAAGTCTCTACATGGGTTAAGTTATCATACTTAACCCATGGTTGCAATTCTAACCTGAACACAATTCATTATTCATCACAAAAGGATTACTATTCTTCTTCTTCTTCCTTGAGCTTTGAAAAAGCTTTCTATGTTTTTATTTTGTGATGAATTAGATTGAGAATTTGATAATAAATGAGAGCTAAAATCCTACTTCATCATCCTAATCTATCCAAGCTATTTAGATTAGGGTGTTCACTTCATTTAGTGAGTGAGATCTTGTGTTAAAGAAACTTCAAGGTAGATCATCTTAGTTATTGAAGATCGGAAGCAAGCTTGCATCTTTCTCTTCGTGGAGCCTCTCTAGAGTCCGGATTCTCGATGATCACAGTGAAGGGACGTCAACACGGAGCTTTAGAAGTGAAGGACCGGACTACAAAGGTTGTAATCCCAAACTCTTAGTGTTAAAGTGTTTAACATGCTTTGTTTCGCCTAATCTGTAGTTTAAAGATCTTGGTTAGGGTTGTTCGGCACGTCTAAATTTTAAATCGAGCATGGTTGATACCTAGTAGACCCTTGTGAGAGTGCTTAGTAACCCTGCAGTGGTATCAGAGCCAAGCTAGAGTTTTAGGCGAAGTCTGAGCGATGTTTAAAGTCCGATCGAACTTCGAATACCCGTAAAACCCTAGTTTCTGGAAATTTTTCAAAAATGTTGATTTTTTCATATTAAAAATACTCAAAAAAATCAGCAAGGTATTTTAGGAATTACCGTGCAAAACGACACCCTGAATCCACTAAAGCGCCGCGGAACCGCGGCCAAACCAGGGTATTGGCGGCGGTTCCGCGGCAAGACTTGGGTATTGAGGGTTAGATTATGCTACAGTTGATCCGTAGGTACTTCCTGATACTTCTGGGAATTTTTAATTATTCTCAAGTGTTGAGTTTTCTGGGTTGTATTGGGGACTCGTTGATTCGATCGGATAATTTAACTTCATTTAAGTTTTTTCCGGATAATTTTAGAACGTGTTAAAAAGTTCGAACGGATATCAATAACTCATTTTTTCCCCTGTCGGAAATTTTTTCAAAAGTTGGTTTTTTTTCTCGAGTTTGAAACTTTCGGAAAATCATGCATGTAACGTGGTGGACCCTCTAGAAGAACACAAACCTTAACTCGATTATGTGACCGTCTGAACCGCCTCTGAACCTTAGGGTTTCGGGCAGTACGGCGTTGCCACATGTGAGACGTTGGCTTGACCCTTCTAGGGCTGGACCATTGGTACTGTGGCATGTGATGGATACTTTTTGAACTCCGCTCAAGTGTTGAGCTATTTGGGAAATCTTGGGTGTTTGTTTATTCGATCGGAAAGTTTAACATTGTCTAATTATCTGGAATGTGATACAATATTTGGAATCCACAAGTAGTTATGAGATAACTAATTTGAATGTTATAAATCTAGCAGTTTAGTCTCATTTGATTGGTTGCCACGGGAGTTTGATGTGATCAAAAGTCCGTTGCAATCACGTAGTGTACGTGGATACTCGCCGGGTAAACTTAATAGATAGCCACGCCCCATAGCCCTGACCAAGTGACTGTAGGAGAACCCCGTCGCCAAAAGCATCAGTTCGGGTGCTCGCGGCAGCGGTGTTCCGCCGTAGTGCACTTCGTCGACGGCGTCCGGGGGTGCAGCCGTCAACTAATGTTTGCGACGAGCATTCGATCAGGATGTCGGGAATCTTGTTGAATTGCCCGACTTGACATTGAAAAGAGTTTTCGATATTGAGACTAAAATGCGGGGTTTATAATTGTTAGGCATGCGATGTCTGAGGAATTCATTTGGTTAGGCATAAGATGTCTAAGGAGGTTGCGGATTCCAACTGTTGTAGTTTTACACTTTCTTTTCTGTGACCGTAAGCGTAGTATGTGGTGTATCACCGGCTTTTTTGCTATACATCAACGACAATCGGGACACGCATACTTGCTTACGTTGATGATATGAGATATTATGTGCTGCTATGATATGTTATATTGGATCGTCGCGTTTTGAATAGCCGGGGGTTTTATGTGAGATGAGAGTTTTTCTTTTTCATTCATGTAAAATTCATTTGTATGTAATATTCTTTTATTGGGGCACTTCCGGACTGAGGATGATATCACCATTGTATATTCTTTACTTTTCCGCATTTGGTAGACCCAAGTCGGGGAGCACAAGTAACCAGGTTCTAGGGTCCAGTAGGAGACCAACTTGAAGAGTCGAGACTTGGTCTCCTAACCCTAGAATTAGCAGTGTTGCTTGCCGCTCTCGTAGGGGTTTAGGGATGTGGGTTTGGTTATTCATCGTGACTATGGAATCCGTGTTTTATACAGGCTCGTATTAAAACACGAACCTCCTAGTATATCCAATATTTCATATATGTTCTTCTGCTGCAATATTCTATGATGAGATCATATTACTGCCTGAGATAAATGTTTATATTATATATATGAGATATATGTTATATTACAGATTTCGTTTCAAATGTGATGCTTGTGAAGCATAATAAAATGGGACTTCATTAATGAGATTAATGAAATTAAAAGAAACCTAAAGATGTTGTAGAAACTTGTTTAAAAACTGGTAGCTCTAGTTCTTGCTTTGTATAGCGGTGTTCCTTGTAGAACATCCAGCACCTTATTCGATAAGGAAAGAGCCGAGATCCATTCACCGGGAGTGACCTCTTTAGTAAAACTAGCAGATGCTACAAACTCGGTCTATCTTTTGATTGCTTCTATAGTTCTTGCTTTGCACAGCAGTATTTGTGAAATATCTTGCACCTTATTCGATGAGGAAAGAGCTGACGATCCCTTCACCGGGAGTGGCCTCTTTAGCAAAACTAGAAAAGCCTTAAAAACACTCCATTTAAAATCACTCGATTCTACAACGATATCAAGTTCATTACGCAAAAGGTTTTCTTAAAAACCTGTCGTAGCCCTCCGTCATTTCAGATAAGGACTGTTTAGTATTCGTGCTGGCGTTTGTTGGCCTTTGTCAAGGCGTTGTGTGCAGTAGCTGAATAGTACTTATCTGCTTATGTATATGATGCAGATTGGATTAGGGTAGTCGTACAACCTTGTTGGCCTTTGTCAAGGGTCGTGCGGGTGGGTTTGATTCAATCAGGAAATGATGGGTTGAACTTGACTAGCAGCCTATGGTTTGTTGGCCTTTGTCGAGGTCATAGTAGGCTTGGGGTAAAATATTATTGGGAATTTCAAATGTTGAAATTTGCAATGAGATTGCATACCTTCTATGAGATAGTTGGATCCCGATACCCGCTGCGAGTAAGAGTTACTCCTGGGAGTGTTTTACACATTACAATTAGCCGATCAAGTAGGTGTCTAGAAAGGTGTTAACGGGGTTATGCCCCTGGGAAAACGAGGTTTATTTTAATTAGGTCCGTGCGAAAGCGCGGGGAACCTCCCTCAAAGTACCGGCACTGGCCTGACTGAAAGATTGGCGAACTTGTAGAGTGTAATTAATCCCGGCTAGTCTTTCCTTTTAGGGTTTGAAGGAAGATTTGACTAAAACAGTGGGAGCCATCCTGATTAGATAAATTGATAACCAACTAATCTTGTAAAAGCGCACGTGAGTGTTTTCTTCTCTCTCTCTCTCTCCTGGTTGCGACTATGTCACGCCTTAATCAAGATAATAATATGGATGTATCTGACCGAACCCGCTTGTTATACTGCGCTAAGGAACGTTGGTTCCGCTCCAAGTTATAATTGTTATAAGACAGAGCAGGAAATAGAGGATTACCAGAATTACCGTGCCGCCCAAGCGAAGAAAGTACATGTTGATGCATCTTCTTCGGGTGTGTTCATTACAGAGAACTGTTTCTCAATATCCTTTACGTCCTGGGTATTTGATACCAGATCAAGATCCCACATATGTAATTTGTTACAGGGGCTACAGATAGGTAGAGAACTGAGAACGGGTGATAAATTTCATGAGATAGAAACGGTGCAAGTGTTGCAGCCAAGTATGTTGGTAGTTATCATCCTGTATTGCTAGAATACATTGAATCTGAACGAATGTTATTAGATACCGAACCTGATATACAACATCATATCAGTCTCTTTATTAGTAAAGAAGGATATAATTTTGTATTGTTGGATAATGTTTTGAACATTTCCTATATCAAGAGTTGATCGGTTCAGGAACGTTATCTAAAAGCATAGACGTTCTAAATCAAACCACAGTTCTTAATGTGCAGAACACACACAAGAGGAAGAGTTCAGAAATGAACGAATCCTTCTTGAGGCATTGTAGACTAGATCATATCAATGCGACCCGACTAGCTGAAGTTACATCAAGATGCATATTTAAATTAGTTTGAATTTACATCTTGTGAAACTTGCCGGTCATGTCACAAAGATAAGATGACCACAGCTCTGTTTATTGGAAACAGAGAAAGAGTTAGTGAACTCTTGGGATTGATACATGCTGATGTATGAAGGTCCCCTGTCTACATATGCCAGGACTGGTTCTTTGTACTTCATTACATTCACTGATGATCTCTCAAGATTCAGACATATGTTCCTGTTAAAACACAAGTCCGAAACTTTTGAGATAATCACAGAATATAAGTTAGAGGTAGAGAACCAAAAACGGGTAAAAGTATTATGTCCTTTGATGAGATCAAGGAGGAGAATACTTGAGCACGGAATTCATGGACTATTCTAAAGGAGAATGAGATTCTCTCTCAGTATTACTCCTCCGTATACACCACAGCACGTAGGTGTATCGGGGCGGAGCAATCACACCCTATTTTGATATGGTGTGCTCTATGATGAGTACTACTGAGTTTCCTATTTTCTTTTGGGAGTTATGCACTTGAGAAGCTGCATACCTATTGAATAGGGTTCCAATCAAATCAGACGCCTACCACTCCATATGTGATATGGTATGGGAAGAGCCCATCTCTTAAAGATGTTATGATTTGGGGTTGTCTGGCCTATGTCTAAAAGCAAAATCCGGACAAGCTCGAGGCAAAGTCAGATCTGTGGAAGTTTGTTGGATATCCCAAGCATACGCAAGGGAATATCTTCTACCTAACCGAGGAATAAAAGATGTTTTGTTTCTCAACATGCCACCTTTATGAAAGGGAATTTCTTGTGAAGAAATTAGTGGTCATGAGGTAGAACTGGAAAGAGTTCCAGCTATACAAAACTGCAGCTGATGATTTGGTAGAATCAAAGGATTCAATAGTTTCCAACGAACCTCAGCCTCTTCGCCGATCTAGTAGGGTTCCTCACCCACCTGAGAGATACTTCGGTTTTCTCTATGACAGTGGGAGCGAGGATAGCATCATGAGATGATGACCCAACTAGTTTCGAGCTGGCCATCAGGAGTGGGACTCTGTAAGAATGGCTGGATGGTTAGCGATCTGAAACGGAATCCTTATACACCAACAAAGTATGGACTTTTGTTGCTTTATCTCAAGGGTTAAATCCCCATCAAGAGCAGGTATATCTTGAGAAGATTACTTGGTGTACATGGAAAAGTTGAGACTTTCAAAACTATGCTTAAGTCCATCCAGATCCTACTTGCCACGGCTACATACCATGACTACGACATCTGGCGGTTGGGTGTCATGACTGCTTTTCTAAATGATGATTTGGAAGAGAGCGTCTATAAGTACACAGCCAAAGGGCTTCGTAGACAGTGGGATCAGCGGAAACGTGTGCAAGATGTTTTATGCGATAAATCAGGCATCGCGGAGTTGGAACGTCTGTTTTGATGTGGTAGTCAAAGAGTTTGACTTCATCAAAATGGTAGATGGACCTTGTATATACAAAAAGATAGTAGAGAGAATGGTAGTGATCCTCGTAGAGTACGTGGATGATATACTCTTGATAGGGAAGGAGTTTCCTATGCTACGCTCGGTCAATCTCCGCTTATCACAAGGATTCTCCATATAGGATCAAGATGATACCTTCTAAATCCTGGATTATGGATCTATGAGATAGATCTAAATGGATGTTAGGATTCTCACTAGTTGTAGTGAGATGGTATCAATCGATCCTGGGGAGAATCACTGGAAAGGTTCCAGGGTGATAAGGACGACTGAATGTCAATCGCAGGCATTGTCTTTACCCTCAGTGGAGGGACGGTATGTTGGAAGAGTTCCAAGCTAGATACCGTGACTTACTAGACGATTAAAGGCAAGATACGTCGTTACCAAGGATGCTACCAAAGAGGCAGTCTGGATATATAGATAATAGTTCATGAGATGAACTTAGTTCCTGCCATTGTGTGACAATGGAGTTGTGGCTTCAGCCTAGGAACCCCCGTCCCATCTGAAATCCAGATATAATTCAAAGGCGCTATCACCTGATCATGAAGATGGTTGATCTCTAGAGAGATCGAGGTTAGGAGAGTAGACACAGAGGACAACAGCGCGGATCCACTCACAAAGGCCTTTTTCCCAGTAGTGACTTTTATGGGATGGTTGAGTATGAGATATTTCAACCACAGCTAATTGTTGGGTATGTGATACCAAACAGATGGCCCTAGTGCAAGTGGGAGATTGTTAGTTATATGTATGCCCTAGAGGCCATTACTGTACATACGATCTATATTGTAGTGGATGCTTGGACATATATAGGGAGGACTTTCTTGCTCGACATGATAGTATGCTTTCTGGTTGCTCTTTATCTTAACATGTACTCTGATGGTCTCTATGTTACATGTTGATAAAGCCCTTAGGATATGTACTCGACTTCTGGGACTATGATGAGATCATACTAGTGGGGCCACGGTAGTCGACGAGTACATTCTATAACTGTTTCTAGTCGAGGGTGTATCGAGACAGGGCATCAATACATCAGAGTAGACTAGCGTAAACACATCTTGACCCATATGATGGGCGATGGATGATCCCATATCCATCGGTGTTTGACATCAAGGATGGTGTACAGGTGCTCAGTAGAGACTGGGTATACTGGACGGACTCGCCGAGAACTCCCAGATGGTATTATACACCACGTCAGATGGCAGTTCTCTGGTGACACTGGTACAGGTTAGTCTGTAGACCCGAGACCGTCATAGAGTCTTGTGTGATTCCCACTGTGATTTGATTTCCATCATACCACGTGCAAGAGGGCATGCAAAAAGGTGGCTTTTGGGTACAGTCCCGAATCACATGGAGGCAATGAGTAATAGGAGGGGTTTCGTCTCTCCCGGTATAGGGAGTTGATGTTGCGCTGTGTTCGATTGGCTATAACTGGAAATCCCTGGCCAGGATTGCTGAGATTTACTGGTAAGTGTTATCAGTAGTTTCTCGAACTGTTATAGACCTCATATCGACACGACTTATCAAGCTACAGGGGTCTGACATTTACCACCCCTAGGCGAGATATGCGACATATCAGACGGAGAGACCGGACTGTACGGGAGTGTTACTGACTGGATTCGCAGGAGAAAGTAAAGGCTTGCTTGTTGATCTTCTGATCGCTCAATACCTGGGTGGCTGTTACATTTAGCTGACCGCTTGCAGCTTGTGGGTGTTTGATATGATCATCACCTACTGCCGGCGTATTGACGATTCTTTAGAGTCCTACACAGAGGTTTCTTGGCTCAGGATAAATGGAGTAGGAGCACATATGTGATATGTGGGGGACCGAGAACAATACGTGTATGTGATACCGTACTAGATTCTCGCGATATGAGATATCGGCCGGATATATGTGATATAGCCGGGTCATCAGATCAAGTGTTGATTCGATGAATTGATACAGATTATATTAGTCGGTTATTTATGAAATAGTCGGATTATTGGATCAAGTGTTCATTCGATAATTTAATGTATAATTATATATTTGATATATTAAATTACATTAACTAATATAAGCTCACTAAAAGATTCTTTCTCACTCGGGTAATACATTGATATATATGCGATATATGTTAATTGTATTATTTTATTTTGTTACAATAGATATTGTATATGTGATATATAATATTGTAACATGTTAGGGTTATTAATGCAACGTAATTAGTAGAGATTAAACATGATTAAGGTTTGATTTGGGTTAATATTTTCTAGAAGCTTCTAGAAAGTTTTTCTTTTGTTTCTAGCTAAAGATATTTGTAAAGATATTTGTTATGATATTTATTAACCCAACCCAACCCATGACCATGGTTAAGTCTCTACATGGGTTAAATTATCATACTTAACCCATGGTTGCAATTCTAACCTGAACACAATTCATTATTCATCACAAAAGGATTACTATTCTTCTTCTTCTTCCTTGAGCTTTGAAAAAGCTTTCTAGGTTTTCATTTTGTGATGAATTAGAGTGAGAATTTGATAATAAATGAGAGCTAAAATCCTACTTCATCATCCTAATCTATCCTAGCCATTTAGATTAGGGTGTTCACTTCATTTAGTGAGTGAGAGCTTGTGTTAAAGAAACTTCAAGGTAGATCATCTTAGTTATCGAAGATCGGAAGCAAGCTTGCATCTTTCTCTTCGTGGAGCCTCTCTACAGTCCGGATTCTCGATGATCGCAGCGAAGGGACCTCAACACGGAGCTTTAGAAGTGAAGGACCGGACTACAAAGGTTGTAATCCCAAACTCTTAGTGTTAAAGTATTTAACATGCTTTGTTTCGCCTAATCTGTAGTTTAAAGATCTTGGTTAGGGTTGTTCGGCACGTCTAAATTTTAAATCGGGCATGGTTGATGCCTAGTAGACCCTTGTGAGAGTGCCTAGTAACCCTGCAGACGTAGGCTCAGTTGAGTTGAGGAATTCCAGTTGAAGGATCTTACTCAGATATAGAGTGAGTCGATCAAGAGAGGACGTTGTTCGTTGGATGCTCCGATGTGAGATCGGTAAGTTGATCAGCTTCGGATAGAAGGACCTCACCCAGATGCGTTGTGAGTTGATCGAGAATGGATGAAGATGATTTAGACAAGTTTTCGAGGACGTGTTCGGCTAGATATCTTCCACGGAGTGGTGAAGATGAAAGGTTATGCTAGTGCCCCGGCCAATTACCGTGGCCAAATGCGGAACAAAATTTTTTCTAACGATTAGAACATGGAGCTAGAATAACTTTTAACCCGGATCTTTCCATAAACCTATCTAGCATAACTAAATAAGATGAACTAACTACTATGAAAGAAGTCTCACCAAACGATTTAAGTCCTTCGGTCTTCTTTCCTCTTCGTTAGCTCCAAGTGGCCACCTTGAACATTCTTGATCTTCTTTGTTGGCTCCTTTGGTTCTCCGTGATCGATCTTGATCTCCGGTCCTCCTTTGTCGTAGATGATCCACCCGAGAGATATGATCCATGGCTTTAGCTCCACACTATATGTCAAGTGGAGCAACTAGAGAACTTGGGTTGCTAAACCAAGTAGTCTAGGATGTAATGTGATGATTTAAGTGTTTTACTATCTTTTTCTTGCCTTTTCACTTGTTTCTCAACCATGAGAAGGGTAGTGAAGAGGAAGATGATGAAGGTGGAGGAAACTCAAGAGGAGGGAGGAGGTGAAGAAAAATGGGAGCTCAAGAATAATGAAGCATGCATGCGAGAGAAAAAATCAACACCAAGGTTTTGTGTATCAATTTCTTTCAATAAACAAGTGTAGCCATGCTTCAATAGTAACCACAAATGAATAAAGAATTCATTTGTGAACTATTGAAGCCATGCCACTCACCATGCCTCCCTCTCCTTAATTTCCACCTCATTTACATTTATCAATAAATGAAAAAGTCCATGATGAGGTGTCCGCCTTCTAGAAGGTAATCTGTAATAAAATGCGGATTACAGTCTGTTGTATACACATACCTGCATTCGGATAAAAACACGAATGCCCAAAGAGATAGAATAACACGAAGAACGTAATACTAGA
Source organism: Agapanthus africanus (assembly GCA_030015575.1). NCBI lineage: Eukaryota > Viridiplantae > Streptophyta > Magnoliopsida > Asparagales > Amaryllidaceae > Agapanthus > Agapanthus africanus. Next base: position 136,453,398 of record CM057347.1, on the reverse strand, counting down.
ATATACATATCGAAATAAATATATGTAAACTATTAAATCAATACCTGATCTAATAATCCGGCTCAAACCCGAGCCGGGTAGTATTACCAACCGTCCGATCGAAAACCCGAGTACAAAGTACATCAATCGATCGAGACCCTGCATGTATCCAATACGGCTACTACATCATTTCTCCTGAACCAGGGAAACCCTCTGTGTGGGACTCTAAAGACTCGACAGTACGCCGGCAGTGAGTTACTGGATAAATCCATAACCACAAGCACGTCAGCGGCACTAGCTGTACGTAACGGCTACCCGGGTATCTATTGAAAAGGAATGCCGACGAGCAAACTCATCCGGATCCCTACTGAGCCTATCTGTGACAATCTCCATACAGTCCGGTCTCTTCGTCTGAGAGTACCGCATACCGGGTCTGGGGGGTGGTAAACATCAGACCCTAATAACCTGGTAATTCGTGCTGATGCGGCTTAGGACTAATCCGGGAAACTACTGATCAGTCTATCAATAAATCCCAACTGCCTTGGCCAAGGTCTTATGGTCCTGACCAATTGAACACAGTGCGATATCGACTGCCAATACCGGGAGAGACGAATCCCCGATAATCGCTCACTGCCTCTATGTGGCTCGGGACTGTACCCAACCAAAACCTGTTTGCACGACTCAGTAGAGTCATGTTGGGGTAGTGATCAAAGCACAGTGGGAACTCACACGAGAAAAATGAAGATCTCGGATCTAAAGACTAACCTGTACTCATGTCACCTGAGATCTTCCATCTGACGATAGGTATAGTACCATCTGAAGTTCTCGGTGAGTCTGTCCGATGTACTCACTCCAGTGAGCACCTGTATACGATCTTAGGTGTGAAAGACCAATGGTTGCGGGACCATACCATCGCCCATCGTCGGGGTCTAGAAACGTATACACTATTCTACTCCGGAATATCGATGCCCAGTCTCGATACTCCTGTTAGGATTCCTTAGCACCCTACTGGGTTTGCAAGACATCAAGCATGCAAATTTCAAAAATTCTACAGTGCTAATGAACCCTAACCTAGGATCTAGCTAGAGTGAATAGACAATATAAAGCATGTAATCAAACATTACAACAAGTGAATGAGGAATACAACCTTTGTAGACCGGTCCTTCACTTCTAAAGCTCCGTGTAGAAGTCCCTTCGCTGCGAGTGGTGATCTCCTGAACTCTAGTATGGGTTCCCTTAGAGAAATGAACAAGCTTGCTCGAAGTCTTCGAGGCCGAAGCTGATCTACGTCGAGGAGACTCAAACCCAAGTTACCTCTTCATTGGGTGATGAACTTTGTGAAGAGAACACCCTAAACTAAATGGCTAGTAGTAGATGATGATAAAGTAGGAATTTTGCTCACTTTAGATTTGATTTTCTCACTCATTTTCACTATTTTCCATGAATCTAGAGAGCTAGAGGAAGGAGATGAAGAAAACAACTCAAGAATAAAATCAAGTGGTGAATGGCAACCATGGGTGAGTTAGTATCATATACTAACCATTGTAGAGACTAAACCATGGCTAATTATAATTGTTAGGTTAATAAATATCTAAAGTAAACCAAAACAAGTGGACTAGTCAAAGATGCTTTAAGCTTCTCCAAACTTCAAAGCATGATAAAATGCCACCAATTTTGAATTACTAAAATAAATAAAACCCAACATTATATATAGGATGGTGTAAGTCACACACACACCCATGAATCATGTATCATCTAGCATGACACAAAATAATGTACACTAATATATATCACATATATTCTTAATGCACACATCAAGTGAGAAAAAAAATCTTAAGTAAGCTAATACTAGTTAATGTAAATTAATATATCAAATATATATAATTATACATTAGATTATTAAATCAACACTTGATTTAATAATTCGGCTATATCGCATGTAACCGACTAATATCATATGTATCAATTTATCGAATCAATACTTGATTCGATAACCTGGCTATATCACATATAACCGACCGATAACACAAATCGCGAGAATAGAATATGGTATCACATACTCGTATTAATCTCGGTCCCGCACATATCTCATATGTGCTCTGATTGAATACGCGATTTCGGATTGTGTAGTATGAAAATTGTATATAGAAATCACAACCAAAAATATTTTGACCGCAATCAATAACGGTGTCGGATGTAGCGCGTTAGTAAGTGCGGATCGTCCACAGGGAAAGTGAGATCCGTTCAATTTCCGAATTAAATGAGTTGAGAATTTAAGGAAAAGAAAAAAAAACAATTCATGATTTGTAATTGAATATCAAGAATTAGAAAAATCTAGATCTAGAAAGAAAACATTAAAATCAAGAATTGAGATGTATGATAATTTCCAACCAACAATCAAGATTCGAAGTGTGGCTCGTAGGAGTAGATCAGATCTATAGATGTGATGAGATCTAATGATTACTCATTCTTATCCATTAACGAATTGATACTAGATCGATGAGAATCTACCGAGGGTTAAGGATCTTGCGGAGAATTTAGGGATTCCGCAACTCATTCTTTGTCCTTTCGATGAATCTCATTCAAATTCTAGCTTCTAGTTAATCAAATGATCAATAGTTGTTCCCTAGTTTCGAGTGAACACAATCAAGAAAGCATCATCTCGAAACTAGGTCATCGATCATTTGATTCACTAGAATTTACAAACATTATAGGATTTAAGAATTGTAAAAGTGTCTAAATCATCATCATCTATCGATCGTCACAACTCCTACACGAGCGGAGATTTACTCAAACATCATGATAACAAACACAATCACAAATTGAGATCGAATCATAACTCTTGAATTAAAAGATAAGCAAGATATAGAAATTTCACCTTTATTTATCGACAAATTTCGTTACAACTCTCTTGAATTTACAAAAGGAAGGAACTAGATCGTCGATTTCGGCTTCGCTCGGCTCCTTGAGTCGCAGATCTCCTTGGATCTCTTGCTCCGATGAAATCCGGCGTCGCTTCTAAAGGTTGAAGGCTTCTTTCTTGAATGGTACTCGGGATCTTGATTTTGATTTTGAATTGGAATTAGGTTTAGGGTTTGAGGCACAAGTTGTGTCACTCAACTTGTGGGTAGAAGATGATGGGTGATTCTTGAACAACCTCAACCCTAGATCTAGGCTTCTTTTTATAGAACTCCAAACCCTAGATCTAGGATTTCAAATTTGAATTTTCCCTCCAAAAGTTTGTTAAGAGAGCCTTCTAGAAATAGTTTGTTAAGCCGAGCCTTCTAGATGAGCCATGTGGAGTTTCTGGGGTCTTCTGGAAGCTTGGCCGTTATCATTAAGCACATGGGAAAAAACGACGTCACTGATGATGTCATCACGCCGTGGATCCGCGGCGCAAGCGGGCTCCCGCCGCGGATCCGAGGCGCTTCTGAAGCTTTGGGGCTTGAATCTTTAACTGTGGACTTGGGCTGACATTTGGGCCTTTTTTTGATATTTTAAATTTTATTTGGCCTTCTGTATCACTACCAGATCTTACATCTTGGAGTTGGCATATCTTTTATCAGCTCTTTTCCCAATTTTGGACTTTGCTTCTGGAATTTCCTGCATAGATTCCAAGACAAGAGTTGTGCTATACAAGAATGATGCGATGCCATGATAAACACACAATTTCCCCAAAAGTGCCGGTTTTAAAGTCTAACACATGCAATCTGGTATTTCAGAGATATTTTGCTAATATGTGCAATATGAATACCGAACACTTCTAGATGAGTGCAAATGATAGGGAAATTGCTGTGTTAAAAATGCAGTATTTTCGACTGATCAAATTCCCCCAAACTTATTTTCGATCGTCTTGATCGAACTGTTTTATTAAAAAGAGAAGGAGAAAATAAAGAAAGAGAAAAACTAACCAGCACACTTTCGTAGGCAACACGATTGCACTGAGCACGTGCAACAAGTCTTTAAACCTCCAGGTGTCCCTAGTAGGAGGAGTGTTGTCTCCTGAGGGTTTTCAGCGGATTGCACCCACAAAATCCAATAATAAAAGAAAGATCATGAATATTACATTTGAAGAAAATAATTGTAAAAGAAAAGCCTTGAAAATTAGGGTTTCCAACTAAGCTAGCTTTTCGGTTGTCATGAGCCCTATCTTAATGGTCATGAAAAGATGTCAGAAATCACGTCCTCCCTCAATAAAACATCGTCTTATTCTTCATTCCTATCTTTCTTCCATACATCGATCATATCACCCTGCGTGTGTGTAAAGGACATCCCTACGCCCGGAGAATTCAATTCAAGCTATCATACTCTTGCCCATCAGCCTCAGTACTTTTTAATTAATGAATATTTAGATGTGCTCACATACTTTCATGCGACCGTTAATACTTCTTGAGGTACTAACCGACCGATTACTCATGTGCTTGCTTATTTGGTGTATTTTCCTCGTCTTGCACCACCTAAGGCATAGCAGTGACTCTCAGACTAGTTGGCCTTAGGGCACTAGGTGAAGAGGCACCCTCGCTATATATTTTTTATTGCCCTCGGTGATAACAAAACCAGTGTCCATTTTTCTCACCACTTAATATTTTCTTTATTTTTTTTTATTTCCTTCATACATCGACTTTAAGACAAGAGCATTTCAAGGTATCCTCTACTATCCCGAGCTTTAAGACGTGTGTAAGTGCGAATAGCAGGGTATCAACGTTCAAAATGTTTGGCTTTCCAGAATAGAAACTATTTTTTAGACTTATTTTTATCCTCAGATTAGTGACTTCCTCCATCTTACTAACCTTTGGGACAACGGCTCATAACTACTTATTACTAGTTCGTATAAGAAAACTTCTAATTTTCTTGGTTTTCTTAAATTTTTCTAATCTCATGGATGTAATTTTTCACTATCTAATTTTTTATTATCTTATTTATGTACAAAAATATTAAATATTAAATATTTTTATATTTTGAAAATTTTTAAATTTTTATGAGTTTTTGAAATTTTTTAAATTTTTATAGGTTTTTATGGGTTTTGAATTTTTTAATATTTTTATAGGTTTTAAATTTTTTTAAATTTTTATGAGTTTTTAAAGAAATATTTTGTGCTTATGCAAATGATATGCAAATGATGCAAAAATAAGCACAAACCTCCCCCAAACTTGTTTTCAACAGTGTCCTCACTGTTGCCGACAGCTATATCTATAAAACCTGTAAGTCTGGGAGGAATTATTAGTGGGGGCAAAATATATAAGTGAAGAACCTCCCCCAAACTTATTCTTTTCACTCACCTTCATGCAAAAAGATGATGCAGTAATATACAGGATATGGAGGTGAGACAGAGGAATTTTAATCAAGATAAAATGGCTCCTGTAAGATCAGGAGCTCCTCTGTGGGGTCAGTGGAAAAATACGGTTAGTCGATGTCCATTCACTTTGAAAAATGTGCCGTTTTTAACATTTTCTACCTCTACTGCCCCGTGCGGGTATACAGACCGCACAACAAAAGGTCCCTTCCACCGAGATCGAAGCTTACCCGCGTGAAGGTGTAGTCGTGAATCAGAAAGAAGGACTTGCTGACCAGGTGAAAATGTTTTCCTCAAAATGTTTTTATCATGAAAAACCTTGGTCCTATTCTTTACAATTACAGCGTTATCATAAGCTTCATCGCGGAGTTCGCTTAGCTCATTTAATTGCAGCTTCCGAAAGGTGCAGGCTTGGTTTAAGTCAAAGTTGATTTCCTTAATAGCCCACGATGCTTTATGCTCAATCTCGACCGGTAAGTGACATGCCTTCCCAAACAGTAACCTATATGGAGACATCCCTAGGTCGGTTTTAAATGCAGTTCGGAATGCCGAAAGAGCATCCGTCAGTTTGGTCGACCAATCTTTTCTATTTTTAGCAACAGTCTTCTCCAGGATTTGTTTGATCTATCTATTCGAAATCTCAGCCTGCCCGCTCGTTTGGGGATGATAGGGTGTAGAAAGTCTGTGGTTGATTGCGTATTTCCGCATCAGAGTCTCGAAAGACCTGTTGCAGAAATGTGTCCCGTTATCGCTAATGATAGCGCGTGGGTGTCCAAATCGCGAAAAGATGTTTTCTTTTAAGAACTTAATAACAACCTTCTTGTCATTAGTGCGACATGGAATGGCTTCAACCCACTTCGAGACATAATCAACCGCAAGCAGTATGTACAAATTCCCAAAGGAGTTGGGAAAGGGACCCATAAAGTCAATGCCCCAAACATCAAAAATTTCAACCACTAAGATGGGTTGCTGGGGCATTTCATTTCTCCGGGAAATCCTACCCGTGTACTGACATTGTGTACAGGTTTTGCAATAATCAAATGCGTCCTTGAACAAGATCAGCCAATAAAATCCGCATTGCAAAACCTTCTCCGCCGTCTTTTTAGGACCGAAGTGACCCCCACAGGCCTGATCATGACAAAAAGAAAGAACACTCTTGAACTCTTCTTTCGGGACACACCGGCGAATGATCTGATCAGGACAATACTTAAACAGGTATGGATCATCCCAGTAAAAATGTTTTACTTGGGACAGAAAATGGTATTTGTCCTGTTTTGACCAATCGCTGGGTATCAGTCTCGTGACAAGATAGTTCACAATATCCCTGAACCAAGGTTCATTGGATACGCTCAAGAGTTGTTCGTCTGGAAACGAATCATTGATCGACAGGGTCACAGGGGAAGATGAGATGCGTGAAAGATGGTCGGCTACCACGTTTTCACATCCTTTCTTATCTTTGATAACAAGATCAAATTCTTGTAATAGAAGGATCCAACTTATTAGCCTACCTTTTGCATTTTTCTTCGCCAAAAGATGTTTCAAAGCGGAATGGTCAGTGTACACAACTATAGGTGAGCCAATCAAGTAAGGCCTGAATTTTTCTAATGCAAATACAGCTGCCAAAAGTTCTTTTTCGGCAGTTGTATAGTTGATTTGAGCATCATTCAGGGTCTTACTTGCATAATACATCACGTGTGGCATCTTTTCAATGTGTTGTCCTAAGACTGCACCAACTGCAAAATCAGATGCATCACACATCAGCTCAAAGGGGTAGTCCCAATTTGGAGACAATAGAACGGGGGCTGTAGTGAGAGAGTGTTTGAGTAAGTCGAATGTTGCCTCACAATCCGAGTCAAAGTGGAAGGTCGTATCCTTGGCCAAGAGAAGAGTTAAAGGTCTAGCAATTTTGCTAAAATCCTTAATGAATCTCCTATAAAAGCCCGCATGGCCAAGAAATGATCGAATGTCTTTGACGCTTTTGGGATGAGGAAGGTTTTGAATGACATCTATCTTAGCTCTGTCAACCTCAATGCCTTTCCGTGAAATAACATGTCCAAGCACAATTCCCTCTTGGACCATGAAATGGCATTTTTCCCAATTCAAGGTTAAGTTCTTTTCTTTGCAACGAGTAAGAACTGCGTCAAGATTCGTTAGGCAGTCGGAAAAGAGTCTCCAAAAATCGAGAAATCGTCTATGAAAAACTCCAAAAAATTCTCGACCATGTCAGAGAATATCCCCATCATACACCGCTGAAAGGTAGCGGGAGCATTGCATAACCCAAAGGGCATGCGTCTATAAGCAAAGGTACCAAAAGGACAAGTAAAAGTGGTTTTATCTTGATTCTTTTTGGCTATGGGGACCTGATTATAGCCAGAGTATCCGTCCATAAAGCAATAATACGCAAGTCCAGCTAAGCGTTCCAGCATCTGATCAATGAAAGGTAGATGAAAGTGCTCTTTTCTCGTAGCGGCATTGAGTTTTCTGTAATCAATACATACACGCCACCCAGTTTGGGCGCGTGTTTGAATCAACTCATTTGCCTCATTGGTAATAACAGTGATGCCAGATTTCTTAGGGACGACATGTATTGGACTCACCCATTGGCTATCGGAGATTGGGTATATGATACCATTATCAGGGCATTTGACGATCTCTTTCATCACCGCTTCCTTCATGACGGGGTTCAACCGTCTCTGTGGTTCTCGGGTTGGTCTGGAATCATCCATCACATGTATATGATGTTCTACAATCAAGGGACTAATCCCTTTGATGTCCGCCATGGTCCAACCAAACGCCTCCCTATTAGATCTCAATACCAATAAAAGTGCATTCTCTTGCTCTGATGCTAGAGAAGCGGATATGATAATCGATAAAGACTCATTCTCACCTAAATATGCATATTTAAGATGAGAAGGTAAAATTTTGAGATCTAATGCTGGCGGAGAAATAATAGAAGGTGGGATCATCGAATGATTTTCGGAGTCACAAAGAAGCTCATAGCCTGTAAAAGATACAGACTCGGATGGTGATGAGTTAGGAGTGTCGGACTCAAGCGTGGAAATGGTGTCCTCACTAAGATCATGTGCCAGGTCAAACAGTGATGTGGTAGTGTCGTCGAGATCTGTAAAGCAAAGTTCCTCAACTCCGCAACTTTCGGGAGCAATCTCGTAGACAGAGCACACATCAAGGATATGAGCAGAGGGTTCTGATGGCTGACTTCCAATTTTGTAGATGTTCAGTTCAATGGTTATATTTCCAAATGATAAGTTCATTGAACCATTTCTACAGTTAATGATAGCATTTGAAGTGGTAAGGAAAGGTTGACCCAAAATCACCAGAATTTGGCTCCGGAGGTTCGCTACAGGTTGTGTATCGAGAACAATGAAGTCTACAGGGAATACAAATTCCCCGACCTTTATCAACACATCCTCTAGTTCACCTCTAGGTTTGGTGATTGAACGGTCTGCCATTTGGAGAGTGCAGTGAGTAGGTTTCAACTCTCCAATCCCTAGCTGCTCATAGACAGAGTATGGAAGTAGGTTAACACTTGCGCCAAGGTCTAAAAGAGCACGGTTGATGTTTTTACCCCTAATAGAAATCGATATCATAGGACATCATGGGTCCTTACGTTTCTTTGGTAGCTGTGGGATAAAAGCAGTGCTAATGTTATTGGACATGAAGACCTTCTTCGGCACTTGAGTCATCCTCTTCCTAGTGCACAAGTCCTTAAGAATTTTCGCATAAGCGGGGACTTGTTGAATCACATCTAGAAGAGGGATGTTAATGTTAACCTGTTTGAACATTTCCATAATTCTCTCCATATGTGGACTCGATTTGTTAGCCCTTAACCGATTCGGGTAAGGTGCTTTAGCAATGAACGTTGGATCCATCATAGGAGAAGGAAGTGGGGGTAGACGCGATCCCGAAAGAGGAGTGGGGATTGTCTGTGGAGAACTAGAAGAGATGGGCTGAGGTGTCGAGCCTAGAGGGAAATGGAGAATAGGCTCGTAAGAAGGCGGTGGGGTAGAAGAACAAGGATCAGAAGCAGAAGTGTATGTGTGAGGAAAGGTCTCAGCCGAGGTGTTGATAGGATTTTCAATATCATCAACTTCTTCCCCAACATGGTTATTCAGCACTCTTCCTGATCTCAACGTTGTGACGGCATTTACATTGTAATGCCTAGGATTCGGTAGGGGTTGAGACGGAAGTTTCCCTTTTTCTCTCGCACTCATTTCGGCTTTAAGTCGTGCAATTTCCGCTTCCATCGTTCTGATACTATCAGCTTGGGACGCTGAGTTTTTCTTTATCTCACTGACGGAAGACCTAACCTCAGCTGACACTTCCATGAAATTTGACAAGAGTGACTTCATGGTTTGAGTGAATTGAGAGAACTTGTCAGAACAGGTCGACTGCATAGGATTAGACGGTGCAGGAGTGTTGACCTGGTTTTGGAAATTTTGTGGCTGGTAGGGGTGCTGGGTGAGTTGAAGTGGTTGCTGTTGTGGTGGAGGGACCCTTTGGAATTGATTCGGGTTTGGAACCGTGTTTTGGGATTGGTTCCAAGCAAAATTCAGGTGATTCCTCCAACCCTGATTGTATGTGGAAGAAAAAGGGTCGTTTCTAGGTCTTTGAAATGCGGCATTGGTATGCTCATGACCTTGAAACGGAGAGTTTAATGGACATTCTTCCGTTAAGTGAAAAGGATCAGAACAGCACCCACATACAGTTTTGGGGAGCGACATCGGCTTTAGGGAGGTTGCTAAAAATTTGTGTTCCATAGCCTCGAGATTCTTTTGCATTGCTGCCATCTCAGCTCGAACACCTATGGACACGTCTATTTGGTGTACGCCACCCCTAGACGATGGCTGGGTTCCACTCTCCCACTGTAAGGATTTTTCAGCGAACTCTTCTAGAAATTTCCATGCTTCCCTATCATCCTTGGTCATAAAGGTGCCTTGACACATGTTTTCAAGGTTTTGTTTAGTGGTAGGGTTAATGCCCTCATATATGATTCGGCAAAGGTCCCATCTCGGGATGCCGTGATGTGGGCATTGAACCAAAAGATCCTTGAATCGTTCAAAGTATTTTGAGAATGGTTCAGCCGGAAGCTGGGTGAATTGATATAGTTCGCTACGGATTCGAGCTGTCTTTTGCATAGGGTAGAACTTCTTAAGGAATGCCGCAGCAAATTCTTCCCAATTCATAATGGAATGTGCGGTAATGTTATACAGCCACTTCTCGGTTATATCGCACAAGGTAAATGGAAGAAGACGTAGATGCATAGCATCCACAGAAAGTTGTGACGTACCCATCATCGTGCATACATTTTCAAATTTGGTGATAAAAACGTATGCGTCTTCAGTCTCGAGACCGTGGAATTTGCGTAGAAGGTTGATGTACTGGGGTTTAATCTCAAAGTTATCCCCGTTGGCTGGTGGAATGGATAAGCAGGTCGAGAGAGGACCTCGCAAAGGATAGCACCTCTCTTGGAGAGAGATCCGGGGAGGATTCTGCGCACCAACGGACGGCGACAGAGCAGCGGTAAAGAGGTTCGATGGAGACGGATCCATCGGTGTGGGTGTGGTGGTGGGTAAAAGAGAGGTAAATGGAGAAATACCGACTTCGGAGTCGATCGAGGGGACGCGGACAAGTCGGGCACTAGAATCCCGTGTCCAGCCTATCTTGCACTAAAAAGGGTTAGTACAAGTGGCAGTGTGAATTATAATTAGGGGAATGAATGAATGCGGTGTTTGTTTTGAAAAATGATACGGATTTTGAAAATATGATGCGATCACAACAAATGCAACAAGCAACCCTAAAATCTATGGTCACCTAGGTCAAACCTCTAGACCGCTCCTAACTGCCAAAAGACAAGTCGCAGGATCAATCCTCCACTGCCTCTTTGTCTCTCCTGTGGTCAGGTAAGTGCCAAGTAAGTGGAAGGTTCTCCACTATGTAAGTAGTGGGCCTAATTAAGTAACCACTAGCCTTCGACACACTTGCCTTAGACACCACAAAAGAAACCCGGATAAGCAATGAATTACCCACGGCCTTCTTCTGTCCTAAGTGAGCGCGATGGTCCTTAGAGTCATCTCTAGATATTTTTAGTTAATAAGGGTAATCCGGATGCAAGTTTGTGATTTTTGGGGCTTAGGAAGGGTAATGAACTCCCCACCTAATCTGGATTTGGCCGTGCCCCTTAATGTCCATATTAATTATGCAAACAACCACAAAATCAAAAACAAGTACACTTTATTTTGCTTTTTGCGGCGCTGCGATTTTTGCAAAGAAGCCTGCAGAAAATTGTTATTTGGAGCAGATGAGGAAGGAGATAAGAAAGTTTTAGAGGACCTGAGAGAAATTTGGTACTGAGATGCTCCTGAACCGCTGCGATTCCGCCGCGGGAGTCAAGTAATGCCGCGGTTCCGCCGCGCCTCAAGCTCCTCTCTGCACAAAAATTTACCAGAGCGCTCCTGATCACTTCCTTAGCTCTCTGGAATTCTCCAAATATTTTTCTAATTGCACAGCAAGCTCCAGATTTCCTTGCAATAAACCACAACAACTCGTTTAGTGTTTTGTGCGAGTTTTGATATTAAAAATTAAGATGGAATAAACTTTTCAACTCAAATTTCAAAAAATGAACAAATTAGCACACGATCCCCGGCAACGGCGCCATTTGATTGAATACGCGATTTCGGATTGTGTAGTATGAAAATTGTATATAGAAATCACAACCAAAAATATTTTGACCGCAATCAATAACGGTGTCGGATGTAGCGCGTTAGTAAGTGCGGATCGTCCACAGGGAAAGTGAGATCCGTTCAATTTCCGAATTAGATGAGTTGAAAATTTAAGGAAAAGAAAAAAAACAATTCATGATTTGTAATTGATTATCAAGAATTAGAAAAATCTAGATCTAGAAAGAAAACATTAAAATCAAGAATTGAGATGTGTGATAATTTCCAACCAACAATCAAGATTCGAAGTGTGGCTTGTAGGAGTAGATCGGATCTATAGATGTGATGAGATCTAATGATTACTCATTCTTATCCATTAACGAATTGATACTAGATCGATGAGAATCTACCGAGGGTTAAGGATCTTGTGGAGAATTTAGAGATTCCGCAACTCATCCTTTGTCCTTTCGATGAATCTCATTCAAATTCTAGTTTCTAGTTAATCAAATGATCAATAGTTGTTCCCTAGTTTCGAGTGAACACAATCAAGAAAGCATCATCTCGAAACTAGGTCATCGATCATTTGATTCACTAGAATTTACAAACATTATAGGATTTAAGAATTGTAAAAGTGTCTAAATCATCATCATCTATCGATCGTCACAACTCCTACACGAGCGGAGATTTACTCAAACATGATGATAACAAACACAATCACTAATTGAGATCGAATCATAACGCTTGAATTAAAAGATAAGCAAGATATAGAAATTTCACCTTTATTTATCGACAAATTTTGTTACAACTCTCTTGAATTTACAAAAGGAAGGAACTAGATCGTCGATTTCGGCTTCGCTCGGTTCCTTGAGTCGCAGATCTCCTTGGATCTCTTGCTCCAATGAAATCCGGCGTCGCTTCTAAAGGTTGAAGGCTCTCTTGCTTGAATGGTACTCGGGATCTTGATCTTGATTTTGAATTGGAATTAGGGTTAGGGTTTGAGGCACAAGTTGTGTCACTCAACTTGTGGGTAGAAGATGATGGGTGATTCTTGAACAACCTCAACCCTAGATCTAGGCTCCTTTTTATAGAACTCCAAACCCTAGATCTAGGATTTCAAATTTGAATTTTCCCTCCAAAAGTTTGTTAAGAGAGCCTTCTAGAAATAGTTTGTTAAGCCGAGCCTTCTAGATGAGCCACGTGGAGCTTCTGGGGTCTTCTGGAAGCTTGGCCGTTATCATTAAGCACATGGGAAAAAACCACGTCACTGATGACGTCATCACGCCGCGGATCCGCGGCGCAAGCGGGCTCCCACCGCGGATCCGCGGTGCTTCTGAAGCTTTGGGGTTTGAATCTTTAACTGTGGACTTGGGCTGACATTTGGGCCTTTTTCTGATATTTTAAATTTTATTTGGCCTTCTGTATCACTACCAGATCTTACATCTTGGAGTTGGCGTATCTTTTATCAGCTCTTTTCTCAATTTTGGACTTTGCTTCTGGAATTTCCTGCATAGACTCCAAGACAAGAGTTGCGCTATACAAGAATGATGCGATGCCATGATAAACACACAATTTCCCCAAAAGTGCCGGTTTTAAAGTCTAACACATGCAATCTGGTATTTCAGAGATGTTTTGCTAATATGTGCAATATGAATACCGAACACTTCTAGATGAGTGCAAATGATAGGGAAATTGCCGTGTTAAAAATGCAGTATTTTCGACTGATCATGCTCCTACTCCGTTTCGCCTGAGAAAGGAAACTTCTATGTAGGACTCTAAAGACTCGTCAATACGCCGGCAGTAGGTGATGATCATATCAAACACACACAAGCCGCAAGAGGTCTACTAAACGTAACGTCCACCCGGGTATTGAGCAATCAGAAGATCAACAAGAAAGCCTGCTCATACTCCTACAAATCCAATCAGTAACACTACCGTACAGTCCGGTCTCTTCGTCTGATATGTCGCATATCTCGCCTAGGGGTGGTAAACGTCAGACCCCAATAGCTTGATAAGTCATGCCGATGCAAGGTCCATAACGGGTCGAGAAACTACTGATAACACTCACCAGTAAATCTCATCTACCCTGGCTAGGAATTTCCAGTTATGGCCAGTCGGACACAGCGCAACATCAACCCCCAATACCGGGAGAGACGAATCCCCTCCTATCGCTCATTTCCTCCATGTGACTCGGGACTGTACCCAATATCCACCTATTTGCATGACTCAGTAGAGCCGTGGTAGGGTGGAAATCAAAGAACAGTATGAGACACACAAGACTCTATGACGATCTCGGGTCGACAGACTAACCTGTACCAGTGTCACCAGAGAACTGCTATCTGACGTGAGATATAATACCATCTAAGAGTTCTGGGCGAGTCCGTTCAGTGTACCCAGACTCCTCTGAGCACCCATATACTATCTCCGATGTCAAACACCAATGGATATGTGATCATCGCCTATCACATGGGTCGAGAAGCTATACGCTAGTCTACTCTGGAATATTGATGCCATGTCTCGATATTCCCTCGACTAGGAACAATTGAAGGATGAACTCATGGACTGCCCAGGCCCCACTAGTATGATCTGCATCATAATCCTGGTAGTCAAGTACACATCCTAAGGGCTTTATCAACATGTAACAGAGAGACAATAATTGTACATATTAAGATAAAGAGCAACCAGATAGCATACTATTATGTTGAGCAAGAAAGTCCTCCCTATATATGTCCAAGCATCCACTATAATATACATCTCATGCACAATAATGGCCTCTAGGGCATACATACAACTAACAATCTCCCACTTGCACTAAGGCCAGTTGTTGTAGTTGTTAAATATGTATGCCCTAGAGGCCATTATTGTATAGTACTAGTTTGTATAATACATTTTGGAAACTTGGGATATATACATGGATTTACGACAGTCTTGCTCGATATAGTAGTATACTACTTGGTTTGTATCTATCTTAATATGTGTATATGTTTCTTTTAACATATCGCTAACACATATTGATAGAGCCCTTAGGATCTTTGCTTGATTACCAGTGTTGTGATGGCGATCATATTAGTGGGGGCTGGATAGTCTATAAGCACATCCTTATACAGGTCCCTAGTCGTAGGATTATCGAGACAGGGCATCGATACTCCAGAGTAGACTTGTGTATACGTTTCTCATCCCAGCAGGGGAGATAGTCTATCCCATAGCCATCAGTACGTCGTACTAGAGATAGTATGCAGGTGCTCATTGGGTTATGAGTTACACTGGACGGACTCGTCGGGTACAGCTAGTTGGTATTAAACCTATCGTCAGGTAGCAGTTCCCAGGTGACATGACTACAGCTTAGTCCGTTGACTTAACACTGCCACTTCGCCTCAAGTGTGTTCCCACCGTTCTTTGATTGCTACCCTACCACGGCTCTATTGTGTCGTGCAAACAGGTAGTAGTTGGGTGCAGTCCCGAAGCACTTAGAGGCAGTGGCGGTTAGATAGGATTCGTCTCTCCCGGTATTGGGGGTTGATATCGCGCTGTGTTTGGAGAGCCATTACACAAAGTCCCTGGCCAGGGCAAGTGAGATTTACTGGTAGATTTTCCAGTAGTTTCTCAGGGTGTTCTGGGCTACACTCCGACATGATTTATACCGCTATTAGGGGTCTGACATTTACCACCCCCTTAGGCCCGATATGCGATACTCTTAGTCGAATGGACAGGACTGTACGGAGATTGTCACAGATAGGCTCAGTAGGAGTTTGGATGAGCTTGCTCGTCGACCTTCTTATTGACAGATACCTGGGTAGCCGTTACGCACAGCTAGTGCCGCTGACGTGCTTGTGGTTAAACCCACTGCCAGAGTACTGTCGAGTCTTTAGAGTCCCATACAGAGGGTTTCACAGCTTCAGGCAAAACGAGTAGAGGTCGTATGGTTTTACGACAGGGTTCGATCACATACGTGTACTTGTGCGCGTGTGGTGTTCGAGCGGACAATACTAGTGGGCTTTGGTTTAAGCCGGATCCTAGTATTTGATTATTGGATTAGCTTCATCTCATTGTATTCGTGTTTCTCGGAACACGGATGCGGGTATGTATATACGGATGAGAGGGGGTATAGAAGGAGATATCTCATTAGGGTTTTGACCATTGACTTGGTCAAAACACATATGAGAAAAAGAAATGACTTTGTTATTTTTGATAAATGATAATTATATATGGCTTGGCTACTTGGGTTGACCTTTTGACTTTGCTTGACTTGTTGACTCTAGATATTTTAATGAGATATTTTTGGACCTAGATATTTTGGTGAGATATTTTCATGCCATTCTTGAGGTCATATAAAAGATAGCCATTTCATTTTTTTATTATCATTATCACAAATACTTTCTCTTTCTTCAAGCTTGCTCTCTCATTCTTCCTCTCTCAAACCCTAGTGTATCATGTGTTGATAATCAAAGGTTAGTGAGACTAAACCACTCTAAATCACACTCTACTCACTCTAGTCTACTTAGATCAGCAAGCTAAGTATTCTAGTTAGCTCAACTTGGAGGTTTAGCTAAAGTTTGGAACTCTCGGGTGGATCATCGTTGACACACGGAGGCCGGAGTTCAAGCACGATCCATACTTCCATCAAGGAGATTAAGGAGAGGATCGAAGACCCGAAGGACTTGTTTTCTTTAGGTATACATTCTATCATAGTAGATAGAACTCATTTAGTGCTAACTAGGTTTATGGTAAAGATCCAGTTTAGGTTTATTCTAGCGCCTAGTTTATGATCGTAGTAAAATTTTTGTTCCGCATTAGGCCACGGAAGTTGGCCGGGCGCTAGCGTAACCCATCATGGTATCAGAGCCAGCCCATAAACCCTAGATTAGCAAGATTAAACAATGTTAAAACAATGAAACCGAAACAACTCCAAAAGCTTGAAACCCAAACTGCAGTTTCTGTTGATTTTTAAAAAGCTTCAAAATTTTTTTTAAACAACTGCAGAGGGATCCTTACACTGTGAGATGTACCCAGAACAAAAACGATGCACTTTGACCAAGTTTTTGCTGGCCAAACACCCAAAATTTCCGGCCTCCTCGGTTTTATTAAGGTAGAATGCATCGTGTTTTGGTCTGGGCACTTATCTCAAGGAATTTGGGTTTCTGGTGTTGAAGGGTAACACTAGCGCCCCGGCCAAGTTCCATGGCCAAATACGGAACAAAAATTTCGTAGCGATAACGAACTTGGCGCTAACATAAACCTTAACCGGATCTTTACCATAAAACTAGTTAGTATGCAATAGAGTTCTATCTACTATGATAGAAGTTATACCTAAAGAAACCAAGTCCTTCGGGTCTTCGTTCCTTTCCTTAAGATCCTCGATGGTAGTATGGATCATGCTTGAACTCCGGCCTCCTTGAGTCGAAGATGATCCACCCGAGAGTCTATATTCCAAGCTCCACCTCAAGAACCGAGGTAACTAGGGCAACAAGAATGCTAAGCTTGATGTCCTAGGTGATGTAGAGTATTGTGATGGAGTTGTTTTTCTATTTGATCCCTAATTTTCTCAACACATGAGAGCTAGAGGGATTTTTAGTGAGGAAGAAGAAGGAGAGCTTATGAGAGCTCCAAAAAGAAGAGAGAGAATGCAAATGAGATTATTAGCCATAAGAAAATAATTACCAATCTTTTGTCATGATAAATTGTGATGGCAACCCTTGATTTGACCATTATCATGTCAAGTTAAATCCAAAGCCAATGAAGCATCTAGTGCTCACAAAAATATCTAAGTCAACAATGGTCAACTTGGTCAAATGGTCAATATGGTCAAATGGTCAAAGCAATTAGCCATAACACAATTATCATTAAAAAGAATAGTAAATATTTCCTCCACCTCATAATGGTTTTGACCAAGTCAATGGTCAAAACCCTAATGAGGCACCTCCTTCTTCGCTCCTCACATCCGTGCATACACACCCGCATCCGCATTCCGTAGAACACGAATACTAGAAGACAAAACTAATCCATCAATACAATACTAAGATCCGGCTTAAACCAAAGCCCACTAGTATTGTCTTCCCGAACATCATACGCACATTGCACGTAAGTGATCGCAGCCCTGCCGTAAAACCATACGGCCTCTACACCTTTTGCCTAGTACAGGGAAACTCTCTGCGTGGGACTCTAAAGACTCGACACTACGCCGGCAGTGGGTTAAACCACAGATCGCAAGTGGCACTAGTTGTACGTAACAGTCCCCAGATAGATGTCGACAAGAAGGCCAACGAGGTAAACCCCATCCGAACTCCTACTGAGCCTGAATGTGACAATCTCCGTACAGTCCGGTCTGTTCGTCTATGAGTATCGCATGTCGGGCCTAGGGGGCGGTAAACGTCAGACCCCTAATAGCGGTACAAGTCGTGTCGGAGTGTAGCCCAGAACACCCTGAGAAACTACTGGAAAACACTACCAGTAAATCTCGCTTGCCCTGGCCAGGGACGACTATGTGTAATGGCTCTCCTAGACACAGCACGATATCAACCCCCAATACCGTGAGAGATGAATCTTGTCTAACCGTCACTGCCTCCAAGTGTTTCGGGACTGCACCTAACTATTACCTGTTTGCATGACTCAATAGAGCCGTGGTAGGGTAGCAATCAAAGAACAGTGGGAACACACTTGAGGCGAAGTGGCAGTGTCAAGTAAACGGACTAAGCTGTACTCATGTCACCTGGGAACTGTTAACTGACGATAGGTATAATACCAACCAACAGTTCCCGATGAGTCCTGTCCAGTGTACTCATAAGCTAACAAGCACCTGCATACTATCTCCAGTACGACGTTCTGATGGCTGTGGGACAGTCCATCTCCCCTACTGGGACGAGAAGCGTATGCACCAGTCTACTCTAGAGTATCGATGCCTTATCTCAATAATCCTACGACTAGGGACCAGAATAAGGATGTGCTTATAGACTATCCAGCCCCCACTAGTGTAATCGCCATCACAACGCCGGTAGTCAAGCAAAGATCCTAAGGGCTCCATCAATATGTATTAGCGATATGTTAAAAGAAACATATACACATATTAAGATAGAAACAAACCAAGTAGCATACTACTATACTGAGCAAGACTGTCGTAAACCCGTATATATATCCCAAGCTTCCTAAATGTATTATAGAAACTAGTACTATACAATAATGGCCTCTAGGGCATACATATCCAACAATCTTCCACTTGCACTAAAGGCCAGTAATTGGTTTACCGCATACCCAACGTCTGCTCTATGGCTAGCTGCTGGCGTACCGCATACCCAATAGCTCAAAAAGTCGCTCGAACCGTGTTTGAGGGAGGGCCTTTGTGAATGGATCCGCCATGTTGTCTTTTGTGTCCACTCTCCGTACCTCGATCTCCTGGCGATCAATGATGTCCCTGATCAGGTGATACCGCCTTAAGATGTGTCTGGACTTCTGATGTGACCTGGGTTCCTTCGCTAAAGCTATAGCCCTATTGTTATCGCAATACAAAGGTATTGGGTCAACAATGGACGAAACCACCTGAAGTTCACTAATGAACTTCCTCATCCAAACCGCCTCTTTTGCTGCATCGCTTGTAGCAATGTATTCAGCCTCCATCATCGAGTCTGCGACGGTATCCTGTTTGGAACTCCTCTAACATACCGCTCCTCCATTGAGGGTAAACACAAAACCCGAGACAGACTTGTAAGTCTACGGTAGCGCCCCGGCTATCTTTCCGAGGCCAAATGCGGAACAAAAACTTTTTACGAACTGGCGCTAACGCAAACTTAAAACCCGGATCGTTCCATTAACCGTAAACTAGTATACTGTAATAAGGGGTTTAGAGATTATACCAATCGATCCGTGTCCTTTGGTCTTTAACCTCTATCCCTAGCATGTTGCGGTTGCACCGACGAAGTTCGCTCTCCGATCTCGATCGATCTACTGTCTCCTCCTCGCCGAAAACTGCGCCACATCAACGAATCTTTATACGGGCTCCCGCCTCTGAACCGAGGCAACTCGAACACGAAGTTTGCTAGCCGAAGTGTCCAAGGTTTCTTTAGAATAAGTGTAGAATACTTTGTCTCGAGTCACCCAACGAATCGGTTGAACGGTTAATCAAAGTTGCTATGGGAGTGTATGATGGAAAATAGCTTAAGGAATGAGCTAATGAATTTTTCTTTTGCAATGAAAATGAATCTCACTCACACTCTCAAAAATAGGGCTCTGCACAGAGAAGTGCTCGGCCATGTGTGTGGAATGGTGGGGGTGAGTGCAAGCCAAGAGCAAGTGGTGATGATAAAGAAAAAAGATCAACAACAAATATCCAATTCATTTCCAAAAGCAATCAATGCTTCAATAATGGAAAAACAAGCCAAGCTCATTCTAGAATCAACATGAAACCCCCACATTCTGCTGGAGAACCAGCCACGGCACAAAAGCCCCCCCATTTACAAATCTACACATTTGCAAATAGGCCACTCCTCACAAACATATTTCACCCAAATGAAGATAGAAAGGAAAATGGCCAAAGGAGGATACAAACTGGCAACTTCAAAAAGCGAACCCGTAATAAATTATAGGATAACCCTGCAACTGTATATACATACCCGCATTTGTATTTCGTCCGAGTACAAATGCAATGAGACAAAATCTACACAGTATAATACTAGGATCTGGCTTAAACCAAAGCCTGCTAGTATTATCCATCCGAAACACGACACGTGCACAAGTGAACGCGTATGTTCGAACCCTGCCATAAAACCATACGTCCTCTACAACGTTTCGCCCGAACTGGAAACTTTCTGTGGGGGACTCTAAAGACTCGTCAATACCATGGCAGTGGGTTTAACCACAGCCGTCAGTGGAACTAGCTGTACGTAACGGCTGCCCATGTATTGAGTGAAAGGGAGTCCGATGAGCGAACTCATCCTGGAACCCTACTGAGCCTATGTGTGACAATATCCGTACAGTCCGGTCCGTTCATCTATGAGTATCGCATATCGGGCCTAGGGAGCTGGTAAACGTCAGACCCCTAAAAGCAGTATAAGTCATGTCGGAGTGTAGCTCAAAACACCCTGAGATACTACTGGAATACCTACCAGTAAATCTCGCTTGCCATGGCCATGGACTTCGTGTAATGGCTCTCTTAAACACAGCGCGATCTCACTCCCAAAGTCGGGAGAGATGAATCCCCTGCCGATCTGCTCACTGCCTCCATATGGCTTGGGACTGTACCCAACTAAAACCTATTTGCATGACTCCTTTGAGCCATGGTAGGGTAATAATCAAAGCACAGTGGGAACTCACACGAGACAAATAACGATCTCAGGTCGATAGATTAATCTGTACACATGTCACCTGGGAATTGCTATCTGACGACAGGTTTTAATAACCAGCTAGCATGTTCCCGGCGAGTCCTGTCCGGTGTACTCATAACCCAATGAGCACCTGTATACATCTTAGGTGAACCAACTGACACCAATGGCTTATGAGACCGGCCACCGCCCCTCGTCGGGGTCTCGACTGTACACACAAGTCTACTCCGGAGTATCGATGCCCTGTCTCGGAACTCCCGCGACTAGGGACCACATTTAAGGATGTGCTTATAGACTACCCAAATCTCACGTATATGTTCGCCATCATACTGTTGGTAGTCAAGCAAGAATCCTATGGGCTCTATCAACGTGCAATAGTGATATATCATATCACCTAAAGCAGTACACGTTTGATTAAGATAGACCAGATAGCATACTATCATCTCGAGTAAGACTGTCCTACCGGTATAGGTCCTCCCTCAATCATTGCAATCACATGCCTGCGATCCAATAATTGATTTTGAGGGCACTATATCCAACAATCTCCCACTTGCACTTAAGGCTAATTATTGCGATGTCGCATACTCACAGCCCGTGTGATACCGAACACCCAACTCCTCTACTAATCAGTGTCACAAAGCTCGTTTGTAAAACTATTGTGTTCGAAAAATAGCCTCAGTGAGTGGATCCGCTATGATGTTTCTTTCTATGTTTCTCTATATCTCAAGTTCGCGGAGAAACCCATCTCCCAAAATGAGTAATACCTGTCTTAGAATATGTCTGGATATCTGATGGGACCTAGTTCACGAATGAACTCCAAATCCAAACTTCTTAGACTGTATTGTCAACTGAACTTAATCAGTATCCTGCGCCATGCCTCCCTCAGTATCCGCTTGGACCACTTATCCAAACTACTACCCCTCGTCGGAGGGAAAACTATATCTCTGACAGTCACTCTGTCATCCATGTCACCTTAGAAACCTGGAATGATAACTGTCTCCGGAAGGGGGCTATCGTTATCATATCCCTAAAACATTCACTTATGTTCTAAAATTGAACGTTTCGCTAGGATTGGATCAATATCAACTTATTTCAGCTAGTGCAAAAACAACAGCTGGTGTGGTACTTGAGATCTCATGATCAACTCAATTGCCTAAACAAGTGATCTGCCAATCATGCACATCCCTCTCCTCTTTAGTCTGTAAGACACCTTTAGAGAGTGTAACATTTTGAAAATTTGGAAATAAATAAAATTATTTAATTAAATAATAAAGTGTTAAATTAAAAAGTTATTAAAACCAAATAAGACAATATCATAAGTTTTATGTAAAACAAATTAAATTTTAGTTTTAGTATGGAACATAAATAAATTATAAGGGTTTTAGTGATAAATTTAGCTTCATTTTAATAAAATGGTGATTATATAATAACATAAGTTGTGAGGGGTTGTTATGTAAAGCTTAGGACTTTGTGTAAATGGGAAATTGTTAAGGGTGTAAGTGAAAAAGAGGTAAATTAGATTTTGTTCAGAATTTTATCTTAAGATAAATCAAAATTGATGGATAATGCAAGGACACCTCCTACTTTCATGCACACACTCACTCAAACACCTCCTCCTTGCATGAAACAACCACACCTTGATCAATGACACCTCCTCCTACACCTCACCCTTCCCTTCACCATTTATATAAGGTGTTCAGATCAATTAATCAATTTAAAAACTTCTGAAAATTCAAAAGAAAGCAAAGAAAAACAAAACAAAATAAAGAAGAGCAAGAGAAGAAATAAGAAGAGCTAAGTCTAGGGATCCCTCATCATCAAGCTAGGACTAGGAGCTTGTGCATCTTGGGGAGAGTTATTCCAGCAATTACTTGAGGGTAAAATCCTTAATCACAGTAGGAATTAGATTCTGAAACTAATTCAAGGTTGAAATCATAGTGTCCATAATATCGTATTTTTAGCAAAACTGAACTCTGTTATAATCTGCTATAGTTTAGATAAAAATCAAAGTAACAAAACAGTGCCAGAATGATGTATGTGGGACCTAGAAAAACCCATAGTAACACGAACCAAGGGGATCGGTTTTGGGCCGGCGACATAAAGGCGGATTCCGGCGTCGCCGGATTTGTAGGAGGCTTGAGTGTTTTGGCTTTTTGGGTAGGTCTCTGTGTAGAATTATGGTTAATCTAGTATTGTTTAATCAATTTAGTTTAACTGTATATAAAATCTGGGAGCAAATATCGAAAATAGGTATCTAAAACCCATAATACGACTCGGGAAATTCATAACGCGTTCTGTTTCTGTTACGAAATAGCGTTAGGTTAATTTCCAGTAAAATTGAGTGTTAGATCATATGCAATAGTCGGATATGGTATAACTAGAACGTACAACTTGTGTTTTCATGATTTTGTTGTGTCGGAATAGCCATTTTCTTATACAAGTTATTGCTATGTTAGATTCAAATACGGAGACTTTGGAGGCTGCAAGGAAAGGAAAAAAGATCGGCGATTTCTGAGTGGATACGACGTATTTCCGGTGAGTAGATTTACATCTACGGGAAAAGTCAGGTGGATGGCGTATAGCACCCCCGCAATCGTATAACTATTATTATGATATCTAATTAAGTTTAGCTTTTCGTCAAAGCATCAATATGGTATCGCATCTTGTATACCTCCATTTGCAGAAAGTTTCATATGTAGTTTTTGAATGAGATATACGTGATATTGATCCGTATGATATGTGTATGAATTGATGAGTTTGTACGAGGGATCATGCCGTACTTAAGGTGATATGGATATAACTATATGATGAACTTTGTATGCCTATTAACGGCCAATTTATTCTTTGACTCGTAGAGATAGATTATGTTCTGTTTTAGGTTGTAATACTGGTATGAGCTATATTATTTAAAAAACCACGGTTCGTTGTCTTTTAAATAAACTACCAGGATACGTGCCAGTTTCTAAAACAAACATCTCTTTTAAAATCTAAGGCAGCTTCCTTATTTCAACCTTAACGTTCCGATCCTTTCTAAAGATAAGGGTATAGCTCATAACAAGTAATTACAATAAGTATGTTTAGATTATATTATCTATAATATATGTTTCCGCGTTACGCACACTCTGATAGAACACTGCATAAATACCAATGAGAAATATGCTGCACAGGCACTTAAATATATGTTACACTATACCTCATTGGTACTGCCATGTCAATATAGAATCGTTCTGATATATATGTGTAAGTATATAGATTGTTACACCGTAGAACACGTGCACAAATACTAATGATTTCCATGTTGCACGAGCACAGATGCATATGCTACACTACACATCATTAGTAGTACCATGACACATTAGAATTGAAATCATTATGTTATGTAATATGATTACGTAGTCTTTTCCTATTTATGTTGTAGTACTATAGATGCTGTATTTGATTCTTGGGATTTCTGAGTATTTTACTCCTGATGATATATATATATATATATATATATATATATATATATATATATATATATATCGGTGGTATGGGACACTATTATATATATACATATATAGTATATCATCAATACAAACTATGCAATTATTCTTATTCCTTACTTGATATTTGATATGATGAGTAAAACGCCCCCCATGAGTTTTGTGTTTTCTGGTTTTGTTCCGGACCGAGTGGGGGAGATATACGGTCGCGGATTTTTATGTTATCCAGACTGAGTGGGGAAGATATACAGTTGGATACATGGTGAACCCGGTCGAGACCGAGCGGCAGGATAGCCGCATTGAGGCGGGGGAGCTTAGCGAGGATACTCGATACCGGAGATAGAATTGAGCACGGCAGATATCCAGGGGATACTGACCGAAGATTGAGATGAGCACGACAGCTATTCAGGGGATACTGACCGGGGTTCGATTAGGTACGGAAGATATCCAGGGGATACTGATCGTAGCCAGGATATCGGGTGACGATCATCTGTTGAGATGGTGTCGACGGTATCTGTATTTACGTGTCGATGCAGGACACGAAAGATTTCGGATTTCGATGTCGATGCTGGGCATCTATTTGTATATTGATACGATCATTATCATGAGGTACATCGTTAGATATGTATTTTGGTGTAACGTTTTGAAAATCGTTTCGGTGAAATTTCGAAAAAAATCGGTAAAATAAGGGGGTTTTCTGTAAAAAGTCAAAATACAAATATCTTTATTATAAAATTAAATATACATATTCTAGCGATGTAATTGCTAGTATTTGGTATTTATTGAGTCACTGGTGAAATTTCAAATTTTCTGAAAATTTTTCCGAAATTAATAATTTTAATATTATTTTAAGCCGTCACTAATATATTTAATTAGGGGAAATTACAAATTGGAATGAGTTGAAACAAATTTTGTGCATCATAAAACATTAAACAAAATTTTATCATGTAGTTTTTGAAACGAAATCGTTTGCCAAAACGGTTTAGAAATTATTGAAGAAAAAAGGGCTTTTTTTTAGTGTAAATGGATGTTTGGGGTATTGTATTTATCATTTTTCATCATCCCACACCCATACCCACACTCACACACCCCCATTTAGTTCTTCCCTTGGCTGAATTCAGCAGCCCCCATCAATTTTCCCCACTTGAATTTCAAAAGAAAAGAAAAGGAAAAGAAAGGATAAAAGAATGTATAATAATGGGCTTTTGACTTTTTCTTTGACTTTGAAACCATCACCCTCTCTCTCTCACTCTCCCACTCACCTCACCCTCCCCACTCTCGGCCAGAATCAGCCCCCCCAATTTTCTCCAAGTATCCATCTTCCTTCACCTCCATTCTCCTTCAAAAAATCAACAAAAATCAACACAAACCCTCACAAAATCAAAATCCGACTCCTACCCATTTCTCTATAGCCAAAATTGCATGGATCTAAAGAACAAGATTCCAATTTGGGAGGCTATGTGTGTGCTTGTAGATCTTCAATTTATTGGGTATAAATTCTAACCATTTTTGCTTAATTTGTTAGTTAGTTTCTTAAAACTAAGTTATTAAAGTGTTAATTTTGCTCTTGTTGCTAATTTGAGAATTCAAGAGTATGGTTTGAAGCTAATTTGGGTTTAACCATTACTAATAGGATAATCAAGTGTAGATTATCATCTTGTGGAAATGTAAAACCTAATCTAGTTGCTAGTTGCAATTTGTTAATTTAAAATTTGCAATAAATAAGCTTTTTATGCAAACTAGGTTTTTATGAAATGCATATATAGGTGATTAAATTATGGTTAGGGTTTTTATCACATTATTAACATCTTAATTTGTTGTTTAGCAACTTAGATCTTGCAAATCCACCCTAAATTGTTGTTTGTGCATTTTGCTATAAAATTGTTAAAATTTAAGTATTTTGTAAACTAGAATTTTAGGGTTTTGGAATTTAACGAGATTAAATTATGGGAATTGTTTTTATGACTTATTTAAGATATTTAGTAAATATTGTGGCCGCTAGATTCGTTTATACATCGAGTTTTGTACTAAAACGGTGATTGGTGCTTGCTAGATTTTCGGAAAAATGACTTTTTAAGTGAAATTGGGGTTTTTGTGAATTTTAAGCTATTTTATATTATAATTAGTGCTTGTAACTGTACAAATGAGTGTGTTGGGAGTTTTCTTGATGGTTTGGCGTTTGTACGCCGACGTCGAGGGTTTTTGGGGTCGATTTGTGAAAGCAACCATAGGTTTTGACTTATGTGGGTTTCGTGTGTCGTTTGGTCATGAGTCGGATTATAATGCGATACGGTGCGTTATGATATGTAGATACCCATGTGGACTTCGAGACGACAAGCAAGCGCGTGGCGACGTCGGCACCGGCTAGCAAGGACCAGGTGAGTAGATTATATCTACGGGGAGAAGTCGGGTGGATGGCGTATAGCACCCCTGCAGTCCGTGGTGGTATATACGGATGCGTATACACACCAACAATTATTATATGTTATTTGGGATTAATAACGACGTTAGGATGGATATTGGTGTGTTGGATTACTTTAGTTTTGCGAACCCTAGGGTAGTGTTGCACTACACATACACACATACATACTTGCATACATTCCTTTTTATATGTGCTCATGAGATTCTTTATAGTTATGTGTTCACATGGGTATGGGACTATGTGTTCACATACGGATTTGAGGATGATACTTGGGATTGAGCTGAGTCGATGAGATTTGTTTTGTGGTTGTGATATCGGTGATATGGCAGGATTCGTACTTGAGGTACGTCCTGGTGTTATAGCGGATCTTGGGGCGGCGATACGGGTGAATAGTGTTATAAATAAAATGGTCGACATGTGATCGTGATATGAGGCATGATATGCTAGGATATTGATAGTAGGCCGTATCGGGCGATGTATACCCCTTGATGATGATATGTGCTGACGATATCGGTTTGTACGAGATTGTCGATCAGTAGTCAGATCATGAGTATATTGAGGATATTAGTATTGTACTAGACATAGGTCAGTACCCTATACTATGATCTTGGATAAAGAGGATACCAGAGGAATAGTGTGAGGAATTTGATATTGACCCGTACCTAGATTTAGGGATGCCGTACGACGGATTTACGTACGAGCTATATCTTGATGATTGATCTGCACTCTTGACTTGGAATGTCTGATTATAGATATGGTATTGGATATGATATTATTGAGGCGGGATCACCGACTAATATATATACATGTATGTATATGGATCGACTCAGATGTTAGGCGGTTTCCTTACCTGTAGTCCAGCTTGTTAGCTTAGCCCTTTAGTTGAGTTTAGTTGTTAGATTAGATTCGATTCTTACCTATTTCAAAAACTAACGAATCGTGGGTATTTTAAAAGACAGCCCAAGGGATCCTACGGATATTTCAAAAGACATATCTTTTCATAAAAACACCGTAGCCCCTATTTTCAAAACCCCATGATTCGTGTTATTTCAAAAGGCACCATTTGTAGGACTTATATTAGAATAATGCAGATTAGTTACAGTTGCGTCTAGTATTCAGCTCCCGCTCATTATTGTGGTTCGCTTCGCATCGCATGCTTATATTATGTTTCATACTCCATTATTGATATCATGCTGTTAGGACACCAGCACCATTACCGATGATGCGTATGTACCACGTACACTTATTTGCCGGCTCACACACATCTTCATCGGTAATTGCCATGTCACGTACACCTTAGAAAATATTATTGCTTGATATAGCCTGTTAGCTAATAGTTTAGACATGATATTAGTGTACTTGCCTTATATGTTAGTTTAGACATTGTAGTTATTACCTGCTACTTCATGTATACTGTTATTCATTGTTATGCCGCATTCATGGATTCTCATGCATATATTCACTTTTTACGTGCTATTGAGGTTTTGGATTCGGATTCCATGAGATTTTCTGGATTTGGGGAAAACCGCAAAACATATACAAACTTCTTCTTTCTCTTTTTAAATGAAAAGCGCGGTTTTTCCCATGATGTATGAGTCGTCCACCATGAGTTTGCTGATGGATTTCGAAACCCGATTCGAGGAGTTGGATGAACCGTTTCGGGTACATGGTGGACCCGGTAAGGTACTCCGGGGCAAGAAGCTCGTGGTGATGACGATGAGCCTGGCAGGGGGAGACTACCTACCGGTGATTTTACCCGACGCGTCGGATATCCGGAGGATACCGTCGTGGTCTTGAGATGGATGGTAGGGACCGGTCTGGACTGACGGCGCCCTAAATATTGAGATTGAGACATTGAGATTTCGAGATATTGAGGTACTGAGATTTGATGATACAGGCCAGTCCGGATAGCCAGAGCCTGAGGCTTTGAGACATTGAGATTTATGTTTTGTGTCGATGCTAGACACTGTTGATGCTGATTTCACTTATGATACCTCATTTTAAAAATACAAAGGAAATCTCACTAATTTATGAAAACAGTTTCTTTATTTACATGTATTCTATTTTCATGCATTCATACCTCATTCATATGATATATTGCTACCTGAGGCACTGACACGGGCACATGAGATCACACTCGGGTTAGATATTACCCTAGCCATTGTTATAGGCTGCATGTTATTCATATATTTGAGGATATATTATGATCATTGACCTAGGTTGCGTTATCTATGCGATTTCTGTGCGTAGACGTTTTTCTATTCACGAGTTGGCAACTCACCCCCGTTGTGCCCCAGTTTCTTGCAGGTTTGCCGTACAGGTTTCATTACGGCTTGCGGGCATAGTTTCCTTCGGGTGATTTGCTAGTAGGTGGGTTTACTTGTATCATACCCCCATTATATATCTTGTATATTATTATTCTGTTGTATCTAGAAGTTCCATCAACCAAACATGTATTTATTTTTGAGATAGAGACCAATGATGTTATTCTTTCGACCTTAGAGTCGCGCGTTATATTTCTACGGATTTCTTGTGGTTTTGAGTTTCCTTTTGAGTTTTTGATCCTCGCCGTTGGCGTTGTATATTATATTGCTTGTGTGGTTGTGACCGTCGATTGACGAAGAGCTAGCTCCCGCTTGGGGATGCCTTTTTTTTGATTTCATATACTATTCATGTTGTATCCCGTTTGGGGGCCAGTTTTTACAAAGGAGACTCTGCCGAAATTTTCAGGAAATTTTTGATTTTTTTTTTAAACCGCATAATCCGGCTTATGCTATTAAAACTACTTGTTTTAAATTGGTTTTCCTTCACTCTACTACTTTTCTTGGTTTGGATTTCTGGGTTTTCGGTTTACTTAGATTACGTACGCCTCGAGACGTTCGTAGTTTAAGTGCCGGTCATGTTCCGTACTTTCGGGACGTGACAATTGGATTCCATCAGGACTTATCCAGGGGACAGTACCTGCATATATATGTACAGACATTCATATACAAAAAGGGAATTCCAATAGGGATAATAGATTCATGATTTTGATTCATATGACATTGAGATATTATACCTGTGATTGCATGATAGCTAGTGTTGTACCTTTGCATATCATATAGTATATCGATAAAGATTATGATAGTACTATACCTATGACCTAGGTAATCGTCATGCATTTCGATTTCTACCTTTAGATGCACTTTTATTCACTGAGTTGGAAACCCATCCCCGTTGTGCCACAGTTTCTTGCAGGTTTTACCGCTTGGATTATCAGCAGTTTGGGCACACATTCTTTTGGGGATTGATGGGTAAGTGAGTTGTTATTATATCCTACTCACTCTTGATTATTCATATATTCTTGTATCTAGTGGAAACTCCATCAACTTAGAAATGACATATTATGGACTTAGAATCGAGGAATAGAGTTGTGTTTTGAGTTGTCGCACTCTTTGGAGTCGACTTCTGATTTAGATTGATTGGTTGCTCCATTGTTTGGACGTGGAGACTAGCTTCCATTGGGATGCTATTTTTTTTGTTGTATTGGGTTTTTATAAAAATGGAAAGAAGGTGATGTCAAGTTTCAAAACGTCATAAATGCTTTTCAACATACTTAGATGTTATTTTAAATTGATTTTATCAGATGATTATTGAAACCCCACCTCCAATAATTTCAAAAAGGGTTTAGATTCCGGGTTTCGGCTTACTTGGATTGCGTTGATGTCTTTAGATATCATGTAATTTAAGTGCCGATCACGTTCTACTTTTGGGTCGTGACAGAGAGGGTGACTCCATCACCTACTGGTACACCACCATGCCAGGAGTCGTCCATTCTAATTACCTTTAGAATGCTGTCTAAGTATCCAGATTGGGAAGTTACCCAAATCTAGATCTAAAACCATAGATCTAGTAACCAGAATGTCTGATATAATATCCAAATCCTTTGTGGAGAAACCACTATATGACAACCACAGTATAACCGATCGTAGTGTAGGAATTTTACTTCCTACTTTGTGTATGTCATCCAAATACCAGGACATCACACCCTACTACTTTCGTAACAGATCCATCCCCTATTCTGATGAAGTCAAAGCCTAAGACTGTCACATCAAAAATAGATGATCTATCTCCGCTATATCTGCTTTAGTCTATAAATAGACACAAGCTAGTTTTCCACTATGCTTCCGCTGCTCCCACTGACTACGATAACCCTCTGGCAGAATAATATACACGTGCACTTCTAAAACTAGTTTAGAACGACGCTATACTTATCCTCCTGCCGGGTCTCATAGTCTGGAATAGCAGTAATGGCAAGTTTAGGTAAACAAGAACCTTCCTGTCACTGTCCTTGAGGCTACCGGAGTATCTCTCGGGTGCCCGTGGTTACCCACCATATCTACGGAGTGGCTAATGGAATGCCAAACCTGATTGAATCTTTAGGTCCTATTAAATTTTCCGTAATCATTTGCGGTTATAGAATCTCTTCCAGTTCTACCATACTCCCACTACTGTTTTCTGAAAAAATCCATTTTACTAAAACTGTGGCGAGTCAAGAACAATATCACTATTGATCTTCTAGATGGTAGAAAGCCAACCCTCGTCAAAGCTAGGGTCAACCCACAAACTGCCATTACAGAAGCGTGCCTTGAGTTATCCAGAGTCTGGTTTTAAGCATAAGACGGACAACTCCTTATACCTTAATATCGTTAAGATACGATCCATTCTATATACAATATAGAAACAGAGGCACTGATTCAATTGGAACCAGATTCAAAACATGCAGTTGTCTCCATTGCATGTCAACTAAATGGAGAGAGGCAGATCAGGATTACTCAACTTAGGAGTTTATCCAATTATGAGTAACCTGAAAGAGAAGCAAGTTCTCTAAACCATTACTATCAACTGAATATCATACACAAGTATCTACATCTTCGATCACCTTGAAGAATCCCGATACTTGCTACACCTGGTTCTCTACTTTATTCTTATACCTATAACTTCTCAAAACTTAGACCTTATATTTCTACGAAACACTTGTCTAAAACTTGAGAAGTCACAAGTAAACAGAATACAGTACAAGGACCATCCCCTTTGTCCTAATGGACACTGGACAACATACAATACTTTGTATAAGTCCCCTGAGTTTAATAACTCAAACCCTGCGCGTCGTAGGTTGAAAACTGTACCCAGGCGATTTTCTCAAATATCAATTACAACGAATTCCGATATAATGAGGATGATCACCTAATTCCCAATAACTTACTCCCACTCATCATCTGTAAACCATACAGATGTGAGAATCATATCTGGTAAATACATACCCTGGAGCAATGACTAATTAGGAAATCAATTTTCTATTAACAATACATAGTGAAACTGAAACATGAATATATTTCGAAGGGGTATCCGGGTATTCCTAGTAATGCCTCTTCCATTATCCAGATTCATGACTGTAACCGTATATTTCCTTTGCCATCTCTCCAAATCCCTTTATTTGTCTTTAGTCATCACCTTTTGTATACCATCGTTAGGTTTAATGGTTTTCTTCCTTCCATACCGTTCGGCACCAACCTATGGTTTGGAAGAAGACTATCCAATAAGCATAATAGGTGTACTTTCCTAATCCTAGGAGTACTTGCATCCTGAGAGAAGGTGATGATAAAAGACAACTGAATAAACCTTATTCTATTTCTTCTGAACCAGAATCCATCCCCGAAATGGAACAAGTTCCATCGAGTTCGTATAAAACCATACGAAAGATTATCCAAATAACTGTGGATCTTCATAGTGATACGGGGTGTTCTGGAGAAATACAAAGGTGAAGTAGGAGTGGCGATAAAATACTTGGTTTGGTCGTGAATAGCAGTCGCAATTTACTTTGCCCTATTTCTTATCCCTTTATTTGTCTTTACTTATTAACTTCTATACACCACACATAGGCTAATTGGTTTTCTTCATTCCCTACTTTTCGGTACCTGCCTATGGTTTGGAAGAAGACTATCCAATAAGCGTAATAGGTGTACTTTCCCCTAATCGTAGGAGCCCTCACAACCTGAGAGAAGGTAAAAGGAAAAGACAACTGAATAGTCCTATTCAATCTCTCCAGAACTAGAATCCATCCTCGAATCTGGAAAAAATTCCTTCGAATTCGTATATAACCATACGATGGATTTATCCAATGGAAGTGGATGTCCGTAGTGATACGGGGTGTTCTGGAGAAATGCAAAGGGTAAAAGAAGGAGTGGCAATGATGTATGCAACTCAGACAATCCAAAAGCCAGTGTTTTTAAGAAAGTTTGGTTAACTTGGTTACTGAGTCTTAGTCTAGGGTCGGGTCATGGTCGCTGCCAAAGAGAGAGAGAAAAGAAACACTCTGCGTGCACTCTAACCTAGATCAGAATGCTAATCACTTTATCTAATCAGGAAACCTCCCACTGTATCCTCAAATTCTCCTCCAAATCTGAAAGAAGAATTAGTCGGGATCACCCGAGGAGTAAACCAACTCATCAGTAGGAATCGGGATCCAACTATCATCGCATGATAACGTGACGGAATCCACTCACGTTATCACACTCCAGATGGTATGTGCATGCCTGGCAAGTTTCAGTTTCTTTAGAAACTCCCGATGTGATTTTTACCCCATGCTCTTATGACCCTGATAAAGGTCAACAAATCATAAGTCACATGTCAAGTTCTACCCGTCATTGTCCAGGTTAATTTGAACCCACCCGTACAAGCCCTTGACGAAGGTCAACAAGGCTATACGACTGTCCCAAACCAACGCATCTATCTATGCAACAGAAAGGTAACAAGCAGCTACCATACATTATGCCTTAACGAAGGTCAACAAACATATCATGAATACTAAGTGCTACCCGTCTGAAATGATGGAGGGCTACGAATGGTTTTTGGCAAAAAACCGTTAACGTAATGAACTTGATATCGTTGAAGGAACCGGATAGCTTTTTATAAAAATATAGTGGCGAAAACCTTGCTAAAGAGGTCACTCCCGGTGAAGGGATCTCGGCTCTTTGCCTGTAGAATGAGGTGCAGAATATTCCAACTGAATACCATGATGCAAAGCAAAAAGTAATCGACTATAGTGAAGTTATTACCCTGACGCAATCCTCTGTCCAAGGTGTAGGGTTCCTAGGCACACTAATGAAGTCTCACAAGTGATCAAACATGCCCAATTAAAAAATTTCATGTGCCTACAAACCCTAATACGGATCGTTAACTAGATAATGAGGCGATGCAATGCGAGTAAACGAATTTAATGCTAAAGTAAAGCGGCTACAACCTTTGTAGATCCGGTCCTCCACCTCCATAGCTCCATGATGAAGTCTTCTCGCTGCGATCATCGGATCCCGGGCTCTAGCGTCGACTTCATCGGAGAAATGGGCGGGCTTGGTCGTCGGCTTCGATGCCGAAGATGATCTACGTCGAGGCGTCACAAGATCAAGCTCCCACTTCACCAAGTCATGAAACTTGTGAAGAAAACACCCTATACTACTTGGCAAGAGGTAGAGGATGAAGAAATAGGAAGTGGGTTCACTTTAGAATTGGATTTCTCACTCATTTTGGCTAGTTGCCATTGATGGAGGCAAGCTATCTTCATGTTGAAGATGAAGAAGATGAAGATAATATGATAAATTATTTTCTAATAGAAAAATAATATGATAAGTATCATATTGCAACCATGGTTATGTGTAGAGAATAAACTAAGGTTAGGTGAATGGTTAGGTTAGGCAAAGAAACAAAAATGGTTGAACTTTTTCAAAGCTTCATGAAGCTTCAAGTAAATCCAAAAAGCAACCATTTCTTTTCTTGCCTTAAAAGGAAATAAACAAATAAATGAATAAATAAATAAACTAAATAATCAAGAGAAGATTATAAAACCCTAACCATTCACTTAAACATGATTTAAACTAAACATACACCCAAACTAGCATGTATCATCAAACATGATACAATCTTGTGCACAAAAGTATATCACATATACAACTTGTGTATTTCAAGTGAGAAAATCCTTTTAAAGTGAACCAATACTAGTTAATGCAAAGTAATATATCAAATATATAATTATACATTAAATCATTAAATCAATACTTGATTTAACGATCCGGTCATATCGCATATAACCGACTAGTATCCAATGTATCGGCTTATCGAATCAATCTTCGATTCGATAACTAGGTTATATCGCATACAACCAATCGATACATTCATCGCGAGAATGTAATACGGTATCACATACACGCATTATTCTCGGTCCTGCACATATCTCATATGCGCTCCTATTTCGTTTCGCTTGAGCCAGGAAACCTCTGTGTAGGACTCTAAAGACTCGTCAATACGCCGGCAGCAGATGATGATCATATCAAACACCCACAAGCCGCAAGCGGTCTGCTAAACGTAACGACCACCCGGGTATTGAGCGATCAGAAGATCGATGAGCAAGCCCGCTCACACTCCTGTGAATCCATCCAGTAACACTTACCGTACAGTCCGGTCTGTTCGTCTGATATGTCGCATATCTCGCCTAGGGGTGGTAAACGTCAGACCCCAGTAGCTCGATAAGTCATGCCGACTTGAGGTCCATAACATTCATGAAACAACTGATAACTCTTACCAGTATATCACTGCAACCCTGGCCAGGGATTTCCTGTTATGGCCAGTCGAGCATAGCGCAACATCAACCCCCAATACCGGGAGAGACGAATCCCCTCCTATCGCTCATTGCCTCCATGTGAATCGGGACTGTACCCAAAAACCACCTGTTTGCACGACTCAGTAGAGCCGTGGTAGGGTGGAAATCAAATCACAGTGGGAGACACACAAGACTCTATGACGATTTCGGGTCAACAGACGAAGCTGTACCAGTGTCACCAGAGAACTGCCATCTGACGTGAGGTATAATACCATCTAGGAGTTCTCGGCGAGTCCGTTCAGTGTACCCAGTCTCCACTAAGCACCCACATACCATCTCTGATGTCAAACACCAATGGATGTGGGACCATCCATCGCCCATCACATGGGTCGAGAAGATATACGCTAGTCTACTCTGGAATATCGATGCCCCGTCTCGATATTCCCACGACTAGGAACATTGAAGGATGTGTAGGGTTCCTAGGCACTCTCAAGAGGTCTCACAAGGCATCAACCATGCCAATTTCAAATTTTAGGGGTGCCGAGAAACCCTAATACGGATCGTTAACTAGATGTCTAGGCGAAACTAGAAACTAGCTAACAACTTAACTAAAGGGTAAACGGAAATACAACCTTTGTAGATCTGGTCCTCCACCTCCATAGCTCCGCAATGAAGTCTCCTCGCTGTCCAAATAGAATCCCGGGCTCTAGCGTCGGCTTCATCGGAGAAATGGGCGGGCAAGGTCGTCGGCTTCGTGCCGAAGATGATCTACGTCGAGGCATCACAAGATCAAGCTCCCACTTCACCAAGTTGTGAAACTTGTGAAGAAAACACACTCTACTACTTGGCAAGAGGTAGAGGATGAAGAAATAGGAAGTGGGTTCACTTTAGAATTGGATTTCTCACTCTTTTCATCAAGTTGCTATTGATGAGGTAAGCTTTTTCTTCAAGTAGAAGATGATGAAGAAGAAGAAGATAATATGATAAGTATTAAGTAAAATGAAAATAATAATAATACTTATCATCTACCAACCATGGTCAAGTGTAGAGACTAAACTAGGGTTAGTGGGAATGGTTAGGGTTAAGCATGAGACAAAATGGTCACATAGTCAAAGCTTCATGAAGCTTCAATATCAAACAAAGAAAGCCACCATTTTCTCATTATCATTTTCTTTTATCAAAATGAACAAAAGAAATAAATAAATGAATAAGTAAATAAACCAAAACCCTAACCACTCATATAACCATGGTTTAATCTTTACAAAAACTCAAGTGAGCATGTATCATCAAACATGATACAAACAAGTGCACAAAAGTATATCACATATACAACTTGTACATCCAAGTGAGAAAATCCATTTAAAGTGAACCAATACTAGTTAATGCAAAGTAATATATCAAATATATAATTATACATTAAATCATTAAATCAACACTTGATTTAACGATCCGGTTATATCGCATATAACCGACTAGTATCCTATGTATCGGCTTATCGAATCAATACTTGATTCGATAACTAGGTTATATCGCATACAACCAATCGATACATTCATCGCGAGAATGAAATACGGTATCACATACACGCATTATTCTCGGTCCCGCACATATCTCATATGCGCTCCTATTTCGTTTCGCTTGAGCCAGGAAACCTCTGTGTAGGACTCTAAAGACTCGTCAATACGCCGGCAGCAGATGATGATCATATCAAACACCCACAAGCCGCAAGCGGTCTGCTAAACGTAACGGCCACCCGGGTATTGAGCGATCAGAAGATCGACGAGCAAGCCCGCTCACACTCCTGTGAATCCAACCAGTAACACTTACCATACAGTCCGGTCTGATCGTCTGATACGTCGCATATCTCGCCTAGGGGTGGTAAACGTCAGACCCCAATAGCTCGATAAGTCGTGTTGATATGAGGTCTATAACAGTTCGAGAAACTACTGGTAACACTTACCAGTATATCTCAGCAACCCTGGCCAGGGATTTTCGGTTATAGCCAATCGAACACAGCGCAACATCAACTCCCTATACCGGGAGAGACGAATCCCCTCCTATCGCTCATTGCCTCCATGTGATTCGGGACTGTACCCAAAAGACACCGTTTTGCACGCCCTCTTGGATGTGGTAAGGTGGAAATCAAAGCACAGTGGGAACCACACAAGACTCTATGACGATCTCGGGTCAACAGACTACTCTGTACCAGTGTCACCAGAGAACTGCCATCTGACGTAAGGTATAATACCATCTGGGAGTTCTCGGCGAGTCCGTCCAGTGTACCCAGTCTCCACTGAGCACCCGTATATCATCTCCGATGTCAAACACCAATGGATATGGGATCATCCATCGCCCATCTGTATGGGTCGAGAAGGTATACGCTAGTTTACTCTGGTATATCGATGCCCCGTCTCGATACACCCACAACTAGGGACTTTGAAGGATGTGCTTATGGACTACCATGTCCCCACTAGTATGATCCGCATCATAGTCCAGGTAGTCAAGTACACATCCTAAGGGCTTTACCAACATGTAATAGAGAGACAATCTGTGTACACGTTAAGGTAAAGAGCAACCAGATAGCATACTATCATGTCGAGCAAGAAAGTCCTCCCTATATATGTCCCAGCATCCACTACAATATACATCCAATGTACAGTAATGGCCTCTAGGGCATACATATAACTAACAATCTCCCACTTGCACTAGGGCCATCTGATAACAGTGGTTGTAGTATCTCATACTCAACCATCCCATAATAGTCTCTCTCTGGGAATAGGCCTTCGTGAGTGGATCCGCCGTGTTGTCCTCTGAGTCTACTCTCCTTACCTCGATCCCTTAGAGATCAACCATCTCCATGATCAGGTGATACTGCCTTAGAATATGTCTGGATCACTGATGGGACCGGCGTTCCTTGGCATAAGCCATAACTCCATTGTCTCACAATGGTAGGAACGTAGTTCATCTCATGAACCAATATACACCCAAACAGCCTCTTTGGTAGCATCTTAAGTAGCGATGTATCCTGCCTTATATTGTCTAGTATGCCACGGTATCTAGCTTGGAACTCTTCCAACATACCGTCCCTCGATTGAGGGTAAAGACAATGCATGTGACTGACATTCAGTCATCTTTATCACCCTGGAACCTTTCCAGTGATTCTCCCCAGGATCGATTGATACCATCCCACTACAACTAGTGAGCATCCAATTAGATCTATCTCATAGATCCAAAATCCAGGATTTAGGAGGTATCACTTTGATCCTATATGGAGAATCCATATGATAAACGGAGATTGATCGAGCGTAGCATAGGAAACTCCTTCCCTATCAAGAGTATGTCATCCACGTACTCTACGAGGATCGTCACCATACTCCCTACTACCCTTTTGTATATACAAGGTTCATCTACCATTTTGATGAAGTCAAACTATTTGACTACTACATCAAAACAGATGTTCCAACTCCGCGATGCCTGCTTTATCCTATAAAGCATCTTGTACACGTTTCCGCTGCTTCCACTGTTTACGAGGCCCTCTGGCTGTGTACTTATAGACGCACTCTTCTAAAACATCATTTTGAACAGCAGTCATGACACCCAACCACCAGATATCGTAGTCATGGTATGTAGCCGTGGCAAGTAGGATCTGGATGGACTTAAGCATAGCTCCTTAGAAAAGGTTTCATCATTATCCACGCCTGGTTGATGACGAAAACCTTTAACAAGTCTAGCTTTGAAAGTCTCAACGTTTCCATCTACACCAAGTAATCTTCTCAAGATATACTTGCTCCTGATGGGGATTTAACCCTTCAGATATAGCAACCAAAGTCCATACTTTGTTGGTGTACATGGATTCCATCTCAGATCGCTAAGCATCCAGCCATTCTTACAGAGTCTTACTCCTGATGGCCAGCTCGAAGCTAGTTGGGTCATCATCTCATGATGCAATCCTCGCTCCCACTGTCATAGAGAAACCGAAGTAACTCTCAGGTGGGTGAGGAACCCTACTAGATCAGCGGAGAGGCAGAGGTTCGTTGGTTTCTATTGAATCCTTCGGTTCTACCAAATCATCTGCTGTAGTTTGTATAGCTGGAACCTTTCCAGTTCTACATTACAGACCTTGCCTCGAGCTTGTCCAGATTTTGCTTTTAGACATAGGCCGGACAACCCCAAATCTTAACTAACTTAAGAAATGGGCTCTTCCCTTTCCATATCACATATGAAGTGGTAGGCAACTGATTTGATTTGAACCCTATTCAATAGGTATGCAGCTACTCAAGCGCATAACTCCCAAAGAAAAAAGGTAACTCAGTAGTACTCATCATAGAGCACACCATATCAAATAGGGTGTATCTGCTCTGCCCCGATATACCATCGTGCTATGGTATATACGGAGGAGTAATGCTGAGAGAGAATCTCATTCTTCTTTAGAATAGTCCAGGAATTCCATGCATAAGTATTCTCCTCCTTGATCTCATCATAGGACATAATACTTCTACCCGTATTTTGGTTCTCTACTTCTAACTTATATTCCGTGAATATCTCAAAAGGTTCGGACTTGTGTTTCAACAGGAACATATGTCTGAATCTTAAGAGATTATCAGAGAATGTAATGAAGTAGAAAGAACCGGTCTTGGCATGTGTAGACAGGGGACCTACATACATCAACATGTATCATCCCAAGAGTTCATTAACTCTTTCTCTGTTTCCAATAAACAGGGCTATGGTCATCTTATCTTTGTGACATGACTGGCGAGTTTCGCAAGATGTAAATTCAAACTAATTTAAATATGCATCTTTATGTAACTCTAGCTAGTCGGGTCACATTGATCTGACCTAGTCTACAATACCTCAAGAAGGAATCGTTCAATTCTGAACTCTTCCTCTTGTGTGTGATTCGTATACTAAGAACTGTAGTTTGATTTAGAACGTCAATGCTTTTAGATAACGTGCCTGAACCGATCAACTTTTGATATAGGAAATGTTCAAAACATTATCCATCAATAAAAATTTTTATCATTTCTTTACTAATAAAGAGACTGATATGATTTTGTATATCAGGTTCGGTATCTAATAACATTCATTCAGAATCAATGTATTTGTAATACAGGGTGATAATGACCAACAGACTTGGCTGCAACACTTGCCCCGTTTTCTGCCTCATGAAACTTATCACCCGTTCTCAGTTTTTCTACCTTTTTGTAGCCCTATGTAACAGATTACATATCTGGGATCCTGATCCGGTATCATATACCTTGGATGCGGAGGATACTGAGAAACAGTTCTTTGTAATGAACACACCCAAAGATGATGCATCAGCATGCACTCTCTTCGTTTGGGTGGCACGGGAAATCTGGTATTCCCCAATTTCCTGCTCTGTCTTATAACAATTACAAGTTGGAGCGGGACCAACGTTCCCCAGCTCAGTATAACAAGCGGGTTCGGTCAATAATCCGTATTATTATCTTGATTAAGGCGTGATATGGTCGCTACCTGGAGAGAGAGAGAAGAAAACACTCAGCGTGCGCTCTTGCAAGAATAGATTGGTTATTATTTTATCTAATCAGGATGGCTCCCACTGCTTTTTATCATATCTTCCTTCAAACCCTAAAAGTAAAGACTAGCCGGGATTAATTACACACTACAAGTTCGCCAATCTTTCAGCCAGGCCAGTGTCGGTACTTTGAGGGAGGTCCCCCGTGCTTTCGCACGAACCTAATTAATGTAAACCTCGTTTTCCCAGAGGCGTAACCCCATTGACACGTTTCTAGACACCTACTTGATCGGCTAATTGTAATGTGTAAAACTCTCCCAGGAGTAACTCTTACTTGCAGCGGGTATCGGGATCCAACTATCTCATAGAAGGTATGCAATCTCATTGCAAATTTCAACACTTGAAATTCCCGATCATATTTTGCCCCAAGCCTCCTATGACCTTGACAAAGGCCAACAAATCATAGGCTGCCAGTCAAGTTCAACCCGTCATTTCTTGATTGAAATAAACCCACCCGTACGGCCCTTGACAAAGGCCAACAAGGTCGCACGACTACCCTAATCCAATCTGCATCATATGCATAAGCAGATAAGCACCAGTTAGCTACCGCACACTACGCCTTGACAAAGGCCAACAAACGCAGCACGAATACTAACTACTACTTATCTGAAATGACGGAGGGCTACGACAGGTTTTTCTGAAAACCTATTGCGTAATGAACTTGATATCGTTGTAGGATCGAATGAATTTTGAAATGGAGTGTCTTTGAGGCTTTTCTAGTTTTACTAAAAGAGTCACTCCCGGTGAAGGGATCGTCGGTCCTTTCCTCGTCGAATGAGGTGCGGGATATATCATATATATCACTGTGCAAAGCAAAAACTCTTAAAAGCAATCAAAAGACAAACCGAGTGTGTAGCATCTGCCAGTTATTGCTAAAGGAGTCACTCCCGGTGAAGGGATCTCGGTCCTTTCCTCATCGAATAAGGTGCAGGATATATCATATATACCGCTGTGCAAAGCAAGAACTGTAGCTACCCTTTTTATTTTGAAATTCGATTCTACAACATCTTAGGTTTCTTTTATTTCATTAATCTCATTAATGAAGTCCCATCATTTATATACCTAAACATCACAGATAAATACGACGTACACTTATGCCAGCCGCATTCGCCTCGATGTCCCCTCGTGCACCGTTAGGTTAGGTAACTAACGGCAGAGCAGAGCAGGGCTAGCGCGGGTGTAAAACATAAGTAACATCTATATAATATATCATATATACTATATACTGTATCTATCACAGAACATCACATGATCACATCACAGATATCGCAGCAGAAGAATCATATGAAATATTGGATATACTAGGACGTCCGTGTTTTCAATACGAGCC
Organism: Agapanthus africanus; assembly: GCA_030015575.1. Taxonomy (NCBI): domain Eukaryota; kingdom Viridiplantae; phylum Streptophyta; class Magnoliopsida; order Asparagales; family Amaryllidaceae; genus Agapanthus; species Agapanthus africanus. Next base: position 136,410,724 of record CM057347.1, on the reverse strand, counting down.
AGTATAAAACACGGATTCCACGGTCGCGATGAATAGCCAAACCCACACCCCTAGACCCCTACGAGAGCGGCAAGCAACCCTACCAATTCTAGAGTTAGGAGACCCGGACTCGACTCCTCGAGTTGGTCTCCCACTGGACTCCAGAACCCGGTTACTTGTGCTCCCCTCCTTGGGTCTATTCTAGTGCGGAAAAGTAAATAATATACAAACGGTGACATCTTCCGCAACCTGGAAGTGCCCCAATAAAAGAATATTACATACAAGTTTTTACATGAATGAAAATGAAAAACACTCATCTCACATAAAAACCCCCGGCTATTCAAACACGACGATCCAATATAACATATCCAGCAACACATAACATCACATGTCATCAACGTAAGTAAATATGCGCATCCCAATTGTCGTTGACATATAGCAACGAAACCGGCGATATCACATATTACACTTACGGTCACAGAAAAGAAAGTGTAAAACTACAACAGTTGGAATCCGCAACCACATCAGACATCGCATGCCTGACCAAATGAATTACTTAGACATCGCATGCCTAACAATTATAAACCCCGCATTTTAGTCTCAAAATCGAAAACTTTTTTCAACATCAAGTCGGGAAATTCAACAAGATTCCCGACATCCTGATCGAATGCTCATCGCAAACTTTAGTAGGCGGCCGCACCCCCGACGCCGTCGACGAAGTGCACCAAGGCGGAACACCGCTACCGGGAGCACCCGAACGGATGCTTTCGGCGACGGGGTTCTCCTACAGTCACTTGGTCGGGGTTATGGGGCGAGGCTGTCTATTAAGTTTACCGGGCGAGTATCCGCGTACGCTACGTGATTGCGACGGAATTTTGATCACATCAAAATTCCGTGGCAACCGATCAAGTGAGACTAAACTGCTATGTTTATAACATTCATTCAGTTATCTCTTAACTACTTGTGAATTCCAATTATTGTATCACATTCCAGATAATTAGAAAATGTTAAACTTTCCGATCGAACATTCAAACACCCAAGCTTTCCCGATACAGATCAACACATGAAATAAGTCTAAAAACATTCAGTTCGTGCCTCAGTATCAACGGTCCAGCCGTAGAAGGGTCAAGCCAACGCCTCACATGTGGCACGCCGTACTGCCCCAAACCCTAAGGTTCAAAGGGCAGTTCAAGACGGTCACATAATCGAGTTAAGGTTTGTTGTCTTCTAAAGGGTCCATCGCGTTACTTGCACTACTTAGAACGTCGTTAAACTACGGAAAAATCCAACAATTGGAAATTTCCCGGCAGGGGAAAAAGTGGGTATTTATATCCGGTCGAACTTTTTAACATATTCTAAAAATACCAGGAAAAACACACTGACAAAATTAGACAATCCGATCGATACACCGAGTCCCCAATACAACCCAGAAAATTCAACTCTTGAAAAAACATTAAAAAAAATCCCAGGAAAACCAGCACTGCAAACTAGGAATTACTGTGCAAAATTGATTGCAAGAAGAGACAAAAGGGCCGTGGAACCGCCGCATTAGCATGCTAATGCCGCGGTTCCGCCGCGCTTTTATGGATTCAGGGGCCACGTTTTATACAGTAATTCTTAGAATCTTCTACTGAGTTTTCTGTATATTTTTAATTCTAAAAAATCCACGATTTTCAAAAATGTACAGAGAGCAATATTAGGGTTACGGTTTCGGTTCGATCGGATTTCTAACTCCGTCTACGCATCGCCTAAGGCTCTAGCTTGGCTCTGATACCACTGTAGGGTTCCTAGGCACTCTCAAGAGGTCTCACAAGGCATCAACCATGCCAATTTCAAATTTTAGGGGTGCCGAGAAACCCTAATACGGATCGTTAACTAGATGTCTAGGCGAAACTAGAAACTAGCTAACAACTTAACTAAAGGGTAAACGGAAATACAACCTTTGTAGATCTGGTCCTCCACCTCCATAGCTCTGCAATGAAGTCTCCTCGCTGTCCAAATGGAATCCCGGGCTCTAGCGTCGGCTTCATCGGAGAAATGGGCGGGCAAGGTCGTCGGCTTCGTGCCGAAGATGATCTACGTCGAGGCATCACAAGATCAAGCTCCCACTTCACCAAGTTGTGAAACTTGTGAAGAAAACACACTCTACTACTTGGCAAGAGGTAGAGGATGAAGAAATAGGAAGTGGGTTCACTTTAGAATTGGATTTCTCACTCTTTTCATCAAGTTGCCATTGATGAGGTAAGCTTTTTCTTCAAGTAGAAGATGAAGAAGAAGAAGAAGATAATATGATAAGTATTAAGTAAAATGAAAATAATAATAATACTTATCATCTACCAACCATGGTCAAGTGTAGAGACTAAACTAGGGTTAGTGGGAATGGTTAGGGTTAAGCATGAGACAAAATGGTCACATAGTCAAAGCTTCATGAAGCTTCAATATCAAACAAAGAAAGCCATCATTTTCTCATTATCATTTTCTTTTGTCAAAATGAACAAAAGAAATAAATAAATGAATAAGTAAATAAACCAAAACCCTAACCACTCATATAACCATGGTTTAATCTTTACACAAACTCAAGTGAGCATGTATCATCAAACATGATACAAACAAGTGCACAAAAGTATATCACATATACAACTTGTACATCCAAGTGAGAAAATCCATTTAAAGTGAACCAATACTAGTTAATGCAAAGTAATATATCAAATATATAATTATACATTAAATCATTAAATCAACACTTGATTTAACGATCCGGTCATATCGCATATAACCGACTAGTATCCTATGTATCGGCTTATCGAATCAATACTTGATTCGATAACTAGGTTATATCGCATACAACCAATCGATACATTCATCGCGAGAATGAAATACGGTATCACATGCACGCATTATTCTCGGTCCCGCACATATCTCATATGCGCTCCTATTTCGTTTCGCTTGAGCCAGGAAACCTCTATGTAGGACTCTAAAGACTCGTCAATACGCCGGCAGCAGATGATGATCATATCAAACACCCACAAGCCGCAAGCGGTCTGCTAAACGTAACGGCCACCCGGGTATTGAGCGATCAGAAGATCGACGAGCAAGCCCGCTCACACTCCTGTGAATCCAACCAGTAACACTTACCATACAGTCCGGTCTGATCGTCTGATATGTCGCATATCTCGCCTAGGGGTGGTAAACGTCAGACCCCAATAGCTCGATAAGTCGTGTCGATATGAGGTCTATAACAGTTCGAGAAACTACTGGTAACACTTACCAGTATATCTCAGCAACCCTGGCCAGGGATTTTCGGTTATAGCCAATCGAACACAGCGCAACATCAACTCCCTATACCGGGAGAGACGAATCCCCTCCTATCGCTCATTGCCTCCATGTGATTCGGGACTGTACCCAAAAGCCACCGTTTTGCACGCCCTCTTGGACGTGGTAAGGTGGAAATCAAAGCACAGTGGGAACCACACAAGACTCTATGACGATCTCGGGTCAACAGACTACTCTGTACCAGTGTCACCAGAGAACTGCCATCTGACGTAAGGTATAATACCATCTGGGAGTTCTCGGCGAGTCCGTCCAGTGTACCCAGTCTCCACTGAGCACCCGTATATCATCTCCGATGTCAAACACCAATGGATATGGGATCATCCATCGCCCATCTGTATGGGTCGAGAAGGTATACGCTAGTTTACTCTGGTATATCGATGCCCCGTCTCGATACACCCACAACTAGGGACTTTGAAGGATGTGCTTATGGACTACCATGTCCCCACTAGTATGATCCGCATCATAGTCCAGGTAGTCAAGTACACATCCTAAGGGCTTTACCAACATGTAATAGAGAGACAATCTGTGTACACGTTAAGGTAAAGAGCAACCAGATAGCATACTATCATGTCGAGCAAGAAAGTCCTCCCTATATATGTCACAGCATCCACTACAATATACATCCAATGTACAGTAATGGCCTCTAGGGCATACATATAACTAACAGGATGTACTCATGGACTACCCAGGCCCCACTAGTATGATCTGCATCATAGTCTTGGAAGTCGAGTACACATCCTAAGGGCTTTATCAACATGTAATCAGAGAGACAGAGAGTATACATGTTGAGATAAAGAGCAACCAGATAGCGTACTATCATGTCGAGCAAGAAAGTCTTACCTATATATGTCCCAGCATCCACTACAATATACATCCAATGTACAGTAATGGCCTCTAGGGCATACATATAACTAACAATCTCCCACTTGCACTAGGGCCATCTGTAGCAGTAGTTGTAGTATCTAATACTCAACCATCCCCTAAAAGTCTCTCTTTGGGAAAAGGCCTTTGTGAGTGGATCCGCCGTGTTGTCCTCTGAGTCTACTCTCCTAACCTCGATCACCCTGGAGATCAACTATCTCCATAATCAGGTGATGCTGCCTCAGATTATGTCTGGGTCACTGATGGGACAAGGGTTCCTGGGCCGAAGCCACACTTCCATTGTCATACAATGGTCGGAACCTAGTTCATCTCATGAACCAATATACACCCAAACTGCCTCTTTGGTAGTATCTTTAATAGCGATATTACCAGCCTTTATCGTCTAGTTTGCCACGGTATCTAGCTTGGAACTCTTCCAACATACCGTCCCTTTACTGAGGGTAAAGACAATGCCTGTGACTGACATTCAGTCGTCTTTATCACCCTGGAACCCTTCTAGTGATTCTCCCCAGGATCGATTGATACCATCTCACTACAATATACATCTAGTGAGAATTCTAGCATCCAATTAGATCTATCTCATAGATGAAAACTCAGGATTTAGGAGGTATCACTTTGATCCTATTGGAGAATCCTTGTGATAAGCGGAGATTGACCGAGTATAGTATAGGAAACTCTTTTCCTATCAAGAGTATGTTGTCCACGTACAATACGAGGATGACCACCTTACTCTCTACTACCGTTTTGTATATACAAGGTTCATCTACCATTTTGATGAAGTCAAACACTTTGACTATCACATCAAAACAGACGTTCCAACTCCGCGATACCTGCTTTATCTTATAAAGCATCTTGTACACGTTTCCGCTGCTCCCATTGTTTACGAAACCCTCTGACTGTGTACTTATAGACTCTCTCTTCTAAAACATCATTTAGAAAAGCAGTCATGACACCCTACCGCCAGATATCGTAGTCATGGTATGTAGCCGTGGCAAGTAGGATCCGGATGGACTTAAGCATAGTCCCTGGAAAAGATTTCATCATTATCAACGCCTGGTCGATGACGAAAACCTTTAACAAGTCTAGCTTTGAAAGTCTCAACTTTTCCATCTACACCAAGTAATCTTCTCAAGATATACTTGCTCCTAATGGGGATTTAACCCTTCAGATATAGCACCCAAAGTCCATACTTTGTTGGTGTATATGGATTCCATCTCAGATCGCTAAGCATCCAGCCATTCTTACAGAGTCCCTACTCTCGATGACCTGCTCGAATCTAGTTGGGTCATCATCTCATGATGCATTCCTCACTCCCATTGTCATCGAGAAACCGAAGTATCTCTCAGGCGGATGAGGAACCCTACCAGATCGGCGGAGAGGCTGAGGTTCGTCGGGAACTATTGAATCCTTCGGTTCTGTCAAATCATCAGCTGCAGTTTTGTATAGCTGGAACCTTTCCAGTTCTACAGATCTGACATTGCCTCGATCTTGTCCGGATTTAGCTTTTGACACAGGCCGGACAATCCCAAATCTTAACTTACTTAAGAGATAGGCTCTACCTATACCATATCTTATATGGAGTGGTAGGCACTGATTTGAATCGAACCCAATTCAATAGGTATGCAGTTTCTCAAGTGCATAACTTCCAAAAAGGAAATAGGTAACTCAGTAGTACTCATCATAGAGCACACCTTATCATATAGCGTGTGATTGCTCCGCCCCGATATACCATCGTGCTATGGTGTATACGGAGGAGTAATGCTGAGAGAGAATCTCATTCTCCTTTAGAATAGTCCAGGAATTCCGTGCTGAAGTATTCTCCTCCTTGATCTCATCAAAGGACATAATACTTATACCCGTATTGGTTCTCTACTTCTAACTTATATTCTGTGAATATCTCAAAAGGTTCGGACTTGTGTTTCAACAAGAACATATGTCTGAATCTAAAGAGATCATCAGAGAATGTAATGAAGTACAAAGAACCGGTCTTGGCATGTGTAGACAGGGGACCTACATACATCAACATGTATCATCCCAAGAGTTCATTAACTCTTTCTCTGTTTCCAGTAAACGGAGCTATGGTCATCTTATCTTTGTGACATGACTGGCGAGTTTCACAAGATGTAAATTCAAACTAATTTGAATATGCATCTTTATGTAACTCTAGCTAGTCGGGTCACATTGATCTGACCTAGTCTACAATACCTCAAGAAGGAATCGTTCAATTCTGAACTCTTCCTCTTGTGTGTGTTCCGTATACTAAGAACTGTAGTTTGATTTAGAACGTCAATGCTTTTAGATAACGTGCCTGAACCGATCAACTTTTGATATAGGAAATGTTCAAAACATTATCCAACAATACAAAATTTTATCATTTCTTTACTTATAAAGAGACTGATATGATTTTGTATATCAGGTTCGGTATCTAATAGCATTTGTTCAGAATCAATGTATTGGTAATACAGGATGACAGTGACCAACAGACTTGGCTGCAACACTTGCCCCGTTTTCTGTCTCATGAAACTTATCACCCGTTCACAGTTTTTCTACCCTTTTGTAGCCCTATGTAACAGATTACATATCTGGGATCCTGATCCGGTATCAAATACCCAAGATGCAGAGGATACTGAGAAACAGTTCTGTATAATGAACACACCCGAAGGAGATGCATCATATGCACTTTCTTCGTTTGGGCGGCATAGGAATTCTGGTTTTCCCCTATTTCCTGCTCTGTCATATAACAATTATAAGTTGGAGTGGGACCAACGTTCCCCAGCTTAGTATAACAAGCGGGTTCGGTCAATACATCCATATTATTATCTTGATTAAGGCGTGATATGGTCACTACCTAGAGAGAGAGAGAAGAAAACACTCTGCGTGCGCTCTTGCAAGATCAGATTGGTTATATATTTTAGCTAATCAGGATGGCTCCCACTGTTTTTATCAAATCTTCCTTCAAACCTTAAAAGGAAAGACTAGCCGGGATTAATTACACTCTACAAGTTTGCCAATCTTTCAGCCAAGCCAGTGTCGGTACTTTGAGGGAGGTTCCCCGTACTTTCGCACGGACCTAATTACAGTAAACCTCGTTTTCCCAGAGGCGTAACCCCGTTGACACTTTTCTAGACACCTACTTGATCGGCTAATTGTAAAATGCAAAACTCTCCCAGGAGTAACAATTACTCGCGGTGGGTATCAGGATCCAACTATCACATAGAAGGTATGCAATCTCATTGCAAATTTCAACACTTGAAACTCCTGATAATGGTTTTTACCCCTAGCACCTATGACCTTGGCTAAGGTCAACAAATCATAGGTACTAGTCAAGTTCTACCCGTCATTTCGTGATTAATTAGACCCACCCACATGACCCTTGGCTAAGGTCAACAAAGCCACATGACTGTCCTAACTAATCGCATCATATGCGGTGTAGGAAGACATCACTTAGCTACCGCACACTACGCCTCGGCTATGGTCGACAAACGTAGCACGAATACTAAGTACTCTACTTCCTAAAATGACGGAGGGTTGCGAATGGTTTTTGTGAAAACCTTTAACGCTTTGAACTTGATCTCGTTGCGGAATCGAATGGTTTTTAAATGGAATGTTTTTGAGGCTTTTCTAGTTTTGCTAAAGGGGTCACTCCCGGTGAGGGGATCGTCGGCCCTTTCCTCCTCGAATGAGGTGCGGGATATATCATATATATCACTGTGCAAAGCAGAAACTATAGAAGCAATCAAAAACAAACCGAGTTTGTAGCATCTTCCAGTTATTGCTAAAGGAGTCACTCCCGGTGAAGGGATCTCGGTCCTTTCCTTATCGAATAAGGTGCAGGATGTTCTACAAGGAACACCGCGATGCAAAGCAAGAACTGTAGCTACCTATTTTATTTTGAAATTCGATTCCACACCATCAATTAGGTTTATTTTCTTTCATTAATCTCATTAATGAATATCCCATCATTTAAGTCCACCTAAACATCACAGATAAATATAACGTACGCTTATGCCATCCGCATTCGCCTCGATATCCCGTCTGCACCGTTAGGTTAGGTAACTAACGCCAGAGCGAGGCATGGCTAGTGTGGGTGTAAAACATAAGCAACGTCTATATAATATATCATATATACTATATATAATATCTATCTGAACACATCACATGATCACATCACAGATAACGCAGCAGAAAATATCATATGAATTATTGGATATACTAGGACGTCCGTATTTTCAATACGAGCCAGTATAAAACACGGATTCCACGGTCGCGATGAATAGCCAAACCCACACCCTAGACCCCTACGAGAGCGGCAAGAAACCCTACCAATTCTAGGGTTAGAAGACCCGGACTCGACTCTTCGAGATGGTCTCCCACTAGACCCTAGAACCCGGTTACTTGTGCTCCCCTCCTTGGGTCTATCCTAATGCGGAAAAGTAAATAATATACAAAAGGTGACATCATCCGCAACCTGGAAGTGCCCCAATAAATGAATATTACATACAAGTTTTTACATGAATGAAAATGAAAAACACTCATCTCACATAAAAAACCCCGGCTATTCGAACACGACGATCCAATATAACATATCAAGCAATACATAACATCACATGTCATCAACGTAAGTAAATATGCGCATCCCAATTGTCGTTGACATATAGCAACGAAACCGGCGATATCACATATTACACTTACGGTCACAGAAAAGAAAGTGTAAAACTACAACAGTTGGAATCCGCATCCTCTTTAGACATCGCATGCCTAGACCAGTGAATTCCTTAGACATCACATGCCTAACAATTATAAACCCCGCATTTTAGTCTCATTATCGAAAACTCTTTTCAATATCAAGTCGGGCAATTCAACAGGATACCCGACATTCTGATCGAATGCTCATCGCAAACTTTAGTAGGCAGCTACACCCCCGATGCCATCGACGAAGTGCACCAAGGCGGAACACCGCTGCCGCGAGCACCCAAACGGATGCTTTCGGCGACGGGGTTCTCCTACAGTCACTTGGTCGGGGCTATGGAGTGAGGCTGTCTATTAAGTTTACCCGGCGAGTATCCGCGTACACTACGTGACTGCGACGGACTTTTGATCGCATCAAAATTCCGTGGCAACCGATCAAGTGAGACTAAACTGCTATGTTTATAACATTCATTCAGTTATCTCATAACTACTTGTGAATTCCAAATGTTGTATCACATTCCGGATAAATAGAAAATGTTAAATTTTCCGATCGAACAATCGAACACCCAAGTTTTCCCGAAACAGCTCAACACATGAAATAAGTTTAAAAACATTCAGTTCATGCCTCAGTACCAACGGTCCAGCCGTAGAAGGGTTAAGCCAACGCCTCACATGTGGCACGCCGTACTGCCCCAAACCCTAAGGTTCAAAGGGCAGTTCAAGACGGTCACATAATCGAGTTAAGGTTTGTTGTCTTCTAGAGGGACCATCGTGTTACTTGCACTACTTTGAACATCATTAAACTACGGAAAAGTCCAACAATTGGAAATTTCCCGGCAGGAAAAAAAGTGGGTATTTATATCCGGTCGAACTTTTTAACATATTCTAAAATATCCGGAAAACACATAGACAAAGTTTGATAATCCGATCGAATCTACGAACTCCTAATACAACCCAGAATATTCAACTCTTCAATAAATATTAAAAATTCTCATAAAACTCAGCATTTAAATAAAGAAGTTAATGTGCAAAAATGGTTGACTGAAGAGGCTAAATGGGCGCGGAACCGCCGCATTAGCTTGCAAATGCCGCGGTTCCGCCGCGCTTTAGACACATCATTAGGTAATTTTTGCACCATAATTCTTAGAATTTCCTGCTGAATTTTTTAAGCATTTTTAATTTACAAAATTCCACGAATTACAAAAATGTACAGAGAGCATTTTGGAGTTAGGGTTTCGGTTCGATCGGACTTCTAACTCCGTCTACGCATCGCCTAAGGCTCTAGCTAGGCTCTGATACCACTGTAGGGTTCCTAGGCACACTAATGAAGTCTCACAAGTGATCAAACATGCCCAATTAAAAAATTTCATGTGCCTACAAACCCTAATACGGATCGTTAACTAGATAATGAGGCGATGCAATGCGAGTAAACGAATTTAATGCTAAAGTAAAGGGGCTACAACCTTTGTAGATCCGGTCCTCCACCTCCATAGCTCCATGATGAAGTCTCCTCGCTGCGATCATCGGATCCCGGGCTCTAGCATCGACTTCATCGGAGAAATGGGCGGGCTTGGTCGTCGGCTTCGATACCGAAGATGATCTACGTCGAGGCGTCACAAGATCAAGCTCCCACTTCACCAAGTCATGAAACTTGTGAAGAAAACACCCTATACTACTTGGCAAGAGGTAGAGGATGAAGAAATAGGAAGTGGGTTCACTTTAGAATTGGATTTCTCACTATTTTGGCTAGTTGCCATTGATGGAGGCAAGCTATCTTCATGTTGAAGATGAAGAAGATGAAGATAATATGATAAGTTATTTTCTAATAGAAAAATAATATGATAAGTATCATATTGCAACCATGGTTATGTGTAAAGAATAAACCAAGGTTAGGTGAATGGTTAGGTTAGGCAAAGAAACAAAAATGGTTGAACTTTTTCAAAGCTTCATGAAGCTTCAAGTAAATCCAAAAAGCAACCATTTCTTTTCTTTCCTTAAAAGGAAATAAACAAATAAATGAATAAATAAATAAACTAAATAATCAAGAGAAGATTATAAAACCCTAACCATTCACTTAAACATGATTTAAACTAAACATACACCCAAACTAGCATGTATCATCAAACATGATACAATCTTGTGCACAAAAGTATATCACATATACAACTTGTGTATTTCAAGTGAGAAAATCCTTTTAAAGTGAACCAATACTAGTTAATGCAAAGTAATATATCAAATATATAATTATACATTAAATCATTAAATCAATACTTGATTTAACGATCCGGTCATATCGCATATAACCGACTAGTATCCAATGTATCGGCTTATCGAATCAATCTTCGATTCGATAACTAGGTTATATCGCATACAACCAATCGATACATTCAACGCGAGAATGTAATACGGTATCACATACACGCATTATTCTCGGTCCTGCACATATCTCATATGCGCTCCTATTTCGTTTCGCTTGAGCCAGGAAACCTCTGTGTAGGACTCTAAAGACTCGTCAATACGCCGGCAGCAGATGATGATCATATCAAACACCCACAAGCCGCAAGCGGTCTGCTAAACGTAACGGCCACCCGGGTATTGAGCGATCAGAAGATCGACGAGCAAGCCCGCTCACACTCCTGTGAATCCAACCAGTAACACTTACCGTACAGTCCGGTCTGTTCGTCTGATATGTCGCATATCTCGCCTAGGGGTGGTAAACGTCAGACCCCAGTAGCTCGATAAGTCATGCCGACTTGAGGTCCATAACATTCGTGAAACTACTGATAACTCTTACCAGTATATCACTGCAACCCTGGCCAGGGATTTCCTGTTATGGCCAGTCGAGCATAGCGCAACATCAACCCCCAATACCGGGAGAGACGAATCCCCTCCTATCGCTCATTGCCTCCATGTGAATCGGGACTGTACCCAAAAACCACCTGTTTGCACGACTCAGTAGAGCCGTGGTAGGGTGGAAATCAAATCACAGTGGGAGATACACAAGACTCTATGACGATCTCGGGTCAACAGACTAAGCTGTACCAGTGTCACCAGAGAACTGCATCTGACGTGAGGTATAATACCATCTGGGAGTTCTCGGCGAGTCCGTTCAGTGTACCCAGTCTCCACTGAGCACCTGCATACCATCTCTGATGTCAAACACCAATGGATGTGGGATCATCCATCGCCCATCACATGGGTCGAGAAGATATACGCTAGTCTACTCTGGAATATCGATGCCCCGTCTCGATATTCCCATGACTAGGAACATTGAAGGATGTACTCATGGACTACCCAGGCCCCACTAGTATGATCTGCATCATAGTCTTGGAAGTCGAGTACACATCCTAAGGGCTTTATCAACATGTAATCAGAGAGACAGAGAGTATACATGTTAAGATAAAGAGCAACCAGATAGCGTACTATCATGTCGAGCAAGAAAGTCTTACCTATATATGTCCCAGCATCCACTACAATATACATCCAATGTACAGTAATGGCCTCTAGGGCATACATATAACTAACACAAGGGGTCACTCCCGATGAAGGGGTCTCGGCCCTTACCTCGTCGAATGAGGTGCTGGATATTCATAACCGAATACCGCTATGCAAAACAAAAGAGAACGTCCTTGTAATAACAACTTTTTTGAAAATTTGTTCCAAGGTCTGTTTTCCTTGCATTGATACGAATCAACGCAGTCTCATCAATTAATCACACCAATAAAGAATGAAAATAAAATGTACGTATATGCCATCCGCATTCGCCACTTGGTCCCGTCATCACCCGTTAGGTTACTTAACTAACGACAAAGCAGGGACAGGACTGGCGCGGGTGTAAATCATATACAACATCTACTAGTATATATATATATATATATCAATATACAATAATCGTTCAAGGCGTGATAAATGCAACATTACAGAAAAGTAATAAGCATCACAGAACAATACAGATAATCTGAGATCCCCGGGTTTCATAGAGCCACAAATGAAATCCGACGTTCCCCTGGTCGTGTGGATAGCCTGTGCAATGAAAACCGAGACCCCTATGAGTGCGGCAACTTACCCGCCAAAACCAGAAGCGAGGCAGCCCCCTTCAGCATAGTGAATGGACCACCCAGCACTTCATGGAATCCGGTAACTTGAGCACCCCTCCTTAGGTCAACCTATACCCCCTACGAGTGTGGCGAATGTGTTAGTTATATGTATGCCCTAGAGCCCATTACTATACATAGGATGTATATTGTAGTGGATGCTTGGACATATATAGGGAGGACTTTCTTGCTCGACATGATAGTATGCTATCTGGTTGATATTTACCTTAACGTGTACACTGATTGTCTCTCTGTTACATGTTGGTAAAGCCCTTAGGATGGGTACTTGACTACCTGGACTATGATGCGGATCATACTAGTGGGGACATGGTAGTCCATAAGTACATCCTTCAAGGTCCCTAGTCGTGGGTGTATCGAGACGGGGCATCGATATACCAGAGTAGACTAGCGTATACCTTCTCGACCCAAACAGATGGGCGATGGATGATCCCATATACATTGGTGTTTGACATCAGAGATGATATACAGGTGCTCAGTGGAGACTGGGTACACTGGACGGACTCGCCGAGAACTCCCAGATGGTATTATACCTTACGTCAGATGGCAGTTCTCTGGCGACACTGGTACAGAGTAGTCTGTTGACCCGAGATCGTCATAGAGTCTTGTGTGCTTCCCACTGTGCTTTGATTTCCACCTTACCACGTCCAAGAGGGCGTGCAAAACGGTGGTTTTTGGGTACATTCCCGATTCACATGGAGGCAATGAGCGATAGGAGGGGATTCGTCTCTCCCGGTATAGGGAGTTGATGTTGCGCTGTGTTCGATTGGCTATAACCGGAAATCCCTGGCCAGGGTTGCTGAGATTTACTGGTAAGTGTTACCAGTAGTTTCTCGAACTGTTATAGACCTCATATCGACACGACTTATCGAGCTATTGGGGTCTGACGTTTACCACACCTAGGCGAGATATGCGACATATCAGACGAACAGACCGGACTGTACGGTAAGTGTTACTGGTTGGATTCACAGGAGTGTGAGCGGGCTTGCTCGTCGATCTTCTGATCGCTCAATACCCGGGTAGCCGTTACGTTTAGCAGACCGCTTGCGGCTTGTGGGTGTTTGATATGATCATCACCTGCTGCCGGCGTATTGACGAGTCTTTAGAGTCCTACACACAGGTTTCCTGGCTCAAGCGAAACGAAATAGGAGTGCATATGAGATATGTGCGGAACCGAGAATAATACCAGTATGTGATACTGTATTCGATTCTCGCGATTTGTGACATTGATCGGTTATATGCGATATAGCCGGGTTATCGGATCAAGTCTTGATTCGATAAGTTGTTACTATTGATATTAGTCGGTTATATGCGATATGACCGGATCGTTAAATCAAGTATTGATTTAATGATTTAATGTATAATTATATATTTGATATATTACTTTACATTAACTAATATTGGTTCACTTAAGATGTTTTTCTCACTTGTTTGTGCACATTGTATATGTGATATATTTTTGTGCACAAGATTGTATCATGTTTGATGATACATGCAAACTTGGGTGTGTGTTTATTTTAAACCATGGTTTAGGTTAATGGTTAAGGTCTTATTTTCTTTCTTTATTTATTTTTGACAAAACTAAATGGTGGCTTTTTGTTATTTTGGCTTGAAGCTTCAAGAAGCTTCAAAGCATCTTTGAAAAAGTCATGCCATTTTGTTTTGTTCCTAAACCCTAACCATTTACTTAACCCTAGTTCATTCTCTACATGAGTTAACACTAACCCATGGTTGCATTATGATAACCATCACTTCATTTTTCTTTTAGTGATGAATTCATTTTTCTTCTTCTTCATCTTCTTCTTCAAGTGAAGAGAAGAAAAGCTTTCTACAAAAATGTCAAGTGATGATTCCAAGTGAGAAATCAAAATCCAAAGTGAACCCACTTCCTATTTCTTCATCCTCTACCACTTTCCAAGTAGTATAGGGTGTTTTCTTCACAAGTTTCATGGCTTGGTGAAGTTGGAGCTTGATCTTGTGTTGCCTCGACGTAGATCATCTTCAGCACCGAAGTCGACGACCTAGCCCGCCCATTTCTCCGATGAAGCCGACGCTAGAGCCCGGGATCCGATGATTGCAGCGAGGGGACTTCATCACGGAGCTATGGAGGTGGAGGACCGGATCTACAAAGGTTGTATTTCCGTTCACTTAGCACTAAAGTAGTTTAGTAGCATTTCGTTTCGCATAAACTCTAGTTAACGATCCGTATTAGGGTTTGTAGGCACATGAAAAAAAATTATAATTTGGAATGGTTGATGCCTTGTGAGACCTCATTAGTGTGCCTAGGAACCCTACAGTGGTATCAGAGCCTAGCTAGAGCCTTAGGCGATGAGTAGACGAAGTTAGAAACCCGATCGAACCCGAAACCCTAATCCCAATTTGCTCTCTGTACATTTTTTAAAACAGTGAGATTTTCTATATTAAAAATATGCAGAAAATTAAGCAGGGTCTTATATGAATTACTGTGAAATACGGGGGCCTAATTCGACTAAACCGCCGCGGAACCGCGGCAATAGCGTGGCATGTGCGGCGGTTCCGCGGCCGTACAGTCTCCTCATGCATTGAATTTTGCACAGTAATTCCTATTTTGTGGTGCTGAGGTTTCTGGGAATTTTTAATTTGCACTCAAGAGTTGAGTTTTCTGGGATGCTTTGGGGCTTCGATGATTCGATCGGATTTTTTGATTTTGTCTATGTGTTTTTCCGGGTAACTTTAGAATATGTTAAAAAGCTCGACCGGATATAAATACCCACTTTTTCCCCTGCCGGGAAATTTCCAAGTGTTGGATTTTTCCGTAGTTTAATAACGTTCTAAGTAGCGCAAGTAACGCGATGGTCCCTCTAGAAGACAACAAACCTTAACTCGATTATGTGACCGTCTTGAACTGCCCTTTGAACCTTAGGGTTTGGGGCAGTACGGCGTGCCACCTGTGAGGCGTTGGCTTAACCCTTCTACGACTGGACCGTTGGTACTGAGGCATGAACTGGATGTTTTTAAACTTGTTTCATGTGTTGAGCTGTTTCGGGAAAACTTGGGTGTTTGAATGTTTGATCGGAAAGTTTAACATTTTTTATTTATCTGGAATGGGATACAATAATTGGAATTCACAAGTAGTTATGAGATAACTGAATGAATGTTATAAATCTAGCACTTTAGTCTCACTTGATCGGTTGCCACGGAATTTTGATGTGATCAAAAGTCCGTCGCAATCACGTAGCGTACGCGGATACTCGCCGGATAAACTTAATAGACAGCTACACCCCTTAGCCCCGACCAAGTGACTGTAGGAGAACCCCGTCGCCGAAAGCATCCGTCCGGGTGCTCGCGGTAGCGGTGTTCCACCTTGGTACACTTCGTCGACGGTATCGGGGGTGCGGCCGCCTACTAAAGTTTACGACGAGCATTCGATCAGGTTATCGAGAATCTTGTTGAATTGCCCGACTTGATATTGAAAAGAGTTTTCGATAATGAGACTAAAATGCGGGGTTTATAATTGTTAGGCATGCGATGTCTAAGGAATTCATTTGGTCAGGCATGCGATGTCTGAGGAGATTGCGGATTCCAACTGTTGTAGTTTTACACTTTCTTTTCTGTGACCGTAAGTGTAATATGTGATATCGCCGGTTTCGTTGCTATATGTCAACGACAATTAGGATGCGCATATTTACTTACGTTGATGACATGTGATGTTATGTGTTGCTGGATATGTTATATTGGATCGTCGTGTTTGAATAGCCGGGGGGGTTTATGTGAGATGAGTGTTTTTCATTTTCATTCATGTAAAAACTTGTATGTAATATTCTTTTATTAGGGCACTTCCAGGTTGCGGAAGATATCACCTTTTGTATATTATTTACTTTTCCGCACTAGGATAGACCCAAGGAAGAGGGCACAAGTAACTGGGTTCTGGAGTCCAGTAGGAGACCAACTCGAGGAGTCGAGTCCGGGTCTCCTAACTCTAGAATTGGTAGGGTTGCTTGCCGCTCTCGTAGGGGTCTAGGGGTGTGGGTTTGGCTATTCATCGCGACCGTGGAATCCGTGTTTTATACTGGCTCGTATTAAAAACACGGACGTCCTAATATATCCAATATTTCATATGATATTTTCTGCTGCGTTATCTGTGATGTGATCATGTGATGTTCTGTGATAAATACTGTATATAGTATATATGATATATTATATAGACGTTACTTATGTTTTACACCCGCGCTAGCCCTGCCCCGCTCTGTCGTTAGTTACCTAACCTAACGGTGCACGGGGGGACATCGAGGCGAATGCGGATGGCATAAGTGTACGCCGTATTTATCTGTGATGTTTAGGTACTTAATGATGGGACTTCATTAATATGATTAACGAAATAAAAAAAACCTAAAGATGTTGTAGAATCGAATTTCAAAAATAAAACAGGTAGCTACAGTTCTTGCTTTGCACAGCGGTATATATGATATATCCTGCACCTTATTCGATGAGGAAAGGGCCGACGATCCCTTCACCGGGAGTGACCCCTTTAGCAATAACTGGCAGATGCTACAACCCTCGGTTTGTCTTTTGATTGCTTCTATAGTTTCTGCTTTGCACAGTGATATATATGATATATCCCGCACCTCATTCGACGAGGAAAGGGCCGACGATCCCTTCACCGGGAGTGACCCCTTTAGCAAAACTAGAAAAGCCTAAAAAAAAACACTCCATTTCAAAAATCATTTGATTCTACAACGATATCAAGTTCATTACGCAATAGGTTTTCAGAAAAACTTGTCGTAGCCCTCCGTCATTTCAGATAAGTCATGTTTAGTATTCGTGCTGCGTTTGTTGACCTTGTCAAGGCGCAGTGTGCGGTAGCTAACCAGTATTTATCTGCTTATGCATATGATGCAGATTGGGTTAGGGTAGTCGTACGGACTTGTTGACCTTGTCAAGGGTCGTGCGGGTGGGTTTGATTCAATCAAGAAATGACGGGTTGAACTTGACTTGCGGTCTATGGTTTGTTGACCTTGTCAAGGTCATAGATCGTTTGGGGCAAAATATTATCGGGAATTTCAAGTGTTGAAATTTGCAATGAGATTGCATACCTTCTATCAGATAGTTGGATCTCGATACCCGCTGCGAGTAATTGTTATTCCTGAGAGAGTTTTACACATTACAATTAGCCGATCAAGTAGGTGTCTAGAAAGGTGTCAACGGGGTTACGCCTCTGGGAAAACGAGGTTTACATTAATTAGGTTCGTGCGAAAGCACGGGGGACCTCCCTCAAAGTACCGACACTGGCCTGGCTGAAAGATTGGCGAACTTGTAGCGTGTAATTAATCCCGGCTAGTCTTTCCTTTTAGGGTTTGAAGGAAGATTTGATAAAAACAGTGGGAGCCATCCTGATTAGATAAAATAATAACCAATCTATACTTGCAAGAGCGCACGCTGAGTGTTTTCTTCTCTCTCTCCTGGTAGCGACCATATCACGCCTTAATCAAGATAATAATACGGAATATTGACCGAACCCGCTTATTATACTGAGCTGGGGAACGTTGGTCCCGCTCTAACTTATAATTGTTATAAGACAGAGCAGGAAATTGGGGAATACCAGATTTCCCGTATCGCCCAAACGAAAAAAGTGCATGTTGATGCATCATCTTCGGGTGTGTTCATTACAGAGAACTGTTTCTCAGTATCCTTTACGTCCTGGGTATGTGATACCGGATCAGGATCCCGCATATGTAATATGTTACATGGGCTACAGATAGGTAAAGAACTGAGAACGGGTGATATGTTTCATGAGACAGAAAACGGGGCAAGTGTTGCAGCCAAGTCTGTTGGTCACTGTCACCCTGTATTACCAATACATTGATTCTGATCG
Organism: Agapanthus africanus; assembly: GCA_030015575.1. Classification (NCBI taxonomy): domain Eukaryota; kingdom Viridiplantae; phylum Streptophyta; class Magnoliopsida; order Asparagales; family Amaryllidaceae; genus Agapanthus; species Agapanthus africanus. The sequence continues at coordinate 136,391,878 of CM057347.1, read as the reverse complement.
AATGTTATTGATACCGAACCTGATATACAAAATCATATCAGTCTCTTTATTAGTAAAGAAACGATAAAATTTTGTATTGTTGGATAATGTTTTGAACATTTCCTATATCAAAAGTTGATCGGTTCAGGCACGTTATCTAAAAGCATTGATGTTCTAAATCAAACTACAGTTCTTTAGTATACGGAACACACAAAAGAAGAAGAGTTCAGAAATGAACGAATCCTTCTTGAGGCATTATAGACTAGGTCATATCAATGCGACCCGACTGGCTGAAGTTACATTTAGATGCATATTTAAATCAGTTTGAATTTACATCTTGTGAAACTTTCCAGTCATGTCACAGAGATAAGATGACCATAGCTCTGTTTACTGAAAACAGAGAAAGAGTTAGTGAACTCTTGGGATGATACATATAGATGTATGTAGGTCCCCAGTCTACTCAGGCCAAGACCGGTTCTTTTTACTTCATTACATTCTCTGATGATCTCTCAAGATTCAGTCATATGTTCCTGATGAAACATAAGTCCGAACCTTTTGAGATATTCACAGAATATAAGTTAGAAGTAGAGAACTGGAATACGGGTATAAGTATTATGTCCTATGATAAGATCAGGGAGGAGAATACTTGTGCATGGAACTCTTGGACTATCCTAAAGGAGAATGAGATTCTCTTCCAGCATTACTCCTCCGTATACACCATAGCACGATGGTATATCGGGGCGGAGCAATTGCACCCTATTCGATATGGTGCGCTCTATGATGAGTACCACTGAGTTTCCTATTTTCCTTTTGGGAGTTATGCACTTGAGAAGCTGCATACCTATTGAATAGGGTTCAAATCAAATCAGTTGCCTACCACTTCATATGTGATATGGAAAGGGAAGAGCCCATATCTTAAGTTAGTTAAGATTTGGGGTTGTCCGGCCTATGTCTAAAAGCAAAATCCGGACAAGCTCGAGGCAAGGTCTGTTATGTAGAACTGGAAATGTTCCAGCTATACAAACTGTAGCTGATGATTTGAAAGAACCAAAGGATTCAATAGTTACCAACGAACCTCAGCCTCTCCGCCGATCTAGTAGGGTTCCTCACCCACCTGAGAGATACTTTGGTTTCTCTATGACAGTGGGAGCGAGGATTGCATCATGAGATGATGACCCAACTAGTTTCGAGCTGGCCATCAGGAGTAAGACTCTGTAAGAATGGCTGGATGCTTAGTGATCTGAGATGGAATCCATGTACACCAACAAAGTATGGACTTTGGTTGCTATATCTGAAGGGTTAAATCCCCATCAGGAGCAAGTATATCTTGAGAAGATTACTTGGTGTAGATGAAAAAGTTGAGACTTTCAAAGGTAGACTTGTTAAAGGTTTTCGTCATCGACCAGGCATGGATAATGATGAAACCTTTTCCAGTGGCTATGCTTAAGTCCATCCGGATCCTACTTGCCATGGCTACATACCATGACTACGATATCTGGCGGTTGGGTGTCATGACTGCTTTTCTAAAATGATGTTTCAGAAAAGAGAGTCTGTAAGTACACAGTCAGAGGGCTTCGTAGACAGTGGGAGCAGCGGAAACGTGTGCATGATGTTTTATGTGATAAAGCAGGCATCGCGGAGTTGGAACATCTATTTTGATGTATTAGTCAAAGAGTTTGACATCATCAAAATGGTAGATGAACCTTGTATAAACAAAAAGGTAGTAGGGAGTATGGTAGTGATCCTCGTAGAGTACGTAGATGACATACTCTTGATAAGGAAAGGGGTTTCCTATGCTGCGCTCGGTCAATCTCCGCTTATCACAAGGATTCTCCATATAGGATCAAAATGATACCTACTAAATCCCGGGTTTTGGATCTATGGGATAGATCTAAATGGATGTTAGGACTCTCACTAGTTGTAGTGAGATGGTATCAATCGATCCTGGGGAGAATCAATGGAAGGGTTCCAGGGTGATAAGGACGACTGAAAGTCAGTCACAGGCATTGTCTTTACCCTCAGTAAAGGGACGGTATATTGGAAGAGTTCCAAGCTAGATACCGTGGCTAACTAGACGATAAAGGCAGGATACATCGCTACTTAAGATGCTACCAAAGAGGCTGTTTGGGTGAATATTGGTTCATGAGATGAACTACGTTCCTACCATTGTGAGACAATGGAGTTGTGGCTTATGCCAAGAAACGCCGGTCCCATCAGTGACCCAGACGTATTCTGAGGCAGCATCACCTGATCATGGAGATAGTTGATCTCCAGGGTGATCGAGGTTAGGAGAGAAGACTCAGAGGATAACACGGCGGATCCACTCACGAAGGCCTATTCCCAAAGAGAGACTTTTATGGGATGGTTGAGTATGAGATACTACAACCACTGCTATCAGATGGCCCTAGTGCAAGTGGGAGATTGTTAGTTATATGTATGCCCTAGAGCCCATTACTATACATAGGATGTATATTGTAGTGGATGCTTGGACATATATAGGGAGGACTTTCTTGCTCGACATGATAGTATGCTATCTGGTTGATCTTTACCTTAACGTATACACTGATTGTCTCTCTGTTACATGTTGGTAAAGCTCTTAAGATGAGTACTTGACTACCTAGACTATGATGCGGATCATACTAGTGGGGACATGGTAGTCCATAAGTACATCCTTCAAGGTCCCTAGTCGTGGGTGTATCGAGATGGGGCATCGATATACCAGAGTAGACTAGCGTATACCTTCTCGACCCATACAGATGGGCGATGGATGATCCCATATCCATTGGTGTTTGACATCAGATATGATATACGGGTGCTCAGTGGAGACTGGGTACACTGGACGGACTCGCCGAGAACTCCCAGATGGTATTATACCTTACGTCAGATGGCAGTTCTCTGGCGACACTGGTACAGAGTAGTCTGTTGACCCGAGATCGTCATAGAGTCTTGTGTGCTTCCCACTGTGCTTTGATTTCCACCTTACCACGTCCAAGAGAGCATGCAAAACGGTGGTTTTTGGGTACAGTTCCGATTCACATGGAGGCAATGAGCGATAGGAGGGGATTCGTCTCTCCCGGTATAGGGAGTTGATGTTGCGCTGTGTTCGATTGGCTATAACCGGAAATCCCTGGCCAGGGTTGCTGAGATTTATTGGTAAGTGTTACCAGTAGTTTCTCGAACTGTTATAGACCTCATATCGACACGACTTATCGAGCTATTGGGGTCTGACGTTTACCACCCCTAGGCGAGATATGCGACATATCAGACGAACAGACCGGACTGTACGGTAAGTGTTACTGGTTGGATTCACAGGAGTGTGAGCGGGCTTGCTCGTCGATCTTCTGATCGCTCAATACCCGGGTGGCCGTTACGTTTAGCAGACCGCTTGCGGCTTGTGGGTGTTTGATATGATCATCACCTGCTGCCGGCGTATTGACGAGTCTTTAGAGTCCTACACACAGGTTTCCTGGCTCAAGCGAAACGAAATAGGAGCGCATATGAGATATTTGCGGGACCGAGAATAATACCAGTATGTGATACTGTATTCGATTCTCGCGATTTGTGACATTGATCGGTTATATGCGATATAGCCGGGTTATCGGATCAAGTCTTGATTCGATAAGTTGTTACTATTGATATTAGTCGGTTATATGCGATATGACCGGATCGTTAAATCAAGTATTGATTTAATGATTTAATGTATAATTATATATTTGATATATTACTTTACATTAACTAATATTGGTTCACTTAAGATGTTTTTCTCACTTGTTTGTGCACATTGTATATGTGATATATTTTTGTGCACAAGATTGTATCATGTTTGATGATACATGCAAACTTGGGTGTGTGTTTATTTTAAACCATGGTTTAGGTTAATGGTTAAGGTCTTATTTTCTTTCTTTATTTATTTTTGACAAAACTAAATGGTGGCTTTTTGTTATTTTGGCTTGAAGCTTCAAGAAGCTTCAAAGCATCTTTGAAAAAGTCATGCCATTTTGTTTTGTTCCTAAACCCTAACCATTTACTTAACCCTAGTTCATTCTCTACATGAGTTAACACTAACCCATGGTTGCATTATGATAACCATCACTTCATTTTTCTTTTAGTGATGAATTCATTTTTCTTCTTCTTCATCTTCTTCTTCAAGTGAAGAGAAGAAAAGCTTTCTACAAAAATGTCAAGTGATGATTCCAAGTGAGAAATCAAAATCCAAAGTGAACCCACTTCCTATTTCTTCATCCTCTACCACTTGCTAAGTAGTATAGGGTGTTTTCTTCACAAGTTTCATGGCTTGGTGAAGTTGGAGCTTGATCTTGTGTTGCCTCGACGTAGATCATCTTCGGCATCGAAGTCGACGACCTAGCCCGCCCATTTCTCCGATGAAGCCGACGCTAGAGCCCGGGATCCGATGATCGCAGCGAGGGGACTTCATCACGGAGCTATGGAGGTGGAGGACCGGATCTACAAAGGTTGTATTTCCGCTCACTTATCACTAAAGTAGTTTAGTAGCATTTTGTTTCGCATAAACTCTAGTTAACGATCCGTATTAGGGTTTGTAGGCACATGAAAAAAAAATTATAATTTGGCATGGTTGATGCCTTGTGAGACCTCATTAGTGTGCCTAGGAACCCTACAGAATGGCCCGCCAATTCTAGAGTGAGGTCCCCTCCCTCTCAAAGCCATGAGATGCGGACCCGTTGCCCTCCAGAACCCGGCTATCCGTGCACTCCACTGTGGGGTAACCCTAGTACAGAAAAGAAAAATATATACAACGGGTACATCGACCTCAACCCGGTCATGCCTTAAAAGAATAATATACAAACAGGCAGTGATGGTAGTCCACATGTCGGATGCTCGCCCCGCAATATCAAATGTACAAATATATCCAAACTGTACTACCATTGCACGCAAGCTATCCACCATGACAAATCCGCAACATCACAGCACAACACAGAACATCAACGTGAATGTCACATTCGCAAACCCGTCAAAAAGAGCTATAGCAATTAGACAAGATTTACCGATCGAATGACATTCACGGTCACAGATAATAATGTAATGCACTGCAAAACTTTAAACAATGTTAAAAATATCGACTCTGAAATAACCCCCGAAATTGGGCTAATTAAAAAACACCACAGAACCAAATTCCTATAGAACAGAACAACACCCAAAACACCAACACATTTTGCCAATGCAGGGCCGGCCTGACCGGAAAAATGCACTTGGGGATCGGCCAAAATCCGGCGAGGGAGGTCTGTGTTTAGGGTGTGTTCTTGTGTCATCTCGAGTAGTCTTTTGCACATATTTAAAAAAATTTCTGGGCCTTTTAAAAAACCAACAGAGAACAGATATTCTGTGGCGTCGTTAGGGTTTTGTTCCGGTTTCGATACTTTAACATTGTTTAAACCAACTAGTTAACGGTTAATAGTTTGGCTCTGATACCAGTGTAAGTCTGCGCCAGCGCCCCGGCCGTCTTTCCAAGGCCAAATGCGGAACAAAAACATTTTACGAACTGGCGCTAACGCAAACTTAAAACCCGGATCGTTCCATTAACCGTAAACTAGTATACTGTAATAGGGGGTTTAGAGATTATACTGATCGATCCGTGTCCTTCGGTCTTTAACCTCTGTCCCTAGCATGTTGCGGTTGCGCCGACGAACTTCGCTCTCCAATCTCGATCGATCTACTGTCTCCTCCTCGCCGAAAACTGTGCCACATCAACGAATCTTTATACGGGCTCTCGCCTCTGAACCGAAGCAACTCGGACACGAAGTTTGCTAGCCGACGTGTCCAAGATTGCTGTAGAATAAGTGTAGAATACTTTGTCTTGAGTCACCCAACGAATCGGGTGAACGGTTAATCAAAGTTGCCATGGGAGTGTATGATGGAAAATAGCTTAAGGAATGAGCTAATGAATTTTTCTTTTACAATGAAAATGAATCTCACTCACACTCTCAAAAATGGGGCTCTGCAGAGAGAAGTGCTCGGCCATGTGTGTGGAATGGTGGGGGTGAGTGCAAGCCAAGAGCAAGTGGTGATGATAAAGAAAAAAGATCAACAACAAGTATCCAATTCATTTCCAAAAGCAATCAATGCTTCAATAATGCACAAACAAGACAAGCTCATTCTAGAATCAACATGAAACCTCCACATTCTGCTGGGGAACCAGCCACCACACAAAAGCCCGCCATTTACAAATCTACACATTTGCAAATAAGCCCCTCCTCGCAATCATATTTCACCCAAATGAAGATAGAAAGGAAAATGGCCAAAGGAGGATAGAAACTGGCAACTTCAAAAAACGAACCCGTAATAAATTATAGGATAACCCCGCAACCGTATATACATACCCGCATTTGTATTCCGTCCGAGTACAAATGCAATGAGACAAAATCTACACAGTATAATACTAGGATCTGGCTTAAACCAAAGCCCGCTAGTATTATCCGTCCGAAACACGACACGTGCATAAGTGAACGCGTATGTTCGAACCCTGCCATAAAACCGTACGGCCTCTACAACATTTCGCCCGAACTGGGAAACTTTCTGTGGGGGACTCTAAAGACTCATCAATACCCTGGCAGTGGGTTTAACCACAAGCCGTACTAGCTGTACGTAACGGCTGTCCATGTACTGAGTGAAAGGGAGTCCGATGAGCGAACTCATCCTGGAACCCTACTGAGCCTATGTGTGACAAAATCCATACAGTCCGGTCCGTTCGTCTATGAGTATCGCATATCGGGCCTAGGAAGCTGGTAAACGTCAGACCACCAAAAGCGGTATAAGTCATATCGGAGTGTAGCCCAAAACACCCTGAGATACTACTGGAATACTTACCAGTAAATCTCGCTTGCCATGGCTATGGACTTCGTGTAATGGCTCTCCTAAACACAGCGTGATCTCACTCCCAAAGTTGGGAGAGACGAATCCCCTGCCGATCTGCTCACTGCCTCCATGTGGCTCGGGACTGTACCCAACTAAAACCTGTTTGCACGACTCCTTTGAGCCATGGTAGGGTAATAATCAAAGCACAGTGGGAACTCACACGAGACAAATGACGATCTCAGGTCGATAGACTAACCTGTATACATGTCACCTGGGAATTGCTATCTGACGACAGGTTTTAATAACCAGCTAGCATGTTCCCAGCGAGTCCTGTCCGGTGTACTCATAACCCAATGAGCACCTGTATACATCTTAGGTGAACCAACTGACACCAATGGCTTGTAAGACCGGTCACTGCCCCTCGTCGAGGTCTCGACTGTACACACTAGTCTACTTCGGAGTATCGATGCCATGTCTCGAAACTCCCACGACTAGGGACCACATTTAAGGATGTTCTTATAGACTACCCAACTCTCACGTATATGTTCTCCATCATACTGTTGGTAGTCAAGCAAGAATCCTATGGGCTCTATCAACGTGCAATAGTGATATATCATATCACCTAAAGCAGTACATGTTTGATAAAGATAGACCAGATAGCATACTATCATCTCGAGTAAGACTGTCCTACCGGTATAGGTCCTCCCTCAATCTTTGCAATCACGTGCCTGTGATCCAATAATTAACTTTGAGGGCACTATATCCAACAAGACTTGCTGTCATCCTTGTCACTCTGGAAGCTTGAATCGGTAAAAGACTCGACCCTGAGGTCTCCATTACCGTAAACCAGGAACATCTCCTTAGTCCTTCTCAGGTACTTGAGAATATTCTTCACTGCCGTCTAGTGGTTCTCACCTGGGTCTGACTGATACCGGCTCACCATGCTCAGCGCGTAAGCTACATCTGGTCTTGTACATAGCATCGCATACATTATAGATCCTACCGCCGAAGCGTAGGGTATAATGCTCATGCAAACCCTCTTCTCGTCAGTCTTGGGAGACATCTTCTTGGAGAGGGTGATTCCGTGCAATGCTGGTATATTGCCGCATTTGGAATCTTCCATACTAAATCTCTTTAGTACGGTCTCTATGTACCTGGACTGCGAAAGTCCCAGTAATCTCTTAGATCTATCTCTGTAGATCTTGATCCCTAGTATATATGTGGCATCACCCAGGTCCTTCATGGAGAACCGTTGTGACAAGAATAGCTTGACCGATTGTAGTATAAGAATATCATTTCCAATCAAAAGAATGTCGTCCTCGTACAAGACTAGGAACACGACAGTTCGTCCTACAATCTTCTTATAGATACAAGGTTCATCTTCGTTCTTGATGAAATCAAATTCCTTGATTGCCTCATCAAAACAGATGTTCCAGCTCCGCGATGCCTGCTTTAATCCATAAATGGATTTAAGCTACTTGCACACCTTTCTGCTGCTCCCACTGTTTACAAAACCTTCTGGCTGATCCATGTAAACGCACTCTTCCAAACTGCCGTTTAGAAAAGGCATTTTTACGTACATCTGCCAGATTTCATAATCATGGAAGGCAGCAATGGCAAGTAGGATCCGGATGGATTTGACCATAGCCACTGGAGAAAAAGTTTCGTCATAGTCCAGACCAGGTCATTGACGAAAACCTTTTGCAACGAGTCTAGCCTTATAGGTTTCCACCTGCCCATCTACACCAAGTTTCCTTTTGTAGATTCATTTGCATCTAACGGGTTTTACCCCAGGTGGAGCAATATCCAAGGTCCACACTTTATTGGTGTACATGGACTCCATTTCGGATCGCATAGCATCCAGCCACTTATCAGAGTCCCTACTGATAATGGCCTGACTGAAACTGGTAGGGTCATCTTCTTCCAAGATGCAATCCTCTCGATCCCCATCTATGAGAAAACCGTAGTATCTCTCGGGCGGATGAGAAATCCTACTAGATCTGCGGAGTGGCTGAGGTTCATATGGGGTTATTGAATCTTGAGGTTCTGTCAAATCTTCAGTTTCATTTTGTGGTCGCTGAATTTCCTCCAGTTCTACCGAACTCCCACTAGTTTCTTTTGCAAGAAATTGCCACTCTAAAAAAGTGGCGTGGGGAGATACAAACACCTTCTGTTCCTCGGTGTGGTAGAACGGATATCCTATAGAATTTTTAGGATATCCCACAAATTTACATAGAACTGAACGTGCCTGAAGTTTGTCCGGATTTTGTATTTTTACATAGGCCGGACAATCCCATATCTTAATGCGCTTAAGATACGGCCTTTTACCATTCCATATCTCGAATGGTGTCTTAAGCACAGATTTAGACGGAACATCATTCAATAGATATGCCGCTGTCAAAAGCGCATGTCCCCAAAATGAAAGAGGTAACTCAACACTACTCATCATGGAGCGAACCATATCCAACAGGGTACGGTTCCTCCGCTCCGATACACCATTATGCTGTAGTGTGTACGGAGGAGTAAGTTGAGAGAGAATGCCATTCTCTTTTAAGTAATCTAGGAATTCCGTGCTTAAGTACTCCCCTCCTCTATCAGACCGGAGGATCTTGATACTTTTTCCTATCTGGTTCTCCACTTCGTTTCTGAATTCTCTGAATTTCTCAAAAGCTTCAAATTTGTGTTTCATCAGATACACATATCCGAACCTAGAGAGATCGTCAGTGAATATGATGAAGTACAAGAAACCACCCCTTGCATGTATAGACATTGGACCATATACATCACTGTGTATGAGTCCCAAGAGCTCTGCTGCGCTATCTCCATGTCCGGTGAACGGAGATTTGGTCATCTTTCCTTTGAGACAAGACCGACAAGTTTCATAAGATGAAAACTTGAACGTATTCAAGAGTCTATCTTTATGCAACTTACTTAGTCTTTTCTTTCCGATATGACCAAGTCTACAATACCACAAGTAGGATTCGTTCGTATCTGAACTCTTCCTCTTGCGTGTGTTTTGTATATTGAGAACTGTATTCTGATTTAGAACATAGATACCATTACAAAGTGTACCTTCTGCAACCAGTACCTTATCAAGGTAAATGTTCATGATATTTCTATCAAGAACAAAGTTATATCCATCTTTATCGAGCAAAGACACTGATATTATGTTGCAAACCATGGAAGGTACATAGTAGCAGTTGTTCAAAATCATAGTATTGCCATTTGGCAACACTAGGTGATATTCACCGACGGCTGCAGTATTAACTTGTGCTCCGTTCCCTATCCTGAGGGACATATCACCAGGTGCAACTTTCCTACTTTTTCTCAGTCCCTGCAATAAATTACAGATATGAGATCCTGATCCGGTATCAAGTACCCAGGAGGTAGGGCTGACCGAAAAGCAGTTCTCAAATATAAGAACACCTGAAGTAGATGCAATACTATGCTTCTTCTTCAACCGGGTCTCCTTGGAATCCTTACAATCCCCTTTCCCTTGCTCATACTTATGACTGTTGTCGTAAGTTAGAGCCGAACTGACGTTCCCCAGCCCCGAATAAGAATTCGGATCGGTCAAGCGATACATTTTATTATCTTGATTAGGGCGTGAAATGGTTGCTACCTGGAGAGAGAGAAAAGAAACAACTCAGAGTGCGCTCTTGCAAGATTAGATTGGTTTATTAATTTATCTAATCAGGATGACTCCCACTATTTTCTCAAATTCTTTTTCAAACCTTAAATGAAGAACTATTCAGGATTAATCGCACGTTACAATACTTGCTTAACCTTTCAGTCAGGCTAGTGTTGGTACTTCGAGGGAGGTTTTCCAATGCTTTCGTGAAGTTCCTTAATTACATAACCTTTTTTCTCTGGAGGCATAGCCCCGCTAACACCGTTCTAGACACCTACTTGGTTTATAGCATTGATTGTTAAATGAAATAATCTCCCGAGAGTAATCCAACTCATCTGTGGGATCAGGATCCAACTATCATTGTGTGATGACCTAGATGGGATCCACTCTAGTCACCACACTCCAGAAGGTATGCTAAATCTGCAAGTTTCCTGTATGTTTGAAACTCCCGATGTGGTTTTTACCCCTAGGACCCAAGTGACTTTGACTGAGCCAACATATCAAAGGATCCTAGTTAAGTTCAACCCGTCATTATCTTGATTGCATTAGACCCACCCGCACGAGTCCTTAACTGAGCCAAAATGACCGTACGACTGTCCCAACCAATCGCATTACATGCTACAGAAAAATATTACATAGCTACCGAACACTACACCTTGGCTGAGCACGAAATACGTAGTACGAATACTAAGCAATACCAATCCAAAATGACGGAGGGCTACGGCTGGGTTTTTTGGCGAAAAACCCGTTAACGTAATGAACTTGATATCGTTGAAGGAACCTGATAATCCTCTTTTTAAAAAGTATAGTGACGAAAACTTTTGCTAAAGAGGCCACTCCCTGTGACGGGATCTCAGCTCTTTCCTCGTCAAATGAGGTGCAGGATATTCCAAACTGAATACCATGATGCAAAGCAAGAATAATCAACTATAGTGAAGTTATTACGTTGACGCAAACTTTTACTCAAGGGGTCACTCCCGGTGAAGGGATCTTGGCCCTTGCCTCGTCGAATGAGGTGCAGGATATTCCAAACTGAATACCACGATGCAAAGCAAGAATAATTGACTATAGTGAAGTTATTACGTTGACGCAAACTTTTACTCAAGGGGTCACTCCCGGTGAAGGGATCTCGGCCCTTGCCTCGTCAAATGAGGTGCAAGATATTCCAAACTGAATACCACTGTGCAAAGCAAAAGAGAACATTTGTAATGTCTGTTTTTAAAACTTGGTTCCAACAACATCTTTTTAGGTTTTTTTACTTGCATTAATCAAAATTAATGTTGTCCTATCAATGTAACCTACCACACCAGAAAAAGAACGAAAATACGATGTACGTATATGCCATCTGCATTCGCCACTGGGCCCCGTCATCACCCGTTAGGTTACTTAACTAACGACAGAGCGGGGGCTGGACTAGCGCGGGTGCAAAACATATACAACATCTACTAGTATATATATATAAGAATATACAACATTTGTCCCAGGCATGATTGTAAACAACATCACAGAAATACAGCCAACAATACAGATGGTGGATAATCTTGGAGCCCCGGGTTTCATTTGAGCCACAAATAAAACCCGACGTTCCCTGTCATGTGGATAGCCTATGCAATGAAAACCTGTACCCCCTACGAGTGCGGCAAATAGCCCGCCAATTCTAGAATGAAGCCCCCTCCGTCTCAACACCATGAGAAAGAAGCCTCCTCTGTCTCAACACCATGAGAAAGAAGCCCCCTCCGTCTCAACGCCATGAGAAAGAAACCCCCTCCGTCACAACGCCATGAGATGCGGGCTTGCTGCCTTTCTAGAACCTGGCTATTCGCGCATTCCACCATGGGGTAATCCTAGTACAGAAAAATAAAATAATATGTACAAACGGTGACATCGACTTCAGCCCGTTCGTGCCCCAAAATAATATACAACCCGGCAAAGACGACAGTCTACATGTCGGACGCTCGTCCCGCAATAACAAATGTACAAATGAATTTAAACTGTACAACAAACATTGCAACACTTTCTATCCATCACGACTATCCAACCAACATTACAGAACAAGCACATAACATCAACGCGAATGTTACGTTCGCAAAACCCGTCTAAAGGAACATATAGCGATTAGACGAGTTTTAGCGATCGAGTGACAATCCCGGTCGCAGATAAAAGTGAATGAAATGTAAACTGTTAAACAGTGTTAAATATAACGAATTCGAAACACCTCTAGTTGCCTCAAACTCAAATCTACAGAGAATCAAATTTGGGCAAAAAATAAACAACACCAGGAAACCAAACCTCCAGAAATAAGCACCCAGCACCAAAAAAATGTGCACACACTCCAAGAAAAACCAGGGTGGCCAGTTTTGAGGCCTATGTGGCCGGCCATAGCTTGGCCAAATTGACTCGTTTTGGTTCTGGGTACATCTAATAGGGTAAGGATCACTCTGCACATGTTTAAAAAAATTTCAGAGACTTTTTCTAAATCGACAGGAACTTCAGATCTTGGTTTTGGTTTTCTGGAATCGTTTCGATTTCGTTGTTTTAACATTGCTTAAACTTGCTAACCTAGGGTTTATGGGCTGTCTCTGATACCATGAAGGGTTACACTAGCGCCTCGGCCAACTTCCGTGGCCAAATGCGGAACAAAAATTTCGTAGCGATAACGAACTTGGCGCTAACATAAACCTTAATCGGATCTTTACCATAAACCTAGTTAGCATGCAATAGAGTTCTATCTACTATGATAGAAGTTATACCTAAAGAAACCAAGTCTTTCGGGTCTTCGTTCCTCTCCTTAAGCTCCTCGATGGTAGTATGGATCGTGCTTGAACTCCGGCTTCCGTGAGTCGAAGATGACCCACCCGAGAGTCTATATTCCAAGCTCCACCTCAAGAACCGAGGTAACTAGGGCAACAAGAATGCTAAGCTTGATGTCTTAGGTGATATAGAGTATTGTGATGGAGTTGTTTGTCTATTTGATTCCTAATTTTCTCAACTCATGAGAGCTAGAGGGATTTTTAGTGAGGAAGAAGAAGGAGAGCTTCTGAGAGCTCCAAAAAGAAGAGAGAGAATGCAATTGAGATTATTAGCCATAAGAAAATAATTACCAATCTTTTGTCATGATAAATTGTGATGGCAACCCTTGATTTGACCATTATCATGTCAAGTTAAATCCAAAGCCAATGAAGCATCTAGTGCTCACAAAAATATCTAAGTCAACAATGGTCAACTTGGTCAAATGGTCAACATGGTCAAATGGTCAAAGAAATTAGCCATAACACAACTATCATTAAAAATATTAGTAAATATTTTCCTCCACCTCATAATGGTTTTGACCAAGTCAATGGTCAAAACCCTAATGAGGCACCTCCTTCTTCGCTCCTCACATCCGTGCATACACACCCGCATCCGCATTCTGTAGAACACGAATACTAGAAGACAAAACTAATCCATCAATACAATACTAGAATCCGGCTTAAACCAAAGCCCACTAGTATTGTCTGCCCGAACATCATACGCACACAAGTATACATAAGTGATCGCAGCCCTACCGTAAAACCATACGGCCTCTACACCTTTTGCCCAGTTTAAGGGAACTCTCTGTGTGAGACTTTAAAGACTCGACACTACGCTGGTAGTGGGTTTAACCACAGACCGCAAGTGGTACTAGCTGTACGTAACAGTCCCCAGGTAGATGTCGACAAGAAGGCCGACGAGGTAAACCCCATCCGAACTCCTACTGAGCCTGAATGTGACAATCTCCGTACAGTCCGGTCTGTTCGTCTTTGAGTATCGCATGTCGGGCCTAGGGGGCAGTAAACGTCAGACCCCTAATAGCGGTACAAGTCGTATCGGAGTGTAGCCCAGAACACCCTGAGAAACTACTGGAAAACACTACCAGTAAATCTCGCTTGTCCTGGCCAGGGACGACTATGTGTAATGGCTCTCCTAAACACAGCGCGATATCAACCCCCAATACCGGGAGAGACGAATCCTGTGTAACCGTCACTGCCTCCAAGTGCTTCGGGACTGCACCCAACTACTCCCTATTTGCACGCCTCAATAGAGTCGTGGTAGGGTAGCAATCAAAGAACAATGGGAACACACTTGAGGCGAAGTGGCGGTGTCAAGTCAACGGACTAAGCTGTACTCATGTCACCCGGGAACTGTTAACTGACGATAGGTATAATACCAGCCAACAATTCCCGACGAGTCCTGTCCAGTGTACTCGAAACCTAACGAGCACCTGCATACTATCTCTAGTACGACTACTGATGGCAGTAGGATAGACCATCTCCCCTGCTGGGACGAGAATCGTATGCACCAGTCTACTCTGGAGTATCGATGCCCTATCTCGATAATCCTACGACTGTTGGAGATAGTGCCCTCAGAGTCAATTATTGGATCACAGGTACGTGATTGCAATGATTGAGGGAGGACCTATCCCGGTAGGACAGTCTTAATCGAGATGATAGTATGCTATCTGGTTTACCTTTATCATCGTGTACTGTTTTAAGTGACCTGACACGTCGCTATTACACGTTGATAGAGCCCCTAGGATTCTTGCTTGACCACCAGCAGTATGAGGGCGATCATATAAGTGGGAGCTGGGGGTCTATAAGCATATCCTTAAAAGGTCCCTAGTCGTGAGAGTTTCGAGACAGGGCATCGATTCTCCATAGTAGACTAGTGTATACAGTCGAGACCCCGACGAGGGGCGGTGGCCGGTCTCACAAGCCACTGGTGTCAGTTGGATCACCTAAGATGTATACAGGTGCTCATTGGGTTATGAGTACACCGGACAGGACTCGCCGGGAACATGCTAGTTGGTCATATACCAGACGTCAGATGGCAGTTCCCTGGTGACATGTGTGCAGGTTAGTTCATCGACCTGGGGATCGTCATTTGTCTCGTGTGAGTTCCCACTGTACTTTGATTACTACCCTACCACGGCTCAAAGGAGTCGTGCAAACAGGTTTTAGTTGGGTACAGTCCCGAGCCACATGGAGGCAGTGAGCGTATCTTCAGGGGTTCGTCTCTCCCGGTATTGGGGGTGAGGTCGTGCTGTGTCTAGGAGA
Source organism: Agapanthus africanus (assembly GCA_030015575.1). NCBI lineage: Eukaryota > Viridiplantae > Streptophyta > Magnoliopsida > Asparagales > Amaryllidaceae > Agapanthus > Agapanthus africanus. Next base: position 136,376,365 of record CM057347.1, on the reverse strand, counting down.
GCCATTACACGAAGCCCTCGGCCGAGGCAAGGAGATTTACTGGTAGGTATTCCAGTAGTATTTCAGGGTGTTCTGGGCTACACTCCGACACGACTTGTACCGCTTTTGGGGGTCTGACTTTTACCAACCCCCTAGGCCCGCCATGCGATGCTCATAGACGAACGGACCGGACTGTACGGATATTGTCACTGACAGGCTCAGTAGGGAGTCAGGCTGAGTTCGCTCACAGACGTCCCTTTTGGTCAATACCTGGTGGCCCGTTATGTATTGGCTTATACCTCTAACGTGCTAGTGGTTAAATCCACAACCAAGGTGTTGACGAGTCTTTAGAGTCCCCTACATTCAGTTACTCAGCTTTCGGGCGAAAGTTTGTAGAGGCCGTATGGAGATATGGCAAGGTCCGTTCAGATACGTGCGGTATTGCACAGATCAGGATCGGACAGTTTGTACTATAGGCCGTATGGATATATGGCAGGGTTCGATCAGATACGTGCGGTATTGCACTGATCAGGATCGAACGGATATTACTAGCCGGCTTTGGTTTAAGCCGGATCCTAGTATAGTACAGTGTAGACTTTGTCTCATTGCATCTGTATTTCGGTCGAAATACAGATGCGGGTGTGTATGCACAGTATCGGGGTTTTCCTGTAATTTATTACGGGACCAGTTTTCTGGAGTTGCCAGTTTGCTTTCCGTTTCGGCCAATTTCCTTTGTTTCGTTCATTGGCCGAAGTTTGGTGGAGGAGGGTTTATTTGCATTATTGCAAATAGGCATTAGTGGAGGGGGTTCTTTGCATCTTGTTGCATCATGATGGTTTTCATGATGAGCACCATACCTTGACCTTTTTGACTTGATCACTTCATGATGGCTTGACTTTGTAAGCATCATGGTTGTTGATGATTAGTGTGTGGAGTATGGGTTTGATTTGGTGATCATTTCTTTTCATGATGAGTTTTCTTCTCTCTCTCTTGCATTATGAGGTTGATTATCTTTTGATACACTCACTTCACTCTCATTCTCTCCTCTCCCACCATAGTGGCCGGCCAAGCATGGGAAGGGGCTGTCCCAATTTTTGTGGAGTGGGTTTTTCCTCATTTCATGTTTCAAAATCCCCAAAGTCCCTCCATATTGTTCTTGTATCTTCCCTCCACCAAAAAGGCAATTCCTACAACCCCAAATGAGACTTCTTCACTACACATTCTACAGCGAATCTTAGGCACGTCGAGTAGCCGGCTTCGTGCCCGAGTTGCCTCGGCATTGAGGTGGGAGCCCGTAAAAGAAGTAGGCGATGCGGTGCACTTCCGGTGACGAGGAGGAGACGGGACATTCCGCAGGAGATCGGGACGATGATGAGAAGACCGGAGGACTTGGATCGTCGGTATATCTCTCTTCCCTTTCTTATTGATAGCTAGGACTAGTTAGTGGTTCGATCCGGGTATTAGTGCGCGGCGGTTTGCCAGTTCAAGAAAAATTAAAGTTTATCACCGCTTCCGCATTTGGCCGTCGGATTGACGGCCGGGGCGCCGCCGTGCACTTACAGTGGTATCAGAGCCTCGCCATTAACTTAGTCTAGCTTTGTTTGATGTGTTTTTGAGTTCCGATCGACCAAAATTCCAAAATTCCAATTTTAGCTCACATCAGTTTTCTGTTAAAATTTTTTGGTGTCCAAAAATTTTTCAGGTTGTAAAAAACTATTGTACTGGAAATTATAAGACCTCTGTAAAAATTCGACGCATTCAGTCGAACATGGAAGCGCGGAACCGCGGCCAACCCCCCCTTGGGCCGCGGTTCCGCCGCACTCTAGTGTCTTCACTGTGTCCAATTTTTTCAGTGGGCTTGTGGGCTGATTTTGAGGGTTTTGGAATATTAAATTTGGGCCCAGAATTTCTGTGTGTGCTACAGTATTGCTTGGGGGCCCACTTGTTAAAGTATGATCGATCGGATATTTTAAACACATTTTTTCACAGTATTTACATTATATCTGCGACCGTGAATGTCACTCGATCGGTAAATCCGGTCTAACTGCTATAGCCCGGTTAGACGGATTTGCGAACGTGATTTTCACGTTGATGTTCTGTTTTTGCTGTGATGTTGCGGATCGGTCGTGGGGGATAGCTTGGATGCAATGCTAGTACAGTTGTGGTTGTATTATGTACATTTGATATTGCGGGGCGAGCGTCCGACATGTGGACTGCCGTCACTGCCTGTTTGTATTATTATTTTGGGGCACGGCCAGGTTGCGGTCGATGTACCCGTTGTATGTATATTTTACTTTCTGTACTAGGATTGCCCCGCGGAGGGGTGCACGGATAGCCGGATTCTAGAGGGCAACAAGCCCGCATCTCATGGCATTGAGACGGAGGGGGCTTCACTCTAGGATTGGCGGGATATTCGCCGCACTCGTAGGGGGTACAGGTTGACCCAGGAGGGGTGCCCGAGTTACCGGATTCCGTGAAGTGCTGGGTGGTCCATTCACGGTGCTGAAGGGGGCTGCCTCGCTTCAGGTTTTGGCGGGTAACTTGCCGCGCCCGTAGGGGTCTAGGATTTCATTGCACAGGCTATCCACACGACCAGGGGAACGTCGGGTTTCAGTAGTGGCTCTGTGAAACCCGGGGATCCCAGATATCTGTATTGTTTCTGTGATGCTGTACATTTCTGTGATGTTGCATTTTATTCACGCCTTGAGCGAATATAATATATTGGTATATATATTAGTAGATGTTGTATATGTTTTGCATCCGCGCTAGTCCAGTCCCCGCTCTGTCGTTAGTTAGCTAACCTAACGGGTAATGACGGGACCCAGTGGCGAATGCGGATAGCATATACGTACATCAGTATATTTTCGTTCTTTTTGGTGTGATCAATTGATGGGACTGCGTTGATTCGGATCAACGCAAGTTAAAAACAAACCTAATCTGATGTTGTTGGAACACTTTTCAAAAAGCTGTTATTGCAAGGACGTTCACTTTTGTTTTGCATCGTGGTATTCAGTTGGAATATCCTGCTCCTCAGTCGACGAGGCAAGGGCCGAGATCCCTTCACCGGGAATGACCCCTTGGACAATAAGTTTGCGTCAGGGCATTAACTTCACTATAGCCGATTACTTTTGCTTTGCATCGTGGTATTCAGTTGGAATATCCTGCACCCCATTCTACGGGGAAAGTGCCGAGATCCCTTCACCGGGAGTGACCTCTTTAGCAACGGTTTTCGTCACTATATTTTCAAAAAGCTATCCGTTCCTTCAACGATATCAAGTTCATTACGTTAAAGGTTTTCGCCAGAAACCATTCGTAGCCCTCCGTCGTTTCATATGGGTAGTCAATAGTATTCAAGCTGTGTATGTTGGCCAAAGTCAAGGCACAGTGATTGGTAGCTATTGGGTATTCATATGCAGCATAGATAGATGCGTTGGTTTGGGACAGTCGTACTGCCATTTTGGCCAAAGTCAAGGGTAGGTACGGGTGGATTCAAATTAACCTGGAGAATGACGGGTTGAACTTGACATGTGACTTATGATATGTTGGCCAAAGTCAAGGTCATAAGAGCATGGGGCAAAAATCACATCGGGAGTTTCAAAAGAACTGAAACTTGCCAGATATGCGCATACCTTCTGGAGTGTGATTGCGTGAGCGGATTCCGTCACGTTATCATGCGGTGATAGTTGGATCCCGATTCCCACTGATGAGTTCGTTTAATCCTCGGGTGACCCCGACTAATTCTTCTTTCAGGTTTGGAGGAGAATTTGAGGTACAGTGGGAGGTTTCCTGATTAGATAAATTGGTAACCATTCTGATCTAGGTTAGAGTGCACGCTGAGTGTTTCTTTTCTCTCTCTCTTCGGCAGCGACCATTGACCCGACCCTAAGACTATGACTCAGTGACCAAATTAACCGAACCTTCTTGACACTGGCTTTTGGATTGTCAGAGTTGCAAACCTCATTGCCACTCCTACTTTTTACCCTTTTCTCCAGGACACCCCGTATTACTACGAACGTCCACTTCCATTGGACAAAACCATCGTATGGTTAGATACGAACTCGAAGGAATTTATTCGAGGATGGTTTCAGGTTCTGGAGAAAACGGATAGGTTTATTCAGTTGTCTTTTCCTTTTACCTTCTCTCAGGTTGCGAGTACTCCTTGGTTTAGGAGATAGTACACCTATTACGCTTATTGGATAGTCTTCTTCCAAACCTTAGGCTGGTGCCGACCGGTAGGGAATGAAGAAAACCAATTAGCGTAACGATGGTGTACAGAAGGTATTAAGTTCAGACAAAGTAAGGGATTAGTAAGAGGGCAAAGTAAATTGCAACAGATATTCACGACCAAACCAAATATTTCGTTACCACTCCCACATCACCTTTGTATTTCTCCAGGACACTCCGTATCACTACGAAGATCTACAGTTTATTTGGATACTCCATCGTATGGTTATATACGAACTCGAAAGGAACTTGTTCCAGTTCGGGGATGGATTATGGTTCAGGAGAAATAGGAATCAAGTTCATTCGGTTGTCTTTTATCCTCACCTTCTCTCGCATTGCGAGTGTTCCTAGGATTAGGACAGTACACCCATTATGCTTATTGGATAGTCTTCTTCCAAACCATAGGCTGGTGCCGAACGGTAGGAAAGGAAGAAAACCATTTGGCCTAAAGGGGTGTGCAGAAGGTAATGACTAAAGACATATGAAGGGATTTGGAGAGGTGGCAAAGAATTATACGGTTACAGTCGTGAATCTGGAAGAGGCATTACTAGGAATACCGGGATACCCCATCGAAACATTTCAATGTTTCAGTTTCACTGTGTACTGTTAAAGGAAAACTGATTTCCCAATTAGTCCTTACTCCAGGGTATGTATTTACCAGGTACGATTATCACATCTGTATGGTTTTACAGATGATGAGTGGGAGTAAGTTATTGGGAATTGGGTGATCATCCTCATTATATCGGGATTCGTTGTAATCGGTGATATTTGAGGAAATCACCTGGGTTGTTTGCCGGTCGGCAAATATTTGGTTTTGAATATCCGCTGTTATGCACCAATTTCAAATTGATATATCTGTACGTCTATTTTCATAGAGTGAGATATACCTTTTGATATTATGTCGATAACATTTACCTATATCAGTGGATGGTTAGGTAAGGAGCATTGAACAGCGGTGTAATTCTTCTTAACCATAAGTACAGTTTTCAATCTACGACACGCAGTGAATGAGTTTTCAGACTCAAGGGACTTATACAGAGTATTGTATGTTGTCCAGGGTCCATCAGGACAGAGGGGTTGGTCCTCGTACTATATTCGGTTTACTTATGACTTCTCTAGTTTTTAGACAAGTGTTTCGCGGAAACACAGGGTCCGAATTTTGAGAAGTTATAGGTATTTGAATAGAGTAGAGAACCAGGTGTAGCAAGTATCGGGATTCTTCAAAGAGATCGAAGATGTAGATACTTGTGTATGGTATTCAGTTGATAGTAATGATAAAAAGAAATTGCTTCTCTTTCAGGTTACTCATAATTGGAAACATTCCTAAGTTGAGTAACGCTGATCGGCCTCCTTCCATTTAGTTGACATGCACTGGAGACAGCTGCATGATTTGAATCTGGTTCAATTAAATCAGTGCCTCTGGTTCTATATTGGATATAGAACAGTTCATATCTTAACGATGTTAAGGTACGGGGAGTTGTCCGGTTTATGATTAAAACCAGACACTGGACAACTCAAGGCACGTTTCTGTAATGGCTGTTTGTGGGTTGACCCAGGCTATGACGAGGGTTGATTTTCTACCATCTGGATGAACAATAGCAATATTGTTCTAGACTCGCCACAGTTTTATTAAAAATGGATTTTTTCAGAAAACAGTAGTGGGAGTATGGTAGAACTGGAAGTAATTCCAGAACCACAAACGATTACTGAAGATTTCATAGGAACCTAAAGATTCAATCTGGTTTGACATTCCATTGGCCACTCCGCAGATACGGTGGGTAACTTCAGGCACCCGAGAGGTACAACGATAGCCTCAAGGACGGTGACAGGAAAGTTCTTGTTTACCCACAATTACCATTGCTGTTGTTCCAGGCTGCGAGACCCGGCGGGAGGATGAGTATAGCGTCGTTCTAAACTAGTTTTAGAAGTGTACGTCTATATGACTCTGCCAAAGGGTTGTCGTAGTCAGTGGGAGCAGCGGAAGCATTGGTGGACAGGTAGCTTATGTCTTATAGACTAAAGCAGATGTAGCGGAGATAGATCATCTACTTCTGACGTGACAGTCATGGGTTTGACTTCATCCGAATAGGGGATGGATCTGTTGAGAAGGTAGTAGGGTGTGATGTCCTGGTATTTGGATGACATACACAGAGTAGGAAAAGAAACTCCTATACTACAATCGGTTATACTTTGGTCGTCACACAGTAGTTTCTCCATATGGGACTTGGACATTATATCAGACAAACTGGTTACTAGATCTATGGTTTTAGATCTAGATTTGGGTGGTTTCCCAATCAGGGTACTTAGACAGCATTCTAAGAGTATTTAGAATGGACGACTCCATGCACGGTAGTGTACCTGCAGAAGATGGAGTCACCCTCTCTAAAGGTGTCTTATAGACTAAAGGGGAGAGGGATGTGCATGATTGACAGATCACTTGCTTAGGCAATTGAGTCAATCATGAGATGTCAAGTACCACACCAGATGTTGTTCTTGCACTAGATGCAATAAGTTGATATTGATCCTATCCTGGAGAAACAGTCGGAAGCAGTTTTAGAACATAAGTGGATGTTCTAGGGATATGATAACGACAGCCTCGTTGAGGAGACAGTTATCATTCCAGGCTTCCAAGGTGACCTGGACGACAGGGAGGTTGTCAAAGTTATAGTTTTTCCTTCTGATGAGGGGGCAGTATTTTGGACAGGTGGTCCAAGGCAATACTGAGGGAGGCATGGCGCAGGATACTGATTAAGTTTAGTTGACGATACAGTCTAAGAAGTTTGGATTTGGAGTTCATTTATGAGCTATGTCCCATCAGACATCCAGACACATTCTAAGACAGGTATTGCTCATTTCGGGAGATGGCTTTCTCCGCGAACTTGAGATATAGAGAGACATGGAAAGAGACAACAAAGCGGATCCACTCACTGAGGCTATTCCTCGAACGCAATAGTTTCGCAAACGAGCTTTGTGAGACTGACTAGTAGAGGAGTTGGGTGTTCGGTATCACACGGGCTGTGAGTATGCGACATCGCAATAATTAGCCTTGAGTGCAAGTGGGAGATTGTTGGAGATAGTGCCCTCAGAGTCAATTATTGGATCACAGGTACGTGATTGCAATGATTGAGGGAGGACCTATCCCGGTAGGACAGTCTTAATCGAGATGATAGTATGCTATCTGGTTTACCTTTATCATCGTGTACTGTTTTAAGTGACCTGACACGTCGCTATTACACGTTGATAGAGCCCCTAGGATTCTTGCTTGACCACCAGCAGTATGAGGGCGATCATATAAGTGGGAGCTGGGGGTCTATAAGCATATCCTTAAAAGGTCCATAGTCGTGAGAGTTTCGAGACAGGGCATCGATTCTCCATAGTAGACTAGTGTATACAGTCGAGACCCCGACGAGGGGCGGTGGCCGGTCTCACAAGCCACTGGTGTCAGTTGGATCACCTAAGATGTATACAGGTGCTCATTGGGTTATGAGTACACCGGACAGGACTCGCCGGGAACATGCTAGTTGGTCATATACCAGACGTCAGATGGCAGTTCCCTGGTGACATGTGTGCAGGTTAGTTCATCGACCTGGGGATCGTCATTTGTCTCGTGTGAGTTCCCACTGTACTTTGATTACTACCCTACCACGGCTCAAAGGAGTCGTGCAAACAGGTTTTAGTTGGGTACAGTCCCGAGCCACATGGAGGCAGTGAGCGTATCTTCAGGGGTTCGTCTCTCCCGGTATTGGGGGTGAGGTCGTGCTGTGTCTAGGAGAGCCATTACACGAAGCCCTCGGCCGAGGCAAGGAGATTTACTGGTAGGTATTCCAGTAGTATTTCAGGGTGTTCTGGGCTACACTCCGACACGACTTGTACCGCTTTTGGGGGTCTGACTTTTACCAACCCCCTAGGCCCGCCATGCAATGCTCATAGACGAACGGATCGGACTGTACGGATATTGTCACTGACAGGCTCAGTAGGGAGTCAGGCTGAGTTCGCTCACAGACGTCCCTTTTGGTCAATACCTGGTGGCCCGTTATGTATTGGCTTATACCTCTAACGTGCTAGTGGTTAAATCCACAACCAAGGTGTTGACGAGTCTTTAGAGTCCCCCAAATTCAGTTACTCAGCTTTCGGGCGAAAGGTTGTAGAGGCCGTATGGAGATATGGCAAGGTCCGTTCAGATACGTGCGGTATTGCACGGATCAGGATCGGACAGTTTGTACTATAGGCCGTATGGATATATGGCAGGGTTCGATCAGATACGTGCGGTATTGCACTGATCAGGATCGAACGGATATTACTAGCCGGCTTTGGTTTAAGCCGGATCCTAGTATAGTACAGTGTAGACTTTGTCTCATTGCATCTGTATTTCGGTCGAAATACAGATGCGGGTGTGTATGCACAGTATCGGGGTTTTCCTGTAATTTATTACGGGACCAGTTTTCTGGAGTTGCCAGTTTGCTTTCCGTTTCGGCCAATTTCCTTTGTTTCGTTCATTGGCCGAAGTTTGGTGGAGGAGGGTTTATTTGCATTGTTGCAAATAGGCATTAGTGGAGGGGGTTCTTTGCATCTTGTTGCATCATGATGGTTTTCATGATGAGCACCATACCTTGACCTTTTTGACTTGATCACTTCATGATGGCTTGACTTTGTAAGCATCATGGTTGTTGATGATTAGTGTATGGAGTATGGGTTTGATTTGGTGATCATTTCTTTTCATGATGAGTTTTCTTCTCTCTCTCTTGCATTATGAGGTTGATTATCTTTTGATACACTCACTTCACTCTCATTCTCTCCTCTCCCACCATAGTGGCCGGCCAAGCATGGGAAGGGGCTGTCCCAATTTTTGTGGAGTGGGTTTTTGCTCATTTCATGTTCCAAAATCCCCAAAGTCCCTCCATATTGTTCTTGTATCTTCCCTCCACCAAAAAGGCAATTCCTACAACCCCAAATGAGACTTCTTCACTACACATTCTACAGCGAATCTTAGGCACGTCGAGTAGCCGGCTTCGTGCCCGAGTTGCCTCGGCATTGAGGTGGGAGCCCGTAAAAGAAGTAGGCGATGTGGTGCACTTCCGGTGACGAGGAGGAGACGGGACATTCCGCAGGAGATCGGGACGATGATGAGAAGACCGGAGGACTTAGATCGTCGGTATATCTCTCTTCCCTTTCTTGTTGATAGCTAGGACTAGTTAGTGGTTCGATCCGGGTATTAGTGCGCGGCGGTTTGCCAGTTCAAGAAAAATTAAAGTTTATCACCGCTTCCGCATTTGGCCGTCGGATTGACGGCCGGGGCGCCGACGTGCACTTACAACGACTAGGGACCAGAATAAGGATATGCTTATAGATTACCCAGCCCCAACTAGTGTGATCTGTAAGTCGATGTGCTACACCCCACGAGTTGCGGGGAGGCGGAAATATGAAAAACGATCTTGTTCTTTAAGCATGCATCGACTAACCGAAGATCTTTGCTAAACAATAATTAACAACAACCATAGAAGTTCTTAGCTACTATGAAAAGAGATTATACCTAGTGAATTGTGTCCTTCGTCTTTTCGTTCTCTACGTCCTCCTCGGCCTCCTCTAAGTGATAGATGATCTACCCGAGAACCCTAATCGAAGCTTCACCTCCAAACTTGAGGTAACTAAGTTTCTCTAGTTGCTAATCAAAGGAACTAAGATGATATAGAGTTAGGTTATGGAGTGTTTAGTCTATTCTAATCCTTGGTCTCAACTCATGAGAGGTAGGATTAGGGTTTGAAGAAAGAGTGAGCTTGAGGAGAGAGAAGGTGGAGATTATAATGAAATGAAAAAGCTTCTCAGTTGAATATATATGAATCATAATGAATTATCAAATAAATGAATAAATATGATTATTCATCATGCTTCATTAATTCAATATGAGTGATTCACTATATGAGTCATTAAGCATTTAATGATGCATTAATGATATGATGAATCACACAAAATGAGTCACAATTGCATTTAATGATAATGCCACCTAAACCCTCAAGTCACCATGCTTCTAGAAGCTTCCCGGAAAATTACGAGAACGCCCCTCCTATCCGTGAAAACACGGAAAAACTTTAGACTGTATAAATCCAATAACCCGATACTAGAATCTGGCTTAAACCAAAGCCGGCTAGTAAAAACTGTCCGAACGTCGTACGTGCGTTTAAACACGTATGCGTCCGAACCCTTGTCGTAAAACCATACGACCTCTATATCGTTTTGCCTGGGGTTGGGAAATCTCTGTGTGGGACTCTAAAGACTCAACTACTACGCTGGCAGTGGGTTTAACCACAGACCGCAAGCGGCACTAGCTGTACGTAACGGTCCCCAGGTGGTTGTCGATAAGAAAGCCGATGAGGTAACCCATCAAAACTCCTACTGAGCCTGTCCGTGACAATATCCGCGCAGTCCGGTCTGTTCGTCTAAGAGTATCGCATGTATGGTCTAGGGGGTGGTGAACATCAGACCACTAATAACCGTACAAGTCATGCCGGCATGGCTCAAGACCATCCGAGAATCTACTGATCAGTCCATCAGTAATTCTCAATCAGCCCTGGCCAGGGACTTATGGTAATGACCAACCGATCACTTTGCGATATCAACTCCCTATACCGGGAGAGACGAATCCCTAACAGTCGCTCACCGCCTCCACGTGGCTCAGGACTGTGCCCAACTAAAATCTGTTTGCACGACTCCTTTGAACCGTGGTAGGGTAGTAATCAAAGCACAGTGGGAACTCACACGAAACAAATGACGACCTTAAGTCAACGGACTATCTGCACACATGTCACCTGAGAACTGCTATCTGACGTTAGGTATAAATACCATCCAGTCAGTTCTCGGTGAGTCCTATCCGGTGTACTCACACCCAGTGAGCATCTGTATACAATCTTAGGTGCACATCACCAATGGCTGCGGGACCAATCCATCGCCCCTCGTCAGGGTCTAGATATGTATACACTAGTCTACTCTGGAGTATCGATGCCCTGTCTCGATACTCCTGCGACTAGGGAATTCTAAGGATGTGCCTATTGATTATCCAGCTCCCACAAGTATGACTGCCGTCACAACGCCGGTAGTCAGGCAAACACCCTATGGGCTTTATCAACATGTTTATAAATACAAAGTAAAATATATCACACGTTAAGATAAAGTCAAACCAAATAGCGTACTATCATATTAAGCAAGATTGTCATGTACATACATATCCCTAGCATCCTATACAATGATGGCCTCTAGGGCATATATATCCAACAATCTCCCACTTGCACTAAGGCCTATAATTGGTGCAATGAGTACCCACTGTCTGCACTAGATCCAGTTGCTGGCGTACCGCATGCCCAACATCTCAAACAGCCTCTCAAACTGGACTTGAGGGATGGCCTTGGTGAATGGATCTGCCGTATTGTCTTTTGTGTCCACTCTCCGTACCTCGATCTCCTGACGATCCACAATCTTCCTGATCAGGTGAAACCGCCTTAAGATATGCCTGGATTTCTGATGGGACCTTGGTTCCTTCGCTAATGCTACAGCCCCATTGTTATCACAATACAAAGGTATTGGATTGGCAATGGACGGAACTACATGAAGTTCAGAGATGAACTTCCTCATCCAGACAGCCTCTTTTGCGGCTTCACTAGCAGCTATATACTCAGCCTCCATAGTTGAGTCTGCGATGGTATCCTGTTTGGAACTCCTCCAACATACCGCCCCTCTATTGAGGGTGAACACAAAACCCGAAATGGATTTAGAATCATCTTTGTCACTTTGGAATCCGGAGTCGGTAAAAGCCTCAACCTGGAGGTCCCCATTACCGTAAATCAAGAACATCTCCTTAGTCCTTCTCAGGTACTTGTGAATGTTCTTTACCGCTATCCAATGCTTCTCACCTGGGTCAGACTGATACCTGCTTACTACACTAAGTGCGTAAGCTACATCTGGTCTGGTACATAACATCGCATACATTATAAATCCTACTGCCGAAGCATAGGGTATAATTCCCATGCGAGCCCTCTCTTCATCAGTCTTTGGAGACATCTCTTTGGAGAGGGTGATCCCGTGACAAGCGGGTATATTACCGCGCTTGGAATCTTCCATACTAAATCTTTTTAGTATAGTGTCAATATACCTGGACTGTGAAAGTCCCAACATTCTATTAGATCTATCACGATAGATCTTAATGCCCAAAATGTAGGTTGCATCACCCAAGTCTTTCATGGAGAATTTCTGTGATAAGAAGAGTTTTACTGATTGTAGCATAGGGATATCATTCCCTATCAGTAGTATGTCGTCGACGTACAAAACGAGGAAGACTACTGCTCCTTCTACAATCTTCCTATAAATACATGGTTCATCTACATTTTTGATAAAGTCAAATTCTTTGACTGTCTCATCAAAGCAGATGTTCCAACTCCGCGATGCTTGCTTTAATCCATAGATGGATTTAAGCAACTTGCACACTCTTCCGCTGCTCCCACTATCTAAGAAACCTTCTGGTTGATCCATGTAAACACTCCCTTCTAAATGTCCATTTAGAAAAGCTGTTTTTACGTCCATCTGCCAGATTTCATAGTCATGGAAGGCATCAATGGCAAGCAGGATCCGAATGGATTTAAGCATAGCTACAGGTGAAAAGGTTTTATCATAGTCCAATCCTGGTCTTTGACGAAAACCTTTTGCAACGAGTCTAGCTTTGTAGGTTTCCACTTGTCCAAGTGCACCAATCTTCTTTTTGAAGATCCATTTGCATCCAACTGGTTTCACCCCAGGAGGAGCAACTTCTAAAGTCTATACTTTATTGGTGTACATGGATTCCATTTCGGATCTCATAGCATCCAGCCACTTCACCGAGTCAATACTCGTGATAGCCTGCTGAAAATTAGTAGGCTCATCATCATCGATGATGCAATCCTCTCGATCCCCATCCAGAAGAAAACCATAGTATCTTTCAGGAGGATGAGAAAGCCTACTAGATCTGCGTAGTGGTGTTGGTTCGTCGGGTTCTATTGAAACCTGAGATTCCACTATGTCCTCGGCAGCAGTTTGAGGTTCTGGAATTTCTTCCAGCTCTACCGCGCTCCCACTAATTTCTTTTGCAAGAAATTCGCTTTCTAAGAAGACAATGTGGCGAGCGACAAACACCTTTTGTTCTTCAGTGTGGTAGACCATGTACCCCCTTGAATGTTTGGGGTATCCTACAAACTTGCACAAAACCGATCGTGCCTCGAGCTTTTCCGGACTATGCTTTTTAACATATGCCGGACACCCCCATATCTTGATATACTTGAGATATGGTCTCTTCCCGCTCCACATTTCATATGGAGTGGTAGGCATAGACTTAGTTGGAACTCTATTCAATAAGTATGCTGCTGATTCTAGAGCAAAACCCCAGAAGAAAAGTGGCAACTCAGCACTACTCATCATTGAACGCACCATATCTAATAGCGTGCGATTCCTCCTTTCTGATACACCATTATGCTGAGGTGTATAAGGCGGAGTAAGCTGAGAGAGAATTCCATTCTCTTTTAAGCATTCAAGGAAACTGGTACTTAAGTATTCTCCACCTCGATCAGATCGAAGTGTCTTGATGCTTTTACCAGTTTGTTTCTCTACTTCATTTTTATACTCCTTAAACTTTTCAAAGGCATCGGATTTATGTTTCATTAAGAACACATGTCCATACCTAGAGAAGTCATCAGTAAAAGTGATGAAGTAGGAGTGACCGCTTCTTGCATGCGTAGACATTGGACCACATACTGTTAGTTGTATGTATGCCCTAGAGGCCAGTATTGCACAGATGATGTATATTATATTGGATGCTTGGACATATATAGAGATGACTTTCTTGCTCGATATGATAGTATGCTATCTGGTTACTCTTTATCTTAACATGTACACTAGTCTCTTTAAACTGTCTTATAGTTACATGTTGGTAAAGCCCTTAGGATGTGTACTTGACTACCTGGACTATGATACAGATCATACTAGTGGGGACATGGTAGTCCATAAGTACATCCTTCATGGTCCCTAGTCGTGGGTGTATCGAGACGGGGCATCGATATACCAGTGTAGACTAGCGTATACGCTTCTCGACCCATGAGATGGGCGATGGATGATCCCATATCCATTGGTGTTTGACATCAGAGATGGTGTACGGGTGCTCAGTGGAGACTGGGTACACTGGACGGACTCGCCGAGAACTCCCAGAGGGTATTATACCTCATTTCAGATGGCAGTTCTCAGGTGACACTTGTACAGGTTAGTCTGTAGACCCGAGATCGTCATAGAGTCTTGTGTGATTCCCACTGTGCTTTGATCTCCACCTTACCACGTCCATGAGGGCGTGCAAAACGGTGGTCTTTGGGTACAGTCCCGAGTCACATGGAGACAATGAGCGATAGGAGGGGTTTCGTCTCTCCCGGTATTGGGAGTTGATGTTGCGCTGTGCTCGATTGGCCGTAACAGGGAAGTCCCTGGCCAGGGCTGATCAGAGATTTGCTGGTAAGTGTTACCAGTAGTTTCTTGACCCGTTATGAGCCTCACATCGGCACGACTTATCGGTTATTGGGGTCTGACGTTTACCACCCCTAGACTTGATATGCGACGTATCAAACGAACAGACCGGACTGTACGGTAAGTGTTACTGGTTGGATTCACAGTAGTGTGAGCGGACTAGCTCGTCGATCTTCTGATCGCTCAATACCCGGATGGCCGTTACGTTTAGCAGACCGCTTGCGGCTTGTGGGTGCTTGATATGATCATCATCTGCTACCGGCGTATTGACGAGTCTTTAGAGTCCTACACAGAGGTTTCCTGGTTCAAGCGAAACGAAATAGGAGCGCATATGAGATATGTGCAGGACCGAGAATAATGCATGTATGTGATACCGCATTTCATTCTCGCGATATATGTTTCGATTGGTTATATTCGATATGACCTAGTTATCGAATCATTGATTCGATAAATCGATACATTGGATTCTAGTCGATTATGTGCGACATGACCGGATCATTGAATCAAATGTTGATTTAATGATTTGATGCATAATTATATATTTGATATATTGCATTGCATTAACTAGTATTGGTTCACTTTAAATGGATTTTCTCACTTGATGTACATGTTGTATATGTGATATACTTTTGTGCACATCTTTGTATCATGTTTGATGATACTTGCTCATTAGGTTAAGTGTGAAGTATTAAACCATGGTTAAGAGATGATTAGGGTTTTGCCTTTTTATTTATTTATTTGTTTATTTATTTAGAAAAGGTTTAGATGAGAATGGTGGCTTTCTTTGTCTCTTGTTGAAGTTTCTTGAAGCTTTGACAAAGTCCACCATCCTTATCTCATCCTTAACCCTAACCATTCCTATTAACCTTAGTTTAATCTCTACACTTGACCATGGTCAAGATATGATAAGTATTCATATTAGTTTCTTTTTCAAATAAGAAACTTATCATATTCTTTCTTCTTCATCATCTTCTTCTTCAAGAAAAGCTTGATGCCATCAATGGCAACTTGAGCAAAAGTGAGTGAAATCCAATTCTAAAGTGAACCCACCTCCTATTTCTTCACCCTCTACCTCTTGCCAAGTTGTTTTGGGTGTTTTCTTCACAAGTTTCACAACTTCGTGAAGTCGGAGCTTGAACTTGTGATGCCTCGACATAGATCGTCTTTGACACGAAGCCGACGACCTAGCTCGCCCGTTTCTCCGATGAAGCCGACGATTGAGTTCGGGATTCATGATGGACAGCGAGAGGACACCCACGTGGAGCTAAGAAAGTGGAGAACCGGATCTACAAAGGTTGTAGCATCTAACTTTTAGTTAAGTAGTTAACTAGATTAACTTTTCGCCTAGATTTCTAGTCAATGATCCGCATTAGGGTTTCTCGGCACCCATAATTTTTGAAATTGGCATGGTTGATGCCTTGTGAGACCTCTATAGTGTGCCTAGGAACCCTACACATACATCACTGTGTATAAGTCCCAAGAGTTCTGTGGCTCTTTCTCCGTATCCGGTGAACGGAGATTTGGTCATTTTTCCTTTGATACATGATTGACAAGTTGCATATGATGAATATTCAAACGGATCTAAATATCCATCTTTATGTAACTTAGTCAACCTTGTTTCGTTTATATGACCAAGTCTACAATGCCATAGGAAGGCTTGATTTGAATCTGGAGCCTTTCTTTTAAGTGTGTTTTGAATATTGAAAATTCGAGATTGATTAAGTATGAATATACCGTTTTCCAGTGTGCCATACCCAATCAGTTCTTGATTTAGGAGAATGTTCATGACATTTCTTTCAAGTGCAAAATTATATCCTTCATTAGATAACAAAGATACTGATATAATATTACACAACATACTGGGAATACAAAAACAGCTGTACAACACCAAAATGTGCCCACTAGTCAACCCTAGGTGATATTCCCCTATTGCAATAGCATCTACATGCATTCCATTGCCCATCCGGAGAGTCATATCACCTGTCCCCAGTACTCTACTATTTCTCAGATCCTGCAATGAATTACAGATGTGAGAACCAGAACCGGTATCAAGTACCCATGATGTAAAGTTTACTGAAAGACAATTTTGATTACGAACACACCTGAAGCAGAAGCAACAGCTTGCTTCTTGTCCTTGGCTTTGAAGGCCATACAGTCCTTCTTCCAGTGTCCTTGCTTGTGACAATAATAGCATTCGTTTATATCTGCCTTCATCTTTCCTGCCTTGTTCGTTCCCTGTACCTTCTTGACCCCGTCTTTCGGTTTGGTGGCTTTCATCTTCTTCTTCCCTTTAGCTTTCGCTTTAGATTTAGAAGTGGATTATTGGCCAACATACAGAACGGGGGTCTTCTCCTTTTTCAAGGAGGTCTCTGCTACCCTCAACATGTTGAGGAGCTTTGGAAGATCAGCTTCCATTTCGTGCATGTTGAACCTTAGCACGAACTGAAAGAAGGTGTGGGGAAGGGACTGCAAAATCAAGTCGATATGTAAATCATTCTCTAGCACGCATCCCAGGTTTGCGAGTTCCTCAATGAGGCTGATCATTTTGAGGACGTGCTCTCCTACAGGCGGTCCTGGAGCTAACCTCATCTGGAAGAGTTTCCTTGAGGTCTCGTACCTCGCGATACGGGAGTGCTCCCCATATAATTCCTTGCAATGGAGAAAGATGGATATAATATCCATACTCTCGTGCTGTTTCTGGAGTTCATTGTTCATGGACGCCAGCACGATACACTTAGCTCGCTCACAGTCTAGATCCCAGGTTTTGCGAACTTCCTTGTCCACAACTGAGGAATCTGGTCCTGGGATAAGGGGAGGAACAGCGGTGGTAACATATGCTACTTTGTCATAAGTCAGTGCAATGTTGACGTTCCTTAGCCAATCTTTATAGTTCTGCCCGGTCAGTATATTTTTTTCAAGTAATAGTTTTAGTCTTATCATGGTAGCTGCCAGAAAGAGAGAAAAGAAAACACTCAGCATTTGCTTCTTGCAAGTTTAGATTGGTTATTAGTTTATCTAAACAGGATGGCTCCCACTGTTTTCTCAAATCCTTCTTCAAAACCTAAAAGAAGAACGAGTCAGGATTTAATCACACGTCACAATACTTGCTTAACCTTTCAGCCAGGCCAGTGTTGGTACTTCGAAGGAGGTTTTTCAACGCTTTCGCGAAGTTCCTTAATTAAATAACCTCTTTTCCCTGGAGGCGTAGTCCTTCTAACACCTTTCTGGACACCTACTTGGTTTATAGCATTGATTGTTAAGTGAGAAAATTTCCCGAGAGTAATCCTACTCATCAGTGGGATCGGGATCCAACTATCATTGCATGATGTACTTGATGGAAGCCACTCTAGGCACCACACTCCAGAAGGAATGCTAAATCTGCAAGTTTCCTTTATGTTTGAAACTCCTGATATGATTTTTACCCAAGCTCTTATGACCTTGACGTAAGCCAACAAATCATAAGACGCAAGTTAAGTTCTACCCGTCATTGTCCTGATTAATTTAGGTATATCGTACATGCCCTTGACGTAGGCCAATAAGGCTGTACGTCTGTCCTATACTAATGCATCTATCTATGCAACAAATAAGCAAACCACACTACTACCATCCACTATGCCTTGACGTAGGCCAACAAGCATAGCATGAATACGATGTGCTGTCTATTAGAAACGACAGAGGGTTACGGCTGGTTTTTTGGCAAAAAACCGTTAACGTAGTGAACTTGATATGATCGAAGGAACCATGATAGCCTTTATTAAAGGGAGTGGTTTAAGCTCCGTATTTAAAATTTGCTTTTTGAAGAAAATCGAGTGGTTTTGAAATTGTTCCAATGATTCAGTTTAGGTTTTATTTTCTTTGCATTAATAATAATGCGTCCCATCATTAACCTATCATTACAGATAACAACGAAAATACAACGTCCTCCTATGCCATCCGCATTCGCCACGAGGTCCCGTCATCACCCGTTAGGTTATTTAACTAACGGCAGAGCGGGGGCTGGGCTAGCGCGGGTGTAAAACATAAGTGACGTCTAAATAGCTATCATATATTGATATTGTACATTCGTCAGACGCAATAATAAGCATTCCAGATCACAGATGAACTTTATTGGATATACAAGCAATCCGTGTTTCTTTTGAGCCTGCAACGAAAGACGGATTACACAGTTGTGATGAATAGCCATTACCCCACCCCAGACCCCTACAGGTACGGCAAACTACCCGCCAAGTACCCAAAGTGAAGCGGTCTCCCTCAACAACGTGAGTAGGCCACTAAACACTTCGAAATACCCGGTAGTTTGTGCACCCCACCTTGGGTCTATCCTAGGAGCAAAAACAGTAAAAAGAAATAATACAACGGTGGCTACAACCGCAACCTGGATGTGCCCCGCAAAATAATATTACAATTTATTACAATTACATCGAATGAATTAATACAATAACCCATCACAAAACCCCGGCTAATCATCACAACAATCCAATACAGTTCATAATCACAAACAGTTAAAACATTACAGATATGTGCAACCCCCTGCCAACCGACATACTAGCAGTTAGGGGAGGTTTACGAACGCATAATACAGTTCACAGATATAATCAAATAAGCAAACATCGTATAATTTCGATCGATCAAACCCTTTAGATTCTGCTCCAAAACATCTCTGTAAACCTGAGACCTGAGCAAAAAATAAACATTCCAGAAAAGACAAAATATTCACAGAAGAGTTACTGGGGAGATTTGGGGTGAATCGGGCTCAACTCGGCCGCGGATCCGCGGCAGATCGGTGGGATCGGCCGTGGTTCCGCGGTGTGTTGGATGATTCATGCACCTAAATTTCTCCAGTGTTCTTAGATTTCCCTGTAGTTTATTCTGGAGGTCCCTGAAAAAAATTTTGGACCTCAATTTAAAATCTACAGAAACTATGTGAATACGATATATTTTCCGGTTCGTTTTGCGTTCAAAATTCATACGACTTTGCAGATGAGTTAATTATTGTTTAGTGAGGCTCTGATACCACTGTAAGTCGATGTGCAACACCCCACGAGTTGCGGGGAGGCGGAAATATGAAAAACGATCTTGTTCTTTAAGCATGCATTGACTAACCGAAGATCTTTGCTAAACAATAATTAACAACAACCATAGAAGTTCTTAGCTACTATGAAAAGAGATTATACCTAGTGAATCGTGTCCTTCATCTTTTCGTTCTCTACGTCCTCCTCGGCCTCCTCTAAGTGATAGATGATCCACCCGAGAACCCTAATCCAAGCTTCACCTCCAAACTTGAGATAACTAAGTTTCTCTAGTTGCTAATCAAAGGAACTAAGATGATATAGAGTTAGGTTATGGAGTGTTTAGTCTATTCTAATTCTTGGTCTCAACTCATGAGAGGTAGGATTAGGGTTTGAAGAAAGAGTGAGCTTGAGGAGAGAGAAGGTGGAGATGATAATGAAATGAAAATACTTCTCAGTTGAATATATATGAATCATAATGAATTATCAAATAAATGAATAAATATGATTATTCATCATGCTTCATTAATTCAATATGAGTGATTCACTATATGAGTCATTAAGCATTTAATGATGCATTAATGATATGATGAATCACACAAAATGAGTCACAATTGCATTTAATAATAATGCCGCCTAAACCCTCAAGTCACCATGCTTCTAGAAGCTTCCCGGAAAATTACGAGAACGCCCCTCCTATCCGTGAAAACACGGAAAAGCTTTAGACTGTATAAATTCAATAACCCGATAATAGAATCTGGCTTAAACCAAAACCGGCTAGTAAAAACTGTCTGAACGTCGTACGTGCGTTTAAACACGTATGCGTCCGAACCCTAGAATATAAACCATGGGTGAGTTAGTGTCATGCACTAACTCATGTAGAGACTTAACTAGGGTAAGAATAAAGGTTGAGTTAATAAATATCTTTAGCATGACAAAAATGGTGGACTTAGTCAATGGTTATCCACAAGCTTTCTCAAAGCTTCTACCATGACAAAATCCATCCAATTTTGATTTACTTTGATAAATATAAGCCCAAGGATTATCCTAACTATAGTGTAAGTCTCATACACCCATCATGCATGTATCATCAAGCATGATACAATTTAAATGTACATTAATATATATCTCATATATATTATATGCACACAAGTGAGGAAAAAAATACTTAGTGAGAAAATATTAGTTAATGTAAATTAATATATCAGATATATAATTATACATTAAATTATCAAATCAACACTTGATTTAATAATCCTGCTATATTACATACAACCGACTAATACCTTATGTAACAACTTATCGAATCAACACTTGATCCGATAACCCGGCTATATCACATATAACCGACCGATGTCACAAATCACGAGAATGGAATGCGGTATCACATACGCGCATTAATTTTGGTCCTGCACCTATCACATATGTGCTCCTACTCCGTTTCGCGTGAACCAGGAAACCTCTGTGTAGGACTCTAAAGACTCGTCAATACGCCGGCAGTAGGTGATGATCATATCAAACACCCATAAGCCGCAAGCGGTCTGCTAAACGTAACGGCCACCCGGGTATTGAGCAATCAGAAGATCAACAAGCAAGCCTTCTCACACTCCTGCGAATCCAATCAGTAACACTACCGTACAGTCCGATCTCTTCGTCTGATATGTTGCATATCACAACTTGGGGGTGGTCTAATGTCAGACCCCAATAGCCTGATAAGTCATGCCGATGCAAGGTCCATAATGGTTCGAGAAACTACTGATAACACTTACCAGTAGATCTCAGCAACCCTGGCCAGGGATTTCCTGTTATGTCCAATCGAGCATAGCGCAACATTAACTCCCAATACCGGGAGAGACGAATCCCCTCCTATCGCTCATTGCCTCCATGTGACTCGGGACTGTACCCAAAAACCACCGTTTTGCATGATCTCTTGACCATGGTAAGGTGGAAATCAAAGCACAGTGGGAATCACACAAGACTCTATGACGATCTCGGGTCGACAGACTAACCTGTACAAGTGTCACCAGAGAACTGCTATCCGACGATAGGTATAATACCATCTAGGAGTTCTCGGCGAGTCCGTCCAGTGTACCCAGTCTCCACTGAGCACCCGTGTACCTTCTCTGATGTCAAACACCAATGGATGTGGGATCATCCATCGCCCATCATATGGGTCGAGAAGCGTATACGCTAGTCTAGTCTGGAATATCGATCCCCTGTCTCGATACTCCCACGACTAGGAACTATTATAGGGTGTACTTGTGGACTACCATTGGCCCCACTAGTATGATCTCCATCATTATCCTAGTAGTCAAGTACACATCCTAAGGGCTTTGTCAACATGTGAAAGAAAGACAGTATCACGTATACAAGTCAATATGTTAAGACAAAGAGCAACCAGATAGCATACTATCATATCGAGCAAGAAATTCCTCCCTATATATGTCCAAGCATCCACTACAATATACATCACATGTACAGTAATGGCCTCTACGGCATACATATAACTAACAGTGAGAACCCCCTATAGGTCGACATCCAATGCCTAGTACCTTTGATACCATATAGGGTTACGTCAGCGCCCCGGCCATCAATCCGTGGCCAAACGTGGAACAAAAACTTTTTAAAACCCGGAGCTAACGGAACCCGATTCCCGGATCGAACCATTAACCCTATACTAGTTATCATAAAGGAGTTTAAAGATTATACCGATCGATCCGTGTCCTTCGGTCTTCAACTTCTGCCTCAAGATCCTCACGGCTGCCTCGAACAAGTTTGATCTCCGGTCTCCCTTATCGAAGACGATCCACATCGAGAATTAGTAATACGAGCTCCCGCATCAAAACCGAAGCAACTCAGGCATCCAGTTTGCTAGCCTAGATACTCAAGATGAAGTAGTGAGTGTGTGTGAATACTTTGTCTCAATTCACCCATAGATTTGGGTGGAGATGATGAAGCTTCCATGAGGTGAGAAAGTGTGAGCACTAGAATTTTTGGCTTGTAAAAAATGTCTCTGTTGTTTTTTGTTGTTGTTGTGATTGTAATGAGTTATTTGTGTGTGTGCGTGTTGTAAACTAAAGAAAATCCTCACTACTAAATATCTTCTCACACCCAACATTAATATCTCCTTACCCATCATGACAACTCATGACTCATATGCATGTGTCACGAATTGCCAGCACAAGAATTAGCCAAAAATCTAAGACAAAAATCACACTCACACTTTCACATAATCAAATATGTAAACAAAATGTTTAATGGAAAAAAGAAAATGGCAAACTCAAAAGTGATCTTGTAATAAATTACAAGATTACCCCTCATCAGTATATACATATCCGCATCCGTATTCCAACTGAATACGAATACAACGAGACGAAAATAATCCAACAATATAATACTAGGATCCGGCTTAAACCAAATTCCACCAGTATTATCCGTCCGATCATGATCCGTGCACCAGTGCACGTATATGATCGAACCCTGCCATAAAACCATACGGTCTCTACAACGTTTCGCCCGAACCAGGGAAACCCTCTCTGTGGGACTCTAAAGACTCGTCAATACGCTGGCAGTGGGTTTAACCACAAGCACATCAGTGGCACTAGTTGTACGTAACGGCTACCCAGGTATTGAGCGAAAGGGAGGCAGACGAGCGAACTCATCCTGAAACCCTACTGAGCCTTACACTGACAATATCCATACAGTCTGGTCCGTTCATCTATGAGTATCGCACATCGAGTCTAGGGGGTGGATAAAATCAGACCCTAATAACGCGACATTTAGTGCCGGCATGAAACGTATCACCAACTGAGAAACTATCGATCCTAAATCGGTAATTCTCGTCTACCACAGTCGAGGATTTCTGGTGATGGCCATCCGTGCACACTGCGACATCAACCCCCAATACCGGGAGAGACGAATCTCTTGACGATCCGCTCACTGCTTCCATGTGGCTCGGGACTATGCCCAACTAAAACCTGTTTGCACGACTCCTTTGAGCCGTGGTAGGGTAGTAATCAAAGCACAGTGGGAACTCACATGAGAAAAATGACAATCTCAGGTTGATAGACTAACCTGTACACTTGTCACCTGGGAACTACTATCTGACAATAGGTATAATACCAACTAGCATGTTCCCGGCGAGTCCGTTCGGTGTACTCATAACCCAATGAGCACCTGTATACATCTTAGGTGAACCAACTCACACCAATGGCTTGTGAGACCGACCACCGTCCCTCATCGGGGTCTTGATCCATATACACTAGTCTACCCTTGGAGTATCGATGCCCAGTCTTGAAACTCCTACGACTAGGGACACTTTAAGGATGTGCTTATAGACCACCCAACTCTCACGTATATGATCCCCATCATACTGCTGGTAGTCAAGCATGAATCCTATAAGCTCTATCAACATGTAATAGTGATCTGTAATGTCACCTGAAGCATATACACAATGATAAAGACAAACCAGATAACATACTATCATCTCGAGCAAGACTGTTCTACCGGTATAGGTCCTCCCTCAATCATTGCAATCACGTGCCTGTGATCCAATAATTGACTTGATGGCACTATAGCCAACAGTTCCCCTGGTCGTGTAGATAGCCTGTGCAATAAAAACCTGGACCCCTACGAGCGCGACAAGTTACCCGCCAACCCGAGAAGTGAGGCAACCCCAATCAACAAAGTGAATGGGCCACCCAACACTTCACGTAATCCCGTAACTTGAGCATCTCTCCGTGGGTCATCCTGTACCCCCTACAAGTGCGGCGAATCGCCCATCAATTCTAGAGTTAGACCCTCTCCGTCTCAACGCCATGAGATGCAGGCCTGTTGCCCTCTAGAATTCGTCTATTCAAGCACTCCACCATAGGGTAATCTTAGAACAGAAAAGAAAAGTATATACAATGGTGACATCGACCTCAACCCGGTCGTGCCCCAATAAAAGAATATACAATCAGGCAGAGACAGCAGTCTACATGTCGGACGCTCGCCCCGCAATTCAGAATATACAAATGAATCTGAACTGTACTACTACCACTGCACCACAAGCTATCCACCACGACAACCGATCCACAATTTCAGCACAACACAGAACATCAACGTGAATATCACGTTCTCACACCCGTCTAATTAAACATATAGCAACTAGTCGGGTTATACCGCTCAATGATATTCACGGTCACAGATATATCACATGCACTGATAAACACACACTTAAAATTTCGATCGACAAAACCTTTCCACATTGGCCCCCAAAAGCAATCCAGCACTCAAACAAATCTGGGCCAATACCAAATATCCCAAAAATCATATTTCCAACTTGTAGAGTGCCAGAAGAAGTTTAGCGCACAGTGGCCTCAAAAAAGCCGCGGAACCGCTGCCAATAGGCATTAAACGCGGCGGTTCTGCGACCACTTTGTGGGCTCACGTGCCCAAATTTCTTGTGGTTCTCTAAATGTGACTGCACGTATTTTTAAGACCCTCTGAAAGATTTTTTGAACACATTTTAAAATCGACAGCGGGCACTATCAAATGGAAATACGATTCGGAAAACTTGGTCAATCGATATTTTAACCTTGTGTAAACTAGTTAGTAATGGTTTTTGGGGTGGCTCTGATACCATGTTGGGTTACGATAACGCCCTGGCCATCTGCCGTGACCGGTGCGGAACAAAAACTGGCATTTAAAAACTTGGCGCTAACGAAACCCACTAGAATCGAACCATAAACCCTATACTAGTAAACTACAAAGAGCAAAACTACTATGATAGAAGTGTTATACCGAATGATCTGTGTCCTTTGATCTTCTACCATCTTCCTTAGCTCCTAGAGATCTCTTGGATCGAGCTTGATCGCCGTTCTCCCTCCATCGAAGGTGATCCACCCGAGGGAAACGATGCAGGCTCCAGCTTAGTCTAGCGAAGCAACCGACGCTTCATGTTCGCTAGCAATGGAGAGTGGGGATGTAGGAATATATCACTATCTTTTTCTCTCATATCTCATATGCTCAAGTGAGCAATCAAAGAAGAGGAAGAAAGAGGTGAGGTAAACCATGGGCATGAGCAACTCAAGAAAAATGGCTAAGTCTCCAAGAGCAAGAGAGAGTGTCAAAGAATGAAGCAAGTGAGTGTATCTAATATATAAAATATCTCCACAAATATCAACCATGGTAAATATCTCTAAAAATAACCAATAAAGAATCAAGGGCCATACACCTCAACATATCTCAATCATGCTCATGCCACCTCACCCTTCCACCTCATCAACAAATAACAAGTGATTTTCTAAAAATAAAATAAAACAATGAGGTGTCCAACTTCTAGAAGATATTCCGTATAAATACGGAATACAATCCGGTATACGTATCGAAATACATATACGCGTATTCGTATAAAAATAGGAACAGCCAAGAGAGAAAATGAATAGTGAACAATAATACTAGAATACATATATATAGATAAATATATATATATATATATATTATTAAATCAAAACCTGATTTAACAATCCGGCTTAATCCTAAGCCGCTAGTATTATCAATTGTCCGATTAAAGTCTGTGTAGCCTGTACACATATTTAATCGGACACCTGTATGTACCAACATACGTCATCTACATCAAATCTCCTGAACCGTGAAAACCCTCTGTGTGGGACTCTAAAGACTCGTCAATATGCTGGCAGAGGGTTTAACCACAAGCACGTCAGCGGCACTAGCTGTACGTAACGGTTATCCAGGTATTGAGCGAAAGGAAGGCCGACGAGCAAACACATCCGAACCCCTACTGAGCCTGTCCGTGACAATCTCCGCACAGTCCGGTTTATTCGTCTAAGAGTATCGTATATCGGGTCTAGGGGTGGATAAAGTCAGACCCCTAATAACGCTATATTTCGTGTCGGTATGTAGCCCGTCACCTACTGAGAAACTACTTATCCAAATCAGTAATTCTCATCTACCTTGGCCAAGGATTTCTGGTGATGGCCACCCGTGCACAACACGACATCAACCCCTAATACCGGGAGAGACGAATCCCATACAATCCGCTCACTGTCTCTATGTGGCTCAGGACTGTACCCAATTAAAACTTGTTTGCATGACTCCTTTGAGCGATGGTAGGGTAGTAATCAAAGCATGGTGGGAACTCACACGAGATAAATGACAATCTCCCAGGTCGACAGACTAACCTGTACACAAGTCACCTAGAAACTGCTATCTGATAATAGGTATAATACCAACTAGTATGTTCCCGGCGAATCCATCCAGTGTACTCATAACCCAATGAGCACCTGTATACTATCTCAGGTGACTAACTGACACCAATGGCTTTTAAGACCGGCCACCGCCCCTCGTCGGGGTCTCGATAAGTATACACTAGTCTACTCTGGAGTATCGATGTCCAGTCTCGATACTCCCGCGACTAGGGATGTTTAAGAATGAGCTTATAGACCACCCAGCTCCCACGTATATGATCGCCATCATAATGTTGGTAGTCAAGAAAGAATCATATGGGCTCTATCAACATGTAATAGTGATCTGTAATACCTCATAATGCATGTACATGATGATAAAGGCAAACCAGATAGCATACTATCATTTTGAGTAAGACTGTTATATCCGAATAGGTCGTCCCTCAATCATCATAATCACCTTCCTGCGATTACAATAATTACCTTGAGGGAACTATAGCCAACATCCTGGCCCTCTTGTTGGCTCGATACCTGAGCCACTTATGCCTTAATTTTTCCGTTTTGAGCACTTGGTAAGCTTCGGCCCTCCGAGAAGACGCCGTAGACCGATTGACAGAGAGTCTAGAAAATACGCCTGCTTGTGCACTTGTTGGAGTTGTCGCCTAAGCTCATCCACGACGTTTGATGATGCCATTCGTACTGGCAGTCTTGCCCCCAGCCGAAGTGCCAGAGAGTAATTCGGACACCGTCTTAAGTTTGGGTTGTGGTGCCTTAGCGATCACAGCGTTCGGCCTCTTACCCCTTGAGACCGGATTGGCTACCTGGTTTGCCGGGATTTTTTCTATACAAGCGCTCCTGGTAGGGTAGATGATGACGGAACCAAATTGACGAGGCGGTTCCTCCCATTGCCGAATGAGACTTGCAGGGAGAACCACGCGGGCATTGATCTTGAACACATAGGGAATCGGAGTGGCGTCAGAAACGAAGCTCGTCTTGGGAGACATGATTGCTGAGTTCGAGATTGTGACTGAAAGCTGTTAACCTGTACACACGAGAAAAAAATGACTTCAGTACAAGAAATCGATATATATGTTGATTGAGTTCGCATGAACGATTAACCCGAAATATGGGAGGCGAGAAAAGGTCCTACCGGGTGTGCCAGAATCTGTAGGGTTGGTGTTTTTCGTCACCCTATTGAGATGGGAATGTGTGCGCTTATCAAGTGTATACAGATTCCCCCTGTCTAGGGTAGACCGGGGTTTATTAATTGTGGGGAACCGAATCTTCGACAGCCGCGGACTAAGTTGCCGTTAATCATCCCTCACTTTTGGATCGAGAAAACCTCTGATTGACGGGTCAAACTGGTCATGCGAACTCAATGTACCGTGCGCATGTTGTGTTTTGAAGGGTTTTGGATATATCGGGGGCCTTACAGAGTTTATGGGGGTCCTGCTACCCGGATAGCGGGGTGGGGATCAAGGGAGTGAGCAGACCTCTTGCGGTGTGCAGGACAGTGTCCTTTATAGAAATTTTTTCTAATGAGGGAGGTATTTTTAGTGAGGAAAAAGAAAAAAAAGAGGTGAGTAGCGTCTTAAGGACGCGTAAGCGCTGGGCGTCAGCGCCTCACGTGCCCGGCACGTAGGCACTGGGCGTCAGCGCCTCACACGCCCGGCACGTGGGCACTGGGCGTCAGCGCCTCACGCGTCTGGCATGTAAGCGTTGGGCTCCAGCGTCACGTGGGCGCTGGGCACCAGCGCCTCACGCGCCCGGCACGTAGGCGCTGGGCGCCGACGCCATATAGGCGCTGGGCGCCACGTGGGCGCTGGGCACCTGCAGAAAGAAAGGGCTTAGCCCCGGAATTAGGAGTTGAACTCCCGAAAAGGATTTTTATTATAGAGTTCAACTCCAAAAGAATTCTTATTATGGAGTTAACCTCCAAAAGATTTTAAATGGAGTTAAACTCCTAAAGGGATTTTATTTATGAAGTTAAACTCCCAAAAGGGTTTTGAGTGGAGTTAATCTCCCAGAAGTCTTCGAGGGTGATCAAAAAAGACCCCTTTCTTCTTTCTTGAGCCCTGGATCCTCTCCTAAGCCTCGGATCTTCCCCAAAGTGGGATTTGGGGAGATGGGTCTCCTTCTTCCTCCTTTCTTTTGGCTGGATCATAGAGAAAATGGGGTGAGACTTAAAAATCTCCTCTTTTAGAGATTTGATAGAAGATCTGAGCTCCCCTTCGTGGGTTTCATGGTGAAAAACTATTTCTTTTTAGGAAAAGAAGAGTTAAACTCTTAATTTAATTCAGAAAAGAGAAGAAGGTTTAGAACCTTGAGGAAGGAGAAGGAAGCACAAAACCCTAATTTTTTTTAAGAGAGTGAAAAGTTGTCCTTAATTTTTCATCGTGTTTGCCTTTATAGGCTACACACTTTACATATAGCCCCTTGGGCTTTACCAAATGGCACTTGTACTACCTCATGCCTTATGTGCTTATTTCCTTTTGCACATAAACCATGAGGTTTACAAAATTTTGGCTTTCTGCCCATTTTTCATACATTTATTTATAAAATATTGCATTAAACTAATTTATTGCTTCATTCTTAGTATGGAGCCGCCCCTTCCATTCTTGGGCTTGGGCCCACGTCGCTTGAGCTTGGGCCTGCTTGGCTGGAGGTTGGCTGACTTTGACTTGGTTAACCGAGATTAATTTTTGCCCCAACAAAGAGGTGGTTAACATCAGACCCCTACTAACCCGATAAGTCATGTTGGTGTGACTCAAGACCATCCGAAAAACTACTGATCTAACTATCAGTAATTCCCAACTGCCCTGGCCAGGGACTTATGTTGTTGACCAACCAAACACAGTGCGACATCGACTCCCTATACCGGGAGAGACGAATCCATAACAATCACTTACTGCCTTCATATTGCTCGGGACTATACCCAACTAAAACATGTTTGCATAACTCCTTTGAGCCGTGGTAGGATAGTAATCAAGCACAGTGGGAACTCAAACGAGACAAATGACGATCTCAGGTCTACAGACTATTTATACACATGCCACATGAGAACTGCCATTTAATGCTTAGTATAATACCATCCAACAGGTCCCGACGAGTCCGTCCAGTGTACCCACCCACAGTGAGCACATGTATACAATCTTAGGTGAAACACACCAATGGCTGTGGGACTAAGCATTGCCCCTCGTCCAGATCTAGAAACGTATACACTAGTCTACTCTGTAATATCGATACCCTATCTTGATATTATTACGACTGGGGACACTTTAAGGATGTGCTTATAGACTACCCACCCTCTATAAGTATAATCGCCATCACAATGCTGGTAGTCAAGCAATAATCCTACGGGCTTTATCAATATGTATAAACAATACGTAATAACTAACAAAATATACGCGCATGTTAAGATAAAGGTAAAATATACCCTATCATTTCGAGCAAGATTGTCATGTACATATTTATATCCATAGCATCCATTACAAATAATGGCCTCTAGAGCATACATATTCTACAATCTCCCACTTGCACTAGGGCCAGTTATTTGCATAGCGCATCCCCAACATCTTGAACAGCCGCTCGAACTGTGCTTGAGGTAAGGCCTTCATGAATGGATCCGCTGTGTTATCTTTTGTGTCCACTCTCCGAACCTCGATCTCCTTGCGATCCATGATCTCCCTGATCAGGTGATACCGCCTCAAGATATGTCTGGATTTCTGATGGGACCTTAGATCCTTTGTTAAAGCTACAGCCACATTGCTATCGCAATACAATGGTATTGGACTGGCAATGGACGGAACCATCTGAAGTTCAGAAATGAACTTTCTCATCCAGACCGTCCCTTTTGCGGCATCGTTAGCAGCTATGTACTCAGGTTCCATCGTTGAGTCTACGACGGTGTCTTGTGTGGAATTCTTCAAACATACCGCCCCTTCATTGAGGGTAAACAAATAACCCAGGATAGATTTAGAGTCATCCTTATCATTTTGGAAGCCAGAGTCGGTAAAAGCCTCGATTTGGAGGTCCCATTACCGTACACTAAGAATATCTCCTTAGTCCTTCTTAAGTACTTGAGAATGTTCTTTACTGCTATCTAATGCTTCTCACCAAGGTTGGATTGATACCTGCTTACCACACTAAGTGCGTAAGCTACGTCTGGTCTGGTACATAGCATCACATATATTATAGATCATACCGCCGAAGCGTAGGGTACAATGCTCATGCGAGCCCTCTCTTCATCGGTCTTTGGAGACATCTCTTTAGAGAGGGTGATCCCGTGACAAGCGGGTAAATTACCGCATTTGGAATCTTCTATACTAAACCTCTTTAGTATGCTATCGATATACCTGGACTGTGAAATTCCCAACATTCTTTTAGACGTATCACGATAGATTTTAATCCCCAGAATATATGAGGTATCACCCAAGTCTTCTATGGAGAACTTCTGTAAGAAGAAGAGCTTGACCGATTGTAGTATATGGATGTCATTCCCTATCAGGAGTATGTCATCCACATATAATACGAGGAAGACGACTGCTCCACCTATAATCTTCCTATAAATGCACAATTCATCTACATTTTTGATAAAGTCAAATTCTTTGACCGTCTCATCAAAGCAGATGTTCCAACTCCGTGATGCATGCTTCAATCCATAAATGGATTTAAGCAACTTGCATACCTTTCCGCTGCTCCCACTGTCTAAAAACCCTGTGGCTGATCCATGTAAATGCACTCTTCTAAGTTTTCATTTAGAAAAGCGGTTTTCACATCCATCTGCCAGATATCATAGTCATGGAAGGCAGCAATGGCAAGTAGGATCCAAATGGATTTAAGCATAGCCACTGGAGAAAAGGTTTCATTATAGTACAATCCTGGTCTTTGACAAAAACCTTTTGCAACAAGTCTAGCTTTATAGGTTTCTACCTGTCCATCTGCATTAATCTTCTTTTGAAGATCCATCTGCATCCAACGGGTTTTACCTTAGAACAAGCAACTTCCAAAGTCCATACTTTATTGGTGTATATGGATTCCATCTCGGATCTCATAGGATCCAGCCACTTCACCGAGTCTTTACTCGTAATAGCCTGCTGAAAATTAGTAGGCTTATAATCGTCGTTGATGCAATCCTCTTGATCCCCATTTATGAGAAACCCATAGTATCTCTCAGGAGGATGAGAATGCCTACAAGATCTGCGGAGTAGTATCGGTTCGTCGGGCTCTATTGAAACCTCGAGTTCTACTAAGTCTTCAGTAGTAGTTTGTGGTTCTGGAATTTCTTCCAGTTCTACTGCACTGCTACTAATTTCTTTTGCAAGAAATTCATTTTTTAAAAACACTATGTGGCGAGCGACAAACACCTTTTATTCTTCAGTGTGGTAGATAAAATATCCCCATGTATTCTTTGGGTATCCCACAAACTTGCATAAAACTGATCGTGTCTCAAGCTTGTCCGGATTCTATTTTTTGACAAAAATTGGACACCCCTATATCTTAAGATACTTATGACATGGTCTCTTCCCACTCCACATCTCATATGAAGTGGTAGGCACAGACTTATTTGGAACCCTATTCAATAGGTATGCAGCTGATTCTAGCGCAAAACCCCAAAAGGAAAGTGGCAACTCAGCACTACTCATCATGGAATGCACCATATCGAGTAGCGTGCGATTCCTTCTCTCTGATACACCATTATGCTGAGATGTATACGGAGGAATAAGCTGAGAAAGAATTCCATTCTCTTTTAAGTATTCAAGGAAAGTGGTACTTAAGTATTCTCCACCCCGATCAGATCGAAATATTTTAATACTTTTACTTGTTTGTTTCTCTACTTCATTCTTATACTCCTTGAATTTCTCGAAGGTCTCGAATTTATGTTTCATTAAGAATATATGTCCATACCTTAAGAAATCATCAGTAAAAGTGATGAAGTAGGAGTAACCACTTCATGCATGTGTAGATATCGGATCACATATGTCGTTGTGTATGAGTCCCAGGAGCTTAGTGGCTCTTTCTCCATGTCCTGTGAACAGAGATTTGGTCATCTTTCCTTTGATACATGATTGACAAGTTTCATATGATATATATTCGAACGGATCCAAATATCCATCTTTATATAACTTATTCGACCTTGTTTCATTAATATAACCAAGTCTACAATGCCATAAGAAGTCTTGGTTTGAATCTAGAACCTTTCTTTTGAGTGTGCTTTGGATATTGAAAACTTGATATTGATTATGTATATACCCTTATCCATTGTACCTGACCCAATTAGTTCTTGATTTAGGTGAATGTTCATGACATTTCTTTCAAATGCAAAATTATATCCTTCATTAGACTACAAAGATACTTATATAATATTACACAGCATACTTATTACACAAAAACAGCTATACAACACCAAAATGTGTCCACTCGTCAAACCCAGGTGATAATCTCCCACTGCAACAGCATCTATGTTTGCTCCGTTGCAACCCTTAGGGTCATATCACTTGTCTTCAGCACTCTACGGTTTCTCAGTGCCTGCAAAGAATTACAAATATGAGAACCAGAACCAGTATTTAGTATCCATGATGTAGAGTTAACTGAAAAACAATTTTCAATCATAAACACACCTGAAACCGAAACATGAGCTTGCTTCATGTCCTTGCCTTTGGATTTAAAAGCCTTACAATCCTTCTTCCAGTAACCTTTCTTGTGACAGTAATAGCACTCATCCTTTCCATCTTTCACTCTCCCCGAATTGTTCGTTCCTTGCACCTTTTTGACACCTCCTTTCGGCTTTGTGGGGTTCTTCTTTTTCTTCC
The DNA here is from genome assembly GCA_030015575.1 of Agapanthus africanus. Taxonomy (NCBI): domain Eukaryota; kingdom Viridiplantae; phylum Streptophyta; class Magnoliopsida; order Asparagales; family Amaryllidaceae; genus Agapanthus; species Agapanthus africanus. The sequence continues at coordinate 136,342,630 of CM057347.1, read as the reverse complement.
CCTTTGCTTTCGCTTTGGATTTAGAAGAGGAAGATTCCCCAACAATAAGAACAGGTATTTTCTCCTTTTTCAAGGAGCTCTCAGCTACCCTCAACATGTTGAGGAGCTTTGGAAGATTCGGTTCCATCCCGTGCATGTTGAAATTCAGTACGAATTGAGAGAAGGTGTGAGGAAGGGACTGTAGAATCAAGTCAATATATAACCCGTTCTCTAACACGCATCCCAGGTTTGCAAGCTCTTCAATGAAACAGATCATCTTTAGGACGTGTTCTTCTACAGGTGATCTGATAGCTGACATCATCTGGAATAATTTCTTTGAGCTCTCGTACCTTGCGATACGATAGTGCTCTCCATACAAATCCTTGCAATGGAGGAAAATGGATTTAATGTCCATTTTTTCATGCTGATTCTGATGTTCGTTATTCATTGAAGCCAGCACAATGCACCTAGATTTTTTTCAATCCAGGTCCTATGTTTTGCGGACCTCGATGTATGCAACCGTGGAATCCGGCCCTGGGACAAGGGTTGTAGTACTGGTGAGGACATATGCCACTTTGTCATAAGTGAGTGCAATATTGACGTTCCTCAGCCAATCATTATAGTTTGGCTCAGTCAGTGTATTTTTCTCAAGTAATAGTTTAAGTCATGTCTTGGTTGCTGCCAGAGAGAGAGAGAGAGAAAAGAAACACTCAGCGTATATTCTTGTAAGATTAGATTGGTTTATTATCTTATCTAACCAGGATGACTCCCGCCGTTTCCTCGAATTCTCCATCAAACCTTAAAAACAGAATTAGTCTGGATCATTTACACTTTACAAGTTCGCTAACCGTTCAGCCATGTGGGTGTTGGTAAGGTTCCCCGTGCTCTCACACGAACCTAATTAAAATAAACCTCATTTCCGCAGAGGCGTAGCCTCGTTAACACTTTCTAGATACCTAATAGGTTAACTATTTATGAAGTGAAAAATATCTCCCAAGAGTTGTCCTACTCATCAGTAGGATTGAGATCCAACTATCATTGCGTGATGACCTAGATGGAAGCTACTCTAGTCACCACACTCCAGAAGGTATGCTCAATCTGCAAATTTCCGTTATATTTGAAACTCCCGATATGGTTTTTTCTCTAAGCTCTTATGACCTTGACGAAGGCTAACAAATTATAAGATGCAAGTCAAGTTCTTCCCGTCATTATCCTGATTAATTTAGATCCACCTGTACTCGCCCTTGATGAAGGCCAACAAGGCTGTACGACTATCCTAAATCAATCCATCTATCTATACTACAAACAAGTAACATATCGCTACCGTTTGCTATGCCTAAACGAAGGCCAACAAATATAGCTAGAATACGATGTGCTACTCATTTGAAATGACGGAGGTCTACGGCTGATTTTTGCGAAAACCTTGAACGTAATGAATTTGATATCGTTGAAGGAATGATAACTTTGAAAAAAAGTGGTTCAAGCTCCGCTTTTTAAAGAGTGTTTTGAAAAGAACCGAATGGTTTTTCAAATTGTTCCAACAACATCTATTTAGGTTTATTATCTTTCATTAATGAAGATTAATGTGGTCCCAACAATTTAAATCTTATCACACCAGAAAACAACGAAAATAGAATGTACGTATATGCCATCCGCATTCGCCACGGGGCCCGTCATGCACCGTTAGGTTACTTAACTACCGGTAGAGCGGGGGCAGGGCTAGCGCGGATGCAAAACATATACAACATTTATTAATATATAGATATTTATATATATAACCATTCATCGCAGGCATGATAAGCATCACAGATATCAACATCACAGAGAATAGTAAAATAGATCAGCTAAGAACTTTGCATTTCATCGAGCCACCTATAAAATACAATCCTCCACGGTCGTGTGAATAGCCGAGCTGTTGGATATAGTGCCCTCAGAGTCAATTATTGGATCACAGGCACGTGATTGCAATGATTGAGGGAGGACCTATGCTGGTAGGACAGTCTTACTCAAGATGATAGTATGCTATCTGGTTTATCTTTATCATCGTGTACTGCTTTAAGTGACCTTACGAGTCGCTATTACACGTTGATAGAGTCATTAGGATTCTTGCTTGACTGCCAGCAGTATGAGGGCGATCATATACGTGGGTGCTGGGGTCTATAAGCACATCCTTAAAAGGTCCCTAGTCGTGGGAGTTTCGAGACAGGGCATCGATACTCCAGAGTAGACTAGTGTATACAGTCGAGAGCCCGACGAGGGGCGGTGACCGGTCTCACAAGCCACTGGTTTCAGTTGGTTCACCTAAGATGTATACAGGTGCTCATTGGGTTATGAGTACACCAGACAGGACTCGCCGAGAACCTGCTAGTTGGTATTATACCTAGCGTCAGATAGCAGTTCCCTGGTGACATGTGTACAGGTTAGTTCATCGACCTGAGATCGTCATTTGTCTCGTGTGAGTTCCCACTGTACTTTGATTACTACCCTACCACGCTCAAAGGAGTAGTGCAAACAGGTTTTAGTTGGGTACAGTCCCGAGCCACATGGAGGCAGTGAGCGAATCTGCAGGGGTTCGTCTCTCCCGGTATTAGGGGTAAGGTCGCGCTGTGTCTAGGAGAGCCAGTACATGAAAGTCCTTGGCCAAGGCAGGAGATTTACTAGTAGGTATTCCAGTAATATCTCAGGGTGTTCTGGGCTACACTCCGACATGACTTGTACCGCTATTGGAGGTCTGACTTTTACCAACCCCCTAGGCCCGCCATGCGATACTCATAGACGAACGGACCGGACTGTACGGATATTGTCACTGACAGGCTCAGTAGGGTGTCAGGATGAGTTCGCTCACAGACGTCCCTTTTGGTCAATACCTGGTGGCCCTTCACGTATGGCCAATACCTCTGACGTGCTAGTGGTTAAATCCACAGCCAAAGTGTTGACGAGTCTTTAGAGTCCCCCACAGACAGTTTCTCAAGTTTCGGGCGAAACGCTGTAGAGACCGTATGGAGATATGGCAGGGTTCGATCTTATACGTGCGGTATTGCACGGATCATGATCGGACGGATTATACTAGCGGGCTTTGGTTTAAGCCGGATACTAGTATTGTACAGTGTAGATTTTGTCTCATTGCGTTTGTATTCAGTGGGAATACAAATGCGGGTATGTATATACAGTCGTGGGGTTTTCCTGTAATTTATTACGGGATCAGTTTTTTGAAGTTACCAGTTTGCATTCCGTTTCGGCCAGTTTTCCTTTGTTCCTTCATGACCGGATTTTTCCGATGGAAGCGGGTTATTTGCAAGTGTGCAAATTATCCATTATGGAGGGTTCTTTGTGGCATTTGGTTTATATGATGGTTCAAGCATCTTTGCTTTTTCATTCATCATGGTTTTGTGGGAAAGGATTGGAGATTAGATTGATTAGGATTATGATGTGAGGCATGCTTTATGGCTTATGGTCACCATTTCTTTTCCTACACTCACCTCCCTTGTATATTTTTCCTCTTCTCCAATTTGTGATGGCCGGCCACTTCTTGTGAGAGGGAGGGGATTCATTTTTGGTGCGGGGAAATTAGTTCATCTCATTTTTCCTTTTGCTTACACCAAAAATCCAAAAGCTCATTTTCCTCATCCTCATTGTTCATTCCACCTCCATCAAATGGCAACTTCAAACCCCAAGAGACAAAACATTCTACACTTATCCTACAGCATCCTTGGTGTCACGACTCGAAAGTACGGAACGTGACAGGCACTTAGATTACGAAGCGTCTAGAGGCGCAACGTAACCTAAGTAAGACGAAGCCCAGAAATCTAAACCATATAAAAGAAGAAGAAGTAAAAGAAAACATGAAGAAAAACAAGTTTAAAAGCATCAGCAAATTTTCCCAAAAATTTCGGCAGAGTCTCCTCTGTAAAAACTGGCCCCAAACGGGTACAACAAGTATAATATACATAAACAATAAAAAGCATCCCCAAACGGGAGCTAGCTCAACACCAACAGGCGGAAACAACCACAACAAGCACAATAATATACAACGCCAAAGGGCGAGGCTCAAAACTCGAAAGAAAACAAAACCACCAGATCAGAATAATACATGCGCGACTCTAAGGTCGAAATAAAAAAAAAACTGGTCCAATAAACTTATCAAGTAATACAAGTATGGTTGATGGAGCTTACTAGATACAAATGAAACAAGAAAAAAAGTACAATGGTGGTTCAGATACAAGTGAACCAACCTACCGTGCAAATCACCCTGAATGAAATGATGTGCCAGCAACTACCAGGGAAACCTGTACATCGAACCTGTAATAAAATTTGGCACAACGGGGGTGAGTTGCCAACTCGTGAGTAGAAGATATCTACGAAAAGAAATCAAATGCACGACGCTATCCTAGGTCATAATAATACACTATTATATCCTAATCATCTAGTAATAGCAGGGTAAAACTACGTGTAAATGCAGATACTCCGTGCTCGTGTCAGTGCCTCATATAATACTATGTCATATGAATGGATATGCATGCACCATGAATATAAAATAATAAATCCTGAAATCCAGATATATCTGTATAAGAAATCTTTAGCTGTTATCATAGTAAAATATGTATAGGAATCTGAAATCTCAACAATGAAATCCATGGAAATCCGTGTCAAGCATCGACACAAACATGTAAATCTCAAGTCTCATAGTCTCAATACCTCGGGCTCCGTCAGTCCGGATCGGCCCATATCATCAAATCTCACGACAACGGTCGGTATCCTCCGGATATCCGCCGCGCCAGACATCACCGGTAGGTAGCCTTCCCCTGCCAGGCTCATCGTCTACAACTCGATCTTCTTGCCCCGGGGTACCATACCGGGCCCACCATGTACCCGAGACGGTTCATCCACTCCTCAAATCGGGTCTCGAAATCCATCAGAAAACATGAAATCTCATGGTGGACGACACATACATCACGAGAAAACCGCATCTTATACTTTAAAAAGAGAGGAGGAGAGAGAGAAGTTTTTATATATTCTTGCGGTTTTCCCCAAAAATCCAGAAATCTCATAGAAATCCAAATCTCAAAATCATGAGTAAGTATATGATAAGTGTCGGCATATGCCCCATAATACTGCATGATAACATGGAAATAGGAATGCATGAATGTCTAAGTAATAAATGCCATGTTTAGATTAACATCAGAGAGTAATCATAATATTATATCGGTCTGGTTGTTAACTGATTCTACCAATAAAAGATAATATGATCTAAAGTGCACGTAACATAGCAATTACCGATGATGATGTGTGTGAGCCGGCGAATAAGTGTGCGTGGAATATGCGCATCATCGGTAATGGTGCTGGTGTCCTAACAGGTAAGGTTTATACTGATTATAGCAACATATGTATGAACATGCAACATTATGATTACAATGTGAAAGTAAAGACGGATGTGTGTTATCCACTCATTTGATATACCATCACCACTACCACTATAAGACTCGAACCTAAACTAGTGTCTATCTAACCCCCTAAGGAACTAAACCTAAGAACTAGTCGATAAGAAGTAGGAGTACACCTAAAGTCTGAGTCCATATCTCTAATAGTCGGCGATCCAGCCTCAATAGCGTCACGTACGTAGTACAGCTTCCTCGAATCAAGAGTGCGGATAAATCATCATATCTATGCCTCGTACGGTAAAATCCATCGTACGGCATCCCAATATCCGGGTAGGGGTCAAGTATCTCCTAAGTGTCTCATCATTTGTATAATGTCATCGTCAACACATCTCATGATCAAGGTGTTAAACTGTAATCGCATACATCAATCATATATCATTGCCATCATAATATGCATCATTAGTTTATCCTCAGAAATATCATGTCATATGTATCATATTGTGATTAAGTCATACTGATATCATATCATCATCAAGTCACACCTATAAGATATCGACGTCAGGTCACACCTATATGATGTCGTAATCAAGTCATACATATATCATATCGTGATCAGTCACAAGTTACAGTTCGGGTTCTATTTTAGAGTCCCATGTACCTCAATATCATCACCACCCATTATAATTTCTGTATACATATTCATTATCTCATCCTCTAATGATCCGCTAACACTTTAATACGACTGTATAGCCAAGAATCACGGCTTCAAGCCTAGTTATACTGTTCCATTCCCGTGTATCATATCACATCAATGTATCCCATATACGTGTTGTGTATATATATATATATATATATATATATACCTATACCCAGTCCTATATATATATATATATATATATATACACATACACGTATATACCATGTCGAGTTTCAGTGTGTGCGTGTGTGTTTCTATCTGAAACCTACGAATCTCTTCCAAGGTATTCATCCTCTGATATGTCTCCTAAATCAGTCTAGTCCATCCTAGGGTCATTACTAGGGTCCTACTCATTAAGAATCTAGGGTCACATCTGGTTTCCTAATGACAACAAGTACTATTCCTATTCTACGTTGCGGGGGTGCTAAACGCCATCCACCCGACTTTCCCCCGTAGATATACATCTACTCACCTGGTCCATGTCTGCCGAAGACGGTGTAGCCATCCTCCTCTTCATCGTCCGCAGTTCACGTAAGGGGTACCTAAACGCAAACATATAAATAGTATCGTAAACTGAATCACATACAAAAGTCAAAACGACACAAGGAACAGGCATAGGTTAAAACCTATGTCCCGTCCACGAAAAAGAACCAAATATCGCTCGATATCGGCGTACAAACTCCGATGGATCGAGATAACATCAACAAATAACTCATAGTTTTAAACTCGTTACTTAATAATATATAACATGATTAAATCCATCGAAACACTGAAATCCATCAAATCGCCCGATTTCGTAAAACCCGAAAATGCCAATTTACTGTTTTTCTTCAAAACTTGACATTTAAATGAAACCAATGGTCATAAAACTCATTAAATAGCATAACTAGACTATACAACCCCTTACTATATTTTTATTACACAAATTTTCATAAATTTGAAATTTCTAGTTTGCAACCATTAGCAATTTTCAACATCTTTCAAGAAAAATTCACAATTCCACAACAAAACATGATTTTGCATTAATTAATGTATTAAACTACAGTTATGATGATAATGATATGATGAAACCATAATTATATTTTTAATCTCATTTATTTAGGAATTTCCAAAATCTAGTTTGCAAAAACTAGCATAATTAGCATATTTATCACACTTTATTAACTAACAATTGGAACTAATAACTAGATTAGGTTTTGCATTCCACTAACATGTTAATATCCCTATTAAAACCATAATATAATGTTATAAACATTAATTGGAATTTTATTCCACCTATATATACCATAAATAGAAATCTAGTTTATTAAAAATGGTTTAATTTAAGAAATTTGGATCACAATTTGCAAGATGTCAACTATGCATGATTTTCCATTTGTAAAAGTGTTAAACTAGTTATTATAACCCTAATGAATTAATAAAACCACAACTTAATTTTACAAACCCTAACTTGAATTTTTAAAAGTAGTAAATAGTATTAATATATTAAATCTAATTAAGCTTAAATGAAACATCTAATAGAAATAAAGCAAAAGAAGGAAATTTATACCTCCAAAATATGAAATCCAAACATGAAAATGAGCCTCCAAAATGCATGCTAACCATCTCCAAAATCTATGTAAAGAAGAGCAAAGAATAAAGGGTAGGAAATAAATAGGATTTTGTGGATTTTTAATTGAATTTTTGATGGATTTTTGATGGATTTTGAACAAAAATGAAGTGGGAAATGGGGGCTACCATGGGGGGTGAGGGCCGGCCATAATAGGAGGTGAGGGAGAGAAAGAAGAGGGTGAGAAATTGTGTAGAAGTCTCCACCAAAATATCACTTCATTATGTCTTTTCATGAATTTTTTTATTTTTCTTTTATTTCTTTACTATAGAAACTCAAGAAAACTCTAGAAAATTGGACAAATTTGCAAATAAATTTTGCATGATACACACTAAATTCTAATATGCCATGTTTCATTTTTACAAATTAAAACCATTCAAATTTGTAATTTACACTAATTTAGTTTTAAAATAAAGCTTATGTTAATATTTAAAATAATTAATTTAGGAAAAATATTTAATTCAACTAAAAATTTATAAGTGACTAAATAAACACCATTTACTAGTAATTACATAATTAAAATAGGTATTTTTGAAATTATAATGAAAAACAATCACGGTTTAGTTTTACGAAAAATACATTTTACTTTACCGAAAATCATAAAATTCACTTAAACAATTTTATTCATTTAATTTTTTATTTAATTATTTTTAAAACGTTACAATCTTCCCCCCTTTAAGAAATTCGGTCCCCGAATTTAAATTAAAACTCCCCCTCCAAATACTAACATTTAGCAAAACACTCAAATCGTCGGTGCTCCGAAATCATCAATGCATAACAAAAATCAACTCCATCAAGCATAACGCAATCATCGGAGTTATGGTGAAGATAAAATATCAAAACCCAATATGAAAACCATCATAATATACATCAATCTATAACTTATATATAGTGCGCATCATAGTGAAACCGTCCAAATATCTGGATAAGGAAATATACAAAAACCCCTTTTGAAAATTGCCGTGTGATGCACGTGTCACGGCATAAGTGGCGGACGTTTATATAAAAAAATAGCTATATATATATATATATATCTTTTATTTAACATACACGTCCCGCCTGGTTACTAAATCAAATAATAATGATTATGAAAACATACTGCTCAAACTGAAATCAATCCCAATCACATCAATAAAATATCATGTGCGTCCGGTGCGCTCTGAAATCGAAACCAAATACAGATACCACGAATACCCACAAAAACAAAACTAAGCGCAACATGTGTGCACCAAAAACATCTGTCAAGTGCAACGGGCGTGCACGACTCAATATTAGGTGAATCTAATCTGCACAAAACCACGATTTAGTGCATCTGGTGTGCACAAATCGCATCAAGTGCACCGAATGTGCTCAAGAATCTCAATCAGGTGCACATGGTGCACGAAAACATACACCGAATATCAGAATCGAAATCACAGTACGAAAATGCATAAAAACTAGGTCGAAGCATATGTCAAAATCATGTGTAACTATATGCAAGAAATCAAATCAAAATCACAAAATGTATTAAAACCAAATCAAGTGCACTGGGTATGTACTAAACAACATCAATACAACCGATATATGAAACATGCATAGAATATAATGAAAGTACATAAGAAATACCGATCGTAGAACAAAATTCTCGAAATACCAAAATCCAATCAACGAAAATATGAAATTCAAATCACTAAATCACAATCGTAACACTATCGTCAATGTGCGCCTCTTTCCTCTGATGTCTGCTGCTTCAAACTTATCTCTTCATAAGTGTGCTGACTGCGCTACCAATGGCAATACTCATATCTAGAGTCTCCCACGTAGTCGATCCCTTCACCGGATATCCGGACTACATAAAACTTTTCGATCGATCCATCAAAATCCCATAATTCCCCGAGAGCTCAACACTCAAGTACAGCTTAAAAATATCCGGTACATACCCCAGCATCGATGATCCAGCCGTAGAAGGGCAAACCCAAGCCTCACTAATAGCACCGCGGAACTGCCGTAAACCCTAAGGTTCAAGGGCGTTCTCGTGGTCATTATGTCGAGTTAGGGTTTCATTCTTCTAGAGGATCCATCGAAATACCTGCATGTTCTTCCGAATACCTTAAACTTGGGAAAATGGTTTTCTGATAATCGTTCGAACCCTTTAACTTCGTCTGGACGGCATGTGAATACCCTTCATCCGCACGCTAAACAATGCTTCAATCCTCAAGAATAACCAATACTCTAATGGTTATCGCATTCGAGCCGCAGCTCCCTCTGCCCGTGCGCCTGTGATAACAGAAACCACCATCCGACATCGACGAAGATAGATCAAAGGAACGAATGAAGTACGGTGCAAACAAATGTACATCCTAAGGTTCCTTAAGCAGAGTAGCGTATCGTAAGTATGCCGCGGACCATACCCACGGTACGTTACTCTACCTAAATCGCCTACTCCATCAACCAAGGGTCACCTAGACTTATACAAGGTTAAACCTAGCGCTCTGATACCAACTTTGCCACGACTCGAAAGTACGGAACGTGACCGGCACTTAGATTACGAAGCGTCTAGAGGCGCAACGTAACCTAAGTAAGACGAAGCCCAGAAATCTAAACCATATAAAAGAAGAAGAAGTAAAAGAAAACATGAAGAAAAACAAGTTTAAAAGCATCAGAAAATTTTCCCAAAAATTTCGGCAGAGTCTCCTCTGTAAAAACTGGCCCCAAACGGGTACAACAAGTATAATATACATAAACAATAAAAAGCATCCCGAAACGGCAGCTAGCTCAACACCAACAGGCGGAAACAACTACAACAAGCACAATAATATACAACGCCAAAGGGCGAGGCTCAAAACTCAAAAGAAAACAAAACCACCAGATCAGAATAATACATGCGCGACTCTAAGGTCGAAATAAAAAAAAATTGGTCCAATAAACTTATCAAGTAATACAAGTATGGTTGATGGAGCTTACTAGATACAAATGAAAGAAAAAAAAAGTACAATGGTGGTTCAGATACAAGTGAACCAACCTACCGTGCAAATCACCCTGAATGAAATGATGTGCCAGCAACTACCAGGGAAACCTGTACATCGAACCTGTAATAAAATTTGGCACAACGGGGGTGAGTTTCCAACTCGTGAGTAGAAGATATCTACGAAAAGAAATCGAATGCACGACGCTATCCTAGGTCATAATAATTCACTATTATATCCTAATCATCTAGTAATAGCAGGGTAAAACTACGTGTAAATGCAGATACTCCGTGCTCGTGTCAGTGCCTCATATAATACTTTGTCATATGAATGGATATTCATGCACCATGAATATAAAATAATAAATCCTGAAATCCAGATATATCTGTATAAGAAATCTTTAGCTGTTATCATAGTAAAATGTGTATAGGAATCTGAAATCTCAACAATGAAATCCATGGAAATCCGTGTCAAGCATCGACACAAACATGTAAATCTCAAGTCTCATAGTCTCAATACCTCGGGCTCCGTCAGTCCGGATCGGCCCATATCATCAAATCTCACGACGACGGTCGGTATCCTCCGGATATCCGCCGCGCCAGACATCACCGGTAGGTAGCCTTCCCCTGCCAGGCTCATCGTCTACAACTCGATCTTCTTGCCCCGGGGTACCATACCGGGCCCACCATGTACCCAAGACGGTTCATCCACTCCTTGAATCGGGTCTCGAAATCCATCAGAAAACATGAAATCTCATGGTGGACGACACATACATCACGAGAAAACCGCATCTTATACTTTAAAAAGAGAGGAGGAGAGAGAGAGAAGTTTTTATATATTCTTGCGGTTTTCCCCAAAAATCCAGAAATCTCATAGAAATCCAAATCTCAAAATCATGAGTAAGTATATGATAAGTGTCGGCATATGCCCCATAATACTGCATGATAACATGGAAATAGGAATGCATGAATGTCTAAGTAATAAATGCCATGTCTAGATTAACATCAGAGAGTAATCACAATATTATATCGGTCTGGTTGTTAACTGATTCTACCAATAAAAGATAATATGATCTAAAGTGCACGTGACATAGCAATTACTGATGATGATGTGTGTGAGCCGGCGAATAAGTGTGCGTGGAATATGCGCATCATCGGTAATGGTGCTGGTGTCCTAACAGGTAAGGTTTATACTGATTATAGCAACATATGTATGAACATGCAACATTATGATTACAATGTGAAAGTAAAGACGGATGTGTGTTATCCACTCATTTGATATACCATCACCACTACCACTATAAGACTCGAACCTAAACTAGTGTCTATCTAACCCCCTAAGGAACTAAACCTAAGAACTAGTCGATAAGAAGTAGGAGTACACCTAAAGTCTGAGTCCATATCTCTAATAGTCGGCGATCCAGCCTCAATAGCGTCACGTACGTAGTACAGCTTCCTCGAATCAAGAGTGCGGATCAATCATCATATCTATGCCTCGTACGGTAAAATCCATCGTACGGCATCCCAATATCGGGGTACGGGTCAAGTATCTCCTAAGTGTCTCATCATTCGTATAATGTCATCATCAACACATCTCATGATCAAGGTGCTAAACTGTAATCGCATACATCAATCATATATCATTGCCATCATAATATGCATCTTTAGTTTATCCTCAGAAATATCATGTCATATGTATCATATTGTGATTAAGTCATACTGATATCATATCGTCATCAAGTCACACCTATATGATATAGACATCAGGTCACACCTATATGATGTCGTAATCAAGTCATACATATATCATATCGTGATCAGTCACAAGTTACAGTTCGGGTTCTATTTTAGAGTCCCATGTACCTCAATATCATCACCACCCATTATAATTTCTGTATACATATTCATTATCTCATCCTCTAATGATCCGCTAACACTTTAATACGACTGTATAGCCAAGAATCACGGCATCAAGCCCAGTTATACTGTTCCATTCCCGTGTATCATATCACATCAATGTATCCCATATACGTGTTGTATATATATATATATATATATACCTATACCCAGTCCTATATATATATACACATATACGTATATACCATGTCGAGTTTCAGTGTGTGCGTGTGTGTTTCTATCTGAAACCTACGAATCTCTTCCAAGGTATTCATCCTCTGATATGTCTTCCTAAATCAGTCTAGTCCATCCTAGGGTCATTACTAGGGTCCTACTCATTAAGAATCTAGGGTCACATCTGGTTTCCTAATGACAACAAGTACTATTCCTATTCTACGTTGCGGGGGTGCTAAACGCCATCCACCCGACTTTCCCCCGTAGATATACATCTACTCACCTGGTCCATGTCTGCCGAAGACGGTGTCGCCATCCTCCTCTTCATCGCCCGCAGTTCACGTGAGGGGTACCTAAACGCAAACATATAAATAGCATCGTAAACTGAATCACATACAAAAGTCAAAACGACACAAGGAACGGGCATAGGTTAAAACCTATGTCCCGTCCACGCAAAAGAACCAAATATCGCTCGATATCGGCGTACAAACTCCGATGGATCGAGATAACATCAACAAATAACTCATAGTTTTAAAACTCGTTACTTAATAATATATAACATGATTAAATCCATCGAAACACTGAAATCCATCAAATCGCCCGATTTCGTAAAACCCGAAAATGCCAATTTACCGTTTTTCTTCAAAACTTGACATTTAAATGAAACCAATGGTCATAAAACTCATTAAATAGCATAACTAGACTATACAACCCCTTACTATATTTTTATTACACAAATTTGCATAAATTTGAAATTTCTAGTTTGCAACCATTAGCAATTTTCAACATCTTTCAAGAAAAATTCACAATTCCACAAAAAAACATGATTTTGCATTAATTAATGTATTAAACTACAATTCATGATGATAATGATATGATGAAACCATAATTATATTTTTAATCTCATTTATTTAGGAATTTCCAAAATCTAGTTTGCAAAAACTAACATAATTAGCATATTTATCACACTTTATTAACTAACAATTGGAACTAATAACTAGATTAGGTTTTGCATTCCACTAACATGTTAATATCCCTATTAAAACCATAATATAATGTTATAAACATTAATTGGAATTTTATTCCACCTATATATACCATAAATAGAAATCTAGTTTATTAAAAATGGTTTAATTTAAGAAATTTGGATCACAATTTGCAAGATGTCAACTATGCATGATTTTCCATTTGTAAAAGTGTTAAACTAGTTATTATAACCCTAATGAATTAATAAAACCACAACTTAATTTTACAAACCCTAACTTGAATTTTTAAAAGTAGTAAATAGTATTAATATATTAAATCTAATTAAGCTTAAATGAAACATCTAATAGAAATAAAGCAAAAGAAGGAAATTTATACCTCCAAAATATGAAATCCAAACATGAAAATGAGCCTCCAAAATGCATGCTAACCATCTCCAAAATCCATGTAAAGAAGAGCAAAGAATAAAGGGTAGGAAATAAATAGGATTTTGTGGATTTTTAATTGAATTTTTGATGTATTTTTGATGGATTTTGAACAAAAATGAAGTGGGAAATGGGGGCTACCATGGGGGGTGAGGGCCGGCCATAATAGGAGGTGAGGGAGAGAAAGAAGAGGGTGAGAAATTGTGTAGAAGTCTCCACCAAAATATCACTTCATTATGTCTTTTCATGAATTTTTTTATTTTTCTTTTATTTCTTTACTATAGCAACTCAAGAAAACTCTAGAAAATTGGAAAAATTTGCAAATAAATTTTAAATGATACACACTAAATTCTAATATGCCATGTTTCATTTTTACAAATTAAAACCATTCAAATTTGTAATTTACACTAATTTAGTTTAAAAATAAAGCTTATGTTAATATTTAAAATAATTAATTTAGGAAAAATATTTAATTCAACTAAAAATTTATAAGTGACTAAATAAACACCATTTACTAGTAATTAAATAATTAAAATAGGTATTTTTGAAATTATAATGAAAAACAATCACGGTTTAGTTTTACGAAAAATACATTTTACTTTACCGAAAATCATAAAATTCACTTAAACAATTTTATTCATTTAATTATTTATTTAATTATTTTTAAAACGTTACAATCTTCCCCCCTTTAAGAAATTTGGTCCCTGAATTTAAATTAAAACTCCCCCTCCAAATACTAAAACATTTAGCAAAACACTCAAATCGTCGGGGCTCCGAAATCATCAATGCATAACAAAAATCAACTCCATCAAGCATAACGCAATCATCGGAGTTATGGTGAAGATAAAATATCAAAACCCAATATGAAAACCATCATAATATACATCAATCTATAACTTATATATAGTGCGCATCATAGTGAAACCGTCCAAATATCTGGATAAGGAAATATACAAAAACCCCTTTTGAAAATTGCCGTGTGATGCACGTGTCACGGCATAAGTGGCGGACGTTTATATAAAAAAATAGCTATATATATATATATATTTTTTATTTAACATACACGTCCCGCCTGGTTACTAAATCAAATAATAATGATTATGAAAACATACTGCTCAAACTGAAATCAATCCCAATCACATCAATAAAATATCATGTGCGTCCGGTGCGCACTGAAATCGAAACCAAATACAGATACCACGAATACCCACAAAAACAAAACTAAGCGCAACAGGTGTGCACCAAAAACATCTGTCAAGTGCAACGGGCGTGCACGACTCAATATCAGGTGCATCTAATCTGCACAAAACCACGATTTAGTGCATCTGGTGTGCACAAATCGCATCAAGTGCACCGAATGTGCGCAAGAATCTCAATCGGGTGCACATGGTGCACGAAAACATACACCGAATATCAGAATCGAAATCACAGTACGAAAATGCATAAAAACTAGGTCGAAGCATATGACAAAATCATGTGTAACTATATACAAGAAATCAAATCAAAATCACAAAATGTATTAAAACCAAATCAAGTGCACTGGGTATGTACTAAACAACATCAATACAACCGATATATGAAACATGCATAGAATATAATGAAAGTACATAAGAAATACCGATCGTAGAACAAAATTCTCGAAATACCAAAATCCAATCAACGAAAATATGAAATTCAAATCACTAAATCACAATCGTCAATGTGCGCCTCTTTCCTCTGATGTCTGCTGCTTCAAACTTGTCTCTTCATAAATGTGCTGACTGCGCTACCAATGGCAATACTCATATCTAGAGTCTCCTACGTAGTCGATCCCTTCACCTGATATCCGGACTACATTAAACTTTTCGATCGATCCATCAAAATCCCATAATTCACCGAGAGCTCAACACTCAAGTACAGCTTAAAAATATCCGGTATATACCCCAGCATCGATGATCCAGCCGTAGAAGGGCAAACCCAAGCCTCACTAATGGCACCGCGGAACTGCCGTAAACCCTAAGGTTCAAGGGCGTTCTCGTGGTCATTATGTCGAGTTAGGGTTTCATTCTTCTAGAGGGTCCATCGAAATACCTGCATGTTCTTCCGAATACCTTAAACTTGGGAAAATGGTTTTCTGATAATCGTTCGAACCCTTTAACTTCGTCTGGACGGCATGTGAATACCCTTCATCCGCACGCTAAACAATGCTTCAATCCTCAAGAATAACCAATACTCTAATGGTTATCGCATTCGAGCCGCAGCTCCCTCTGCCCGTGCGCCCGTGGTAACAGAAACCACCATCCGACATCGACGAAGATAGATCAAAGGAACGAATGAAGTACGGTGCAAACAAATGTACATCCTAAGGTTCCTTAAGCAGAGTAGCGTATCGTAAGTATGCCGCGGACCATACCCACGGTACGTTACTCTACCTAAATCGCCTACTCCATCAACCAAGGGTCACCTAGACTTATACAAGGTTAAACCTAGCGCTCTGATACCAACTTTGTCACGACTCGAAAGTACGGAACGTGACCGGCACTTAGATTACGAAGCGTCTAGAGGCGCAATGTAACCTAAGTAAGATGAAGCCCAGAAATCTAAACCATATAAAAGAAGAAGAAGTAAAAGAAAACATGAAGAAAAACAAGTTTAAAAGCATCAGCAAATTTTCCCAAAAATTTCGGCAGAGTCTCCTCTGTAAAAACTGGCCCCAAACGGGTACAACAAGTATAATATACATAAACAATAAAAAGCATCCCCAAACGGGAGCTAGCTCAACACCAACAGGAGGAAACAACCACAACAAGCACAATAATATACAACGCCAAAGGGCGAGGCTCAAAACTCAAAAGAAAACAAAACCACCAGATCAGAATAATACATGCGCGACTCTAAGGTCGAAATAAAAAAAAACTGGTCCAATAAACTTATCAAGTAATACAAGTATGGTTGATGGAGCTTACTAGATACAAATGAAAGAAAAAAAAAGTACAATGGTGGTTCAGATACAAGTGAACCAACCTACCGTGCAAATCACCCTAAATGAAATGATGTGCCAGCAACTACCAGGGAAACCTGTACATCGAACCTGTAATAAAATTTGGCACAACGGGGGTGAGTTGCCAACTCGTGAGTAGAAGATATCTACGAAAAGAAATCGAATGCACGACGCTATCCTAGGTCATAATAATACACTATTATATCCTAATCATCTAGTAATAGCAGGGTAAAACTACGTGTAAATGCAGATACTCCGTGCTCGTTTCAGTGCCTCATATAATACTATGTCATATGAATGGATATGCATGCACCATGAATATAAAATAATAAATCCTGAAATCCAGATATATCTGTATAAGAAATCTTTAGCTGTTATCATGGTAAAATGTGTATAGGAATCTGAAATCTCAACAATGAAATCCATGGAAATCCGTGTCAAGCATCGACACAAACATGTAAATCTCAAGTCTCATAGTCTCAATACCTCGGGCTCCGTCAGTCCGGATCGGCCCATATCATCAAATCTCACGACAACGGTCGGTATCCTCCGGATATCCGCCGCGCCAGACATCACCGGTAGGTAGCCTTCCCCTGCCAGGCTCATCGTCTACAACTCGATCTTCTTGCCCCGGGGTACCATACCGGGCCCACCATGTACCCGAGACGGTTCATCCACTCCTCGAATCGGGTCTCGAAATCCATCAGAAAACATGAAATCTCATGGTGGACGACACATACATCACGAGAAAACCGCATCTTATACTTTAAAAAGAGAGGAGGAGAGAGAGAGAAGTTTTTATATATTCTTGCGGTTTTCCCCAAAAATCCAGAAATCTCATAGAAATCCAAATCTCAAAATCATGAGTAAGTATATGATAAGTGTCGGCATATGCCCCATAATACTGCATGATAACATGGAAATAGGAATGCATGAATGTCTAAGTAATAAATGCCATGTCTAGATTAACATCAGAGAGTAATTACAATATTATATCGGTCTGGTTGTTAACTGATTCTACCAATAAAAGATAATATGATCTAAAGTGCACGTGACATAGCAATTACCGATGATGATGTGTGTGAGCCGGCGAATAAGTGTGCGTGGAATATGCGCATCATCGGTAATGGTGCTGGTGTCCTAACAGGTAAGGTTTATATTGATTATAGCAACATATGTATGAACATGCAACATTATGATTACAATGTGAAAGTAAAGACGGATGTGTGTTATCCACTCATTTGATATACCATCACCACTACCACTATAAGACTCGAACCTAAACTAGTGTCTATCTAACCCCCTAAGGAACTAAACCTAAGAACTAGTCGATAAGAAGTAGGAGTACACCTAAAGTCTGAGTCCATATCTCTAATAGTCGGCGATCCAGCCTCAATAGCGTCACGTACGTAGTACAGCTTCCTCGAATCAAGAGTGCGGATCAATCATCATATCTATGCCTCGTACGGTAAAATCCATCGTACGGTATCCCAATATCGGGGTACGGGTCAAGTATCTCCTAAGTGTCTCATCATTCGTATAATGTCATCGTCAACACATCTCATGATCAAGGTGCTAAACTGTAATCGCATACATCAATCATATATCATTGCCATCATAATATGCATCATTAGTTTATCCTCAGAAATATCATGTCATATGTATCATATTGTGATTAAGTCATACTGATATCATATCGTCATCAAGTCACACCTATATGATATCGACGTCAGGTCACACCTATATGATGTCGTAATCAAGTCATACATATATCATATCGTGATCAGTCACAAGTTACAGTTCGGGTTCTATTTTAGAGTCCCATGTACCTCAATATCATCACCACCCATTATAATTTCTGTATACATATTCATTATCTCATCCTCTAATGATCCGCTAACACTTTAATACGACTGTATAGCCAAGAATCACGGCATCAAGCCCAGTTATACTGTTCCATTCCCGTGTATCATATCACATCAATGTATCCCATATACGTGTTGTATATATATATATATATATATACCTATACCCAGTCCTATATATATATACACATATACGTATATACCATGTCGAGTTTCAGTGTGTGCGTGTGTGTTTCTATCTGAAACCTACGAATCTCTTCCAAGGTATTCATCCTCTGATATGTCTTCCTAAATCAGTCTAGTCCATCCTAGGGTCATTACTAGGGTCCTACTCATTAAGAATCTAGGGTCACATCTGGTTTCCTAATGACAACAAGTACTATTCCTATTCTACGTTGCGGGGGTGCTAAACGCCATCCACCCGACTTTCCCCCGTAGATATACATCTACTCACCTGGTCCATGTCTGCCGAAGACGGTGTCGCCATCCTCCTCTTCATCGCCCGCAGTTCACGTGAGGGGTACCTAAACGCAAACATATAAATAGCATCGTAAACTGAATCACATACAAAAGTCAAAACGACACAAGGAACGGGCATAGGTTAAAACCTATGTCCCGTCCACGCAAAAGAACCAAATATCGCTCGATATCGGCGTACAAACTCCGATGGATCGAGAT
Source organism: Agapanthus africanus (assembly GCA_030015575.1). NCBI lineage: Eukaryota > Viridiplantae > Streptophyta > Magnoliopsida > Asparagales > Amaryllidaceae > Agapanthus > Agapanthus africanus. The sequence goes on along the minus strand of CM057347.1, from coordinate 136,323,021 downwards.
AACATCAACAAATAACTCATAGTTTTAAAACTCGTTACTTAATAATATATAACATGATTAAATCCATCGAAACACTGAAATCCATCAAATCGCCCGATTTCGTAAAACCCGAAAATGCCAATTTACCGTTTTTCTTCAAAACTTGACATTTAAATGAAACCAATGGTCATAAAACTCATTAAATAGCATAACTAGACTATACAACCCCTTACTATATTTTTATTACACAAATTTGCATAAATTTGAAATTTCTAGTTTGCAACCATTAGCAATTTTCAACATCTTTCAAGAAAAATTCACAATTCCACAAAAAAACATGATTTTGCATTAATTAATGTATTAAACTACAATTCATGATGATAATGATATGATGAAACCATAATTATATTTTTAATCTCATTTATTTAGGAATTTCCAAAATCTAGTTTGCAAAAACTAACATAATTAGCATATTTATCACACTTTATTAACTAACAATTGGAACTAATAACTAGATTAGGTTTTGCATTCCACTAACATGTTAATATCCCTATTAAAACCATAATATAATGTTATAAACATTAATTGGAATTTTATTCCACCTATATATACCATAAATAGAAATCTAGTTTATTAAAAATGGTTTAATTTAAGAAATTTGGATCACAATTTGCAAGATGTCAACTATGCATGATTTTCCATTTGTAAAAGTGTTAAACTAGTTATTATAACCCTAATGAATTAATAAAACCACAACTTAATTTTACAAACCCTAACTTGAATTTTTAAAAGTAGTAAATAGTATTAATATATTAAATCTAATTAAGCTTAAATGAAACATCTAATAGAAATAAAGCAAAAGAAGGAAATTTATACCTCCAAAATATGAAATCCAAACATGAAAATGAGCCTCCAAAATGCATGCTAACCATCTCCAAAATCCATGTAAAGAAGAGCAAAGAATAAAGGGTAGGAAATAAATAGGATTTTGTGGATTTTTAATTGAATTTTTGATGTATTTTTGATGGATTTTGAACAAAAATGAAGTGGGAAATGGGGGCTACCATGGGGGGTGAGGGCCGGCCATAATAGGAGGTGAGGGAGAGAAAGAAGAGGGTGAGAAATTGTGTAGAAGTCTCCACCAAAATATCACTTCATTATGTCTTTTCATGAATTTTTTTATTTTTCTTTTATTTCTTTACTATAGCAACTCAAGAAAACTCTAGAAAATTGGACAAATTTGCAAATAAATTTTGCATGATACACACTAAATTCTAATATGCCATGTTTCATTTTTACAAATTAAAACCATTCAAATTTGTAATTTACACTAATTTAGTTTAAAAATAAAGCTTATGTTAATATTTAAAATAATTAATTTAGGAAAAATATTTAATTCAACTAAAAATTTATAAGTGACTAAATAAACACCATTTACTAGTAATTATATAATTAAAATAGGTATTTTTGAAATTATAATGAAAAACAATCACGGTTTAGTTTTACGAAAAATACATTTTACTTTACCGAAAATCATAAAATTCACTCAAACAATTTTATTCATTTAATTATTTATTTAATTATTTTTAAACGTTACAATCTTCCCCCCTTTAAGAAATTCGGTCCCCGAATTTAAATTAAAACTCCCCCTCCAAATACTAAAACATTTAGCAAAACACTCAAATCGTCGGGGCTCCGAAATCATCAATGCATAACAAAAATCAACTCCATCAAGCATAACGCAATCATCGGAGTTATGGTGAAGATAAAATATCAAAACCCAATATGAAAACCATCATAATATACATCAATCTATAACTTATATATAGTGCGCATCATAGTGAAACCGTCCAAATATCTGGATAAAGAAATATACAAAAACCCCTTTTGAAAATTGCCGTGTGATGCACGTGTCACGGCATAAGTGGCAGACGTTTATATAAAAAAATAGCTATATATATATATATATCTTTTATTTAACATACACGTCCCGCCTGGTTACTAAATCAAATAATAATGATTATGAAAACATACTGCTCAAACTGAAATCAATCCCAATCACATCAATAAAATATCATGTGCGTCCGGTGCGCACTGAAATCGAAACCAAATACAGATACCACGAATACCCACAAAAACAAAACTAAGCGCAACAGGTGTGCACCAAAAACATCTGTCAAGTGCAACGGGCGTGCACGACTCAATATCAGTTGCATCTAATCTGCACAAAACCACGATTTAGTGCATCTGGTGTGCACAAATCGCATCAAGTGCACCGAATGTGCGCAAGAATCTCAATCAGGTGCACATGGTGCACGAAAACATACACCGAATATCAGAATCGAAATCACAGTACGAAAATGCATAAAAACTAGGTTGAAGCATATGTCAAAATCATGTGTAACTATATGCAAGAAATCAAATCAAAATCACAAAATGTATTAAAACCAAATCAAGTCCACTGGGTATGTACTAAACAATATCAATACAACCGATATATGAAACATGCATAGAATATAATGAAAGTACATAAGAAATACCGATCGTAGAAAAAAATTCTCGAAATACCAAAATCCAATCAACGAAAATATGAAATTCAAATCACTAAATCACAATCGTAACACTATCGTCAATGTGCGCCTCTTTCCTCTGATGTCTGCTGCTTCAAACTTGTCTCTTCATAAGTATGCTGACTGCGCTACCAATGGCAATACTCATATCTAGAGTCTCCCACGTAGTCGATCCCTTCACCTGATATCCGGACTACATTAAACTTTTCGATCGATCCATCAAAATCCCATAATTCCCCGAGAGCTCAACACTCAAGTACAGCTTAAAAATATCCGGTACATACCCCAGCATCGATGATCCAGCCGTAGAAGGGCAAACCCAAGCCTCACTAATGGCACCGCGGAACTGCCGTAAACCCTAAGGTTCAAGGGCGTTCTCGTGGTCATTATGTCGAGTTAGGGTTTCATTCTTCTAGAGGGTCCATCGAAATACCTGCATGTTCTTCCGAATACCTTAAACTTGGGAAAATGGTTTTCTGATAATCGTTCGAACCCTTTAACTTCGTCTGGACGGCATGTGAATACCCTTCATCCGCACGCTAAACAATGCTTCAATCCTCAAGAATAACCAATACTCTAATGGTTATCGCATTCGAGCCGCAGCTCCCTCTGCCCATGCGCCCGTGGTAACAGAAACCACCATCCGACATCGACGAAGATAGATCAAAGGAACGAATGAAGTACGGTGCAAACAAATGTACATCCTAAGGTTCCTTAAGCAGAGTAGCGTATCGTAAGTATGCCGCGGACCATACCCACGGTACATTACTCTACCTAAATCGCCTACTCCATCAACCAAGGGTCACCTAGACTTATACAAGGTTAAACCTAGCGCTCTGATACCAACTTTGTCACGACTCGAAAGTACGAAACGTGACCGGCACTTAGATTACGAAGCGTCTAGAGGCGCAACGTAACCTAAGTAAGACGAAGCCCAGAAATCTAAACCATATAAAAGAAGAAGAAGTAAAAGAAAACATGAAGAAAAACAAGTTTAAAAGCATCAGCAAATTTTCCCAAAAATTTCGGCAGAGTCTCCTCTGTAAAAACTGGCCCCAAACGGGTACAACAAGTATAATATACATAAACAATAAAAAGCATCCCCAAACAGGAGCTAGCTCAACACCAACAGGCGGAAACAACCACAACAAGCACAATAATATACAACGCCAAAGGGCGAGGCTCAAAACTCAAAAGAAAACAAAACCACCAGATCAGAATAATACATGCGCGACTCTAAGGTCGAAATAAAGAAAAAACTGGTCCAATAAACTTATCAAGTAATACAAGTTTAGTTGATGGAGCTTACTAGATACAAATGAAAGAAAAAAAAGTACAATGGTGGTTCAGATACAAGTGAACCAACCTACCGTGCAAATCATCCTGAATGAAATGATGTGCCAGCAACTACCAGGGAAACCTGTACATCGAACCTGTAATAAAATTTGGCACAACGGGGGTGAGTTGCCAACTCGTGAGTAGAAGATATCTACGAAAAGAAATCGAATGCACGACGCTATCCTAGGTCATAATAATACAATATTATATCCTAATCATCTAGTAATAGCAGGGTAAAACTACGTGTAAATGCAGATACTCCGTGCTCGTGTCAGTGCCTCATATAATACTATGTCATATGAATGGATATGCATGCACCATGAATATAAAATAATAAATCCTGAAATCCAGATATATCTGTATAAGAAATCTTTAGCTGTTATCATAGTAAAATGTGTATAGGAATCTGAAATCTCAACAATGAAATCCATGGAAATCCGTGTCAAGCATCGACACAAACATGTAAATCTCAAGTCTCATAGTCTCAATACCTCGGGCTCCGTCAGTCCGGATCGGCCCATATCATCAAATCTCACGACAACGGTCGGTATCCTCCGGATATCCGCCGCGCCAGACATCACAGGTAGGTAGCCTTCCCCTGCCAGGCTCATCGTCTACAACTCGATCTTCTTGCCCCGGGGTACCATACCGGGCCCACAATGTACCCGAGACGGTTCATCCACTCCTCGAATCGGGTCTCGAAATACATCAGAAAATATGAAATCTCATGGTGGACGACACATACATCACGAGAAAACCGCATCTTATACTTTAAAAAGAGAGGAGGAGAGAGAGAGAAGTTTTTATATATTCTTGCGGTTTTCCCCAAAAATCCAGAAATCCCATAGAAATCCAAATCTCAAAATCATGAGTAAGTATATGATAAGTGTCGGCATATGCCCCATAATACTGCATGATAACATGGATATAGGAATGCATGAATGTCTAAGTAATAAATGTCATGTCTAGATTAACATCAGAAAGTAATCACAATATTATATCGGTCTGGTTGTTAACTGATTCTACCAATAAAATATAATATGATCTAAAGTGCACGTGACATAGCAATTACCGATGATGATGTGTGTGAGCCGGCGAATAAGTGTGCGTGGAATATGCGCATCATCGGTAATGGTGCTGGTGTCCTAACAGGTAAGGTTTATACTGATTATAGCAACATATGTATGAACATGCAACATTATGATTACAATATGAAAGTAAAGACGGATGTGTGTTATCCACTCATTTGATATACCATCACCACTACCACTATAAGACTCGAACCTAAACTAGTGTCTATCTAACCCCCTAAGGAACTAGTCGATAAGAAGTAGGAGTACACCTAAAGTCTGAGTCCATATCTCTAATAGTCGGCGATCCAGCCTCAATAGCGTCACGTACGTAGTACAGCTTCCTTGAATCAAGAGTGCGGATCAATCATCATATCTATGCCTCATACGGTAAAATCCATCGTACGGCATCCCAATATCGGGGTACGGGTCAAGTATCTCCTAAGTGTCTCATCATTCGTATAATGTCATCGTCAACACATCTCATGATCAAGGTGCTAAACTGTAATCGCATACATCAATCATATATCATTGCCATCATAATATGCATCATTAGTTTATCCTCAGAAATATCATGTCATATGTATCATATTGTGATTAAGTCATACTGATATCATATCGTCATCAAGTCACACCTATATGATATCGACGTCAGGTCACACCTATATGATGTCGTAATCAAGTCATACATATATCATATCGTGATCAGTCACAAGTTACAGTTCGGGTTCTATTTTAGAGTCCCATGTACCTTAATATCATCACCACCCATTATAATTTCTGTATACATATTCATTATCTCATCCTCTAATGATCCGCTAACACTTTAATACGACTGTATAGCCAAGAATCACGGCATCAAGCCCAGTTATACTGTTCCATTCCCGTGTATTATATCACATCATTGTATCCCATATACGTGTTGTGTATATATATATATATATATATATATATATATATATATATATATACACCTATACCCAGTCCTATATATATATACACATACACGTATATACCATGTCGAGTTTCAGTGTGTGCGTGTGTGTTTCTATCTGATATGTCTTCCAAGGTATTCATCCTCTGATATGTCTTCCTAAATCAGTCTAGTCCATCCTAGGGTCATTACTAGGGTCCTACTCATTAAGAATCTAGGGTCACATCTGGTTTCCTAATGACAACAAGTACTATTCCTATTCTATGTTGCGGGGGTGCTAAACGCCATCCACCCGACTTTCCCCCGTAGATATACATCTACTCACCTGGTCCATGTCTGCCGAAGACGGTGTCGCCATCCTCCTCTTCATCGCCCGCAGTTCACGTGAGGGGTACCTAAACGCAAACATATAAATAGCATCGTAAACTGAATCACATACAAAAGTCAAAACGACACAAGGAACAGGCATAGGTTAAAACCTATGTCCCGTCCACGCAAATGAACCAAATACCGCTCGATATCGGCGTACAAACTCCGATGGATCGAGATAACATCAACAAATAACTCATAGTTTTAAAACTCGTTACTTAATAATATATAACATGATTAAATCCATCGAAACACTGAAATCCATCAAATCGTCCGATTTCGTAAAACCCGAAAATGCCAATTTACCGTTTTTCTTCAAAACTTGACATTTAAATGAAACCAATGGTCATAAAACTCATTAAATAGCATAACTAGACTATACAACCCCTTACTATATTTTTATTACACAAATTTGCATAAATTTGAAATTTCTAGTTTGCAACCATTAGCAATTTTCAACATCTTTCAAGAAAAATTCACAATTCCACAACAAAACATGATTTTGCATTAATTAATATATTAAACTACAATTCATGATGATAATAATATGATGAAACCATAATTACATTTTTAATCTCATTTATCTAGGAATTTCCAAAATCTAGTTTGCAAAAACTAGCATAATTAGCATATTTATCACACTTTATTAACTAACAATTGGAACTAATAACTAGATTAGGTTTTGCATTCCACTAACATATTAATATCCCTATTAAAACCATAATATAATGTTATAAACATTAATTGGAATTTTATTCCACCTATATATACCATAAATAGAAATCTAGTTTATTAAAAATGGTTTAATTTAAGAAATTTGGATCACAATTTGCAAGATGTCAACTATGCATGATTTTCCATTTGTAAAAGTGTTAAACTAGTTATTATAACCCTAATGAATTAATAAAACCACAACTTAATTTTACAAACCCTAACTTGAATTTTTAAAAGTAGTAAATAGTATTAATATATTAAATCTAATTAAGCTTAAATGAAACATCTAATAGAAATAAAGCAAAAGAAGGAAATTTATACCTCCAAAATATGAAATCCAAACATGAAAATGAGCCTCCAAAATGCATGCTAACCATCTCCAAAATCCATGTAAAGAAGAGCAAAGAATAAAGGGTAGGAAATAAATAGGATTTTGTGGATTTTTAATTGAATTTTTGATGTATTTTTGATGGATTTTGAACAAAAATGAAGTGGGAAATGGGGGCTACCATGGGGGGTGAGGGCCGGCCATAATAGGAGGTGAGGGAGAGAAAGAAGAGGGTGAGAAATTGTGTAGAAGTCTCCACCAAAATATCACTTCATTATGTCTTTTCATGAATTTTTTTATTTTTCTTTTATTTCTTTACTATAGCAACTCAAGAAAACTCTAGAAAATTGGACAAATTTGCAAATAAATTTTGCATGATACACACTAAATTCTAATATGCCATGTTTCATTTTTACAAATTAAAACCATTCAAATTTGTAATTTACACTAATTTAGTTTTAAAATAAAGCTTATGTTAATATTTAAAATAATTAATTTAGGAAAAATATTTAATTCAACTAAAAATTTATAAGTGACTAAATAAACACCATTTACTAGTAATTACATAATTAAAATAGGTATTTTTGAAATTATAATGAAAAACAATCACGGTTTAGTTTTACGAAAAATACATTTTACTTTACCGAAAATCATAAAATTCACTTAAACAATTTTATTCATTTAATTATTTATTTAATTATTTTTAAAACGTTACACTTGGGCACGTCGGCTTGCCAACTTCGTGCCCGAGTTGCCTCGGTCCAGAGGTGGGAGCCCGTAAAAGAACCCGGCGATGTGGTGCCCGTTCCGACGAGGAAATGAAGACCGGAGATTCCGCGAGGAGATCGGAGTGGAGGCCGAAGAACGAAGGACACGGATCGCTCGGTATAGCTCTCTACCCATTCTCTAGTTAGCTAGCATTAGGTTAATGGCCCGATCCGGGTTTTATAGTGCGCGGTAGTGCCGGTTTATAAGTTTTGTAAAAGTTTCATTTCCGTATTTTGGCCTCGGACAGACGGCCGGGGCGCTGCCGGGGCGCTTACACTGGTATCAAAGCCACACCATTAACCTAGTCTAGCTTGTTCTAACGTGTTTACAAGTTCGATCGATCGTATTTTCCAAAAACCGCGTTTTTCATGCATCAGTTTTCTGTCGAATTTTTTTTGGCTCGAAAATTTTTTTAGTACATTACAGAAATACGTGCAGGGAATTCTAAGAATTCTGTGAAAATTTGGTCGCATGAAGTCACTTTTCCACCGCGGAACCGCGGCCAAACCCACGCATTGGCCGCGGTTCCGCCGCCACTTTGACTGTTCATTGTATCAAATTTTTACAGTGTGCTTCTGAGTTGAAAATGGGGTTTTTGGAATATTCTTTTTGGGCCCAGATTTTCTTTGAGTTCTACAGTAGTGCTTGGGGCCCACTTCGGCAAATTTGATCGATCGAAAATTTTAAATATGTTAGTTCACAGTATTTACATTATATCTGCGACCGTGAATGTCATTTGATCGGTAAATCCTGTCTAACTGCTATAGCCCTTTTAGACGGATTTGCGAACGTGACATTCACGTTGATGTTCTGTGTTGTGCTGTGATGTTGCGGATCTGTCGTAGTGGATAGCCTGGATACAATGGTAGTACAGTTTGGTTGTTTATGTACATTTGATATTGCGGGGCGAACGTCCGACATATGGACTGCCGTTACTGCCTGTTTGTATATTATTCTTTTGGGGAACGACCGGGCTGAGGTCGATGTACCCGTTGTATGTATATTTTATTTTCTGTACTAGGATTACCCCAAGGAGGGGTGCACGGGTAGCCGGGTTCTAGAGGGCAACGGGCCCGCATCTCATGGCGTTGAGACGGAGGGGGCTTCACTCTAAAATTGGCGGGCTATTCGCCGCACTCGTAGGGGGTACAGGTTGACCCAGGAGGGGTGCCCAAGTTATCGGATTCCGTGAAGTGCTAGGTGGTCCATTCACGTTGTTGAAGGGGGCTGCCTCGCTTCAGGTTTTAGCGGGTAACTTTCCGCGCCCATAGAGGTCTAGGATTTCATTGCACAGGCTATCCACACGACCAGGGGAACGTCGGGTTTCAGTAGCGGCTCTATGAAACCCAGGGATCCCAGATATCTGTATTGTTCTGTGATACTTATTACATTTCTGTGATGTTGCATTTTATCACGTCTTGAGCGAATATTATATATTGATATATATATACTAGTAGATGTTGTATATGTTTTGCATGCGCGCTAATCCAGTCCCCGCTCTGTCGTTAGTTAAGTAACATAACGGGTGATGACGGGACCCAGTGGTGAATGCGGATGGCATATACGTACATCATTATTTTCGTTCTTTTGTGGTGTGATCAATTGATGGGACTGCGTTGATTCGGATCAATGCAAGCTAAACAAACCTATTCTGATGTTGTTGGAACATTTTTCAAAAAGTTGTTATTGCAAGGGCGTTCTCTTTTGTTTTGCACAGTGGTATTCGGTTATGAATATCCAGCACCTCAGTCGACGAGGCAAGGGCCGAGATCCCTTCACCGGGAGTGACCCCTTGGACAGAAGTTTGCGTCAGGGCAATAACTTCACTATAGTCGTTTACTTTTGCTTTGCATCGTGGTATTCGGTTGGAATATCCTGCACCTCATTCTACGGGGAAAGAGCCGAGATCCCTTCACCGGGAGTGATCTCTTTAGCAAAGGTTTTCGCCACTATATTTTATAAAAGCTATCCAGTTCCTTCAACGATATCAAGTTCATTACGTTAAAGGTTTTTCGCCAAAAACCATTCGTAGCCCTCCGTCATTTCAGACGGGTAGCACGTAGTATTCATGCTATGTTTGTTGACCTTCGTCAAGGCATAGTGTATGGTAGCTGCTTGTTACCTTTCTGCTGCATAGATAGATGCGTTGGTTTGGGACAGTCGTATAGCCTTATTGGCCAAAGTCAAGGGCTTGTACGGGTGGGTTCAAATTAACCTGGACAATGACGGGTAGAACTTGACATGTGACTTATGATTTGTTGACCTTCATCAAGGTCATAAGAGCATGGGGTAAAAATCACATCGGGAGTTTCTAAAGAAACTGAAACTTGCCAGATATGCGCATACCTTCTGGAGTATGATAACGTGAGCGGATTCCGTCACGTTATCATGCGATGATAGTTGGATCCCGATTCCCACAGATGAGTTGGTTTACTCCTCGGGTGATCCCGACTAATTCTTCTTTCAGGTTTGGAGGATAATTTGACGTTACAGTGGGAGGTTTCCTGATTAGATAAAGTGATAACCATTCTGATCTAGGTTAGTGTGCACGCTGAGTGTTTCTTTTCTCTCTCTCTTTGGCAGCGACCATGGCCCGACCCTAGACTATGACTCAGTAACCAAGTTGACCGAACCTTCTGTTAGTTATGTATATGCCCTAAAGGCCATTGTTGTATATATGATGTATATTATAATGGATGCTTGGATATATATAGAGATGACTTTCTTGCTCGTCATGATAGTATGCTATTTGGTTTCACTTTATCTTAACATGTTGACTTGTATTGGTTTACTGTTTTACTCTCACATGTTGATAAAGCCCTTAGGATCTGTACTCGACTACTGGGACTATGATGAGATCATACTAGTGGGGCCGCGGTAGTCGATGAGTACATCCTATAACTGTTCCTAGTCGAGGGTATATCGAGACAGGGCATCGATACACCAGAGTAGACTAGCGTATACGCATCTTGACCCATATGATGGGTGATGGATGATCCCATATCCATCGGTGTTTGACATCAGAGATGGTGTACGGGTGCTCAGTGGAGACTGGGTACACTGGACGGACTCGCCGAGAACTCCCAGATGGTGATATACCACACGTCAGATGGCAGTTCTCCGGTGACACTGGTATAGGGTAGTCTGTAGACCCGAGATCGTCATAGAGTCTTGTGTGATTCCAACTGTGCTTTGATTTCCACCTTACCACGTCCAAGAGGGCATGCAAAACGGTGGCTTTTGGGTACAGTCCCGAATCACATGGAGGCAATGAGCGATAGGAGAGGATTCGTCTCTCCCGGTATAGGGAGTTGATGTTGCGCTGTGTTCGATTGGCTATAACTGGAAGTCCCTGGCCAGGGCTGATATAGAGATTTACTGGTAAGTGTTACTAGTAGTTTCTCGACCCGTTATGAGCCACACATCGACACGACTTATCGGTTACTGGGGTCTGACGTATACCACCCCTAGACTTGATATGCGACATATCAGACGAACAGACCGGACTGTACGGGAGTGTTACTGATTGGATTCACAGGAGAACGCACAGGCTAGCTTGTTGATCTTCTGATCGCTCAATACCTGGGTGGCTGTTACGTTTAGCTGACCGCTTGCAGCTTGTGGGTGTTTGATATGATCATCACCTGCTACCGGCGTATTGACGATTCTTTAGAGTCCTACACAGAGGTTTCTTGGCTCAGGAAAAACGGAGTAGAGGCACATATGTGATATGTGCAGGACCGAGAATAATGCGATATGAGATACCGTATTATATTCTCGCGATATTTATGATATGAACCGGGACATCGGATCAAGTGTTGATTCGATGAATCGGTACATGATATATTAGTCGGTAATATTCGATATAGCCGGATCATCGAATCAAGTGTTGATTCGATGATTTAATGTATAATAATATATATGATATATTGTATTACATTATCTAATATTGGCTCGCTTTATTATTTCATTTTCTCACTGGATGATACATTGATATATATGCGATATATGTTAATTGTATTATTTTCTTTTGTTGCAAATATATAATATATATGTGATATATATTATTGTGACATGATATGATTAATTGTTAAACATGTTTAAGGATGATTAATTGAGGTTAGGGTTTGATTAGGGTTAGATGCTTCATGCACCTTCTAGAAGCATTTTCTTTTGTCATTGTTAAGATATTTTTGGATGACACATTTTTAACCCAACCAAACCCTAACTCTAGTTTATTCTCTACACAATCTTATCCACTCATCCTTGACCATGGTTAATATATCAATCATATAGCTTTGTTTTCTATTCATCACAAAAGAGATTTTTCATTTTATCTTTTCCCTGATCATCTTCTTCTCTCTTGAAAAAGCTTACTTGATTTTCTTTATGTGATGAATAAATATGAGAAAATAATTTAAAAAGAAAGCAAAAATACTACTCTCTCATCCTCATCTCATCTAGCCCATGAGATTAGGGTGTTCATCTCTTTAGAGTGAGAAAGCTTGAGTCTTTGCAACTTCGACGTAGATCATCGGAGATTTGGAACACTTCAAGCTAGCATGGATTGTTCGAGTCGTGGAGCCTCTCATGAGTCCGGGAGATCGTAGATCGCGGCAAAGGGACTTCTACTCGGAGCTTGTGAAGCGAAGGAGCGGATTACAAAGGTTGTAATCCCTCACACTTAGATAATAGTTATCATCTTGCATGTTAAACCCTAATAATCTAGCAAAGATCCTGGCTTTGGGTTGTTCGGCACGTCTAAATTTTTATCCGGGCATGTTTGATGCCTTATGAACCTTCACAAGAGTGCCTAGGAACCCTACAGTGGTATCAGAGCCTAGCTATAGCATTAGGCGATGTGTTTACGAAGTTAAAACTCTGATCGAACCCGAAACGACAAAATTGGACCCCTCTCTGGAAATTTTTTAAATTTTGGGATTTTTCTGAATTAAAAATATGTAAAAAAATCAGCAGGGAATTCTAAGAATTACCATAAAACCCGAGCCCCCAATTCGTCCAAACGGCGGCGGAACCGCGGCGCAAGCATGCTTGCGCGGCGGTTCCGCGGCGGATTAATGGATTGGCGACACGTGGCTTTTATGGTAATGTCCGTAGGTGCTTGTTGATGCTTCTGGGTATTTTTAATCTGTTTCAGGTGTTGAATCTTCTGGGGTTTATTTTATAATAGTAGATTCGATCGGAATATTTAAATTCGTATTTCTTTCCGGATATTTAGAAACTGTTAAACTATTCGAACGGATATCATTAACTCACTGTTTCCCGGTACGGCAAACTTTCAAGTGTTGAATTCTTATTGGGTTTAAATCTTTCGGAAAAATTGTACAAGTTAAGCGGTGGACCCTCTAGAAGACAACAAACCTTAACTCGATTATGTGACCGTCTTGAACTGCCTTTTGAACCTTCGGGTTTGGGGCAGTACGGCGTGCCACATGTGAGGCGTTGTCTTGACCCTTCTACGGCAGGATCACTGGTACTTTGACATATTCTGGGATTATTTGAACTCCGCTCAAGAGTTGAGCACTTTGGGAAATCTTGGGTGTTTGATTATCTGTTCGGAAAGTTTAATACTGTCTATTTATCTGGAATGTAATACAATATGTGGAATTCATAGAGTTAGGCATGAAATGCGAAGTATGTGATATTTCGGATTTACGATGTCTAAAGTGATTGTGGATTCCAAATGTTGTAGTTTTACACTTTCTTTTCTGTGACCGTAAGTGTAATATGTGATATCGCCGGTTTCGTTGCTATATGTCAACGAAAATTGGGATGCGCATATTTACTTACGTTGATGATATGTGATACTATATGTTGCTGTGATATGTTATATTGGATCATCGCGTTCAGAATAGCCGGGGGTTTTATGTGAGATGAGGGTTTTTATTTTCATTCATGTAAAATTCATTTGTAATGTAATATTCTTTTATTTGGGGCACTTCCAGGTTGCGGTTGCTGTCACCAGTGTATATTATTTACTTTTCCGCATTAGGTAGACCCAAGGAGGGGAGCACAAGTAACCGGGTTCTAGGGTCCAGTGGGAGGCCATCTCGAGGAGTCGAGACCAGGTCTCCTAACCCTAGAATTGGCAGTGTTACTTGCCGCTCTCGTAAGGGTCTTGGGATGTGGGTTTGGCTATTCGTCGCGACCGTGGAATCCGTGTTTTATACAGGCTCGTATTAAAAACACGGACGTCCTAGTATATCCAATATTTCATATATGTTCTTCTGCTGCAATGTTCTGTGATGAGATCATATTACTGCCTGAGACGAATGCTTATACTATATATATATGCTGATATATAAATATTACTGCTTTCGTTTCTTCTGTGATGCTTAGGAAGCATAAGCTGATGGGATTTTTATTAATGAGATTAATAAAAGAAAAGAAACCTAAAGATGTTGTAGAATCAAAAACTTTATAAAAAGGGGTAGCTACAGTTTTGCTTTGCACAGTGATATATATGATATATCCTGCACCTTATTCGATGGGGAAAGAGCCGACGATCCCTTCACCGGGAGTGACCTCTTTAGCGAAACTGGCAGATGCTACAAAATGCGGTTTGTCTTTTGATTGCTTTTAGAGTTTTGCTTTGCACAGCGGTATATATGATATATCCTGCACCTTATTCGATGAGGAAAGGGCCGACGATCCCTTCACCGGGAGTGACCCCTTTAGCGAAACTAAGAAAAGCCTCAAAAACACTCCTTTTCAAAACTTCACTCGATTCTACGACGATATCAAGTTCATTACGCTCAGGGTTTTCTGAAAAACCTGCGTAGCCCTCCGTCATTTTAGGAAAATAGAGTACTTAGTATTCGTGCTGCGTTTGTTGACCATAGTTAAGGCGCAGTGTACGGTAGCTAAGTGATGTTTTCCTATATAACATAAGATATGATTAATTAGGACAGTCATATGACTTTGTTGACCATAGTTAAGGGTCATGTGGGTGGGTCTAAATTAATCAAGAAATGACGGGTAGAACTTGACTAGTGCTTATGATTTGTTGACCATAGTTAAGGTCATAAGACACTAGGGGTAAAAATATTATCGGGAATTTCAAGTGTTGAAATTTGCAATGAGATTGCATACCTCCTATAAGATAGTTGGATCCCAATACCCACTGCGAGTAAGAGTTACTCCTGGGAGAGTTTTACACAAAACAATTAGCCGATCAAGTAGGTGTCTAGAAAAATGTTAACGGGGTTACGCCTCTGGGAAAACGAGGTCTATTTTAATTAGGTCCGTGCGAAAGCACGGGGAACCTCCCTCAAACTACCGACACTGATCTGGCTGAAAGATTGACGAAGTTGTAGGGTGTAATTAATCCCGGCTAATCTTACCTTTTAGGGTTTTAAGGTAGATTTGATAAAACCAGTAGGAGACATCCTGATTAGATAAGATAATAACCAATCTAATCTTGCAAGAGCATACGCTAAAGTGTTTTCTTCTCTCTCTCTCCAGGTAGCGACCATGTCAGGCCATAATCAAGATAATAATATGGATGTATTGACTGAACCCAATTATTGTACTGAGCTAGGGAATGTTGGACCCGTTCTTTCTTATAAGAGTTATAAGACTGAACAGGAAACAGGAGAATATCTGGATTCTCACGCCGCCCAAAAGAACATGCATGTTGATGCATCTTCTTCGGGTGTGTTAGTTATTGAGAACTGTTTCTCAGTTCACCCTACGTCCTGGGTATTAGATACTGGATCAGGATCCCACATATGTAAATTGTTACATGGGCTACGGAAAGGTAGAGAACTAGGAAAAGGTGATCATTCCGTTCAAGTAAGGAACGGTGCAAGTATTGTAGCCAAAGCAGTTGGCGAATATCACCTTGTATTACCAAGTCGTAATACACTGATTCTAAATGAGTGCTATTATATACCGAACATGATGTGCAACATTATATCAGTTTCTTTATTGAGTAAAGAGGGATATAATTTTGTAGTAAAGGATAATGTTATGAACATATTCCTAGATCAAAAGTTGATTGCATCAGGCTCATTACATAATGGCATATTCATTCTAAATTAGAATACAGTCCTAAATATACAAAACACACACAAGAGGAAAAGTTCAGATGTGAACGAATCCTACTTATGGCATTGTAGACTTGGTCATATCAATGCGACACGACTGGCTAAGTTACATAAGGATGGTTATTTGAATCCGTTCGAATTATCATCTTATGATACTTGCCATTCATGTCTCAAAGGAAAAATGACCAAAGCTCCGTTTAGTGGACACGGAGAAAGAGTTACCGAACTCTTAGGACTGATACATAGTGATGTATGCGGTCCCATGTCTACGCATGCCAGGAACGGTTCTTCCTACTTCATTACATTCACTGACGATCTCTCTAGATTCGGACATGTGTTCCTAATGAAACACAAGTCTGAAGCTTTTGAGAAATTCAGAGAATATAAGCACGAAGTAGAGAATCAAACGGGCAAAAGTATTAAGATTCTTCGATCTGATCGAGGAGGTGAATACTTAAGTAATGAGTTTCGGAATTATCTAAAAGAGAATGGGATTCTCTCTCAGCTTACTCCTCCTTATACACCACAGCATAACGGTGTATCGGAGCGGAGGAATCGCACCCTATTAGATATGGTGAGCTCTATGATGAGCACTGCTGAGTTACCTATCTCCTTTTGGGGTTATGCGCTGGAAACAGCCACATATCTATTGAATAGAGTTCCAACTAAATCGGTGCCTACCACTCCATATGAGATATGGAATAGGAAGAGACCATCTCTTAAACGAGTTAAGATATGGGGTTGTCCGTCCTATGTTAAAAAACAAAATCCGGACAAACTCGAGGCAAGATCAGGTATATGTAAGTTTGTAGGATATCCAAAAGATTCTTATGGGTATATATTCTATCATGCTGAGGAACAAAAAGTGTTTGTTTCTCAATACGCCACCTTTTTAGAAAAGGAATTTCTTGCAGAAAAGATTAGTGGCTCTGAGGTAGAACTGGAAGAAGTTCCAGCAGAACAAACTACAACAGATGATTTAGTGGAACCAGAGAATTCAGTAGTACCCGACGAACCCCAGCCTCTCCGCCGATCTAGCAGGGTTTCTCGTCCACCTGAGAGATACTACGGTTTTCTCATTGATGGTGGAAGCGAGGACTGCATCATGGATGATGATGAACCGACTAGTTTCGAGCAGGCCATCACGAGTGGTGACTCTGTGAAATGGCTGGATGCAATGCGATCTGAGATGGAATCCATGTACACCAATAAAGTATGGATTTTGGAAAATGCTCCTGAAGGGGTAAAACCCATTGGGAGCAAGTGGATTTTTAAAAAGAAATTTGGTGTAGATGGAAAAGTTGAGACTTTCAAAGCTAGACTTGTAGCAAAGGGTTTTCGTCAACGACCAGGTGTGGATTATGACGAAACCTTTTCTCCAGTGGCTATGCTTAAATCCATCCGGATCTTACTTGCCATTGCTGCATACCATGACTACGAAATCTGGCAAATGGATGTTAAGACCGCCTTTCTAAACGGTGATTTAGAAGAGAGCGTGTACATGACTCAGCCAGAGGGCTTCGTAGATAGTGGGAGCAGCGGAAAGGTGTGCAAGCTGCTTAAATCCATTTATGGGTTAAAGCAAGCATCGCGGAGTTGAAACATCTGTTTTGATGTTGTAGTCAAAGAGTTTGACTTCATCAAAAATATAGATGAACCTTGTATCTATAAGAAGGTAGCAAAGGGTAAGGTTGTCTTCCTCGTATTGTACGTGGATGACATACTCTTGATAGGAAATGATATTCCTATGCTGCAATCAGTCAAGCTCTTCTTATCACAGAGATTCTCAATGAAAGATCTAGGTGATGCCTCCTGCATATTGGGAATCATGATCTATAGAGATAGATCTAAACGGATACTGGGATTGTCCCAATCCAGGTACATTGACACCATACTAAAGAGGTTTAGTATGGAAGAATCCAAGCGTGGGAACCAACCCACGATCTCTGGACTCACTCTCTCCAAAGAGATGTCTCCCAAGACTGATTTGGAGAGAGCTCGCATGCAAGGGATGCCCTATGCTTCGGCAGTAGGCTCTATCATGTATGCGATGCTATGTACCAGACCCGATGTAGCATACTCACTAAGTGTAGTGAGTCGGTATCAAGCAGATCCTGGAGAGAGTCACTGGACAGCTGTGAAGAACATTCTCAAGTACTTACGAAGGACTAAGGAGATGTTCTTGGTGTATGGTAACGGAGAACTCCAGGTGGAGTCCTTTACCGATTCCAGCTTCCAAAGTGATAAGGACGACTCTAAGTCGCACTCGGGATTTGTCTTTACCCTCAATGGAGGGGCGGTATGTTGGAAGAGTTCCAAACAGGATACCGTTGCAGACTCGACGATGGAGGCTGAATACATCGCTGCCAACGATGCTGCCAAAGAGGCTGTCTGGATCAAGAAGTTCATTAGTGAACTTGGTGTGGTTCCATCCATTGAGCATCCAATACCTCTGTATTGCGATAACAATGGAGCTGTAGCTTTGGCCAAGGAACCCAGGTCCCATCAAAAGTCCAGACATATTCTGAGGCGGTATCACCTGATCAGGGAGATAGTTGATCGCCGGGAGATCAAGGTCAGGAGAGTAGATACGAAGGACAACACTGCGGATCCATTCACGAAGGCTATTCCCCAGATACAGTTTGAGAGATTATTCGGGATGCTAGGTATGAGATACTACAGCAGCTGGTCTTAGTGCAAGTGGGAGATTGTTAGTTATGTATATGCCCTAGAGGCCATTGTTGTACATATGATGTATATTATAATGGATGCTTGGATATATATAGAGATGACTTTCTTGCTCGTCATGATAGTATGCTATTTGGTTTCACTTTATCTTAACATGTTGACTTGTATTGGTTTACTGTTTTACTCTCACATGTTGATGAAGCCCTTAGGATCTGTACTCGACTACTGGGACTATGATGAGATCATACTAGTGGGGCCGCGGTAGTCGATGAGTACATCCTATAATTGTTCCTAGTCGAGGGTATATCGAGACAGGGCATCGATACACCAGAGTAGACTAGCGTATACGCATCTTGACCCATATGATGGGTGATGGATGATCCCATATCCATCGGTGTTTGACATCAGAGATGGTGTACGGGTGCTCAGTGGAGACTGGGTACACTGGACGGACTCGCCGAGAACTCCCAGATGGTGATATACCACACGTCAGATGGCAGTTCTCCGGTGACACTGGTACAGGGTAGTCTGTAGACCCGAGATCATCATAGAGTCTTGTGTGATTCCCACTGTGCTTTGATTTCCACCTTACCACGTCCAAGAGGGCGTGCAAAACGGTGGCTTTTGGGTACAGTCCCGAATCACATGGAGGCAATGAGCGATAGGAGGGGATTCGTCTCTCCCGGTATAGGGAGTTGATGTTGCGCTGTGTTCGATTGGCTATAACTGGAAGTCCCTGGCCAGGGCTGATATAGAGATTTACTGGTAAGTGTTACTAGTAGTTTCTCGACCCGTTATGAGCCACACATCGACACGACTTATCGGTTACTGGGGTCTGACGTATACCACCCCTAGACTTGATATGCGACATATCAGACGAACAGACCGGACTGTACGGGAGTGTTACTGATTGGATTCACAGGAGAACGCACAGGCTAGCTTGTTGATCTTCTGATCGCTCAATACCTGGGTGGCTGTTACGTTTAGCTGACCGCTTGCAGCTTGTGGGTGTTTGATATGATCATCACCTGCTACCGGCGTATTGACGATTCTTTAGAGTCCTACACAGAGGTTTCTTGGCTCAGGCGAAACGGAGTAGAGGCACATATGTGATATGTGCAGGACCGAGAATAATGCGATATGAGATACCGTATTATATTCTCGTGATATTTATGATATGAACCGGGACATCGGATCAAGTGTTGATTCGATGAATCGGTACATGATATATTAGTCGGTAATATTCGATATAGCCGGATCATCGAATCAAGTGTTGATTCGATGATTTAATGTATAATAATATATATGATATATTGTATTACATTATCTAATATTGGCTCGCTTTATTATTTCATTTTCTCACTGGATGATACATTGATATATATGCGATATATGTTAATTGTATTATTTTCTTTTGTTGCAAATATATAATATATATGTGATATATATTATTGTGACATGATATGATTAATTGTTAAACATGTTTAAGGATGATTAATTGAGGTTAGGGTTTGATTAGGGTTAGATGCTTCATGCACCTTCTAGAAGCATTTTCTTTTGTCATTGTTAAGATATTTTTGGATGACACATTTTTAACCCAACCAAACCCTAACTCTAGTTTATTCTCCACACAATCTTATCCACTCATCCTTGACCATGGTTAATATATCAATCATATAGCTTTGTTTTCTATTCATCACAAAAGAGATTTTTCATTTTATCTTTTCCATGATCATCTTCTTCTCACTTGAAAAAGCTTACTTGATTTTCTTTATGTGATGAATAAATATGAGAAAATGATTTAAAAAGAAAGCAAAAATACTACTCTCTCATCCTCATCTCATCTAGCCCATGAGATTAGGGTGTTCATCTCTTTAGAGTGAGAAAGCTTGAGTCTTTGCAACTTCGACGTAGATCATCGAAGATTTGGAACACTTCAAGCTAGCATGGATCGTTCGAGTCGTGGAGCCTCTCATGAGTCCGGAAGATCGTGGATCGCGGCAAAGGGACTTCTACTCAGAGCTTGTGAAGCGAAGGAGCGGACTACAAAGGTTGTAATCCCTCACACTTAGATAATAGTTATCATCTTGCATGTTAAACCCTAATAATCTAGCAAAGATTCCGGCTTTGGGTTGTTCGGCACGTCTAAATTTTTATCCGGGCATGTTTGATGCCTTATGAACCTTCACAAGAGTGCCTAGGAACCTTACACCTTCTTAAACACTAGCTTTTGGATTGTCAGAGTTGCAAACCTCATTGCCACTCCTACTTTTACCCTTTTCTCCAGAACACCCCGTATTACTACGAACGTCCAATTCCATTAGATAAAACCATCGTATGGTTATATACGAACTCGAAGGAATTTATTCGAGGATGGTTTCAGGTTCTGGAGAAAATGAATAGGACTATTCAGTTGTCTTTTCTTTCTATCTTCTCTCAGGTTGCGAGTGCTCCTTAGATTAGGACAGTACACCTATTACGCAAATTGGATAGTCTTCTTCCAAACCGTAGGCAGGTGCCGAACGGTGGGGAATGAAGAAAACCAATTAGTCTAACGATGGTGTGCAGAAGGTATTAAGTTAAGACAAATAAAGGGATTAGAAGGAGGGCAAAGTAAATTGCGACTGCTATTCACGACCAAACCAAGTATTTCATTACCACTCCCACTTCACCTTTGTATTTCTCCAGGACACTCCGTATCACTACGAAGATCCACAGTTTATTGGATATTCCATCGTATGGTTATATACGAACTCGAAAGGAACTTGTTCCAGTTCGGGGATGGATTCTGGTTCAGGAGAAATAGGAATAAGGTTTATTCAGGTGTCTTTTATCTTTACCTTCTCTCGGGTTGCGAGTGCTCCTAGGATTAGGACAGTACACCCATTATGCTTATTGGATAGTCTTCTTCCAAACCATAGGCTGGTGCCGAAAGGTAGGGAAGGAAGAAAACCATTTAGCATAAGAGGGTGTACAGAAGGTAACGACTAAAGACATATAAAGGGATCTGGAGAGATGGCAAAGAAATATACGGTTACAGTTGTGAATCTGATAATGGAAGAGGCATTACTAGGAATACCCGGATACCCCATCGAAACATTTTAATGTTTCAGTTTCACTGTGTACTGTTAAAAGAAAACTGATTTCCCAATTAGACACTTGCTCCAGGGTATGTATTTACCAGGTATGATTCTCACATCTGTATGGTTTTACAGATGATGAGTGGGAGTAAGTTATTGGGAATTAGGTGATTATCCTCATTATATCGGAATTCGTTGTAATTGGTGATATTTGAGGAAGTCACCTGGGTTGTTTGCCGGATGGCAAATATTTGGTTTTGAATATCCGTTGTTATGCACAAATTTCAAATTAATATATCTGTACGTTTATTTTTATAGAGTGAGATATACCTTTTTGAAATTATGTCTATGACATTTACCTATATCAGTGGATGGTTAGGTAAGGAGCATTAAACAGCGGTGTAATTCTTCTTAACCATAAGCACAGTTTTCAACCTACGGCACACAGAGGATGAGTTATTAGATTCAAAGGGACTTATACAGAGTATTGTATATTGTCCAGTGTCCATTAGGACAGAGGGGTTGGTCCTTGTACTATATTCGGTTTACTTATGACTTCTCTAGTTCTTAGACATGTGTTTCGTAGAAATGCAAGGTCTAAATTTTGAGGAGTTATAGGTATAAGAATAAAGTAGAGAACCAGGTGTTGCAAGTATCAGGATTCTTTAAGGTGATCGAAGATGTAGACACTTGTGTATGGTATTCAGTTGATAGTAATGATTAAGAGAACTTGCTTCTCTTTCAGGTTACTCATAATTGGAAGCACTCCTAAGTTGAGTAACGCTGATCGGCCTCTCTCCATGTACTTGACATGCACTGGAGACAGCTGCACGATTTGAATCTGGTTCAATTAAATCAGTGCCTCTGTTTCTGTATTGGATGTAAGTCTATGCTACCTCTCCCGGTACTTTCGGGCATGCGGAATTTGGTGAAAAACAATTTTCTAGAGGTGGTAACATGGACTCAAAACCGGATCTTTGTTAAACATCTAACTAACAACCTAACTAGGAGTTGTTAAGTACTCGGTTAAGGGGTTATACCTTTCTTTCTTGAACTCCTTCGTCTTCAAGCCTCGATGGTTGTCCGGATCGGCTTCACCCCGTCGTCTCCTTGCGCCGAAGATCGATCCACCTGAAAGCTTCTACCTTTGGCTTCTTCTTCGGTCTTTGAAGAAACTAGTTCACTCGGTTTGCTAAACCTTGTGAACTAGAGTGAGTAGAGGAGAGTGTGTTGGGATTTTCTCTATGGTTCTTGGTTCTCAACACATGAGACAAGTGAACCATAGACTAAAGAGAGGGAGAGCAAGAAGAAGGAGATGAGAGCTCAAGAACACAAAAGAGAGAATGAAAATGATAGAAATGAGCAAGACTTTTCTCACTTGGCTCTCATAATCCAAAACCATCATCACAAAAATAGTAATCAAGTATTGTGTAAATGGTTTAAGTCAAAATGGCTATATCATTTCATGCACTCATATTGCACAAGAGAACAAGCAAGTAAAAAGTCTTTGCCATGAAATGATAGCCATTGTCATCATGATGGTCAACTAGTCCAACCTAGTCAACCGGTCAACAAAGTCAACCCCTCAACAACCATGTCACCACAATACTTAATTAATATTATTGTTAATTACATATCATATTCTCATTAGGGTTGAGCAAAAGTCAATAGTCAACAGTCAACGGTCAACAACCCTAATGAGAATCCTCTGCCTCTGTCTCTCCGTCAACTGTGCATACACACCCGCATTCGCGTTCCGAGGAACACGAATACAAACTGGATAAAACCAATCCCAAAACGTACACTAGGATCTGGCTTAAACCAAAGCCCGCTAGTGTTAACTGTCCGGACACTGTACGTGTATAAGTGCACGGATGTGACCGGACCCTGTCGCAAAACCACGCGACCTGTCGCAAAACCATGCGACCTCTACTCTTTTGCCTAAAGGCGAATAGCTTTCTGTGTGGGACTCTAAAGACTCGACACTACGCTGGCAGTGGATTTAACCACAGTCCGCAAGCGGCACTAGCTGTGCGTAACGGTCCCCAGGTAGATGCCGACAAGAAGACTGACGAGGTGAAACCCATCTGAACTCCTACTGAGCCTGAATGTGACAATCTCCATACAGTCCGGTCTGTTCGTCTGATACATCGCATGGCGGGCCTAGGGGGCGGTAAACGTCAGTCCCTTAATAGCGGTACAAGTCGTGTCGGAGTGAAGCCCAATACACCCTGAGATAGCACTGGAAGCCTACCAGTATATCTCGCTTGCCCTGGCCAGGGACTACTCGTGTAATGGCTCTCCTAGACACAGCGCGATGTCAACCCCCAATACCGGGAGAGACAAATCCTGTCTAACCGTCACTGCCTCCAAGTGCTTCGGGACTGCACCCAACTACTACCTGTTTGCACGACTCCTTTGAGCCGTGGTAGGGTAGTAATCAAAGTACAGTGGGAACACACTCGAGGCGAAGTGACAGTGTCAAGTCAGCGGACTAAGCTGTACTCATGTCACCTGGGAACTGATAACTGACGATAGGTATAATACCAACCGGTCAGTTCCCGACGAGTCCTGTCCAGTGTACTCGTAACCCAATGAGCACCCGCATACTATCTCCAGTACGACGTACTGATGGCTGTGGGACAGACCATCTCCCACTCTGGGATGAGAAGCGCATGCGCTAGTCTACTCCGGAGTATCGATGCCCTGTCTCGATAGTCTTGCGACTAGGGACCTGCATAAGGATGTGCTTATAGATTACCCAGCCCCCACTAGTGTGACTGCCATCACAACGCTGGTAATCAAGCAAAGATCCTAAGGGCTCCACTAATGTGCATAGGCGATATACTAAAATAAACACATGTACACATTGAAGTAGAAACAAACCAAGTAGCATACTACTATTTTGAGCAAGATTGTATATACAAGGTGAATATCCCAAGCTTCCATTAAGTAATATACAAACTAGTATGATACAGTAATGGCCTCTAGGGCATATACACTAACAATCTCCCACTTGCACTAAGGCCATGTACTGGCGTATCGAAGACCTATCATCTCGATCAGCTGCTCGAACTGAGTCTGGGGCAAGGCCTTGGTGAATGGATCTGCAGTGTTATCTTCTGAAGCAACCCTCCAAACCTCGATCTCCTGGCGATCCACGATCTCCCTGATCAGGTGATACCGCCTCAAGATGTGTCTGGATCTCTGATGGGACCTGGGTTCCTTCGCTAAAGCTATAGCCCCGTTGTTGTCGCAATACAGAGGTATCGGATCAACAATGGACGGAACCACCTGAAGTTCTTTCAAGAACTTCCTCATCCAGACAGCTTCTTTTGCGGCATCAGATGCAGCGATGTATTCCGCTTCCATCGTCGAGTCTGCAACGGTTTCCTGTTTGGAACTCTTCCAACACACCGCCCCTCCATTGAGGGTAAAGACAAAACCCGACATGGACTTGGAATCATCCTTGTCACTCTGGAAGCTGGAGTCAGCAAAGGCCTCGATCTGGAGGTCTTTTCTTCCATACACCAAGAACATCTCCTTAGTCCTTCTCAGGTACTTGAGAATTTTCTTTACCGCTATCCAGTGTTTCTCCCCAGGGTTTGACTGATACCGGCTTACCACACTCAGTGCATAAGCTACATCCGGTCTGGTACACAACATCGCATACATTATAGAGCCTACCGCAGAAGCGTAGGGTATAATAGACATGCGATCCCTCTCCAAATCAGTCTTGGGAGACATCTCTTTAGAGAGGGTGATCCCGTGACAAGCCGGTAGGTTACCTCGCTTGGAATCTTCCATACTGAATCTCTTCAGTATGGTGTCGATGTACCTGGACTGTGAAAGTCCTAATATCCTCTTGGATCTATCACGATGGATCCGGATCCCCAGGATGCAGGAGGCATCACCCAGGTCTTTCATGGAGAACCTGTGTGACAAGGACCCCTTGACAGATTGTAGCATAGGAATGTCATTTCCTATTAAGAGAATGTCATCCACGTACAAAACGAGAAATACTATAGTTCTCGCTACAAATCTACTATAGATGCATGGTTCATCTGGATTTTTGATAAAGCCAAATTCCTTGACCGTCTCATCAAAACAGATGTTCCAACTCCGCGATGCCTGCTTTAGTCCATAGATGGACTTAAGCAACTTGCACACCTTTCCGTTGCTCCCACTCTGAATGAAACCCTCTGGTTGGTCCATATAGACACACTCCTCTAAATTTCCATTTAGAAAAGCGGTCTTTACGTCCATTTGCCAGATCTCATAATCGTGGAAGGCAGCAATGGCAAGAAGGATCCGAATGGATTTCAGCATAGCCACTGGAGAAAAGGTTTCGTCATAGTCCAAGCCAGGCCTTTGACGGAAACCCTTTGCAACAAGTCTAGCTTTATAGGTCTCAACCTGTCCATCTACACCAATCTTCCTTTTGAAGATCCACTTGCATCCTACGGGTTTTACCCCGTCTGGAACAATGTCCAATGTCCATACTTTGTTGGTGTACATGGACTCCATTTCGGTCCGCATTGCATCCAGCCATTTTACTGAGTCAACGCTCTGAACGGCCTGCTGGAAGCTAGTAGGCTCATCATAATCTATGATGCAATCCTCTCTATCCCCGTCTATGAGAAAACCGTAGTATCTCTCGGGCGGATGAGACTGCCTACTACTCCTGCGGAGCGGCGTAGGAATGTCCTGTTCTTTTGAACCTTCTGGTTCCACTAAGTTTTCAGTAATAGCTCGTGGTTCTGGAATTTCTTCCAGTTCTACTGCGCTCCCACTAATTTCCTTTTCTAAGAACTGGTGTTCTAGAAAGTGGGCATGACGAGAAACAAAAACCTTTTGTTCCTCTTCGCAATAAAAGAAATATCCCTTGGAGTTCTTTGGATATCCCATGAACTTGCACTGTACTGAGCGTGCCTCGAGCTTGTCCGCATGCTGCTTTTTGACAAAAGCTGGACTTCCCCATGTCTTAATGTGATTAAGATAGGGTCTCTTCCCACACCACATCTCATATGGTGTAGTAGGCACAGTCTTAGTGGGAACTCGGTTCAAAAGGTATGCAGCTGATTCTAGCACATACCCCCAGAATGATCGCGGTAACTCAGCGTTACTCATCATGGACTGTACCATATCCAATGGGGTTCGGTTCCGTCTCTCCGATACACCGTTATGTTGCGGAGTGTATGGAGGAGTAAGCTGAGAGAGAATTCCGTTCTCTTTTAAATAGTCCAGGAACTCGGCACTTAAGTATTCTCCACCTCGATCCGATCTTAGAATCTTGATACTTTTGCCGGTTTGTTTTTCTACTTCATTCTTATATTCCTGGAATTTTCCAAAGGCTTCGGACTTATGTTTCATTAAGAAGACATAACCGTACCTTGAAAAGTCATTCGTAAAAGTAATGAAGTAAGAATAACCGCTTCGCGCATGTGTAGACATTGGACCGCACACGTCGCTGTGTACGAGTCCCAAGAGCTCGCTCGCCCTTACTCCGTGTCCAGTAAACGGAGTCTTTGTCATCTTTCCTTTGAGACAGGATTGACAAGTGGCATACGATTGATATTCGAACGGATTCAAATATCCTTCTGTATGTAACTTCGTCAATCTTCTCTCATTGATGTGACCCAGTCTACAATGCCATAAGAAAGTCTGATTGATTTCCGGAGACTTTCTTTTGTGTGTATTCTAGACATTGAAAATCTGTGGATGGTTTAATACGTATATACCATTGCTTAATATACCTGACCCAATCAGAACTTGATTAAGGTGAATGTTTACAACATTACTTACAAACGCAAATTCATAACCTTCTTTAGAAGTCAAAGATACAGAAATGATATTACAAGTTGCGTTGGGTACAAAATAGCAATTACGCAAAACCAAAACGTGTCCATCTGACAACCCCAGGTGATAGTCCCCCACGGCCTTAGCATCCATGCTAGCTCCGTTTGCAACTTTGAGGGTCAAGTCACCTGCCTTCAAAACCCTACGGTTTCTCAATGCCTGCAAAGAATTACAGATATGAGATCCTGATCCGGTATCCAATACCCAGGAAGTAGAGTTTATTGAAAGACAGTTTTCAATAACATACACACCTGAAGCTGAAGCTGCAACCTGCTTCAATTCCTGTGTCCTGGCTTTCCAAGCCCTGCAATCATTTTTCCAGTGTCCCTTCTTATGACAATAGAAGCATTCTTCCTTATCCACAAGCTTTCCCACTTTCTTTGTTGCTTTTGCCTTTCCCTTCGTATCCACTTTACTAACACCGCCCCTTGGTTTGGCGGGGGCTTTCTTCTTCTTTCCCTTGGCTTTCGCCTTGGACCTAGAAGAGGAAGATCCTTCTACAAACAAAGTGGATGTTTCCCTACCTTTCTGTAGGGTGCCCTCTGCGCTCCTTAGCATGTTGAGGAGTTCTGAAAGTTCAACTTCTTTTTCTTATAAGTTGAAGTTCAGGATAAACTGGGCGTAAGTGGAAGGAAGGGACTGGAGAATCAAGTCCGTATAGAGCTCATTCTCCAACGTGGTCCCAAGGTCCGCGAGCTCCTCAATGTAGCCAATCATCTTAAGCACGTGTTCCGCTACCGATGATCCGACGGCCAATCTTGCCGAAAATAACTTCTTCGACACTTCGTATCTTGCGATACGAGATTGCTCTCCATACAGTTCTTTTGTATGAAGAAATATGGATTCCAGGTCCATATTCTTGTGCCTCCTCTGATGTTCATTGTCTATAGAGGCAAGCACGAGGCACTTGGCCTTCGCGCAGTCTAGTTCCCAGGTCTTACGGATTTCCTTATCCGCGACGCTGGTTTTGGGACCTGGGACAGGGGGAGCTTTGGTGGTAAGAAGATACCCCAGCTTGTCGTAAGTGATTGCCATCTTGACATTCCTGAGCCAATCTTTGTAGTTTGGCCCTATCAGTATGTTTTTATCTAGGAGTAACTTAAGTCCAGTCATGTCGATTGGTCGCTGCAATTAGGAGAGAAAGAAACACTCAGCATGATGCTCTTGCAAGTTTAGAATGGTTTTTAGTTTGTCTAAACAGGATGGCTCCCACTGTTTCTCGAATCCTTCCTCAAACCAAAAAGGAAGAATTAGTCGGGATCAATCTCACCGTACAATACTTGCTTAACCGTTCAGCCAGGCCAGTGTCGGTACTTCGAGGGAGGTTTTCCAACGCTTTCGCGAAGTTCCTTAATTAAATAACCTCTTTTCCCTGGGGGCGTAGCCCCGCTAACACCTTTCTAGACACCTACTTGGTTTATAGCATTGATCGTTAAGTGAGAAATTTCCCGAGGAGTAGCATATACTCACAGTAGGATCGGGATCCAAATATCATCGCGTGACGAAACTGAAGGAATCCTACCAGAATCATCACACTCCAAATGGTATGCAACACTAGCAAGTTTCAGTTCTTTTGAAACTCCCGATGTGGATTTTTGCCCCATGCTCTTATGACCTTGACTTTGGCCAAAATATCATAAGTCATATGTCAAGTTCTACCCGTCATTCTCCAGGTTAATTTGGATCCATCCGTACCTACCCTTGACTTTGACCAAAATGGCAGTACGACTGTCCCAAACCAACGCATCTATCTATGCTACACATGAATACCCAATAGCTACCAATCACTATGCCTTGACTTTAGCCAACATACACAGCTTGAATACTATTGACTATTCATGTGAAACGACGGAGGGCTACGAATGGTTTTGGCAAAACCATGAACGTAGTGAACTTGATATAATCGATGGAACGAGATAGCTTTTAAAAAGAGTGGCTCAAGCTCCGCATTTAAAAGTTAGTTTTGAAAAGAACCGAGTGGTTTTTCGAAAGTGTTCCAACGACTTTTACTTGGTTTATTTTTCTTGCATTAGTTCTTTTAATGCGTGATATTCTTGCATTAGTTCTTTTAATGTGTCCCATCATTTAATCCTACCATTGCAGAAAACAACCAAAATATGACATACGCTTATGCCATTCGCATTCGCCACGGGGCCCCGTCATTACCCGTTAGGTTACTTAACTAACGACAGAGCGGGGGGTAGGCTAGCACGGCTGTAAAACATAAGCAACGCCTAAATAATATCATATATATATATATATATATATTGCAATGATAGCCATTTCAGATCACAGATGAACACATTGGATATACTAGGAATCCGCAATTCGTACGAGCCTGTAACGAAAAGCAGATTACACGGTCGTGGTGAATAGCCAATACCCCACCCAAGACCCCTACGGGTGCGGCAAACTACTCGCCAAGTACCCGAAGCGAAGCAACCTCCCTCAACTCCGTGAGTAGGCCACTCGGCATTTCGGCATACCCGGTAGTTTGTGCACCCCCTCCATGGGTCTATCCTAGGAGCAAAAACAGTAAAAAGAAATTATACAATGACGGCTACAACCCCAATCCGGTTGTGCGGCCATACAAATAATTATTACATCAATTTACAAATTTACATGAATTGAAAGAAAAGAAAACTCTCGTCTCACTGTTAGTTATATGTATGCCCTAGAGGCCATTACTGTACATAGGATGTATATTGTAGTGGATGCTTGGACATATATAGGGAGGACTTTCTTGCTCGACATGATAGTATGCTATCTGGTTGCTCTTTACCTTAACATGCACACTGATTGTCTCTCTGTTACATGTTGGTAAAGCCCTTAGGATGTGTACTTGACTATCTGGACTATGATGCGGATCATACTAGTGGGGACATGGTAGTCCATAAGTACATCCTTCAAGGTCCCTAGTCGTGGGTATATCGAGACGGGGCATCGATATACCAGAGTAGACTAGCGTATACCTTCTCGACCCATACAGATGGGCGATGGATGATCCCATATCCATTGGTGTTTGACATCAGAGATGATATACGGGTGCTCAGTAGAGACTGGGTACACTGGACGGACTCGCCGAGAACTCCCAGATGGTATTATACCTTACGTCAGATGGCAGTTCTCTGGTGACACTGGTACAGAGTAGTCTGTTGACCCGAGATCGTCATAGAGTCTTGTGTGGTTCCCACTGTGCTTTGATTTCCATCTTACCACGTCCAAGAGGGCGTGCAAAATGGTGGTTTTTTGGTACAGTCCCGAATCACATGGAGGCAATGAGCGATAGGAGGGGATTCGTCTCTCCCGGTATAGAGAGTTGATGTTGCGCTGTGTTCGATTGGCTATAACCGGAAATCCCTGGCCAGGGTTGCTGAGATTTACTGGTAAGTGTTACCAGTAGTTTCTCGAATTGTTATAGACCTCATATCGACACGACTTATCGAGCTATTGGGGTCTGATGTTTACCACCCCTAGGCGAGATATGCGACATATCAGACGATCAGACCGGACTGTACGGTAAGTGTTACTGGTTGGATTCACAGGAGTGTGAGCGGGCTTGCTCGTCGATCTTCTAATCGCTCAATACCCGGGTGGCCCTTACGTTTAGCGGACCGCTTGCGGCTTGTGGGTGTTTGATATGATCATCACCTGCTGCCGGCGTATTGACAAGTCTTTAGAGTCCTACACAGAGGTTTCCTGGCTCAAGCGAAAAGAAATAGGAGCGCATATGAGATATGTGCGGGACCGAGAATAATGCGTGTATGTGATACCGTATTCTATTCTCGCGATGAATGTATCGATTGGTTGTATGCGATATAACCTAGTTATCGAATCAAGGGTTGATTCGATAAGCCGATACATAGGATACTAGTCGGTTATATGCGATATGACCGGATCGTTAAATCAAGTGTTGATTTAATGATTTAATGTATAATTATATATTTGATATATTACTTTGCATTAACTAGTATTGGTTCACTTTAAATGGATTTTCTCACTTGGATGTACAAGTTGTATATGTGATATACTTTTTGTGCAAATGATTGTATCATGTTTGATGATACATGTTTACTTAGTTAAGTGCAAAGAATTAAACCATGGTTAAACTAATGATTAGGGTTTTGTTTATCCATATTTATTTATTCATTCATTTATCTTTTTATTTATTGGAAAAGATAAAAAGAAAAATACAAAATGGTTGCTTTCAATGGAGAAGCTTGTTGAAGCTTCATGAAGGTTTTGACCAAAGTAACCATTTTGTCTTCTTCTCCTTAACCCTAACCATTCCTTTAACCTTGGTCAATTCTCTACACATAACTATAGTTAAAATTATGATAAGAATTGTTTTTCTATTCTATTCTTTAAAAACTTATCATTATATTATCTTCTTCTTCTTCATCTTCTTCTTGAAGAAAAAGCTTGCCTCATCAATGGCAACTTGATGAAAAGAGTGAGAAATCCAATTCTAAAGTGAACCCACCTCCGATTTCTTCATCCTCTACCTCTTTCCAAGTAGTATAAGGTGTTTCCTTCACAAGTTTTCATGGCTTGGTGAAGGTGGAGCTTGATCTTGTGATGCCTCGACGTAGATCATCTTCGGCATCGTAGTCGATGACCTAGCCCGTCCATTCTCCGATGAAGCCGACGCTAGAGCCCGGGATCCATTTTGGACAGCGAGGAGACATCATCATGGAGCTATAGAGGTGGAGAACCGGATCTACAAAGGTTGTATTTCCGTTCACTTAGTTAATTTGTTAACTAGTTGCTTTTGTCGCCTATATATCTAGTTAACGATCTAGTCTAGGGTTTCTCGGCACCGTAATTTTTGAAATTGGTATGGTTGATGCCTTGTGAGATCTCTTGAGAGTGCCTAGGAACCCTACAGTGGTATCAGAGCCTAGCTAGAGCCTTAGGCGATGCGTAGACGGAGTTTGAAGTCCGATCGAACCAAAACCCTAAACCAAACATGCTCTCTGGACTTTTTCTAAAATCTGGAGTTTTTTGATATTAAAAATATGCAGAAAAATCAGCAGGGAATTGTAAGAATTACTGTGAAGCCCGTACCCATGATTCCCTTAATGAGCGGCGGAACCGCGGCACAAGCATGGCTTGTGCGGCGGTTCCGCGGCCAATATGTCACATAAGCCTTTTTCATTTGCACAGTAATTCCTAATTTCTAGTGCTGGTTTTCCTGGGAATTTTAAATATTTTTTCAAGAGTTGATTTTTCTGGGTTATTTTGGGGATTCGAATGTTCGATCGGATTATCAGATTTTGTCTATGTGGCTTTCCGGATAATTTTTGAATATGTTAAAAAGTTCGACCGGATATAAATACCCAATCTTTCCCCTGCCGGAAAATTTCCAAGTGTTGGATTTTTCCGAGGTTTAAAGACGTTCTAAGTAGTGCAAGTAACGCGATGGTCCCTCTAGAAGACAACAAACCTTAACTCGATTATGTGACCGTCTTGAACTGCCCTTTGAACCTTCGGGTTTGGGGGAGTACGGCGTGCCACATGTGAGGCGTTGGCTTGACCCTTCTACGGCTGGACCATTGGTACTGAGGCACGAAGTGAATGTTTTTGAACTTATTTCATGAGTTGAGCTGTTTCGGGAAAACTTGGGTGTTCGATTGTTCGATCGGAAAGTTTAACATTTTCTATCTTATTCGGAATGTGATACAATAATTGGAATTCATAAGCAGTTATGAGATAACTAAATGAATGTTATAAACACAGCAGTTTAGTCTCACTTGATCGGTTGCTACGGAATTTTGATGCGATCAAAAGTCCGTCGCAATCACGTAGCGTACGCGGATACTCGCCGGGTAAACTTGATAGACAGCCTCGCTCCATAGCCCCGACCAAGTGACTATAGGAGAACCCCGTCGCCGAAAGCATCCGTTCGGGTGCTCGCGGTAGCGGTGTTCCGCCTTGGTGCACTTCGTCGACGGTATCGGGGGTACGGCCGTCTACTGAAGTTTGCGACGAGCATTCGATCAGGATGTCGGGAATCTTGTTGAATTGCCCGACTTGATATTGAAAAGTGTTTTCGATTTTGAGACTAAAATGCGGGGTTTATAATTGTTAGGCATGCGATGTCTAAAGAATTCATTTGATTAGGCATGCGATGTCTATGCAGGTTGCGGATTCCAACTGTTGTAGTTTTACACTTTCTTTTCTGTGACCGTAAGTGTAATATGTGATATTGCCGGTTTCGTTGCTATATGTCAACGACAATTGGGATGCGCATATTTACTTACGTTGATGACATGTGATATTATGTGTTGCTGGATATGTTATATTGGATCGTCGTGTTTGAATAGCCGGGGTTTTTTATGTGAGATGAGTGTTTTTCATTTTCATTCATGTAAAAACTTGTATGTAATATTCTTTTATTGGGGCACTTCCAGGTTGCGGAAGTTGTCACCCTTTGTATATTATTTACTTTTCCGCACTAGGATAGACCCAAGGAGGAGGGCACAAGTAACCGGGTTCTGGAGTCCAGTGGGAGACCAACTCGAGGAGTCGAGTCCGGGTCTCCTAACTCTAGAATTGGTAGGGTTGCTTGCCGCTCTCGTAGAGGTCTAGGGATGTGGGTTTGGCTATTCATCACGACCGTGGAATCCGTGTTTTATACTGGCTCGTATTGAAAACACGGACGTCCTAGTATATCCAATGTTTCATATGTTTCTTCTGCTGCGATATCTGTGATGTGATCATGTGATGTTCTGTGATGGATACTTTATATAGTATATATGATATATTATATAGGCGTTACTTATGTTTTACACCCGCGCTAGCCCTGCCCCGCTCTGCCGTTAGTTACCTAACCTAACGGTGCACGAGGGGACATCGAGGCGAATGCGGATGGCATAAGTGTACGTCGTATTTATCTATGATGTTTAGGTACTTAAATGATAGGACTTCATTAATAAGATTAATGAAAGTAAAAGAAACCTAAGATGTTGTAGAATCAAATTTCAAAATAAAACAGGTAGCTACAGTTCTTGCTTTGCACAGCGGTATATATGATATATCCTGCACCTTATTCGATAAGGAAAGGACCGAGATCCCTTCACCGGGAGTGACTCCTTTAGCAATAACTGGCAGATGCTACACACTCGGTTTGCCTTTTGATTGCTTTTAAGAGTTTTTGCTTTGCACAGTGATATATATGATATATCCCGCACCTCATTCGACGAGGAAAGGACCGACGATCCCTTCACCGGGAGTGACTCCTTTAGCAAAACTAGAAAAGCCTAAAAAACACTCCATTTTTAAAATCATTTGATTCTGCAACGATATCAAGTTCATTACGCAATAGGTTTTCAGAAAAACCTGTCGTAGCCCTCCGTCATTTCAGATAAATCCTGTTTAGTATTCGTGCTGCGTTTGTTGACCTTGTCAAGGCGCAGTGTGCGGTAGCTAACCAGTATTTATCTGCTTATGCATATGATGCAGATTGGGTTAGGGTAGTCGTGCGGCCTTGTTGACCTTGTCAAGGATCGTGCGGGTGGGTTTGATTCAATCAAGAAATAACGGGTTAAACTTGACTTGCGGTCTATGGTTTGTTGACCTTGTCAAGGTCATAGATCGTTCGGGGCAAAATATTATCGGGAATTTCAAGTGTTGAAATTTGCAATGAGATTGCATACCTCCTATGAGATAGTTGGATCCCGATACCCGCTGCGAGTAAGAGTTACTCCTGGGAGAGTTTTATACATTACAATTAGCCGATCAAGTAGGTGTCTGGAAAGGTGTCAACGGGGTTACGCCTCTGGGAAAACGAGGTTTACATTAATTAGGTTCGTGCGAAAGCACGGGGGACCTCCCTCAAAGTACCTGTAGGGTGTTTTTCGTCATCCCAGTGAGATGGGAATACGCGAGCGCTTGTCAGGCGTACTACAGATTCCCCCTGCCTAGGGTAGGCCGGGGTTTAATGATTGTGGGGATCCGAATCTCCGGCAGCCGCGGACTAAGCTGCCGTTAATTACCCCCCCCCCCCCCCCGCCTTTGGGGCGAGGGGACCTCCGATTAACGGGTTAAATTGGTCATGCGAACTCAATGTGCAGTGTGCGTGTGTTTTGTTTTGAAAGGGGGTTTTGGATATATCGGGAGCCCGAAAATTTTTTGGAGGGGGAGAATGTGGCGGAGTATGTATATGTGTGAATTTGTATACATATGTATATGTATATGTATATACATAAAAAGAGGGGGGAAAGGCATCCAAGGGATGCGTGGGGCAGCACCTTGGGCGCAGGTGCGCAAGCGCGCGCGCCACGTGTCGGCACGCGGGCGCCTTGCGCACTTGCACAGGTGCGCAAGCGCGCGCGCCACGTGTCGGCACGCGGGCGCCTTGCGCACGTGCGCAAGCGCGCAGGTGCGCAAGCGCGTGCGCCACGTGTCGGCACGCGGGCGCCTTGCGCACTTGCGCAGGTGCGCAAGCGCGCGCGCCACGTGTCGGCACGCGGACGCCTTGCGCACTTGCGGTGCGCAAGCGCGCAAGCGCGCAGGCGCGCGCGCCACGTGTCGGCACGCTGGCGCCTTGCGCACTTGCGCAAGCGCCGGAGAGGCACAAGAGGCTTTTAGCCTGAAAAAAAGGATTTCTCAAAGGAGAAATCAGAGAGGAGTCGAGCTCCTGAATGTGTTTTGGGTTTAATGGAAGTGGTTCTTCTTCTTCCTCCTGTCGCTTGCTGGATCTTGAAGATCAAGAGATGTGAAATCTTAAAATCTCTCCTTTTTAAGATCTGATGACAGATCCAAGTTCCCTTTTGTGGGTTTTGTGGTGGAAAACTATTTAGTTTTGAAAAAGGAAGAGTAAAACTCTTGATTTAATTCAAAAGAAAGAAGAAGGTTTTGGAACCTTGAAGAAGGAGGAAAGAGCTCAGCTCTGAAACTTTTTTGGAGAGAGAAAAAGTTATTGGGATATTTCATTATACTTGCCTTTATAGGCCATACATTTTACACATAGCCCCTTGGGCTTCATAAAATGGCATTTTGCCTATCCCATGGCTCATGTGCCATTTCTTTTTGCACATAAGCCATGGGCTTTACAAAATTTTGGCTTTATGCCTATTTTTCTTACATTCGTCCATAAAATAAAATAAAAGAAATACAACAAAATTATTTATTACAAAATTTTTATCTTGGCATGGGGGAAGGCCGGCCGCTTCATGTTCGGGCTCGACCCGGGCATGGGCCTACTGGATCTGGGCTTGGGCCCACTTGGCTTGGGGTTGACTTTGATTTTGACTTGGTCAACCGGGGTGTAAATTTTTACCCCAACAAATTGCCCCCCATCAATAAATGCACACCACATATGTGGGTCGTGTGCATGAAATTGATGGATCTTCTTTCACGTGGAGGCGACTTGGTTTGGTTCCCGCTTTTTGGGAAGCTGGCACTGCCCTTTTTACGACATGGACGGTCGTTGCTTGACATGTCTCCGAGACGGAGTGTCCATGATAGACGTTTTCCCTGGCCCGGAGTTATCTGGTTCCCGCTTTGTAGGAATCCTGCACTGCCCTTTTTGCGACTTGGACGGTCGGTGCTGCCCTTTTTGCGACTTGGACGGTCGTTGCTGCCCTTTTAGCGACGTGGACGGTCGGTGCTGCCCTTTTAGCGACGTGGACGGTCGGTTCTGCCCTTTTTGCGACGTGGACGGTCGATGCTGCCCTTTTAGCGACTTGGACGGTCGGTGCTGCCCTTTTAGCGACGTGGACGGTCGATTCTGCCCTTTTTGCGACGTGGACGGTCGATGCTGCCCTTTTAGCGACTTGGACGGTCGGTGCTGCCCTTTTAGCGACGTGGACGGTCGATTCTGCCCTTTTTGCGACGTGGACGGTCGGTGCTGCCCTTTTAGCGACTTGGACGGTCGGTGCTGCCCTTTTAGCGACGTGGACGGTCGATTCTACCCTTTTTGCGACGTGGACGGTCGGTTCTGCCCTTTTAGCGACGGGACGGTCGATGCTGCCCTTTTAGCGACGTGGACGGTCGGTTCTGCCCTTTTTGCGACGTGGACGGTCGGTTCTGCCCTTTTAGCGACGTGGACGGTCGATTCTGCCCTTTTAGCGACGTGGACGGTCGATGCTGCCCTTTTAGCGACGTGGACGGTCAGTTCTGCCCTTTTAGCGACGTGGACGGTCGGTTCTGCCCTTTTAGCGACGTGGACGGTCGATGCTGCCCTTTTAGCGACGTGGACGGTCGATTCTGCCCTTTTTGCGACGTGGACGGTCGGTTCTGCCCTTTTAGCGACGTGGACGGTCGATGCTGCCCTTTTAGCGACGTGGACGGTCGATGCTGCCCTTTTAGCGACGTGGACGGTCGATTCTGCCCTTTTTGCGACGTGGACGGTCCGTTCTGCCCTTTTAGCGACGTGGACGGTCGATGCTACCCTTTTAGCGACGTGGACGGTCGGTTCTGCCCTTTTTGCGACGTGGACGGTCGGTTCTGCCCTTTTAGCGACGTGGACGGTCGATGCTGCCCTTTTAGCGACGTGGACGGTCGGTTCTGCCATTTTAGCGACATGGACGGTCGATGCTTGATTTGACTTGCTCTGCTTCTTGCAATGTCAGGGGCAGACTTGACTTGCTCCGCTTCTTGCGGTGTCGGAGTGGAAGTTGACTTGTTGATTTTGATTTGGGTTGACATCAGCATCGCTATACTGGAATATGGTACCAGGAGCGAATCATCATCTGTCATGGAGAGGATTTTGGGATTTTGGTTTTTGTTTGGCATCTGCATTGCTGCACTGGAATAATGCCAGGAGCAACTCATCATTTGCCCTGAGAGGATTTGGGAGAAATTGGGATTGTTTTACGCCCGTGGATTGTATACGGTTTTGCAGGATGTATGATCCAGACCGTAGGGCCGGAAAAATTTTGGGACTTTGTCGGCGTCTGCATCGCTGCACTGGAATATGGTACCAGGAGCGACTCATCATTCGCCGTTGGGGTATGGGATTTGGAATTTGGTTGGCGTCTGCATCGCTGCACTGGAATATGGTACCAGGAGCGACTCATCATTCGCCATTTGGGGATTGGGGAGCGATGGCTTAGGAGACAGGTTTAGATCCCTATCGCCTAAGGCTTTTCAATTTTATGGGCCGTGAGGGTCCCATAAAAGCATTTCCTCCCTACGAGTCGTAAGGATCCCGCAGGTGTATTTTCTCCTTAAGAGTCGTGAGGACTCCTAAGTGTGTTTTTCCTTTATGAGTCGTAAGGATCCCACAAAGGTTTGTTCTCCTCATGTATCGTGAGGACACATGAGTGGGTCTTCTTAATAGAGCATAATTCCAAAGGCGGAGACCAGCCGCGTAACTGGTAATTGTGGTGGGGCATGGGTATGACGAGAATTATTTGAGCCCGTGGATTGTATACGGTAGTCAACTTGGGGACCAACCGTAGGGCTGGGAGAATTTTGAGAAATTGGATTTTGGTTGGCGTCTGCATCGCTGCACTGGAATATGGTACCAGGAGCGACTCATCATTCGCCGTTTGGGGATTTGGAATTTGGTTGGCGTCTGCATCGCTGCACTGGAATATGGTACCAGGAGCGACTCATCATTCGCCATTTGGGGACTTGGAATTTGGATCTTGTTTGGCATCAGCATTGCTGCACTGGAATAATGCCAGGAGCAACTCATCATTTGCCTTGGGAGGACTTGGGATTTGGGTTTTTGGTCTGCATCAGCACCGCTAACACTGAAGCGAAATGCTAGGAGCGACTCATCATTTGCCGTTGCCCGTTGGGGAACGATGGCTTAGGAGATAGGTTTGGGTCCCTACCACCCAAGGCTTTTCAATTTTATGGGCCGTGAGGGTCCCATAAAAGCATTTTCTCCCTGCGAGTCGTAAGGATCCCGCAGGTGTATTTTCTCCTTAGGAATCGTGAGGATTCCTAAGTGTGTTGCTCCATTGTGAGTCGTAAGGATCTCACGCAGGGGTTTTCTCCTCACAAGGTCGAGAGGATTTTGTGAGTGTATTTCATCTCTTTTCACGAGTTTGCGCCCTTTCGGGTTTTCACAGACTCGCCGGTAGTCCTGCTGTTTTTACTCACGGAGCCCTTTCGGGTTTTCATCCGTGCCCGTTTTTCTTGTGGACATACCTTTTTATTTTTCCTCTTTTTTTTTATTCTTCTTTTTTTTTTTTTGTGCTGCTGGTGGGACTTTAAAAGTAGTCTTACCAGCAGAATTTGGGAGAGATAGGGGTCATTTACGCCCGTGGATTGTATACGGTTTTGCAGGATGTATGATCCAGACCGTAGGGCTGATGTGCTCAATTTGCCTGCGACTTAGAGCATTCACGTGTAGTATTTCTTGAGATATCGGCCATTGATGGGTGGCATGGGCCTTTCTCCCTCGGCACTTATTAGTTGGTAGGATCCTCCGTCAAACACTTTCTCGATGACGTATGGTCCTTCCCAGTTTGGCTCGAATTTTCCCTTGGCATGTCGATTGGGGATAATCGGTCTTTTGAGGACCAACACCAATTCACCTTTCTTGAAGGCGCGGAGACGAGTTATCTTGTCATAAGCCCGTGACATTTGGGCTCGGTATAGCTCCAGATTTTGTTGCACCGCGAGCCTCTTTTCTTCGAGGGCATCGAGTTCTTCAAGTCGAAGGAGCACGTTTTCTTCCTCCGTCAACTCATGTTGGACGGCCATTCTTAAGCTCGGAACTTCAACTTCGAGGGGGAGGACCGCCTCCACTCCGAAGAGCAATGAGTATGGAGTGAACTGAGTTGGAGTACGGTGCGTGGTACGATATGCCCACAATGCCTCGTGAAGCTTGAGATTCCAGTCTCTCTTGTTGGCTGAAGCATTTTTCCTCAGAAGCTTGCATAGAGTCTTATTGAAGGCTTCGGCTAGCCCATTGGCTCTTGGATTATAGATGGAGGAATACCTCCAGTCTATCTTGTGCTGAGTAGCGAATCTTGAGACATTGAAGCTCTTGAAAGAAGGCCCGTTGTCAGAAATGATTCTTCTTGGTGTACCGAAGCGGTATAGAATATTATGCTGGAAGAATGTCAGAATATCCTTTGTCTTGACTTCTTTTAGCGGGACAGCTTCAGCCCACCTGGAGAAGTAGTCTGTCGCGGCCAGTATGAACCGGTGGCCTTTAGATGACGGAGGATCAATTGGGCCAACAATGTCGGTGCCCCAAACTTCGAAGGGCCACGACGCCACTGTAGGATGCAATGGGTTGGGATGCTTGTGAATAAAATCACCGTGAATTTGGCAGATATAACATTTCTTTGCATGCTCTCCGCAATCCCGTATCATGGTGGGCCAGTAATACCCAAGCCGTTTGATTTGAAGTCGCATCTTGGGGCCAGATTGGTGAGCACCGCAAACGCCCGAGTGGACATCTTTCATGACCTTTTGGGCTTCGGCCAATGACAGACACCTGAGCCAGAGTTGGTCATATGACCTGCGGTATAACGTGTCATTTACAAACACGTATCGGAGAGCTCTTTTCTTCAGCTGAATCCTCGCAGATTTTTCTTCGGGCAGCTTGTCGTATCGGAGGTACTCTATGAAGGGTTCTCTCCAATCGGGCTCGTCTTGGATGATCGAAGCTTCTTCCGCAGGACTGCTCTTCTGTTCCGCGCTTTCCTCTTCTCGTAGAGAAACTGGGGGTAGAATTTGCCGGCTCCTGACTGTGATCAGAATTTCGTCCATTTCAGGATCAGCCAGTTCCTTGGCCAAGCGAGCGAGTACATCAGCCTTTCCGTTCAACGCTCTAGGGACTCTCGTTAGTTCAATATGAGTGAACCGTTTCATGAGTTCCACCACTCGACCTCTGTACCGAGCTAACTCGGGTTTGTATATCTTATAGTCGCCGCTTACTTGGTTGACGACGAGCTGGGAGTCACCGTAAACTCGTAGCCGAAGGATTTCCATTTCTATGGGGAATTCCAAACCAGCTATCAGAGCTTCATACTCAGCTTCATTGTTCGTTCGAGGCTCGGTGAGAGCAAAAGAACGTCGTAGGGTTCCCATTGATGGTGTGATGAATACCAATCCTATCCTTGCTTTTATCTCCGAGACACTTGATTTACTGGAGGTCCTTATCGATGAGGCCCCATCGAAGTAGAGCTCCCAACATGGCTCGTCATTCTCTAGGTGTAGCACCTGTTCGTCGGGTAACTCACAATTGAGTGGTGACCCTTCTGGTATGGGATGAGCAGCGAGGAAGTCTGCAAGAGCTTGACCTTTTACTGCTTTTTGAGGAGTATATACTATGTCAAACTCAAGTAGCATGACGGCCCATCTTGCCATTCTGCCGGCTAGGCTTGCTCTGGTCATCAAGTGTTTGAGCGGGTCGACCTTGGAGATTAGCATAACCCGGTGAGCCAGCAGATAGTGCCTCAGCTTCTTCAC
Source organism: Agapanthus africanus (assembly GCA_030015575.1). Lineage (NCBI taxonomy): Eukaryota > Viridiplantae > Streptophyta > Magnoliopsida > Asparagales > Amaryllidaceae > Agapanthus > Agapanthus africanus. Next base: position 136,280,870 of record CM057347.1, on the reverse strand, counting down.
AGCAAATATCAGAGCCAAGCATTGCTTTTCGATTGGGGAATAGTTGTGTTCCGCCCCGACTAGAGTTCGACTGAGGTAGTAGAGGGCATTCTCTTTTCCCTCCTCATTGTTCTGAGCAAGGAGCGCACCAAGTGACTCATCTAGCGCGGCAGTGTAGAGAATCAGCGGTTTATTTGGAATGGGAGCGGCCAACACTGGAGGGTGCAACAAGTACTGTTTGATGTTTTCGAACGCTTCTTGACACTCGGCATCCCAGATAAAAGGAGCTCCTTTCTTCATGAGCTTTGAGAAGGGCCTACATCTCCCCGATAAATTTGAGATAAACCTCCGTATATAAGCAAGCTTGCCTTGAAAAGATCTTAGCTGAGTCAGACTCTTCGGAGGAGGCATCTCCATGATGGCCTTTATCTTTGATGGGTCAACTTCGATCCCTCGATGTCGAACTATGAAGCCCAGGAATTTTCCCGATGACACGCCAAAAGCGCATTTCAGAGGATTCATCTTCAGATCAAATTCCCTCAGTCTGGTGAGAACGGTCCTAAGATCCTGGATATGATCGGCCTTGGTTTCAGTCTTAACGACCAGATCATCAACATAACATTCGACGACTTTATGAATTAGGTCATCGAAGATATTGGTCATTGCCCTTTGATATGTAGCACCTGCGTTCTTCAGTCCGAACGGCATCACCTTGTAGCAATATATTCCGATCGGAGTTCGAAATGCTGTGTGCTTCTCATCATCAGGCGACATCTTGATCTGATTATATCCAGACGAGCCATCCATAAAAGTGAACAGCTCGTAATTTGAGGTGTCATCGACCATCATTTCCATGACCGGTAGCGGAAAGTCGTCTTTAGGACATGCCTTGTTGAGATCCCTGAAATCGACACAAACTCGGATCTGCCCATTTTTCTTCTTCACTGGGACTATGCATGCGATCCAGTCCGCGTATTTCTCTTCCCTGATGAAGCCGGCATCGATGAGCTTCTTAGTTTCCTCGATGACCTTTTCTTCTAGTTCCCTTCTCATTCTTCGAGGAGCTTGTTTGACTGGCTTAGCATCAGGAGATATAGCCAATTTATGTACGGCCACTTCAGGGGAAAGGCCAGGCATTTCTTTGTATGTCCACGCGAAGCAGTCGACGAACTCATGCAGCAGGGAAATTATCTGCGCTTTCATTTCCTCTGACAAGAGCGAGCTGATGTAGGTCGGCCTTGGATTATCGGGCGTTCCTAAGTCAATCTCGGTTAGCTCGTCAAAGGTTGCTTGTCCGCCATCTTCGAGCTCTTGAGGAGCTTCTTCTGGCTCGGCTATCTCGTCGTCATCATTTGATCTTTCGCTGGCCTCACCAACATGGATCATGTGGCACGCTTTGGAATCAGGTTGAATGTAGCCTATGTCCCGTCTATCTGGAATTCGTCCATCGATGAGTGCTCGGACCTGGGGCGGATGCCATAGCCCTTCGTAAAACTTTGCTTCGGACTCCGTTTGATATAACCGGCATCCGCACTTTTTAAAGTATTCCCGCATCTCGGGCGCATAGTATCTGGGATTGAGAACGGCTCTTATGCCTCTCTCATAGGGAAGGCACGCGACAGAAAGATCGTCCGGGTGCACAACGGGGTTTAACTTGTAAAACAGGATGCCCTTCTGTCCATTTTTCCTCCCGGGCACGTAGAAAGTTTTCAGCTGGTCCACGGTAGAGACTGACAATGCGTCGAGCTCTTTGCACATCCGTTCCGGCACCCTTGTGATAGCCAGGGACCCTTCTGCGACTTCGAAGGTCTCTCGTAGTTTCGCTTGCTGCATGGGGGGTCGATCTGCACAGCTGTCGCACGGCAGGTCCTCTTCTTCTGACTCTTCAGTGTTACTGCCAAGATGAGGGCGGACTTTGCTGCTAGATGGGCCTTCAGTAACAGATTCGTCCGTATCGCTGCCGAAATGAGGGCGAGTTTGGCGGAAGGACGGGCTTCCAGCGTCGGACTCATCAGTGTCGCTGCCGAAATGCGGGCGTACTTGGGTATTTTTGCTTTTGAAAGTGATAGCCGGCGCAGATTTGCTTTTGAGTCTTGGGGCCGTTCTATCCTCAGTCAGTTGTGGCTTAGCATTTTGGTGGTTCGTAAAGTACCGAGAATCTTCATATCGGACTTCATGCACACCGAACGGCTGGATGTCTCCGTCAATACGTCTTTCTTCGCCATTTTTAGTATACTTCATGCATTGATGGAGAGTCGACGGAATGATGCCGTAATCATGGATCCACGGCCGCCCCAAGAGAATCTTATAAGATGTGTCGGCGTCGATCACGTATATCTTAGCTTCAGTTTGCAGATCCCCAAATTTGATTGGCAAAGCTATAGACCCTAGAACTTGCTGGCAATTTTGGTTGAACCCTTGAATGACAATCCTTTCCCTCGACAGGTGTCGGACGTCCATTGACAAACTCTTCAGAGTTCGCAAGTTCATGATGTTCACTGAGGACCCCGGATCAATCAATATACGATTAATTCGATCTCCGTCGCTGTACCCGGTCACGTAAAGCGGCCGATTATGCTCAGCCGTTCCCAGTAGCAAGTCTTCATCCTTAAATGTGACTGCGGCGGCATGCAAAGCGTGCTGGGCTTCTTTCATATTAATTTCCGCAAAGTGAGCCTGATACCGCTCGGGGTTTTGTAGAGCGTGAATGAGAACGTCTCTAAGCTCCTTAGATAGGACCAAGGCGTCGTAGATGCTCAGGAGAGATGGAAGCTTCCGGAGATGTGCCAAGACATTATAGTCCACCGAGGAAGGATTTATGTTTTCGTCGGCCGGTTCTCTGCCATTTTCTTCATTAGCGACTTGTTTTTCCTTCCCTTTTGGGGCGTTGCCCTGATTTTGCGGTAGAGCTCTGCCGCTTCTGAGCTGGATTTGATTGGCCTTTGTGGTGAGCTCCTCGTCCTCTTCGGGAAAACAGAGATCATCCTCGGAGTCGCTGCCAAGATGGATGGCATAGCAGGTCACTATTGGGATCTCTTCATTGGAGTCTTCTTCTAACTCCTCCAGAATTTCAGCCGCTTGTACAGGGAAGAACTCCTTCAATTGAATCAATGTTCTTTCCTTTTGTTCATATTCTTCGAGGGAATTGATATATTTTTGAATGGTCGATCTCCCTGCAGACTCTTTTTCGCGCCGAGCTGCACTTTTCTTCTTCTTGAGCTTCTTGGATTTTGAGCCTGATGGAGCCACATAGGCAGCTGGACTGGTAGGCTTCTTCTGTCCTTCCCATTCCATCCTGGGCTCTTTCTGAAGTAGCTTTAGCATCTTCTTCGTCTTATTAGATATGTGCGTACTCCATGGAGGCCGCGATGAGTCAGTTTCATTTCTTAGGGCCGCGGGTTCGGCTGTCTGCTCCCAGAAGGCTTCGGCTTCCGTCTGTATAAAGTTGGCGGTTGCAACTTGATTGTTCACCAACACGCTTTTGGATAGCTCGATCTCTCCAGCCTTGTACTGCTTCTCGACCCAGTCTTTGAAGATATAGCAATCCTCGATCGCATGGCTCACTACTCGGTGGTACGGGCAATACAGAGGATTGTCGATCATTTTTGCTTCTTGGGGTCTTTTCGACTCCGGCAATTGTAAGCCGTTGTTCAAGACATCTTTAAATATCTTGCGGACCTTGTCCCTTCTGAAAGAGTAAACCTTGTTCTTTTTCTCCTCTAGGGAAGGCCCATCTCCTCCCAGCAATGGCTTTCGCGACCGGTTGGTTTTGGATTCGCCCGCCCTTCGCTTTTCTTCATTGTCGGACGCATTGAAGACATTGGTACTGCTGGAACTCCCGCTTCTACGGTTGTCGTCCCGCTTGCTTTTCCAGGTTTTGTCTCTCTGAGAGTCCGGCGGGGACTCTTGCTTCGAGCGTTCTAGCATTTGAACTTTCTTGGTTAGCTCCTGAAATGTCTTGAGGCCCGCTGTACACAAGAATGGGACCATCCAATTGCTGAGGTTCCCAATGAGAAGGCTGACGGACTGGTCCTGCTCCAGCGGCAGTTCGCATTTGACTGTGAGATTACGCCATCGGGCGATAAAGTCGGTGTTGCTTTCATTCTTCCCCGGCTTAGTCCTCACAAGGTCGGCAATGGAGATTTTATCACTGACACTCATTAACCTTTGCCGAAACAGGGACTCCATTTGGGCAAAGGTGATGACGGACCCGTCCGGTATACTCGCATACCAGTCGAAGGCGACGCCGGTCAGGCTGTTGACAAACTGACGAAGAAGGAGCGCGTCATTGCCCCCTGTATTTCCGCACGATGCTTTGAAGTGGGCGACGTGCTGGTTTGCATTCCCCGTTCCATCAAATCTTCCGAACTTAGGAATGACGTAGCCGCTTGGGAACTCAATCAGATCGTACTGCGCGGGATATGGCCGCCCACTACTGCCGATTTCTTTCTGAGCTTCATCTTCGGCCACCAATGTTTTAACCTTGCTGGTGACCAAATCCATTATCCGATCCTGTGTTAGCGGGATGATGCTATCTGGGGCCGAGGCGTCCCCAGAAGCGGAATGTAGCCGGCTTTCATTTGGCTCGACCAGTCTTGGTCCCAAAGGAACAGGCATTGGCTGCCTCGGATTGTCCTCACCCGGCTGATTAGTAGCGGCTTGCGCTTGATTAGGAGGCGCTCGAGCAATTTGAGCCGTAAGCTGCATCACCACATTCGTTAAGTCGTCAATCTTCGAATAGAGCTTGGCCATCTCTTTATCTTTGCTCCTGAGCTGTTTTCGAAGCTCTTGAAGCAGCTCTTGCTCCGCAGTCCTGGGGCGGAAAGTCGGCTCTTCCTCGCTGTCCGAGCTTGACTCTGCATGGACCGAGGGGTCTTTCTGCCTATCATCCTCATCGAGAGGGTTTTCTTCATCCAGCAGGGGCGGCTGTTCTTGGGCGGCGGCAACCACATTCAGGCTAGATTGGGCTTGGGATGTGGTGGCCCCGTCCTTGCTTTTGCTGCGAAGGTTGTCGCTGGGGCGCCCGCCCGCCATATAGACCGTATGGATGATATATCCGGCCGTCTTTCTATCATTGGCAGTTGATTTCGTGGATCGCTGTCTTGACCCCCTTGTTTTGGTAGCTGGTAGTCGATTGAAGGCGTCTGGCTTAACCAGTTTCTTGAATGGTGCTGGCACTTCTTTTCTGGGTTTTCCCCGCTGCTTTCGTGCGGCACAGAGTGCTTCATAGACTCTTGATGAGACAGTGTCATACTTTTTCTGTTGGGGCCGGGACACGTCTCTTTGCGGCACTATTCGGACCGCTGTTTTCTTGATTCTGGCGGTCATGGCATTGTTCTGAACCCACTTTAGAGGCTCGAAGGAATTGCTGATTCTTACGTCCGACTCAGCCGTCGTCGCGGGGCAACCCTGCACTTGGAACTTCACACGATTCCATTTGGCCGAAGCCTTGGCCCTTTTGTTGGCTCGATACCTGAGCCGCTTCTGCCTTAACTTTTCTGTTCTAAGCACCTTGCAGACTTCGGCTTTTTAGGAAGACGCCGCATACCGGTTGATGGAGGGCCTTGGAGATACGCCCGATTGTGCATTTGTTGGAGTCATCGCCTGAGCTCGTCCGCAACTTTTAATGTTGCCCTTCACATCGGAAGTCTTGCCCCCAGCTAGAGCGCCAGGGACTCGTTCAGACACCATCTTAAGTTTCGGTTGTGGTGCCTTGGCGATCACGACATTCGGCCTCTTACCCCTTGAGACCGGCTTGGCCACCTGTTCCGCTGGGATCTCTGCCAGATGAGCGCTTCCGGCAGGGTAGATGATGACAGAGCCAAACTGGCGGGGCGGTTCCTCCCATTGTCGACTGAGGCTTGTGGGGAGAACCACACGAGCGTTGATCTTGACCACGTACGGAATCGGGGTCGCTTTGGAAGTTGAATTCGTCTGGGAAGACATTGTCGTTGAAGGTTGATTGCTGCACGGAAAAAAAAATATCATTTCAGTATAGGCAATCGATATGTATACTGATTGAGTTCGTATGAACGTTTAACCCGAAATATGGGAGGAGAGATTCGTCCCACCGGGCGTGCCAGAATCTGTAGGGTGTTTTTCGTCACCCCAGTGAGATGGGAATACGCGAGCGCTTGTCAGGCGTACTACAGATTCCCCCTGCCTAGGGTAGGCCGGGGTTTAATGATTGTGGGGATCCGAATCTCCGGCAGCCGCGGACTAAGCTGCCGTTAATTACCCCCCCCGCCTTTGGGGCGAGGGAACCTCCGATTAACGGGTTAAATTGGTCATGCGAAATCAATGTGCAGTGTGCGTGTGTTTTGTTTTGAAAGGGGTTTTTGGATATATCGGGAGCCACACAGAGTTTTTACGGGGGTCCCGCTACCCGGATAGCGGGCTGGGGGTCAAGGGGGCTAGCAGCCCCCTTGCGGGGTTCGGGGCAGCGCCCCGGCCCGAAAATTTTTTGGAGGGGGAGAATGTGGCGGAGTATGTATATGTGTGAATTTGTATACATATGTATATGTATATACATAAAAAGAGGGGGAAAAGGCATCCAAGGGATGCGTGGGGCAACACCTTGGGCGCTGTGCGCTTGCGCTCTTGCGCAGGTGCGCAAGCGCGCGCGCCACGTGTCGGCACGCGGGCGCCTTGCGCACTTGCGCAGGTGCGCAAGCGCGCGCGCCACGTGTCGGCATGCGGGCGCCTTGCGCACTTACGCAAGCGCGCAGGTGCGCAAGCGCGTGCGCCACGTGTCGGCACGCGGGCGCCTTGCGCACCTGCGCAAGCGCGCGCGCCACGTGTCGGCACGCGGGCGCCTTGCGCAGGTGCGCAAGCGCCCGCGCCACGTGTCGGCACGCGGGCGCCTTGCGCACTTGCGCAAGCGCGCGCGCCACGTGTCGGCACGCTGGCGCCTTGCGCACTTGCGCAAGCGCCGGAGAGGCACAAGAGGCTTTTAGCCTGAAAAAAGAGATTTCTCAAAGGAGAAATCAGAGAGGAGTCGGGCTCCTGAATGTGTTTTGGGTTTAATGGAAGTGGTTCTTCTTCTTCCTCCTGTCGCTTGCTGGATCTTGAAGATCAAGAGATGTGAAATCTCAAAATCTCTCCTTTTTAAGATCTGATGACAGATCCAAGTTCCCCTTTGTGGGTTTTGTGGTGGAAAACTATTTAGTTTTGAAAAAAGAAGAGTAAAACTCTTGATTTAATTCAAAAGAAAGAAGAAGGTTTTGGAACCTTGAAGAAGGAGGAAAGAGCTCAGCTCTGAAACTTTTTTGGAGAGAGAAAAAGTTATTGGGATATTTTATTATCCTTGCCTTTATAGGCCATACATTTTACACATAGCCCCTTGGGCTTCATAAAATGGCATTTTGCCTATCCCATGGCTCATGTGCCATTTCTTTTTGCACATAATCCATGGGCTTTACAAAATTTTGGCTTTATGCCTATTTTTCTTACATTCGTCCATAAAATAAAATAAAAGAAATACAACAAAATTATTTATTACAAAATTTTTATCTTGGCATGGGGGGAGGCCGGCCGCTTCATGTTCGGGCTCGACCCGGGCATGGGCCTACTGGATCTGGGCTTGGGCCCACTTGGCTTGGGGTTGACTTTGATTTTGACTTGGTCAACCGGGGTGTAAATTTTTACCCCAACAGTACCGACACTGGCCTGGCTGAAAGATTGGCGAACTTGTAGTGTGTAATTAATCCCGGCTAGTCTTTTCTTTTAGGGTTTGAAGGAAGATTTGATAAAAAGCAGTGGGAGCCATCCTGATTAGATAAAATAATAACCAATCTATTCTTGACAGAGCGCACGCTGAGTGTTTTCTTCTCTCTCTCTCCAGGTAGCGACCATATCACGCCTTAATCAAGATAATAATACGGATTATTAACCGAACCCGCTTGTTATACTGAGCTGGGGAACGTTGGTCCCGCTCCAACTTATAATTGTTATAAGACAGAGCAGGAAATTGGGGAATACCAGATTTCCCGTGCCGCCCAAACGAAGAGAGTGCATGCTGATGCATCATCTTCGGGTGTGTTCATTACAAAGAATTGTTTCTCAGTATCCTTTACGTCCTGGGTATGTGATACCAGATCAGGATCCCAGATATGTAATCTGTTACATAGGGCTACAGAAAGGTAGAGAACTGAGAACGGGTGATAAGTTTCATGAGGCAGAAAACGGGGCAAGTGTTGCAGCCAAGTCTGTTGGTCACTGTCACCCTGTATTACCAATACATTGATTCTGAACGAATGTTATTAGATACCGAACCTGATATACAAAATCATATCTGTCTCTTTATTAGTAAAGAAACGGTAAAATTTTGTATTGTTGGATAATGTTTTGAACATTTCCTATATCAAAAGTTGATCGGTTCAGGCACGTTATCTAAAAGCATTGATGTTCTAAATCAAACTGCAGTTCTTAGTATATGGAACACACACAAGAGGAAGAGTTCAGAATTGAACGATTCCTTCTTGAGGTATTGTAGACTAGGTCATATCAATGTGACCCGACTAGCTGAAGTTACATGTAGATGCATATTTAAATCAGTTTGAATTTACATCTTGTGAAACTTGCCAGTCATGTCACAAAGATATAATGACACCAGCTCTGTTTATTGGAAACAGAGAAAGAGTTAGTGAACTTTTGGGATGATACATGTTGATGTATGTAGGTCCCCAGTCTACACATGCCAAGACCGGTTCTTTGTACTTCATTACATTCTCTGATAATCTCTCAAGATTCAGACATATGTTCCTGTTGAAACACAAGTCCGAACCTTTTGAGATATTCACAGAATATAAGATAGAAGTAGAGAACCAAAATACGGGTATAAGTATTATCTCCTTTGATGTGATCGAGGAGGAGAATACTTGAGCACGGAAATCCTGGTCTATTCTAAAGGAGAATGAGATTCTCTCTCAGCATTACTCCTCCGTATACACCATTGCACGATGGTATATCGGGGCGGAGCAGATACACCCTATTTGATATGGTGTGCTCTATGATGAGTACTACTGAGTTACCTGTTTCCTTTTAGGGGGTTATGCACTTGAGAAGCTGCATACCTATTGAATAGGTTCGAATCAAATCAGTTACCTACCACTTCATATGTGATATGGAAAGGGAAGAGCCCATGTCTTAAGCTAGTTAAGATTTGGGGTTGTCCGGCCTATGTCTAAAAGCAAAATCCGGACAAACTCGAGGCAAGGTCTGTAAAGTAGAATTGGAAAGGTTCCAGCTATACAAACTGCAGCTGATGATTTGATAGAACCAAAGGATTCAGTAGATTCCAACGAACCTCAGCCTCTCCGCCGATCGAGTAGGGTTCCTCACCTACCTGAGAGATACTTCTGTTTCTCTATGACAGTGGGAGCGAGGATTGCATCATGAGATGATGACCCAACTAGTTTCAAGCAGGCCATCAGGAGTGAGACTCTGTAAGAATGGCTGGATGCTTAGCGATCTGAGATGGAATCCATGTACACCAACAAAGTATGGACTTTGGTTGCTATATCTGAAGGGTTAAATCCCCATCAGGAGCAAGTATATCTTGAGAAGATTACTTGGTGTACATGGAAAAGTTAAGACTTTCAAAGCTAGACTTGTTAAAGTTTTTCGTCATCGACCAGGCGTGGAAAATGATGAAACCTTTTCCAGTACCTATGCTTAAGTCCATCCAGATACTACTTGCCACGGCTACATACCATGACTACGATATCTGGCGGTTGGGTGTCATGACTGCTTTTCTAAATGATGTTTTAGAAGAATGCGTCTATAAGTACACAGCCAGAGGGCCTCGTAGACAGTGGGAGCAGCGGAAACGTGTGCAAGTTGTTTTATAGGATAAAGCAGGCATCGCGGAGTTGGAACATCTGTTTTGATGGATTAGTCAAAGAAGTTGACATCATCAAAATGGTAGATGAACCTTGTATAAACAAAAAGGTAGTAGGGAGTATGGTGACGATCCTCGTAGAGTACGTGGATGACATACTCTTGATAGGGAAGGAGTTTCCTATGCTACGCTCGATCAATCTCCGTTTATCACAAGGATTCTCCATATAGGATAAAAGTGATACCTCCTAAATCCTGGGTTTTGGATCTATGAGATAGATCTAAATGGATGTTAGAATACTCACTAGCTGTAGTGAGATGGTATCAATTGATCCTGGGAAGAATCACTGGAAGTGTTCCAGGGTGATAAAGACGGCTGAGTGTCAGTCACAGGCATTGTCTTTACCCTCAGTAAAGGGGCGGTATGTTGGAAGAGTTCCAAGCTAGATACCGTGACATACTAGACGATAAAGGCTGGATACATCGCTACTTAAGATGCTACCGAAGAGGCTGTTTGGGTGTATATTGGTTCATGAGATGAACTACGTTCCCGCCATTGTGAGACAATGGAGTTGTGGCTTATGCCAAGGAACGCAGGTCCCATCAGTGATCCAGACATATTCTAAGGCAGTATCACCTGATCATGGAGATGGTTGATCTCCAGGGGATCGAGGTCAGGAGAGTAGACTCAGAGGACAACACAGCGGATCCACTCACAAAGGCCTGTTCCCAGAGAGAGATTTTTATGGGATGGTTGAGTATGAGATACTACAACCACTGCTATCAGATGGCCCTAGTGCAAGTGGGAGATTGTTAGTTATATGTATGCCCTAGAGGCCATTACTGTACATAGGATGTATATTGTAGTGGATGCTTGGACATATATAGGGAGGACTTTCTTGCTCGACATGATAGTATGCTATCTGGTTGCTCTTTACCTTAACGTGCACACTGATTGTCTCTCTGTTACATGTTGGTAAAGCCCTTAGGATGTGTACTTGACTATCTGGACTATGATGCGGATCATACTAGTGGGGACATGGTAGTCCATAAGTACATCCTTCAAGGTCCCTAGTCGTGGGTATATCGAGACGGGGCATCGATATACCAGAGTAGACTAGCGTATACCTTCTCGACCCATACAGATGGGCGATGGATGATCCCATATCCATTGGTGTTTGACATCAGAGATGATATACGGGTGCTCAGTAGAGACTGGGTACACTGGACGGACTCGCCGAGAACTCCCAGATGGTATTATACCTTACGTCAGATGGCAGTTCTCTGGTGACACTGGTACAGAGTAGTCTGTTGACCCGAGATCGTCATAGAGTCTTGTGTGGTTCCCACTGTGCTTTGATTTCCATCTTACAAAGTCCAAGAGGGCGTGCAAAACGGTGGTTTTTGGGTACAGTCCCGAATCACATGGAGGCAGTGAGCGATAGGAGAGAATTCGTCTCTCCCGGTATAGGGAGTTGATGTTGCGCTGTGTTCGATTGGCTATAACCGGAAATCCCTGGCCAGGGTTGCTGAGATTTACTGGTAAGTGTTACCAGTAGTTTCTCGAATTGTTATAGACCTTATATCGACACGACTTATCGAGCTATTGGGGTCTGACGTTTACCACCCCTAAGCGAGATATGCGACATATCAGACGATCAGACCGGACTGTACGGTAAGTGTTACTGGTTGGATTCACAGGAGTGTGAGCGGGCTTGCTCGTCGATCTTCTGATCGCTCAATACCCGGGTGGCCGTTACGTTTAGCAGACCGCTTGCGGCTTGTGGGTGTTTGATATGATCATCACCTGCTGCCGGCGTATTGACGAGTCTTTAGAGTCCTACACAGAGGTTTCCTGGCTCAAGCGAAACGAAATAGGAGCGCATATGAGATATGTGCGGGACCGAGAATAATGCGTGTATGTGATACCGTATTCTATTCTCGCGATGAATGTATCGATTGGTTGTATGCGATATAACCTAGTTATCGAATCAAGGGTTGATTCGATAAGCCGATACATAGGATACTAGTCGGTTATATGCGATATGACCGGATCGTTAAATCAAGTGTTGATTTAATGATTTAATGTATAATTATATATTTGATATATTACTTTGCATTAACTAGTATTGGTTCACTTTAAATGGATTTTCTCACTTGGATGTACAAGTTGTATATGTGATATACTTTTTGTGCAAATGATTGTATCATGTTTGATGATATATGTTTACTTGGTTAAGTGCAAAGAATTAAACCATGGTTAAACTAATGATTAGGGTTTTGTTTATCCATATTTATTTATTCATTCATTTATCTTTTTATTTATTGGAAAAGATAAAAAGAAAAATACAAAATGGTTGCTTTCAATAGAGAAGCTTGTTGAAGCTTCATGAAGGTTTTGACCAAAGTAACCATTTTGTCTTCTTCTCCTTAACCCTAACCATTCCTTTAACCTTGGTCAATTCTCTACACATAACTATAGTTAAAATTATGATAAGAATTGTTTTTCTATTCTATTCTTTAAAAACTTATCATAATATTATCTTCTTCTTCATCATCTTCTTCTTGAAGAAAAAGCTTGCCTCATCAATGGCAACTTGATGAAAAGAGTGAGAAATCCAATTCTAAAGTGAACCCACCTCCTATTTCTTCATCCTCTACCTCTTGCCAAGTAGTATAGGGTGTTCCTTCACAAGTTTTCATGGCTTGGTGAAGGTGGAGCTTGATCTTGTGATGCCTCGACGTAGATCATCTTCGGCATCGTAGTCGATGACCTAGCCCGTCCATTCTCCGATGAAGCCGACGCTAGAGCCCGGGATCCGTTTTGGATAGCGAGGAGACATCATCATGGTGCTATGGAGGTGGAGAACCGGATCTACAAAGGTTGTATACTTAGTTAATTTGTTAACTAGTTGCTTTTGTCGCCTATATATCTAGTTAACGATCTAGTCTAGGGTTTCTCGGCACCGTAATTTTTGAAATTGGCATGGTTGATGCCTTGTGAGACCTCTTGAGAGTGCCTAGGAACCCTACACTCACAACCCCCCGGCTATTCATCCGCGACAATCCAATGAATTCATATACACATTCCAATAACATTACAGATCACAGATTTGTATAACCCCCACTAATCGACATATAGCGATTAGCAGACGTTCAATACAAATATCACATCACAGAAAAACCCGTCAGCTTAAGTCATAAGAAATTCGATCAAAATACGGTTTTTCAGGCCCCAAACACAAAATTTTCGTTCTGGAAAATCTGGGCAGAAAATACATATTCCAAAAATCCCAAAATACCCCTATGAACAAACTGCAAAAATAAAACCCCACGAACGAGTCAACTCGGCCGCGGAAACGCGGCGCGTTGATCGATTCAGTGGGTCGAATTTTTGCAGTTTCTTCTAAAAACCCTGAGCCGATTTTTGGTATATCTCAAATAATTTTTGCAGCACTTTGAAAATCGACAGAAAGTTTGAATTTCGGGTTTATTTCGGGACTTTTTCTCCGATCGAATTTCTAGCTACTATGCTAACATGTTAGATAGAGTTTAACTAGGCACTGATACCACTGTAAGTCCATGCTACCTCTCCCGGTACTTTCGGGCATGCGGAATTTGGTGAAAAACAATTTTCTAGAGGTGGTAACATGGACTCAAAACCGGATCTTTGTTAAACATCTAACTAACAACCTAACTAGGAGTTGTTAACTACTCGGTTAGGGGGTTATACCTTTCTTTCTTGAACTCCTTCGTCTTCAAGCCTCGATGGTTGTCCGGATCGGCTTCACCCCGTCGTCTCCTTGCGCCGAAGATCGATCCACCTGAAAGCTTCTACCTTTGGCTTCTTCTTCGGTCTTTGAAGAAACTAGTTCACTCGGTTTGCTAAACCTTGTGAACTAGAGTGAGTAGAGGAGAGTGTGTTGGGATTTTCTCTATGGTTCTTGGTTCTCAACACATGAGACAAGTAAACCATAGACTAAAGAGAGGGAGAGCAAGAGGAAGGAGATGAGAGCTCAAGAACACAAGAGAGAGAATGAAAATGATAGAAATGAGCAAGACTTTTCTCACTTGGCTCTCATAATCCAAAACCATCATCACAAAAATAGTAATCAAGTATTATGTAAATGGTTTAAGTCAAAATGGCTATATCATTTCATGCACTCATATTGCACAAGAGAACAAGCAAGTAAAAAGTCTTTGCCATGAAATGATAGCCATTGTCATCATGATGGTCAACTAGTCCAACCTAGTCAACCGGTCAACAAAGTCAACCCCTCAACAACCATGTCACCACAATACTTAATTAATATTATTGTTAATTACATATCATATTCTCATTAGGGTTGAGCAAAAGTCAATAGTCAACAGTCAACGGTCAACAACCCTAATGAGAATCCTCTGCCTCTGTCTCTCCGTCAACTGTGCATACACACCCGCATTCGCGTTCCGAGGAACACGAATACAAACTGGATAAAACCAATCCCAAAACGTACACTAGGATCTGGCTTAAACCAAAGCCCGCTAGTGTTAACTGTCCGGACACTGTACGTGCACAAGTGCACGGATGTGACCGGACCCTGTCGCAAAACCACGCGACCTATCGCAAAACCATGCGACCTCTACTCTTTTGCCTAAAGGCGAATAGCTTTCTGTGTGGGACTCTAAAGACTCGACACTACGCTGGCAGTGGGTTTAACCACAGACCGCAAGCGGCACTAGCTGTGCGTAACGGTCCCCAGGTAGATGCCGACAAGAAGAATGACGAGGTGAAACCCATCTGAACTCCTACTGAGCCTGAATATGACAATCTCCGTACAGTTCGGTCTGTTCATCTGATACATCGCATGGCGGGCCTAGGGGGGCGGTAAACGTCAGTCCCCTAATAGCGGTACAAGTCGTGTCGGAGTGAAGCCCAATACACCCTGAGATAGCACTGGAAGCCTACCAGTATATCTCGCTTGCCCTGGCCAGGGACTACTCGTGTAATGGCTCTCCTAGACACAGCACGATGTCAACCCCCAATACCGGGAGAGGCGAATCCTGTCTAACCGTCACTGCCTCCAAGTGCTTCGGGACTGCACCCAACTACTAACTGTTTGCACGACTCCTTTGAGCCGTGGTAGGGCAGTAATCAAAGTACAGTGGGAACACACTCGAGGCGAAGTGACAGTGTCAAGTCAGCGGACTAAGCTGTACTCATGTCACCTGGGAATTGATAACTGATGATAGGTATAATACCAACCGGTCAGTTCCCAACGAGTCCTGTCCAGTGTACTCGTAACCCAACGAGCACCCGCATACTATCTCCAGTACGACGTACTGATGGCTGTGGGACAGACCATCTCCCACTCTGGGATGAGAAGCGCATGCGCTATTCTACTCCGGAGTATCGATGCCCTGTCTCGATAGTCCTGCGACTAGGGACCTGCATAAGGATGTGCTTATAGATTACCCAGCCCCCACTAGTGTGACTGCCATCACAACGCTGGTAATCAAGCAAAGATCCTAAGGGCTCCACTAATGTGCATAGGCGATATACTAAAATAAACACATGTACACATTGAAGTAGAAACAAACCAAGTAGCATACTACTATTTTGAGCAAGATTGTATATACAAGGTGAATATCCCAAGCTTCCATTAAGTAATATACAAACTAGTATAATACAGTAATGGCCTCTAGGGCATATACACTAACATTGGATATAGAACAGTTCATATCTTAACGATGTTAAGGTACGGGGAGTTGTCCAGCTTATGCTTAAAACCAGACTCTGGATAACTCAAGGCACGTTTCTGTAATGGCTGTTTGTGGGTTGACCCAGGCTATGACGAGGGTTGATTTTCTACCATCTGGAAGATCAATAGTGATATTGTTCTTGACTCGCCACAGTTTTAATAAAAATAGAGTTTTTCAGAAAACAGTAGTGGGGGTATGGTAGAACTGGAAGTGATTCCAGAACCGCAAACGATTACTGAAAATTTGATAAGAACCTAAAGATTCAATCTGATTTGACATTCTATTGGCCACTCCGCAGACGTGACGGGTAACCTCAGCCACCCGAGAGGTACTCTGGTAGCCTCAAGGACGATGACAGGGAGGTTCTTGTTTACCCAGACTTTCCACTACTGTTGTTCCAGACTGTGAGACCCGGCAGGAGGATGAGTATAGCGTCGTTCTAAACTAGCTTTAGAAGTGTACGTCTATATGATTCTGCCAGAGGGTTGTCGTAGTCAGTGGGAGCAGCGGAAGCATTGGTGGACCGGTAGCTTATGTCTATTTATAGACTAAAGCAGATATAGCGAAGATAGATCATCTATTTCTGATGTGACAGTCATAGATTTGACTTCATCAGAATAGGGGATGGATCTGTTAAGAAGGTAGTAGGGTGTGATGTCCTGGTATTTGGATGACATACATAGAGTAGGAAGTGAAATTCCTAAACTACGATCGGTTATACTTTGGTTGTCACACAGTAGTTTCTCCACATAGGACTTGGATATTATATCAGACATTCTGGTTATTAGATCTATGGTTTTAGATCTAGATTTAGGAATTTTCCCAATCA
The DNA here is from genome assembly GCA_030015575.1 of Agapanthus africanus. NCBI lineage: Eukaryota > Viridiplantae > Streptophyta > Magnoliopsida > Asparagales > Amaryllidaceae > Agapanthus > Agapanthus africanus. Next base: position 136,264,480 of record CM057347.1, on the reverse strand, counting down.
GGGTACTTAGACGGCATTCTATAAGTATTTAGAATGGACGACTCCTGGCACGGTAGTGTACCTGCAGGTGATGGAGTCACCCTCTCTAAAGGTGTCTCACAGACTAAAGGGAAGAGGGATGTGCATGATCGGCAGATCACTTGCTTAGGCAATTGAGTCAATCATGAGATGTCAAGTACCACACCAGATGTTGTTTTGCACTAGATGCAATAAGTAGATATTGATCCAATCCTGGAGAAACATTCGGAAGCAGTTTTAGAACATAAGTGCATGTTCTAGGGATATGATAACGACAGCCTCGTTCGGGAGACGGTTATCATTCCAGGCATCCAAGGTAACCTGGATGACAGAGTGACTGTCAGAGTTATAGTTTTACCTCTGATGAGGGGCAGTATTTTGGACAGGTGATCCAAGCGGACACTGAGGGAGGCATGACGCAGGATACTGATTAAGTTCAGTTGACGATACAGTCTAAGAAGTTTGGATTTGGAGTTCACTTATGAACTAGGTCCCATCAGACATCCAAACATATTCTAAGACAGGTATTGCTCATTTCGGGAGATGGCTTTCTCCACGAACTTGAGATAAAGAGAGACATAGAAAGAAACATCAGGGCGGATCCACTCACTGAGTCTATTCCTCGAATGCAATAGTTTCGCAAACAAGCTTTGTGAGACTGATTAGTAGAGGAGTTAGGTGTTCGGTATCACACGGGCTGTGAGTATGCGACATCGTAATAATTAGCCTTGAGTGCAAGTGGGAGATTGTTGGATATAGTGCCCTTAGAGTCAATTATTGGATTACAGGCACGTAATTGCAATGATTGAGGGAGGACCTATGCCGGTAGGACAGTCTTACTCAAGATGATAGTATGCTATCTGGTTTAGGTGACCTTACGAGTTGCTATTACACGTTGATAGAGCCCCTAGGATTCTTGCTTGACTGCCAGCAGTATGAGGGCAATCATATACGTGGGAGCTGGGGTCTATAAGCACATCCTTAAAAGGTCCCTAGTCGTGGGAGTTTCGAGACAGGGCATCGATACTCCAGAGTAGACTAGTGTATACAGTCGAGACCCCGACGAGGGGCGGTGGCCGGTCTCACAAGCCACTGGTGTCAGTTGGTTCACCTAAGATGTATACAAGTGCTCATTGGGTTATGAGTACACCAGACAAGATTCGCCGGGAACCTGCTAGTTGGTATTATACCTAGCGTCAGATAGCAGTTCCCTGGTGACATGTGTACAGGTTAGTTCATCGACCTGAGATCGTCATTTGTCTCGTGTGAGTTCCCACTGTACTTTGATTACTACCCTACCACGCTCAAAGGAGTCGTGCAAACAGGTTTTAGTTGGGTACAGTCCCGAGCCATATGGAGGCAGTGAGCGGATCTACAGGGGTTCGTCTCTCCCGGTATTGGGGGTGAGGTCGCGCTGTGTCTAGGAGAGCCAGTATATGAAAGTCCTTGGCCAAGGCAAGAGATTTACTGGTAGGTATTCCAGTAATATCTCAGGGTGTTCTGGGCTACACTCCGACACGACTTGTACCGCTATTGGGGGTCTGACTTTTACCAACCCCCTAAGCCCGCCATGCGATACTCATAGACGAACGGACCGAACTGTACGGATATTGTCACTGACAGGCTCAGTAGGGTGTCAGGATGAGTTCGCTCACAGACGTCCCTTTTGGTCAATACCTGGTGTCCCGTCACGTATAGCTAATACCTCTGACGTGCTAGTAGTTAAATCCACAGCCAAAGTGTTGACGAGTCTTTAGAGTCCCCCACAGACAGTTTCTCAAGTTTCGGGCGAAACGCTGTAGAGGCCGTATGGAGATATGGCAAAGTTTGATCTTATACGTGCGGTATTGCATGGATCATGATCGGACGGATTATACTAGCGGGCTTTGGTTTAAGCCGGATACTAGTATTGTACAGTGTAGATTTTGTCTCATTGCGTTTGTATTCAGTGGGAATACAAATGCGGGTATGTATATACAATCACGGGGTTTTCCTGTAATTTATTACGGGATCAGTTTTTTGAAGTTGCCAGTTTGCATTCCGTTTCGGCCAGTTTTCCTTTGTTCCTTCATGGCCGGATTTTTCCGATGGAAGGGGGTTATTTGCAAGTGTGCAAATTATCCATTGTGGAGGGTTTTTTATGGCATTTGGTTTATATGATGGTTCAAGCATCTTTGCTTTTTCATTCATCATGGTTTTGCATTAATGGGAAAGGATTGGAGATTAGATTGATTAGGATTATGATGTGAGGCTTGCTTTATGGCTTATGGTCACCATTTCTTTTCCTACACTCACCTCCCTTGTATATTTTTCCTCTTCTCCAATTTGTGATGGCCGGCCACTTCTTGTGAGAGGGAGGGGATTCATTTTTGGTGTGGGGAAATTAGTTCATCTCATTTTTCCTTTTGCTTACTCCAAAAATCCAAAAGCTCATTTTCCTCATCCTCATTGTTCATTCCACCTCCATCAAATGGCAACTTCAAACCCCAAGAGACAAAACATTCTACACTTATCCTACAGCATCCTTCGGCATGTCGACTCGCCAACTTCGTGCCCGAGTTGCCTCGGTCCAGAGGTGGGAGCCCGTAAAAGAACCCGGCGATGTGGTGCCCGTTCCGACGAGGAAATGAAGACCGGAGATTCTGCGAGGAGATCGGAGTGGAGGCCGAAGACCGAAAGACACGGATCGCTCGGTATAGATCTCTACCCATTCTCTAATTAGCTAGCATTAGGTTAATGGCCCGATCCGGGTTTTATAGTGCGCGGTAGTGCCGGTTTACAAGTTTTGTAAAAGTTTCGTTTCCGCATTTTGGCCTCGGACAGACGGCCGAGGCGCTGCCGTGCACTTACACGAGCATGAACTATCCTAGACCTTTACGAGTGCGGCAAGCTACCCTCCAATCCTAGAATTGGGTGACTCGGGTCTCGACTCCTCGAGATGGCCACCCACTGAATTCTAAAACCCGGTAGCTTGTGCACTCTTCCGGGGGTCATTCCTAAATGCGGAAATGAAAAATAATATACAGCCAGTGACATCATCCTCAACCCGAATGTGCCCCAATAAAAGAATATACATCAATTATTACATGAATTACAAAATTCACTCACACCTCATATCTAAATTCACACCGGGCCATTCACACGACGATCTATCGAACCGTTCGCAACACAGAACATCACAGGATATGTGCAACCCTTTCTAATCGACGTATAGTGATTAAAAGACATTTAACAACACATATACACATCACAAAAGCAAGTATAGAAATTCACGACATTAGAATTCCACGAACAATTAGCAAACACTTCCAATTTTCCAACACATGAAAATTCAATCCACTAAAATCCCAAAAACTTTCATTTTAAGCCAATCCGGGAGTCGAAATGAACTCGAAACCCGCCTGAATCTTTGCGGATTGAAAGAACATGAAATTAATGTACGTCTAGAGGGCCTAAGGGGGTACCCACCTGCCCCCCCCCCCCCCGCCGCCGCTGCCCCTGGGGCCACCATGAGGTGGCCCTTAGGGCTGGGCAGACCCGAGAGCACCCATATAGGGTGCTCTCAGGTCTTCACCCCCGAGGCCACCACTTGGTGGTCTCGGGGGGTGGCCTGACCTTTGGTCCCTCCCAGGGGTTCCCCAGGGTATCTAAGTAATATCCCGCAGCTTCTCGGTTCAAACCGTGAGCCCGCGGAGTGTGCAAACATGTCAAAATATTAATTTTTGGGACTGTTTTTGTCGGCAGTTCGTGCGCGACAAAACCAACGGATTTCTAACGTCGTAATGAGCTATCTAAGGCTTATGGAGTATCTCTGATACCATGTAAGTCTATGTTGCACACTCTATGGGGTCTGTAGAGAGGCAGAATTTTCAAAAATCAATTTTGAATCATGCAACAAAGACTATAACCCAAGAACTATCATAAGCTTTAATAGAAAAAAAACATCATAGATACTTATCTATTGTGATAGAAGTTTTATACCGATGGATTCGTGTCCTTCGGATCTTCTTGATCCTCTTCTTAAGCTCCTTTCTGGTCCTAGATCAAGCTTGGTCGTTGGCCTCCTCGATCCTAGATGATCCACCTGAAGTTTCTTGATTCAAGCTTCTACTTTCAAAAGAAAGCAACTAAACTAATTAGTTTTCTAATTTAGTTTGTTTAGAAGATATAGAGATAATTAGTAGTGATTTTTTCTCTCTCTAACCCTATGTATCTCAACACATGAGAAAGGTTTAGGTTTGAGGAGGAGGATGAACTCAAGAGAGGAGAGAGAAGGAGCAAATGAAAATGAAGTAAGGGTGTGAAAAATCTCATGACCATTTTAGTTTTGTGAAACATTTTTCACAATTAAAAAATGGAAACCATACTTCAATAGTAAAACCAAATGAATTAAAAATTCATTTAGCCATGTCTCACACCATTCTTATTTGCCACATAACCCTCCGCCTCATTTCCAAATATCAAAATAAATGATTAATACATAAATGAGGTGTTTGCTTCTAAAAGGTATTTTGTATAAATACAAAATACATTCTACCATATATACATACTCGTATTCGTATCAAAATACGAATACCCAAGAGATAGAATAATACTACTAATATAATACTATCATTAAATCAATATCTGATTTAACAAACCGGCTTAATCCTAATCCCGCTAGCATTATAATCCGTCCGATTAAATTCCGCGCAACTAGTACACGTAATTAACCGGAACTCTGCATGTATAAACATATGGCCTCCACATTGTTTTTCCTGAACCAAGGAAACCCTCTGTGTGGGATTTTAAAGACTCGACAGTATACTGGCAGTGGGTTTAAGCACAAGCGCGTCAGCGGCACTAGCTGTATGTAATGAGTACCCAGATATCTATCGAAAAGAAGGCCGACGAGCAAACTCATTTGAACCCCTACTAAGCCTAACCGTGACAATATCCATACAGTCCGGTCCGTTCGTCTGAGAGTATCACATACCGGGTCTAGAGGTAGTTAACGTCAGACCCCTATTAACCCGATAAGTCATATTGGTGTGGCTCAAGACCATCTGAGAAACTATTGATCTAACTCTCAGTAATTCCCAACTGCCCTGGCCAAGGATTTATGGTGTTGACCAACCAAACACAGTGCTACATCGACTCCTTATACCGGGAGAAACGAATCCCTAACAATCACTCACTGCCTCCATGTAGCTCGGGACTGTATCTAACTAAAATTTGTTCGCAGGACTCCTTTGAGCCGTGATAGCGTAGAAATCAAAGTACAGTGGGAACTCACACGAGACAAATGATCTCAGGTCTACAGATTACCTGTACACATGCCACATGAGAATTGCCATCTGACCTTGGTATAATACCATCCAGCAGTTCCCGGCAAGTCCGTCCAGTGTACCCACCCACAGTGAGCACTTGTATACAATTTTAGGTGAAACACACCGATGGCTATTGGACTAACCATTGCCCCTCGTCAGGGTCTAGAAACGTATACATTAGTTTACTCTGGAATATCGATGCCCTATCTCGATATTCCTATGACTAAAGACACTTTAAGGATGTGCTTATAGACTACTCAGCCTCCACAAGTATGATCGCTATCACAACGTTGGTAGTCAAGCAATAATCCTACGGGCTTTATCAACATGTATAAGCAATACGTAATAACTAGTACAGGCTTTATCAACATGTATAAGCAATATGTAATAACTACTAAAATATACGCACATGTTAAGATAAAGGCAAACTAGATAGTATACTATCATTTCGAGCAAGATTGCCATATACATATTGTAAGTCCATGCCGCGCACCCCGCGAGTCCGCAGGGAGGCGGAATTTTCAAAAAACGATTTTCAAAGATCACAACATGGATTTGAACTCCAGGATCAATGCTAAACCCTAGCTAACAAAATACTGTGTGAAGTTTAACTACTCGGATGAAAGTTATACCTCACGAAACCAAGTCCTTCGGGTCTTTTACTCGCTGTCCTCGTCATCGTAGGCTCCGAGGATCATAACAGATCGTAGCTTCCTCGTCGGCTTCCTCGAGTCAAAGACGATCCACCCGAGAGTCTATAGTCCGAGCTCCAACCTCAAATCCGAGGTAACTAGGGCAACTAGCTTACTAAACTAGAAGGCATAGGTGATGTAGAGAAAGAAGATGGAGTGGTTAGTCTCTTGGAATCCTGGGTTTCTCAACTCATGAGACTTCTAGGGTTATGAGGAAAAAGAAGAATACTTGAGGAAATGAGAATGGTGTTGTGAACAAATGAAAAGAGATAGCTGCCTCTTTAGATGAATGTGAAACATATCAATAATTGAGGAGAAATATCTCACATAGATATCTAATTTGCTTCACAAAATATCTTGTAGTGAGTCATGACCATGGGTCACCAAGTAGCCATGCTAGAATCAATGTAATAATCCACCTCATTTACTCATCTAATAAAGTTTAATCCAATAAAGAAATCAAACCCTAATAGGTATTCACTTCTAGAAGCTTTCCCGACAAATTACGAGAATGCTCCTCATCTGTATATACATACCCGTATTCGCATTCCAAAGAATACGAATACAAAGAGACAAAATAAATCCATCAATACAATACTAGGATCCGGTTTAAACCAAAGCCCACTAGTATTATCCGTCCGAATATCATACACGCACAAGTACACGTACGTGATTGAAGCCCTACCGTAAAACCATACGGCCTCTACATCTTTCGCCCGACGCAGGGAAACCCTCTATGTGGGACTCTAAAGACTCGACAGTACGATGGCAGTGGATTTAACCATAAGCCGCAAGCGGTACTAGCTGCACGTAACGGCTACCCAGGTATCTGTCGATGAGAAGGCCGATGAGCAAACTCATCCGAACTCCTACTGAGCCTGTATGTGACAATCTCCGTACAGTCCGATCTGTTCGTCTAAGAGTATTGCATATCGGGCCTAGGGGGCGGTAATCGTCAGACCCCTAATAGCGCAATAAGTCGTGCTGGAGTGTAGCCCAAAACACCCTAAGAAACTACTGGAATACCTACCAGTAAATCTCGCTTGCCCTGGCCAGGGACTTTGTGTAATGGCTCTCCAAACACAGCGCGATATCAACCCCCAATACCGGGAGAGACAAATCCTATTTAACCGCCACTGCCTCCAAGTGCTTCGGGACTGCACCCAACTACTACCTGTTTGCACGACTCCTTTGAGCCGTGGTAAGGAGTAATCAAAGTACAGTAGGAACACACTCGAGAAGAAGTAGTAGTGTCAAGTCGACGGACTAAGCTGTACTCATGTCGTCTGGAAACTGCTACCCGACGATAGGTATAATACCCACCAACAGTTCTCGACGAGTCATGTCCAGTGTACTCATAACCTAATGAGCACATGCATACTATCTCCAGTACGACGTACTAATGGCTGTGGGACAGACCATCTCCCCTGCTGGGATGAGAAGCGTATACACTAGTCTACTTTGGAGTATCGATACTCCGTCTCGATAATCCTATAATTAGGGACCTGTATAGGATGTGCTTATAGACTACTCAGTCACCACTAGTGGATTGTCATCACAAGGCTGGTAATCAAGCAAAGATCGTAAAGGCTCTACCAATATGTTTAAGCGATATGCTAAAAGAAACACATGCACATATTGAGATAGAAACAAACCAAGTAGTATACTACCATTTTGAGCAAGACTGTCAATACAACTGTGAATATCCCAAGGTTCCATTAAGTAATATACAAACCAGTATGATACAATAATGGTATCTAGGGCATATATCACACACACACACACACACATCTCCATAGCATCCATTACAAATAATGGCCTCTAGGGCATATATATCCTACACTGGTTAGGTTAAAATTATGGGTTAGGGTTAGGATGGAGGAGGAGCATGAGGGATAGGTCGGAATAGGAGGGGAGGTCGAGCTGAGGTTGGGGAAGAAGGGAGAGGTCGAGCTGAGGGAAGAAGGGGGAGGTCGATGATAGAGAGGGGAGGTCGAGCGGAGGTTGAGAAAGAAGAAGAAGAAGAAGATGCTGATGGTGGCGACGGTGATCGACGGAAGGTATGGGAGATGAAGAAGATGATGGGGGCGGTGGAGTATTGGTGATGGTGGTGATCGGTGGGAGGGGTAGGGATGAAGAAGAAGATGGTGGCGGCGGCGATGATGAAGATGATGATCAAAGAGAAGAGAAATGATGGGGGCTGATGAAAATGACGATCAAGGAAGAGAGGAAGGGACAAGGAGGATGCTAAAGGATGGGGGATGATGAAAATGATGATCAAGGAGAAGAGGAGGGGGAGTGTGGTCGGGACGGCGGCGGCGGCAGCAAAGTCGAAGAGAGAGGGGAAGGCGATTAGGGTTATGGTTAGGTAAGGGTTAAAATTTGGTAATTGAGTTTAGAATTAAGTTATTAAATTTTAGTGATCAACTTTATTTAAGGATTTAAAAATAGAAAAAAATAAAATCGATGGATGGAAATTGTCAAAGAGGGTTTTTTTGTGGAATTTAAAACTTCTGGAAGGCTTTTTTGTAATTAGCTAAAAATGGGAGGCTTTTAGTAAATAGCTAACTTTCGGTGGCCATTTATGTATAAAAAAACCCTTGCTGGAAAAGTCACTGATTTTCATTATGTAACTAAAAATATTCAGTGGTTGGAATAGACATGTCTGCTGCTTTGGAGTTGCAGTGAAATGAAGTTTAAGGAGTCATGGAGTCGTCCATGTTCAAATCTATCAAATTTTTTTTAAAATTATATTAGCAAAATTTTAGGATCGAATGAGAAAAGAGACTTTCAGACCATGGAGAGCGCCAAATGTAAAGTATTTCCCTCAATTATCATAGATTTGAAATTTTGGTAAAAGTAACAAGGACTGAAATAGAGTCACTAATAAATGGTAGGGAGTTGTGAAGTAACAAATTTTACTGCTCCATCGTCTGTTAAACAATCTAAAATAAACCAGGGCTGGCTTGGTTTTCTATTTTAATTTCAATCAGTTTATACTCAAGTCTTTCCTGTATGGGTAAATTGTCAAAACCTCCCAAGCACTTTTTTCTATTGTCAAAAGTCCCTGGCCTCTAAACTGTACTCCAAACCATCCTAAAAAAAAATTTAGTTGTCAAAAAAAAACCTTACATATGATATCTAGTCGTTTCATGCTATATCTAGTATTCTACGATATCTAAGCCGTATGTAGATACCGCAAGAAAAATTTCTAAGGGGTTTTAACTAGCTCTTCGAGCCCAAGGGGTTTTTGACAGCGGGATAAAGTGGTTGGATTTTTTATTTTTTTGACAGTTTACCCTGTAGGAGGTTCAGTAATTCTGAACAGTGGAGATCTTTGTAAGCAATGATATGCCCCTCATCTTTTGCATTTATAGGCAAAACTAAATATCAAAAAACAGATTACTATAGAGAGCGTAGTAGTAGTAGTATTATTATTATTATTATTATTATTATTCTCTTGTCAGAAGCAAGTTCTGGTCCACGGCAAACATGTTTCAAATCAGATCCCAAAAGGGAAACTCTGCTCACAACAAACACACATCATAACAGCAACAGTGTATGTTATCCTAATAAAAGTTGATATTTGTTTATGCAAAGGTGTTAGATAGAAAGTCATAGAGAATCGAAAGTCTCTCTCTCTCTCTCGATTTAATGCAACTTTTGAGTTTTAGTTCAGTGTTGGTGAGTATAAGCTAACAACAAAAGCTGTCCAAGTTCAAATCCAGGTTGGCCTTGATCACAAACGCCGTTCAACAAGCGAAAGAACAAGTATATATATAAAACGGTTCATGTTAGCTTTCACAACAACGCTATGTATATTGTGCGATGACAAAAGATTACAAGTAGCTGGATCATGGTCAAGTAAAAGTTTTGATGTAGTGGTAGCCGCTATAAGATGAGAATGAAACAACCCAAGTTCAAATTGAGATCGGCTTGGATCAAACATTTGTGCTCGATTTGCAAAAAAATAAATTCAAATTTTTACAGTAATTTATTATTTTTGGTGCAATGACAGGGGAATCTATGAAGTTGGATCATAGTCCTCTCACTAGCAACTCCAGAAGCAATCCTGAGGGGCCCAGTAGGATCTCAGACATGATGATGGAGGAAGCAATGTGTATACTAATGGGAGTCATGATCACAGAATAGAGTAGTGCTGCTTTTGTTTTGCTTAGTTTGGAAGGTAAGAGATTTGAATTATCAACTGTTTGAATGTTGAGGAATTGATTGTATGTCAATTACCTTGTTCATCAGTGCAATATATTTCAAATGTGTTGTTGATCTGGATAATTATGATCTCTCTGCTGTTATAATTCAAACTCAAGAGCGACACATGTTGTCTTTCCAAATTTTCAAGAAAAATTCTTTTGATTTATCCTTAAACAACATGCCCACCTCTCTCTCCCTCCCAATCTCTCTCTCTCTCTCTCTACTAAATTTGTCTTCCACAATTACCTTTTAGGCACAAGTGTCGATATATATACACATATTTCTTATGTGCAAAATCTTCTGTGGGTGTAATCTGGATATGATGATTATTTTGGATGGTTGCGGTTAGGGCCGTTAAAAAAGCTCAAAGCTCAAAAGTCTGGCTTGATCGGCTCTATAAAAGCCTGTTTGACAATTAAACAAGTCAAGCTTGAATATAAATCGAAGCTTGATAAAATAAATGAGCAAACATGAGCATATCATATTCGAGCTCTATTTAGACTCGACTCTTTTAAGGCTTGTGTGACCTCGAATAGTTTATGGGCTTATTTAATATTTAATAGTAACAATGAAATGATTACTCATATTTATTAACTAGTGTGCGTACCTGCCTGCTTGTGTTAAACTCAAGACTTGGACAATAGGAAATATTTGATTAAATATTGTTATGCTGTAATATTGAAAATTTTATATAATCAATAATTTTATCATTAAATTCATCTATGTTTCCCATTGATTTTATTTAATTTTTTTTTGTTGAAAATCAAATCGGTGACCTCTCATTTTGAAGAGCAAATTCTTACCGCATGAACTATGCCCAATTTGCCTTACTGCTTAGTTTGTCAAGGATACAATTTTATTTCTATACGAGTATTTCATATGTTCTTGTAACTATTTGTTGCCGGTTTTACTAGATTTTAGATACGCTCAGATAAGCCTGAGTCTTGGCTTGGGCTTGGTGAGAGGTTGCTCGGGCTCATGCAACAAATGAACGAGCCAGGCATTAAATAATTGAAGAAACATGAACATTCATACTTGCCAGACTAGAAATAGAAAGGCATTAGGTGTTGGTTGCATAGATAACCATTCATCTCCTAATTTACTTGAGCTGTATTTAAAACTGAAATTGATTGTTTTTTCTCATATAATTTTGGACCTGATGCAGCAAAATAAAGACCCACAAGTTTAAATCATCATGTCTGCATCTTGAGAAACTCAAAGATCAGAAAGGTGTTATAATTCTTTGGTCTGCTGCCTCTACATGTTATTATACTTTCAGATACGTAAAGTAAATGATTTTTCCAAACTATCAGGAAAAATTCATGTTACTATAGTTTGGACCACTGATTAATGTCCAAATAAAATTGCGGAAATACACTCCTCAAAGATGCAAAGTATTTTTCTCAAAGACCCGGGGGCAATTAATGTGGAAACATAATTTGGATATGTTGCCCCCCTATCTTTGAGAAATTCATGTTATTATACAGGGAAAGGCTAAACTGCACTAAAATACCATAAACTGTACGATTTTGTTCATTCTTGCCTCAAAGTTGGCCAATCTGTCCATGCTTTCCTCTTCAAGACTTTCTCCTCTTTTGAAGAATTTGGGGTACATAAAATATTTGGGATTACACAATATTCAAAGAAAAGGCACCTCATAAACCGAGAGCCTTGCTTCACAGCTGATTCGATGATTTTTTTTCTTCCCTTTCTACAAGAATTACGCAGTAAGAGCAACCACAGCCTTTCGCTTTTAATGCTATTTAAACCCTGCGTAATTGATACAAATATTTCATCAAAGTACATCTTCTAAATAACTTAGAGATCCTGTAATATTTCATCAAACTCAATCTTAATTAACTAATTCAGAATATTGTATGGTGACAGAAAAGTTGGCCCAGCCCTTTACAGCTTGTTTCTGAAACAGAGGATTGTCATCATATAACATCACAAATATATAAAATCTAAGAACTTGATAGTTGTAATCTTATATATAGAGCTTGTAGACATTAATGATATAGACCAATTGTAATTATATACATTGGCAAACTTGAGCTAGGACCTGCTCATCAAAAAATGTGAAGATATTGCCTTGAAACTTTGAAGCAACAACACGCTGGCGAAGACTAGAATTGACTCCGAAGGAACGTCCATGGCCCCCTTGCTGTCCCTATCCTGCATCGACAATATATCTTACTATTATACTTCAACTGTTTCAATTTACTTATCATGTTAGACCTAGTTCTTTTTTTGAAGTATTTGTCCTCATAAGAAATTTAGAAAAAAATGTTTAAGATTCTAATTCAATCGTAGTTGCTTTTTTTGGTGTAAATTATCAAAATTAACGCTAGATCTTTTTTATCACGAACTTAGTGTTTTTGGAGCGGCTAAATTTGCTGCCATGAACTTCGGTAATTTTCCATGAATGGTATCCTGAACTTTTAAAATGATGGATTACAACCATGAATTTTCAGAATATCACAAAACTACCATTACGGCGTTAACGAAAATTAGAAAAAGACTATTCTGCCCTTTTATATAAATTTACCAAAAAAATGGTATTAGCTTCTTTTTTTCTAGAATTTAGTTCCTTTTTTTTAAATGTACTACCTTTTTATATAAATTAACAAAAGAATTCCAAAAAAAAGTTAATTCCTTTTTTTGGTTAATTTATATAAAAGGGCAGTATTATCATTTTCTAATTTTCCGTTATGTTATGGTGGTTTTGTGATACTCTGAAAGTACATAGTAGCAATCCATCATTTTAAAAGTTATGGGTACCATTCGAGAAAAATACCCAAAGTTCATAATGGCAAGTTGAAATTTATCCTTTTTATTATTTTCAAAACTAAATGAATACTCCAACATTTTCTCTTCTAATTAACCTAATTATAAGTACAAATTTGTTTTTATTGTTTCGTGGTGGAAAAGTAATCGATTTTGTGGGCCTATACAAGATTAAATAGGTTGCATGCACAAATGAGATAAAATGTGCTTATTAAAACTAAGAGCGGGTTTAAAAGTGAAAATTAAAAATAACTAGAGTATATGTGGTTCACCAAAATAAGAATAATTAGCGAATGATGTCAAAAAAAAAAACCTACAATTTAGGTAAATTTCGAAAATAGCAAGAATATGGGGAGTTTTGAAATAAATAAATGAAAATCAAGGATGAGATTATGGAGGGGGGAAAAAGCAGGACAAGTATTATGTCTAAGATCCATAAAACTGCGCCTACTTCTTCAAACCAATGAGGAAAAATAAAATTAAAAAATTAAAATCCTCGGCTTAGTGTGAAAACACGACGAATACTTTTTATCTAAAGTGAATCCAGTTTAAAATCCTACCCTATGATGCAAGGAACATAAACATAGAGAAAAATGTACCTCCAAAAACCAGCAAACATCCTTAGACTCATGTAGATCGCCAACGCTACCCAAATTCCCACGAATCCGTGACTTGAAGAAAGAATAACTAAGCACGCTATACTGGCAATGGCCACGAGAACCTGCATAAAGAAGCACATAAGTAGCTAATTTACAGAAGAAAAACTCATATGATTACGGGACTCGGAACAGGTCAACTTGCCATTGAATATGCAGAATATGCAAAATCCGATGCTCCAAAATTGATGCCATCGAAAACAAAGGCTAAAGCATTTACCGGTTGAGTGAGGGCCACAAACTAAAATTAGAAGATTAAAATAAAAATCGCACATTAAGATTGCATCAATAAAAAATTGGGAATTATCAGAATTATACTTGAAAACAAAAATGAGTGTATACCGGGATTCCTATGTGAATGAGTTGCAAAACTTTGACATCCTTGGTAAACAGTTTCGAAGCAAACTGCAATCCAATTCCAAGTACGGCACAAAGAACCAACCCTAGAACCATACCCCACTGCGAACAAAGAGTTCAAGATCAGTCCATAATTCTTTATAAAACGACGAATTTCAACATGAAACCAAACATTTAGAAGCAGAAATAGAGGATTCTCTTACGGTTGGATGTATACAAACCTGCAAAACGCGAGATGCGGCAGCTATTGCCCTCTGATGATCCTTTCTCGCAAATGCACTTGCCAATATTGCCTAAAATAACCCCTCAAATAATTAAAATATTCGAAGGAAAATGCATGGCTGGTGTATTATAATTTATAAATATCCAAGTATTACTTTTTATACTAGACATGATATTATGATGCAACCGCTCGATTAAGGGCATATAATGTTGAAACCGGAGCTCTTCTGCAAGCTCGGCGCGGTGTGCCTCGAAAGGATCACACAAACCAAATGCTAACAAGCTGTACGGCGCAGCAGAAATAAACAAGATCGTGTGCAAACAAGGATATGAAAAAGACTTATCAGACGCCTATCGAAACACACGGCAAGATAATAGAAACACACTAAACAATCAAGAACACAAGGAGATACCCTGGTTTAGTGCCAAATCACACCTAGTCATGCCTTCGCCGATGAGAACTTTCCACTAGAACAAGTATTATACGAGATACAATAGCGACCCACTAACCCAATACAAGAACACTCCGAATCTCTCTCAAAAGCCTCTCCTTTCTCCCTCAAACCATAGGTTTTAATGGCTGCCTCCTTTTGGTGGAAACAATTAATCAGGCATACACAAAACCCTTGGTAAACTATTCTATTTATAGTTTACAAGAAACTTGGAGAACAATTAAACTAAACGGATATCTACAAGCCCCCCCCCCACCCGCTACTTCCATACATTGTGTGCTTCTCACGTGATTGCTCAAGCTCAGGCACGAGCTCTCGCCTGGGCTTCTTTGGGTCGGTCTGGAGCTCGGTCATGGTTTGGATTTTAGCAACAAATTTAACAATCTACACCTTGTTGCCAAATCCACCAACTCATCTTGTCAATATCTCAACCTTGGAATTCCGTTCTCATCACGGTTTCTCCCTTAACGATCAACTAAACATATCGAGTCCAAGTAAAGGTTGAACTTCGAAACTAAAACCACCTTTGTGAAAGAATCCGGTGGATTTTCATGGGTACCTATCTTGGTGAGAGTAAGAACCTTTTTCTCATTTTCCAAGAAATATCTCAATTCGATGTGCTTAGTTCTCGAACTGTAAGCCTGGTGCTGAATCACGCTCTGACTATCACGGAACACCTTGGTCACCTCCTGCGAAACACCGAGATCACCAGTGTTTTAAAAAGAGGGCGAGCGGATTTCGCCGCTCCGCTTTATCCCGCTTAAGCTGGTGATATTGCATAACCTATTTTTATTTATGTATACACCTCATAAATGTTATAAAGGGTTTACAAGTATTGTTATTTGAGTAAGAATAGCATAAATACCAATTAATGTAGCATTCCATCTTTTCTTTTCCTCTTTTTCCATATTGTTTCTATCTTTCATGCTCGAGTCGATAAAGACCAGGTTGTCGAGCTGCTCGATTTTAAGGCACTTCAAAATTTGAGTTTCAAAACTCTAAAATTTTAGGTTTATCAACTTCAAAAAATCGAGATCTGAATCGACTTCGAGCAATCCTAGAATTTTCTATTTTGATTTCGAGTAGTTTTTAAATTTCTATCTTAAAATTCCAATTCGATTTCGATTTGTTTCGGGCTACAATCTTTTAGGTACTTTTTAAAAATAATTTGTTAGTTTTTTTTTACTGATTTGAGATATAATGCTTGATACTGAGCATTGAAAAGCTTATAAGCAATTCTAAGAAAATTTCAATTTTGTATTAAATTCAATATATTAAAAACGGAAAAGAAAAGCGGAGCGGCCGAGAAGGCAAAAAGCTTAAGCGGCCGCTAAGGCTGCCTAGAAATCAAAACAGCGGTATTTCATCAATTTTTTTCTTGTCAATAAATAATGATTCTCATTAATTTCGAACTACTTTTACATTCCTTTTGTACTAGCAAATGCTCATACAATATATTATTTGCTAGAATAGGCTCAAATAATTCAATACAAAATTAAAATTTTCTTAGAATTTATTAGTTATAGTGTTTATAAGCATTTCAATGCCAAGCATCAAGCATCATAGCTTAAATTAGTAAAAAATCTTACCAAATTATTATAAGTACTTAGAAGATTGTAGCCTGAAAACCTGGTGGAGTCGAAGTCGAATTGGAATTTCAAGATTGAAATTCAAAAATTACTCAAGATTGAAATAGAAAACTCTAGGTTTGCTCGAATTCGAAACGGATCTCGATTTCTTGAAGTTGATAAACCTAAAATTTTAGAGTTTTGAAATCCAAATCTTGAAGTTTCTTAAATTCAAGCAGCTCGACAGCCGCGGCCTTTATCGACTCCAGCACGAAAGATAGAAATATGAAAAAAGAGAATGAAAGATTAAATGTTGTATTAATTGGTATTTGTGTTATTCCCACTCTGATAACAATACATATATACTCTTTATAACACTTATGAGGTGTATACATCAATAAAAATAAGTTCCAATATCACCCGCTTAAGCGGGATAAAGTGGAGCGGCGAAACCCATTCGGCCGCTTAAGCGGCCACTTTTTAAAACACTGATTGAATTATTTGAGATATTTTAGCAAATAATATATTTTATGAGCAAATTTGTTAAATTTAGACATTTGATAGTACAAAAAGAGCATAAAAATAATTAGAACTTAATGAGAATCGTTATTTATTAACAAGAAAACGAAAATTGATGAAACACCACTGTTCTGAATTCTAAACGGCCTGAGCGGCCGCTTAAGCGTTTTGGCTCTTCAACCGCTCCGCTTTTCATTTTCACTTTTTAAAAAATTAAAGGTCACCGTCAGCCTTTGCAAATAAATGGCTTCCTTATGTACTTCAGTAGCGACCATCAGCTCTGCCTCGGTCGTTGATAATGCGCCGACCAACTGTAGCGTCGACCTCTATGACATTGTGCAAGTGCTCAAAGTAAATACGTAACCCAACGTCGACCTCTGTCGGTCTCTATCACAAGTGAAATCTGAGTTGAAGTAACCCTTTACAATACATCCATCATCATTGCCTCGGCTGAATAACAAGCAGAACCATGAAGTACCCCTCAAGTATCTCAGAATCCACTTCACATCTTGCCAATGATCCTTACCCGGATTAGTCATGTATGTGCTGACTACTCCACCTGTTTGTGCAATATCTGGCCACATGCACATTATCACGTACATCAAGCTACCAACTCACTCGCATACGACACTCGAGATATGTATTCTTTGTCTGCAACTCATCCATGTGATAACTTCGCCGAATGCATAAAGTGCATCCCTAAAAGAGTAGACACGGGTTTTGTCTTCTCCATTTCATACTGAGCGAGAACTTTTTCAATATACTGCTTCTGCTGAAGGCGTAACTCCCCACGCTTCCTATCCCTGGCAATCTTCATGCCAAGGATCTTCTTTGAAGCCCTAAATCTTTCGTATCAAACTCGCGGCTCAACTGTTGTTTCAACCTGTCGACGTCTAATACGTTGCATGATGCCACCAACATATCATCCACATACAAGGGAGATATATCATGGATCCATCGTCAAGTGATCTGACATAGACACTAATCCTTAACGCTCATTGTATACCCAATGGCTAACATGAACTGATCAAATCATTTGTACCAGTCTCAGAGACTTCTTCAAACCGTAAAGAGACTTCTTCAGTTTGCAAACATAGCCCACTTTACCCTCGACCATGAACCTCTTTGGCTGATGCATATAGATATTTTTTTCTGGGTCACTGTGCTAGAATGCGGTCTTGATATCAAGCTGGTCTAGCTCTATATTATAACTCAGAACCATGGCCAATAGAATGCGGATCGTAAAATGCCATACCACCGGAGAAAAGTTCTCATTGTAGACCTTGCCCTTCCTTTGTGCAAACCCTTTAGTCACCGATCTCGCCTTATGCCTAATGCCCTTGGCCTTTAAGGCACCTTAACCTTGAAGACCTGCTTGCAGCCTTTTAAAGTTATTTTTAAATTAGAGTAGAATTTAAAGTTAAAGAAATGTTGGAGGAGTGATCGGCTTTTACACATGGGTTTTTAATGATAAATGAGTTCCAACAATAAGACTCAAGCCTTGTTGAGATGTGACCCATTTTACATTTTATACCCATGTGTTTCTTTTGTTGTTTCTAATGTGGGGCTATATTTAAAGTCCCATCAATTGTTTTTTTTTTATTTTCAACACTCTCCCTCGCGTGCAACCATCACTTTTTTCTTTGGTGTGGTTATCACGTAGAAAGTACAACACTTGGTAGTATTTTCGAGCCGAGTTTGGATCGAGTCATTGGATCTGATACCATATTAAAGTTATTTTTTTAAAGTAGAGTAGAGTTTAAAGTTAGAGAAGAATTGGAGTGATGG
Organism: Agapanthus africanus; assembly: GCA_030015575.1. Classification (NCBI taxonomy): domain Eukaryota; kingdom Viridiplantae; phylum Streptophyta; class Magnoliopsida; order Asparagales; family Amaryllidaceae; genus Agapanthus; species Agapanthus africanus. The sequence goes on along the minus strand of CM057347.1, from coordinate 136,245,900 downwards.
GCTTTTACACATGGGCTTTTAATGATAAGTGGGTCCCAACAATAAGACTCGAGCCTTATTGAAGTGTGACCCATTTTATATTTTATACCCATATGTTTCTTTTATTGTTTCCAGTGTGAAACTGTCTTTAAAGTCCCATCATTTGGTTTTTTTACTTTCAACACAGCCGATAATGTGTTTGCCTTCTGGTAAAGGAACTAGATCCCTCGTATCACTTCGGTGAATAGACCTATCCCCTCCTCCATCGTAACCCTCCAGCTAAGAAAGTCGCCTGACTGCACAGCCTCTCGGTAACTGGATGGTTCTTCGTGCTCAATGGTCAGCACGTATGATGCCATGTCGTCGAAACTAACCACGGTTATGTCCTCAAAACCGAATCTAATCGGCGGACGTCTAGCTTTCGTAGGTCACCGATCATCGGCCCGTGTTGGACTTTCCGTCTGAGTCTGAGTATCGGTCACCTCATCACTCCCCATATCCTGGACTGAAATGACTAACCCCACCTCGCTCAATGGAATTTTTGTTCTCGACTCGCTATCTATCTTGTAACATTTCAGGAAAATAAAATATTATTTTCGGAATTTAATAAACAAAATAATAAATTTTATGAATATTAGAAAATATGGGAATTGGTTTTAATGAAATGGTATAATTATATATTAATAGTTTGGGAAATATTTGGAAATTGGTATGAAATATTGATTTGGAAAGTGTTTAATCGATTTGGATATTTTATAATTATTTATACAATTATTTGTATAAGAGTTTATTACTAAACTCGATTAATACTTCTCTAATTATGCATTGATTGTGTTTTGTGCATGTCATGCAACAAAGTATGTTGCAAATACTTGTTACATTTTAATTGATATGCACCATGGTTTCTTTTAAAAAAATGATTTTTGTTTTATAATAAAAGAAAAAGAAAATGTGAGATATTTTGATGAGAGGGGGACATGGAGGTATGGGCTAGGAGAGGGAGAGCGAGAGGGAGAGATGGGATATTTTCTTGCCATGGCTCATTATTCCTCCTTCACTCTCATTTGCATCTTTTTCATTCTTCTCTTCTTTCTCCTTCACCTCCTCTCTACCATCCACAAACACTCCAAAAACCATCCTAAAACACCAAATTTTCTTCACAAAATATGCGCACAAGCTCCTCACAAAGACCATGGTAGGAACAAGTCATGACTTTGAGCACTTTGTATTAGTGTATATGCCCTAGGGGCCATTATTGTATCATACTAGTATGTATATTACTTAATGGAAGCTTGGGATATTCACAGTTGTAAATAACAGTCTTGCTAAACATAGTAGTATGCTACTTGGTTTGAGTCTACTTTAATATGTGCATATGTTTCTTGTAACGTATCACTTATACATATTAGTAGAGCCCATAAGATCTTTGCTTGATTACCAGCGTCGTGATGGCAGTCACACTAGTGGAGGCTGGGTAGTCTGTAAGCAACATCCTATATAGGTTCCTGGTCGTTGGATTATCGAGATAGGGCATCGATATTCCGGAGTAGACTAAGTGTATACGCTTCTCATCCCAGTTGGGGAGATGGTCTGTCCCACAGCCATCAGTACGTCGTACTAGAGATAGCATACAGGTGCTCGTTAGGTTACGGGTACACCGGACAGGACTCGCCGGGGAACTGATTGGTCGGTATTATACCCATCGTCAGTTAACAGTTCCCAGGTGACATAAGTACAGCATAGTCCGCAGACTTGACACTGCTACTTCGCCTCAAGTGTGTCCCACTGTTCTTAGATTGCTACCCTACCACGGCTCAAAGGAGTCGTGCAAACAGGTAGCAGTTGGGTGCAGTCCCGAGCACTTGGAGGCAGTGGCGGTTAGATAGGATTCGTCTCTCCCGGTATTGGGAGTTGATATCGCACTGTGTCAGAGAGCCATTACGCAAAGTCCCTGGCCAGGGCAAGCGAAATATACTGGTAGGTTCCAGTAGCTTCTCAGGGCGTAATGGGCTTCACTCCGACACGACTTATACAGCTATTAGGGGACTGACGCTTGCCGCCTCCTAGGCTTGATATGCGATAGTCTTAGACGAACAGACCGGACTGTACGGAGATTTGTCACATCAGGCTCAGTGGGAGTTCGGATGATTTACCTCATCGGCCTTCTTATCAACATCTACCTGGGGACCGTTACGTACAGCTAGTGCCGTTTGCGGTCTGTGGTTAAACCCACTACCAGCGTAGTGTCGAGTCTTTAGAGTCCCACACAGAGAGTTTCCCTGCTCCAGGCGAAACGATATAGAGGTCGTATGGTTTTACGACAAGGGTTCGAACGCGTACGTGTGTTTACGCACGTACGACTTTTCGGACAGTTTTTACTAGCCGGCTCTGGTTTAAGCCAGATTCTAGTATCGGGTTATTGGATTTATACAGTCTAAAGTTTTTCCGTGTTTTCACGGATTGGAGGGGCGTTCTCGTAATTTGTCGAGAAGGTTCTAGAAGAGTGGTGACATGAGGGGTTGAGGTGGCTTTTTCATTAATTGCTTTGTGTGACTCATTTATATGATTCATCATATCATTAATGCTTCATTAATGATCTAATGACTCACATGATGAATCACTCTCCTTGATTAAATGAAACATGGTGAATAATCAATTAATTGATATTATTTAATAATTCATTATGTATCATATATTCAAGTGAGAAGGATTTTTGTTCTCATGATCATTCTCACCTTCTCCTCCTCAAGCTCACTCTCTCTTGAAACCCTAACCCTAACCCTAACCTCTCATGTGTTGAGATCAAGGGTTAGATAGACTAAAACATCCATAACCTCACTCTATATCCTCTAGGTAGCTTAGATTAGCACTTTAAGCAACCTAGTTATCTCAAGTTTGAGATTAAGCTTGGCGTAGGAGCTTTCGGGTGGATCGTCTTTGATTCGAGGAGTCCGTGACGTTCCCGATGTTCCAAGGAGCCTACGAGAAGTGGAGGACAGCGATGAAGACCCGAAGGACATGGTTCTTGAGGTATAATCACTTCACATAGTAGTTTAGAACTTCTATGATTGTTGTTAGTTATCGTTTAGCTTCGATTCATGCGGTTAGTCGATGTTTAATCAAAGAACAAGATCGTTTTTCATATTTCCGCCTTCCCGCAAGTCGTGGGGTGTTGCACATCGACTTACACTTTGGGCAACTAAAGAATTTTCTTGAGTTGCCAAATGAGATATTTTCTACACCCTTAGTTTAGAATTTGAGTTTCTTTAACTCCTATAGTTGTTTAGAGTCAAACCGATGTGGATTTGTGGTGTTTGAAATTCCAAGAAGAGGTTTAGAGATATTTTGAGTTGTACAAGTGTAGTAGAGGTTTAGTAGAGACCATAAAACCCCTGTAGTGTTTGTTTGTGGACTAAACCTGTGATTTAAAATCCCAAGACTTGAGCTTAGAATTTTCCCGTGTCGGTTTTGTAGTATTTTTGAGGACTCCAGGGAATCTGGAGCAACTTGGGGTGTTTCTGAGAAAATCAAACAACTCATCTGACCTAGATAGGCCACTAGAAGACAACCAATGAAGTTCGAGACCAAAATTCTTTAGTTAGGCCGGCGACACCGGTCAAAATGGCATTCTCGCCGGGCCAATGTTGGTGTCTAGTGTTGGGTTTTGGCCTATAACCCATACTCTACATAACTTAGCCTCTGTATTGTTAGATTTGTCCCTATTTATCTGAGCAAAAATCTGGGAGCATTTTGAGTTGAGCTTGGCAATGTTTTTCTGATTTCAAAAACTTGGTTATTGGTATTTAAATTTGGATTTGGTCGTTGGACGTTTGTATGTCAATGACGAGGGTTAATTGGTTGTTTTTGCATGTGTAGGCTATAGTTCGAACATATGAGCACTTCGTGTGACGCATCGGTTTTCGAATGTGATTTTGATGCGGTATGATGTGTTTTGATATGTAGGTACCTTCGCGTGGACTTCGGTACGACAAGGAGAGCAAGGCGTCTTCGACTTCAACTAAGCGATGAGATTGGCAGGTGAGTAAATTTATATCTACAGGGGAAGTCGGGTGGATGGCGTATTGCACCCCCGCAACTATAATGATGAATGACCGATATATAAGTTATATTTTAGAGAACCTATGAATGATATTACAGATATGATCAAAAGTGTGAGTATGAGACGATATGATTAATACAAGATGATGTGAATTGAGATGTCAATATAATGAGATGAGATGATATGAACGGATATGTTTGATACAAGGATGTGAGGCGGTATAGATGCACAAATACACGTGCTAAGTTATATAATGAGATTAATATAGCAATGACATGAGATTGATGATATATATATATAATGAGATTAATAGTGATGAGATGAGATTGATAGTGACATGATTTGATATCGATATCGATATGATATGAGATCGATGTAAATACGATGTGTGATTGAGATAGAGATGTGATGAGATCGATAAGATAGGATATACGAGACCATAGATCCGTACCCTTATCGATGTATAGGACGACAGATCTTTAATCTAGATTGATACCACCGTATGATAGATTATCGTACGCAATGATGATATACCGAATGAATGATCCGTGCTCGTGATTTGAGGATGATAATCGAGAATATTGCCATATCGGATACTATGAGGCTGGATCGCCGATGTAAAGATGCCGCTATACTTATTTTCAAAACTGACGAATCGTATGCATCTTTTAAACGGAAATCTCAAGGGTCGCTACGGATTTTCAAATGATGTCTTTTTCTCAAAACACCGTAACCCCCACTTTCAAAACTACGATTCGCATCTTTTAAAACTGGCCGTATGGTTCATGTGTAGATGTATACCTTATTATAGTTCATGTTTATGTTAGATTATCCCTCGTGTGATACGTATCATGTTTCCGGTATTTATTGTTATATGATATCAGCTGCTAGTACACCTGCACAATTACCGATGATGCGCATGTTACACTTACACAGATTTGCCGGCTCGCACACATTCATCATCGGTAATTACCATGCCATTTGCACAGTAGAAATGCCATATCACCGTATTATTCATAACCGTAAAGTACATCCATTGTTCAGTATTATCACTTGACCTGCTGCGTGATATACTTGATAATGCTTATATTTCTGTTCTATATTTGCATATATCGTACTTTATGGTTATATGAATCGAGCTATTGTTCTCATGAGATTTCTGGATTTGAGAACCGCGGTTATATTTCAAAGAATATTATGAATTGTTTTAAAAACGTGGTTTCTCGTGATGTGATTTCGAGGCGTCCACCATGAGTTTTCTCGATTTTGAGCTTGTTTTCGAGACCCGATTCGAGAAATTGGATGAACCGTCTGCGGGTACATAGTAGGCCCGGTAAGATACCCGGGGCAAGAAGATTGTGGGGATGACGATGAACCTGGCAGGGGAGCACTACCTACCGGTGATAGTTTGGCGCGGTGGATATCCGGAGAATATCGACCGTAGTCGTGAGATCAGATGGATATGGGCCGATCCGGATTGACGGAGCCCATGGGCCAATCCGGACCGACGGAGCCCGAGATATGAGGATTTACATGTCGATGCTGGACACGGGTTTCATGATGTTTCGAGTGTCGATGTTAGACACTCAGGTTCCATGATTTTGATGTGTCGTTGATGGACATACGTTGGTCGATATCCTCATGCATACATACATACATATGTTTTCATGATGATTCGAGTGTCGATTTAGACACTCCGGTTCCATGATATTGATTGTGTCGTTGATGGACACATGGATGATATCCACATGCATACAGGCATATGATTTCAGATGTTTAATTATTTATGTCATTGATTTAACTCTATTGTTGATATATATGCATACATGGTCACTCTAGATATCATAGTATTACCTCCATGATATAGTATGACCTAGAAATCGCTGTTTATTCGATTTCTATCTGCTGATGTTTTCTACTCACGAATTGGCAAACTCATCCCCGTTGTGTCACAGTTTTCTTGCAGGTTCGACCGTTTGGATCAGTAGCGGTATCGCTTACACACAGTTTCTTTCAGGGTGTTTGCTTGGGTAGATGGGACACATTGGATCGTGCTCACTCTTGTACTTATTATTTCTATTGTATCTAGATAAACTTCATCAATCAGAAACTAGAATTTGTATATTAGTAGACCTAAAAGACTTGTGTGATTGCGAGACCTAAAGCGATGGGTGTATGTTCGCTTCTTTTGTGTTGTTGATGTCTTACTTTATTCATTTATTCTATCTGTGTTGGTCTTCGCCGTTGGACGTCGTATATATGTTTATTGCGTAGTTGTGATTCCTCCATTTGGCGAAGAGCTAGCTCCCGCTTGGGATGCCTATATATATTGATTATATATGGTTTTGGATCAAAATATACAAGGGAGGTGCTGCCCAAATTTTTAAAGGACGAAAAAATGTTTTCGACTTCAGTATATATTTCACTTGCATTTTCATATATCATTATCTATGCATTTAAAGAAAACTTAATTTCATTATACCTTTATTTCAAAATTGCACCTCCACTATTTTCCGCAAAAAGGTTTAGATTTCTGGATTTCGGCTTACTTGAATTACGTTACGCCTTTAGACGTTGCGTGATTCTCATGCCGGTCACGTGCCAAATTCCGGGACGTGACAAAGTTGGTATCAAAGCGTTAGATTTAACCTTGGTTCAAGTTTAGGCTTGGCCTTACAGAACTTAGACTTGACTGAGGGGGTACTAAACCCGAACTTTCGTCGCGTAAGTTGATCTTGATTAATGGAGTAGGTAGCTTGAGTAGAGTGACGTACCGCGTGTATGTTCCGCGGCATACTTACGACACGCTGCTCCGCTTAAGTGATCTTAAGATGTACATTTCTTGAGATCCGTGTTTCTATTCGTTCCTATGATCATACTCCCGTTGATTACATTCTTTCATGTGATCATATATCCATTTGGACCTATTAATTCCTTTTGATCCTTCGATCTATCTTCATCGATATCTACATGAGGTTCCTGCCACTGGGGTTTTGAGCGCAGAGAGAGCTGCTGCAGGAGATGCGATCAGAGCGAGCTCGTCATGGACGAGGGCTGACTATGATGTTTTCTGGTGACATATAAACGTATCGGTATAGTGTTTGTGTTGAGATCCTTGTTGAGGCGAGCGTTAGGATTTGCACCGGATGATCGGGTCATTGATAGAGGCTGTCAAATTGAGAGGACTGTTGATGTACAGCCTACTCCAGAGGTCGCGATATTGTCTACCGTGCAGGCAGATGACCCAGCTGTTGCTGAGATTGACGGGATTTCACCTTCAGAGTTTGTAGAGCTGAAACCACTGGAGCTTCCAGACAGAGATGTGACAAAAGACCGCTAGTCCATCTTGAATGGAGTGACCAAGATGATTCGTCTGATCTGATGCACCGACGCAGGCTCGGTTAAGTTGAAGAATTCCAGTTTGAAGGATCTTACTCAGATCTGGAGTAAATCGATTAAGAGAGGGCATTGTTTGTTGGATACTCCGATGTAAGATCAGTAAGTTGACCAGCTTCGGATAGAAAGACCTCATCCAGATGCGCAGTGAGTTGATCGAAAACGGACGAATGAAGCGTATACCTCCGATAATTGGGACGAGTTCCCGAGAACGTGTTCGGCTAGATATTTCCCACGGAGTGGTAAAGATACCCGAGCTCGTATTTCGAGTCCTTGTGAGAGACTCCGGATTGACGGTAGCCGAGGGCAAATTGCAGCACTTAACCTGTAAGTTATGACATCGGAGTGGATGATGATGAAGACAGGTTGGACCATAGGTTCGTGCGTGATATTAACGAGCTATTGTTACTCCCCGTTGATGCCAGAGAATTGATATGTATGCAAAGGCGTTGGATACGGCCAAATTCCAGAGAAAAGCCGTGCTGAATACGCAGCCGTCCGGATGAGAAAAAAAGTTAAGCAAGAGTGCCAACCTCCATAAAGTTCGGCGTAGATGAGATCGGAAGAGACCTTAAGTAGGTTCTTTCCAGGATGCCGCAGCGATAAAAATTTACACCCAGGATCAGTTGTATCGCGCGTAGTCAGAGGGCCAGATGCCGCCATTAGTAACGTGCCGTTTTGCGAGCAGTCATGTTAATTGGCCAAGAGAGGATCAGCGGAGTGCCAGAGCGGAATTGTTTCCTTCGTTGCACCTGACCGGACCGACGAGCAGAAAGATTGTGGGACTGGAGATCCACATAGACAATAAGAACCCTGAAACAGAGGATGCCAGACCGTGAGCAGAAGGCAATTGGATGTTCTTGTTCTGCCAGCTTCGGGCGTACCGGCATATTTTCGACGTTGAAGGAGGTGTACCTCAATGTCATTTATTGCGATTTACGTTTTGTGATCCGAGTATCACATTTTTATCGCTTGGATTTTGAGTTTCGATGTTTGGGTTTCGTGATATTTGTTTTCGTGCACTATGGCTGCACCTACTGAGTTTATTTTTTATACACCGTACATTGGATATTTTGATTTCTGCATAGTTGTTGCACTTGATATTGATTTTGTGCATTTGATTGCACGTAATTATGATTCTATGTATTTCATTACAGTCGATTTGATTTCGTGCATATTGTATGCACTTGACTTGATTTATGCACTCGGTATAGCTCGCATGTGCTTGCAGTGCATTGATACGGATTTTGTTCACGCAGCTGTACACGTTCAAGATTTTATACATCTTGGCACGCTTGGTGTTGTTTTGTACGCATTTGAGACATTGATGGGTTTTCGGGCACCGGATTTATATTTTCGTGCATTCACTGCACTAGATGTTTTGTGCGGACCTGACGCACTCAATTTAGATTTTCGCGCACACTGGACGCTTGTGATGTGATTTTGTGCACACCAGGTGCGCTTGATTGAGATTTTTTTTATTCGTGCATATTAGTTGCACTTGGTTGAGATTTTCGTGCACTCTAGCTGCACTTGATATTGTTGTCAGGCACACCCGTTGTACATGTTTTTGTGCACACCCGTTGCACTTGGTATTTGTTTCTGTACACATGCATGGCACCGTATTTGATTTCGATTTCCGTACGCACCAGACACACGTGGCATTTTATATGTTCTATTTAAGATTGATTTTTTCGTGCATCATGTTTTTACAGTATATATTATACGGTTTAGTTTTGACGATTTCGATTTCCGTACACACCAGACACACGAGGCAGGACTGGTCTGATGACAGTACCTGAGTATTTTTGCATGCATCGATATTTACCGAAGGGATTTTCAAAAGAGCTATAGTCTCCATATTTTCCGACATGTCCATGATGACATGAAATTTTATTTAAAAACCCTTCTAAATCATTTCAAAGGCGGGACGTATATGTTGAACAAAGAAAATTTATGTATATCTATTTTCCTTATAATGAACGTCCGCTACTTGTGCCGTGATTTGCGTATTGCACGGCGATTTGAAAGGAATTTTGCATGCACCTTTATTCAGTTGTTTTGACGATTTCATAATGATGCGTAATACATATATGTTATAATCTTAATTATATCATATTTGATTTTCGTATTGGATTTTGACATCGGTGTGTTCGGCATGACTCCGATGATTGCGCGACGCTTGACGGAATTTTGATTTTGAGTGTTGCGCTCGTTTTCATGCGCACACGTTGCGTTATGATATGTTTTATGTATTCCTGATTTCGGAGTCCCGACGACTTTATGGTTTTGCTGAAATGTTTTAGTATTTGGGGAGTTTAAATTTAAATTCGGGGACCGGATTTATTTAAGGGGGAAGATTGTAACATTTCAGGAAAATAAAATATTATTTTCCGAATTTAATAAATAAAATAATAAATTTTATGAATATTAAAAAATATGGGAATTGGTTTTAATGAAATGGTATAATCAATAGTTTGGGAAATATTTGGAAATTGATTCGGAAAGTGTTTAATTGATTTGGATATTTTATAATTAATTATACAATTAGTTGTATAAGAGTTTATTACTAAACTCGATTAATACTTCTCTAATTATGCATCCATTGTGTTTTGTGCATGTCATGCAACAAAGCATGTTGCAAATATTTGTTACATTTTAATTGATATGCACCATGGTTTCTTTTTAAAAAAATGATTTTTGTTTTATAATAAAAAAAAGGAAAATATGAGATATTTTGATGAGAGGGGGACATGGAGGTATGGGCTAGAAAATGGAGAGGGAGGGAGAGGGGGGATATTTTCTTGCCATGGCTCATTATTCCTCCTTCACTCTCATTTGCATCTTCTTCTTTCTCCTTCACCTTCTCTCTACCATCCACAAACACTCTAAAAACCATCCCAAAACACCAAAGTTCCTTCACAAAATATGTGCACAAGCTCGTCACAAAGACCATGGTACGAAAAAGTCATGACTTTGAGCACTTTGGGCAACTCAAAAATTTTCTTGAGTTGCCAAATGAGGTATTTTTTACACCCTTAGTTTAGAATTTGAGTTTTCTTAACTCCTATAGCAGTTTAGAGTCAAACCGATGTAGATTTGTGGTGTTTGAAATTCCAAGAAGAGCTTTAGGGATATTTTGAGTTGTACAAGTGTAGTAGAGATTTAGTAGAGAACATAAAACCCCTGTAGTGTTTGTTTGTGGACTAAAGTTATGGTTTAAAACCCCAAGACTTGAGTTTAGAATTTTCCTGTGTCGATTTTGTGGTATTTTTTAGGACTATAGGGAATCTGGAACAACTTGGGGTGTTTCTGAGAAAATCAAACTCCTCGTCTGATCTAGATAAACCACTAGAAGACCACCAATGAAGTTCGAGACTAAAATTCTTTAGTTAGGCCGGCCACACCGGTCAAAATGGCATTCTCGTGGGGCCAATGTTAGTGTCTGGTGTTGGGTTTTGACCTAAAACTCATACTCCATATAACTTAGCCTCTATACTGTTAAATTTGTCCCTATTTACCTAAGCAAAAATCTGGGAGTATTTTGAGTTGAGCTAGGCAATGTTTTTCCAACTTTAGAAACTTAGTTATTGGTATTTGAATTTGGATTTGGTCGTTGCACGTTTGTACGTCAACGACGAGGTTTAATTGGTTGTTTTTGCATGCGTAGGCTATACGTTCTAATCTATGAGCACTTCGCGTGACGAGTCGGTTTTCGAATGTGATTTTGATGCGATACGATATGTTTTGATATGTAGCTACTTTCGCGTGGACTTCGGGACGACAAGGAGAGCAAGACGTTTTCGACTTCGACTAAGCGAGGAGATTGGCATGTGAGTTGATTTATATTTACGGGGGAAGTCAGGTGGATGGCGTATAGCACCCCCACAATTATAATGATGAATGACCGATATATAAGTTATATTTTAGAGAACCTATGAATGATCTTATGGATATGATCAAAAGAGTGATTATGAGACAATATGATTAAAGCAAGATGACGTGAATTGAGATGTCAATATAATGAGATGGGATGATATGAGCGGATATGTTTGATATAAGGATGCGGGGCGGTATAGATGTACAAATACACGTGCCAAGTTATATAATGAGATTAATATAGCAATGACATGAGATTGATGATATATATATAATGAGATTTATAGCGATGAGATGAGATTGATAGTGACATGATTTGAAATCGATATCGATATGATATAAGATCGATGTAAATACGATGTGAGATTGAGATAGAGATGTGATGAGATCGATAAGATAGGATGTACGAGACCATAGATCTGTTAGTTATATGTATGCCCTAGAGGCCATTACTGTACATGTGATGTATATTGTAGTGGATGCTTCGACATATATAGGGAGGACTTTCTTGCTCAAAATGATAGTATGCTATCTGGTTGCACTTTATCTTAACATGTTAACAAATACTGTTTTGTGATCACATGTTGATAAAGCCCTTAGGATCAGTACTTGACTACCAGGACTATGATGCAAATCATACTAGTGGGGACAGGGTAGTCGATAAGTACATCCTTCAAATGTTCCTAGTCGTGGGAGTATCGAGACAGGACATCGATACTCCAGTGTAGACTAGCGTATACGCTTCTCGACCCATATGATGGGTGGTGGATAATCCCATATCCATTGGTGTTTGACATCAGAGAATGTATACGAGTGCTCAGTGGAGACTGGGTACACTGAACGGACTCGCCGAGAACTCCTAGATGGTATTATACCTATCGTCGGATAGCAGTTCTCTGTTGACACTAGTACAGGTTAGTCTTGACTCCTAGATGGGCAGGGTTTAACTTCTTCCATTTGCAAGATCAATAGTTACATTGTTCTTGACCCGCCACCTTTTTATAAAAGGAATCTTTTTGTAAAAAAACTAGTGGAAGTATGGTAGAACCGGAAGTGATTCCAGAACCATAAACGGTTACTGAAAATTTAGTAGAACCTGATTCAATTGGATCCGACAAACATTAGCCACTCCGCAGATTTAGTAGGAGACATCAGCCACCCGAGAGATACTTCGGTTTACTCATAGACGGTGACAGAAAGGTCAGCATCATGATGATGATGGCCCTACTAGTTATTAGCAGACCATGGAAAACGGTGACTTCCGGATGATGATCGGATACTTTATACCCAAGTTGGACTCCACGTACTCCAGCAAATTATGGAATTTGTTGGGTGCACCTGAAGGGGTAAAACCCATTAAGAGAAAGTAGATCTTTTAAGATCTGTGCAGGTGGAAAGGTATTAACCTAATAAGACCAGACTTGTTATAAAGATTTTTATCAAATACCCGGTGTGGATTGTGATGAAAATTTTACTTCAGTGTCTACGCTGAAATCCATATGGATATGACTTACCACAGCTGCTATTCATGACTATGAGATCTGGAAGATGGATGACTATAATGTCTTTCTAAATAGGAATTTAAAAGTGCGTGTGTATGACTCTGCTAGAGAGTTATCGTAATCAGTGGGAGCAGCGGAAGGTTTGCAAGTTGCTTATATCTATTCATAGACTAAAGCATGCATAGCGAAGACGGATCATCTGTTTTGATATGAGAGTCAAGACGATTAACTTCATCTAAACAACAGATGAACCTAGTAAGAACGATTTAGGGAGTTATGTCCTGAGATTTGGATGACATACTCATGATAGGAAGTGATATTCCTATATTACAATCGGTCAAACTTTAGTTGTCATAGATATTTCTCCACATAGGATCTGAATAAGATATCATGAATTCTGATGACTAGATCTATATTTGGAAAGTGTCCCAATCCGGGCATTTAGACACCATTCTAAAAGTGTTTTAGAATGGACGTGTAATACCCAGTTCCTTTATAAATATCTTCCGTATTTTAAATAAGCATTTTTTCCTAAAAAAATTTCTATTTAAAATTCTACAATTAGTATTTCCTATGTTTTTTGTAAATATAATTTCCAATTTTATTTTTCTGACCTAAACCTTAAACCCCAACCCCTTTTTATATTTTTCCTAACCCAAACCCCACCCCCAAGCCTAGCCCATGAACCCACTTCCCTCTTTCCCAAACCCTTCCCTACCCGACCCGACACCTTACCCGACCCGCACTCCCCCAACTCCTTTCTTCTTCTCCCCTTCTTTTCTCCTTCCCGCTCTTTTCCTCGTCCCCTCCTTCCTCGCGCCTGCGCCGCGACGACCGCGTCCACTGCGTCGACGTCCCCGCGAGATCTCCTTCCCCGAATCCTCACTCGCTCCCTTCTCTCGCATCGCCGATGTCCCCCACGACTCGTACAAACCCACGACCCCTTCTCCTTCACCAACAACCGCTCCGCGATCCCCTCACCTGCCCTCCTCCTTTGCCGTAACCATCCCGATTCTCGTGCCCAACCCCATGATCTCCTCGCCTGCTTCCCATCACCCTCAACAACCGAGCCCTTAACCCTCCATGAGCCTTCTTCCACCATCTTCACCTCCCCCGACCCCTCATCTCCTCGATTAGCCCCAACCAACCGAGCTCCCCTGCAACCTCCTCCTTCCCTTCTCCTCACCACCAAACTCCTCTCACCATAACTTCCCCAACACCATCAACCTTCACCATCGTACCGAACATCTCCCCGATCCCACGCTTGCAAAACCCCATCGCTGGCAACCCCATCTCCAACACTTCACCGCCGGCATCCCCACAGACCCGAGCTTTTCCCTTCAAGGACACCACCAACCACAACCGCCACCCGCTTCTCCGCCAACCAAGCTTCCTCCTCAAGCCGGCTCTACTGCATCGACGACCGCCTTGCAACCACCGCCGGCGTCCACGCATCCACGGCGACCGCCCACCAGAGCCCGACGAACACCACTGACATTGCCAACAGCCTCCATCGCCATCGTTCTGCATCACCAGCTCGCATCCTCGACCTCGTGACCACTCTCGCCGCCGCAAGCACCGACCACCACCATCGTCATTAGCTCACCCCAACGCCGCCTGAGCACCCGCACGACCACCTCCATGTTGCCAACAACCGCAGCTCGTCACCAACCTCCAAGCCTCGTACCCTCCCCTTGCTCTCTCCATCTGCTCCATCCATGACCCAGCACTGCGCGACGACCACTCCACCATAGACGGCCTCATCTCTACGAACTCAGAGCCTTCAAGTACCGCCACAAACATCGATCTGTGCAAACCATAGCCAATCAAAAGCAAATATTCGAGGTCATGCCACTGCGATTCCAAGGCTCGCGAACTCCGGTTTTATCGCAACGACCATTTTCGCATCCGTAATGTGCATTGCAGCGTCCGACCGATCCATCATCTCCGTGATATCGTCAACAGTGCAAGTGAACCCATTCACTTGTTTTCATGCTATAGTAGGGACAATTTTGTATAAATACAACGCTTTTAATACTAACTGAACCGAAATTGAAACTCTAGTGTAAATCACCCATTAATGTTTGCGGAACATGTAACCAATGAATTTTATACATGATGACGAACAACATATTGAAAATTGGCACCGATCGGATAATGTTTGACCATGGATTCTATACCCCCAAGTCGCATATCGAAACAGACTAATGTGACTCTCTTTAGGTCAATCTTCGTCTTTACGTCTTGATGGCGGTACTACTGAAACTTATGTATGTTTAGTGATAGATAGCGACATATTAAAAGTTTCGTAGCAAAGAACGCAATTTCACAGCTAAAGTGATGCCCATAATGTCTATACCGAAACTCGCGTTTTACCGAACATTTAACACTGTTAAATTCATAATTAATTCCAGAAAAATCCAATCGCAGCGTGCCTTGGTTCGTTGCAAAGGGTACTGCATAATCTTTAACATGACGTGTAGGTTTACTGTTTGGTATATCCTCTGAACATCGAAAAACAAAGAACTTACCTGACTTTGGACTGCAGTCCAGAGCAGGAACTTACCCTTGACATGCTTTTACACCCCTGAAACCTTGCTGTTTAATTGTGATAGTGTGCGGAGACAATTATCGCGGCGTAGACAATTGTTTTAGCTTTCCAATAGTACCAGTTTTACTAAATTCTAGTATCATTTGGTATTTAAATCATATTTTAAAAGGATGACATGTGTGGCAGATTTCTCTCGTTTCAGCTTGCACTCTTCATCAGTAATCTGATCATAACTCCTAAACCAAGATGACTGTTGTTGATCCATCTCCTGTGCTGTAAAGTTAACTCATAGTCCTACAATTAGTTGAACAGTAGCGTCGCCTAATTATACTCCCAACAAGGAGTAAAACGTGTTACGAAACGGACTTCTAGTTCAAAAATTGGATTTCCAGGAAAGAACACTTAAAATGAAATGACCATAACTCTCAAACCTGAAACCCAATTGATACGAAACCAATTTTGCTGTACAGGTAATTAAATATACTGCCTACTCCTTTTATATCGTTTTGCTTGATTATGCACGTACGGTTTTATATGATTTTTCTAATCCAACCGATACCGGTTGCTCATATGTATTCAGTAGTGCATTTACTGTATCTACATCATGTTGCATGACTGTTATACTCTTGTAAATAGCGCTCATTTGCATCAATATCCTAGTGACCGAGTTACATTACCAAATGATAAATATTAGTGATTGGATTGTGGAAAGTACGTTAGTGTAAAAGCGTGATTGAATAGTGTAAGTGACGCGTACTTGTACACAATCAGCGGAACCAATTAGTTATTGCATTATCGACGCCTATACGGCATATATAAGTGTAACTATAACCGGTATGGAACGGGTATGGAAGCACTTATATTAGTGTCATAGGTAAGACATTGAGCAATGTCCATCTATCTTAGATACCGGTCGAGACATGCTTGATGGAGACCCTGTCTTCAGTTCTCATGTAAACTTGTCATGGAGCGACTAGTATTTAGATTCCTGGTCGGTATTTGATGTAGACCGTGGGGTGTGGGGTAGTTTGAGTGTGAATTTGATCAACGAAATCTCAGGAGTCCCACTGCCGGCATATGTAGTGATTTCGGGAGTCGTATGGATGGTGCTTCTGATTATTAACGAGCGTGATTCGGTCCCGTGTTCCCTTGTCCCTGAGGCCTACCCTTAGGTTGAGAATACTCCTGCGGTAGTTGACGCTCACACTTGGACTGACGATAGCTTTAGTGACTTGGACATTGAGACTTAGAGACTGATTGTCTTAGTGATATAGATATTGCATTGATTACTGATCTGATACACCTGCTTTATCGTTACATGTACCGGTTATTTTATGCTTATGTCATTTCTCTATGCTTACTGCTTTATGTTTATCATCGTTGCACATTATATATGTATATATTGCTATTGTGTCGCTCTGACGACCTGAGTATGCATGTTCAGAGTGAGAAGTGGATTTAGCTCAAATCAGGACATGCTTTACCTCGAGGATATTGCGGACAGATCAGCGACGCCAACGTTATCTTTCCCTTGACTCTATCTGGTTAGTTTTACATCTGTTTTGATAGAATTAGGGACTGCATTTCTCATTACCTGGTTTATGATTACTGATTCCCACGTAGCGCTAGAAGCCGAAGTGTGACTACGGCAGAATATTTCCTTGACCGTAGGAGTATGGCTGGCCTTGTCACCCCTCGTATTCCGTATTTTGGGAAGCGGGACATGACAGGACGACTCCTGACGTGGTAGTGTACCCGTAGGTGATAGAGTTGCTCTCTCTAAAGAGATGTCCTCTAGACTGATGAGGAGAGTGACTTACAAGAATGACATATCACTTGCTTAGGCAATTGAGTCAATCATGTGATGTCTGTACCAAACCAGAAGTTGTGTTTGCACTTGCTGAGATATCAGGAATTCTGGTGACTAGATCTATATCGATAGATCTAGATTTAAGAAGTGTCCCAATTCGGGTACTTGGACATCATTCTAAAGCGGTTTAGAATGGATGACTTCTGGCGTAATAGTCTACCCGCGGGTAATAGAGTCACCGTTTTTAAAGAAATGTCTTCTAGACTAACGAGGAGAGGGACTCACTTGAATGACATATCACTTACGTAGGCAATTAAGTCAATCATGTGATGTCATGTACCAAACTAGATGTTGCTTTTGCACATGTTGCAGTAAGCAGATATTAATCCAATTCTGGAGAAACAAAGGGAAGCAGTTAAGAACATAAGAGGATGTTCTTGGTATATGGTAACGACAGTCTCCTCCAGATGGCGGTTATCAGTTCATGCTTCCAAGATGATCTAGATGACAGAGATGCTATCAAAGTTTTGAGTTTGCCCTCTTCTTAGGAGCAGAATATTGGATAGGGTTCTAAAAGGGATACTGTAGTAGATATGGTGCAGGATGTTGGTTATGACTCAACGGAGAATGCAACCCAAGAAATTTGTTGGAAAAACTAGTTCATTTATGAACTTGGTCCCATCAAGTATCCAGACAAATTCTTGAGGTGGGGTATCGCTCAGTTCGGAAGATTGTTAATCTCCGTGAAGTTGAGATATAGAGAGAGAAAGTTGGAACATTGTGCGGATCCACTTATTGAGGCTATTTCTCAAACACGGATGTTTCACAAACACGGTTTGCGAAACGGGTTAGTAGAGAAGTTGGATATTCAGTAGTACACGAGCTGTGGATATGCGACACCGCAATAATTGTCCTTAAGTGCAAGTGGAAGATTGTTGGATATAGTGTCATCAAGAAAATTATTGTAATTACAGGTAGGCGATTATGAAAATTGAGAGATGACTTATACAAATAGAACAGTCTTACTCGAAATGATAGTATGCTATATGGTTTGTCTTTATCATTAATGTGTATACGTTTTACTTGTTATTACGTATCGCTAATACATAATAATGAAGCCCGTAGGATTCTTGCTTGACTACCAGTATTATGGTGGCGATCATATATGTGAGAGCTAGGTAGTCTATAAGCACATCCTTAAATGTCCCTAGTCGAGAGAGTATCGAGACTGGGCATCGATACTCTGGAATAGACTGGTGTATACGTTTCTATACCCTGACAAGGAGCGGTGGCCGGTATCAGAAGCCATTGGTGTTGTGTCACCTAAGATAATATACAGGTGCTCACTGGAGATAAGTACACTAGACAGACTCGCCGAGAACTTCTAGATAGTATTATACCAACCGTCAGATAGCGGTTCTCTAATGGAATGAGTACAAGTTAGTCCTTTGACCTTAAATCGTCATTTGTTTCGTGTGAGTTCCCACTACACTTAGATTACTACCTTACCACGGCTCAAAAGAGTCATGCAAACAGGTTTTAGTTAGGAACAGTCCCGAGCCATATAAAGACGGCGAACGATTGTCAGGGATTCTTCTCTCCTGGTATTAGGAGTCGATGTCGTGTTGTGTTCAGTTGGCCATCACCCTAAATCCGTGGCCACGGTAGATGAGATTTAGTGATACGAGTTCAATAGTTTCTCGGTTGGTGATAAGCTCGACTCTGGCATGCCTTATCAGGTTATTAAGGGTCTGATATTATCCACCCCCTGGACCCGGTATGTAATACTCTTAGACGAAGAGATCAGACTGTACGGAGATTGTCACATTTATGCTCAGTAGGATACGGACAAACTTAATTGTCGACCTCCCTTTCCGCAGGTACCTGGGTAGTCGTTACGTATAGCTAGTGTCGTTGACGTGCTTATGGTTTTTGGATTTATCTAATAAATCAATGCCAACGTATTGTCGAGTCTTTAGAGTCCCACATAGAGGGTTTTTCCGGTTCAGACGATATGTAGATGCCGTATATTGATACGTGCAGAGGTCCGATTACATACGTGTACTGGCTAAACGGACTTTAATTGGACAATTGATAATAATAATCGGTTTAGGATTAAGTCGGATTATTAAATCAAGTATTGATTTAATAATATATATTCTAGTATTATTGTTCACTATTCATTCTCTCTCTTAGCAATTCATATTTTTATACAAATACGCGTATATGTATTTCGATACGTATACCAGGTTGTATTCCGTATTTATACGGAATACTTATAGAAGGAGGACACCTCATTATTTGATTTTCTTTTTAGAAAATCAATTGGAAATGAGGTGGAGGGTGAGATGGCCTTTGGGTATGGTTGAGGGCATATCGAGAGGGATGTGCTTCATTTATTTATTGAAAAAATTGTTGTGATATTTTTCTTTTATGGTTGAAAAAAGAATGAAGCCATTCTTCCCTCATTTCATTCACACACACACACTCTCTTCTTTTCCCCTCCTCTTGAGTGAGGATGCTCTCTTGAGCTTTGTTTTAAAGTGAAAATGATAATGGAAAAATCCTACATCCCCACCCTCCATTTCTAGCAAGCTTGGAGTGTTGCTGCTTCCCTAGGTGAAGCTGGAGGTTGGATCGGTTCTCTCGGATGGATCATCTTCGGCAAGGGCGATTTCCTCTCAAGCCTGTTCCCGACGACATACGAGAGTTTGGAGAGGTCTTTCATGATTGGGTGGACACGCGACAAAAGTTGTAATCTTTAAACCTTGTATACTTTGTTTTCTAGTTTAGTGTTTGGAACGATCGCTGGGATTAATTTCTAATGTTCCCCATAAAATATTTGTTTTTCGATTCCGCATTAACCGCAGTTGTAGCGACAAGGGCACTAGTAACTTTCATATCTGTACTCAAATTAAAACCAAGCTGGAAGATAGTGGTATTGAACTTCAAACTAAGCTCGAGGAGCTTGTTTGGGACCATATAAGGCTCTGCGAAGATGATAGACCTTGCCAGATGAATGAGGAAGCCCTGGAGATGGCTGCATATAAATCTCCTCATGAAAAGCTTCGTGAAGAAAAGCATTTTTCACGCCAAGATGATATGAAGGTTGCTGACGAGCAGCGACGATAGCAATTACGCCTCAAACTGAGGTCATCTTCGCAATAGGAGCAAAAGTCTCCTCATAGTGTATCCCATATTCCTGAGAGAACCCCTTTGCAACCAAACGAGCTTTGTACCGATTGATTGACCCATCAAAATTCATCTTGATCTTGTAAATCCATTTGTAGCTGATAGGAACTTTACCAGAAGGTAATGACATAAGATCCCATGTACCAGTTTGTTGAAGGGCCTCAAGCTTCTCAATCATGGCTGCCTGCCACTCTGGAATAGATGTAGCCTACTTGTAAGTAGTAGGCTCATAATGCGAATGAATAACCGCCATGAAAGCATGAAAATCAGGGTTAAATGACGAACAACCAAAGTGTTGTTTTAGACGACGGATACGAAGTGGACAATGACGTTTCATCGGATCGACATCAGGAACAGAGACTGAAGGTACAATAGTATCTATATGATGATCATGTAGGCATGATGGATCATCGACTCGAATATAGTACCGGTCGTAGTGGTAGGGGCAGGTGGTGGTATAGTAGCTGGAGGAGAAGTGGGGGGCAGGCGAAGTAGAAACAGGTGGAGTGATAAGTTCCATAAACGACAGGTCAACAACATCTGGGGATGGGGTACGAGAAGTGGATGACCGGCTAGACTAATAAGGAACGGACTCTAAAAATGTGACATCACGAAAGATGCGAAGTCGACGACGACTAGGATCATAACATCGATACCCTTTATGCTCAGGACTATATCCAAGAAACACGCAAATGGCAGACTTTTGCTGAGGGAATCGAATAAATTCTCATTAAACAAAAGAATATTTTATATACAAGATGCTTGGGCACTAAGTATAATGCTTGGGCCATAAGTAACATAATATAATATCCTTAATAGTAGCCACATAATAGATGGCCTAGTCCAAATGGTCCATAGATGTGCAAACGGATTCGAGACACAAAATCTAACATGCATGTACAAGCTAAAAAGTTGCAATGGCGGATATAGATTGCAAAATAAAAGAAGTCTAGGTAAGGTTTTCCTAGTAAAAATTATCGATGTCATATAGCAAAAGAGCAGATCCAGAAAATTCGCATTCATAAGAACTTATTTTGGTATAAGACTGATTGTGTCTCCTTAACTTGATATACAATAGCTTTTTAAAGGAGGAACAAAATCCCCCAGACAGAAAAATAAGCTTGAAGTAAAGATTCCATTCATTTATATATGAGCTATACCATTAGCGTTATAGTACTTTACCATTAAATAAAGAAAGGGAAAAAATCATTAAACAAAGCAAGAGAGAAAAAAACCATTAATAGGAAGGTTTTGCTAACCTGTCCCGCGACAGCCAATCCATCAGCAAGAAGAGACGTTGCCAGCCAAATCTGCAAGCAGATTTGGAACGCAGCCATTGGAATTGAACCTTGTCTTGCTGCCATTGATGTTGCAAGGGTAACACAGAAAGTTACAGCTACCACCCTCGCAAGTAACAGTAAACCTGAAACCAAGCACTATATCATGAAAGTGATAATATTGCTCCAAAGTAATTCCATAATTATTAAAACATTTCTTGGCACTAGTCAAAATGTAAATAAATTGTTGAAGTTGGTGTTAAATGTCCTTTTCACTGCACCAAAACTCCGAAGTTATAATGAGGGTTAAGGGAATATATTTTATCTCCTAACATTTGGATTATAAATGTATATATCCTAATCTGAAACAAATTTATAGTTAAAAACTTGAACTTATGTTGTGTTAGAATACGGTTTATATTCGTACTAGGGTTTATTTATGTATAGGGTGTTGAGGTAAATGTACTAACCCAAACACTAATAAATTTGCAATAAATAAAGAAGGGAAGAGATGAGAATTCTCGATCCTATTATCATCCTCTCAAATACCACATCTCTAAAGATGGTATCCAGAAACCCTAACCCTAACACCTAGCCGCCATTCACCTAGCCGCCATCGCCACCCCTCATCCTCTCATCACAACCGCTGCCTTCGCCTTTCCTTGCCGCTACCACCTTCGCTGTCCTCACCAAGCCGTCACCCTCTCCTCCTCACCAAGCGAGTCGATGCCCTCTCCTCACCGAGCACCCCACCCAAGAAATAGCAATATTTCTCTAATCCGAGAAATATCAATATTTCTCTGATCCGAGAAATAGAAATATTCTCCTTGATCTAGCAATAGATCTCCCGATCGAACTAGCATTAGTTCGTCTCCTTGAAGCAAAAGATCTCCCGATCGAACTAGCAATAGTTCGTCTCCTTGATCTAGCAATAGATCACCAAATCGAACTAGCAATAGTTCTTCAAACCGATCTAACAATAGATCTATCATGATCTATCAATAGATCTTTCCTTGAAAGATGGTGTTTGATGCTCTACTTATGAAGACTGATTGCGCGGTTAGGAAATGTTTGTGCTATCAGAGACCATGTTTTAAGCTTCGATCTTGTGTTTAAGGAGGGCGGAGGGTTGGAAATCATTGATTTGAGTCATTGAGACGGATTACGATTTGATTTGTAGTAAGAACCATTGTTGTGGTTTCTTCTTGTTTATTGTAGAGAGGACATGCAACTCTCTCATTTTTATTTGGTGTGGATAGGACCTGCGAGTCTTCTTTTTT
This sequence comes from Agapanthus africanus, assembly GCA_030015575.1. Classification (NCBI taxonomy): domain Eukaryota; kingdom Viridiplantae; phylum Streptophyta; class Magnoliopsida; order Asparagales; family Amaryllidaceae; genus Agapanthus; species Agapanthus africanus. The sequence continues at coordinate 136,222,974 of CM057347.1, read as the reverse complement.
TCTCTTTTGCAAACTGTTTATCCGAGATGGAAGAGAACAAAAGGAAGGAGTTATGGTTTTCTTCTCACGTCTAAATACTAATAACTTTAAGAGATGGAAGAATGTCGTGGAATGTTTGTGACGTAAAAGAAGTTAATGAAACATCTTACCGAGAAGCCTCCTAAAACACCGTCTGAAGATTGGCTTTCGAACGATGCAATACTATGTTGTCTGAGGACTGGGGCTATGGAAGTGACCTGATGCTATTCCGAGTTTAAAAAAAACTCGACACCGAGTGGCTTTCTATGTTCCCTATTATAAGCGATCTTCAACGGATGCATCGGAACCGTGAGAAGATACTTGTTATGAAGTTTTTGGAGACTATTGGACTGGAGTTCGATAGTATCCGATCTCAAAGGCGGCCCAGATGCTCTATCTCTCACAGATTCCTATGCTACCATTCTACGGACCTTTCCCATGTCTCTTTCAGATGGTTCATCAGACCATTCAAGAAAGGAGTTGTTCGAGAATAATTCTGCACTTATTTCATTAGCATATACTTCTATGGGCTGTGGTGACGGAGGTAGAGGATGTGGTGGTCGTCGTGGAGGAGGAAGAAGGGGCATGGTCATGTTGGAAACGGGAGAGATGAGAGATAATGTACTCATTGTGAGATGCAGGGACATATCAAGGAGCATTGTTACATTCTCCACCCGGAGTTGAGACCCCCTCGAGCTGCTCGTGTTGCTTCCAGCACCACACCTAATCCTAACTCGACATCAGGTACATCATTTCCTTTCACAAAGGATGAGATGCTCCGCTGCCGCACTTCCTTATATGGATTTCAAGCCTCATCATCATCGTCATCATCTTCTCAGGCTTCTACTGCAACTATGGCTCAAGGTGATACATGTCTCCTCTCCATAGCTACCACATCTAAGACCTAGATCATTAATTCAGGGACTTCAGATCATATAGCAGGGAAGAAAGGTAAACAAATCCATTTTGTTCCAATTCACTAAGTCCACCTATTGCCTTGCCTAATGGTTCCATATCTAACGTAGAAGGCACGGGCAAGATTGCTCTATCTCCTCTCCCCGTGTCTTATGTTCTATACATTCCTACTTTTCCATTCAATTTGCTTTCTATTAGCAAACATATTAATATTATAAATTGTTCGGTAACTTTCTCTCCTTTTGGTTGTACTTAGCCGGATTTGGAGATGAAGAGCCTTATTGGGTCGGGGTATGAGATGGGTAGCCTATATTATCTGTATGAGACGTCACAATCGGTTGCTTATGTTAGATCCAGTGTCTTATTTGATGCACATTGTCGTTTCGGTCATCGTGAGAACCTGAAGAAGTCGGTTCCTTCTCTCGGTCAAGTGTCTGGTTTAGAGTATGAGTCCTATGAGATGGGAAAGCATTCTTGTGCTTCATATCCATCTAGGAAAAATAAGAGCGTATATAAACCATTTGAGATTATCCAATCATATGCTTCGGGTCCTTGTCCCGTAGTGTCGAGAAATGGTTATCGCTATTTTGTTACTTTTATTGATGACTTTTCTCATGCAACCTAGGTGCACTTATTAAAATATTGTTCTGAATTGTTTGATACTTTTAAATCCTTTTGTGCTCAAATTCAAACTTAATTTGGTTCATGTGTGTCCATTTTGCGAAGCGATAATACAAAAGAATATTTTAGTCGTGATTTTGTGTAATTCTTAGATACTTCTGGTATTGAACAGCAATCGTCCTGCCCATACACCCCACAACAGAATGGTGTATCGGAAAGAAAAAATAGACACTTGAGATGGCTCGCACTGTTATGATTCACATGAACATCCCAAAATGTTTTTGGGATGATCCAGTCATGACTGCATGTTGGTCAATTAACCGTATGCCATCTTCAATTTTGGGGGATAAGACTCCCTTTTTCGTATTGTATCCATCAAAATCTCCATTCTCTTTGCCACATCGTATTTTTTGTTGTACTTGCTTCGTTCATGACCATCGGCCTGGTTTGTCCAAACTAGATCCCAAAGCTATTGTGTGTTCCTAGGATACCTACGTACTCAAAAGGGGTACAAATGCTATAGTCCAGAATTGAACAAGACATTCATTTCTGCCAATGTTACTTTTCATGAGCACACCCCAAATTTTTCTACCAAGCATTATGTTTCATCTGTCAACTAGGATTTTCCTTTAGATGAGTCACATGTTATAGTTATGGACACCACTCGTGGTGATTCTTCTGATGACTCGCAAGATTCACACAACTCCTGACAGCCCGTTACCAGCTTTATTTTCACCTTCACCTCCTAAACCTGAGCAATCCTTTATTGACTCCACTGCGTTTTCATCTACCCTTCACCAATTGACATTCATTAAATAAAGACAGTTGCTAGAAAATATAACTAAGGTATATGCTCGTCAGCTTCCGGAGATACTTGTCTCATATGCCTCAACCAATGAACCCTTCAACTCGAAATCCCCAGACCGCTGACCTTGATACTCCTATTGCCCTACGCAAAGGTAGCCGCACTAATACTTCTCGCTATTCCATTTCAGATTATGTCATATATGCACGATTAACTCCTTCCTATCGTGCGTATATTTCCAAAGTGGACTCTTTCTCTCCCAAATTATTATCTAAAGCCCTGGCTCATCTTGGTTGGAAGAATGCAATGGAAGAGAAGATGTTGGCTTTGAAATTAAATGCTACTTGGGATCTTACCTGTCTTCTACTGGAAAAGAAAGCAGTTGGTTTTCGATGGGTGTACACCGTCAAGCTCAATCCAGATGGCTCTCTTCCTTGCTTGAAAGATAGATTGGTAGCTAAGGGATATTCACAAATATATGGCATTGATTATGATGAGATATTCTCTCCCGTTACCAAGATGAACTTTGTTCATATTTTTCTATCCTTTGCTGCCCCATATCATTGGCCTTTACATCAGGTGGATGTAAAGAATGCCTTTCTACATGGTCATCTGAAGGAAGAAGTGTACATGGAGCAACTGCCTGGCTTTATTGCTCAGGGGAAGTCAGGATTGTTTTTTCGATTGAAGAGGTCGTTTTATGGCCTCAAACAGCCCTCTCGTGCTTAGTTTGGGAGACTTACAGAGGTGGTCACAGCGTTTGGGCATAATGATCACTTTGTATTTTATAAGCTTGCTCATTGCCTTAGAAATTTTATGGTAGTGTGTTGATGACATCATTGTCACCGGCGATGATACCAAGGATATTGATGAGTTGAAGGCCCATCTCCAAAAGCAATTTTGGACTAAGGATCTCAAGGAATTGAAGTATTTTCTAGGGATTGAAGTGTCACAAGTACCCAAAAGAATATTTCATTACTCAAAGAAAGTACGTCCCAGATATACTATCTAAAACGGGAATATCAGGATGTAAGCCCATTGAAACACCCATGGACCCAAATGTGAAGTTGCTTCCTTATCAAAGGGAGCTTATCGATGATCCAGGAAGGTACCAACGACTTGTGGGAAAGTTAAATTATTTGACCGTGACTCGTCCGGACATTTCATTCCCTGTCAGTGTGGTGAGCCAATTTATAGCTGACCCTCGAATGTCACATTGGAAGGCTGCAATTCGCATCCTTAGATATTTGAAGAGTGCTCCAGCAAAAAGGCTGTTGTATGGAGATTTCGGACACTCAAAAGTGTCGGGCTTTACAGATGCAGACTAGGTTGGCTCTCCAAGTGATAGACGATCCACTACCGGCTACTGCGTTTTTGTAGGCAGAAATTTAGTGTCTTGAAAGGGTAAGAAACAGAACATTGTTTCCCGTTCGAGTGCTGAGTCCGAATATCGTGCTATGGCAAACACCGCAAGTGAGTTGGTATGGATATCTTTCTTACTCCGAAAACTTGGTTATGGCTCCACACCTTCTATGAGATTGTATTGTGACAACAAAGCTGCTATCTACATCGCTAATAATCCTGTGTTTCATGAGCATACAAAGCATATTGAGGTTGATTGTCATTTTGTCCGCGAGAAAATTGAAGGTGTTATTGATACTTTCTATATAAAATCTGTACATGAATCAGCAGATTTGTTTACAAAACCCTTGAGCAAATCTAGGGTAACCTTTTTATGTGACAAGTTGGCATGCATGATGTGTATGCTCCAACATGAGGGGGCGTGTGTTAGAATACGGGTTATATCCGTATTTGGGTTTATTTATTTATGTATAAGGGCATTGAGGTAAATGTACTTATCCAAATCCTATTATCATCCTCTCAAACAACATATCTCTAAGCTGGAAAGTGAAAGGTTCATCTCATGCCTTGATCACGATAAAACTTGAAATTTTCAATATTTAGTGCAACTGTACAAGAGAAAATAAAACCATGATCATAACTGCATAACATATTCATTATAATGTTAAGCTTTGTTATGTCTGAATATAAAGGTTTCCACTTTATACATATGACTCATTATCTTCTCCTGAATTGATGGAAAGATAAATTGTTATGCTTATCTGGTGGAACACTCAGATATTCTTATTTCCAAAATAGTTATGAGATTAAGTGAATAATTACTTGGTGGTACCTTTTCTTGTAACAAATAGGGAGTGATCTCAAATGCCTATGGGTTTTTGTGTGTCTACATTGTCTGATGAACCCTTCAGATGATTACAGCTTGTAGCTTAACGTTCTTGTTGCTATAAGAACAGTGTTCTCTTAAAAAAACCTGTACATACAATTACTGCTAAATTCTTTTACTTGAATGTAGGAAATGTTTTGAATAAGGAGGCAATCTCATGGAGGGTAAAAAGCTGGGAGTAGTGAGGCAGGTGCAGGAGTTTGATGATAGAGATGCAATCACAAATGTTGCAGGAAGAAATACAAAAAAAAGATAGAGATCTCAAGTAAAGCACACATAATGATAGTGAAAAGATTCTCAACTTAGCTGAAGCTCACAGTGATGACACAAAAAGACATGTTTCATTCCTTCACTCTTATGGCTGTTTCTTGTATTTCTTCCCCCTTTGATCTTTTCTTATTTTTCATCTTTTTTCCTTCTTTCCTACTGGTGCTGATACCCAGCAGGGTGCATGGTGGCACATATTTGTTTTTTGGTGTAAACTTTTGCTACCGTACTTACTGCTGATATCTTGTTTTTTATTTTAATAAAATTTGTGGGACGGGCTCTCTTTTTAGCCCTGCTCTTCGTCAATAAATTAATAAATAACTGCATAACAGAACAATTATGACATGGTCATTAAAAAATAAAAACTAGGATGCCGAACAAATCATCAATTGAAATAACCAATGAAGAAAAAAATGAATGCATAAACAACAGTTATTCATATATGAAAATCTCTGGTTTATTCATGGCTGTAGAATACCCGTCAAGCAAATGAAATATTTTTATAAGACAGCTATGACCAAAAAAATGACTACAGTTGCAACTATGAAACAACAACACAAACAACAGGTAAGCTATATTGAGAATATTTGAGATGATTAAAGTGTAAGATGCCTAAAGATAGGATTAAGGAACTAAATTCATGGATATGGAATGCGACATGCATCACCATGCAGTTGACCTATGCATACCACATATATTGCATATGTGACTGCATATGTGGTGTGGTTTTTTGGAAGAGAAAAAGAGAGTGAAGAATATAAGGGTAGATAGAAATTGATTCGATGGCACAAAATAAACTTGAAACTATATTGTATATGCTAATGAAAATCGAGATACCTTGATAAAACATGCATTCCTAAGAAAAGAAGTAAAGCTTAGAAGGGGTGAGCAATAGGAAAGAGGAGATGAGTAATAAAAAATGAGGGTTCATTCAACTTTAATTGGTTATATAGTAGGTCAATATAAGTTGATCAATACAGACAAAGTTTCAACCTTGATCACATAAACAATGTCTGAAAGACGTTTTAGTTTTGAAAAAGGTTTTCATCTGCATAATGAACCATACGGCTCAATTATATGCACCATGAGGATGCATACCGCATATGTGTTGCATAAAATGCATTTTATAACAGTGGAACTAATTCTGCAGAGTGAATCCATATGAAGTTAGAACTTAGAAGTAAAATAAATTGAGGATAGAATGAGAGAAAATCAATTGAGAATTAGATAGACATAGGATTGCAGTTAAAGGATTGACTATGTAACGTTTTAGAAATTGTTTTGCGAATTTTTCCGTTTTAGGGCAAAATAGTCGGTATTTTCCGTTTTAACCCGATTTCGATCAACTTCCGTAGAAACTTGCCGGCACTTTTTTTAGCTATAATAAAGCTAGTGCGCGAACTTTGGGGGTATATGGGAGGTTTTGGTTCTGATAGAATTTTTCCCAAATAAAATATTATTTTAGCCGGTAAAATATGCACGTAAATCGGGAAATTTTTTCTAAATGAGAATCATTAGAAATCATCACTACAATTATTTTAGAAGCTTCTTTTTAAATATCTAGATTTTTTTTTGGTCAATGGAATTAAATTTTAAAAATAAAAGAAATGAAATGAAAGGTGGCATTTTGCATTAATGGGCTTTAATTACATTTGTTTTGCTAGATTTTTCCACACACTTCACAAAACACCCCCCTTTTCTTCCCTTCATGGCCGAAACTCCTCTTGCTGCCCTCTTCATCTTCTCACCTCATTTCATCAATTTCAAGTCCATATAAATCAACAAAAATCCTAAATAAATCCCACAAATTCATAATTAAATCAATACCCATTTTTCTTCAACCTTAATCATGCTCGGATATTCAAGAAAGACATCGTTTTGGAGGATTAAATTTTGAAGTTGGTTGCTAATTTGAGGTATAAAACCCTAACCCTAATCCTTAATTATTAAGTTTAAATCTTTATGCTAGCTTAATTAGATATTAATTTAAGCTTTTAATTTCATATTTAATTCATTATTCATAATTTTTTAAGAAATTCAAGTTAAGGTTAAAGCTTGATTTAAGTGTTTAATGTTAATTGAAGTGTTAATTTGTGATTAGAAAAAAGCTTAACCCAGTAGAAAATGATAATTTTTGTTAATTACTACTTTGTTTAATTAAGAATATTGCTTACTAGGTTTTTTCTAAAACTTAATTAGCAAGTGTTAAAAAATTTGGAAATGGTTTGGATAGCTTAGTTAAGCTAATATAAGATATTTGTAATCGCTAGATTTGTGTTAGCTTTGTTCTAGTGCGAATTATTGCGATAAGTTGTTTACTAGGTTTCGGGGTTTTTCCGACGTGGTTTCAATTGTTCGTTGCGAGATGATTTCTATTATATTCCTTGTATTTATTTGTGTTGTGTTTGCGCGATCGGGACGATCGGAGTCTAGACACGGTATTTCGTAGTTTAGCGGCCCTAGTTAGTGTTTTTGGCCGATGTCGTGCGCGATAGATGCGCTAAGTGCACAGTGTAATTTTCAGGGCGTTATTCTTGCGTTTCTGTCTTTTCGTCGATATAGGATATTTAGCTTATGTGATATGTTTGTGAAATTTTAGGTTCGCAGGCGGGGATTTCGGACGCTACGACAAAGGGAAAACAGGTGGTAGGCTTCACTTAGCCAGGAGCGTTGGTGAGTAGATTTAACATCTACAGGGGAATCGCCCGCATGGCGTTATGCGTCTGGGCTAGAAATGACTTGACTTGTCGTATATTTTATTTCATATTTAGAATTTACGACTACACTTTATTACTTAGATATTGTTGTGCTTGGACTAGTACCCTTAGGACACTGCACATATTATTGACGATTCATGTTATACGAGCACTGATTGTATGCCACACCCCGTCAATAATTGCAATGCCACGCACAACCCACTTATAGATATGATATTGTTTGGTTAGGGACATCGAGACATTGATTCATATTTCTTTATGCATATGACTTATAGCATTCCTGTATACCTATATGCTTACACATATGCCTTGACATACTTACATGTTGGTTACCTGTATACCTATAGGGTATTGTACCATTAGTGATAGGTACATACACACATAATGACATAGCTATATGTATACTTTGCATACATACTTCACTTATATCCGGGGAGTATATTACATCATTTCTGATAGGTAGATATCTATATCTTGCTACACCATTATGTTTATGCATATATCAGTTATAGCTACATGTTTACCTTTACTTGATATTATTTAGAATTGGAGAAATTAGGAACCGCATGATATTTATATTAAGTTGTTGCAGTTAATTAGCGGCTTTTCCTTTATATGCTTATATTACAGTTTTATGTTGCGTATATTTTATTCATGGATTTTCGCATTGAGATATGGATTTTTCATGATGTTATCTGGATTTGGGGACCGTGGTAGTTTCATGAAATTATGCATTATTTGAAAAACCCGGTTTTCCTTGATATAATATTTCAGCATCCACCATGAGATTTATCGGTTCTGATATATATACCCCATGCGAGGAGTCGGGGGCCGTATGAGGGTACATGGTGGGGCCCGGTACGGTTCCCCTCGGCAAGATGATCGACGGTCCATGTCGATTGAGCCTGGAAGGTGGGCAAGTACCTACCGGTGACATTACCAATGACTCGGCGGTTATCATGGAGATACCGACGGGAGTCATGTGCGTATAGATACGTCGAGAGACGAGGGTAAGAGCTAGACACTCGAGCTTTCGGTATAGCGTATGATACGTACCTATCAGGATGCCAGTTTTGGTGACAACACCTGATAGATCACTATTTTGTGTCGATACTTGACACTTGGTTTTCATGATATTTTACTCCTAAGTATATATAACAGTGGAATGGGACGCTGTTATATATGCATATACATATATATTAGTGGAATGAGACGCTAATATATATGTATATATATAAATTCATATACTTCATCTTAATTATTCATGCAAATTATATATAGGATATAAGAGATTTACTTGATATTGGATTTGGGATATAGGTGATTCATTTGATATTAGATACAGGATATTTATAAGATTGCAGATTTTGTACATTCAGGATATATGAGATTTATTCAATATTGTACATTCAGGATTTGTGAGACTTATATGATATGAGAGCCAATTTGGGGCTGATTTGAGGAATTGGGATTTGGATTGTCTTGATGGATTTTGATCCTACCACGATGTCAGGATTCCGTGGAAATGACATATTTCATTCCATACTCCACATTTATTGTTTATGCACTGCTTCATATATTAATAGTACCTGTTAGTGTACCTTTCATGATTGTTGCATTTACATACTTCATTTTATATGCATTGTTTCATGTATTAGTAGTACCTGCTAGTGTACCTTTCATGACTGTTGCATATATACACATTCGTATCATTATCACATGATTATTGCATACCGATTTTCATATTATTGCTTCATGTATTAGTTGTACCTGCTAGTGTACCTTCATGATTATTGCATTCATATGACCTTTATTTGCTATTAATTGCATATGTTAGATTCGCGTTGTACGTGCATACTTGCGATTACCTGTATATGTTATTTACTATTCACGAGTTGGCAACTCACCCCCGTTGTGCCACAGTATTTTGCAGGTCTTTCCTCACAGTAGTCAGAGGCAGGACTATTATCACCTATCTTATCATCTTTTGCTACGGATACCGCATCGGCTCACAGTGTGCAGTTTTGCTTAGGTGGGTTTTGTGGTTATTCATTGTTGTATTGTATATTCGTTGTATCCCTGTACTCTTCATATACTAATTTCATATTGACTTAGAGACTTGATGTGAGGACGATATTGTATAGTATTTTGTGGCTTGGTTGTCTTTTATACAGTTCCTTTTTATCGTCTTTTATTTCTTCGCTACGGCGTCGTATATCTGTTGTGGTGGTTGTTTTCCGTCTTTTGGTGTGGATTTGCTCCCGTTGGGGATGTTTTACTTTATATTTATGTTGTACCCATTTTTGGGGTTGGCTTTTACAAAGGAGGTGCTGCCGAAATTTTCAAGAAATTAAATTGGACTTAAAGAATTTATACTTGAGATTTTCAAAAGTTTAAACAATATTTCTTATCTTTTCTTGTCTTTTAATGGTATGGATTTCTGGGTTTTGGTTTTCTTTTACTGCGTTACGCCTGTAGACGTTGCGTAGTATTAGGGCCGTCACGTGCCAATTTCGGGTCGTGACAGACTATCATTAGGAATGGACCTAAAGGACAATTAATTGAGGGTAGAAGGGATATACTACCTCCCAATCTAACATATTAGATGACCCTCGACACAGTGGAAAAGGTGTTAAGTTTGCCCCGTATTCTTATCCCTATAACTTTCCCAATTCAATTTGGTGTTCACGGAGTTTCAGGTTCAGGTTCAGCCAAAATCCAGATGTTTGATGCTTAAGCTTCAGACGTTTGTCAACGCTCTATCATTTGGAAAGACGTCTGACTCATGTTCGTAAGATGTCTGCGTGCTCTCTGGATTTGCTGAAGCCTCATGCCCGGACGTCTGGAGCTTCTTCTTCAAACAGCTGGCTTCGCCCTGTGTTTTGGGCGGACGTCTGGCAAGTCTTCTTTAGACGTTCGTCGTTGTCTTGGGTCAGATATTTGGAAATCATACTTCTGTTCTTATTTGCCTCTACTATATATATTGTAGTTTGCAACTCTAATTGGGTTACCTTTTTGTAATCAGAATTAAGAAAGAGGAGGCTAGGGTTTTTTGTTTGGGATATTGTAAGTTGATCCACCGTTGTAATCCTCCATATTTTGTCGATTAGTAAAGTGCTTTTTCTTCGCCTGTGGTTTTCCCTGAAAAGGTTTTCCATGTAAATCTTGTGTATTTTGGTTTGTGCTTTTTCTATTACTTTGTTTACTTGCTTTGCTTTCTTTATCGTTTGTTTATTTCTTTGTGATCATATTTGTCGCAACAAATTGGTATCAGAGCTACGTTGTGGTTCTTTAGGAGATTTGGTGTTCGGGAATTTGTTTGTTTGAACAGTTAGGTTTCGATCTTACGATCTAGGTTTACGGTGGGTGACGACGCTTGTGTCCTCTCCCCTTCTTCTTAGATTATGATTTTAAAATTTTTTAGGTTCTTTTGATCCTGCATCATGTCTCCAACGATTATGAAGTTCGACATTGAGAAGTTTGATGGGAATATAAGCTTTTGTCTATGGCAAGTTCGTATGATTGCCATATTAACACAGAATAATTTGAAGACGATTCTTGGGAAGGATTCAATGCCTTCCACTATGACGGAGGAAGCATGGAAGGAGTTGGATGAAAAACTCTCACGGCTATCCAATTGTGTTTGACAAACGAAGTTTTGCACAAAGTTTGGTGGAGAAAACGACGGTTAGTTTGTGGTTGAAGTTTGAGGAGTAATATTTGAAGAAGTCTCTCACAAATCGACTCCTATGGAAACATCGTCTCTACACACTTCGTATGTCAGAAGACTTTTTTTATCAAATCTCACATCAGTGAGTTTAATTCGATCATTACAGATCTGGGTAAGATCGATATTAAGATTGATGATAAAGATCAAGCACTTTTATTGTTATGTTTTTGTACCCTTTTATAAGCACTTACGTGACATCATGATCTATGGATAAGACACTATCTCGATCAAGGATATCAAAGAAAATTTGATAAACAAAGAAAAGATCGATTGGGAGTTAATTTCTAGCGAAAGCGATGGTCAATTTTCAGGCTTATTTGTTTGAAGGCGAACAGAGAAGAAAAATCCGGAACGTAGCAAGAAGTCAAGATCGAAGTTCAAGAATAAGATTTTGACCTACAACTATTGTAAGAAGAAGGGGAACTTCAAATTCGATTGTTTCAAATTGCAAAAGAGCATAAGCATGAAGACAATCAGAAGGAGTCTTCAACTGAAACTAGAATTGCCGAAGGAGGAGATCTTCTTATGGTTCTTGAGAACACACATCGATCCAAGAATAAATAGATTGTGAATTTGGGTTATTTCTACCATATGTGACCCAATAGGGATTTGATCTCTACCTATGAGTATGGTGGAGTGGTTTTGATGGACAACAATAGTTTGTGTCGGGCTATTGGTAAGGGGACAATTCAAATCAAGATATTTAATGGCGTTGTGAGAACATTTGCGGAAGTTAGGCATGTCCCTGACTTGAAGAAGAATCTCATCTCATTGGGTACACTCGACATTGATGGTTAAAAGTTCTCCGCTGAAGGTAGAGTTTTGAAAGTCGGTAAAAATGCTCTCGTCGTTATGAAGGGCTTAAAAACAGCGTTGTTATATGTTGCAAGGTTCAACAACTACCGGGTCGTCAGCAATTTTATCATCTAAATCTATATCAGATTCAGATGTAACCAGATTATGGCACATGAAGCTCGGGTATATGAGTGAGAGAGATATGGACGAGTTATCGAAGCAGGATCTATTATGTGGTCAAAACATATCGAAAATGGAATTTTGTGAGAATTGCATTTTTAGGAAGCAAAAATGAGTTAGTTTCAGTACGGTGGTGCTCAACACAAAAGGTACTCTTCACTATATTCATTCAGATCTTTGGGGACCCTCTCAAGTTGCTTCCAAAGGAAGCGGTACGAAATATCTGTTTACTTTCATTGATGATTATTCGAGTAAGGTTTGGGTCTATTTTTTGAAGCTAAAAAGCAATGCATTTAATACATTCAAGCAATGGAAGATATTGATTGAGAAGTAGACATGCAAACAGATTAAGAAGCTAAGCACGGACAACGGATTAGAATTGTATGGTGGAGATTTCAATGAATTCTACAAAAATGAAGGTATCGTTCGGTATCATACAGTTGTCCACACGCTACAGTAAAATAGAGTCGCGGAGCGTATGATTCGGACTCTTATGGAGAAACCTCGGTGCATGTTATTTAATGCAGGGCTCAGCAAGGAGTTTTGGGCATAAACAGTGAACACGGTATGCTATGTGGTGAATCGATCACCTTATACAGCGTTTGGTAGTAAAACACCGGAGCAGGTATGGTCTAGAAAACACGCCGATTATGTTGGCTATAGTGCCCTCAAGTCAATTATTGAATCGCAGGCACGCGATTGCGATAATTAAGGGAGGATCTATACCGGTAGAACAGTCTTACTCGAGATGATAATATATTATCTGGTTTGTCTTTATCATCATGCACATGCTTCAGGTGGTTTACAGATCGCTATTACATGTTGATAGAGCCCATAGGATTCTTGCTTGACTACCAGTATTATGACGGCGATCATATACGTGGGAGCTGGAGGTCTATAAGCACATCCTTAAATGTCCCTAGTTGTGGGAGCATCGAGACTGGGCATCGATACTCTAGTGTAGACTAGTGTATACTGATCGGGACCCCGACGAGGGGCGGTGGCTAGGTCTCACAATCCATTGGTGTTAGTTTGTTCATCTAATATAGTATACATGTGCTCATTGGGTTATGAGCACTGGACGGACTCGCCGGGAACTTGCTAGATGGTATTATACCTATTGTCAGATAGCAGTTCCCAGGTGACATGTGTACAAGTTAGTCTGTCGACCTGAGATCATCATTTGTCTCGTGTGAGTTCCCACTGTACTTTGATTACTACCCTACCACGGCTCAAAGGAGTCGTGCAAACAGCTTTTAGTTGGGTATAGTCCCGAGCCACATAGAGGCAGTGAGCGGATCATCAGGGATTCGTCTCTCCCGGTATTGGGTGTTGATGTCGCATTGTGCACGGGTGGCCATCACCAGAAATTCTCGGCCGGGGTAAACGAGAATTACCGATCTAGGATCGATAGTTTCTAAGGTGGTGATGGGTTTCATACCGACACTAAATGTCGCGTTATTAGGAATCTGACTTTATCCACCCTCTAGACTCGATATGTGCTACTCTTAGACGAACAGACCGGACTGTACGGATATTGTCACTGTCAGGCTCAGTAGGGGTTTGGATGGGTTTGCTCATCGGCCTTCCTTTCGCTCAATACCTGGGTAGCCGTTACATACAGTTAGTGTCGCTGACGTGCTTATGGTTAAACCCACTGCCAGCGTATTGACGAGTCTTTAGAGTCCCATACAGAGGATTTTCATGGTTCAGGCAATATGGTGTAGATGACGTATGTTGGTACATACATGTGTCCGATTAAATATGTGTACAGGCTGCACAGACTTTAATCGGACGGTTGATAATATTGGCGGCTTAGGATTAAGCCGGATTATTAAATCAGGTTTTGATTTAATAATTTATATATGTATTTATATATATGTATTCTAGTATTATTGTTCACTATTCATTTTCTCTCTTGGCTATTTGTATTTGTGTACGAATACGCGCATATGTATTTCGATACGTGTACCGGGAAGTATTCCGTATTTATATGGAATAGCTTCTAAAAGTGGACACCTCATTTGTATGATTTTCCTTTTTGGAAATTCATTTGTTTTACAAATGAGGTGGAGTGAGGTGGCATGAACATTGTTGAGCATGTAGAGAGGTATAGTTCACATTTGTTTATTTGGAAAATGAAATGAGATATTTTGTGTGCATGATTGGAAAAAGAAAGGGGGGCTGCCATCTTTCTTCACTTGCCTTGCCCACTTATTTTTCTTGACTTGTTTTTCTTCACTTGCTCACTCTCATTCTCACTTGGAGAAAGTTTAGCCATTTCTTTAGTTGCGCATGCCACATGTTTTCTCACCTCCTCTTCATCTTCTTGAGTTGCTCTTGGAGCATTGTGATGAGAGAAAAATTATAGTGACACATTCCTACACTCCACACTCCATTGCTAGCAACCTTAGAGCGTCGGTTGTCTCGCTTGGCGAGGCTGAAGCATGCGCCGTTTTTCCTCAGGTGGATCATCGTAGATGTAGGAAGACCGGCAACCAAACTCGATCCGCAACCTCTAAAAGCTTAGGATGATGATTGAAGACCGAAGGACACGGATCAACTCGGTATAACCATTCTAACTTCTTTTATATTGCTTGCTAGTATAGGGTTTAGGGTAGATCCGGGCATCGGGTCATAGTAGCGCCAGTTTAGAAAAATTTTGTTTCTCATTTGGCCACGGTTTGATGGCCGAGGCGCTGCCGTAACCCAACATGGTATCAGAGTCAACCCTTAAACCCTTAGCTAGCTAGTTTAAACAATGTTAAAGTATCGAAACCGAAACCGAAACAACTCCGAAACGATATCCTGTGTATTCCAGTTTCTGTCGAATTTTTAAAGTCTTCAAAAAAATTTTTAAGCAATTACAGAAGACTACTTGAGTGACCACTAGAACACACCATAAATACGAGCCCAAACCGCCAGTTTTGACCCAGCGAGAATTGCAAAATAACGGGTGCCACCGGTTTTTTAAAGGAGTTTAGGCATGAGATTTTTGGTGTTTTCTTGTCTCTGGAATATTGGTGCGGTGGTATTGTTTGTTTTGCCCGTTTTGGATATTATGTTATCTTTTCTTCAGTGGCAATTCGGGGTGTTTCGAAGTCGATAATTTAACACTGTTTAAATATTTATCAGTACATGCATTACTATCTGCGACCGTGAATGTCATTAGAGCGATACAACTCGTCTAATTGCTATATGTCCTTTTAGACGAGTTTGCGAACGTGATATTCACATTGATGTTCTATGTTGTGCTGTGTTGTGGTTGGATCGTCATGGTGAATAGCATAGGTGCAATGTTAGTACAGTTTAGTTTTATTTGTACATTTGATATTGCGGGACGAGCGTCTGACATGTGGACTGCCGTCACTGCCCGTTTGTATATTATTTGATTGGGGCACGACCTGATTGAGGTCGATGTCACCTTTGTACATATCATTTTCTTTTCTGTACTAGAATTACCCCACGGTGGAGTGCTCGAATAGCCAGGTTCTAGAGGACAACGGGTCCGCATCTTATGGCGTTGAGACGGAGGGGGCCTTACTCTAGAATTGGCGGTCTATTCGCCGCACTCGTAGGGGTATAGGTTGACCCACGGAGGGACGCTCAAATTACCGGATTCCTGTTGGAGATAGTGCCCTCAGAGTCAATTATTGGATCACAGGCACGTGATTGCAATGATTGAGGGGAGGACCTATCCCGGTAGGACAGTCTTACTCGAGATGATAGTATGCTATCTGGTTTATCTTTATCATCGTGTACTGCTTTAGGTGACATGACAAGTCGCTATTACACGTTGATAGAGCCCCTAGGATTCTTGCTTGACCACCAGCAGTATGAGGGCGATCATATAAGTGGGAGCTGGGGGTCTACAAGCACATCCTTAAAAGGTCCCTAGTCGTGGGAGATTCGAGACAGGGCATCGTTTCTCCAGAGTAGACTAGTGTATATAGTCGAGACCCCGACGAGGGGCGGTGGCCGGTCTCACAAGCCACTGGTGTTAGTTGGTTCACCTAAGATGTATACAGGTGCTCATTGGGTTATGAGTACACCGGACAGGACTCGCCGGGAACCTGCTAGTTGGGATATACCAGACGTCAGATAGCAGTTCCCAGGTGACATGTGTACAGGTTAGTTCATCGACCTGGGATCGTCATTTGTCTCGTGTGAGTTCCCACTGTACTTTGATTACTACCCTACCACGGCTCAAAGGAGTCGTGCAAACAGGTTTTAGTTGGGTACAGTCCCGAGCCACATGGAGGCAGTGAGCGGATCTGCAGGGGTTCGTCTCTCCCGGTATTGGGGGTGAGGTCGTGCTGTGTCTAGGAGAGCCAGAACATGAAAAGTCCTTGGCCAAGGCAGGAGATTTGCTGGTAGGTATTCCAGTAGTATCTCAGGGTGTTCTGGGCTACACTCCGACACGACTTGTACCGCTTTTGGGGGTCTGACTTTTACCAACCCCCTAGGCCCGCCATGCGATACTCATAGACGAACGGACCGGACTGTACGGATATTGTCACTGACAGGCTCAGTAGGGTGTCAGGATGAGTTCGCTCATCGACGTCCCTTTTGGTCAATAGCTGGTGGCCCGTCACGTATGGCTAATACCTCTGACGTGCTAGTGGTTAAATCCACAGCCATAGTATTGACGAGTCTTTAGAGTCCACCACACAGACAGTTACTCAAGTTTCGGGCGAAACGCTGTAGAGGCCGTATGGAGATATGGCAGGGTTCGATCAGATACGTGCGGTATTGCACGGATCGCGATCGGACAGTTTTTACTAGCCGGCTTTGGCTTAAGCCGGATTCTAGTATTTGATAGTGTAGTTTTGTCTCTTTGCATTTGTGTTCAGTGCGAATACAAATGCGGGCATGTATTTGCAGTAGCGGGGTTTTCCTGTAATTTATTACGGGATCGGTTTTCTGGGGTTGCCAGTTTGCATTCCGTTCCGGCCGGTTTTCTCTTTTTCCTTCCCGGTCGGACTTTTCGTTGGAGGGTGTTAATTGCAAGTTTGCAATTAACATTTTGTGAGGGGTTTTCTTTGCATAAGTGTGGCTTCATGATTATCCTCTTAATCATGATATTATTTTCTTGTCTTTCCATTGCATTTATTAGATTGGAAATGAAAAGATTGAAATGGATGGAATTGTGAAAAGAGAGTGAATTATTCTTTGCATTATCTTTTCTTTTCCTTCTTTTCTTTTTCCACCCTCTTTATGTGCAGGGGCCGGCCACTGTTCTTGATTGGAGAGAGAGAGGTTTAATTTGTGTGAATATGTTAGCTTATGGTTAATTTCGTGGGCCCCTCTTCTATGTGTGTGCTTTTGTGTGTGCTGGTGGTTTTGTGAGAAAAGGGAAATTCATTTGGGTTGCATAATATTAATTCATGCACACTATATACTTGTTGTCCTGTGAGATATTTGAGAGCTTATGCTTCATTTCATTTTTTCCAGCAAGCACATAAAAAGAGTTGTGGCCGAGCTCCCTTTTAAAGAGATGCTCATTCCTTTTGATTGCATGCTCATTTTTCTTAGCAAGCTCCATGAAAATTCTTGTGCTAGAATTCCTCCAACCATGGCAACCTCATAAACCCCAAAGAGATAACCTTCTACACTATTTCTACAGCAAGCCTTGGACGCGTCGGCTAGCCAACTTCGCGCCCGAGTTGCCTCGGTCAAGAGGCGGGAGCCCGTAAAAGATTCCGGCTACGTGGTGCCCTTTCCGACGAGCGAGGAGGTGACGGAGATTCCGCGGGTGATCGGAGCGGAGACGAAGACCGAAGGACACGGATCGTTTGGTATAGCATCTCTACTCTTTTCTTTTCGCTAGCTAGCTAGGTTAATGGCCCGATCCGATTGAAAAGTCCGCGGCGGTGCCGTTTTGCAAAGTTCGCAAAGTTTTTGTTTTCCGCGTTTCCGGCGTCGGATCGACGGCCGGGGCGCCCCCGCGGGCTTACAATGGTATCAGAGCCACGCCGTTAACCTTCCCTAGCTTGCTCTAGTATGTTTAGTACTCGATCGAACGAAAAACCCCAAAAACCGTATTTTCACATGCTTCAGGTTTCTGTCGATTTTATTTTGTCTCAGAAAATTTTTCAGGCCATCTCAGAAACATGTGTGGACAATTCTAAGACTTCTGGGAAATTTTCATACACTGATCTCCTAGTACGGCCGCGGAAGCGCGGCCAAACCCATGGTTTAGCCGCTCTTCCGCGGTGTAAATGTTTTATCACTGCACCAAAATTTCTCAGTAGGCTTTGGACTTGGAAATAGGGCTTTTGGGATATTTTATTTGGGCCCAGTTTTTCTGTAAGTGCTACAGTAGTATTTGGGGCCCACTTGATAATATTTGTTCGATCGGATATTTTAAACATGCCAGTTCACAGTATTTACTTTATATCTGCGACCGTGAATGTCATTCGATCGGTAAATCCCGTCTAACTGCTATAGCCCGGTTAGACGGATTTGCGAACGTGACTTTCACGTTGATGTTCTGTGATTGTACTGTATGGTTGCGGATCGGTCGTGGGGATAGCCTGGATGCAGTTGTAGTACAGTTCTGTTTTATATGTACATTTGATATTGCGGGGCGAGCGTCCGACATGTGGACTGCCGTCACTGCCTGTTTGTATTATTCTTTTGGGGCACGACCTGGTTGCGGTCGATGTACCCGTTGTATGTATATTTTACTTTCTGTACTAGGATTACCCCGCGGAGGGGTGCACGGGTAGCCGGGTTCTGGAGGGCAACAAGCTCGCATCTCATGGCATTGAGACGGAAGGGGCTTCACTCTAGGATTGGCGGGCTATTCGCCGCACTCGTAGGGGGTATAGGGTTGACCCAGGAGGGGTGCCCAAGTTACCGGATTCCGAGAAGTGCTGGGTGGTCCATTCACAGTGCTGAAGGGGGCTGCCTCGCTTCAGGTTTTGGCGGGTAACTTGCCGCACCCGTAGGGGTCTAGGATTTCGTTGCACAGGCTATCCACACGACCAGGGGAACGTCGGGTTTCAGCGGCTCTGTGAAACCTGGGGATCCCAGATATCTGTATTGATCTGTGTTGCTGTACTTTTCTGTGCTGCATTGTTTATCACGCCTTGAGCGAAAATTATATATCATATATATTAGTAGATGTTGTATATGTTTTTCATCCGCGCTAGTCCAGTCCCCGCTCTGTCGTTAGTTAGCTAACCTAACGGGTGATGACGGGACCCAGTGGCGAATGCGGATGGCATATACGTACGTCAGTATATTTTCGTTCTTTGTGGTGTGATCAATTGATGGGACTGCGTTGATTCGGATCAATGCAAGTTAAACAAACCTAATCTGATGTTGTTGGAACACTTTTTCAAAAAGCTGTTATTGCAAGGGCGTTCTCTTTTGTTTTGCACAGAGGTATTCATTTGGAATATCCCGCTCCTCAGTCGACGAGGCAAGGGCCGAGATCCCTTCACCGGGAGTGACCCCTTGGACAAAAGTTTACGTCAGGGCATTAACTTCACTATAGCCGATTGCTTTTGCTTTGCACCGTGGTATTCAGTTGGAATATCCTGCACCTCATTCTACGGGGAAAGAGCCGAGATCCCTTCACCGGGAGTGACCTCTTTAGCAAAGGTTGTCGTCACTATATTTTTATAAAGCTATCCGTTCCTTCAACGATATCAAGTTCATTACGTTAAAGGTTTTCGCCAGAAACCATTCGTAGCCCTCCGTCGTTTCATATGGATGGTCAATAGTATTCAAGCTGTGTATGTTGGCCAAAGTCAAGGCACAGTGTTTGGTAGCTGTTGGGTATCCATATGCAGCATAGATAGATGCGTTGGTTTGGGACAGTCGTACTGCCATTTTGGCCAAAGTCAAGGGTAGGTACGGGTGGGTTCAAATTAACCAGGAAAATGACGGGTAGAACTTGACATGTGACTTATGATATGTTGGCCAAAGTCAAGGTCATAAGAGCATGGGGCAGAAATCACATCGGGAGTTTCAAAAGTACTGAAACTTGCCAGATATGCGCATACCTTCTGGAGTGTGATAACGTGAGCGGATTCCGTCACGTTATCATGCGATGAGAGTTGGATCCCGATTCCCACTGATGAGTTGGTTTACTCCTCGGGTTATCTCGGCTAATTCTTCTTTCAGGTTTGGGGAAGAATTTGACGTTACAGTGGGAGGTTTCCAGATTAGATAAATTGGTAACCATTCTGATCTAGGTTAGAGTGCACGCTGAGTGTTTCTTTTCTCTCTCCTTGGTAGCGACCATTGACCCGACCCTAGACTATGACTCAGTGACCAAATTGACCGAACCTTCTTAACACTGGCTTTTGGATTGTCAGAGTTGCAGACCTCTTTGCCACTCCTACTTTTACCCTTTTCTCCGGGACACCCCGTATTACTACGAACGTCCACTTCCATTGGACAAAACCATCGTATGGTTATATACGAACTCGAAGGACTTCGAGGATGGTTTCCGGTTCGGGAGAAAACGAATAGGACTATTCAGTTGTCTTTACCTTTTACCTTCTCTCAGGTTGCGAGTACTCCTTGGTTTAGGAGATAGTACACCTATTACGCAAATTGGATAGTCTTCTTCCAAACCTTAGGCTGGTGCCGAACGGTGGGGAATGAAGAAAGCCAATTAGCCTAAACGGTGTACAGAAGGTATTAAGTTCAGACAAAGCAAGGGATTAGTAAGAGGGCAAAGTAAATTGCGACTGCTATTCACGACCAAACCATGTACTTCTTTGTCAATCCTAAATCACCTATGAATTAAGTACATTCGGTTGTCTTTTATCCTCACCTTCTCTCGCATTGCGAGTGCTCCTCGGATTAGGACAGTACACCCATTATGCTTTTTGGATAGTCTTCTTCCAAACCATAGGCTGGTGCCGAACGGTAGGGAAGGAAGAAAACCATTTGGCCTAAAGTGGTGTACAGAAGGTAATGACTAAAGACATATAAAGGGATTTGGAGAGATGGCAAAGAGTTATGCGGTTATAGTTGTGAATCTGGATAATGGAAGAGGCATTACTAGGAATACCAGGATACCCTATCGAAACATTTCAATGTTTCAGTTTCACTGTGACTGTTAAATGAAAACTGATTTCCCAATTAGGCACTTGCTCCAGGGTATGTATTTACCAGGCATGAGTCTCACATCTGTATGGTTTTATGGATGATGAAGAGGAGTAAGTTATTGGGAATTAGGTGATCATCCTCATTATATCGGGATTCATGATATTTGAGGAAGCCACCTGGGTAGTTTGCCGGTCGGCAAATATTTGGTTTTGAATATCCGTTGTTGTGCACCAATTTCAAATTGATATATCTGTACGTCTATTTTTATAGAGTGAGATATACTTTTTGAAATTATGTCTATGACATTTACCTATATCTGTGGATGTTTAGGTAAGGAGCATTGAACAACGGTGTACTTCTTAACCAAAAGTACAGTTTTCAACCTACGACACACAGTGAATGAGTCACTAGACTCAGGGGACTTATACAGAGTATTGTATATTGTCCAGTGTCCATTAGGACAGAGGGGTTGGTCCTCGTACTATATTCTGTTTACTTTTAACTTCTCTAGTTCTCAGACATGTGTTTCGTAGAAACACAGGGTCTAAGTTTTGAGGAGTTATAGGTATAAGAGTAAAGTAGAGAACCAGGTGTTGCAAGTATCGGGATTCTTCAAGGTGATCGAAGAGTAGATACTTGTGAATGGTATTCAGTTGATAGTAACGATTAAGAGAACTAGCTTCTTTTTCAGGTTACTCATAATTGGAAGTACTCCTAAGTTGAGTAACGCTGATCGGCCTCTCTTCCATTTAGTTGACATGCACTGGAGACAGCTGCATGTTTTGAATCTGGTTCAATTAAATCAGCGCCTCTGTTTCTTGGATATAGAACAGTTCATATCTTGACATTGTTAAGATACGGGGAGTTGTCCGGCTTATGCTTAAAACCAGACTCTGGACAACTCAAGGCACGTTTCTGTAATGGCTGTTTGTGGGTTGACCCGGGCTATGACGAGGGTTGACTTTCTACCATCTGGAAGATCAATAGTGATATTGTTCTAGACTCGCCACAGTTTTATTAAAAGTGGATTTTTTTTCAGAAAACAATAGTGGGAGTATGGTAGAACTGGAAGTGATTCCAGAACCGCAAACGATTACTGAAGATTTGATAAGAACCTAAAGATTCAATCTGGTTTGACATTCCATTGGCCACTCCGCAGATACGGTGGGTAACCTCAGGCACTCGAGAGGTACTTCGGTATGCTCAAGGACGGTGGCAGAGAGGTTCTTGTTTACCCACACTTGCCATTGCTGTTGTTCCAGGCTGCGAGACCCGGCGGGAGGATGAGTATAGCGTCGTTCTAAACTTGCTTTAGAAGTGTACGTGTATATGACTCTGCCAGAAGGTTGTCATAGTCAGTGGGAGCAGCGGAAGCATTGGTGGACATGTGGCTTATGTCTGTTTATAGACTAAAGCAGATATAGCGGAGATAGATCATCTATTTCTGATGTGACAGTCATAGGTTTGACTTCATCAGAATAGGGGATGGATCTGTTGAGAAGGTAGTAGGGTGTGATGTCCTGGTATTTGATGACATACACAGAGTAGGAAGTGATATTCCTATACTACGATCGGTTATACTTTGGTCGTCACACAGTGGTCTCTCCACATAGGACTTGGATATTATATCAGACATTTTGGTAACTAGATCTATGGTTTTAGATCTAGATTTGGGTGGTTTCCCAATCAGGGTACTTTGACAGCATTCTATAAGTATTTAGAATGGACGACTCCTGGCACGGTAGTGTACCTGCAGGTAATGGAGTCACCCTCTCTAAAGGTGTCTTACAGACTAAAGTGGAGAGGGATACGCATGATTGACAGATCACTTGCTTAGGCAATTGAGTCAATCATGAGATGTCAAGTACCACACCAGATGTTGTTCTTGCAGTAGGTGCAATAAGTTGATATTGATCCAATCCTGGAGAAACAGTCGGAAGCAGTTTTAGAACATAAGTGAATGTTCTAGGGATATGATAACGGCAGCCTCCTTTAGGAGACGGTTATCATTCCAGGCTTCCAAGGTGACATGGATGGCAGAGTGGCTGTAAAGAGTTATAGTTTTTCCCTCTGACGAGGGGCAGTATTTTGGACAGTTGGTCCAGGTGGATACTGAGGGAAGGCATGGCGCAGGACACTGATTAAGTTCAGTTGTCGATACAGTCTAAGAAGTTTGGATTTGGAGTTCACTTATGAGCTAGGTCCCATCAGACATCCAGACATTCTAAGACAGGTATTGCTCATTTCGGGAGATGGCTTTCTCCGCGAACTTGAGATATTGAGAGAGACATAGAAAGAAACATCTAGGCGGATCCACTCACTGAGGCTATTCCTCGAACGCAATAGTTTCGCAAACGAGCTTTGTGAGACTGACTAGTAGAGGAGTTGGGTGTTCGGTATCACACGGGCTGTGAGTATGCGACATCGCAATAATTAGCCTTGAGTGCAAGTGGGAGATTGTTGGAGATAGTGCCCTCAGAGTCAATTATTGGATCACAGGCACGTGATTGCAATGATTGAGGGGAGGACCTATCCCGGTAGGACAGTCTTACTCGAGATGATAGTATGCTATCTGGTTTATCTTTATCATCGTGTACTGCTTTAGGTGACATGACAAGTCGCTATTACACGTTGATAGAGCCCCTAGGATTCTTGCTTGACCACCAGCAGTATGAGGGCGATCATATAAGTGGGAGCTGGGGGTCTACAAGCACATCCTTAAAAGGTCCCTAGTCGTGGGAGATTCGAGACAGGGCATCGTTTCTCCAGAGTAGACTAGTGTATATAGTCGAGACCCCGACGAGGGGCGGTGGCCGGTCTCACAAGCCACTGGTGTTAGTTGGTTCACCTAAGATGTATACAGGTGCTCATTGGGTTATGAGTACACCGGACAGGACTCGCCGGGAACCTGCTAGTTGGGATATACCAGACGTCAGATAGCAGTTCCCAGGTGACATGTGTACAGGTTAGTTCATCGACCTGGGATCGTCATTTGTCTCGTGTGAGTTCCCACTGTACTTTGATTACTACCCTACCACGGCTCAAAGGAGTCGTGCAAACAGGTTTTAGTTGGGTACAGTCCCGAGCCACATGGAGGCAGTGAGCGGATCTGCAGGGGTTCGTCTCTCCCGGTATTGGGGGTGAGGTCGTGCTGTGTCTAGGAGAGCCAGAACATGAAAAGTCCTTGGCCAAGGCAGGAGATTTGCTGGTAGGTATTCCAGTAGTATCTCAGGGTGTTCTGGGCTACACTCCGACACGACTTGTACCGCTTTTGGGGGTCTGACTTTTACCAACCCCCTAGGCCCGCCATGCGATACTCATAGACGAACGGACCGGACTGTACGGATATTGTCACTGACAGGCTCAGTAGGGTGTCAGGATGAGTTCGCTCATCGACGTCCCTTTTGGTCAATAGCTGGTGGCCCGTCACGTATGGCTAATACCTCTGACGTGCTAGTGGTTAAATCCACAGCCATAGTATTGACGAGTCTTTAGAGTCCACCACACAGACAGTTACTCAAGTTTCGGGCGAAACGCTGTAGAGGCCGTATGGAGATATGGCAGGGTTCGATCAGATACGTGCGGTATTGCACGGATCGCGATCGGACAGTTTTTACTAGCCGGCTTTGGCTTAAGCCGGATTCTAGTATTTGATAGTGTAGTTTTGTCTCTTTGCATTTGTGTTCAGTGCGAATACAAATGCGGGCATGTATTTGCAGTAGCGGGGTTTTCCTGTAATTTATTACGGGATCGGTTTTCTGGGGTTGCCAGTTTGCATTCCGTTCCGGCCGGTTTTCTCTTTTTCCTTCCCGGTCGGACTTTTCGTTGGAGGGTGTTAATTGCAAGTTTGCAATTAACATTTTGTGAGGGGTTTTCTTTGCATAAGTGTGGCTTCATGATTATCCTCTTAATCATGATATTATTTTCTTGTCTTTCCATTGCATTTATTAGATTGGAAATGAAAAGATTGAAATGGATGGAATTGTGAAAAGAGAGTGAATTATTCTTTGCATTATCTTTTCTTTTCCTTCTTTTCTTTTTCCACCCTCTTTATGTGCAGGGGCCGGCCACTGTTCTTGATTGGAGAGAGAGAGGTTTAATTTGTGTGAATATGTTAGCTTATGGTTAATTTCGTGGGCCCCTCTTCTATGTGTGTGCTTTTGTGTGTGCTGGTGGTTTTGTGAGAAAAGGGAAATTCATTTGGGTTGCATAATATTAATTCATGCACACTATATACTTGTTGTCCTGTGAGATATTTGAGAGCTTATGCTTCATTTCATTTTTTCCAGCAAGCACATAAAAAGAGTTGTGGCCGAGCTCCCTTTTAAAGAGATGCTCATTCCTTTTGATTGCATGCTCATTTTTCTTAGCAAGCTCCATGAAAATTCTTGTGCTAGAATTCCTCCAACCATGGCAACCTCATAAACCCCAAAGAGATAACCTTCTACACTATTTCTACAGCAAGCCTTGGACGCGTCGGCTAGCCAACTTCGCGCCCGAGTTGCCTCGGTCAAGAGGCGGGAGCCCGTAAAAGATTCCGGCTACGTGGTGCCCTTTCCGACGAGCGAGGAGGTGACGGAGATTCCGCGGGTGATCGGAGCGGAGACGAAGACCGAAGGACACGGATCGTTTGGTATAGCATCTCTACTCTTTTCTTTTCGCTAGCTAGCTAGGTTAATGGCCCGATCCGATTGAAAAGTCCGCGGCGGTGCCGTTTTGCAAAGTTCGCAAAGTTTTTGTTTTCCGCGTTTCCGGCGTCGGATCGACGGCCGGGGCGCCCCCGCGGGCTTACAATTCCATGAAGTGCCGGGTGGCCCATTCACTTTGATGATTGGGGTTGCCTCACTTCTGGTTTTGGCGAGTAACTTGCCGCGCTCGTAGGGGTCTAGATTTTCATTGCACAGGCTATCCACACGACCCGAGAAACGTCGGGTTTTCATTTGCGGCTCAAAGAAAATCTGGGACTCCTAGATTATCCGTTATTCTGTGATGTTTCTGTGATGTTGCTTATATCATGCCTGGGACGAATTTAATATTTATATTTATATATATTAGTAGATGTATATGTTTTGCACCCGCACTAGTCCAATCCCCGCTCTGTCGTTAGTCAAGCAACCTAACGAGTGATGACAGGA
Organism: Agapanthus africanus; assembly: GCA_030015575.1. NCBI lineage: Eukaryota > Viridiplantae > Streptophyta > Magnoliopsida > Asparagales > Amaryllidaceae > Agapanthus > Agapanthus africanus. Next base: position 136,196,471 of record CM057347.1, on the reverse strand, counting down.
CCCAGTGGCGAATGCGGATGGTATATACGTATATCATATTTTCGTTCTTTTCTGGTGTGATTAATTGATGGGACTGGGATGATTTTGATCAATGCAAGGATAAAACAAACCTATATATGATGTTGTTGGAACCAAGTTTTTTAAAAACTGACATTACAGCCGTTCTCTTTTGCTTTGCACAGTGGTATTCGATTGGGAATATCCTGCACCTCATTCGACGAGGCAAGGGCCGAAATCCCTTCATCGGGAGTGACCCCTTGAGCAGAAGTTTGCGTCAACGTAATAATTTTACTATAGTCGATTCTTTTGCTTTGCATCGTGGTATTCAGTTTGGAATGTCCTGCACCTCATTCGATGAGGAAAGAGCAGAGATCCCTTCACCGGGAGTGACCACTTTAGCAAAAGTTTTCGCCGCTATATATTTGTAAAACCACTCGGTTCTTTCAACGATATCAAGTTCATTACGTTAAAGGTTTTTCGCCAAAAACGAGTCGTAGCCCTCCGTCATTTCTTACGAGTAGTACTTAGTATTCGTGCTGCGTTTGTTGACTCCGTCAAGGCGTAGTGTACGGTAGCTTAGTGGTGCTTGTTTGTAGCATGGATATGCGATTAGTTAGGACAGTGGTACGGCCTTGTTGACTCCGTCAAGGGCTCGTGCGGGTGGGTTTAATGCAATCAAGATAATGACGGGTTGAATTTGACTAGGACTCTTTGATTTGCTGACTCCGTCAAGGTCACTTGGGTCTTAAAGGTAAAAATCACATCGGGGGTTTCAAACATAAAGGAAACTTGCCAGGCATGCGCATACCTTCTGAAGTGTGGTGACTTGAGTAGCTTCCATCAAGTTATCATGCGATGATAGTTAGATTCCGATTCCCACTGATGAGTAGGATTACTCCTCGGTTGATTTTAGATTATCCCGACTAATTCTTCTTTTGGGTTTGGAGGAGAATTCGAGGATACAGTGGGAGCCATACCAATTAGATAAATAAATAACCATTCTGATCTAGGTTAGAGTGCACGCTGAGTGTTTCTTTTTTCTCTCTCTGGCAGCGACCATGACCCGACCCTAAACTAAAACTCATGAACCAAGTTAACCGAACCTTCTTAAAATACTTTGGCTTTTGGAATGTCACGGTGTCGCATATATCATTGCCACTTCTATATCACCTTTGCATTTCTCCAGAACACCCCGTATCACTACGAACATCCACTCCTATTGGATTAATCCATCGTATAGTTACATACAAACTCGAAGGAGCTTGTTCCAGATTCGAAGATGGATTCTGGTTCTGGAGAGATTGAATAAGATTATTCGGTTGTCTTTTCTCTTTACCTTCTCTCAGGTTGTGAGGGCTCCTAGGATTAGGAGAGGGTACACCTATTGAGCTTATTGGATAGTCTTCCTCCAGACCATAGGCAGGTGCCGAAAGGTGGGGAAGGAAGAAAACCAATTAGCCTAAAGGTGGTGTACAGAAGGTAATAAGTAAAGACATATAAAGGGATTAGAATAACGGCCAAGAAATTTGTGACTGCTATCATTCACGACAGAACCGTGTATACCCTGCCACTCCCACATCCACTTTGGATTTCTCCAGAACACTTCGTATCACTACGAACGTCCATAATACTTGGACATGCCATCGTATAGTTACATACGAACTCGAAGGAATTCGTTCCAGATTCGAGGATGGTTTCCGGTTCAGGAGAAATAGAATAGGATTATTCAGATGTCTTTTCCCATTATCTTCTCTCAGGTTGCGAGGGCTCCTAAGATTAGGAGAGTACACCTATTACGCTTATTGGATAGTTTTCTTCCAAACCTTAGGCTGGTGCCGAAGGATAAGGGAGGAAGAAAACCAATTAGCTTAAATGAGGTGTACAAAAGGTAATAAGTAAAGACATAATAAAGGGATTGAAGTGAGGGTAGGTAAGTATATAGTTACTGTCATGAATCAGGATAGTGGAAGAGACATTACCGGGAATACCAGTTAACACCTTTGAAACATTTTCATGTTTCAATTTCACTGTGCGATGTTAATTAAAAACTGTTTTCCCAATTGAAATCTAACTCCAGGGTATGTATTTACCAGATCAGTTTCTCACATCTGTATGTTATTACAGATGGTGAGTGAGAGTAAGATATTGGAAATTAGGTGATTATATCCTCATTATATCGGAATTCGTTGTAATTGGTGATATTTGAGGAAATCACCTGGGTTTTTGCCGGATGGCAAATATTTGGTTTTGAATATCCGTTGTTATGCACCAATTTCAAACTGATATATCTGTATGTTTATTTTATAAAGTGAGATATAACTTTTTGAAATTATGTCTATGACATTTATCTATATCAGTTGGTGATTAGGTAAGGTGCATTCAACGGCGGTGTAATTCTTCTTAACCATAGTACAGTTTTCAACCTACGACGCGCAGGGTTTGAGTTATTAAATTCAGGGGCCTTATACAATGTATTGTATGTTGTCCAGTGTCCATTAGGACAATGGAATTGGTACTCATACTTTATTTTGTTTACTCATGACTTTTCCAGTTCTAGACAAGTATTCATTGAAACGCGAGGTCCAGATATTGAGAAGTTATAGGTATAAGAATAAAATAGAAAACCATTTGTTGGAAGTATCAGGATTCTTCGAGGTAGTCGAAGATGTAGATACTTGTGTTTGGTATTCTGTTGATAGTAATGGTTTTTGAGAACTTGCTTCTCTTTCAGGTTACTCATATATGGATGCACTCCTTGTCGAGTAATGGTGATATGCCTCATTCCACTTAGTTGATATGCACTGAAGACAGTTGCATGATTTTGAATCTGGTTCCAATTAAATTAGTGATTTTGTTTCTATATTGAATATATATAGAATCAATTTATATCTTAACGATGTTAAGGTATAGGGAGTTGTCCAGATGATACTTAAAACCAGAATCCGGATAAACTCGAGGCGCATTTGAGTAATGGCAGTTTGTGGGTTATCCGGGACTTTGACGAGGGTTGACTTTCTACCATCAGGAAGATCAATAGTGATATTGTTCTTGACTCACCACAGTTTTAGTAAAATGGATTTTTTCAGAAAACAAAAGTGGGAGTATGGTAGAACTGGAAGTAATTCCAGAACCACAAACGATCACTGAAGATTTAATAGAACCTGAGAATTCAATTGGATTTGACATTCCATTAGCCACTCCGCAGATTTGGTGGGTAACCTCAAGCACCCGAGTGGTACTTTGGTCTTCTCAGAGACGGTAACAGAGAGGTTCTTGTTTACCCAGACTTGTCATTGTTGATGTTCTAGACTATAAGACCCGGCAGGAGGATGAGTATAGCATCGTTCTAAACTAGCTTTATAAGTGCACATATATATGACTCTGCTAGAGGATGGTTGTAGTCAGTGGGAGCAGCAGAAGCATAGTGGGCAAGTAGCTTATGTCTATTTATAGACTAAAGCAGGTATAGCGGAAATAGATCATCTATTTTTGATGTGACAGTCATAGGGTTTGACTTCATCAGAATAGGAGATGGATCTGGTAAGAAGGTAGTAGGGTGTGATGTCCTGGTATTTGGGATGACATGCACTTTATAGGAAGTGAAATTCCTATACTACGATCGGTTATACTGTGGTTGTCACACAGTTGTTTCTCCGTATAGGACATGGATATATTATCAGGGTTTCTGGTTACTAGATCTATGGTTTTAGATCTAGATTTGGGAAGTATCCCAATTTGGATACTTGACACTATTCTAAAGTGTTTTAAAAAGGACAACTCCTGGCATGGTGGTGTACCTGCAGGTGATGGAATCACCCTCTCTAAAGGTGTCTTACAGACTAAAAGGGAGAGTGATCTGCATGATTAGCATATCACTTGCTTAGGCAATTGAGTTAATCATGAAATGTCAAGTACCATACCAGATGTTTTTGCACTAGCTGCAACAAATATATATTAATCCAATCCTGGAGAAATACAGGAAAGCAGTTTATGAACATAAATGGATGTTCTAAGGATATGTTAACGGCAGCCTCCTTCGGGAGACGGTTATCATTTCAGACTTCCAAGGTGACCTGGATGACAGAGTGACTGTCAGAGTTTTATTTTTCCCTCTTTTGAGGGACAGTATGTTGGACAGGTGGTCCAAGCAGATACTGTGGGAGGCATGGCGCAACAAACAGATTAAATTCAGTGGATAATACATTCTAAGAAGTTTGCTGGATTTTGAGTTCATTTTTGAACTGGGTCCCATCAGATATCCAGACAAATTCTAAGACAGGGTATTGCTCATTTCAGGAGATGGTTATTCTCCGTAAAGTTGAGATATAGAGAGATACAGAAAGAAACACTGGAGCGGATCCACTCACTGAGACTATTTCTCAAACACAATAGTTTCACAAACAAGCTTTGTGAGACTGATTAGTAGAGAAGTTGGATGTTCGGTATCATACGGGCTATGAGTATGCGACATCGCAATAATTAGCCTTAAGTGTAAGTGGGAGATTGTTGGCTATAGTGCCCTCAAGTCAATTATTGAATTGCAGACATGTATTGCGATGGTTGAGGGAGGATCTATACCGGTAGAACAGTCTTACTCGAGATGATAGTATACTATCTGGTTTGTCTTTATCATCATGTACATGCTTCAGGTGGTATTACAGATCACTATTACATGTTGATAGAGCCCATAAGATTCTTGCTTGACTACCAGAATTATGATGGCGATCATATACGTAGGAGCTGGGGGTCTATAAGCACATCCTTAAATGTCCCTAGTCGTAGGAGTATCGAGACTGGGCATCGATACTCCAGTGTAGACCGGTGTATACTGATCGAGACCCCGACGAGGGACGGTGTCCAGGTCTCACAAGCCATTGGTGTAAGTTTGTTCACCTAAGATAGTATACAGGTGTTCATTGGGTTATGAGTACACTGGACAGACTCGCCGGAAACCTGCTAGTTGGTATTATAGCTATTGTCAGATAGCAGTTCCCAGGTGATATGTGTACAGGTTAGTCTGTCGACCTTAGATCGTCATTTGTCTCATGTGAGTTCCCAGTGTACTTTGATTACTACCCTACCATGGCTCAAAAGAGTCGTGCAAACAGGTTTTAGTTGGGTCAGTCCCGAACCATATAGAGGCAGTGAGCGGATCGTCGGGGAATCATCTCTCCCGGTATTGAGGGTTGATGTCGCGTTGTGCACGGGTGACTATCACCAGAAATTCTCGGCCGGGGTAGACGAGAATTACCGATTTAGGATCGATAGTTTCTCAGGTGGTGATGGATTTCATACCGACACTAAATGTCGCGTTATTAGGAATCTGACTTTATCTACCTCCTGACTCGATATGCGATACTCTTAGACAAACAGACCGGACTGTACGGATATTTGTCACTGGGGTTTGGATTAGTTTGCTCGTCGGTCTTCTTTTCGCTCAATACCTGGGTAGCCGTTACGTACAGTTAGTGCCGCTGACGTGCTTGTGGTTAAACCCACTGCCAGCGTATTGACGAGTCTTTAGAGTCCCACATAGAGGATTTTCATGGTTCAGGCGATATGGTGTAGATGACGTATGTTGGTACATACAGGTGTCCGATTAAATATGTGTACAGGCCGCACAGACTTTAATCGGACGGTTGATAATATTAGCGGCTTAGGATTAAACCGGATTATTAAATCAGGTTTTGATTTAATAATTTTTATATGTATTTATATATATGTATTCTAGTATTATTGTTCACTATTTATTTTCTCTCTTGCTATTCGTATTTTTGTACGAATACGCGTATATGTATTTCGATACGTGTACCGGGAAGTATTCCGTATTTATACGGAATAGCTTCTAGAAGTGGACATCTCATTTGTATGATTTTCCTTTTTGGAAATTCATTTGTTTTACAAATGAGGTGGAGTGAGGTGGCATGAACATTGTTGAGCATGTAGAGAGGTATGGTTCATATTTGTTTATTTGGAAAATGAAATGAGATATTTTGTGTGCATGATTGGAAAAAGAAGGGGGGGCTGCCATCTTTCTTCACTTGCCTTGCCCACTTGTTTTTCTTGACCTGTTTTTCTTCACTTGCTTACTCTCATTCTCACTTGGAGAAAGTTTCGCCATTTCTTTAGTTGCTCATGCCACATGTTTTCTCACCTCCTCTTCATCTTCTTGAGTTGCTCTTGGAGTATTGTGATGAGAGAAAAATTATAGTGACGCATTCCTACACCTCCACTCTCCATTGCAAGCAACCTTGGAGCGTCGGTTGCCTCGCTTGGCGAGGCTGAAGCTTGCACCGTTTTCCTTTAGGTGGATCATCGTAGATGGAGAAAGACCGGCAACCAAACTCGATCCGCAACCTCTATGAGCTTAGGATGATGGTTGAAGACCGAAGGACACAGATCAACTCGGTATAACCATTCTAACTTCTTTTATGTTGCTTGCTAGTATAGGGTTTAGGGTAGATCCGGACATCGAGTCATGGTAGAGCCAGTTTAGAAAATTTTTGTTCCGTATTTGAGCACGGTTTGATGGCCGGAACGCTGCCGTAACCTAACATATTATTCTACAGTTAAAGTGTTTGGTTGTCTCGCATATGCACATTGTCGTGAAGGCAAGTTAGATACTCGAGGGAAGAAATGCATTTTTCTTGGTTATGCTACCGGGGTTAAAAATTATAAGTTGTGGTGTCTAGATCCTAAGTCGCTAATGTTTATGATTATTAGCAAAGATGACACTTTTGACGAGTCTGCTATGTTGAAGCCGAAGAACACGGAATCTCCAATTCAAGAAGATAAAGGGAAGGACGACCCAAGCATTGATTTGAAGTCGGTGAGAGCTCAGGTTTTCAGGAGATCTCTCCTTTCCCATCGTCTGAAGAAGAACAGTCCTAAGATGAGTAATATCTACTTGCTCGAGACCGACAACGAATAGACATTATGCCGCCACAAAGATATGGCTACGATAATCTAGTGGCGTATTATGCGATGTCTGTTGCAGAGACAGTTGATAGTAGCGAGCATACGAGTTATCAAGAACTATCTTATCCGATGAATCAACTCATTGGCTAATCGCTATGAATGAAGAAATTGAGTCTCTTCACAAACCAAACATGAAAGTTCGTGCAGCCCGAAGGAGGAAACAAAATAGTTGGCTGCAAATGGGTTTTCAAAAAGAAGGAAGGAGATCAGGGAGTTGCAGATACTCGATACAAGACACGTGGTAGCTAAAGGCTATTCATAGATTAAGGGAGTGAACTTCAATGAAGTATTTTCTCCGGTTATAAAACACACCTCTATTCGTGTCTTATTCGGTTTGATAGCTATGCAGGATTTGGAGCTTGAGCGGCTCGATATTAAGACCACTTTCTTGCATGGTGATTTGGTAGAAAAGATCTACATGCAACAGCCCGAAAGATTCAAAATTTAAGGAAAGGAAAACCATGTTTATTTGTTAGAGAAGTCTCTCTATAGTTTGAAGCAGTCACCTAGATGTTGGTACACGAAATTTGATTTCTTCATGAGAGATTAAATTTACGAGAAGTAAGAGCGACAATTGTGTTTATTGCAAGAAACTCACCGATGGTTCTTTCATATACTTGTTGCTTTATGTTAATGATGTGTTGATAGCAACAAGATATATAGTTGATATTCAGAAACTTAAGAAACAGTTGAAAGACAAGTTCGAGACCAAAGATTTAGGAGCGGCCAAGAAAATTCTCCATATGGAAATTAGGTGCGATCACAAAGGAGGAAAACTTTACTTTTCTCAACTGTGATATGTTGAGAAAGTTTTGAAACGTTATGGCATGACAAACACTAAATCAGTAAGTACCCCTCTGGTAGCTCATTTTAAACTTTCAACTCGTTTATCACCGCAAACTGAGGAAGAAATTAAGTATATGCCGCATGTTCCTTATTCGAGTGTGGTGGGTAACATTATGTATGCCATGATATGTACCCGACCCGATATTTCACATGCAGTAAGTGTTAGTCGCTATATAGCATATCCTAGGAAAGGCCATTGGCAAGCAGTGAAATGGACTTTACGATACCTACGAGGTACGTCTAATGTGGGGTTGGAGTTTGGAAGGAAAAGTGACAGTTTGGTTAGTTTCAGCGATTCTGACTATGTAGGTCACCTCGACAGGCGAATGTCGATCACCGACTATGTATTCTCTTTATGAGGATGTGCCATTAGTCGGCGTGCTTCGTTACAGCTTACGGTAGAGTTGTCCACGACGGAAGCAGAGTATATGGCTGTTGTTGAGGCCGTTAAGGAAGCAATCTGGTTGAAAGGACTATTTTCGGAACTTGGTATCCAAAAGGATACCAGAATAGTCTATTGTTATAGCTAAAGCGCGATTCATTTGACAAAAGACCAGATGCATCATGACAGAACAAAGCACATCGATGTTCGGTATTGGTTTGTTCAGGATGTCGTTGAAGAGGAAGAGATAATCGTAAAGAAAGTTGGCACAGCAAATAATTTGGCCGACACGTTGAGTAAGTCTCTTCGTTTGTTAAATTTGAGTATTGCTTGAATTTAATTGAAGTGCGTTGCAATCATTGAGCCCTTTAGGGGTTTTATAGAGAAGGTGGAACTACTAATAATATGGAGGAGTTTTGTGGCGAATGCGAGGCAAGATGGAGATTTATTAAGTTTGCCCTGTATTCTTATCCTTAGAACTTTCCCAATTCAATTCGGCGTTCACGGAGTTTCAAATTCAACTTTCGCCAAGATCCAGACGTCTTAAGCTTAAGCTTGAGACATTTTTCGACGCTATGTTATTTGGAAAGACGTTCGACTTATGTTCATCAGACGTGTGCACGCTCTCTGGATTTGCTGAACCCTCATGCCCAGACGTCTGGAGCTTTTTCTTCAGACGTCTGGTTTCGTTCTATGTTTTGGGCAGACATCGGCCAAGTCTTCTTCAGACGTATGTCATCTTGAGCCGGATATTTGGAAATCCTACTTCTACTTTGATTTGTCTCTACTATATATATATTGTAGTTTGTAACCCTAATTAGGTTAACCCTGATGTAATTTGAATTAAGAGAGAAGAGGCTAGGGTTCTTTATTAGGGATATTGCGGGAGTTGATACACCGTTGTAATCCTCCATATTTTTTTGATTAGTAAAGGGCTTCTTCTCCGCCCGTGGTTTTTCCCGAAAGAGTTTTCCACGTAAATATTTTGTCTTTTGGTTTGTGCTCTTTTTCTATTGCATTGTTTACTAGTTTTGCTTCTCTTTATCGTTTGTTTATTTCTTTGTGATCGTATTTTCCGCAACAAAAGGATTGGTAAAGTGCATCACAAAGATCTGGGATAGTGGTTTTGCTGCTGCCATGCCCAAATTTTGAGTAATTTGCGTGAATGCATGATTACAACCAGGCAATGGTATGAACTCACCATTTTTAAGGAAACGGCCAAGCTGCAGATCTTTCAAACGAGGAGGTAACACATCCACTTGTCTTAATAATCTCCATAACAGAATTAATGCAATCAGGTACCTGCATGGGAACAGCTGTTACGGTTGCAAACGATCAAGGAAAATATAGGAAGAAAATAAAAATATATGTGATGGCATCATACAGTACATTGGTAGCGTAGACAAAAGAGAACTGAGGTATAACTTACTGGGAAATTACATGAGCAATCGCTGCACCACTGACGCCTAAATGGAAAACAAACATAAAAATCGGGTCTAATATTATATTGGTCAAATCTCCAGCCACTGAATTGTCAAAGAAAATTAACTTCTGTTAGATAATATCATATTAGCTACATAAGATGGAAAATGGAAGAATCAAGTTCTGTAAGTAGGCATCGTAGTTAACAAGAAACCAAAAGAAAGAAAGGGGGGAAAAAGAATAACCAGTTTGAGATAAGCCTAGCCAAGCCAACCTGAAACTTTTGGGACAATGACTTCTTATTATTGTAGAGTTAATTATCGTCGGTCCTCAACTGAACAAGCCAATATTAAATTGTACTTAGAAACGGATCTTCCAACACTGATGTAAAATGTGCAAAGCGTATGCTTTTGAATAATACTGCATACTAAACAGAGATATCATGTTACTGTAAACATGGAGTGTATGTACTGTAAAAAAGTACAGAAGAATAAAGAGGGGACTCAAATTGATGTTGACAGTTGTGTATGGAAATAACCTTGCCTCAGAAAGAACCGTAACTATGGACTGATATTTCCGAACTATCTCCTAGTATCATTGACCCGTGTCTGGTTATGGCAGATTTTAATTGTGTAAGATTCACTTTGAAGAAGGGATCTTTCAACCCATTCACCCCTGTGAGCCTATCATTACTCATTTGATCTATGTTGATGACCTACTTTCATGCTGAAAGCTGATAATGATGCTGCACAAGGGGTTAAGCATGTCTTCAGACAGATGGAAAGATGGTATAGCCTAGAAATGAATAATTCTAAAACTAAGGTGTTCTTCAACAAATTTTGCTCAAACAGTGACGGAACGAAATCCATCAAGGAGGGTTGAACCGGTCGAAACAACGATATATATACTCACTTGTTTTCCTCTGGATATTGTCCTTCCAGTTGCCGAGGATATGTACTAAGTTTATACGGAAAAGAGTATATGCATGCAATATAGTGGGAGCTCTTGTGCAGAAACAAAACAGAAGGGGGGTTGGGCCGAGGAAACTAAGCTATTGCCGACATTTTTTCAAGGGAACTCATTGTGGTCTAAATATAAATAGCTACCTGCTAGATATCTCAAGAGTAATATCATTTTGGGATATAGACAGAAATGCATCTTGGAAGTTCATTCTTATACTGGTTGATGTTGCAACCAACTTGATTGTCGGAAGAATTGTGGATGAAATATTCTAGCCTATGGTTTGATGCTTGGTTGAATGATGACAGAACCGTAGACTCCCTTTGATTGGTATCGCTAGCTCTATTAGTTGATCATAATCTTAAGGTGCCTGAAATCACGCTGGAAGGTGTATAATCCCCTAAAAAACATGGAGCGGCTTACAGTTTCAGCAATGAAATAAGACAGAAACTAATATCCAGTGATCGAAAATCAGATTTCTGGGAGTGGCTTGAAACCGTACTGAAAAGTTAAACTTTTTATCAGCATTCAATGCTGTTGGGGGTAATTAATATAATTTTTTAGAGCACCATGGGACTTTCACAGGTTTAAGATGCACCATTGGACTTTAAAAATGCCATGAATTCTCCTTGACGGGTATTTTTGTCAAAAAGTTGTAGGGTAGCTTAATAAATAAAAAATACGATTTTTTATTTGGGGCAAGTTAGTTCATTTACAAGACCATTCTGTGGTTATTTAATCCATTCATGTTAAAAACGAGTGTAACGAAACTAGTAATTGTTGATTTTGATTTAAATTAGCCAAGATTTGAAGTCCATATCGAGTAGGAATCGATGATTAAGATTTAATTAATCCTTAATTTTAAATCTTAAACTTATCTCTTTTTAATCCTAATTTAAATGTAAGTCTTATATCTAAATTAATGTAGGCTATAAATATAAAGCCAATTAGCCTAGGATTTTAAAAGAGGATTGCAACAATATTTCTCTACAATTAAAAGGAGGCAGGTATAAAACCAAGAGAGAGGGAGATAAAGGAGAGGAGAAATTTTTGTGAGGGTTACAGATTCATTGTATCGGGTGGTAATTGGAGAGGGCGGTTCTCGTGTAATCCTTTCTTGATAGTGGAAATTCTCATCGTCGAATTGCAGGATTAGGTGCGGTTGGGCCAAACCTGGATAAAATCTTGTATTTGTATTGTTTGGTATATACTTCTGATAACTTGCGGTGTTTTGATAATTGTTCGGTTAGTCTTTTTCAGATGGATTCGATTTACACGATCCTGATACATTTTTTGCTACGATTCTAGGTGTGGTTTGTGATTCCTTCGCAGATCACGAATATAGATACAACAAGTGGTATTAAAGCATAAAGAACTAAAGGGCATAGATGGAAAAGAAAATCTTACTCCTTAGAGAGCCTCGTTACCTTTCTTGCTTTTTCGGATTTTTTGGGGAGATAGAATCTACACATTAGAAGATGGAAAAGTTTGATGTGCGGAACAACTTCGGCCTTTAGAGATTGAAGATGACAGCTATTCTCAAGCAGCAGGGTTCGCAAGATTGACTTTGCAAAAGACCGTATTCCTAAGATCACCACGAAGGATAAGAAAGAAGAAATGTAGGACAAGGCGTTTAGAGTGACACAGCTTCATTTAGCTGACGAAGTTATTTGTGAGGTCGAGCAAAATGTTATGGAGAAGGTTGGAGTCCCTATACATGAAGAATTCGCTCACAAATCGTTTCTGCCTCAAGCAACGGTTGTACATTTTAAAGATGAAGGAAGGGACATCCATCAAAGACCACATGAACGAACTCAACCAGATTGTAATGGACTTACGGTATGTTGTGGTGAAGATAGAGGATGAGGATCAGACGATGATTCTACTTTATTCGTTGATCTCAGAGTACGGGTAATTCGTCTAGTCAATAGTGTATGCCCGAGATATGCTTTCATTTGAGGATATCAAAGCAGGTCTACAAGGTGAGATGTTGAGGAAATGGTGGTAGGTAACAAGAGTAGTCAGCGTGACACGTTGTCTGTTGGATACCGTTCAGATGGAAGCTCCAAGGAAACATCAAGAAATCTCGAAAATGACGAGTGCTTTATTTGCAAGAAGAGCGGGCATTGCAAAATGGATTGCCCGAAGCGTAAGGAGAAATGCAAGCATGTGTCTTTCGATATTGCAGTTGTGGTGAAGGATTCGAATCAGGGAAGCAAAGGTTCGATTCTATCGGTATGTGCGGCTTTGGACGCACATAGATCATGGATGTTGGGTTTGGGGAGTTCGTTCCATGTGAATCCAAATCGGAATTGGTTGACAGAGGCCCGGTCTTATGGGGAATAAAGCGTTGAGCAGAGTTGTTAGGATTGGTACATTTCAGATCTGCATGCATATTAGGAAAGTTTGGATATTGACAGATGTCAGACACGTGTTAGAACTGAAAAGGAGCTTGATTTCATTAGTTTCTTGGGACGGGATCGATTGCAAGTGCGGAATTGATAGATATTCTATGAGGATTTCCAGAGGTGCTTGTATTGTCATAAAGACGAAGAGGGTGAGAAACCTATATTTTCTTCATGGACGGACAGTCGTAGGAGATGATGCTAGAGTTTCTATTGGTTCAGGTGGTTTAGACTCAATCAAGGTGTGACATCCACGATTAGGCCATATTGGCGAGGCGAGACGAGTTTGGAAGGGTCTCGAAAGAAGCAGTCACTTAGAGGTGTAAAGATCAGCAGGAGAGATCTTCATAAGGACTGTGTTCAAGGGAAGAAGATAGAGGTGGTTCCGGCACTGGTTTATTTTCGTGGTGGAGTCAGACATCAGGATTCCTTCATTGACGACTTCTCGAGGAAGTTGTGGGTGTACGTTTTTAAGCCGAAGAGCGAGAATTTTGAGGTTTTCAGGAAGTCTATTGTGGATAAGCAGTTCGGGAAGCGCACGAAGGTTCTTCGTTCCGACCATAGTGGAAGGTTTTACAAGTCAGGGAGGATCGTACATCAGTACACCATTTTGATCCTACGTATATTGGCGGAGCAGAACAGATGGTTCTAGCGGTGTTTAGGAAGAACAGGTATTCACGGCTTACGGCTCGAGTTCCAATTGAGTTTCAGGCATAGACTCTATTTACTACTGAATACCTCATCGATTGGTCACCATCGACGGTGACAGACAGGACAATTCCCAAGGAGGTATGGACTGGAGGGGTTAGGAATTACTAAGGGTTTCGTGGTTCTAAATGCGAAGCAAAAGAATACAGGTCGTGGTGTCCTGGTACTAAGGTGGAGTAATCAGCCAACATTTGATAGTCGTAGAATTTATGATGTCTCGGAGAAAACAAACTCAAGCAAATGGTGAGCAGAGAACATGGCCATTAAGCCAGGTGGTGTGCGAGGCTTCAGTACAGGTTACGATAGATGAGATGATCGGTACACCGATTCAAACGGAGAGTCCGGTATAGCTAGATGTGTGGTGGGCTATGGGATTAAGCACATGGGTGAGGCTAAGGATGAGTCTCCGAGGATATGGGATCAGAAATTCGACAGAAAGTCTGCACAGGGGATTCGTGACATAAATGTTGTCATGGATGGAGGGTTGTTGGTTGCAGCAGTGTATTGAGCAGGTTCTTGCCCTTCAGATTAGTGTCATCATCAGGAATAGTCGGCGATAGGGACAGATGGAGGTCGATGACGGGTTATGTGAAAAAGAGAGAAAAGATTAGGGAAATGTAATGGATGGATAGGTTTGATCATAATCCTTCTTTTTATATAAACAATACCATTTTACTATTACACCCCTGCTTAGCTCCTAATTACATATAAGAACGGGTTTTTAGAACATGTTAGAAACCTGTGTACAATAAATGTATTCTAACACTCCCCCTCAAATTGGAGCATACATATCATACGTGTTTAGCTTGTTACAAATAAAATGCACTATATTCCTTTCTAAAGGTTTTGTGAATAAATCTGCTAATTGATGAGCAGATTGAACATTGTAAGTGTCGATCCCATCTTCAACCTTCTCCCTAACAAAATGGCAATCAATCTCGATGCGTTTCGTTCGCTCATTATATACAGGATTAAAGGCGATATAGATTGCATCCTTATTATCACAATATAACTGCACAGAAGAAGTGGGCCCAAAGCCAAGCTCTCGAAACAGAAAGCGGATCCTTACAAGTTCACAAGTAGTATTAGCCATGGCTCGGTACTCTGACTCGGCACTAGAACGAGACACTACGCTCTGCTTCTTACTTTTCCAAGAGACCAAGTTATCTCCTACAAACATGCAGTATCCTATAGTAGTTATGCGATCAGATGGAGATCCAGTACAATCTACATCAGTGAATCTTGCTACCAGAGAATGTCTATGATTTGAATACAATAAACCCTTCCTTGGAGCATTCTTCAAATATCGAAGTATTTGAATCAACGCATCCCAATGAGCAACTCGAGAATCGGTCATGAATTGGCTCACAACGCTAACAGGATATGCAATATCAGGTCGAGTGACAGCGAGGTAATTAAGCTTACTGACCAATCATCGGTATCTTTCAGGATCTTCAAGCAAATCACCTTGTTTCAGAAGCAGCTCAGTATTAGAATCCATTTGAGCTTCTATGGGTCTGCAACCTAACATCTAAGTTCCAGTCAGCATATCAAGCACATACTTTCATTGTGAGATATATATGATATCTTTCGATCGAGCAACCTACCCAAAAAATATTTAAGGCTTTCAAGATCCTTAGTTTGAATCTTCATTTGAAGGTGGTGCTTACGCTGTGCAATACCAGCCATATCATTGCCAGTAATCACTATGTCATTAACATATACCACCAATAAAATGCAGAGACCATTGGTATTATTACGGTAGAACATCGGATGGTCATGAACACACCGTCTGAGACGACGAAATAACCACCGCGGTAAATTTCCCAAACCATGCTCGTAGAGACTGTTCCAAACTATACAATGACTTTTTCAATCAGCAAACTAAGCCAGACTCACCCTAAACAACAAAACTATAAGGTTGCTCCATATAGACCTCCTCTACGAAAGAACCATGGAGCAAGCTGATACAGCTGTCAATGATAAGTAGCCGTAAGAGACATAAGTAGGCTAACAGAACTCATCTTGGTCCTAGGAGAAAAAGTCTCCTCGTAATCAATCCCATAAGTCTGTGAATACCCTTTAACGACCAAACGTGTCTTTAAGCGGCAAAGGGTTCCATCAGGATGAAACTTCATAGTGTAGACCCAGCGGCACCCTACCGTCTTCTTCCCAATCGGAAGAGAAACCAAATCCCAAGTCTGATTATGTTCTAGAGCAAGCATCTTGTCAATCATAGTATCGATCCACCCTTTATGAAATAAAGCATCGGAGATGGACTTAGTTAAACCATGAGAGTCGAGGGAGGAGAGAAATGCCTGGTATGCCGGAGAAAAATAAGAAGTCGCCACATAATAAGCTATATGTGAGAAGTACAGCTTCGGTTTCCTATCCATAAGGCAATAGGGAGATCAATGGCAGCCTCCAGCGGAGCTCGAGACTCTGGGAGATCAGCATCAGGAGGTTGAGGTTCAGAAGCCGTATAGGTTCGACGATCATACACCCTCGTAACAGTGATGTGGGGCCCAACAGTGGGTAATCAAGGGTGGGAGGTAGATCAATGGAAACAGTATGGATGACCTCCAACACGAGGGTAAAGAATTAACCGACTCAGAAGGGGTGTTCTCTTGTGACAAGATATATGAGATATTTGAAGGAAAGTCACTGTCTATATCTACAGGCGTGTGAGATGTAAAAAAGTATAGGGTGGTGATGATGCTCACAAGTGGTATTTCCTCAGATTACAACGCATGGCGGATGACGTGTCCCGAAGGTTACGGAGGTGGAATAAATGAGTTGCATTAGGAGGATTTCTCGGGACTTCGTAACAAGGAACGTATCCGACCTTTCAGGAGACCTCTCTGAATACATTCCACATTCACCTAGAAAATTACCAACAGCTCATCTCCGAGTTTTCTCAGTCTCCTTGTTCGTCTCCGAGCTCCTGACGCGCCGAGCTTCCTCGGCCTCCCGGCTCGTCTCCGAGCCTTCTGTCGTGTCGAGCTTCCTCGGCCTCCCGGTTCGTCCCCGAGCTCCTGACATGCCAAGCTTCCTCGGCCTCCCCCGATCAACCAAGAGCGTGGATCCCATGCGCTCCGCAACAGCTCTGCGTATATCGCCAGGGCAAGATATCCGCCCCCCCACAATCCGGGTCTCACGCTAGCGCGTCCCCCCATTAATGGGTGTATTCCTCATTAATGGGCGCATCCCGCCATTCAAGGCGAGAATAACGCTAGGACGTAACTAACGGCGAAGATATCGCATCTGCTCGCTCCACGCGACCCCTATATAAACCCCTCTCTCAAACACTCAAGTATTGGGAATGTATTTCAATACGCCGCTACTTTGCACCTATACCTCGCTCTAACTTGATCGTCGGAGGGTCCTACGGTGGTCACCCATCCCGAGATTTCTTTGTAGGTAGCTCGGCGTCCAACACCAACCCATTGAGATCCACACACAACTCTTAAAAACAAATCTCAGCCATCAAAGACCGCCATCCACAGGAACGATGGAGGACAACATCTGAAGGAAATCCGAAACTCCATCAGTTAGCGCCGTCTATGGGAACGAAAGACTTTTTTGTTCCACCATAAAAGTTGATCTTCCGTCCTCGACCCAATGGTGAGCGACGACCGCAACGATCCGAATACGAGCCGCCACAACGGAGGCAAGAGCGGCTCCTCTCTCCCTCCTAATGCCATCAACGCCTTGTCCGTCCGAATCGACAAGCTCGCATCGCTGGTGATGCTCTCGTCCGCGTTCAAGCAGCGGGCCCTACCCACCAGGCCGTGGCTCCCCATCCTCGGGATAACGACGTCTGCCAAAGGACGAACGGGCACACTCAAGTCCTCGATCTCCTTCACCATCACAGCGCCACCGAGCGCTGGTGGGCCGACTTCGACCACCTTAACCCGCACGCGGCGATTAATTCTATGACATGCTGGGCGCCGGACAGCTTCACGCCGCGGTCCCAGGGAAGACTGGGTCGTCGCTCCAATGCCTGTCGTGCATTCTCTCCTCCTGAGGAGGTGTCGGTCAGCTCGCCTGCTTCCAAGCATCACTAACGCCCCCACTCCCGCCGAGGTTGCATGAACGACGAGCGCAAGGATTGCTCGAGAAAGGCCTCGCCCGAGGATTTGAGACATCTGATAGAGCGAAACCGAAGCCGCACCTTAGCGCAGCCCCGAAGCGAGAGTAGCCACCACTCCGACTATGTAGAATTCTCGGGATACCACCACCGACTTGAGGCCCTCGAGAAGAAAATCGAGGGCATACGATGGGAAGGCCATGCATCCGGCGAAGGGCCAGATACTCGGCTGATTCACTGATGAAGCCCTTTACAGAAGAGCTGCTGGCCGAGCACATCTCATCCAGGAACAAACCGTCCAAGGTGGCCCTCTTCGACAGGATATTCGACTCGAAGGACCACCTAGACGTATTTACGGCAGGCATGAGCTTCCAGGATAACTCTGACGTAGCTCAATGCCAAGCTTTCCCCACCACCCTCATCCGGGCTGGTCGGGACTGGTTCCGACGACTCACGCCACGCTCCATCTCGACCTTCGACAAGCTGGCCAGCCAATTTCTCGGTTACTTTGTCGGGAATCGACGACATAAGAGGACGATCGACTACCTATTCACCATCAAGAGCGGAGACAAACAATCCTTCAAAGGATATGTCACCCGCTTCTACAGCGCGCTCCTTGAGGCCCTCGAGCACCGCGATGAAACGGTCATCACCGCACTGAGGTCAGGTCTTAGACATAGAGTGGCTCCGCTCTTTTGCATTAGCGCAACCTAAGATCATGACCGAGGTGAAAGCTTGGACCGATCGAGAAATCCAACTCGAGTCCGAGGTGAACTCAAACCTGTCCCGGGCCGACCATCCAGACAGAAAGAGAATGGACAGAAAGGAGAAAAAGAAAGCCGATTGTCCGAAGCCTTAATCCCTGAGGTTTCAAGAGTACACTCCCCTAAACATCTCTCAGACCGAGCTGTTGGAAGAAGCCAAGGGTGTGAGGTTCTTCAAGCTCCCGCCAGTCACCCAAAGGGCAGAAAGCTACCCTGAGGGACAAGCGGCAAGCGGAGCGGGAGAAAAATGATCAAACCCCTCCCGAGAAATTAACGATCGGGCAGATCATGGTCGTTACCTCGGATCTAGCTCGAGAAAACGAGGGGAACCGCCACATCCTCCCAATTGAGAGAACAAGCGGTATG
The DNA here is from genome assembly GCA_030015575.1 of Agapanthus africanus. Lineage (NCBI taxonomy): Eukaryota > Viridiplantae > Streptophyta > Magnoliopsida > Asparagales > Amaryllidaceae > Agapanthus > Agapanthus africanus. The sequence continues at coordinate 136,177,550 of CM057347.1, read as the reverse complement.
CCACACAAGAAGTGCAGGAAGGACGAGCCAATCAATTTCACCGATAAAGACCTCCACGGCATATCGTTCCCTCACAATAACCTACTCGTAATAACGGCCAGAGTCCACCGTTACGAGGTCTACAGGACATTGGCCGACTCAGGAAGCTCGGCGGATATCATGTTCTACGATTGCTTCCAACGTATGGGGCTAGGACCATCCGGCCTCCGATATACCTCCTATGTCCTCTCTGGGTTCCCCAATCATTCTGTCCCTGCCGAGGGATTGATCACTCTCCTCCTCAACATCGGAAAAACGGGTCCTCCTCAACATCGGAAAAACGGGCAATATGCAGACAGTACCAGTGAACTTCCTCGTCGCCAAGGTCCCTTCATCCTACAACATTCTCCTAAGACGTCCGACCTTAAATGCTCTCCGAGCCCAGATCTCGACTTATCACCTTGCGATCAAATTTCCTTTAGATCAAGGGGGAATAGACCGGGCCTACAGAGACCAGCAAACCGCTAGGATTTGCCTCGCCTCGACGTCCACCGTAGGAGATCAAGACGACGATCTTGATGACATACCCGACTTCCAGGGGTCTTTAGATACGTGCGACGACCAAATGGAAGTTAGAGGTGCCCCGGTAGAAACATTAACAAAAATACCCCTCACAGAAAGGGTTAACGGCCGAACAGTCTAAATCGGCTCTCTCCTGACTGGGGATCGCCGTGAAGAACTGATCCGGTTCCTCTGAGATAACTCGGACATATTCGCTTGGACGCCGGCGGAGATGTCCGGAATCGACCAAGTGATCTCCCACATGCTCGGGGTCGACCCGAAAGCAAAACTCATCCGACAAAAGAAGAGAAGTTTTGCGCCGGCAAAGCAAAGGGCAATTGAGGATGAAGTGGATCGGCTGCTTGCCGCTAACTTTATCAGAAACCTGGACTACTCTGGAACCTGGACTACTCTGATTGGCTAGCGAACGTAGTCATGATCAAGAAGGCGAACGGAAAATGGCGCATGTGCGTCGATTTCACGGACTTAAAGAAGGCTTGCCCCAAAGATGACTATCCCTTCCCTCGAATAGACCAGCTAGTAGACAGCTAGGCCGGCCACGAACTATTGAGCTTCATGGACGCCTTCTCACGTTACAGTCAGATCAGGATGAACCCGGCCGACGAAAAACTTACCGCCTTCACCACTGACCAGGGGTATACTGCTACAAAGTGATGCCCTTCGGACTCAAGAACGTCGGGGCTACATATTAGCGACTGGTCAACAAGCTTTTCAAATCTCAGATCGGCAGAAACATGGAAGTCACGTCGACGACATGCTCGTAAAATCCATCTCATTAGCAGGGCATACTAAAGACCTCGGGGAGACATTCGACGTCCTGCACAAGTACAAAATGAAACTGAATCCAGCTACGTGCGTGTTCGGAGTCACCAGCGGGAAGTTCCTCGGGTTCATGGTAACCCACCGAGGAATCGAAGCAAACCCTGAGAAAATCAGCACCATTCTCAATATGGCAACGCCCAAGAGTAATGTCGAAATCATGTGGCTCATAGGGAGGGTCGCTGCCCTGAGTCGCTTTATGTCTAGGTCCGAAGAAAAATGCCTCCCGTTCTTCAAGGTCTTAAGAAAAAATCCTAAGTTCGAATGGTCGGAGGAGTGTCAGAACGCCTTCAAACAACTCAAGGCGCACCTAGCAACTCCACCACTACTCACCCGACCAGTCGAGGGCGACGAGCTAGTACTATACCTTGCGGTCTCCAATCAAGCTGCAGGCTCGGTGCTCGCCAGGGAATCCGAAGGTATACAGGAACCGGTCTACTACGTGAGCCATGTCTTCAAGGAAGCGGAAACAAGATACCCGGCAATAGAAAAGATGGTCTTGGCACTTGTCGTCGCCTCAAGGAAACTACGACGCTATTTCCAGGCGCACACAATCCTCGTCCTCACTAAGCGACCTATGGTGCTATACTTGCTTCCCCTGAATCGTCGGGTCGTCTGGAGAAATGGAGGTGGGAATTATCCCAGTTCGACATTAAGTACCGTCCCAGGCAAGCCATCAAAGCGCAAGCCCTAGCAGATTTCGTTGTCGAATGCACCATCCCGACTAAGGAAGGAGCGCCGACGCGGGGCCCCGAGCCTCGTCCCTCGGTCGAGAAAGTGCCTGACCCCATCCCAGATTGGGTGCTCTATATGGACGGATCCTCTACCGAGGAAGGAAGCGGGGCTGATCTGATCATCCGCAGCCCGGACGAAACAGAAATAGGATACTCCTTAAAGTTCGGGTTCAGAGCATTGAATAACGCCGCGGAATACGAGGCCTTGTTGGCAGGATTGCAAATCGCCTAGGGGATAGGACTGAAGAGCATTAGAATTCGCAACGACTCCGCACGATATGATAACGATTCATAGGGATTTTGATATGCAACGGACCCTTTATTTATAGTATGATACAAGTACATATTGTATCGCATAATATGATTTGTATTGCACGGTACAATACTGTACGATATGTGATACAGTCTGATATATTGATATAGCTTCTAAAAGGTTTGAAGTTGTGGTTAATGAGCTTGCATATCTATAAACACGCTATCCCATGTATAAATTACTTCTTTATCTCTATCCTAGGTAAAAGTTACCAAATTTTTAGCTTCTCTAAAATTTCAATCGTTCCTCACGGCTACTCAACTCTCCAATCAGAACTATCCGACATTGGCCACTCTTCTCTCATCTCTCTTCTATCAAAGATTCATTCATGCCAGGCTTCGCTAGTTCATCTTCTTCGTCGAGAAAGCTTCATTGAAAAATCTAAATCTTCTTCATCACTTACTCTTCAACTAGATTTAAGCCAAATTTGAATTTTGATAGTCACCAAAAATTATGATAGTGATGGATCAAAAGGAGATGATTGCTTATTAATTACTTTCATACTTCTCTTTTTATTTTAAGGACAGATGCTTTAAATACTTGATTGGACTCGTCTGCCATAAAACTTATTAAATGGATGTTTGTTATACAGATAAATTTTCCGGTATCATTTTAATTATTCTTTACTTGAGTTAGTGAGACCCGTACATCATTGCAACTTTTAAAATTTGTTATCACACTACAGGAAAGCATGATCTAATTCGACGCATAATACGCGTCGAATTAAATATATTTCGACAGGAGCATTTTATAATCGACGGAAGACCGCCTCCGCGTTTAAATGCGGCGCTGTAGATATGGTTTGACGGATTCTAACACAGCAATAATACTGAGAAGAATATCATACGGGAGCAATAAATATGTGTTCAAGAATTGCAATTTTGTGGGATCAGCAAAGACATACTTAGGAAGAGTATGGCAACCTTATTCAATGGTCATATTTTACCAGACTAACATGTCAGATATTGTTGTTCCTCAAAGGTGGGACTACTGGAGAGATCCAAGCCAAGGGCATCCTTTCCCCCCATTAAATTGATAGCTTTATTTTGTCTATTGATGTACGCTGATTTGAAGAAAAGAAAATTATTTACCTCATTATGCGATACATACCATACGATATGATAATGATTCATAGGGATTTTGATATGCAACGGACCCTTTATTTATAGTATGATACAAGTACATATTGTATCGCATAATATGATTTGTATTGCACGGTACAATACTGTACGATATGTGATACAGTCTGATATATTGATATAGCTTCTAAAAAGTTTGAAGTTGTGGTTAATGAGCTTGCATATCTATAAACACGCTATCCCATGTATAAATTACTTCTTTATCTCTATCCTAGGTAAAAGTTACCAAATTTTTAGCTTCTCTAAAATTTCAATCGTTCCTCACGGCTACTCAACTCTCCCATCAGAACTATCCGACATTGGCCACTCTTCTCTCATCTCACTTCTATCAAAGATTCATTCATGCCAGGCTTCGCTAGTTCATCTTCTTCGTCGAGAAAGCTTCATTGAAAAATCTAAATCTTCTTCATCACTTACTCTTCAATTAGATTTAAGCCAAATTTGAATTTTGATAGTCACCAAAAATTATGATAGTGATGGATCAAAAGGAGATGATTGCTTATTAATTACTTTCATACTTCTCTTTTTATTTTAAGGACAGATGTTTTAAATACTTGATTGGACTCATCTGCCATAAAACTTATTAAATGAATGTTTGTTATACAGATAAATTTTCCGGTATCATTTTAATTATTCTTTACTTGAGTTAGTGAGACTCGTACATCATTGCAACTTTTAAAATTTGTTATCACATTACAGGAAAGCATGATCTAATTCGACGCGTAATACGTGTCGAATTAAATATATTTCGACAGGAGCATTTTATAATCGACGGAAGACCACCTCCGCGTTTAAATACGGCGCTGTAGATATAGTTTGACGGATTCTAACACAGCAATAATACTGAGAAGAATATCATACAGGAGCAATAAATATGTGCAAGAATTGCAATTTTGTGGGATCAGCAAAGACATATTTAGGAAGAGTATGGCAACCTTATTCAAGGGTTATATTTTACCAGAGTAACATGTTAGATATTGTTGTTCCTCAAGGATGGGACTACTGGAAAGATCCAAGCTAAAGGCATCCTTTCCCCCCATTAAATTGATAACTTTATTTTGTCTATTGATTTACTTTGATTTGAAGAAAAGAAAATTATTTACCTCATATTATGCGATACATACCATACGATATGATAATGATTCATAGGGATTTTGATATGCAACGGACCCTTTATTTATAGTATGATACAAGTACATATTGTATCACATAATATGATTTGTATTGCACGGTACAATACTGTACGATATGTGATACAGTTTGATATATTGATATAGCTTCTAAAAGGTTTGAAGTTGTGGTTAATGAGCTTGCATATCTATAAACACGCTATCCCATGTATAAATTACTTCTTTATCTCTATCCTAAGTAAAAGTTACCAAATTTTTAGCTTCTCTAAAATTTCAACGTTCCTCGCGGCTACTCAACTCTCCCATCAGAACTATTCGACATCGGCCACTCTCCTCTCATCTCCTCTTCTATCAAAGATTCATTCATGTCAGGCTTCGCTAGTTCATCTTCTTCGTCGAGAAAGTTTCATTGAAAAATCTAAATCTTCTTCATCGCTTACTCTTCAACTAGATTTAAGCCAAAATTGAATTTTGATGGTCACCAAAAATAATGATAGTGATGGATCAAAAGGAGATAATTGCTTATTAATTACTTTCATACTTCTCTTTTTATTTTAAGGACAGATGCTTTAAATACTTGATTGGACTCATTTGCCATAAAACTTATTAAATGAATGTTTGTTATACAGATAAATTTTTTGGTATCATTTTAATTATTCTTTACTTGAGTTAGTGAGACTCGTACATCATTGCAACTTTTAAAATTTGTTATCACACTACAGGAAAGCATGATCTAATTCGACGCGTATATATTTCGACAGGAGCATTTTAATCGACGGAAGACCGCCTCCGCGTTTAAATGCGGCGTTGTAGATATAGTTCGACAGATACAGTTCGACAGATTCTAACAGAGCAATAATACTGAGAATAATATCATACAGGAGCAATAAATATGTGTTCAAGAATTGCAATTTTGTGGGATCGGCAAAGACATACTTAGGAAGAGTATAGCAACATTATTGAAGGATTATATTTTACCAGACTAACATGTCAGATATTGTTGTTCCTCAAGGATGGGACTACTGGAGAGATCCAAGCCAAGGGACTACTGGAGAGATCCAAGCCAAGGGCATCCTTTCCCCCATTAAATTGATAACTTTATTTTGTCTATTGATTTACTCTGATTTGAAGAAAAGAAAATTATTACCTCAAAAAAATTATAAACACTAGTGAATGGCATGCTTTATACAGCAGAGAATAAGCGTCATATATTAGGATATCCTCCGCGACAACGACAACACCATCAACGAAAATTCTTTATGGCTTTATCCTAAATTTTTAGGGTTGACATATAAATCCTTTTCTGTCAATATTCTAGTTTGTTAAAAAGTGTCCCCACGGTTAAATTGACACCTAACATGTTATTCTTCATCGACGACCGTCTAAGGACCCTCTTTGCCATACCATCTATGGTCGATTGGTTAATTGGTCAATTGGTTATTAACTCTCCAGATTAGGGCTATTTGGTTTTCAAATTAATTAATATTCAATTGGTGACTTAATTTAGGTCTAGTAACTAGGAATCAAAAGGTGTAAGGATGGTGTACCAGATACCGACGTATATCGAGTGCGAAGAAAGCAAGCAATCACGCCGATGTTAACCCTACAATCTTACAAAATTTTCAATTTCTTTCTCCTTACATCTCTACATAAATCTTCTAATATAACAAAATTAAATAAAATTAACAAGAAATATGTTATGAAAATTGAAATTTTACAAAATTAATTTACCTAATTCTGCACCGATTTCACGTCAAGGTAGATCCGGTGGACGATGTCGGTGGAGGAGGGAAGCACGGATATAGTGGTCAGAGGAGGGATGGCCCGATGAAAGAGGAAGGAGTACTCGGCGAATGGGTGTAGGAGGGGTGATCGGTTCGGGCTCGGAGATGACGAGGAGGGGAGATCGACGGTGATGAGGAGGAGGACGAAGGGGGTTGGGCTCGACTATGATGATGAGGAGGGGTGGTTGGCCTCGGAGATGATGATAATGATGAGGAGGAGGATTGACGATGAAGACGAGGACGCGTCGACGAGGAGGGGCGGCCAACGGCGGCGGTGTGCGAGATCGAGACAACGGCGAGTGATTTTGGGGTTGAAAATTTGGGGGGAAAGTGATTTTTAGGGAAAGAGAGGGCTTCTTCGAGAGGGGACTTTGTGATTTTGAAAAAAAAATTAGGGAAATTGAAGGCTGAAGTCGGGTTGTTGGCTTTGGTCGATGACTAATTCGACGGGAGATGCTCTCTGAATTTGGTGTTGACCAAAATAAACAAATTTTGAAATATACGCTGCCTAATTCGATGGGAGACTCTCGTCGAATTATGTCCCCGTCGAATTTTGATACTTTTTCTTGTAGTGTCAGTTGCATATTGTTTTATGTTTGCTAATTTGATCGGTTTTTATGATCTTTATAGTTTTATACTGAATTACTTTATTTTTGCAAAGGGAAAGTGCATCTTACACGATATGATACCTAAGGAAAACAATACACAGTGTGTATCATGATTTGACAACTTTTGTCTATACAGCCCAAATAAGCAAACTGATTTAAATATGATCTGAAATAAGAAAGCACTTTCCTCTTAAAGAAATTCCACATTAAATTACATCAAAATGCATAGTTTTATGTTTCCTTACCAGTTGCATATAAAGGAGTTTTTGTGTCCTTGAGGCCTCGAAACACCCCTTGCATGGCCAAAGATAGGAGAACAGCAGGAGCGCCAAGGGACCTTAATGTCAAATATTGGCATGCTGGGGTCAGCATAGCAGAATCCTATTGAAACAAACAAGACTTGTTATTTAATAGGGATATATACTAATGTTACAGTTCCAAAGGTAGGTGGAGGTGCATAATATACCCAAGTCAAATATATCTCTTGTGTAAATAAATTAGGTGATATTATTGCAGATATTTATAATTTTATAGTATGAGATATTTGTTTTAGGGCTAAATTACACTAAAATTCCATGACCTTTCGGCTTATTCAGATAGATTATTTAGTCTAATTTAGCTAGTGTAATTTAGTCTTGTCTTATTAGCTTTAGGAATTCCTTATTCCACCACCCTCTTTATTCCTTAATATCTTATTAGTCTATCGCTTTTAGAATTTTCAAAGACTAATTAAGTGGTCTCTTTGTTTATTTTATTCACATAAAGATACAAATAATTGCTTTCTCTTATCAAGTTACACTAGTCTAGATGAATTACTTGGTGTATACCTACCAAAATAACCATGTAGATTCAAGAAATAATCACATAACTAATGCTACTAACCACTAAAAGCACGAAAGCTGCTTTTCTAGTAATATCCGTTAAACATGCGAACAAGTTGGATAGTTTGCAGTAGTGTTTGCATTTCATTATTGAGTTTATACTACTATTACCTATAAGTATTGATTCCGTAACAAGGAAATTTGCATAAGCATAAACAGAAGGTAAATTTCATTATAACACCCTTAACAATCATTGTTTTTCAGTTAACTATCTTTCTGTTTTTTAACAATAAACTGCCCTAAAAGTTGGTCGTAAGGGTGTTTTTCACTAAACATACCCTTAAAAGGAGCACTTTAAGAGTGCTTGCTGTAATTTATATACTTTAAGGGAGTTTAGTTTTTTATAAAAAAAACAGAGATAGTTAAGGGTAATTTAGTGAAATATACCCCCAAAAGTTTCTGTCTAATTTCTGCAGGGAAAATTGAAAAATAGAAGCACGAAAAATGAAGTTTATCAATATGCTTACAGATTTAACTCCCATGAAGTTCAAAATGGGTATTGCTCCAGAGATTAGAAATAGAGCCTGGAGAAGACCTAGTACTCCACCAATAACCAATGCTGATGACACTGATGGAATATGTTTCCGCTCAGACTCAAATTTGGCCTTACTTGTTATATTATTAGACGGACTATTGTGCGAGACTTGTTCAATCTTCTCAGGATCTGTTAAAATAAAGGACAAAAGAGAATGTAGCGCAAGTTTAAATATCAAATAACATGCAAACGTGCAGAAAATATAGAAATTACTAAGTTTTTAATACCATTACATAAAATATCCTCTCTTTTTTCTGATAAAAAAAATTGAAAGATAGAGAAAGGAAAATAGCTATTGAATTCATACCGTTCTTAGGAATCAATTCTTTCAATTCACTATTTTCAGAAGGAGTACTTTTACATTCTCCATTTTCAAGTTGTTCTTCGGTAGCCATTTTGGAAGCAGAAGCATCCTCAGCAACAAAGGATGTTGTGACACTAACAAGTGGAAATATTGCGATCCTTGATACTTGATTGAATACCGCAATAGACACACCCACGGCTGCAAGCTCAACTGGACCTGCAATTAATAAACAATTTGGAAAATTAGCTACCATTTTGTTAGCCGCTAAGTGGAGATTTATTCCAGTTGGAAGAAAATCGATTAAGAAGACAAAAGGAATTTTATGGATGAGAGGTTAAGAAGAGCACATCACCTCTCGCCAGACGACTGCTGAAAAAAAATCATTTTGATAATTGACTATTGCAGTTCTTATTCAAGAAAATAATACAAAACCTATGGCATGGTATAGTTTATAGAATATGAATTCCATGATGTATCTCATCATTACGCATTATTATAGATTGAAGATCAAGGCATAAAACAGAGGACGAAAAACACAGGAAAATGGGTATTTCTTACAAGAAAAAATAATCAAGTAAAAACAACATACTCGGCATCAATAAGGGGATCGATCAAATTTGAAGAAATCTAATGAAATTACCGAGTGTAGTGTTATGTGAGTAACGAATAATCTGAAAACAGCATATATTTAGGGATATCAAAGTTTATATAATATACCATTTAGATTAGGATCCTCAATCTAAATGTGCATTCAGAGCATTTTAAGATTTTATCTAATGAAGAAGTATAGATAATTTAGAGGATTGCTTCAAGGTGAAGGACCTCAAATTAATATCAGGGATGAATATCCCCTTAAGAACTACATATTTGAATTGAGTGGATTTTAGAAGAAGAAAAACCAATTAAACACCTTACAAAACTACCATGTCTCTTCAACATTAACATATATTTAACAAAAAGCTGATAAGGGAATTGATAAATTTAAATTCAGAAATGAAATAAGTAAAGTTGAAAGTGGGAGATGAGCACAAACCAATCTGTCCAATGAAAGCAGTGTCAACAAGGGAAGCAATAGGATCAGCTGTTAGAGCCAGTGCTGCTGGAAATGCAATCTCAGCTATCTCCAATCCCAACTCATCCAGCTTGAACACATTCCTAAAAACAATTTCTATTAAAAAGAATAAAGGAAAAAAAACAATACAAAAGTAATCAAATTGCATAGGATACCTTGCATCTTTGAAGAAGAATTGAAGAGGGAAAGCTGCTTCTGCTTTGTCTTCTGACATGAATACTAAAGAGCTGGGACTGGGCAAGAGCAGATCACTCAAGGCAGCAGCCATGGGAATTTCCCATTAAATTGGCCCAGCACAAAAGTTCAACAAATCTACGACATTACTGAAAGAGAGAGAGAGAGAGAGAGAGAACAAGAGATAGAAGCTGGCTCTGTTGTCACCTGTCAAGAAAAGTCCCTCGAATGTTTAAGAGAGCCTCAAAGGTCAAAAGTCTCAAAAACTAAAGGAACTTGGGACCATTCAAAATTCTGCATTGAGAACAACCAAACCCACTAAAATTGTTTTCATTTTATATATAATAATAATAATAATAATAATAATGGGAAATTATTTTCACACCCGGTTTCTTAAGTTGATTTATTTTTAATCCAAGAAGTTTCAAATTTATGGGAAAACCCAAAAATATATATTGAATTTATGTTAAAACCAACCCTTGATTCATATACCTATTAATTGTATATGGATTACTGATACTACCCTTTTAAGATTTTATAAAATATATGTTATGATTTAATAAATAAAGTTATGTTTTGATAAATAATATAATGTTTTGATAGACAGTGTTATGATTTATAATAATTTATAGTTGATTAAATTAAGTTACTTGATGATGCTCGATATCGGCGATCTCCCGGATCGTGATACGTGGCAGATGACGTGTCCCAGAGCTCAGAAGAAAGGGCCTACAGGGGCCAACCAAGTCACCCCTATGCCCAACCCGCAAGCACAAGCTGGCTCTCCTCAGAGCCCCCATGCACAAGATGCTGGCTCTCCTCAGAGCCCCCATGCACAAGATGCCTCCGAGCTATCATAGGACCAAGATGCCTCGGCTCTCCCGCTCGCCCCCGAGCTCTCCCGCCGAGGCCATTTTCCTCGGTCTCATCGACCGACCAACAGTACCACTCGCAGGCGTAACCGCCGCTCCGCAAATCTCGCCATGTGCAAGATCTCCGTCGGCCACATCCCACATTGCACGCTATTACGATCCCCATTAACGAGCCTGTCTCGTCATTAATGGGAAGATTCGCTTATCACGCGGACGTGACGTCGGGAGCGTAACGGCCGACGTGATTCTCGCGCCTGTCCCTGCATGCCGCCGCCGCTATATAAACCATAGTTACATAATTCGCGAATTATTCGGCGAATTCGCGAATAATTCGCGAATTATGTGACTACCGATTAAATCTGCGAATTATTCGTCATCATCGAACGTGCCGAATTATTGCCGAATTATTCGCGAATTATTCCAAAAAAAATGAATTATTCAAAAAACAGCAAATAATTCACGAAATCAAAATCTAGGGTCTCATATATTAATTTTATATTAATTTTTTGCTCGAAATCCTTTCCGAACATTTCCCGAACACTTACCGAATCTTTCTCGAATACCTACCGATTTTTTCCGAATAGTTCTCCGAATCCGAATTTTCGACCTCGCCGAATTATTGCCGAATCACGAATTTGTGACTATGATATAAACCCCTCTCCCAGAGGGATCAAGCAAGCCATTTTTACTCCATTAAGCCGTTCCTCTGCTCGGATCTTGTTACTGACTTGATCGTCGGAGGGTCCTCGGTGGTACCAAACCACCCCGGGAATTCCTTGCAGGTACTCGGCGCAAATCTCCTCCAACCCATTGAGATCCACACATCGCAGGAGATCACGCTCCAGATCAAATCCCAGCAGTCAATCGCAGCCATCGGCCGATCAACGAGAGACAACATCCGAAGGAGACCGGAAAGACCCCTCCATCATTTACTAAAGTTAGACTGCGTGCGAAAGAACAATATTAGAATACGTTTGGAAATAAAACATCTTATTTTCTATGTATTGGGTTTTTTTAAGTCACTTCTCAAAACCAGCCTCGAAACAATTTTACCAGCCTCCGAAACAATTTTCTTTGATGACGATAATAATGATAATATAATTAAAAAGTGTCGAAAAGACGAGGAAACCAATATCAGCCATCCACTATCTCCATTATAATAGCTGATTCTCTTTTAGTGGCCAACATGAGAGATATCAAAACTCTGGAGAACCTCCAAAACAAATATGAAGAAGATTCTTTGCAAAAGTCATGCGTTTGGGTGCCAGTCACAGTCACGCCTTAAATGCCATACGGCATATTAATTCTTGAAGGAAAACGTTTCTTTTCAATATATAATTATATATTTTATGTGGTTTCGTAGATTTTTTCCCCTTTTTTCGAGAATGAATCACCTCCTGAGGCCAATAATAATGCTATATAAATACACAGATGTTCTATACCAGAATTTAATGGTTTCAATGATCGAGTTTGTATTGAAACTAGAATTTAAACAACATGAATATCAGGCAAAGGTTACCTACAACAGTATCCTATGTGCAAAGTTTAGTTACAACATTTATGCCATGCATGAAGACTAAGGGCCTATTTGGTTAGGCTGTTGCGATAAAGATTTTATCTGTTAGGAATTGTAGAAGTGTTGTTGACTGTTTAAATGACCATAAGGGGCATAATTTTTCTTAATATTTGATTGAAATCAGTGAAAGAAAACATTATTTTTTTAAATTTATAATTTACTTTCAAAAGACCCACAAAGATCTGCACAAAAATATCTGCAGAAAAATATTTGAGATCCATCCTCCCGACCTATGGATTCTTCGTCGAAATCGAAAGGTTTTGATCGCCTGATGTATGAAACTCAAAATTTGGATCTCGTTGATCAACTTCTCGATGATCGCGTCGAGCTTGGGGCCTCGATCACCTAGGGTTCTTCGTCTTCATCTTTTAGGGTTTCGATCTGGAGGCCTCATTCATCTCGATCACCTAGGGTTTCAAACCGGGGAGATGATTATGAGAGAAATCAAGTGCACGGGTCAGGCTGGGATGATGTGATGAGGAGATGATAGGCATAAAAAAATTTAGGAAGAACTTTTTTCTGGAATATTCATTTTTTTGCTTCTGAGAAAAGATAATTTTCTTCTCCTTCTTTAGCTCCCAAAGAGCTTTTGGGCATAGGGCATGTTTAGTATTTTTTTTCAAAAATATATTTTTGCTCCAAAAGAGCTTTTAGGAGCTAAAAACGCCCAACCAAACAGGGTCTAAGTGTTGGTCTTAAGTAATTTTAAGACCAATTCTAAATTTCAAAATCAAATGACAATCATTTTGATGTAATTTCTTTTCATTTTGAAATTATCAATGATTTGATTTAAGAATTCCGAACCATCGGCGACTTAAACCAACTTAAACCCCGGCGGCTGAACGAAATGGGCCTCTTTGAGGCGAGCCCATACAGACACCGCACCGACACTAGAGACATTCGGCGACGGCATAGCCAAGCTGCCGGACACTTGCCCCAAACAGTTTTGAAGAGATGGCCCGATCGAGTGGTACGAAAGGGTCCAAGGCGCGTAACAAATTCAGTGGGATGACCTAGGTAATTCTTCTCTCTCTCCCCCTCTCTCTCTCACTTGAACCCATCTCTTTCAATCCTAAGATCCTCCAAGTCACTCTCCTCTTCTGGTCGTCCATGTCGAATAGATTTCACTTTCAATTCGAGTTTGCCATTCTAACCCTTCTCGACATAGTCTTAAAGTTCAAGATCAAAGTCTGCTGCAGATTCGAAGCTTTGCCCTCGGGCTCCTATTGTAAATAGATGCTCGTACTCGTGTCACAAACTTACGGCCGAGACGGAGTACACAACAAAAATTTTACGAACAAGAGCACGAACTATTACGACCTAGAATCGATTCTAAATACTAAACTAGTAACAAAGAAAGAGTTTAACTACCCAGTTAGTATTAACTACCTTTATAGTCTTGTCTTTCGTTTTCTTTCCACTTCTTAAGCTCTTAGGTCTACCAGGAACAAGCTTGGGAGTCAGTCTTCCTCGTCAAAAATGATCCACCCAAAGGAACGCTAGCTAAGAATTTAGCTTCACACTAAAAACTAAATGAAGCAACTTGTGAACAAGACTTGCAAGGAATTGATCACAAGGATGTAGTAGTGATTAATCTCTAGTGTTTCTCTCTTTTTCTTTTCTCAATTTTGGAAATACCAAGAGAGGAGGAAGAAGATGAAGCAAGCATGGCTCCAAAAGGAAAACTTATCTCATTATTTTTCTCTCTTCTCTTCATATCTCTTTAGAATTTTTTAGTGGAATCGTGACTCACCATTATGAGTCACAAGCCCATAACAATCTAAAGAGATCATAAAGAGATGAGAAGAAAAAGAGTAGCCATGTCATGTGTACACACATACATACACGCACGCACATACACTAAAACAAGTATATGCTACAAATACATACACCCTTATTCGTATCAAAATGCGAATACCATATTCATATAAAATACGAATACCCGTATCTGTATTAAGATACAAATACCTATATATATATAGGAAGACACAAATACATGTATTTATATAAATACCCGTATTCGTATAAATACAGTATTCTGTCAAAATACAAATACAAAAAAGAAAGATACCAAAATGATATATATATATATATAATATTAGCTCACATTTTATGTAAATGTGATAATCTGGTTATCTTGCAAATCGGCCGGTATTAACAAATATCCGATTAAAAGTACGTGTACAAAAACACGTATTTAATCGAACCTCCGTACGTATTAAAATACGTACACTATATTGTTTCGCCTGAGCAGGGAAACTCTTTGTGTGAGACTCTAAAGAATCGACAATATGCTGGCAGTGGGTTTAATCACAAGCACGTCAGCGGCACTAGATATACGTAACGGCTATTCAGATGCTGAACGAAATGAAAGTCGACAAGCAAACTCGTCTATATCCCAACTAAGCCTGAAAGTGACAATCTTCGTACAGTCCGGTCTCTTCGTCTGAGAGTATCGCATATTGGTTCTAAGGGATGGAAAACATCAGACACCTAATAACCTGTAACGACTATGAAATTCCTGTACAGAAATTTCTTGTTATTATACAGAAAAGGGTATTACAGCCTGTGTAAGAGTTAAAAGTTACTTTTGTTAAATAAAAGTAACAAGCAACTTGTAGCTCACTGGTAAAACCTCTGCACTGCTGTGACATAGCCTGTGTGTTCGATTCCTATCAGACCCAATTATTTTTTAGGGTTTTTCTTTTTAATTTTTCGGAAGCCCAAGGGTTGCACGTGCAATACACGGAGAAACGAAAAGTTTCAGAAAAATCAAACATGCGCAATGAGGTGTACATACCCACCTTGACACATGGTACAAATCTCGAGACAACCCGATCAAATCTGACCGCCCATTCCCTCAATGTGGCCGCTACCGACGGTCCAAGAGGCTCCAAATCCTCCCGTGCTTTGCACACTTGACTCTTCAACTCCCCTTAACTCCCCTGTACCGTTTGATTTCCTGCAATCAAACAGAGACTCTTCAATTCATCATTTAATACCATTTAAATCCTTTTAATCCACATTTTTAATTTCCAAACCCTAATTTTTCTCTATAAATACCACCCCATGTCCTAGCTCTTCCCCATTCTGAAATATCTAGCAAAAATTCTCTTAAACTCTCTAAGTGCCAAGTGAAGTTAAGCCCCCCAAGTGGAGTAGCAAGCCAAACTCGACAACCGGAGCATCTCCGATGAAACCTTGACTCCGAGGGCTTCTTCGTTCTCTTATTAACCACCTAAAACAGTAAGTCCCTTCATCTCTATCCTTTTCCATCTCAAAACAATTTTTCAAAACAAATCGATAAAAGAGAAGTTATCTCCGATATAATATTTATTTTAATATTTGTAATGTATGTGATAAGCAAATTAAATCAAACTAACATGCTACACTAATCTTAAACTTATTCACATCATTTAGTTTTTAGTTTAACAAAATTTCATATGAAAAAAACATATAACGAACTTTTTCATTAAAATACCATGAACTTTAGTATAACCCTTCTCGATAATTAGTTTAAATACCTTAAGAAAACTCTCACGGGGTAACGACCTATCCCACACGCACACCATGGTTTCATAGCACGGTATCCTAGTTCTATGGTCTATTTAAAGAATAAAATTTTCATTAAAATACCACACTGTTTCAAAATGGGTTTCTTTTAATCGGTATTTTAAAATACTTGGCAATTACATCTCTATAACTCTTGTTAGGGGACCCGCTAATGGATGGTGCAGATTATCCCATATCTTTGGGATAGTAGAGCGAGATGCAGAACTCCTCACGGAGTATTCGGTCTCGAATGAAAATAAAAATACGGTTTTTAAGAAATACGACTTTTTTTAAATAAAAAAACTAATTTTTTTTGAAAATTATATAAAACTATGAATTCGTATTTTCAATAAAAATATATTATGAAACTATATTTTTAAAATGAAAAATTCGAATTTTTAATAAAATACCAACAAGTTTCCAAAAGCAATAGTTTTCATAAAAATACCATAAACTTTCAAAAAGTTAGGTTTTATCACCAAAATATCACAACAATTAAAATACATGTTCATGAAAATCCTAAATATTATAAATCACCCTCGAGGTTTAAATTTTAAACTATATTAAATTATTTTCATAAAACCCTCTCGAGATATGCAAAACAATATTTTAAAGACTATAGATTAATATAAGCTTAAGCGGTATCATTTTTCTTGAGCCTCGGGGAACCGGAGAAAGTGAGTGCTTACCTATTCAGGTTAGAAAACTTAACGGAGTTCAAATGGAAATTGTCTTGGAAAAAAACACAAATCCTGCCGTCCATATGCAGCAGTTGCCGATTTCTCCCAAACATAAGATTTTTAACAGTTTGAATCAATTCCTATGAAAAAGACATGAACTCGAATCCAAACTCGAATCTAAACTTGAACTCGATGATTGTTATTTTAGATTTTGTTTAGCGTTTTTAAAAATTTAGAGAATACCGCAATCAAGACGGTGTCGCTTGGTAGCTAGCCGGTTGAGTACGGGTCGATCTACAGGGAAATGGTGTTATTTCTTTAAGTTATAACGAGTTAAGTCCTATTTTTGGTAGGTTTTGTTTTAAATTCTAAGAATGATATTCAATTGATTTAAAGTCTTGCTAGGGTTAGGATTTAAAGTCTTGCTAGGGTTAGGATTGTGGTTAATTTAAATAGAGTTCTAATTAATTAAAATTATATGGGCAAGGAAAGGAGTGAGAGAGATTTTCTTCTCTCAAACCTTCCCAATCCTAATCCTAAAAAGTGAGGAATTACTCACTCATTAGGAAAGTGACAAAAGAATTCATTTTTTTATAATTTTTATTTTAAAAGACTATCTAAGTTGCAGATAATAAAAGACAGATAAAAAATTGCATGAATTAAATTCAGATAAAAAAATGCAAGATAGAAAATAAAAACACTTTTATTGATGACCTCTCAACAAGTGCATTACAACTGGAATTAAAATTTTAATCTAGAAATTAAAAGGAGGCATGCCTAATTAGGTTTTTGGGTTTCCTATTTATAGATAGGAGAAACCCTAGGTTTACATCTGATCCACATTTGAATTTACAAGACTACCCTAAGAAAGCCGGGTCAAAGCACCGACACCCACCGACACGTGCACCGACACATGTACTGCACGGCTGCGGTTCTGCGGCAGAAAGCCATGTTTGGCCGCGGTTCCGCGGCCGTATTGTGGGATCTCTGGCTCAGTTCTTCAGGGTTGCTTCATGTTGCTTTTTCCTTCTGTTTTCTTCACTTGGTTCCTCAGAATCTCTTCTATTTTCTTCCAGATTTCCAACAGTGCAGATTTATATGGACTTTTACCGTGAGCTTCGCGTTGAAGTCTTGAATCTTGTGCTACCCTTGTGCTTTGTGCATTGAACTGTCTATTGATCTTCATTTGTTCCTTGAACTGATAGGCGGCATCATACGAATTCATCTATTGTTGGTCGCAGTCTCACATATGTAGCGCATTTTCATGAATTTCACTGTAATGATTTGATAACTTATAACCTGCAACTATTTAGTAGACGTCGATCAAAAGCACCTATTTATTTGTAATATGATTAAGAATGGGCGATATAATAATGCAAAATTCTGATATGAACAAATACCCCCAAACTTATCTTTTACTCGTCCCGAGCAAAGCCAATTTTATTCTCCAAAAAATCTTAACCTCACTTTCGCAGGGAACGCGATTGCACTGAGCTCGTGCAACAAGCCGTTAAACCTCTAGGTGTCCCTAGTAGGAGGAGTGTTTTCTCCTGAGGGTTTTCAGCGGATACTATCCATAAAATCCGATCAATTTGCCATGTTGACTTTCATTCTTCACTTCGGTATTCTAGGAAGAAATTCTATTATCTTCAACTTAGAAATCATCAACCCATATTTTTCACACCCACTTTTCATTTAACTTAAGATTGTATATGTTCTGCAAATTTATTAAGTTTTCAGTATCTTTTGAATTTTCCTTCTAAGGTTCCATCTCAATTTAGGAATTTTTATCATCTCTACTGAAGGTATAAACCCTATCTTTCATTCCTATCTCTCATCCAAACCCCAATCATATACCCCTACGTGTGTGTATGTATCACCCCTACACTTGGAAATTCAATTCTACCTATCATACTCTTGTCCATCTTCCAAAATACTTTTAGTTGGTGAATTTTAGATGAAATTGCTCACACATCCATCATACGACCGTTAATACTTCTTGAGGTACTGAACGACCGATTACAAAATGTGTTTGCGCATTTAGGCATAATTCCTCGTTTTGTAATACCTAAGGCTTAGCAGTGACTCCCAAACCAGTTGGTCTAAGGCACTAGGTGATAAAGCACCCTCGCTATATTTTTTATTTATGCAGCCTTAAGTAATTACAAAACCAGTGTTCATTTTTTTATGTCTCTTTATTCACCACTTATACTTTTATTTTATTTTCCCTCATACTAAGGATTTTTAGATAAGAGCATTTCAAGGTATTCTCTACTATTCCAAGTTTCAAGGTGCGTGTAGGTGCTAGTTGTAGGGTATATATTTTCAGAATTTAGATTTAAGGTTCAGAATTATTTTTCAGACTTACAATTCAAATAAAAATTTCAATACTCTTCACTTGTTTTGACTTAGCCCAAGAACAGAACTCAAAGTTTGCCTATTTCTAAATAAACTATAAGAACATATATTTTCTACAGTTAAACTTAAAGAAAGGTTATTTTTAGGGTTTTTAATTTACTAAGTTTAGGATCTAGTTTTTCCCTACTATTCAACCGTCATGTTGAACTTAAGTCAAATATGGCCAAAATTGATTTTTTTTTCAATTTTTTTTATATTTTAAATTTTTTTAAATTTTTTATTTGATTTTTTATTTTTTTTATTTTTTTTATTTTTATATATATATATATATATTTTATAAAGATGTAATGCGGAATTAAATATGCAAAGAAAGAAGAAACAAATATGTACAAAAATTAAAAATATGCAATGCAAAGATAACTATTTACAAACACCTCCACCCCCAAACTTATCACAAGCAGTGCCTTCACTGCTCATGGCCTTGCCGTCCCCTCGAACGTGAACGGGAACGTTCCTCTTGTTGGAGATAGTGCCCTCAGAGTCAATTATTGGATCACAGGCACGTGATTGCAATGATTGAGGGAGGACCTATCCCGGTACGACAGTCTTACTCGAGATGATAGTACGCTATCTGGTTTACCTTTATCATCGTGTACTGCTTTAGGTGACCTGACAGGTCGCTATTGCACGTTGATAGAGCCCCTAGGATTCTTGCTTGACTGCCGGCAGTATGAGGGCGATCATATAAGTGAGAGCTGGAGTCTATTAGCACATCCTTAAAAGGTCCCTAGTCGTGGGAGTTTCGAGACAGGGCATCGATACTCCAGAGTAGACTAGTGTATACAGTCGAGACCCCGACGAGGGGCGGTGGCCGGTCTCACAAGCCACTGGTGTCAGTTGGTTCACCTAAGATGTATACAGGTGCTCATTGGGTTATGAGTACACCGGACAGGACTCGCCGGGAACCTGCTAGTTGGGCTTATACCTGACGTCAGATAGCAGTTCCCAGGTGACATGTGTACAGGTTAGTTCATCGACCTGAGGATCGTCATTTGTCTCGTGTGAGTTCCCACTGTGCTTTGATTACTACCCTACCACGGCTCAAAGGAGTCGTGCAAACAGGTTTTAGTTGGGTACAGTCCCGAGCCACATGGAGGCAGTGAGCGGATCTTCAGGGGTTCGTCTCTCCCGGTATTGGGGGTGAGGTCGCGCTGTGTCTAGGAGAGCCATTACGCAAAGCCCTCGGCCGAGGCAGGAGATTTGCTGGTAGGTATTCCAGTAGTATCTCAGGGCGTTCTGGGCTACACTCCGACACGACTTGTACCGCTTTTGGGGGTCTGACTTTTACCAACCCCCTAGGCCCGACATGCGATACTCATAGACGAACGGACCGGACTGTACGGATATTGTCACTGACAGGCTCAGTTGGGTGTCGGGGTGAGCTTCCTCATCGACGTCCCTTTTGGTCAATAGCTGGTGGCCCGTCACGTATTGGCTTATACCTCTGACGTGCCAGTGGTTAAATCCACAGCCATAGTATTGACGAGTCTTTAGAGTCCACCACACTTACAGTTACTCAAGCTTTCGGGCGAAACGCTGTAGAGGCCGTATGGAGATATGGCAGGGTCCGATCAGATACGTGCGGTATTGCACGGATCAGGATCGGACAGTTTTGTACTAGTGGCCGTATGGATATATATGGCAGGGTTCGATCAGATACGTGCGGTATTGCACGGATCAGGATCGAACGGTTTTTTTACTAGCCGGCTTTAGTTTAAGCCGATACTAGTTTAGTACAGTGTAGATTTTGTCTCATTGCATTTGTATCCGGACGGAATACAGATGCGGTTGTGTATGCACAGTATTGGGGTTTTCCTGTAATTTATTATGGGACCAGTTTTCTGGAGTTGCCAATTTGCATTCCGTTCCGGCCGGTTTTCCTTTGTTCTTTCCCGGCCGGACTTTTCCGATGGAGGGGGTAATTTGCAGTTTTGCAAATTACTTTTGTGGAGGGGGTTTCTTGCAAAAGTATTGATTATGATAGCTTTCATTTCTTTTGCTCCATGCTTTTGAATTGAGAGATTTGAAAGGTTATGGAGTGAATAGGAGAATAAGCATGGTTGATGTTTTCTTGTCTAGGATGTGGTCACCATTCTTATGCTCCTACACTCACCTCCCTTCATGTTTGATATATTCATTCCTTCACATTATTCTTCTCACTTGATATGATAAGTTTTTCATGAGAGGAAAAAGAAAAGAGAGATGAAGAAGGAGAGAGTTCTTCATTCTTGAGAGTTTCATCTTCTTGATCTCATTCATGCTAGAAAAATGCAAGCACCATTTTTCTTATCTCATTTCCTCCATCATCTCCAAATGGCAACCAACCCCAAGTGAGACACTACACATTCTACAGCATATCTTGAGCATGTCGAGTTGCCGGCTTCATGCTCGAGTTGCCTCGGTATTGAGGCGGGAGCCCGTAAAAGACGTAGGCGTTGTGGTGCCCTTTCCGGCGAGGAGGCGACGATGTGGAGACAAGACTTTCCGCGGGAGATCGGGACGATGAAGAGAAGACCGGAGGACTCGGATCACTCGGTATACATCTCTTCCCTTTCTTGTTAGTAGCTTAGACTTGTTAATGGTTACGATCCGGAGTTTAGTGCGCGGTGGTGCCGGTTTTGCAAAGTCCGCAAAAATCAAAGTTTATCACCGCTTCCGCATTCCGGCGTCGGGTTGACGGCCGGGGCGCCGCCGTGCACTTACAGTGGTATCAGAGCCTCGCCATTAACTTCGTCTAGCTTTGTTTAATGTGTTTTACGTTTCCGATCGAACAAAATCCCGAAAACACGTATTTCAAGCACATCAGTTTCTGTCGAATTTTTTTTGAGTCCAAAAATTTTTCAGGTTGTCTCAGAATGATGTGCAGGGAAATATAAGTATACTGAAAAAATTTGGTAGCATGAACTGTTCATACAGCCGCGGAAGGGCGGCCAAAACCTTGCTAAGGCCGCGCTTCCGCCGCAATGTAAACAGTTCACCCCCCAAAATTTCTACAGTATGTTCCTGAGTGAGAAATGTGGTTTCTGGAATATTAATATTGGGCCCAGGTTTTCTGTGAGTGCTACAGTTTTGATTGGGGGCCCACTTGTTAAGGTTTGATCAATCGAAAAATTTTAAACACATTTTTCACAGTATTTACATTATATCTGCGACCGTGAATGTCACTTGATCGGTAAATCCTGTCTAACTGCTATAGCCCGGTTAGACGGATTTGCGAACGTGACTTTCACGTTGATGTTCTATGTTTATGCTGTGATGTTGCGGATCGGTCGTGGGGATAGCCTGGATGCAATGCTAGTACTGTGTTGTTGTATTATGTACATTTGATATTGCGGGGCGAGCGTCCGACATGTGGACTGCCGTCACTGCCTGATTGTATTATTCTTTTGGGGCACGACCTGGTTGCGGTCGTTGTACCCGGTGTATGTATATTTTACTTTCTGTACTAGGATTACCCCGCGGAGGGGTGCACGGATAGCCGGGTTCTAGAAGGCAACAAGCCCGCATCTCATGGAATTGGGACGGAAGGGGCTTCAGTGCAGGATTGGCGGGCTATTCGACGCACTCGTAGGGGGTACAGGTTGACCCAGGAGGGGTGCCCAAGTTGCCGGATTCCGTGAAGTGCTGGGTGGTCCATTCACGGTGCTGGAGGGGGCTGCCTCGCTTCAGGTTTTGGCGGGTGACTTGCCGCGC